>JALPQD010000050.1:1295000-3695000 GCA_023101885.1 Typhlomys cinereus | reverse complement strand
TGTCTTTGTGCTGGAAAATTTTTCTTTCTCCCTCGATCATGACTGATAGTTTTGCAGGGTAAATCAGCCTGGGTTGACATTTTTGCTCATTCAATACTTGAAGTATGTCTCTCCAAGCTCTTCTTGCTTTTACTGTTTCGACTGAGAAGTCATTTGTTATTTTAATAGGTTTGCCTTTAAAAGTGACTTGTTTTTTCTCCCTTGAAGCTCTCAGCACCAGTTCTTTATCTTGAATGTGGAGTGTTTTAACTATTGTTTGCTGCGGTGTGCTTCTATTTTGGTCGTATCTGTTTGGGGTGCGGAATGCCTCTTGTATATGAATGGGCCTCTCTTTTTTTAGATGAGGAAAGTTTTCCTTGATGATCGTTTGAAAAATTTCCTCAGGGGTGGTATTTTGAGATTCTTGCTCCAGTATTCCATGAATACGCATGTTAGGCTTCTTCAGGGTGTCCCATATCTCTTGGATATTTCTCTCAAGTATCTTTTTGGCTTTAACAACCTCTTCCATTGAGCTGGTTAGTACTCCCACTTTATCTTCAAGGTCTGAAATTCTGTTTTCTGCTTCATTAGTTCTGTTGATAAGACTCTCTGTGGCGTTCTGGGTTGAAGATAACTTGTCTTTTAGCTCAGTTTTAAACTCTGCTTGAGTTTGTTTTAACTGCTCTATGCCAGTTTTTGTTTCTTGCACTGTTTTTCTCAACTCCTCCAGATGTCTGTTGTGTTCCTCTTCAAAGCGATTGATTCAATTATGTAATTCCTCCCGGATTTCCTCTTTCATAGTATTGAACATGGTAATGATCATATTTTGAAAGTCGTTATCCTGGGTCAGGCTTTCTTGGCCTTTTTTCGCGGGTTTGTTCTTGTTGGAGTCTAACATTATGGGATTAATTCCTTCAGTGGGAAATTTGTTTACTTGAGTGTTGCTTCTCATGGATTTGCACTTTGACTTTGGCATTGTCATTTTAACTCTTAAGATCTCTCAATTTCACTAAACTGAATTATTTGGCCTGGGGTACTGGTGGGCGGGGCCGAACGGGGACTTACCTAGGGCGCGGGGTGAGGCCCGGGTGGACCGCGCGCGTGTCGGACCGGTGGAGCGGGGTGGGGTGAAAAGGGAGGATGGGGATGTCGGTGTGGAGCTATTTAACCTGAGGGCAACTGGGGCGGGGCCCGGGCGCAGGGGGAGGTCCTCCTCGTCCCTCGGTCCCCGCGCGGCTCCGGCTGGATGGCGGGAGTCGGAGCCGGGTCCCTGTGGGCTGACCTGGGGTCCTAGAGCACGCGGTGAGGCCCCGGCTGGATCTCGCGTACGCGTCCCGACCGGCGGAGCGGGGTGGGGTGAAAAAAAGGGTGTGGAAAGGATCTTGAGACATGGATTAGATGTACACAGCAGCTCATGATTTAGGCTATAATCTTCCATGTCACATCTTATTTCCTGTGATTCTCTTTTAGTTTACATATATACAGATATGTCTGTCTGACTTTGTATGAAAATTTCCACCCAAAAAGTTATTTTTTTCACTGTATCAGTATTTTTTAAAAAAACTTATTGTGTTTCTTATGACATTAAATGTTTTTATATGAACATTAACTTTCTGTACTTCAAATCAGCTAGCATAGAGATTGACATAACAATAATATTCACACAGTATCTAGAATCTAGTATGCTAAACAGGCTGTGATTTTGAATCAAGCAAAAAAGCGTTGTAAGGAGCATTGGGAGAAAAGTGTTTGTTAGCATTACACATATACAACGACATTGAACAGGTCCTTTCATTTCCCTGGGCTGAGCTCCAAATTTTTCCATCTATAAAATTCAGAGCTACATTGAGTTTTTCTTCTCAAGTCTTTGCTTTGATAAGAATCTGTGATTCTAATATCTGCAGGAGGTATAAGTGGCCACATGTATATTGAGAAAAACAAAAGGAAACATTTGCATCAGCTACTCTCTCCCCCCATTTATAATGTGCCCTTCTATGTTTCCTGCCAAACTAACAAGGGATATGGACTGTCTGGCAGAGTCACCAGGACAAAGGATTAAAAGAAGAAAAAGGGATCCAGATGTTTCTATTTGGGGTAATTGAATTTTCAGACACATCTAATTCTGATGAGCTGTAGCCATGAACAATTGTGCCAAGGACATAAAAGCGAATCCTAAAATTCGACTGAGTTTTCATGATAGCTCTTTGTATTCAGCACTAATCGATATTTTTCCCTTCATATGTCTAATATGACATGGTAGAATTTAAGGAGAAAGACATCATAATCAAAAATGAATTAAAACCTCTAACTCCCCCCCCATAGGGCTCACTATAGAATTTATTGGATATCCATGAGTATTGTTTTAAGTGAGGTTACAAAGGGATACAGAAATAGAAGTAATGATACATCAAAGGGTTCTCAATCTATGGAGAAAGCATGTGGACAATAAAAAAAAAATCTTTATGGGGCTGAAGAGGTGGCTTAGGGGTTAAGCCTCTGCCTTGCAAGTGGAAGGTCCTGAGTTTGGATCCCAGATCCCACATATAGACGCCAGGCAGAAGCTAGAGCAGCCTGCGTTTCTGGTCCTGGTAGGGCGGAGCCTGTGAATCCCGGGGCAGAGTAAACAAGGAGAGGTGGAGGCGGTCCATGGTGGTTCCCGAATTCCCCTGTGGTTCTACACACACACATACATACATGAACAATTGAATAAATTGACTCTTTATGACCTTAAAGAGTCATATGAATAGTCAATGTTTTTTTATTTCAGCTCATACAAACTTATTAGGTACATCAGTTCCCTCCCTTCCTCCTCCTCCTCCCGTACCCTCTCCCTCCCCACCCTTCTCCCTCCCCATCCCCCAGTGCCTCCCGCCCCAATTCCCAGAGAGTCCTTTCTTGTGCATGTCTGATTTTCCTCTGGGCCCTCCTCTCCGATGACGTACAAGGACCCAGTGGCCTTTCCCTGAACCCTTTCCCGTGTTCCCCTTAAGCATAGGAACACTACTGTGGCTGTCAATCCCTTGCCTCCAAGGATCTTGGTGCCTTTAGCAGATGCTAGACTTTGTGAGGTCAACAGTGTGTTGGACAATGCACAGGGCATGCAAAGTCCAATTATGATTGCTTCAGCCCTAACTAGTATAGAGTATCTTATATATCATTGCTCCTCCCATCCTTTTGCTCTTACACTCTTACCGCCCCCTCTTCCGCAAATTTCCCTGAGCTTCAGGATGGGGAGAGACTAAGCTGGCCTCGTTCTAGGTGGTTGATATAGAGTCTCTGAAATTCTGGATTGTGGTTTGTTGATTTTCTTTTGCAGTTTTGCTGCTCCTGCAATGCCCTTCACTCCATCCTGGTGGGCATTGTATGTTACCCCCTGGCCAGAGACAAAAAGCTGTTAGAGTCTTGTGATAAAAGCACATTCAAAGGTAGGTGTAATAAAAGTGGGAAACTACAGTAAGGGAGGGGTCTATCACCCATTTGCAAAATGGTTACATTTTATCTGCCAGACTATATGCCCTCCTCTTCTGGTGAGATCACACCCCCTCAGTAGTAAATGATCAGGAACAAAAGTCTATGAACTTAATCAGATGTCTCATTACTTATTTGGGTCCTTGGTGGAGGCCTATTTTCCCTGCTGTAACATGGTCCCTTCTCTCCTTGTTTCTGGTGTGGCCCACCTACCCCATCCCTCCTGTTCATAATCCTTGGAATTACTGTCTCTAGGTGGGCTGGGTGGGTTTGGTACTAGGAGCCACCTATTAGGGAGTACATACGGCGCTTAATTTTCTGGGTCTGGGATACTTCACTTAATATAATTGTTTCTAATGGAATAGTCAATGTTTTTATCTGCACATTGAATATTTCTTTTAATTCTTCAATATTAAGCCCACATACAAATTGCATTAACTGAATGAAAACTTTCATTATGCTTTGAAAATTTGATCTTTACTACTAAGTTGTTAAAATTCAACGGTAGATTTATGGTTTAGGAAGTAAGTAAGAAACCAAAGCCTGTAATAGACACAATGAACATATAATTTACCATCTGAATCTTTTTGTTAGTTTTCTTTTTTCTTTTTCCACTTCTGTGTGTGTGTGTAAATCAAAGCATTTTGATTTCCAAACCATCTCCTTTGTCCAGTGCAGGGCACTTTTAATAATCGCACAGGAACAACTGTCTTAAATTGGGATTACTTTGGGTAAACTGGGATATACATTTGTTCTTTTAATAAAGATACAGCCTTGTTTCAGTGTTATTATCCCCAGAATGAATTAGAATGAAGCAAAATGGAGATCAATAATCTGTGTGTGTGTGTGTGGGGGGGTTATACATGCATGTTTACGTGTGTGGGCACATGTGTTGTAGGTATGCATACACATGTGTGTATAGGTTTGAGGTATGTGCATGTTTACATGTGTGTGGGCATATCTGTTGTAGGTATGCATGCATGTGTGGGCATATGTGCTGTAGGTGTGCATGCACGTGTGTGTGTGTGTGTGTGTGTGTGTGTGTGTGTGTGTGTGTGTGTATAGGTCTGAGGTTGGTATCTGGACTCGTCCTCAATCACTCTTTTACCTTATTCTTTTGAGATAGAATATCAAACCCAGAGCTAAAGCTAGCTGATAAGCTAGTCTGGCTAGCTAACTTGATTCAGGGATTTCCAGTCTCCAGTTTCTGAGACTGGGATTACAGAGGGCCACCATATCTACACAAAATTATAGTGGGATCTGGTGATCCAAACTCCAATCATTTTGCTTGAGTGGAAAGCATTTTGATTTCCAAACCATCTCCTCTGCCCAATGCAGGGCACTTTTAATAATTGCACAGGAACAACTGTCCTAAATTGGAATTACTTTGGGTAAACTGGGATATACATTTGTTCTTTTAATAAAGATACAGTCTTGTTTCAGTGTTATTATCCCCAGAATGAATTAGAATGAAGCAAAATGGAGATCAATAATCTGACTGAAAGAATGGTCAAACCAAACTCCTCCTCAGCCTGGAAAATTCAAGGTGATATCTATCACCAATTTCCCCCCTACTTGCTACTTTGAACATGCTTCTACTATTTTCTGTTTGAATTCTGTGAGAATTCATCTCAATATGTGGAAGAGGAGGGTTGTAGGTTGCACATTAAGTCACGAAGGCTTAGAAGGAATGGCAATTTACAGAATGCTACTTGATGTTAAATACATAAACTAAAAAGTAATTATAATAACAAAGATGAAAAACTATACTGGAAACTCATTAAATGCCTAAATTATTGTAAGGTTTTCTAAACCATGTAAAGGCTTTCTAAATCATGATGAGAAGGATAAATATCTAGTGTAAAATAGACCAAAGACATGAAAGAAAATTGACTAAATAAAAAATATGTCTGGCCAGAATTCATGCAAATTTTGTTTATTTATCAGGATAAAAGTTTATATATCATGATGGGAAGGATAAACATCATTGTGTAAAATAGGCCAAAAACATAAGAAGACAAATGACTAAATAAAATATGAATGGCCAGCATTCATGTGAATTTTATCCAATTATCAGTATAAAAAAGTGAAAAACGTTTGACAGATTGGTGGAAATGGATAAATAGCTAATGGTAGGAAAGAATTACCTGGACTGCTGTGTTGTGGAAATTAATTCATATAAGGATGTATCAATGTGCATGTTCTTTGGTTCACATATACCACCTTAAAGACAAAAGGACTTGCAAGAAGGCTGTTAAACATACTGTCATCTAGCATTGATTTTCTACTGAATTTTAGAAAAAAATCTTGAGTGATAGTGAACTCGAGAAAGTATTTCATGACAACTCCCAGCACATATTCAACCTATGTGGTTGATTGCTGATGATAGGATTAATCTTCTTTTTTGAAACTGAGGAACCTGTTACTATCAAAATGTGTATAACTGAATTCTATTTGCCTCCCCCCTGAAGTAAAGACTCTTTAGCAAAGCTAAGTTGCTCTAGAGAAAAGAGTTTTAGATCTTCCTTAAAGTACAGATAAATGTATACTTAAGGTTCTGCTGCTTCTCTCATTTAGTGCTGTCAAACCAGTTTTGGTTGCAAATGTTCTAAGAAATCACAAGCATGTTTGCTTTGCTCAGATCACCATAGACCCTCAGTGATGTATACCTTTATTTACTCTCAAACTTCTGATAAAGGATTTGGGGGGAGCGAAGTCTGATGATATGTGTTTTCAAAGCACCAGGGAGGTTCTGACAGGCAGCCAGGCTGAGAACCATTGCTTCAAGGAGTGTGAGCCATCTGGTCCCACTTGGAGTTCCTGGCAAATAGAAGGTAAGGCCACCATTGTGGGACTTTTAAGCCAATAAGCAGTTCAAATACTATTGGCTTTGGAACCAAATAAACCTTGGAGCAAACTATTTAAAAAAAAGAAACCTCAAGGTTGAGACTAGTCATTTTTATTTTTTAAGAAAAAGAAGTTGTTATTGGAAAATTCTTGCATTTTAATTATAAAAGCAATACATGTTTACCACAGAGACTTTGAAAATAATGTATAAAACAGCACAGAAGGGATTAAAAAAACAACCTATAAATTCTATCAACCAGATATCATAGCAAAGCCTAGATCTCTTCTGACTTTTTTTTAAAATTTATTTATTTATTTATTCAATTGTGTGTGTGTGCGTGTGTGCGTGTGTATGTAGAACCACAGGCGAATTCGGGAACCACCATGGACGCCTCCACTTCCTCCGCCCCAGGATTCACAGGCTCCGCCCTACCAGGACCAGAAACGCAGGCCGCCCCCGCTTCCGCTCGGCGTCTATACGTGGGGTCTAGGATCCGAACTCAGGACCTTCCGCCTGCAAGGCAGAGGCTTAACCCCTGAGCCACCTCTCCAGCCCCTCTTCTGACTTTTTATATGTAAGTGGAAGTATATTGTATATACCATTTTGTTATATGCTTTCTAAAATTAACAATTCAGAAAGGGAAATTTCCCTTATTAATATTCTTCTTTGAGCTAATATTCAAGAACTACAGAAAACAGCATCTCATAATTTTATTGCTTTTCTATTTTGAATGTTTTAGCTTTTCAATTTATGATTTAAACAATCCTGCAGTGATCTCCTTTACCACAAATTTTATGCACATTCTGATGAATATTGGCTTAGGCATGCTCTATTTTGAATATTGGCTTAGGCAAGCTCTAGACTTGGACTAGAGACAGGTTAAAAGGCTATCCAGGTTAATTCTACCTCAGAAGAGGAGAAAGAAATGCAGAACAAGGAAAGCTTGGCGTGTGGAAGACAGCTCCCAAAAGATGGGGCTGCCATCTCTATGTTGTTGAAGACTACCATGATAGGGAATAGGATTTGTTCTGTTTCATTCCTAGGATTAAGCCTAAAAGAGGGTGAATGAGGGGACAGAAGTTTTAAAAAAGTGAAAATTTAGGCTAAGGGGGAGATAAAGGACAGGGATTTCAAGATAAAGGAGGATTTCAAAAAACACAGTGCTGCCCTCAGAGACTGTTTGGAACTGGTGTTGGACAAAAGAGGGGGAGCTTCTTCATTAGGGGGTTTCTCCACAGGTGGGTCGCTCATGTTCATGCTCCAGAGAGTGTCTGGCTACTTGCCAATGTGGGCATCCAGGAAGGGACCCACTGAATCACACGTGCATGGGATGTGAGAGCTGGAGGGCGACTGGCTGGAAAGAGAATAAAGGATGAAAATTCAGTATATTTGCATATGAAAGCTCCAAAAAATAAAAACTGAAAAAAACGAGTGTTTAAAAGTAATTTCATGAATATTGCTCAAATCTCCTTTGGAAGGAATATATTAATTTTATACTTTGACCACAGTTTGTATGCCATGAATTCTTACCTGTAATTTTATAATCTTGGCTAATCTATTGTGGCAGTGTATTTCAAATAATTTGCATTTCCTTGAAATGGCTTCTGTAGGTATTTTTAGAGAATCTATTTTATTTATTTATATCTATCTATTTATTAGATAGGAAAAAAGAGGAAAGAGAGGGAGAGAGAGAGGAAGAAGGAGGGAAAAGGGAGGGGAATAGAGGAAGGGAGGGAGAGAGACATGTACTATATGGATTTCTGGGAATTAAACTCAGGTCTCCAGGTTTGTAAGCACATAACTTATTTACTGGACTATATCAGGGGCCTTCTTCTATGGGTATTTTAACATTTCTTTAGTGATTTCTAGTCACATTTAGTGACTCTCTTGATCATATCCTGCATTTTTCAAGTAAGGTGTTCAGCTTCTTTCTTCTTCGTATTGGCTAAACTCTTAGTATTTCTATTTTTTTATTTTATTAATACATTTTTTATTATTATTTCAGCTCATACAAACTTAATAGGTACACCAGTTCCCTCCCTCCCTCCTCCCCCCCCCCCCGTACCCCCTGCTCCCCCTCCCCACCCCCTCTCCCTCCCCATCCTCCAGTGCCTCCCGCCCCAATTCCCAGAGAGTCCTTTCTTGTGCATGCCTGCTTTTCCTCTGGGTCCTCCTCTCTGATGACGTACAAGGACCCAGTGGCCTTTCCCTGAACCCTTTCCCGTGTTCCCCTTAGGTATAGGAACACTGCTGTGGCTGCCAATCCTTTGAGTATTTCTATTTTGTAGAGTGTATTTTTCCTTCTTTCTTTACTTGGAACATTTCTTTGATGTTTTGGGATGGGCAAAGGGTGAAAACTCCTCTTTCAGGATAATTCACAGTTTTGAATGTTCTTAACAGAGAATCAGCCTTGGAAAGATCATTAATTTGGCAGGAATGAAGCACTTCTACATTGGACTACTTCAGGCTCTAAACATAACAATGTCTGTCACTTAGCAAAAGGTCATCAACACCATAATATGAATTAAGTGCACATTTCACATTTAAAGGGGCAATTACTTTTAACCTTTTCTTATAGTTAGGCAGGCACTTTTAGTTAGATTGAGAGGAATAGAGTAAGAAAGGCAAAAATCACTGCTGCCATTATTTATTGAATAGGATGATATAAAAGTCATGAAATAATAAAGTATCAATCTGCCCAAGTATATGATGAGCAATGTGAACATACTTGACTGCAAACCACAGTTTGGAAATTTTGTTGATGTAAATGTATAAATGAACATGAAGTAAAACTATAAAATACAGCTTCAAACAAACAAACAAACACACAAACAGGCACATCCATAGGCAGGTGAAATGGCTCATCAGATAAAGGCACCTGCTGTAGGGCCATATCCAATGGTCTGAGTTCCCCAAATAAACAAATATAAAATCATTAAAAATATTCACACATTATTTTGATTCTCAAAAATAGATGAGATAAGTGGAGCAGTGACTGGTGCTAGAGCTAAACTGATGAGGAGACCAAGAGTTGGGAATCAAATGATTGACCTTGACTCTTTGATGGACATTAGCAGGCTGAGATTAAAATGCAGGATGATCCACTATAAATTCAGTGTTCAGTGAAAGAATGGGCATCTTTTTTTTTTATTAAAAATTTAATTATACATTTTAAAAATTTTTACCAGTTCTCTCCCTCCCCCCTCCTCCCCCTCCCCTTCCCCCAGTGCCTCCCCTCCAATTCCCAGAGAGTCCTTTATTGTGTACGCCTAACTCTCCACTGGGTCCTCCTCTCCGATGACATATAAGGACAGAATGGGCATCTTTTAAAATCTAGTGAGCACTACAGAAAAAAGGCAAAGAAACCTTTTTGTAAAAAAATTTCCAGAGTCTAAATGAAGCATGGGTGAGGCTGAATTTGAGTGTAATGATTTATGTCATGGAATATTTTGGTTTTAGAGCTTTACTGGTTTTTTTTTTTTTTGCTACAGGAGGATTTTATTTCATGTGGTTTTCACAATCTGTATGCTAAAATATCTTTCTATGTCTCAAGGTTACATTTTATTTGTGTATAATTATTTTTGAGCTATGTTCCTTTGGTGATACCTAATTGTATTCTACAGTTAATATTTGATAATGTTAAACAATTTATTAAACACAGTAATCTGGAGTTAGAGATTTGATTCCCTACACCATGGAACTGTACAGAATACATATCTGATAATACTGGTTATCTCTTTGTACAAGCTACTGGCTTTTATTTGAAATCATTTGTGTTTGGCAGAGAAATAATGATCTGATCAATCAGTGGTAAGGTGAAACAGTTAAAAACCAAAAAATAAATTTTGAAATCAGGAAGAAAAAGGATACATTTAGGTGCTACAGAAACTTTAGTTTTTGTTTAGAGCAGAATCTTTCAATGCTAACAACAAATCAGATAGCAAGGGAACCAAGCAAGTTTATTTCTTTATTAGTTATACAGAGTGTAGAGGCTACTAAAGAGTATGACATTTAATATCATATACCAAATGACATTCTGAAGTAAGTCTTACATAGTTCACACCTGGGATGCAACAGTGAAAGGATACACTCTGTGAAAGAGAGCACAGATAAATATGAACAACATCAAGAAAAACCCGTTATGACAGCAGCAGTGTACATGAAGGGTATATCTATGGAAATGCTATCTGAGACTTCCATCAGCTGAAGAGTTAAAGGCAGGGGAGAGAAGAGGATTGTTGGAAACGCCATTATATCCAACTTGGATTGGGGAACAACTTAGATGATTTTAAATGAAAGAAAGAGAAGCATAAGGATAAGACTCAGCAGATAGTAATAGTTTGAAACAGGTTAAAGACATCAAAAGGTAGTTGAGTAGACAAATGCGATGAAGCAGAGCTCTTGTTTTCTTTGAAGATGTTAGCCAGTGCAAATTTTCCATCTTAGTAAATTATCACCATTAGTGTAACCACCCATGCATGTGCTTAAGTTCCCCAAAATCTTTGTGTTAGCTTTGATATATATTTTTGCATGCATATGGTGTGTGTATACTTGAGTGTGTGTGTGGCGGGGTGTTTGCGTACAACAGGGCACTTAAATATGTGTGCCCAACGGTGATACCAAAAATTACCCTGGATTGCTTTATCTCCTTATTGTTTTGCTCTGGGGTTTCCCAGACTCCAATTACCAGAGTCCAAATTGCAGGCAACTGCCATATCTACTAGACATTTTTATATGGGATGTGCAGATCCAACCTTGGGTCCTTTGCTTGCCAGAAAAAGCCTTCAAGCTCTGTTCATTTCCCCAGCCCAGACCTGATTCCTTGATTCCTCACCTTCTGTAATTAACTCATCTGTACATCCCCCTAATTCATATCTGAAAATCACCTTTCTCTTCTTCACTATGACCAGCTCAATGCAAACAACTTATACATGGCAATTTTTAAAGATGAAGTAGGAGCCACATGGTGTCTGTAAGCTCCAGTGGTCACCACTTTTGCTTCTTCTCTAAATGTCTGAGTGAGGTACCAAACAGAGGTTTTGATTTCTTTGTGCCATCAATTTCCCCCACCTGACTTTGCTTTCAGAGGCATATTTTAAACATATGGATTAGATTAGGTCACATCCTTGGAGTGAATTCCAAACTCATTATTCTAGCTGTGAAGTCTGACTCCTGATTTCTTCATTGACCCCATTTGAAATTTACTTGAATCTGTACACATGCTAAGTCAACTTTTTTTGTTCCTGAAAATGACAAACTTGAGTCCCTCTGCACTGCTGTCTGGCTGCCTGCACTGGTCAAATAGACTGTCCTTGACATTTGACTGTCCTTTGATTCTCAACCTAAATGTCAGCCTCCCAGAGGATCCTTTCCAAGTATACATTTATACTTTGATTCACCTTGTCATACTGTACTACACCTTATTAACTGGCAAGTCCTGGCACATGTATCATGGCTTCCAAATGAGAACAGAAGTCTCATGACCACAGTTATCTGTGATGTGTGCTGGTATGTCCCCGCTATAGAGAACCAAGTCTAGTGCTTCAAAGAACTCAATATACATCTGCTGAATGAATACATTTTAGAATAAAGTTGATAATATGATATAAAAGAATATAAAAATTTCTGTTTGGGTGCTGGAAAGATGGCTCAGTGGACAAAGTATTTGTCATACAAGTATGAGGAACTGAGTTGGGATCCCTAAAGCCCATCTAAATCTGTATATGGTAGCATGCATCTGTAGTCTCAGCACTCCTGGGGCAAGGTGGGAGTAGAAACAGAAGAGTCCCCAGAAACCTGTGGACCAGATAGCTTAGAGATTGCAAGGTGAATATGCGATGCTGACAAGGTAGAAGGTAAGGACTGACTCTGAGATTGTCCTCTGATCTTCATACATATGAGGTGTCAATTCTCTCTCGCTCTGTCTGTCTCTCTGTCTCTGTCTTTCTCTCAGAGATAAAAAATTCTGTTTGAAATATTTGATACAATATAGAATTTGAAATTTCTTTGAAGACAAGAGTTATTAGATTTTATTTGTTGTTGTTAGGACATGATCAAGCTCCACTTTAAAACATCACACATGCTGTTTGTTTAATCTGTACACCACTGAATAGTTTATGCCCTAATTATACTGGGTAGTCCTGGAACTTATCTACTTAACTTCCCTACAAGGTCTGATCCATCAATTAACCACCCATCAAACATGCAGCTCTTAGCCAGGATTCTAATAGAATTGGAATTCTTTGAGGAACTCCAGAAAGGAAACACATCAGTATTTTGATTTTTCAAAAGACAAAAGTTTATACTGCCTGGGATGAGAAGTCTCAGGTGCTAGATTCTTTAATGATTTCTTTTGTATTAACTTTTCTCTTAAAAAAGGAAACGTGCTTCAGATTACATTAGGGTCAAGTGAGGATTGGAGTGGAACAGAGTTGGAAACAGAACACTTCCCCCTGCATGTGTGGCTACTTCCAAATAATAAATAACATTTAGGCATTTTCTTTTCCTCATTGTTCCCATTGCTAGATATGTTAGAACCATGAGGTCAGAGAACTCCAGCAAAAAATTATCAGTATAGTCTAGCATTCAAAGTAGTAATAGTATATGGTAAATATTCGACAACTAGCTTTCTGGTTAAAAAAAAAAAGCCTTGATTTGTAGAATTTACCAAACTTTTTTTTCTTTTTTTTTTTAGTGACTACCTCATGATCCCAAATATGGATTTAGAAGTTACTGACAATCAGTGCTCATGAACTATTGTGAGCTGACTGCAGTACATCTGATTAAAAATACAAATTCTCAGTTTCAGGTCTAGAAAACCTGAACTATGTACAAGACAGAAGAAATATGATAATGTTATAAAGTCAAGTGCAGTATAAGAACTGCAAAACTGAAAACAACCAACTGTAATTCAGAATACCAATGACCCTACAATGTTCGCCCAGAACGAGACTAGCCAAATCTCACCCCATCCTAAAGCTCAGGGAATCTTGGGGAAGAGGAGGCTGCAAGATTGTAAGAGCTTAAAGATGGGGAAGACTAAGAATGGACAAGATACTCCCTCCACTCAAGTCTGGGCTGCAGCAACCAGGATCTCACTGCATTGTGATTGGACCTTACCTGACCTGCACAATGGCTGACATGTCAATAAGCCCCCAGAGACTAGCACTGATCTCAGGAGAGATGACTTTAGGCAGTAGGATTCTTAGAGGCAAGGGGTTAAACAGGTATAACTGAGTTCCTACATCAGTGGGCCACTTAAGAAAGAGCCCCAAGGCGTGCCACGGAGTCCTGAACCCTCACTAGCATAGACGACTCAGAGGGAACTTCAGGGCCCATATAAGCTGAAATTCTGGAAGAAGGGAGGGAGAAGGTGGGAAATACCAAGAGAGGAAGGAAAGGAAGGAAAGGGGGAGGGAGAGAGGAAGGTGTGGAAGAGAGAGGAATGGAGGTATAGAAAAAGGAAAGGGAGGCAGGAGGGGAAAGGAGGAGAGGGGCAAGGGTATCTACCCATTGAGCTTGAATAACTAGGTAAAAAATAAAAAATAAAAGTTTTAAGACCAAAGAAATTTCACATTCTATCTCAAGGTAGAAAACCAACCAACCAAATGAAAAACCCAAATGAGAGATATCAAAAATAGTCAGAAAAACTTCAGGTGGGAAGAAGTTTGGGAAGGAGTGATTCCAGTTTGTAACAGGTTCTTTTTTGCACTGAGTGTGACTTTGGGAGAAGAGGGTGTGAAGACATCACAAAAGCTGAGATGCTAGAGTACAAGAAACCTGTGTCCTTTCCAGGGACAGAACCCTGATCAACCCAGCTGCCTGGAAGAGCCAGGGGTCCTGGGTACGTTGGTCCCACCTGCAACTCTGGGGATAGGAAGCTTCTGGGTGTTCCTCTTGGCACATGGACAAAGCTAGAGGGCAA
This sequence comes from Typhlomys cinereus, assembly GCA_023101885.1. Classification (NCBI taxonomy): domain Eukaryota; kingdom Metazoa; phylum Chordata; class Mammalia; order Rodentia; family Platacanthomyidae; genus Typhlomys; species Typhlomys cinereus. Next base: position 3,680,781 of record JALPQD010000050.1, on the reverse strand, counting down.
GGAGGACACTTAGAGCAAGCAGAGGATTGCTAACAGCCCAAGGTTTTTTTTTTTTAATAAAATTTCTTATTTATTATGTTTAGAAACTCGGTTTGAATTTTTTATCACTAAAAGAGAAGTTTATTTTTCTTATTTCTTTTTTTAATTACATTTTTTGCCTAGTTATACAAGCTCGGTAGGTGCCCTATTCTTCTCCCTTCCCCATCCCTTCCCCCATTGTCCCCCCATTCCAGTCTCCCTCCTTTCCACTCTCTGCCCCTCACCCCTTTTCCTTCCCTCCTCCTCTCTTGGTGCTTCCTGCTTTCTCTCTCATATCCTCCAGAACATCTGTTTATGTGGGCGCTGAATTTCCCTTTGAGTCATCTATACTAGTGAGGGGCCCCTTCTTGGGTTGCCCGCTAGTAGGGGAACTCTATTATGTCTGTTTAAACCCTTGCTTTAAGGATCCTACTGTCTGAAGCCTTCTCCCCTGTGATCTGTGCTAGACTTTGCCCCCAAAGTCGATGACATGTCAGCCATGGTGCAGGTCAGGCAAGGTCCAGTCACATCGTGGCTATATCCCAGCTGCTGCAGCCCTGACTTGTGAGGAGTATCTTGTATATCGTTAGTCCTCCCCATCTTTAGGGTCTTACAATCAGCCCAAGGTTTTAAATGCAATATTCTTCTCTTTTCCTTAGGTTTTCCCTGTGCTCATAGGGGAAGAGATGAATAGGGGGCCAGCAAGGAGCACCCTGATTTGGGATGCTTAATAGGAAGATGCAGAAAGCAGAACTACATGGATCAAAAACTTTCTCCAGAACTACAGACATCTCACAAACACACACGCCTAAGAAAAAAACTCAGTCTTGTGTGCTGGATCTTGAAAATTATAACTGGTCTTGAACTTGGGATCCTACATTTCCCAGGATTCTTCCTCACTATAAAAAAAGGGGGGGGGAGTAGGAAAGAAGAGAGCAGGTCAACACTTTTTTTAGAGCTGAGAATTGTCCTATGACCACATTCTGAAGCCTTATTTTCTGCAATAGTAACTTTCTAAGACATTCTCAGATATTTAGAAGGCAAATATGCAAGTGGACACATAAACTTAGGAAATAGCACCTAACTTCTGACTGGATTTAAAGAGCGCAAACATAATGAAAGTTGTGGGAAACTTTCCCAGTAAATAAGATACCATTTTATCTTTTTAGCATTCTGCAGCAGTTTCCTTTACTGTTCACTTGGAAAGTGCTGTTTCAGCAAAGAACCAGCCACAGCTCTGGTCTAAGAAGTAGGAACCTCACAGCCACCTGGGGCTGACTTCTTCCTTATGTTCTTTCTGGAGGAGATGAACAGCAAGGTATTATGTTGCCATATAATAAACTAAAAAGATACTCATGCAACCTATTTTAAATATGGAGAAAAAATGAGAGTTCATTCAAGGTTGAACAACTGTTTTAAAGCAAGAGGAGTTTGTGGCAAACTAGTCAAGTGTTAGGCATGCCCGGCACAATGTCCAACACACTACTGACCTCACAAAGTCTAGCATCAGCTAAAGGCACCAAGATCCTTGGAGGCAAGGGATTGACAGCCACAGTAGTGTTCCTATGCTTAAGGGGAACACGAGAAAGGGTTCAGGGAAATGCCACTGGGTCCTTGTACATCATCGGAGAGGAGGGCCCAGAGGAGAGTTAGGCATACACAATAAAGGACTCTGGGAATTGGGGCGGGAGGCACAGGGGGAGGAGGAGGGAGGGAGGGAACTGGTGTACCTATTAAGTTTGTATGAGCTGAAATAATAATAAAAATATATTAAAAAAAACAATAACAATAACAGTTAAGATCTTCTGGATATTTCCTATAGCAAAGTCAACATTATATTACTATGTTTTCACATTATCTATAATACATACAATATATCGGTTCCCAGGTGAAGAATATGGTTGGTTACAGTTATAGGCCAGATTTGCTAGGCTGTAGTACCTACATGTCCAGACAAAAGCCAATGCAGACATTTCTGTGAGGGTATTTTTTCCTTTGTTTTGTTTTTAGATTTAAGTAATACATAAATTGGCTCATTTCTTTTGCTCTACACTGATGATCAAACTCAGGGTATTGCACAAGTTAGACAAGTACTCTATCACTGAAAGACATTTCCAGTGGTAAACTTTGAGGAAAACAAGTTACCTTCCATAATGGATGGCCTTCAATTAATCAGCTGAAGGTCTAAGAGCAAAGACCAAGATCCTCTGAAGAAGAACATATTCTCCTCAGGACTATCACATAGAATCCTGCCCAAATTTCTAGCTTGCTGCTTCTGAATGTGAACTCATGACTACATTATCAACTCTTGTCTGAATTTCTAGTCTTCTGGCCTGTTCTACATATTTTAAGTTAATAGTCCCTAATTGTCATGTTTAACAACTGTAGAATAAATCTTCTTTCCTCTGTCCATCTCTCTCTCTCTCTGACATCTGATACCCATCCCCTGTATATATGAATATATTTCATCATTGTGGATTCTATTTCTCTGTGGACACCTGACTGATACAACATTGAAGCTGGGTAGTCTGTCTCTGTGGAGCCACCTTGTGCTCTCCTCCACCCTGTCAATCGGTGTCCTTACTCTCTGGTCTATAGATAGGTTGAACAAATGACAAATAGTAGCAGGCAGTCAGGTCAGGAAGTGAAGTGTGGATATGTATTCTCTGTCTTTTCTTGGCAGCCGCTCTGCTCTATTACCTGAGACTGGTGTTCCCCACAGCTATAACTATGGTTACAGGCAGCTGCATTCTTTGTTCTCTGTGGGTCCCATAGCCACTAGATGTTTCTTATAGCAGCATTGCATCATTTTGTTTTCACCTTATCTACAGCACAGATATATAAAATCGATTTCCATGCCAAGAACATGAATAGTAATAGTTATACACCATCTTTGCTAGGTTCTAGTCTTTGCTCTTCAGGCCTGGGTTGGTAGGAGCTCTCTGCTGTTGCCAGACCTTTCCATCCCAATCCCACCCCCATGGGCTTTACCATTTTTCATATTTTCCCTTGATTCCGCCCAGAACTCTGCAAGTCATCCTCAATTTCCCTATGCCATCTGTTTCCTGTCAAAAAATCTGGGTAATTCAATACCCTTGTTATTCTCATTTATGCTTGAGGAAACTGAGGCTTAGCGAGATTTGGTAACTTCTGCAGGACTGGGATTTAAGCCAAGGTCTCTGACTTCAGTGGCAATATTCACAGCTTGTACACTACACACCAATTACTTACTCTTTCTGAATCATAGTTTCCTTATTTGCAATGAGTTAGTATGAAAATTCTTCTGATGGTTAATTTTATGTGTCAACTTAACTGGGCCACCGGATGCCCATATATCTGATTAAACATCATTCTGGGTGTGTCTATTAGGGTGTTTCTGGAAAAGAGTCACATTTGAATTACTGGACTGAGTAAAGCAGATGACCTTCTCCATTGTAGACTTGCATCATTTAATCCACTGAGAACTGAAAAGAAAAACAAAGATGGGGAAGATTAGATTCTCTCTCTGTCTCTGTCTCTCTCTCTCTCTCTCCTCGATGTCCATTATCTCTTGCCATTTACACTCCTGGTTCTAGGGTCTGTAGTCTTGGGCTGAAATCTGTTCCACACATTTAAGTTCTCACATCTCTGAATTGAACTATGATCCTTCTTATGTCTCCAATTTTCAGATAGTAGATTTTAGAACTTCTCAACCTCCATAATTATGTGTCAATGCTTTATAGAAAATCTTCCTAAACACACACACACACACACACACACACACACACACACACACACAGTTCACCCTTATCAGTTTAGTTTTTCTGAGAAATAAATACTAATACAACTTTTTGTAGGGTTTTAGTTAGCACTCAATATGTGTTAGTCATTGTTATTATTTACCACACACACAGAAAAGGAGTTTAATGAAAGCAGAAATTTCCACTTTATAGAGTGACTGTAGGATGCCTTGGTTAACAAACATATAGATGGCCCAGCAGAGGGTCTGACACAACCATTCTGTTCAACATGTGATCCAAAAACTTCATCCCATCTATTGTTCTTTTCCAATGGGACATTCACCTTGAACATGCTCTGAATACACATAAGCAACCAGTTTGAATCCAGGTGAAGTTAGTGAGAGGTACTTTATACATGTTTTCTCTCTTTTTTTTTTTTTTTAAATTCAAGGCCTTTAATTCAGTTTTTGGTAATGACCATAAATGCCTCCACAAAATCTTTTTTCCACTGTAAATAGAAGGCACTAGGCATTACATAACAGCCTAAAAGCAGTGATTCCTTCTGACATTGGTAGAAACAACACATCAAAGGGCAGGGCCTGGATATTAACAAAGTTTGAAAGAGAGAGAGAGAGAGAGAAAAAAAACTCTAAAAATCATCCCAAAATTATGTTACTTATGAGTTTTTCTCAGGTTTCCAATGCAATTTTAAGTTATTGCAGGGACATAATTTGAAATTAAAAGATAAACTAGGTAAGTATGACTTGAATTTCAATGTATGTTAAATTTCAGTTTAATACAGTAAATATGAAGACACCATTATTATGTGAATTGACACTTCATGTTACTCTGTGAAAAATAAACTTGAAATGACTAACCCTGAAAAAGTATATCTTAAAAGATTCTTGCAGTGATACTAACAACTTTCAAATTCAGGTCACAAACTGTATATAAATTGTGAGATTATTAAAATACACTTTTTTGAAAAATAATAGGATGGTGATTTATACCTAAATAAAGTTTCCCAGAAAGTTATGAAATACTTGAGCATATAAAAGTAGTTGTTCCTGTTTTCTCTTATAAGGAACTAAGATGAGTTATTCCAGTCTTTCAGAAGAGGAAGAAGAGGACAGAGTTAAGTAACTTATTTAAGACTATTACTAGATTGGTAATGAATTTAGTATTAGTAATGAATTGGTAACTCAGTTATTCTGAGTCTATGTTTACATGAGCCAAAAAAGCCTTGTCTGTGAAAGTAATATTCACTTCTTTGATGTTGATATAATAGGTCCTAGTACTAAAATACCAAACATTTCCCATTGGTGAGTGGCTGCTGCCTCCAGTCACTTGCATAGATCCTCTCCACCTCTACATCTTCTTCTCAGTGCCAAAGACAGGACTTGTTCTAGGCCCATGACTAGTCTTACCCACCAATTGTCAGAATTTTAAGCTAAAATGGGATCCAGCAAAGGAACTGTAGAATTACCTCTCAGTACATCAGAGGCTATATATACATACATCCTTATATACAAGACAAACTAGGCAATTTCAGAACATAGTGGAGAATTCCCTGGATTTATGTGCCTTCTGCCACGTGGCTGATTTTCTTGGAGGATTGAGCTTCAAGGGAGCTTTGAAATTGAAGTCAATGTTTGTGAAATGTCTCTATTTCAGCCCTGACTGCACCTCTAATCTGAGTCCCTATGGTGTTCTTAGAACAACCTACTGAGAGATCACAGGTATGAGTACTATCTAAGAGTGGGAAGAAGGACATACTAGATTTCCAGGTTGCAAGTCAGCTGCCTGCGTCTCAGTGTTCTACCTTGGAGAGCTAGACTGGTGGCTCGCCTTGAATGTGAGGCTGCTGAGAATTTCTGTATGGCTGGGCAGAGTCATCCCACCTACTGGATGTCGTCCATCTCTGAAGGAGTCTGGGCTTTTGGGCTTCCTAGTGGCTGAGCAGGATTCTTGAAGATTTATGACATAAAATTTTAAGAATAGATCTCCCAGTGACCTGAATACTTATATCCCTCCAAAAGTCAGACTTTGAAACAAAATTGCCAGTATGATGGAACTAGGAAATAGGGCTTTGGGTAAGTGATTAAGTGTAGGGGCAGAGCCTTCATAAATGAGATTAGTGCTCTTGAAAACAGAATGCTAGATAGCTGTCATAGTTTGATGCAGGTGTCAACTTGACAGTTGAGGGGTTGAACTCCAGGCATGTTTATAAATAATTAGTAGTGAGTTAAGCCCAGAGTAAACCTGTAGGAGATTTTCTAGCTGATGGGGAGGGCCCAGCCCATAGTAGGTAGAACTAGGCCCTGGACAGGTAAATGAAATAGAGAGCTGGTTGAGGAAATGGGCAACCTTGTATATACTTGGCCAGATGTGCTGGTCTGGCAAGTAAAGTTTGTCCCTCTCTCAGCTCTTGTGTGAATATGGTGCCATTTCTCTCGGCCCTGGTGTTGGTGTGAGCGCTCCTGCAAAGCTGGACAAGGAACTATAGCCCGTCTATTGTAAAAGAATAAACTCCTTGCTCTCTTAAACTGTTTGATGGTAACTTATCAGCATCCATACAGGTGAACTGCTACACTGACCCTTTCCCCATGTGAGGATCTTGGGTTGAGGTGCCATCTATGACTCGCAAAACTGGCCCTCATTGGGCAACACTTCTGTTAGCACTTTAATTTTTGACTTCCCAGACCAAGAAATAAATTTCCATTGTTTAAAACCTACCCAAGTAAAGGCATTATTTACTTGACAGAGATAGAGGAAGAGAAGGAAGAAAGGAGGAAGGGAGGGAGGAACTGAGAGAGAGAATGTGTATGCCATGTTAAGTGGGTAGAAATCAGAGGGCAACTTTCCTGCTACTATATGGACTTCTAGGGATTGAACTAAAATGTCAAGGTTTGCGAACAGATATCCACTTAACCATTCTTTCCAGGCTAAGTATGGCCTTTTGTTTTAGCAGTCTGAAATGCCAGGACAATAACAATTTAAGAAAATCCAGAAGCTGGGTGAGGTAGAACACTTCTGTAATCCCAGCACTTAGGAGCTAGAAGTAAATGGCTCAAGAGTTCCTCAGCTACACAGTAAGTTGGAGACCAGTCTATCATACATGAAACTCTGTTTTTTTTTTTTTCTTGAAAACAAGGAAGGAAGGAAAAGGAAGGAAGGAAGGAAGGAAGGAAGGAAGGAAGGAAGGAAGGAAGAAAAAGAAAGAAAGAAGAAAGAAAGAAAGAAAGATGTTCATGGGATTGAAAACTGAGTATCAGGGGAAGTTTGGGGAAAATTGGTCATTGGGGATTTTATGCTAAGGAAAATTTCACTTTGTGTTTCTTTGCAGACCTCTCAACAGAACATCAGACTTTGTCCCACTGTGACATCTGCCAGGCTAGCTTTTTACCTTTACAAATCTCCTTTCTCTCTGTCTCTCTGTCTCTCTGTCTCTCTCTGTCTCTCTCTCTCTCTCTTTCTCTTTCTCTCTTTTACCAAAATGGACTTGCCCTAGATTAAGGACGATAGGCTAGAGAGGTACTTATCTCTGCCAAGATTAATAATATTACCCCTAAACATTAAAGAGATTGAGGAAATAAAAATAATTCACAAAGAAAAAGCAAACTTTCTCAAGAGAGAGGATTGGGTCAGCAGAAATGACCAGAAGATACTGAGCTGAAAATGGTAGTATTTAATCAGGGATTAGACAGGAAGTGGGTGAAGCAATTCCAGAGTGACAAGGACCCATTTGAACTGTCTAATGGAACATTAAATAAGGTTTTCAAATACTCCATTGCCCTTTAAAAGCCATTTCCTTCTCTGCCCTGATGTTTCTGTTCAGTCTCAGAGGTGAAAATGAAGTAATTGGAAGTGAGATGTTGGCTCTGTTGACTTTTCTCAAAGGGAAGATGGCTAAACATTCATGAGAATTCATATAGCAGAAAAAAACGGCCCTTACTTAATTTTCAGAGACTGGTACAAAACAAAAATATGAGACCTGTTTTTCAAATTACTAAAATGTCAAGAAGACGATGAAGGAGGGATCTCGATGCGGAGACTTTCTGAGCCTGGGGACCCTGCTGACCGCACAGGTCACATGTATCTGTAACTGGCCCTGATTAGGAGCCTCTGGAGATTTGATTCACATAATTCTTTTAGTCTGGTTTAATAATACTGTTTCTTCCATTGTATGACACCAAGGTGGTGGTGGATAGTGTGTGTGTGTATACTGTTTTTAGACACTTATGTTGATTTCAAAATGGTTTCATAAAAATTCAGAAATTCCTAAATCCCACAACCATGTCAGTGCCATCCTCAAATTTTATCCTGTTTGGGTTTCTGTTTGAATCTGAGGATTCTGTAAGCTTTAGAGGCAGAGCTGTATGGCCATTTTTATTTCCATATTGAAATTTAACATCAACTTCCCCATAAAATAGATAGTTCAATTACTAAACTGTGCAGATGTGCATGTATGCACCATATTTATACATTTTTGTAGACTCTATTTTGCTTATTGAAGTACAGCAGTTTCTTTAGTATGCTATTATGATGTTTTTTAGTATGTATGTATGAATGATTTCAATACCTTTTTGTTCTGAAGGTTTCTGAATTTATCACAAGCATCTAGTTTGTACTATAAAACTGTATTCCTCTAAAATTTGTGTTTACATATCACACAACAAATACTTTTGATTTAACATTAAACTTTTTATTTCAGTCTAAAATAGTATCTATAATAATGTCAGATATTTTACTTTGAGGGAATTAATCTATCATGGTTTAAAATGTGAGTTGTAGCCCACAGGTTCATGTTTTGAATGTTTAGCAGTGTTTGGGGGGGAGTCTGAGTAGTGTCTCACAGCAGCAGAAAGACTGTTTCAGAATGTATAAAAGACTTATTTTGACTTAATGAATTAAATAAAAAATTAAACTCTTAGAACAATTTTTTATCCTTGAAGTACCTAGTGCACTATTAAAAAACACCTGGTTTTATTTAATTTTTCATATAGTTAATTTGTCAAGAGAGACAATAGTCAGTTACCACTTCACATTTTAGTTGTCCAAAGGGAAACTAATGTAGAATAACTGCTTGAAGTACATTAAAAGTCACACTCTATACAGTGATATGTAATGGCTCCTTCTTCCAGTGAACATGATCACCAGCCATTTTTTGACAGTCTCTAAGTATGTGATGTTTGAGATAGATTTGGATATGTACTTGCATTAGTCACTTTTCTTGTAGTTGTAATAAAACACTCAAGTGGAAAAAGTTATGACTTCACATACCGACATGCCTGTCATAGCAGGGAGGGTGTGGTATTGTACCTCAAATCACAGCAGCCAGAAAGCAAAAAGATTTTCTTTTGGAGGTCAGGAACCCCCATAGCATACCTCCAGTGACTGCTTCCTCCAGCTAGACCCTTCCTTCCTAAAGCTTCTACCACCTTCCAAGAGCACTATCACCTAGAGACTAAATATTCAGTACATGAATATCTGGGGGACATTTCATGTTTAAACTGTGAAAGTACTCAGTACATATTTCAATTAAAAAGTCATCTTAGGAGGTGTTATTGAAAGCCACCAACTTCTTTGGGAGCTGTTTTTCTTGTAAGATTAATAACCTCAGATTAACTTCATATTTATGACTAGATATTTAAAAGAAGTCTAAGTAATTGAAAAGTGCTAGCAGTGGCTTCTTGAAGGTCTTCATAAAATGACCATGTTTCATTCAAAATGTCAATTAACAATTTCCTCATTAAAGCCTCAGTCCCACACCATTTTTCAAAAGGTTTATTAGAGAGAGAGAGAGAGAGAGAGAGAGAGAGAGAGAGAGATCAGTTATCTCAGGATTGCTGAGGGAATCATGGAGTGAAGACTTGCCCATCACATTCTCTTGTTCCCAGAGTGCCCACTACGGATTTTTGACTCTGCTTGTCAAATCCAGCTAAGCAGCTGAATGATAACATTCAACATTTCTTGATGTCCTAATTAGATACTCATTCAAGTTGCTGACAAATTTTGCAAAGGTGTGCAAAGATTGAAATTCTAGTTGCTGATATCATTTTTAAACTTCTGCTTTGATTCCAGACTTTAGGTCGACTGGTGTCTAGACTTTTAATTAAGTGGAAGACATAAATGGTAGGGTCAGAGTTGTTTCTCATCCACCATAACCTGCTTTAAGTGTTACTCTATTTTTATTTTTTTTTTTTTGCCAATTTCTCAGCACTGAGGAAGAGTTAATATCTGTCCTAAGGTTATCACAGAGGGACTGGGGAATAGTTGTGTTTCCTTAAAGAACAAAGATTTTGGAATTAGACATAAAAGGAATTTTCTAGTTGGTCTCTGTGGGATAAGATGGCATTGTGAGCCCTGGAACTTAGTTGTCTAAAATTCTCTGATAGAATGAAATAACTTGTGCTGCTAGGAAAATGACAGAGGCAGAATCGAAATCATATTATCAGAAGCTTTAAGAGTGTTCCATGAGAGGTGAGTTATAAGAACTATCCCATACAAGAAATATTCCATGGCCAAGACATTGCCATGATATTTTCCTCTTGGAGTTTCCAAGCATAAGTCAAAGTAGCAGGGAATCTCATTGTTCTGTGATGGAGAAGCCATATGAAATTTTTAATGTGTAATCTCTAAAGGAATCTCTAAAGTACCACTCTATGGTACTACTACAGAAATGCTAGAGTGGATGATATGATCCACTTGTAGTGTGTGTGTGTGTGTGTATGTGTGTGAGCACAGGGATGGTGTTTGTCTGTGTAGGTACATATTGTTGAAAGTGTGTGTGCAAGTATATATGCTGAGGTCTGAGACTGGTTGATAATGGGAGTCTTCCTCAATGACTCTCCACCTTAATCATTGATGTAGGACCTTTTTAGGCCTAGGATAGTCTCTGAAGGCTTGAAGGTCATCCTCTACCACTGGGATTACCCTGAAGAAACATGCTACTTCGAAGGAACACACACTATTAATCTGGAAGAATTGACTCTAATCTTTCACAGAGATAAAATCCATATTTTCCTCCAATCCTCTGTTTATGAAAGGATATGAAGATTAGTTCTCTGTTATAGATAAACCCTACAGAGATATAAGTTACAAGATAAAATGGGTTGAACCTCAATATGAACAGACCATTGAGATGTAGAGGTTCAAAAGCACCAAGCAGGTTTGTAGAAACTGGAGCTAACCAATGAGGAAGTGCCACTTTTCCCAGACCTGCCTAAGACAATAAATAACCCTGATGAAATTTGCGGAAGAGGAGGCAGTAAGATTGTAAGAGCACAAGGATGGGAGGAGTCAAGATATGCAAGATACTCCACACAAGTTAGGGCCGAAGCAATCATAATCGGACTTTGCATGACCTGCACAATGACCAACACATTATTGATCCCTCAAAGTCTAGCATGGACTAAAGGCACTAGGATCCTTAGAAGCTAGGGATTAACAGCCACAATAGTGTTCCTATACTTAAGGGGAACACAAGAAAGACTTCTAGGAAATGCCATTGAGTCCTTACACTTGATCAGAGAGGAGGACCCAGAGGAAAAATTGACATACACATTAAAAGATGCTCCAGGGATGGGGGGAGGAGGCAGTGGGAGATAGGGAGGGAGGGGGGGAAAGGGAGGGGAAAAGGGGGGAGGGAACAAGGGGGTCTAGGGAGGGGTGGAGGGAGGGAGAGGACCAGTGTACCTACTAAATTTGTGTGAGCGGAAATAAATAAATAAATAAATAAATAAATAAATAAATAAATAAATAAATGGCTAAATAAATAAATAAATAACCTGATTCTGGCAACCATCTTTAGCTCTCTTGCCTCTCACAGATTGTATGCACATCTGTGAGTTACTTTCTAGCTCCCTGCCCCTCATGTGGCTCCACGTCTGTTCTTTCTCTCCTCTAACAAACTCTGCCTTAATTCTCTATTTGTGTTCTGATTTCAGTCTTTGACTCCCAAACACAAGAACCTGGTCACATAAAAGACTTCAGAAGCCTCCATATTCTCAGTTGAACCTAGAGCTTATGGAAAGGACTTGTCCCATTAGCTATCTGACTTGAAGGATCCCCTGTTCCCATTATTAGAGGTTAAGAATGTCAGGTGAGTCATTTTATCTATCTGGCATTTATGTGGACTCTGGGTATCTGTGTCACTCACACTTTAGATATATCCCTAGTCCTGTAATATCATTTTTTTATACATTTTTTATTATTTCCGCTCATACAAACTTAATAGGTAGACCAGTTCCCTCCCTCTCTCCTCCTCCCCCCGAACCCCCAGCTCCTCCCCCTCCCTCCTCATCCCCCAGTGCCTCCCCCCCATTCCCAGAGAGTCCTTTATTGTATATGCCTAACTCTCCTCTTGGTCCTCCTCTCCGATGACGTAAAAGAACCCAGTGGCATTTCCCTGAACCCTTTCCCGTGATCCCCTTAAGCATAGGAACACTACTGTGGCTGCCAATCCCTTGCCTCCAAGGATCTTGGTGCCTTTAGCAGATGCTAGACTTTGTGAGGTCAATAGTGTGTTGGACATTGCGCAGGGCAGGCAAAGTCCTGTTATGATTGCTTCGGCCCTAAATAGTGTGGAGAATCTTGCAAATCATTGCTCCTCCCATCCTTTTGCTCTTACACTCTTACTGCCCCCTCTTCCGCAAATGTCCCTGAGCTTCAGGATGGGGGGAGATTAGGCTGGCCTAGTTCTATATGGTTGATATAGAGTCTCTGAAGTTCTGGATTGTGGTTTGTTGATTTTCTTTTGCAGTTTTGCTGCTCCTGCAATGCCCTTCACTCCATCCTGCTGGGCACTGTATGTCACCCCCTGGTCAGAAACAAAAAGCTGTTAAACTGGAGTGTTATTATAATAGCACATTCAAGGGTAGATGTAATAAAAGCAGGAAACCTCGGTGAGGGAGGGGTCAGTCACCCATTTGCAAAATGATCACCATTCATCTGCCAGACTATATGCCCTCCCCTTCTGGTGAGATCATACCCCCTCAGTTGTACATGATCAGGAACGAACGTCTGTGAACTTAACCAGGTGTCACATTACTTACTTGCATTCCTTGGAGGCCTATTTTCTCTGCTGTAACGTGGTCCCCTCTTTCCTTGTTTCTGGTGTGGCCCTCCAACCCCATCCCTCCTGTTCATAATCCTTGCAATTACTGTATTACATAGGTTTACCTTTGAGTGTCTCAATGTGGGCTGGGTGAGTTTGGTACTAGGAGCCACCTATTAGGGAGTACATACGGCGCTTAATATTCTGGGTTTGGGATACTTCACTTAATATAATTGTTTCTAATGACATCCATTTCCCAGCAAATTTCAGTAATTCATCATTTTTGATGGCTGAGTAGTACTCCATTGTAAAGATTTACCACTTTTTCCTTATCCACTTGTCAACTGTTAGACATTTGGGTTGATTCCATGACTTTGCTATTGTAAACAGTGCTGCTATGAACATGGTCGTGCTTGTGCTATCGAGGAGAACCTCTGCTGCATGGGAGGTTATTCCCAAAAGTGGAATAGCAGGGTCAGATGGCATTTCAATCTTTAATTTCTTTAAGAATCTCCAGACAGCTCGCCAGAGTGGCTGTTTGAGCCTGCATTCCCACCAGTAATGTAGCAGAGTTCCCCTCTCTACACATCCTCTCCAGCATTTGTTGTTGTTTGTGTTGTGGATTTTTTGCCATCCTGACCGGGGTGAGATGATATCTCAGGGAAGTTTTGATTTGCATTTCCCTGATGGCTAAAAAAGTGAAGCATTTTTGAAGATATTTGTTAGACATTTTAATTTCATCCCTAGTAAAGTTTCTTTTAAGTTCCAGGACCCATTTTTTAATTGGGCCATTGGTTTCCTTGGTGTTTAGTTTTCTAAGTTCTTCGTGCACTCTGGACAGTAGAGCTCTATCAGATATGTGGTTAGTGAAGATTTTCTCCCATTCTGTGGGTTGCCTTTGAGCTCATGTTATCTGAACAGAAGCTCTTTAATTTCACTAGATCCCAGCTGTTGAGAGTTGGTAGCAGTGACTGTGCCATTGGATGTCTGTTTAGGAACTGTTGGCCTAGCCCAATCAGCTCGAGGGAGTTCCCTATCCTTTCTACTATGGTTTTTATAGTCTCTGGCCTGATATCAAGGTCCTTGATCCATTTGGAGTTAAGTCTTGTACATGGTGACAAGTACGGGTCCAGCTTTAATCTTCTGCCTGTGGAGATCCAGTTTTGCCAGCACCATTTGTTGAAGATGCTGTTCTTTTTCCATTGGATTCTTTGGGCCCCTTTGTCAAAGACTAAATGGCTGATTTTTGTGGGCTTATATCTTGGTCTTCAATCCTTATCCATTGATCTGTGTGTCTATTTTGGAGCCAGTACCAGGCTGTTTTTATAACTATGGATTTATAGTATAGACTAAGGTTTGGTATGGTAATACCTCCAGCAGTGTTTTTGTTACTCAGGATTGTCTTTGCTATCCTGGGTCTTTTGTGCCTCCATATGAATTTTGAGATTATTTGGTCAACTTCTTTGAAGAATTGCTTTGGGATTTTGATTGGTATAGCATTGAATCTGTATATTGCCTTTGGTAGGATGGTCATTATTACAATGTTGATTCTGCCAATCCAGGAACATGGGAGGTCTTTCCACCTTCTGATATCTTCTGCTATTTCTTTCTTTAGGGTTTTAAAGTTTTCATTGTAAAGGTCTTTTACCTCCTTGGTTAGGTTTATACCAAGGTATTTCATTTTTTTAGGGGCTATAGTAAATGGGATTGTTTCTTTCAAGGCTTTTTCACTTCTTTCATTCTGGGCATATAGGAAGGCCTCTGATATTTTTTTTTTCAATTCTAATTATCTTTTTATTTTTTTTAAATTTTAATACATTTTTTATTACTTCAGCTCATACAAACTTAATAGGTACACCAATTCCCTCCCTCCCTCCTCCTCCCCCCAAACCCCCTGCTCTTCCTCCCCTCTCCCCTCCCGCCCCATCCCCCTGTGCCTCCCGCCCTAATTCCCAGAGTCCTTTCTTGTGCATCCTTGACTCTCCTCTGGGCCTCCTCTCCGATGACGTACAAGGACCTAGTGGCATTTCCCTGAACCCTTTCCTGTGTTCCCCTTAAGCGTAGGAACACTACTGTGGCTGTCAATCCCTTGCCTCCAAGGATCTTGGTGCCTTTAGCAGATGCTAGACTTTGTGAGGTCAATAGTGTGTTGGACATTGCGCCGGGCATGCAATGTCCAATTATGATTGCTTCGGCCCTAACTTGTGTGGAGTATCTTGCAAATCATTGCTCCTCCCATCCTTTTGCTCTTACACTCTTACTGCCCCCTCTTCCGCGAATGTCCCTGAGCTTCAGGATGGGGAGAGATTAGTCTGAAGGCCTCTGATTTTTGCACATTTATTTTGCATCCTGCCACCCTGCTTGACTTCTTCCTTGCCGATTTGAATCCCTCTTCTATCCATTTCTTGTCTTATGGCTTCACCTAAGACTTCAAGTACAATATTGAATAGAAGTGGTGAGAGTGGACAGCCTTGTCTAGTTCCTGATTGAAGTGGGAATGCTTCCAATTGTTCCCCATTGAGCATAATCCTTGCTGTGGGCTTGTTGTATACAGCTTTTATTATATTGATAAAGGTTCCTTCCATTCCTACTGTCTCTAGCATTTTGATCATAAAAGGCTGTTGGATCTTGACAAAAGCTTTTTCTGCATCTATGGAGAGTATCATGTGATCTTGGACTTTGGACTGGTTTACATGATGAATTACATTTATTGATTTGCGTATGTTGAACCAACCTTGTGTGCCAGGGATGAAGCCTACTTGGTCCCCATGAATGATCTTTTTCATATATTTTTGAATCCGATTTGCTAAGACTTTGTTGAGAATCTTTGTGTCTGTGTTCATCAGAGCGATGGGCCTATAGTTTTCTTTTTTAAGTGAATCTTTATTAGGTTTTGTGATTAAAATGATATTAGCTTCATAGAAGGAATTTGGTAGTGTTCCTTCCTTTGCTATTTGATGGAACAGTTTAAGGAGTATTGGTGTTATTAACTCCTTAAATGTCTGGTAAAACTCTGTGCTGAATCCCTCTGGTCCAGGACATTTTTTGATGGGAAGATTCAGATTACTTCCTCAATTTCCTCATGTTATAGGACTATTTAAATAATTCACAACTTCCTGATTCAATTTAGGTAAGTTGTGTTTACTTAGAAATTCATCCATCTCTTTTGTGTTGTCAAACTTCACAGAGTATAAGTTTTTGAAATATGATGTTATAATTCTCTGGATTTCTTGGGTATCAGTAGTGATATCAAACCCTGAAAAAAATGGACCTTACAGATCTTTATCAAACTTTTCTCCCACGCACCAAAGAATACACATTTTTCTCAGCAGCACACGGAACTTTCTCCAAAATAGATCACATATTGGGCCACAAAATGAATCTACACATATACAAAAAAGTTGAAATTCTAACCTGTGTCCTAATTTCATTTCTAATTTTGTTAATTTGGGTTTTCTCTCTTTTGCTTTTGGTTAATTTACCTAGGGATGTATCAATCTTATTGATTTTTTCAAAGAACCAGCTTTTTGACTGGTTGATTTTTTCTATCATTTTCTTAGTCTCAATTTCAGATATTTCTCCCCTTATTTAGCTAATCTCCTCTCTTCTACTACTTTTGGGATCAGATTGCTCAAGTTTCTCTAAAGCCTTAAGCTGGATTGTTAAGTTAATTATTTCTGATGTTTCCATTTTTTTGATGTAGGCATTAAGAGCTATGAACTTACCTCTTAGGACAGCTTTCATTGTGTCCCAGAGATTTTGGTAAGTTGTATTTTCATTATCATTCACTTTCAGGAAATCTTGAATTTCCTTTTTAATTTCTTCCTGAATCCAGTTCTCATTCAGCATCATATTGTTAAGTTTCCAGGAGTTAGTGTATTTTCTCTTGTTTGTTGTGTTGTGAATGTGGTGGTCTGATAGGGCACAGGTTAGAATATCAACTTTTTTGTATATGTGTAGATTCATTTTGTGGCCCAATATGTGATCTATTTTGGAGAAAGTTCCGTGTGCTGCTGAGAAAATGTATATTCTTTGGTGTGTGGGTGAAAAGTTCGATAAAGATCTGTAAGGTCCATTTCTTTCAGGGTTTGATTAAGTTCCAAAGTGTCTCTGTTAAGCTTTTGACCTGTTGATCTATCCCATGTTGAGAGGGCGGTGTTGAAATCCCGAAGAATTATTGTTTGGGGGTTGATTTCTCTCTTTAGACGCTGTAGGATTTTCTTAATGAATGTGGAGGGGCCCGTATTGGGTGCATAAATGTTCACTATTGTGAAGTCTTCCTGGTGAATTGTACCTGTGACTAAAATGTAATATCCATCTGTGTCTCTTATGATTTTCTTTGGTTTGAAGTCCACTTTGTCTGAAAGCATAATTGCTACCCCTGCCTGTTTCCTGGTTCCATTAGCTTGCAAGATTTTGGACCAGCCTTTCATTCTTAGGATGTCCCTATCTTTTGTGGTGAGATGAGTTTCCTGAAGGCAGCAGATTGTTGGATTTTGGTTTTTAATCCAAGTTTGTAATCTATGTCTCTTAATTGGTGAGTTAATACCATTGACATTTAATGTTACAATGGAGAAATTATTTTTAATTCTGGACATTTTTTATGTTTAGTAGATTTTTAAGCATGTTGTTTGATATTTATGTTTTGGTGGTATTATACTTCCCTTCTGTCCTCCTAGATACGCTTGTTCTTTTCTTCAAGCTTGAGTATCATTTCTAGGATTTTTTGAAGGCCTGGTTTCATAGACATGTATCCCTTCAAGTTGTTTTTGTGCTGGAAAACTTTTCTTTCTCCCTCAATCATGACAGATAGTTTTGCCGGGTATATCAGTCTGGGTTGGCATTTTTGCTCATTTAATACTTGAAGTGTGTCTCTCCAAGCTCTTCTTGCTTTTACTGTTTCCATTGAGTAGTCATTTGTTATTCTAATAGGTTTACCTTTAAAAGTGACTTGCTTTTTTTCTCTTGAAGCTCTCAGCACCTTTTCTTTGTCTTGAATGTGGAGTGTTTTGACTATTATTTCGCGTGGTGATTTTCTATTTTGGTCATATCTGTTTGGAGTGCGAAATGCCTCTTGTATTTGGATAGGCCTCTCATTCTTTAGTTGTGGGAAGTTTTCATTTATGATGAATTGAAATATTTCCTCCGGTGTGGTATTTTGGGATTCTTTTTTTTTTTTAACTTCTTGCATATTTATCTTTTTATTGTGTGCCTGGGTGTTTCTGTGGGGGGGTGGGAGGGTTCATGTGCTGTAGCATGTGTGTGGCGGTCACAGCACAACTCCTGGGAGTCAGTTCTCTCCTTTTTCACATGGGTTCCAGGGGTGAACGCAGGTCTTCTGGCTCTTCCCACTGAGCCATCTTGCAGCACGTGGGAGACACAACTTGAAGACAAGGCTCTCGTAGTTACGCCTCACGATTTTTTCTATCATAATTGCAGGTCAAAGGAGAGTTCTGTACTCTCAAAGAAAGGAGACCACGCCAAATCTTGCCGGGTAGTTCTTATGATCCTGTGTAGTTTCCTCTCTCAATATTAGCTCCTCACCAGGGTGAAAATATCCTTCATGTCTTTGAAATGGATATCTGCTTCTTTCCCATCGATCATCTGTAGATCCTTCAAAGACCACTTTTTGGTTACTTCATATTTTTCATCTAAACCCACTCTGTAGTGTTTCACCATAATTATTTTTACTTCATCACTTTTGGTTACTGACATGCAGAGATAATACCTGTCCTGGACCGAGAACTCGATCTCAATGAACTTGTGCAGGTTCTGTGAGAGCGGCTTGAACAGCTTCTTCTCCAAGTCCTCCTTCACCAGTGATGACATCTCTGCTTCCACTTGGCTCGTATTTTGGCTCAAGCCCGCCCTTTCTTTTCTGCAGTCGCCACTGCTGCGGTAGATGTCTCCTCGGGATTTGCAAACCTCCGGGTCCACTCTTTGGTGGCCGCAGCCCAGCCTCGGAGCAGCCGCTCTTGCCCTGTGTGCTCAGAGCCAGCTGCGGCTCCTGCCAGCCCAAATCCAGCAGCTGCGACGCTGGTCCCCCCTCCCCTGGCTGCCAGCCTCCAGCCTCCAGCCGGGAGAAGCTGCTCTCCCGGGGGCCGCTGATGGGGGGGACACGCAAGGATTGCACCGACCCGCGCGGCCGCAGATCTACTTATGGAGTCCCCCGGTTCCTCCTGTGTAGCAGCAGCCTTTCCTCTTTCACAGCAGCACTATGCGGACAAGACCACTACTTCAGCGTGAGGCCGTTGCATAAATCAGCTGTCTGGCGCTATTGATTGGAATCATCTTCCATTAAGAACTTTGCTCTCGCTGCCCAGAGAAAAGCCTCGGTGCTGCGCTCCTCACACTTCCAACAAGTCTTTTTCTCTTTTCTCTGCCCTCCAGCAATGCACAGACCTTTGCGTTCAAGAGAGTTTGCAGCAATCCTGGGACCTAAATTATTATTTTTTTTATAATACATTTTTTATTATTATTTTAGCTCATACAAATTTAATAGGTACACCCGTTCCCTCCCTCCCTCCTCCCCCCCAGCCCCCTGATTCCCCTCCCCTCTCCCCTCCCGCCCCATCCCCCCGTGCCTCCCGCCCCGATTCCCAGAGTCCTTTCTTGTGCATGCCTGACTCTCCTCTGGGCCCTCCTTTCCGATGACGTACAAGGACCCAGTGGCATTTCCCTGAACACTTTCCTGTGTTCCCCTTAAGCGTAGGAACACTACTGTGGCTGCCAATCCCTTGCCTCCAAGGATCTTGGTGCCTTTAGCAGATGCTAGACTTTGTGAGGTCAATAGTGTGTTGGACATTGCGCCGGGCATGCAATGTCCAATTATGATTGCTTCGGCCCTAACTTGTGTGGAGTACCTTGCAAATCATTGCTCTTCCCATCCTTTTGCTCTTACACTCTTACCGCCCCCTCTTACGCAAATGTCCCTGAGCTTCAGGATGGGGAGAGATTAGTCTGGCCTAGTTCTAGGTGGTTGATATAGAGTTTCTGAAGTTCTGGATAGTGGTTCGTTGATTTTCTTTTGCAGTTTTGTTGCTCCTGTAATGCCCTTCACTCCATCGTGATGGGCACTGTATGTCACCCCCTGGCCAGAGACAGAAAGCTGTTAAACTGGAGTCTTATTATAAGAGCACATTCAAGGGTAGATGTAATACTTATACCCAAAAGTGGAATCACAGGGTCATATGGCATTTGGCAATGGGAGGGGTCAATCACCCATTTGCAAAATGGTTATTTTTTAATCTTCCGGACTATATGCCCTCCCCTTCTGGTGAGTTCAGGTATTTTGGGATTCTTGTTCTTGTATTCCATGAATGCGCATGTTAGGTTTCTTCAGGGTGTCCCATATCTCTTGAATGTTCCTCTCCAGTATCTTTTTGACTTTAACAATCTCTTCCATTGAGCTGTTTCATTCTCCCACTTTGTCTTCAAGATCTGAAATTCTATTTTCTGCCTCATTTGTTCTGCTGATAAGACTCTCTGTTGAGTTTTGGATTGAAGATAACTTGTCTTTTACTTCAATTTTAAAGTCTGCCTGAGACTGTTTTAATTACTCTATACCTATTTTTGTTTCTTGAACTGTTTTTCTCAACTCCTCCAAGTGCCTGTTGTGTTCCTGTTCAAAGTGGTTGATATGGTTGCTTAACTCTTCTCGGATTTCCTCTTTCATAGTATTAATCATGGTAATGATCATACTCTGAAAGTCGTTATATTGGGTCTGGCTTTCATGGCTATTTTCTATGGATTTGTTCTGGTCGGAATCCATCATTATGGGATTGATTCTTTCGGTGGAAGATTGGTCTTCTTGGGTTTTGTTTCTCGTGGATCTGCACTTTGTTTTTTAGGACCTTTCAGTTTCTGTGTGTTTTTCACTGAATCGACATAGTTGGTATTGTTACACTTGCCAGTTATTACTAGTGCTTGCCTTGGATTGGGTATGTTTGTGTATTGTTATTGTCATATCCTAGATGAGGCTACTAGGCTGTTAGTACGTCAGTTAGGTCAGGTTATGTTACCAGGGGGTGAATATTAGTTTGGTAGTGCACTTTTACCATTTAGTATCTTGGTGAAATGTTGGGGTGAGTGGTGTGGAGTTGTATGTTTTGGGGTGGCTGTATGAGAAAGTTGATCTACAGCTTTGATACTTTAAAGGAGCAGTAAGGTGAAAAGAAAAAGTTTACTTATCTTTGGGCTGGATGAGAAGAATCTCGCCCACGTGATATAATGATTATAGTGGAGTCCAGAAGTATGGCCTGTGTTCCCTTTGTTCCTTAGAATTTTGCTTGAGTTTCCTTTGGACGCTATTGAATTCTGAGTAGCAGTGTGTCTTCAGTGGACCACCTGCGTAGGTCCCCGGTGGGCCAGAGAGGCAGAGGGTCTGATGTTGATGGCAGAATTCTTCACCTGCGACCTGGGGGGGGGCGGAGGCGTATGGGGGCAGGAGGGTGTGAGGGGCTGGGGTCCGGGGCGGGGCCCTGGGGGCTAAGCCGGTAGCTGCGTGGCGCAGTGCTGCTGGCCGGGCGGCTCCGGGGTGGGGGTGTAATATCATTTGTAAGCCTATTTTCTTGAATTAAATTTGGGTTGCCTTCTATACTACAAGATATCATTTTCTATTTATTTTATTATGTTAATCTAGATTATATTTTCTTTCCTATATGCATGTCATCGCATTTATTTAATCTGCTTTAGCATTTTAATCCCCATCCTCTTTTCAGTTATTTTCTGCCAACCCCTCCAAATATTTACAGTGCCACGTGATCTTTCTAAATTAGTTGCTCTCACACCTCTTAGAGCCCATAAGCCTGTTAAGGAGGTTTGTGTTTTACCTTCTAATCTCCTTTTCAGTCATAATTTCTGTAGCTTTATGTAATTTTATTTTATCTGTAATTTTATTTAATTTCTGTAGCTTCTATTTCATAGCAGGCCTATTGTGCTTTTGTTGCCATTTGGCCAGCTTGTATTTCTCTCTTCATTTCCCTTATCCCCAATTGCCACTCTACTCTTAGATTCAATTACCACAATAAATAGTCATCTGTTCTATTTAGGCAGGTCTAGAGTGGCCATATTGGGATGGTCTCTGAAGGTCTTAGAAACACCCCTTGCAGACAGGAAGGATGGACTTCAATCCACAGAGATAAGGTGGTTGACTTCCCCTAACCCTTTGCTTAGGAAAAGATATGAGATTACTTCTCCTTTACAGATAAACCCCACCTCAAGGTGGGCTCAAAATCAACTGGGTTGGGTCCCAATATGAGCTAATCAATGAGAAAAAGCCATTCTCCCCTGGGCTTGCCTGTGTATAAGTAAGTATACCTGACCAAGGGAACCATCTTTGGCACCTGCCCTTCATAGCATTACATGTCTAGAGTCCATAAATTCTTATCCAACTCCTTGCTCCTCATGGATTCCATGCTTGTAGTCCATGAGTTCTCCAGGGTGCCTTAGCCCCTCATGGTACTCCACGTCTGGAATCCAAGAGTTCTGATCATTCTCTCCTCATAGAGAGTTCTGTTTCAATCTCTAGGACACGCAAAAACCTCCCCCACTATCCGCAACATTTGGCAAGCACAGCCAAGAGAATGATTCCAATATACTACCATTATTATTTTAACCAAACAAAACCCTCTATATTATAGATGTAATCTCTTGACAGAGTTAAGCCAATTCCACACTGTTTTCTGAGTAGATTTACTATGCTGTTTCCCCCCAGACGTACACAGGACTGCAGTGTATATAATAGTACTTTCCACAAATGAAGAAGCTAAGACAACAAGCAGTCTTGGTGGACCTTGCTTCTGTTCTGATATACAGCTAAAAATCTGGATTTATAAAATTTATTCAGAAAAATGGGATGAATGTTTCACACATTTAACTAAGGAATTAGAGTGCAGGGCAAGACTCATAGGTCCCTCTTTATGAAAAAAAAATTACTAGGCAAAGGCATGGTCAGAAACTGCTGTTATGGTTTGTCATATAGCTTTGTTTGTTGTAGCTATGCACAGCCTTGATCCAGTTTTGTGTCTCTGGTTAGAGACTAATCTCATCATCATCCTTATCACTTGCTATATGAACTTGAACTCAAGATCCTCTTTCATGGGCTCTTCCAAGTGCTGGAATCACAGGTGTGGATGGTCCCAAACACCTTGTTCAGTTACCCTGTCAGTCCCACACCCTCAAAGAGTTCCCTCTCACAAAGAGGCTCTCACATTCTGGGTCTCTAAGCAACAGCCTTCCCTAATCACCCCAGGGCCAGGCCCCTGAGAACTGCCCTGAGCCTGGGGCCAGGGAGATTATTCAAATTAACCAATTCACAGTAGGATTTTAGGAAACCCATGTCACCCTGCCTACTTTGCTGTTCTTAGTGAAGCCTAGTGACCTTTGGAGTTCAAAAGTAACTAAATGTTTTGCCATTTCTCTCTCAGAGTGTTTGTATGCTGTGCCCCACCTTTGAATGGAAATTAAAGTCTTATAAAACATTCTTGCAAGGAATTTTGGGTTTACCTCTTGTTATTGCAATTTGTAAGAGATTTAAAATAGGGAATTAATTGATAATCTAAAGGAGGCAGGGTAAGGTTTTTAAGGAAAGAAAAATTATTTTTGAAAAATTAACTTGAGCAGGTTAATTTCCCCATCAAGGTAACTAGCTGACTAATAATCATCATATATTTGCTTGTTTATTTCATACTCGCTTTATTGCCATAGCTCTAGTATTATACTATTTGACAGGTACGTGAGAAGCAGGAAATATATATTCTCTTGAAAAGCTTGTAGATTAATTAAGAAGACTATGCACCTAAAATGATTAGACAAAATCAAGTGTTAGTAATATAAGCAAAACAAAAAACAAAAAAAACCCCAAAACCCAAAAATCCAAAATAAAGGCCCCCACAAACCACAAACAAAAGCATAAAATGCTGCAAAAATAGAAAAATTAATTATTTTGCTGGAGAAACTTTTGTGTGGTCACTCTTTCTCTTCCCTTTGGAAATCCCTCGTCAGAGGCTAGTCTAGCCATTTATAGTCAGTTCTGATTCTTTGGACTTAAGCAGGTTTTGAGTCAAAGCAGGTAATAAAGGTCTCCAAGGGAAGGATTTTGGAAGATTGTATTAGCAGGTCAGGTCAGATGATACTATTTGTTTCAAAATTTGAGTATATTTCTAAAAGGAAGATGGCATCAGCCCAAATCTGTGTGGTGTTTTTTTTTTTTTTTTTTTTTTTTTTGTCGTTGTTGTTTTTTGGTTAGGGAATTGAATGTTCAGTTAATTTATTTTTTGATAGCATAATTTCTGTGTGTTTGAATGACTGAGAGGCATAGGATTTGGGCTTCTTCAAAAGGAACTGGTGTTCATGGTGCTCACCAAAGGACTCTAAGGAATGGACACTATCTAAGGAAAGCAGGAAACTGTAGCCCTTTCCATAATCCCAGTCTGCAGAGACTTCAATTATTCTTTTTATAACTACTTCCTAAGAGACACCTACCTTGTATAAAGGATATATGACAGCTTTTGCAAGAAATTTTATGCCACACTTGCCAACAGAGAGATAAGGCAAAGTTTTTTTTTTTTTTTTTTTTTTAAACAGATGGTGAGCATTGCCATGTAAGAGCCAAATAATGATTAAGCATGGGACTTAGGAAACAGTCATTTCAAAGTGAATAGATAAGGAGTGCTTTGCAGACAATACCTCTGCTAGAGCTCTGGGGAATACTGTTCACCAAATGTTCCATCTGGATTGCCAGATATTGTAGGGATGCATTCACTGTTGCAGGGTTCTTGTGTTTGGAATCAAAGACGGAAACCAGCCTACTTTATTACATCTACCCTTGAATGTGCTCTTATAATAAGACTCCAGTTTAACAGCTTTTTGTCTCTGGCCAGGGGGTGACATACAGTGCCCAGCAGGATGGAGTGAAAGGCATTGCAGGAGCAGCAAAACTGCAAAAGAAAATCAACAAACCACAATCCAGAACTTCAGAGACTCTATATCAACCACCTAGAACTAGGCCAGACTAATCTCTCCCCATCCTGAAGCTCAGGGAAATTTGCGGAAGAAGGGGCGGTAAGAGTATAAGAACAAAAGGGCTCCCTTTACCTCACCCCGCTCTGCCGGTCAGGACACGCACGCAGTCCAGCCGGGCCTCACCCCGCGACCTAGGTAAGCTCTGCCCGCGCCCGCCCACCAGAACCCCAGGTTAGCCCAAAGGGACCCGGCTCCGACTCCCACCATCCAGCCGGAGCCGCGGGCAGGGCCGAGGGACCAGGAGGACCTCCCTCTGCGCCCGGGCCTGCCCCAGCTCCCCTCGGATTAAATAGATCCGACGCCCCCATCCTCCCATTCCCCACCCCGCTCTGCTGGTCAGGACGTGCACGCGGTCCAGCCGGGCCTCACACCCGACCTAGGTAAGCTCTGTCCTTGCCCACCCCCAGAACCCCAGGCCAAATAATTCAGTTTAGTGAAATTGAAAGCTCTTAAGAGTTAAAACGACAATGCCAAAATCAAAATGCAAATCCATGAAAAGCAATACTCAAGTAAACAAATTTCCCACTGAAGAAATTAATCCCATAATGTTAGACTCCAACCAGAACAAACCCACGGAAAAAGGCCAAGAAAGCCTGACCCAGGATAACGACTTTCAAAATATGATCATTACCATGTTCAATACTATGAAAGAGGAAATCCGGGAGGAATTCATAATCGAATCAATCGCTTTGAAGAGGAACACAACAGACATTTGGAGGAGTTGAGAAAAACAGTGCAAGAAACAAAAACTGGCATAGAGCAGTTAAAACAGACTCAAGCAGAGTTTAAAACTGAGCTACAAGACAAGTTATCTTCAACCCAGAACTCCACAGAGAGTCTTAACAACAGAACTAATGAAGCAGAAAACAGAATTTCAGACCTTGAAGATAAAGTGGGAGTATCAACCAGCTCAATGGAACAGGTTGTTAAAGCCAAAAAGATACTTGAGAGAAATATCCAAGAAATATGGGACACCCTGAAGAAGCCTAACATGGGTAAATACCAGAGCAAGAATCTCAAATACCACCCCTGAGGAAATTTTTCAAACGATCATCAAGGAAAACTTTCCTCATATAAAAAAAGAGAGGCCCATCCATATACAAGAGGCATTTCTCACCCCTAACAGATATGACCAAAACAGAAGCACGCCACGGCAAATAATAATTAAAACACTCCATATTCAAGATAAAGAACTGGTGCTGAGAGCTTCAAGGGAGAAAAAACAAGTCACTTTTAAAGGTAAACCTGTTAAAATAACAAATGACTTCTCAGTCAAAACAATAAAAGCAAGAAGAGCTTGGAGAGACATACTTCAAGTATTGAATGAGCAAAAATGTCAACCCAGGCTGATTTACCCTGCAAAACTATCAGTCATGATCAAGGGAGAAAGAAAAATTTTCCAGCACAAAGACAACTTGAAGGGATACATGTCCACCAAACCAGGCCTTCAAAAAATGCTAGAAATGATACTCAAGCGTGAAGAAAAAAACAGGCATATCCAGGAGAACAGAAGGCAAATATAACACCATTAAAAGCAAAGCAATATACTTATAAAAGCTACTAAACATAATAAATGTCTGTAATTAACAATAGTTTCTCCATTATAACACTAAATGTTAATGCAATTAATTCACCGATCAAGAGACACAGATTACAAACTTGGATTAAAACTCACAATCCATCAATCTGCTGCCTGCAGGAAACCCATCTCACCACAAAAGATAGGCACGCTGTAAAAATAAAAGTCTGGTCCAAAATTCTACAAGCAAATGGAAGCAGAAAACAGGCAGGGGTAGCCATTATGCTATCAGACAAAGTGGATTTCAAACCAAAGAAAATTATAAGAGACACGGATGGATACTACATTTTAGTCACAAGTACAATTCACCAGGAAGACTTCACAATACTGAACATATATGCACCCAATACGGGCCCCTCCACATTCATTAAGAAAACCCTACAGTGTCTAAAGCAAGAAATCAACCCCCAAATGATAATTCTTGGGGACTTCAACACCCCCCTCTCAACATGGGTTAGATCAACAGGTCAAAAACGTAACAGAGACACTTTGGAACTTAATCAAACCCTTAAAGAAATGGACCTTACAGATCTCTATCGAACTTTTCACCTACGTACCAAAGAATACACATTTTTCTCAGCAGCACACGGAACTTTCTCCAAATAGATCACATATTGTGCCACAAAATGAATCTGCACATATACAAGAAAGTTGAAATTCTAACCTGTGCCACCACGGCCTAAAGCTGGACATCCACAACACATCAAACAAGAGAAAATACACTAACTCCTGGAAACTTAACAATATGATGCTATATGAGAACTGGATTCAGGAAGAAATTAAAAAGGAAATTCAAGATTTCCTGAAAGTGAATGATAATAAAAATACAACTTACCAAAATCTCTGGGACACAATGAAAGCTGTCCTAAGAGGTAAGTTCATAGCTCTTAATGCCTACATCAAAAAAATGGAAACATCAGAAATAAACATCTTAACAATCCAGCTTAAAGCTTTAGACAAACTAGAGCAATCTGATCCCAAAAGTAGTAGAAGAGAGGAGATTAGCAAAATAAGGGGAGAAATATCTGAAATCGAGATTAAGAAAACGATAGAAAAAATCAACCAGTCAAAAAGCTGGTTCTTTGAAAAAATCAATAAGATTGATACACCTCTAGCTAAATTAACCAAAAGCAAAAGAGAGAAAATCCAAATTAACAAAATCAGAAATTAACATGGAGTTATCACTACTGATACCCAAGAAATCCAGAGAATTATAACATCATATTTCAAAAACTTATACTCTGTGAAGTTTGACAACACAAAAGAGATGGATGAATTTCTAAGTAAACACAACTTACCTAAATTGAATCAGGAAGTTGTGAATTATTTAAATAGTCCTATAACATATAAGGAAATTGAGGAAGTAATCTTGAATCTTCCCACCAAAAAATGTCCTGGACAAGATGGATTCAGCACAGACTTCTACCAGACATTTAAGGAGTTAATAATACCAATACTCCTTAAACTGTTCCATCAAATAGCAAAGGAAGGAACACTACCAAATTCCTTCTATGAAGCTAGTATCGTTTTAATCCCAAAACCTAATAAAGACTCACTTAAAAAAGAAAACTATAGGCCGATCTCTCTGATGAACACAGATGCAAAGATTCTCAACAAAGTCTTAGCAAATAGGATTCAAAAACATATTAAAAAGGTTATTCACGGGGACAAAGTAGGCTTCATCCCCGGCACACAGGTTGGTTCAACATACGCAAATCAATAAATGTAATTCATCATGTAAACCAGTCCAAAGTCCAAGACCACATGATACTCTCCATAGATGCAGAAAAAGTTTTTGACAAGATCCAACAGCCTTTTATGATCAAAATGCTAGAGACAGTAGGAATGGAAGGAACCTTTATCAATATAATAAAAGCTGTTTACAACAAGCTCACAGCAAGGATTATGCTCAATGGGGAACAATTGGAAGCATTCCCTCTTCCATCAGGAACTAGACAAGGCTGTCCACTCTCACCACTTCTATTCAATATTGTACTTGAAGTCTTAGCTGAAGCCATAAGACAAGAAAGGGACATAAGAGGGATTCAAATCGGCAAGGAAGAAGTCAAGCTATCCCTATTTGCAGATGACATGATTTTATACCTGAGTGATCCCAAAAACTCCACCAGGAAGCTCCTGGAACTAATTGAGAAGTTCAGCAGGGTGGCAGGATACAAAATAAATGTGCAAAAATCACAGGCCTTCCTATATGCCCAGAATGAAAGAAGTGAAAAAGCCTTGAGAGAAACAATCCCATTTAATATAGCCCCTAAAAAAATGAAATACCTTTGTATAAACCTAACCAAGGAGGTAAAAGACCTTTACAATGAAAACTTTAAAACCCTAAAGAAAGAAATAGCAGAAGACATCAGAAGGTGGAAAGACCTCCCATGGCAGAATCAACATCGTAAAAATGACCATCCTACCAAAGGCAATATACAAATTCAATGCTATAACAATTAAAATCCCAAAGCAATTCTTTAAAGAAGTTGACCAAACAATCTCAAAATTCATATGGAGGCACAAAAGACCCAGGAGAGCAAAGACAATCCTGAGTAACAAGAACACTGCTGGAGGTATTACCATACTAAACCTAAGTCTATACTACAAATCCATAGTTATAAAAATAGCCTAGTATTGGCTCCAAAATAGACACACACATCAATGGATAAGGATTGAAGACCAAGATATAAGCCCACAAAACTACAACCATTTGGTCTTTAACAAAGGGGCCCAAAGAATCCAATGGAAAAAGAACAGCATCTTCAACAAATGGTGCTGGCAAAACTGGATCTCCACATGCAGAAGATTAAAGCTGGACCCATACTTGTCACCATGTATAAGACTTAATTCCAAATGGATCAAGGACCTTGATATCAGGCCAGAGACTATAAAAACCATAGTTGAAAGGATAGGGAACTCCCTCGAGCTGATTGGGCTAGGCCAACATTTCCTAAACAGGCATCCAATGGCACAGTCACTGCTACCAACTCTCAACAGTTGGGATCTTGTGAAATTAAAGAGCTTCTGTTCAGATAAAGATATTGTAACACGAGCTCAAAGGCAACCCACAGAATGGGAGAAAATCTTCACTAACCACATATCTGATTGAGCTCTACTGTCCAGAGTGCACAAAGAACTTAGAAAACTAATCATCAAGGAAACGAATGGCCCAATTAAAAAATGGGCCCTGGAACTTAAAAGAAATTTTACCAGGGATGAAATTAAACTGTCTAACAAATATCTTAAAAAATGCTCCACTTCTTTAGCCATCAGGGAAATGCAAATCAAAACTTCCCTGAGATATCATCTCACCCCAGTCAGGATGGCAAAAATCCACAACACAAACATCAACAAATGCTGGAGAGGATGTAGAGAGAGGGGAACTCTGCTACATTGCTGGTGGGAGTGCAGGCTCATATAGCCTCTCTGGCAAGCCGTCTGGAGATTCTTAAAGAAATTAAAGATTGAAATGCCATATACTTTTGGGTATAACCCCCCATGCAGCAGAGGTTCACCTCGATAGCACAAGCACGACCATGTTCATAGCAGCACTGTTTACAATAGCAAAGTCATGGAATCAACCCAAATGTCCAACAGTTGACGAGTGGATAAGGAAAAAGTGGTACATCTATACAATGGAGTACTACTCAGCCATCAAAAATGATGAATTACTGGAATTTGCCGGGAAATGGATGTCATTAGAAACATTTATATTAAGTGAAGTATCCCAAACCCAGAAAATTAAACTCCGTATGTACTCCCTAATAGGTGGCTCCTAATACCAAACCCACCCAGCCCATCTTGAGACAGTCATAGGTAAAGCTATGTATTACCTACAGTAATTGAAAGGATTATGAACAGGAGGGATGGGGTTGGAGGGCCACACCAGAAACATTGAGAGAAGTGACCATGTTACAGTAGAGAAAATAGGCCTCCATCAAGGACTGCAAGAAAGTAATGTGACACCTAGTTAAGTTCACAATTCGTTCCTGATCATTTACAACTAAGGGGGTATGAACTCACCAGAAGGGGAGGGCATATAGTCCGGCAGATTAAAAAGTAACCATTTTGCAAATGGGTGATTGACCCCTCCCATTGCGTAATGCCATATGATCCTGCGATTCCACTTTTGGGTATAAGTATTACATCTACCCTTGAATGTGCTCTTATAATAAGACTCCAGTTTAACAGCTTTCTGTCTCTGGCCAGGGGGTGACATACAGTGCCCATCACGATGGAGTGAAGGGCGTTACAGGAGCAGCAAAACTGCAAAAGAAAATCAATGAACCACTATCCAGAACTTCAGAGACTCTATATCAACCACCTAGAACTAGGCCAGACTAGTCTCTCCCCATCCTGAAGCTCAGGGACATTTGCGTAAGAGGGGGCGGTAAGAGTGTAAGAGCAAAAGGATGGGAGGAGCAATGATTTGCAAGGTACTCCACACAAGTTAGGGCCGAAGCAATCATAATTGGATATTGCATGCCCGGCGCAATGTCCAACACACTATTGACCTCACAAAGTCTAGCATCTGCTAAAGGCACCAAGATCCTTGGAGGCAAGGGATTGGCAGCCACAGTAGTGTTCCTATGCTTAAGGGGAATACAGGAAAGTGTTCAGGGAAATGCCACTGGGTCCTTGTACGTCATCAGAGAGGAGGGCCCAGAGGAGAGTCAGGCATGCACAAGAAAAGACTCTGGAAATTGGGGCGGGAGGCACTGGGAGATGGAGAGGGAGAGGTGAGGGGAGGAGGAGCAGGGGGTTCGGGGGGGGGGAGAGGAGGGAGGGAGGGAAGTTTGTATGAGCAGAAATAATAATAAAAATGTTAAAAAAAAGAAAGAAATAAAGACTGATACTTGATATTAAAAAAAAAAAAAGATGGAAACCAGAACACGAGTAGAGGATTAAGATAGAGTTTATTAGAGAATAGAAAGAATGGAACTCATGGATTCCGTGGGACCTGAACACAAGAAATGCCATTTTTATGTCTGTCTCCATTTTGTACTTGTTCACTTGTCCTCCCCATAAACACCGGAGGTGTCAGATGCTGTACATAGACAGTTTGACCCAACTGCATAGGTGACTCTAACCATGACCAGTCAGCTCCAAATTAGGAAATACTTAATGTTCAAGGCTGAAAGTGCAGCCTTCCATGGTAGTTTGTAAGAATTGTGGTCAGAGCAGGTGGAACTATCCAATCAGAAACTAGCCACTAACTGCTCAGGAAATTCCAAAGGCCATTGGTAATGTAAAGGGGTACTAGAAACTGCTTATGGGGTACTGGAAACTGCTGGTGGTCAGAGCTGACCAATCCCCATGCTAACACTGCTTTTGCTTCAACTTACCCAATCATGTATCTGCTAGGTTAGAAACCCCTTCCCCTAGAAGTAGCCACTATAAAACAAAACAAAACAAAACAAAAAAAAAACCTCTGTAACAAAGACTCTCTCGTTCCTGATCTGCTGTGTCAGTGACGGTAAGAGTCCAGGCTCACACTTGCATAAAGGTCCTCATGTGATTGCATCCGTGTTGGCTCCATGGTGGTTCTTGGGATCAACAGATTCCAGACGTGAAGTGCCGTGAGGGGCTAGGGCATCTGCAGAAAACTCATGGACTCCAAGATTGGAATCCAGGAAAGGCAAGAAACTAGAAATAAATTCACTCCACTTGATCTTGGGCCCAGTCCAGTTGATCTTGTGCCCACCTCAAGGTGGGGTCTATCTGTAAAGAAGAGCTAATCTCCATATTCTTTCATAAGCAAAGGTTTGGGGGAAGTTGGCAAATGTTCTTTCAGGGTAATCCCAGTAGTGGGGGATGACCTTCCAAGACCTTCAGAGACCATCTGTCCCAACATGGGTGTTCTAAACCTACCTTACTAGGATTTGGAGAATAAATTTAATCAACTACCTATAGCCTATCGGTCAAATCTTTCCCAAGTTCTGGATAAGTAATGGTTATTCATGGGTGTGTTTGTGTTTGTTTTCAAGAACAAGAAGAAAAAAGTGAGTGATAGATTGTATAGGACTTTCAATGTCTAAAAACTTGTGATCTTGGTTTATTTACTTATTTATTTATATATTTTTGCTTAAAGGATTTCATGAATACCCTTGGTATTTGGATTTGTAGGTCAAAATATGTAACTCTACTCCACAGATGTCAAAGGTTCGAATATGTCCCTCAGAAATTCTTGTTGGGAACATCATCCCCACATTTCTATGTTGATGGTGCTTGGAAATGAATGTAAGGTGAGGAAAGTTGCACACATCTTCCCACGACACTTCTGTGTTATGATACAGCAAGGATACAGGCCCTCCATCTTGAACTAAGCTCCCAGATTTGTGAGATGAATAAACTTCTACTGCTCATAATTGTCACAGTCACTTGCTATTGCAATTGAAGTTGCAAATGAAGTAAGACATCAGACATTTTGGGAATAAATTATTTCTGAGTCTTGGAGGTATTTCAGTGATGATTGTATTTAAACTTCAACAAATGACCTGGTTTAAAGATGCAGCTGTGGTCAAAGAGAAAGGAAGGATTTGAATAAAGCACTGGGAGAATGAAACAAGGAGAGAAAATGGGGGGAGGGGAGAGGAGGGAACTTTGGAGACTGATGATAAGACATATAAATGATTCCTTCCCTTGAAGAAGATTAAATGGTTGATCCTCCCACACTACCCATATCAGAAAGGATGGTAAGGCTTTCTCAGCTCCATCTCTTCAGGATAGCCAGTGTTGAGAAGAGAGGTGGTCCAGAAGTTGTTGGCAGACAATTAGCAATATGCAAAGCCATGCTCTAAAACATGGTTGGCTATTAGCTAGAAGAGCCAGGATACTTTGTTATGAGACCCCTCTCCCCAAAAAAAAGAGTGGAAGTGTCATTCTTATAATTTAGGCTGCTTTAGATGATTGTCAATGAAATCTAATTTCAGATCACCGTGTCTCAAATATTGCATGAGGTATATTTGTGGTAAAAATGTATTGATTTTGAATTCACACTTAACCAGGAGTCAATCTTAGCTAAACAACACATACTTATTTTATTTTATTTGTGTGTGTGTGTGTGTGTGTGTGTGTGTGTGTGTGTGTGCATACCAGAGAGCATTTCAGTGTGTGCCTGTAGAGGCCTGAGGGTGACATCCTTGATTACTCTACCTCTTTATTCCTTTGCTCTGAGGTTTCCCAGACTCTGCTTTCCAGGGCCAATAATGCAGAATGTCTCCCTGCCTTTTTTTTTTTTTTTTTTAATGTGGATCTGAGGATCCAAACTCAGGTCCTTTTGCCTCTCTGAGTCATCTCCCCAGCGCAATAATACTTACTTTTTTAAGTGTAAATACCAAATACAATATACACTGACACTACATTTTTAACTATTATTTCTATAAAATTCAAATTAAATTTTTGTTGCTATTGTTTAGTTATTCTTTCAGTAACTTTAACAATCCTACTTGTAAGGCAAGCAACTATAGAGAACGGGAGTATCTCTAAGTGCTTTGCCATATAAAAACTTGTGTTGCCTCCCCTAGAACTTGCAGCATTGAAGCTGAGTGGAGGACAGCTCAGTGACCATCAGGCTTTCTTCTGGCTAATGGACTGGAATGGAGTAAAAAGGCCCTGAATGAGAGAGAAAGAATGAGCTCAGGATATAGATAGATTCCTTAGAGGAACTTTTTTTCAAAGACTTAATTCTCGGGAGGGAGCGCTTTCTTAGCGTGGAAAAAAGAAGAGGCAATGCTCTTACCACATTGATGCCAATGAAGAGTGCTACCTACCACTTCTAAATCTTTGCTGTATTGGCTCAGAGAATGGATAAGTGTCATCCGCCCTAGTTATTAAATAGGGATGTATGGCAGCTAATGTATAAATGAGGCAGATCACTCTCCATAAAATCTTCCTCTTGACTGGATATTAATGCAAGACTGTAACACTGACCTTTCCAGAATTTTCCAGGAACTACAGATTTGGGGCTTGCCAGCCTGTACAATTGTATTTAACAGCACCCACCCCACCCCCACCCCATTTATTGTTTCTCTCTAGATAGCCATGGTTAAGGTTGGCGGCCATTAGGAGGAGCATCACCTTCCTTCCCATTCACCTGCCTCTGTTGCATTGGAAGCAGCACCCAGCGGAGCATTGCAGGTTTTCAGTAGCACCTGATTCTTCTTCCCCACACTCAGAACTGAATGGCAGTTTCCCATCTGGCTGTCCACATGGGTGGTAAAGGCAGAGGCTATCTCCTTGGCGTCACACTCCAGACCACATTGGACTAGCCTACATTTCTCTGCCTTGCTGATGGCCTTGGAATTTAGGGGATGAGGCCGTGGCCTTTCATCTTAGGGACGCCTCCAGCATAGCTGCTCAAATTCGCTCTGCAAGGAGACTGTTAAAACAGTATGCATTTAAGATGACGATTTGACCATATTTATTTTTCTCTTTATCCGGCTCCCTCCCTGGAGAGAGGAAGCCAACAAAATCATGCAGGTTTGTATTAAAAAAATCTTTGGTGGATGTTGTGTCTGACAGCTCTCCTCCCAGCTCCCTAGCAACAGCTCTATCCTTTTCTAAATCTTTTCATGGAAATTCTGTCTTTTCTGTGCAGGTCCCTCTCTGTCTTCTGTTTCTCTGTATCTTTGCCCTCCTCCCATCTCTCCCTCCCCCCTTCCTTCTTCCTTCCTTGCTTCCCTCCCCCACTTGTTCTCTGTCTCTCTCTGCGTGTTTCTTTCTCTCTGGTGTGATTTCCCACATTAGCACCGTCCATTTCTTTGATTTCTTCTTGGCAGTGAGGGCTACGGCACTGTTATGGAGCGAGCAGGCCTGCTTCCCTGCTACCTTAAAATAATAATGTTTCATGGTGACAAATGGATATAGTTAACAATGAAAGTAAAATGCTTAGCAGGCAGGGGTGCGCCCGTGTCAGATTTCTCTGCTTGGCAGAGACAGAGAGCAGTCAGACAGTCTCTAAAGAAAGGCGTATGCCTGGGGTAGCTGGTAGTGCTGGCCAGGTGGACACCTTTGTCTTTGATTCTTGGTTTTGCTTCTGGGGGCTTAGGCTAAATTCTCAAAAGTAAGCATCAGTCATTCTCAATTTGCTCAGATTTTAGCCTTGTCCTGTGAAACTTAAAAAAGCCACAGCAAAATTTAGAATCTAGTTTCACATGTGCCATTTTTCTTTGATTAAAAAATTATTAAAGACAACCATAAAACAATCTGAATTAATGAAGAAGTGCAATCCTTTGTGTGGCTTAGCGGCAGAAGCTTTGTATCATATCAGCAAAGGGCCCATTAAGATTAAAAAGGAAATAAAAAGACAAAAGGAAGAGAAAAAGTTCTTTTTAAGGGTTTCCTTTCCCTCCTTACCAGTTAGCAGGGGGGAAAATACCATGTAAGATATTTCCACCCACATGTTGTCTGCACACACGTGTGCATGTCTGTACTGGGTGCTCTGCATGCCTGCTCTTCCCTTGGGTGCAGATGGCTACTCCAACAGCAGCACATGCAGGCGGTGATGTCTGCAACTGGCTCGGTTGTGCATATTGGAAAGAAGCAGACCAGAGAGTGAGGTAGAAACCACACCAACCTAAATCAAAAGCAACTGTTCTGCCATGAGGAAAGCAGGCGGCCCTTGCTTTGTGCACACCCCACTCTTGCCTTGCCGCCCAGATTGATCTTTGAAATAAAATAAAGAAGCGGCAAACTAACTGAAACATAGGTAGAAATAATATATTTGGGTTTCAGAAAGAAAGAAAGGAAAAAAATAACCTGGCATAGCTTAAAAGGCCCCATTTCATAACAACACATGTGCAAAGAATTACAATAATTGCAGTGCACACATCGGTAACAGACACAGTGAACAATGAATATTAAAAACACATTCCTAGAGCCGGCCCCGTGGCTTGGCAGGCATGCACAGCGTGGAGACCTGCACACGAGTCAGAGGAAGCCTCCCGGCTTCCAGAGCTGTCAGGGCTTGGCAGGAGTAGAGGTGAGGCCCTTTGGTGTTGAACAGAAAGGAGGGAGGCAGGTGGTGGGGCCTGTGCCGGTGGCTGGGAAGGCTGTCCCGCTCCCCTCAGCAGAGCCCTCGGATGGCTTCAGTCGCAGAGGAAGCCTGCCTCAGCGCTTTGGGGCTCCAGTTCAGAGCTGAATCCCAGCCAGTCCCAAAAGGAGGAGGGAGAGGGGTAGAAAAACAAACACCAGAGAACAAACAGACAGAAGGTAATGCTGGGAACACCCAGCCAGCATCCTGGATGAAAAGCCCAAGTGCACTGTGTCCCTCCAGGCCTGAAGCATGGTCTCCAAGAGGAGCTTAGCTGCCACACAGACGCACTGGGAAAGTGTTTATCCTCTGCCGCAGACGCCGGTCTGCCTTCTCCACTGCCGTCTTCACCACGTGGTGAGGGCATGGGTTCTCCTGGCGGGTGTATTCCAGAACCTTCAAAACCCACCAGCCAAACAATGCACGTACATACCTTCCATTGTCCACAAATTTAAAGACTCTGCTTCTACCAGTTCAGCTTCGAGTTTGAATGTTCATGTTTTGTTTCCTTATCATTGCCAGGGAATTGATTCTTTAAACCTTCCAGTGCTCTGTGAGATAGGCCAGAGGGTGGAAATCTCTCTCTCTCTGTCACTTTGTGTGTGTGTACCAGATTGCACTTACATGTGCCTGTGGTGTGACATTGGGAATCATCCTGGATTGTTCTATCTCATTCAATAATTCAGAGCAAAACAATTTTTGCTCTGGGGATCCCTAGGCTCCACTTCCAAAGCTAGAATTGCAGGTCACTGCCATTTCTACCTGACATTTTTTACATAGGACCTGGGGATCTGAACTTAGGTCCTTCTGCTTGTGAGGCAAAGGATATAATCTCTGAGCTGTGTCCTCAACCCCAGAGGAGGGATTATCACACACTGGAAGTCAAGGTCTCAGAATTCTTAAGCTGTGGCTCACTGGCATTGAAAGGATTGCTAAAGTAGACATCAAAGAACTTCACAAATTTGAATGGGAAAGTATATGACTTTATTCTTGCTAGTCTTTGAAATTTACTTTCCCTTCAATTACAGTATAAGACACAAACCGCATTCATTCTTATGATTTAGTCATTGGTAAAAGCAATTTTTTGCAGTATTTCAGTGACTATCTATGTTTAGTGTTATTTTTGAGTTGTAATACTGAATAGATTTATTACAAGATCTTTTCACTTGTATGTTAATGAATAATTATCATAGCAAAATACTTTTGAAATGTATCTTTAGATAATTGGTTGACAAATTTATTCTTTTTTTTTTGAGGAAGATTTTTTCTGAGAAGAGATATGTAGA
The DNA here is from genome assembly GCA_023101885.1 of Typhlomys cinereus. Taxonomy (NCBI): domain Eukaryota; kingdom Metazoa; phylum Chordata; class Mammalia; order Rodentia; family Platacanthomyidae; genus Typhlomys; species Typhlomys cinereus. The sequence continues at coordinate 3,643,061 of JALPQD010000050.1, read as the reverse complement.
CCGTATTCCTGCTTTGCTGGATGAACCCATGGTAAAGAGCATTCACCAGACCTCAAGGAGAACCCAGAGCTTGGGGTAGTCATAAGATGTTGGACCCTCCACTTAGGGAATTCACAGCTGACTGTCCTTACGTGGATCTCTATACATGGGCTAGGAAAGAAAACGGGTATCTCCAGTCACAGCACTGAGGACCAAGCAAAGGAGCTTCTGACTTCATCTCTCAAATGTATTTAGCAAATGTATTTGGCAGTCACTATACTAAATCTCTCTTTACATTGATCTATCTCACTTGACACTTTCAACATATCTATAAAGTATTATTATTCCAAGTCTTTCAGATGATGACCTGAAGGCCAGAGAATGTAATAATTTAACAAAGGTCATAAAATTAGTTGGTGGGGACCTAGACTTAAGTTTTTTAAAAAATTATTATTCCATGGTTGCAAGTGGTTCTGATGATTAAAAAAAACCGTGATTGAATCATTGAAGAAGTAGTTATGGGGTATAAGAATCACATTTCAGCTTGGGAGTATAAATGGGAATGTGGTAATAGGTTCATATTGTTAAAGGAACCCGTGACTTCAGACCTAATTATTTCTCACATGAAGCAAACAAACATGAGGGGAGGCAAAGTTTTCACCACTGAGCCGTCTCTCTAGCCCTCCATCCCATATTAATAGAAAGTAGGAGCACCTATGTATGGGAGACCAATTAGCTTTCATTGTGCTGAAAAGTGTTTATGCCTCATTTGCCATCTCTTATCTATGGTATCTTCAGGGCACCAATTATTAAGGGTTAAAAACATTGTAATCCCCTCAGAAATGAAAAAGAAACAGAAAACTTCCAGGTCATGCCAGGGTATCCATGAAGGAAATGAAGCTTGTAGCTACTGTTGTTCCTCTTTCTGTTTTAAATAAAATCATGATGAGAAAGTGAGCCCATCAAATCATGATGAACTTCAGTGACAGTGATGCACATCTACTAAGTCTTGCCATTGCTTTGTTGGGTTCCAAGGACATCCAAGGCTTAATGATGTCAAGTGTTACTGCTCATGAAGGCAAACATCACATTCATCATTACCAGTATCACTTGCAGACTTCTGCATGTATAAAATTATTCCATCAAGTCATGGTGGGATGCTATAATCTGATGATCCTTTAGGATGGTTTCTATAATTCCAGGAGCCTAACACTGTTTAAAAAGGCCTCTGAGGGTGCCTTCATAATGTTTCATAGCTGTTGGACTGTAAAGGGTTCTTGACCTCAGCTTGGTTATGTGAGACTTTCATGCTGCAGGAGTTATTCATTCAGTATGAATAACTGGGACAAGTTATAGGATTTCAAAGACTAAGTAAATAACCTACGATCAGAAAATTCAATTTGTTCATGAGGTGGAGAAAGGCATCCTGCCATTAAGCAGTCAGATGGAAAACATGCAAACCACAGTTTGTAGAAGAGAAAAAGAACATTAAAAGCCCTTGCCCAGAAGCAGAGGCAAGTGTAGGAAACACACTCAGCAGAGTCGGGGAGTCTATTGTTAATGTGGGAAGCAAAAGTCTGAGTACCAATTGAAATTCCAAGATGAATAACTAGAGACATCACTCCTAAGCCAGTCCCTTCAAGGAGGAGCACTGGGAAATTCACTCAGGCAGAGATGGGTTTGGAAAAGCAGATTCTGGTTAAGTCAAAATGCCCTGTGCGTCAGTCACAGCCATTATGGCAAATGCCAGTGGAAGGCAAACATGGCAGGGGGCGCAATTTGACAGACTCATTTCTCTGTTAGAAAGATTCGATTTCCTCTATAAATAGAAGTAAAAGCTCACGATAAGCACACATTCATTACTACTGCAAAATATCATGGTGAAGTGGTATAGATGGGGTGACAACATAATCACTTTTCTGTCCAAAAATGGATTATTAACTAGTGCAAAATCTGACTGCATATTGTGGCTGTATTTTTCTAGTTTGCCCTCTTTTGCATACAAAGAAACTACAGTGCACAAAATCAGATCCTGCATTTGCTTATGTTGTTTTGGGATCCATTGGAGTATTAAGTCCCTGCTAGACAGCCTATTTGCCACCTTGGAATGAAATTAAACATAGGTTCTCTTTACTAAGTAACCCTAGCCCTTCACAAGAACATTCAAGCTGGGCTCCAGAATCTGAGCTGAATTTCAGTTTTACTACCATCTTCTGATGATTGCTCGGACACAGTCTCAAGTGCCATGTTCTCTGTCACCACAGGCTGTTCTGATGGGTAGTAAGATCTATAATGGATCAGAGTCTGTAGTATATGCTGCTGGGATCTGGAAGGACCCTGCTCAGACATCACAGAGTTTTTTAAATGGCTTGAGGGACACTGCAGAACAAAGCAGAGATCAGTGCCCTGGAGCAGTCCTTAATCAAAGAGGGAGGAATGGAGCTGGCTTATGAATCCCCAGCCTCCTTGCCAGTGTCCACAGAGTCCTCACGGGACCTTTTGCAGACCATCACTTCCATTGCCCAAGTGGTCATCTATTCTCTAACATACTGTCTGTTGACTTTCTTCCCTTCTTTGTTTTACTTTGTGATGGTTTGTTAGTGTCAATTGTCAACCTGACACCTAGGAGACAAGCCTCCAAGGGCCCATTTGTGTAGGTTTTGTCTAGATTAAGGCTAGTCTCTGAGGATGTGTGTATTATATTATAATGATTATATTAATGACGTAAGAAGACTCATCTTAATTATGGTGGGACCATTCTCTAGGCAGGGGATCCTGGACTATATACAATGGGGAAAGCAAGCTGAGTGCTAGCACATATTCATTGCTTTCTGCTTCTTGACTGTGGATACAATGTGACCAGCGGCTTCAAACTCATGCCGCTGTAACTTCCCCACCATAATGGGCTGTACCTCTGAGTCCTTTTCCCCTTAAGTTGTTTTTGTGTGGGTACTATATCACATCAACAGGAAAAGAAACTAAGATATTTTCTGAAGTGTTTGGATGTCAAAATTCATAGCTCAGGACTGGCAAGATGGCTTAGCAGGTAAATACATTTGCTGCACAAATTTGATGACCTTGATCCCTGGAACCCATATAAAGGTAGAAGGAGAGAAACTACTCCACAAATTGTCCTCTGACTTCGCATGCATGCTGTGGCACAGAAACAGCTGTATACAACACATCATACATAGACATACAATAATAACAGGAGTAGGCTTTTGGAAGATGGTTGAAATGGGATTATTATAATATTTAAAAGGACCCTAGAGAGTTATTGCTCTCTCTTTCATCAAGAAATTAGTAGTTTGCAACTTAGAAGAGATTAACCCAATCATAGTGAAATACCAGGCTAAGAGGTCCCGTCTCTGAAACCATACTCAGGGTTGCTGTCTTGCAGTAGTAGCAAGGCCATTTCTGTATTCTTTCTTCATTCCCCCACAGAATCAACTTCCAAGTTTGCCCATAGACTCTTGTCTCAGAGTATGCTTTTGGTCAAGTCACAATCAGATCCTGAAATTCCAACTCTCGACTTGATGTAATCCCTAATATTAGAGCTTTACATCTAACCTGAACAAAAAGATTATTTCATAAATCATACCATAAGAAGAGAAGAAGCAGAATGGTTACTCAGAGAACTTAAAATGATAATGAGATTCTCATAACTGCCCTAACAAAAACGTACTTAACAGAAAAAGCAGAGCATGCATTCTTACAGTCAGTGGAAGCCAAAGTTCTGTGCTTATTAACATCTGTGCAGAGGAGCATGTGTCTCAAGGTGATGTGATTGTCTTGGTGATGGTGTCTAGAGCTTGAATGAAGAACAGGATGAGGGTTCAAGTTTTGACTGTTAGTAAGAAGCTGCCAGAGGACAATTAGAAAGAGAAGCGAATGATAGTGATCAAAAACACACTGTTGAACAGGTGATATTTTCTTCTGTCTAACAAGCTTTAAAGTCACCTCCAAATCTCAGCACCCAGTTCAAGCATTCTTGGAGGCCTTCCCTGATATATGCTGAGCATAGCATGAAGTGTTGTTTCATGGGAGACCATGAGTAAAGGGGACAAAAGTCCTGTCCTTACAATCTAATAGAGAATATGATATGTAACAAGCTATTTAGGCATAAGTCAAAAACTGCCCACACTTACAACTGCCAACCAGATGCTAAGAATTCAGGGACAAAACTGTTCTTTCTACACATACGTGTGTCCTTCAAGACAGTGCCTAAAACACATAGTGCTCATATGTATTAAACTAACCAAGGAAGAGTCTTGCTCTGTAGCATAAAGTTTATTGGAAAGACTGAGCAGGAACACTCAGTGGGACTTGATAGTTATAAAGCAAATTGACAATTCTTTTTTTTTCCCCTCTTTTTTTTATTTATTTTTTCCAACTCATACAAATTTAATAGGTACCCCGGTCCCCTCCCTCCTTCCACTCCTTCCCTGATCCCCTTGCTTCTTCCCCCCTTTCCCCTTCCTTTCCCCCCTCTCCCTTTCTCCCAGTGCCCCCTCTCCCCCTCCCTGGAGCATCCTTTAGTGTGAATGTCAAACTTCCCTCTGGGTCCTCCTCTCTGATGAGGTGTAAGGACTCAGTAGCATTGCCTAAAGCCATTTCTTGTGTTCCCCTTTAGTATAGGAACACTATTGTGGCTCTTAATTCCTTGCCTCTAAGGATCCTAGTGCCTGTGATCCATGCTAGACTTTAGGGGAGGGGTCAATGATATGTCAGTCATTATGCAGGTCATACAAAGTCCTATTATGATTACTTCGGCCCTAACTTGTGTGGAGTATCTTGCATATTGTTGTTCCTCCCCATCTTTAGGCTCTTACAATCTTACCGCCCCCTCTTCTGCAAATTTCCCTGAGCATTAGGATGGGGAGAGATTAGGCTTGCCAGGTTCCAGGTGGTTGGTATAGAGTCTCTGATGTTCTGATTATGGTTTGCTGTTCCTGCACCACCCTTGGCTCCATCCTGATGGGTATTGGATGTCACCTCCTAGCCAGAGATAAAAGGCTGTTAAAATAGAGCCTCACTGTGAGAGTAGATTAAAAGGTAGATGGAATGAGAATAGGAGACCACGGTGAGGGGGTAGTCAGTCTCCCATTTGCAGGATGGTTACCATTTATCTGCCAGACTCTATGCCCTTCCTGACTGGTGAGATCAAACCCCCTCAATTGCAAGTGACCAGGAAGGAAAGTCTATGAGCTTAACCAGATGTCTCACTACTTACTTGCAGTACTTGATGGTGGCCTATTTTCTCTGCTATTGCATGATCCCCTCTTTCCTTGTTTCTGGGGGACCCTCCTTCCCCTTCTTTCCTGTTTATAATCTTTGCAATTACTGTAGGTATTACAGAGATTTGTCTTTGACTGTCTCTAAGTGGGTTTGGTACTAGGATCCACCTATTAGGGAGTACATACGGCACTTAATTTTGTGTCTGGGTTACTTTATTCAATATAGTTGTTTCTAATTCCATCCATTTCCTGACAAATCTCATTAATTCATCTTTTTTGATGGCTGAGTAGTATTCCATTGTATAAATGTACCACATTTTCCTTATCCATTTGTCAACTGTTGGGCCTTTGGGTTGATTCCATAACTTTGCTATTGTAAACAGTGCTGCTATGAACATGGTCATGCTTATGCCATTGAGGTGAATTTTTGCTCTAGGGGAGATTATTCACAAAAGTAGAATAGCAGGGTCATATGGTTGTAGAAGCCTGCATTCCCACCAGCAATGTAGGACAGTTCCCTTGTCGCCACATCCTCTCCATCATTTGGTGTTGTTTATACTGTAGATTTTTGCCATCCTGACTGGGGTGAGATGACATCTCAGGGAAGTTTTGATTTGCATTTCCCTGATGGCTAAGGAGACGGAGTATTTTTTAAGATATTTATTAGACATTTCAATTTCGTCCCTAGAAAAGTTTCTTTTATGTTCCAAGGCCCATTTTTTAATTGGGCCATTTGTTTCCTTGGTGTTTAGTTTTCTAAGTTCTTTGTGCACTCTGGATAATAGAGCTCTATCAGATATGTGGTGAGTGAAGATTTTCTCCCATTCTGTGGGTTGCCTTTGTGCTCTAGTTACAATCTCTTTATCTGAACAGAAGCTCTTTAATTTCATAAGATCCCTTCTGTTGAGTGTTGGTTGTATTGACTATGCTATTGGATTTCCGCTTAGGAACTGTTCATCTAGTCCTGTCAGCAAGAGGGAGCTCCCTATACTTTCAAGTAAAGTTTTTATAGTCTCTGATCTTACATTGAGGTCCTTGATCCATTTGTAATTAATTCTTGCATATGGTGACAAGTATGGGTTGACTTTTAATCTTCTGCATGTGGAGATCCAGTTTTGCCAGCACCATTTGTTGAAGATGCTGTTCTTTTTCCATTGGATTTTTTGGGCCCCTTTGTCAAACATCAAATGGCTGTAATTGTGTGGACTAATATCTGGGTCTTCAACACTTATCCATTGATCTGTGTGTCTATTTTGGAGCCAGTACCAGGCTGTTTTTACAACTATGGATTTGTAGTATAGAATAAGGTTTGGTATGGTGATACCTCCAGCAGTGTTTTTGTTACTCAGGATTGTTTTTGCTATCTTGGGGTTTTTTGTGCTTCCATATGAATTTTGAGATTATTTGGTCAATTTCCTTAAAGGATTTTGATTGGTATAGCATTGAATCAGTATGTTGCCTTTGGTAGTATGGTCATTTTTTGATATTGATTCTGCCAATCCAGGAACATGGGATTCCACCTTCTGGTGTCTTCTGTAATTTTTTTCTTTAGGGTTTCAAAGTTTTCATTGTAAAGGTCTCTTACTTCCTGGTTAGGTTATACCAAGGTATTTCATTTTTTTAGGGGCTATAGTAAATGGGATTGTTTCTCTCAAGGCTTTTTCACTTCTTTCATTCTGGACATATAGGAAGGCCTCTGATTTTTGTATATTTATTTTGTATCCTGCCACCCTGCTGAACTTCTGCATTAGTTCCAGGAGTTTCCTGGCGGAGTTTTTGGGATCACTCAGGTATATGATCATGTCATCTGGATATAGAGATAACTTGACTTCCTCCTTGCTGATTTAAATCCCTTTTATCTCCCTGTCTTGTCTTATGACTTCAGCTAAGATTTCAAGTACAATATTGAATAGAAGTGGTGAGAGTGGACAGTCTTGTCTCATTCCTGATAGAAGAAGGAATGCTTCAAGTTTTTCCCCATTGAGTATAATCCTTGCAGTTGGCTTGTTGTATACAGCTTTTATTGCATTCATAAAGGTTCCTTCCATTCCAACTGTCTCCAGGATTTTGATCATAAAAGGCTGTTGGATCTTGTCAAAAGTTTTTTCTGCATCTATCAAGAATATCATGTGGTCTTGAATTTTGGACTGGTTTATATGGTGAATTACATTTATTGATTTGCATATGTTGAACCAACCTTGTGTGCCTGGGATAAAGCTTACTTGATCACCGTGGATGATCTTTTTGATATATTTTTTAATCCGATTTGCTAAGACTTTGTTGAGAATCTTTGCATCTCTGTTCATCAAAGAGATTGGCCTATATTTTTCTTTTTTAAGTGTATCTTTATTAGGTTTTGGGATTAAGACAATATTAACTTCATGAAAGAATTTGGTAGTGTTCCTTCCTTTGCTATTTGATGAAACAGTTTCAGAAGTATTGGTGTTATTTGTTCTTTAAATGTCTGGTAGAACTCTGTGCTAAATCCATCTGGTCCAGGACAGTTTTTGGTGGGAAGAGTCGAGATTACTTCATCGATTTCCTTATATGTTAAAGGATTATTTAAATAACTCAAAACTTCCTGATTCAATTTAGGAATTGAATTGCTTATTTAGGAATTCCTTCATTTCTTTTGTGTTATGAAATTTCACAGAGTATAAGTTTTTGAAATATGACATTATAATTCTCTGAATTTCTTTAGCATCAGTAGCGATAACTCCATTTTCATTTCTAATTTTGTGAATTTGGGCTTTCTCTCTCTTGCTTTTGGTTAATTTAGCTAAGCGTGTATCAGTCATTTATTTTTTTCAAAGAACCAGCTTTTGACTGATTGATTTTTCTGTATCATTTTCCTTATCTCAATCTCAGATATTTGTCCCGATTTTGCTAATCTCCTCTCTTCTACTGCTTTTGGGATCAGATTGCTCCTGTGTCTTTAAAGCTTTAAGCTGCATTGTTAAGTTATTTATTTGTGATGTTTCTATTTTTTTGATGTAGGCATTAAGAGCTATGAACTTACCTCTTAGGATGGTTTTCATCATGTCCCAAAAATTTTGATAAGTCGTATTTTTATTATCGACCACTTCCAGGAAATCTTGAATTTCCATTATAATTTCTTCCTGAATCCAATTCTCACTCAGCATCATAGTGTTTATTTTCCAGAAGTTAGTGTATTTTCTGTTGTTTGTTGTGTTGTGGATGTCAAGCTTTAGACCATGGTGGTCTGATAGGGTACAGGCTAGAATTTTAAGTTTCCTGGATATATGGTGATTCGTTTTGTGGCCCAATATGTGGTCTATTTTGGAGAAAGTTCCTTGTGCTACTGTCTTTGGTACGTGGATGAAAAGTTTGATAAAGTTCTGTAAGGTCCATTTCAGTAAGAGTTTGATTAAGTTCCAATGTGTCTCTGTTAAGTTTTTTACCTTTTGATCCCATATTGAGAGGGGGATATTGAAATCCCTAAGAATTATCGTTTGGGGGTTGATTTCTTGCTTTAGACACTGCAGGGTTTGCTTAATGAATGTGGAGGAGCCTGTATTAGGTGCATATATGTTCAGTATTGTGAAGTCTTCCTGGTGAATTGTACCTGTGACTAAAATGTAGTATCCATCTGTATCTCTTATGATTGTTTTTGGTTTGAAGTCCACTTTGTCTGATAGCATAATGGCTACCCCTGTCTGTTTCCTGTTTCCATTAGCTTGCAGAATTTTGGACCAGCCTTCTATTTTTAGGATGTGCCTATCTTTTGTGGTGAGATGAGTTTCCTGAAGGCAGTAGATTGATGGGTTGTGATTTTTAATCCAAGTTTGTAATCTGTGCCTCTTGATTTGTGAGTTAATTCCATTGACATTTAATGTTATAATGGAGAAATTATTTTTTCAATTTTTATGTTTAGTGGCTTTCATAAGTATGTTATTTGGCTTTTAGGTTTTGGTGGTATTATGCTTCCCTTCTGTGCTCCGGGATATGCTTGTTCTTTTCTTCAAGCTTGAGTATCATTTCTAGCATTTTTTGAAGGCCTGGTTTGGTAGACATATAAGCCTTCAAATTGTCTTTATGCTGAAAAACTTTTCTTTCCCCCTCGATCATGACTGATAGTTTTGCAGGGCATATCACCCTGGGTTGACACTTTTGGTCATTCAATACTTGAGGTACATCTCTCTAAACTCTTCTTTCTTTTACTGCTTCCATTGAGAAGTCATTTGTTATTTTAATAGGTTTTCCTTTAAAAGTGACTTTTTTTTTTTCCTTGAAGCTCTCAGCACCTTTTCTTTGTCTTGAATGTGGAGTGTTTTCACTATTATTTGTCATGGAGAGTTTCTATTTTGGTTATATCTGTTTGGGGTGTGGAATGCCTCTTGTATTTGGATGGGCCTCTCATTCTTTAGATGAGGGAAGTTTTCCTTTACGATAATTTGAAAAAGTTCCTCAAGTGTGGTATTTTGAGATTCTTGTTCTGGTATTCCATGAATGTGCATGTTAGGCTTCTTCAGGGTGTCCCATAACTCTTGAATATTTTTCTCAAGTATTTTTTGGCTTTAACAACCTCTTCCATTCAGCTGGTTAATTCTTTCACTTTGTCTTCAAGATTTGAAATTCTATTTTCTGCTTCGTTAATTATGCTGATAAGACTCTCTGTTGAGTTCTGGGTTGAAGATAACTTTTCTTTTAGTTCAGTTTTAAACTCTGCTTGAGTCTGTTTTAACTGCTCTATTCCTGTTTTTGTTTCTTGAACTGTTTTGCTCAACTCCTCCAAGTGTCTGTTGTGTTCCTCTTCAAAGTGGTTGATGTGGTCATTTAACTCCTCCCAGAGTTCCTCTTTCATAGTATTGATCATGATAATGATCATGCTTTGAAAGTCATCATCTTGGGTCTGGTTTTCTTGGCTATTTTCTGTGAATTTGTTCTGGTTGGAATCTATCATTATGGGGCCAATTCTTTTGGTGGGAGATTCGTTTTCTTGGGTTTTGTTTCTCATGGATTTGCATTGTGACTTGGGCATTGTTGTTTTATCTCTTAATACCTTCTTTCAGTTTTTGTGTGTTTTTGACTGAAGTGAATTAGTTGGTATTAATACTCTCGAGCAGTTATCACTAGTGTTTGCCTTGGATTGGGTACACTTGTCTGTTGTTATTTCTTAGATGAGACTATTAGACTATTAGTACATCAATTAAGTCAGGTTTATTGGACAAGGGATGAGTATTAGTATGGTAGTGCACTTTTACGATGTAGTACCTTGGTGATATGTGAGGATGAGTGGTATAGTCCCTGAAGTTGTATATGTTTTGGGGGTGGCTATATGGAAAGGTTAATCTACAGTGACTATAATTGAAAGGAACAGGATGGTAAAAAGGGGTTTACTTATCTTTGGGGTGGATGGGAAGGATCTCTCCCATGTGATAGGATGATTTTAGAGGACTTCAGATGTATGGGCTTTGTCCCTTAGAGCTTTGCATGGGTTTTCTTTGGCCTCTGTTGAATTCTGAGGAGCAGTGTGTCCTCTCTGGACTGTGAGAGTCCAAGGTGGAAAGGGCCAGATTGACAATTCTAAAGTAAAACACACCCACCTTAGATGGGCTTTGGGGAAGTTCCTTCGGTTAGTAGAGATTTGCGCTACAGTTTAGAGAGGAATTTTTTTCTTCACTTCTCCTTGGTATCCCCTGGGTACATATTAAATTCTGACCTGTACATTTACTTTTTTTTATTTCTTATGCCTTTTAGTTTGGTGCATATGTGTATATAATATATGTGTGTCTGCATATGTGCATTGTGCACATGCATGTGGAAGCCAGAAATCAATATTGGCTTCCTTCATCACTGTCTACTTTGTTTATATGTAGTATTTGTATGTATATATGAATGTGCATGTATGTTCTATATGTGTGCAGTATATGTATGTGTGTGTGTATATGTAATGTATATGTATGCATATGTGGGGGATGTATGTGTATATAGTTGAATGTTATGTATGTGTGAATGTATGTATGTATACAAGTGTGTAGTGTTGTTGTATGTATGTGTTTGTAGTGTATGTTTGCATGTATATGGGCGTATGCTGAGATGTATGTATATATACATGTGTGCATGGCCAGAAGAGAATGCCAAGTCATTGTTCTCTGCCTTACTTCCTGGAGACAGCTTCTGTCTTAGTCTTAAGATACTTAGAGCCTGCCTTTTCCCTGGCTAGACTGGCAGCTCAGTAATTCTTCTGTCTCTGCTGCACCTGGCACTGTTACAGGTGCACAGTGCCGCACTGAGCTTTGAACTTGAATACTGGGAATCTGATCTCAGGCCCTCATGCCTGCACGGAAGTGCTCTTACCTACTGCGTCCTCTCTCTAGCCTTCTGACGTAAATTTTTAAACATGATTTACTCTCAAAGTATCCTAAGTCACAGCATTTCCTTCGCTTGACTTCAGTGAAAGGATTTTATTTGACTACTTTTTTTCTGTAGTCTAGAGACCACTGTTAACTTATATTTCATTGCTGTGCAGAGATATGCTTACAAACACAAGCATACATTTGAAGATGGGAGGCGAAGATGGGGAAATGCACCCTACTTGAGGAAAACAAGAGGAAGCCGAGTAGATTTGTGCTTTGACTTGTAATCCTTCTTGTTCGCAGCTTGCAGCCACCTCGAGCTCTTTCACAACCTGTCTTCATTCTCCCCTGTCAGGAGTCATAACAATGCCCTCAGGGGGTGTTCCTTGTATGTCAGGGAACAGCAAGACTTTATGAGAAGACCTTTAGTAGGGAGACTCTTTGACAGGCAGAATTCCCCCCAGGGATCTGGCAGGGTCACCACCTGTCTGGTAGGGAAACTTGCTTTTCATTAATTGGTGCATTTCACAAAATTGCCATTTTTTGTGGGTCAACAAATGGTTGATTAGAAGCAGTTTAACATGGTTCAAGCCAACAATTTTGTCGGCTAGCTAACCTTTGTCATCTACATAAAAAAAGTAAATAAATCTTGACATTTCTTTCTCCCCTCCCCTCCCCTCCCCTCTCCTCCCCTCCCCTCCCCTCCCTTCCCCTCCCCTCCCCTCTCCTCCCCTCCCCTCCCCTCCCCCTCTCCTCTCCCAATTCTCCTCTCTTCCCTTCTGTTTCAATTTTAATCTGACCTTGGACTGTGGATGAGATATGCTGCATTCAAATTTAGGAAGTCTATTCTTACCACAGGAAGAGTAGATTCAAATTTCAGCTCCTGAGCAGGGATAGATAAGAATCCCCGAGAGTACACATATGGCTAGTTTGGGATCACATCCCTCTGGACCACTCCTCAGAGTAGCCAGACAGCTAACCCAAGCTTTTGCTCATCTGAAATCAGCTCTCTAACTTCAGTTTTTTATGTTTAGACTGGGAAAGTGCCTTTGATATTGGTCTCTTTGAAAGCTACCCTGCTTCTGCCCACAGACTTCTTCTCTTCCCTCTACTTCTCCAGGGAACTCACTGTACTCTACAAGTTTGGAATTTTGGACAGTAAGAGCCAGAAGTCCTGAGAGATCTTCTACTTTTGTAAAAAGGAAAAGAGAAAAAATATAAATTTCCCCTAGAACAAGTTAAAGCTGAGCTTTTAAATAAGACAGGTATAGGGAGAGAAAATGTGGAGGAAAAAGTAATTACTATGGCAAAATATTTAGCCACAAAGAGAATACCTGGTAGTATAGTAGGGCTTAGAAATGTATGAGAACAGTATTTCCTTAATAATAATTTTGCCAGGTGGGTCTTTAGTTCTCTTGAAGACTCAGTCCATTAAGACCTGAAGGAAGTGTACCCAGGATTGCTTGCCCCCAGTCCCTCCTAGATTATATTAGTTCAGCCCACACCTTGTGAAAGTGGGAGGCTGCCCAGGACTTTCAGGTGGATTTGAGTTGGTTCCAGCTTTGTGCAAACTGGCTTGTCACAAATAATCCTATCAAAAACCACGGGAATCATTTCCAGATACTCAAGATCAGAGCAGGAGAGGACAGAGGAAGTTTCTTAGCCCTAGGGTCACAGCTCCTCTCTCCATCACCCCTCTCCTCCTCCCCTCACCCCCTATATTTTTCCCCCCTCAAAGTCATTCAAACTTTTTGTTTCCATCTCTTTGCAATCCATTCACATGTGGGTGGCACCAGTTTAAGCTAAAGTTTAATTTTTCACTTGACTTGTTTTTTTTCTCGTTACCCAGGTAAATGATTCTGCTGACTTAAAAAACCATCCCCAGGAGAAGCCCTACCTTGTCTCTGCACCACTGACAACAAATGCTTCCAGGCTGAGTCAGAGCCATTGCCTGGCTTTCAGTGGTGTCTTTGAGATGCTGCCAACCAAGCCCTTGCTGGGTAGGCTGGGAACATACTGCCAGCTGGAAGAACATCCCATTCAGGAGCTGCCATCCCTGCCAGGGTTCTGACAGTCCCCACAAAGGCACACAGGGGTGATCTGGAGAAGAAAATGAGCAACAAAAACTAAAAGCCTCAGAGTTTCTGTTAAACTACATGGTCTTATGGCAACTCTTAGAAACAAATGGGAGGGCCACACAAGAGGAGTTTGTTTCAATGAGGAAGACATTGTTTCAGATAAAAAAGGAGATAGAGTGCTAAAGATGGACCCAAGTATCCTGTGAAGTTAGGAAGTTATAAAATATTTATGTGAAAATCTTCATTTGAGGATGAGCCTCTGAATGCCAAAGGAGGTGTGTGCGTGGAGGTGTGCGAGAGAGGCGGGTGGGGGGAGGGACTTAGTGTTTACTTAGTTAGAACATGTTCTTTCATTAGTTTCATTGTGCAAGAAGAAGCGAGGAGATCCTTGGCCTGCTGTGAAGGAAAAGCTTCAGTGGAAAGAAGCCGAGCAGGCCTAGGCTTGTTGGTGGGGCTAAGATGTGAGCAGATGACACCTGAAGCAGTAATTGTCATGATGGCCTCAGGACGACTTGGAATATGACCTTCTAGACTTTAAACAACCATTTAATCTGTGTGTGAAGGAAGAAGCTGGCACGGATTTTCTTTTCCCACTCTGGGGTAAAGGGGGTTGAAAGACAGCAGCAGATGGTACCTTCACCTCATGAGGATGGCACTCGTGGGTGCTGAAAAGCCAGAGGAAAATCTTTCATTGTTCTTGGTTCAGTTCCACAATTATACCATTGCCATTCCGTGAGGTCATAGGCTTAGCAAGTTTTTCCACTTAGAGGAAAAAAACTTACTTGAGAGGAATTTAACCTTTTTCTTTTTCTTTTTTTTATTATTTATTCGACTGTGCGCGCGCGCGTGTGTGCCTGTGTGTGTGTGTCTGTGTGTGCGCGTGTGTGTAGAACCACGGACGAATTCGCGAACCACCATGGACACCTCCACTTCCTTCTGCCCGGGGATTCACAGGCTCCGCCCTACCAGGACCAGAAGCGCAGGACGCCCCGCTTCCGTCCGGCGTCTATACGTGGGGTCTGGGATCCGAACTCAGGACCTTCCGCTGGCAAGGCAGAGGCTAAACCCCTGAGCCACCTCTCCAGCCCCACCTTTTTCTTTTTTAAAGAGCTTTTTTTTTTTTTTTTCTTTTTAAAGGAAATATTTTTCATGATCGACAATGTTATGGGGCCAGTTTTGAATCTGCAGCCCACTGGATACCCAAAGATAGTGGGGATCACAGGCTACAGCTTTGCACAAGGCATGATTTTTGTCATGGCATCAGTCAATGAGGTGGGTGAGAAGAGTTGGAGAGGTTTGTCTCTGGGCCTAGGAGGGGGCGAGGAGTTTGAAGACCTACCACCCAGTGCACCTAAACTGCCGCCTTAGCCCTTGGCCTGTCCTCTCACCTCCATGTTCCATAGGGGATTTAGACAAAGGCTGTCAGGAACTGAAACTTTCCTGGGGCAGGTCGGCCTCAGAGATAGACATGACATCAATGAAATGTAACTGCTTACTGTGGAGAGAGCATGACCCCATGAAGAAAGGAAATGAATAATTGTGACAAAAGCTATTTTTATACGTGGCAGAGAACTAGAGTTTTTTTTAGTTCATTTCAAAAATGACAAGTAGGCATATGCATCAAAGTTCTGCCTGGATTAGAAGTATGTGCTTCAGAAATGACCACTGACAAGCCTACCTACCTACCTACTCTTTGTGTTAGTTGCTAATTTCCTTTCCACACTTGGCTTCCAGCCTAGGCATTTCAGTGGCAGTGTGGCAGAGTAGGGCTTGAATTTTGCAGGCTGGTATGAATTCAGCAGGTGATATGCTCTAACATTAGGAGATTTTGTGACCTCAGAGAAAAACTGCTTAACAGTGCTGAATCCCAATGGGCTGGCCAGCCAAAGGGTGTTCATACTTTTCTCATACCAAATCTCGTGAAGGGCAGCAAGAGAGCAAAAAGAAAAGAACTTCCAGGAAGAAATGAGCTGAAAGATTGGCATTCTGAAGAACTCCACTTTCCTGTACAGAGGAGCCAAGAAACCATAAAAATAAAAAGATAAGCATTGACATTTTGAAGCCTTGTTGAGAGAGTCGATGCATCTCTCCTTATTGCAGGTCTGTTTATGAACATCAGACACCTTCCCTGCCTTCTGCCATTTTTCCTTAGAAAAGAATGCCAAGATCTTCTTACAGCATTACATCTAATGAAGAGCAGTGAGGGGTTAACTGTATAGCTCCTCCCATTATGTCCAATAATTGAGATTTTTATAATTGCTTTCATCAAAAGTATGTTGGTAAGGCCATGAAGGAAAAAGTACCTGATTTCCACTGAGGACTGGCAAAATTTCAGAAATCCCTGGTCATCAGCTTTCAGTCTGTGTAGATCGAATCCATTAAAACAAAGAGATATAAGAAAAAAAAAACCCAAATCATCCTAAAATCTTTACACTGAAATAATCCAAAAGCAGTGAGGCCTCTCCATTTACATTCCTTTGCCCCTGTGCCAACTTAAGGGTTGTAGGGTGGGGGTAGACACTAGAGAGACATTTGTTTTATATCCACTCAAATCTCTTTTTTAATTTTTATTGCAGGACTGTGAGCTCTGTAGGCAGGAGGAAATTTTGAATGAACTCAGCTTTTAGTGACCAGGAGTGGAGACATAAAAGGAGCCTTTCAGCCTCTCTGGTTACAGAGATAAGAACAAAGAGTAACTGGCATTAAGTCTGTGGTAATGGCTGCTGTAAGTACTGACCATGATTTGAATCTCTGGATAACAGATTCTGGGGAGACTGGAATATTTATCAAGCCATTAGAAGAGGCTGTTTCTTGCTGATAAGATGCCTACAACTGATGAGGTCCACCTGAAAAACAGGGAGGAGACTGGGCTGGGTTTACAGCTATTTGCAGGGAGAGCAAATAAATCTTCTCCTTAAGAACAGCATGAAACATTCATCAGCGAAGTCAGCCTGTGTCCTCCGGGGTCATTTTGTGGAATGTTAACGAAGAGGATTGAGTGAACACCATGCACATAAAGTGATTGGGTACTGTACTTGGACTTGGCTAAGAAGTTTTAATTTCATTGCTTTGGAGGTCAAGGAAGTGGGAAGCTGATGAATATAGGACTGGGATTTCTGAAATTTTGCCAGTCCTCAGTGGAAATCAAATACTTTTTCCTTCATGGCCTTACCAACGTACTTTTGATGAAAGCAATTATAAGACAAAAAGTTATTAATCTGTGAACCTTGCTTTTCAGAGAAATCTTATACCAAATTGTAAGGTGCTAGATATATGATTAACTTGTACTTAAAAAAATGAAGTCACCGCTTTAGATGACTGCAGGGCCTGATGTTGGTTTATTGCTATGATAGGAGAACCTGCAGTGTAGGCAATATTAAAGTTAAAACAAGTAACAACAAAGAGGTTGTATACGTGCTTCTTGTCTTCTCTCTGTGAAGTTCGTATCTATGAGAAATCTCGGTGCCAGCTTTTACATTTTAGCCTTTCCTTTCCTTTTTTTTTTTTTTTTTTTTCTATACTTTGGCTTTGTACAAATACAAATTGACTCACTTATGCTTTGAAAAATATGGCTATAATTGACTTTGAACATTGGAACTTGTTCTTGTAGATGATTCTATTTGGAAATAAAGTCTGGGTTGAGAGAACGTTGTGAGACCACATGAGGTGGGTATGCAGCCCTGCAGCAAGCTTCTCTATCTCTAAGGGAGTCTCCTACCTTCTCGTTGGTTGATTTTTTGAAAAAAAAAAAATAAAGATTTTCTTTTAATTAACAATACTATGTTCCCTTTAGTCTGGGCTCAAGCCACGCATTGCCCAATATTTGCCCACAAGTTTCTGTGAGAGGACAATTTATGGTGGATGTCTGGGAGGTGTGCAGTTATTCTATTTGGCTGGATATGTTAGATTTTTTTAATCTCTAGATCAAACTAGGCTACCAGGGAAGTAATTATTTGCATCTAACTAGTTTTCAGTACTCTGGAAGACTCCTTTTACTGAATTCATAAATGCAAATTTGTTGTGAAGCATTCAGCCTGTACTAACACTCCTCCAGTACATATTAATAGCTGATTGCTGCTGTTCCTCTGGTCTGCTACACCTGTGCTTTAGAATTCAGTTCTCCAAGCTGAGTTGAAATGCACATACATACACACAGACACAGGTGTGTGTGTGTGTGTGTGTGTGTGTGTGTGTGTGTGTGTGGCTTTGGTCGTGTAGACTCACAGTTACTCTCATGGCCACATTCAGTAATTACTTCTGATGGTCCTTGGTGCTTTCTCCTTGTTCTACTCACGAGGCTGGGAATACCACAGATTCTTCAGCCAAACATCCTGAGTTTGAATTGGCCTTCACCCTGTGCTTGAGTCAGGATTTTTTATTTTCCTTTTTAAAATAGAGGCAACAACAGTGCCAACATGGGACAGAAGAGAGATCCTTTTTTGAAACCAAACAGAATATAAAAAACAAAAATGCAAAATTTTTAGGACAATACACAGTAAACTCTTTGCAAATGTAAGCTAATATTCCTATTAATCAGATTGGTTTTTTTAAGATTATTTTTTAATTATGCAGATGTTTATCAGCTACTTCAATTTTGAGAAGGGATAGGAAACAAAGTATCTAGAAATTTAAATGAGAAATCCAATTTAACCAATTCAACAGTCTAAAACTCTCAATTATTTGGATGTTTTAGATAAAATTGCTTTTACTGGACCTTTTTGAATGATTATAACCATTTTTTTAACTCCATGTGAGAAAAATCTCCTGATGATGATGATCATCATCATTATTTCTCCTCTTCTTCTTCCTCATTTTTCTTGAGATAAAGTCTCATGTAGGCCTTGAACTTGCTGTGTATCCAAAGAGGAACTCCACCACCATGCTCGATGTCATGCATGTTAGACAAGCACTGTACCACCTGAGCTATATCCCCAGCCGGGTCCTGGTTTCCTCCTTAAATGTGCTCAGAGGTAAAGTAATTGAAGCCACGCAGCAAAAATGAATATTTGGTACCATAAATACTCTCACATTCTGTTGCCACTCATGGAGGCCTTTTCCGTCTCCTCTGTCTCCAACTTCTGGCACTGGGTATTGAATTGGTCTTTATACACGCTAAGCAAGCACTCTAGCACTAAATTTTATGCGTAACGCTTTTTGTTTTTTATTTTCATATAGAGTCACACTAAGTTGCTTGGGCTTGCCTTGCATTTGTGATTCTCCTGCCTCAGTCTCTAGAGTTGTTAGAATTATAGGCCTACACCCTTGAGCATGGCCCATGCTATTTATTTTTTGTGGCATTGTAATGGTTACTCTTAACTATTGCTGTGAGATAGCACCCAAAGTCAAATAACTTAAGGGAGAAAAGGAAATTTATTCACCTTAGAGTTCCAGAAGGGAGATGCGGCCTTTCACAGTGGAGGTGAAGCTGAAGCTCAGGTTAAGTCACTGCCATCCACATAGCTGAGGGCTGGATTCCTGAAGAGTCTCTTTTCTTCTTCCCAATCTTCTGTTCTGTGGTTCCTTTTATCTGGTCCACTACTGGGAGGTTCCAATGAGATACAGGGAGGTTCCAATTGGATCTAGGGCTGGTCTTTGTATTGTAAATGTGTTCACCTGAATAATCTCTTCAGGTGGTCTGAGCTGACCTTGGTTAATTCCAGGTGTGTCAGGTTGATACCCAGGATTAGCTATCGCAGGCATTTTATTTTTGATTAGTGCTTCTGGCATCTTCGGAATGTTGGCGTAGTTCATGACTAAACCATACTCTGAGTTCAAACCCCAATTCTCACTGTTACACCATTTTCATAGTAGCATGTAAGAGATTGTGGGGTTTGGGTTAGGAACTTCTGAGCAGCAGCCTTCCTCAGAAGGTGGTTCTTCAATAACACAGAGCTCTGGCTCCTTAAAGGTTGGGCTTAGCTTTAGGAGTAGCAGAAGTCAAAAGAAAAATGGTTCTTTGCTAATGTGCTTTGTTCCTGCTCAGCTTGGTGTTTTCCAGAGCAGAGACTTTAGATACCAGATGGTCAGTTCAGGTTGCTTTAAAGCCTTACATCAGACTAAACATGAAGCATTCAGTACTGGTGCACTCACCGAGTCATTAGCTCAGGATCCACTGATAATGAATTAGCTCAAGGCCCTTTAGGGTCTACTGTTTTCCTCTCCCACTCCCAGCAGAATGCACACACTTCTTAGTAAAGAACTTTATCTGCACTGGATGAGGGTGCCATACACTGTGTCCCCAGGAGACTTGGAGTGTCTCTTCTGCTAGATACTCCAGGCTTGGGGTCAGAAATAGAGTGGAACAAATGACGCACATAGCTGTGTATTCTCAGAGATGAGAAAATGATTTTTTAAGGCAAATTGAAATAATTTAGAGGATTTAAAAAAGATCTACAGTGGACTAAGGGTGGTAGATACACTTTTTCCTTTTTGCATAATTTTTTAAAAATTGCATCAATAATTGAGCAGCATCACCTTTAATTCTCACACTGATTTCAGATGGCTTTGGTCTCCTCATCTCTGAACTCCCAGGAGAGAAGTGGAGCCTCAAGAGGAGTGATTTTCTGTGTTTCCTGACATTGTGAGTGGAGGAAGAAGTGGAAGGTTAGCTCAGCTGCTGAACCTTAAGGCTTTTAAGTTTTCCTGGTGGTCTAATCTTTGTCTAACTCTGATTAAGTAGAAAGCAGCAAGTTCGCCTTGTACCGGGATGACCCAGAGATGTTGAGCAAAAGGAAGAAGCACAGTTCCATTCAAGAGACTCAGTGGATAAGCCTTCAAGCCCGAAGTGAGCTGCTGAGTTTTGAGGCTTTGGAATGGAATTCCATTCATTAAACTGTCAAAGAAAGCTTTGTTTCTTGAATATTCGTGATCATAGGTGTGTGTGTGTGTGTGTGTGTGTGTGTGTGTGTGTGTGTGTGTGTGAAAGAGAGAGAGAAACAGAAAGAGAGATATGGAATATCAGCTTCTGCAGATTGCCCTCTGGAATATAAAAATCATACAGTTTAAATATGAGACATTATTTGAAACTTTTCTCTCTGTACTAGACTCATGAAGTCAGCTACTAGTTATTTCCTGCCTGGGATTTATAAGGCTCTTTTGGTCTTTTTAGTTCAAGGCTCTGAATCATAGCAGGGATTGTAAAGATTGTGTTTAAGAAATTGTCTTCAAATATACAAAACAGTAATCTAATATGGAGTAAGCTTGGCTATCTGATCACTAAGCCCAAAATACTGTGAACATATAAAGTCAAGATGAGAATGAGGAAAAAAAAGAATTCTACCGTTATGCACTATGATGATAAACCCATTTGAGGGTGAATACATACTAATGCTGAGCAGTGTCTAATGAGGGGGCAGAGCCACTGAACACTTGGGGAATAAATTTGCTTTCAGTGATTATCAGGTTTCAGGACTGTACTATTATGACAAGAAACTTAATCTGAACTAGCTTAGGTGGAGATTGAAAGGAAACTTATTTCTGGACATAATCAAACAGTCCAGGCATGTCTGACTTCAGGCTAAGATTACTTAGCAGAAATACCAGGATCTAGTTTGAGTATCTGGTGGTTTGACTCTATGTTCTGTCATGTGTTGGATTAATTATTAGATTTTGTGGTAAAGATGTAATATTTTCCCCATCTAATACATGTACCCTTTAGTTATATCTACAGGCTTCTTAGGAAGGACTCTCAGGAAGCACTAGGTTGAATCCTTATCACTGCATAAATGAGACTTACTGTTAGAGAATCAATAGCAATCTTATCTATACTGTCTGACTATGAGGGAGGGTATCATTGTGCTAACCTTTGGCAGACTGTACAGAGCTCATCTACAGAGTGATTTAGCTTTTATTTAAGTAAAATGTTTTTGCTCTTACAGTCTTGTGCAAAAGAATTTAATTTCTGTTAAGAAAAACAATCTAACCTGGTGGCCAATCACATATGCTGTTACCATGCTAGTTCTATGATTAGATAAATCAGGAACTGAAGCTCTATACACCAGATGCTGTTATAGGGATAAATTATTTGGCCCAGATGGGTCAAGACCTTTGATATATGTAGGAGTTAGGACATTAAACAATTCTCTTCTACAAAAAACTTGCAACCATGTCATCTCTCCTGTTTGCACAGGAAAGAAGTCGCTTTGTCATGCTTTTTAAAACCTTTTCCAGTAAATATTAGGCTATTAATCTCAGTGGCATAATGCCCTAGCTTTCTGACATTCTATTTTATGATCACTTATTTTTGTCTTTGTAGATAACATTAAATTCCTTGGGAGAAAAAAACTCATTGCTAATTTAGAAAGATATAAAGAGACAAGGATTGCAGATTCCATTGTTTCTTGTCACCTCTGATGGAGAAAAACATTTCATAAAAAGAAGGACCTACACAAAAACTCAAGGATTCAGGGTACACAGTTAAAGGGTGACAGAAACCCACCTGTGATGCTCCCCAACCTGGAAGATGAACCTGTGTGAGTGTGCACCTCCATTTCAATAGGTTTTCAAAGAAGATGTTTAAGAATTTACTTCCCATTATGACCCCAGGACAAACTGTGATCCTCACACAAACTTTCTTGATTCTTCTCCGGTATCATTAAGAATTTAGAAATGTGGCTCTAACTTTATTTTTCACACATTTTGAAGTGTGGCTATATTTAATAGGGGAGTTATTGCTGGGATGCTTTCAATAATATCTATAATAGCAAGAACAAGATTTTCTTAATTTCAGTTTCACATATACAATAGTGAATATATAGTAGATTTTGTCACAAGCACAAACAACTACAAGAACCCTGTATGTTAACATGTAAGGTTTATGTTACACTTTTTGTTATGTTCAGCATAGAAACTCTGTTGCTTGTAATTGCTTAAGTGCCAAGATAAACAAGTACAACCTTTTGACACATATTCTGTGCTCTTCATGTTGAGATAGAGAATGTGGACATCTTGAACCAGATCATAGCACTCTTCTTTTCATATTTTGCTGTTTAGGAAAAGTTCCACAGCCAAGGTCAGTTTCCAAGGGTGGTGATGTGCAAATGTTCTGTGTGCCTTGGAGGAAGAAAGCTGGACATGTCTGTGAAAGGTTTTAAGGTCTTATGGCCAGCACAACCTCTGGTTATTAATGCATTTGACCTTCTCAATCTTCATGTTGAATATCCATGGATTCAATCACCAAGGGTTGAAAATATCTGAAAAATGAGTTCTATCTGTGCTAAATATGTTAATAATTTTTTCTTCTCATTGTGCCTAGAACAATCCAGTGTAATCTTTATATGACATTTATATTACATTATACATTGTAAGTAATACAAAGATGACTTAAAGTAGATGATATACAAATACTAGGCTAATGTAAGGGAATTTAGAATGCATAGATTTTGGCATCCATGTTAACCCTGAATCCATCCCTCACAGATGCCAAGGTGGAATATATTTTATTCATTTCTTGTGCCTAAGAGAGACAATGCTCAAATCTTATGCACTGAACATCAAGCACAGAGCTAAAGATTTCTGAAATATGTTCAAGTAGTTTTTGACCATATCCAGACATGGCTCTTCTCCAGCCAGAGACCTATGAATTAAAAGATTTGTTATATTCCGTCTATTCCTGAAATATAAGGTAAAATATGGATTAAAGATGATTTTGGAAATATAGAATTATATAATCTCTCTGGGAAGAAGCAGGAAGATCCTTTCTTCTCCTGAGGGATGGGGACATTACTTCACTGCATTCAATTCTGCTCTTAATTCCTCTCAGAGGGGCTCCTTTCCCAACTACTTCCCTGGTTACATGGAAAGTGAGCATTGAATTATGCCTTCTTTGAACCAAACAGCTTGCCTACTCAGCCTGCTGTCTAGCCTCTTTTGTTGCAAACTCAGGGGTATTTTAAAACCACAATCACAGTCTGTTTAACCCAGGCTTGTGGTTCTCTTAGCAACATAGCTTTCTCCAAAACTTGGTCAACTTCTTGTGTATTTGAACCTAGTCAGTCTTACATGACAACAGATCACTCAGTTTTTTTTCTGTGTATGGTTCCTAGATGTATTCCACTTTTCCTTACTTTTTCTCTTCTTGATTCTGGTTCCTTAGATTTGTCAGTTATGCAAACAAGAGCCATGTTTACTCTCCTTCCCTTAAATGTTTTTGACCAGTTGGAAAAATTTATTGGGAGTATTCTCAGTTTCAATTTAGTATTTTTCATGTGGCTGTCAATTTGTTCAAACATCATGATTTGAGTAGATTATCCTTTCTCCCTTTAAATTGCCTTAGCAACTTAATTGACAATCTTCTTCCCCTCCTCTCCTTCCTTCCCCTCCCCTACACTCCTCTTCTCTGTCCTGATCACTATCTTCCCCTTTCTTTTTCCTTCCCCCTTTCTTCCCTTCCCAGTCCACTCTCTGCATTTAGTTTCTGATATCTAGAAGTTACATTTTTTTGTATAATCTCTCTCTGTCTCTGTCTCTGTCTCTCTCTCTTTCATCTGGGTTCAGAACCAGCATTCACAGTGAAGTGGTTCTTAAGAGGAAGGTGACATGATCAGTGAGCTGCAAACCCTTCTCTTCTACCTGGAGTAAGTTTTGCAAAACTCTGCACCTCTTGCACTCCTCTTAGTTCAGGCTAGAAAAGCCACAGCTGAGGTGGGACATCTCCACTCTCTTATATATTCCAATACTGTCACAACAACAACAACAATAAAACTGAAGCAACATAAATGCCCATTAACTAATGATAAAGGGGATATGGTTTAGATATATATATATATATATAGCCCTATATATGCCCTACTTAACCAATAAGAAATAATTAAATCCTGTCTTTTGTGGCAATATGGATGGAACTAGTGATCATTATTTAAGTGAAATGAGTTACACACAAAAAGGATAGGTGTCACACAAATTTATTTGTATGTGGAAAATTTTTAAAAAGTTAATCTCATAGAAGTTGAGAATTGAGTGGTGATTACCAGAGATTGAGGTGAGTTAGGAAGAGGGAAGGATGGTGAAAGATGTTTTATTACACAAAAGAGTGATTTCATAAAACAATAATATGGTTTAAATTTTAGAATATAGAACTCCAGAAGAAAGTATTTTGAATGTTTTCACCACAAGAAATAATATTTGAGGGAGTACAAATACTTACCCTGATTTCAACACTATACAATGTTTACATGTATCAGAACATGACATGGTATCCCATAGATATGCAGACTTTTATGTATCAATTTAGGAATATAAATAAATAAAAATGCAAAATGAAAGAAAAGTCATGGCCTACCTGTCTAGTTCCCTTTGGCCTCTTAGATGAAGAACATTTATAGGAGAATGAACTTCCATCTTTCTTTCTAAGATACAGATATGCCTCTGAGTCAAGCCATTCTCAGAATCCATCACTCTGTGATAAGCAGGAAAGTGTCTGACTTATCTTGCTTTTCACACTGCCATCAGCAAAGTTTTCTCCATCATAGTCTCCTAACATAGTCTGAGGTCTCTCTCATGCTTGGTATGTGACAGCTTATTCCCCCAGGAGAAGAAATGAGTTGTTACCAAATCCCAAACATTTCAGGAGTACTCTGAGATGGCAAAATAAACTTTCAGTGATAGTTTTGTTTGTGGTGAAAATTGATAAATTTCATGATCATTAGGGCAATATATATCACATGCAAATAATTTTAATATGAGATCATTTGTGTTTTGGTAGTTTTATTTAGGGTTAGAAAGAAAGAAAGAGATTAGGGAAATTTGTTTAAGAGATTATGGAAGTTGAGAAGTTTCATGACAGGTAGTCTATAAACTACAGATACAGATAAGTGGGTAGCATGGCTTAGTCACACCTTAAGGCCACCAAGACAGGGAAGTCTGTGGTTTAACAGTTAGTTTAGGGACAAAGACCCGAGCTTCTAGTGCAATATCCTGGACCAAAGACTGCAGAACCTGGAGAATAGGGGAAAAAGATAAAACAGGCGTCCTTGCTTCAGAAGACAAGGAGAGGTAGAATCTAATAGAGACAGAGAAAGCCTAAGGAGATGGTTCGGTGATTGAAGTGCTTGTTGTATAAGTATAAGGGCTAGAGTCTGGGTCTCCAGGACCCATGTAACTACTGACTCATTTGAAAAGCCAGCGTTCTGAAGCTGGAGAAAGGGAATCCTTGGGGAAACTGGCTAGCGAAACTAGCCATATCACTGAGCTCTGTCTTCAACTGAGAGAGCCTACTTCCAATAAATAAGGTGAAGAACATTTGAGAGACTCCCAAAGTCAGCCTTGGGCCTCTACACTTGTACATGAACCTGTACCACATAGATACAAACGCACATACATACTCGTACACACTACACACACACACACACACACACACACACAAAAGGAAAAAGAAATAAAGATAGGCAAACACACAGAGAAACATTCTTCTTCTATCTTTTCGGTCCAATGGTTCTCAGACAATTAATGGTGTCTTTTCACACTGAACATACATCTTCTCTACCAACGTTTGTTTACCAGCTCACATGTCACTCTGCCTTAGGATGTTGTCACAGATTGTTGTACTTTGCATGTCCATTCCAAGACTCATGTTGTAGTTTGATTGCCATTGTGAGCAGTCAGTATTTGGATGGTTTTGCCGTCACTGGATGGATAGATGCTAGCATCATGGCAGAGAGTCAGTCATCACGGAAGTGGCTTCCTGATTAGAAAGTGGGGTTTGGCTTCACCTACTCTCTACCCTGCACATGTTCATGAGCCCTTCTTCCATGTTGTGGTGCAGCACAGTCAGGGTTCTTGCCCAGTGCTGGTGCCATGCTATTCAGACTTCTTAGCCTTCAGAACTGCAAGCCAAGAAAATTTCCATTGTACCCAATTTATGGAGTTCTAACTACAGAAAATGGACTAAGTTACTGATAGCAACAAGTGCCTGTCATCAAGGTATCCCTGGACGCCACCATCACAGTATTACCTTGTTTTTAAAATCCATAATAGCATTAATTTAATTTAAGACTAATTTAATTGGTCTTAAGTCAAGCAATGCCAACAACTTTCAGCCCAACAACATCTTTTTAGGATGTTATTAATCTTATAAAGATTACTGCTTAAATATAGTGATTGGGTACCAAATGCTATTTTAACTGTGGTTGAGTAATAAGAATGCAGCCTTACATTTATATTATTATAGATTTTAAGCGCTCTTAAACCATATAATGAGTGAGTTGAATTTAGATATCGATAGATTTTTTTTCAGTTTTAAAGTATATTGAATTGTTGGAATGAGCGGAGAATTTCTCAATGTGATTTAGTTTGTGCTCTGTATGAGAAATAGGACAGATCATTGTATAAGAACATCTTCAAATGTTACTGTGGTAAACTAAATTCTAGCAGAAATTTATGCATTTATAAATAATCATAGGAAAGAAAATAGTCAATTGGATTTGGTAAACAATTCTAACTTTAAATTCTTTTGAAGTGGTTTTTAAATGTATATAGCATCACAATTCCACTAAAATAATCTCTTAATGGAAACCATTAAGGAACATCTTAATAATTTGCCTTTAAAAATGTCTTCATCTTAAAATGCAACTAGCAGCATCTTTTTGCAAACAAGTAGCTACTGCTAATCCTTTAGCATTTTTGTTATAATATTCTTTAATGGTCTTGATTATCTCACATATTTTAATTTAAAACCCAGATTGTGTGTGTTGTCTATATGTGAAGTTT
Organism: Typhlomys cinereus; assembly: GCA_023101885.1. Classification (NCBI taxonomy): domain Eukaryota; kingdom Metazoa; phylum Chordata; class Mammalia; order Rodentia; family Platacanthomyidae; genus Typhlomys; species Typhlomys cinereus. The sequence continues at coordinate 3,615,743 of JALPQD010000050.1, read as the reverse complement.
TATCATAATCATTGGAAGACTATCTCTAGGAAAATTAGAAAGGGCCTTTAATAAGGGGCTTCTGCACAGTGCTCAAACATATAAAATACTTGTTCAGCTGAGGTGACCTTATTTTTTGAATTTTCAAGTTATATTCCTCTGTGAGATTCCAGTGCCAAACTTAGAGTGGCAGAGTCTATATCATAGGATTCTATGGCCAGAGAAGCCCTTCACTCTTGTGTCTTTTGAGCCATGAGAAGTGCTGTGCTGACTTGCCATGTTTCTCTGGAGAACGTTTGCCTATGCTCTTCGAAGGTTCATTTGACTGAAGTTGAGTGGTTGACCTGGTAATATCATTCTTGATTTTCCACACTTCTAGTTTTGAGGAGACAGCCCCAAGGGACAAATGCTTATCCAGTACTCTTGCCTGCTCTCCATTCCCCTTTTCATGTTTGCAGTAAGAGGAGGGATTAGAGTGACTGCAGTTTTCACCAAAATGGTTCAGAATTACTTCTCATGGTCCTTGACATTTATTTACTCATCTACTTTGATGAGAGAAGGATCTGACCCATCTCTGTTTTAAGGCCCTTACAGCCAAGTGAAGGAGATCAGGATGTAAACCTTGCTAATTTTAAATGAGTCCTACAGTTGAATGTGACAACTGCCAAAATTTAATAGTCACATTTTAGAAAAAGTTTATACACTTCACAAGGTTTTGCCTTACCAAACCTCTTCTGCTTTATTTTATTAGATGCTTAATTCTTTCATTCTTTTCTGTAGAGAAAAATAAATAGTCTTAACTTTAAAATGATTCGATATAATCTTTCCTACTTTTAAGCACTTCCTTAGTGTATACAATGGTCTATCTGGAGATTTTTCACTAGGACAAGAATGGTTGAAACACTGATGTCTATCAGTTTTATTTAGTTCTCAAAGAGACCAAAGATATGTTGAATAGGCAGTTTAGCCAGAAGTTTATACTCACAATCAAAGGTTTCATTATTATTTCAGACATTCAAAAGAATAGGCCATTGCCTTAGTAATTTTTGCAAAGTCCTTTTGTAAACTAATTGTACATGCATCCTCTTGACTGAAGAGATGCAGGAATCCCATTATGTGGCAGACTAATCAGGAAATCTTTTTAGATAGGTAGGATCTTCTCACTTATTCTCTCATGTCTGTATGTGTATTGGGGTAAGGATGGCCAACAGAGGATCTGCAGTTAGACATAGAATGCAGGGCTGGGGGGCTTGTGACTCAGCAGTCAAGCAAAAGGACTGGAACACGAATGTCTAGATCCCATGTAAAATACCAGGTGGGTTTGGCAGCTCTGTTGAAATTCCATGCTTGAAAGACAGAGACTGAGAATCTCCAGAGCAAGCTGCCAAAACAGCTCTATTGACAATCTATGGGTTTGATTAAGGACCCTGTCTCAAAAGTGTTTTTTTTTTTTACATTTAACATTACATTTTTAACATTTTTTATTATTATTTACGCTCATATACACTTAATAGGTACACCGGTTCCCTCCCTCCCTCCTCCTCCCCCCCGCCCCCCCTGCTCCCTCTCCCTTCACCCCTCCCTCCTCATCCCCCAGTGCCTCCCCCCAATCCCCAGAGAATCTTTTAATGTGCATGTCAGACCCTCCTCTGGGCCCTCCTCTCCAATGACATACAAGGACCCAGTGGCATTTCCCTGAACCCTTTCCTGTGTTCCTCTTAAGCATAGGAGCACTACTGTGGCTGTCAATTCCTTGCATCCAAGTATCTGGGTGCCTTTAGCAAATGCTAGAGTTTGTGGGGTCAATAGTGTGTGGGACATTGCAGAGGGCATGCAAAGTCCAATTATGATTGCTTCAGCCCTAACTTGTGTGGAGTATCTTGCAAATCATTGCTCCTCCGATCCTTTTGCTCTTACAGTCTTACCATCCCCTCTTCCGCAAATTTCCCTGAGCTTCAGGATGGGGAGAGATTAGGCTGGCCTAGCTCTAGGTGGTTGATATAGAGTCTCTGAAGTTCTGGATAGTGGTTTGTTGATTTTCTTTTGCAGTTTTGCTGCTCCTGCAATGCCCTTCACTCCATCCTGATGGGTATTGGATGTCCCCCCTGGCCAGAGATAAAAAGCTGTTAAACTAGAGACTTGTTAAAAGAGTATATTCAAAGGTAGATGTAATAAAAGTAAGAAACCACAGTGAGGAAGGGGTCAATCACCCATTTGCAAAATGGTTACTTATTATCTGCCAGACTATATGTCCTCCCCTTCTTTTTTTTATACATTTTTTATTATTATTTCCGCTCATACAAACTTAATAGGTACACCAGTTCCCTCACTTCCTCCTCCTCCGCCTGAACCCCCTGCTCCCCCTCCCCTCACTCCTCCCTTCCCATCCCCCAGTGCCTCCCACCCCAATTCCCAGAGAGTCCTTTAATGTGCATCCCTGACTCTCCTCTGGGTCCTCCTCTCCAATGACGTACAAGGACCCAGTGGCATTTCCCTGAACCGTTTCCTGTGTTCCCCTTAAGCACAGGAACACTACTGTGGCTGTCAATCCCTTGCCTCCAAGGATCTTGGTGCCTTTAGCAGATGCTAGACTTTGTGAGATCAATAGTGTGTTGAACATTGCGCAGGGCATGCAATGTCCAATTATGATTGCTTCGGCCCTAACTTGTGTGGAGTATCTTGCAAATCATTGCTCCTCCCTTCCTTTTGCTCTTACACTCTTACCACCCCCTCTTCCGCAAATGTCCCTGAGCTTCAGGATGGGGAGAGATTAGTCTGGCCTAGTTCTAGGTGGTTGACATAGAGTCTCTGAAGTTCTGGATTGTGGTTTGTTGATTTTCTTTTGCAGTTTTGCTGCTCCTGCAATGCCCTTCACTCCATCCTGATGGGTATTGGATGTCCCCCCTGGCCAGAGATAAAAAGCTGTTAAACTAGAGACTTGTTAAAAGAGTATATTCAAAGGTAGATGTAATAAAAGTAGGAAACCACAGTGAGGAAGGGGTCAATCACCCATTTGCAAAATGGTTACTTATTATCTGCCAGACTATATGTCCTCCCCTTCTTTTTTTTTATACATTTTTTATTATTATTTCCGCTCATACAAACTTAATAGGTACACCAGTTCCCTCACTTCCTCCTCCTCCGCCTGAACCCCCTGCTCCCCCTCCCCTCACTCCTCCCTTCCCATCCCCCAGTGCCTCCCGCCCCAATTCCCAGAGAGTCCTTTAATGTGCATCCCTGACTCTCCTCTGGGCCCTCCTCTCCAATGACGTACAAGGACCCAGTGGCATTTCCCTGAACCGTTTCCTGTGTTCCCCTTAAGCACAGGAACACTACTGTGGCTGTCAATCCCTTGCCTCCAAGGATCTTGGTGCCTTTAGCAGATGCTAGACTTTGTGAGGTCAATAGTGTGGTGGACATTGCATAGGGCATGCAGAGTCCAATTATGATTGCTTCGGCCCTAACTTGTGTGGAGTATCTTGCAAATCATTGCTCCTCCCTTCCTTTTGCTCTTACACTCTTACCACCCCCTCTTCCGCAAATGTCCCTGAGCTTCAGGATGGGGAGAGATTAGTCTGGCCTAGTTCTAGGTGGTTGACATAGAGTCTCTGAAGTTCTGGATTGTGGTTTGTTGATTTTCTTTTGCAGTTTTGCTGCTCCTGCAATGCCCTTCACTCCATCCTGCTGGGCATTCTATGTCACCCCCCTGGTCAGAGACAAAAAGCTGTTAAACTGAAGTCTTATTATAAGAGCACATTCAAGGGTAGATGTAATAAAAGTAGGAAAGCTCAGTGAGGGAGGGGTCAATCACCCATTTGCAAAATGGTTCCTTTTTATCTGCCAGACTATATGCCCTCCCCTTCTAGTGAGATCATACCCCCTTAGTTGTAAATGATCAGGAACGAACGTCTGTGAACTTAACCAGGTGTCACATTACTTACTTGCAGTCCTTGATGGAGGCCTATTTTCTCTACTGTAACATGGTCACTTCTCTCCTTGTTTCTGGTGTGGCCCTCCAACCCCATCCCTCCTGTTCATAATCCTTGCACAGATTTACCTATGAGTGTCTCAAGGTGGGCTGGGTGGGTTTGGTACTAGGAGCCACCTATTAGGGAGTACATACGGTGCTTAATTTTCTGGGTCTGGGATACTTTACTTAATATAATTGTTTCTAATGACATCCATTTCCCAGCAAATTCCAGTAATTCATCATTTTTGATGGCTGAGTAGTACTCCATTGTATATATGTACCACTTTTTCCTTATCCACTCGTCAACTGTTGGACATTTGGGTTGATTCCATGACTTTGCTATTGTAAACAGTGCTGCTATGAACATGGTCATGCTTGTGCTATCGAGGTGAACCTCTGCTGCATGGGGCGTCATTCCCATAAGTGGAATAGCAGGGTCAGATGGCATTTCAATTCTTTAATTTCTTTAAGAATCTCCAGACGGCTCGCCAGAGTGGCTGTATGAGCCTGCATTCCCACCAGCAATGTAGGAGAGTTCCCCTCTCTCCACATCCTCTCCAGCATTTGTTGTTGCTTGTATTGTGGATTTTTGCCATCCTGACCAGGGTGAGATGATATTTCAGGGAAGTTTTGATTTGCATTTCCCTGATGGCTAAAGAAGTGGAGCATTTTTTAAGATATTTGTTAGACATTTTACATCCCTGATAAAATTTCTTTTAAGTTCCAGGGCCCATTTTTTAATTGGGCCATTGGTTTCCTTGGTGTTTAGTTTTCTAAGTTCTTTGTGCACTCTGGACAGTAGAGCTCTGTCAGATATGTGGTTAGTGAAGATTTTCTCCCATTCTGTGGGTTGCCTTTTTGCTCCTGTTACAATCTCTTTATCTGAACAGAAGCTCTTTAATTTCACAAGATCCCAACTGTTGAGAGTTGGTCGCACTGACTGTGCCATTGGATGTCTGTTTAGGAACTGTTGGCCTAGCCCAATCAGCTCGAGGAAGTTCCCGATCCTTTCAACTATGCTTTTATAGTCTCTGGCCTGATATCAAGGTCCTTGATCCATTTGGAATTAAGTCTTGTACATGGTGACAGGTCCAGCTTTAATCTTCTGCATGTGGAGATCCAGTTTTGCCAGCACCATTTGTTGAAGATGCTGTTCTTTTTCCATTGGATTCTTTGGGCCCCTTTGTCAAAGACCAAATGGCTGTATTTTTGTGGGCTTATATCTGGGTCTTCAATCCTTATCCATTGATCTGTGTGTCTATTTTGGAGCCAGTACCAGACTGTTTTTATAACTATGGATTTGTAGTATAGACTTAGGTTTAGTATGGTAATACCTCCAGCAGTGTTTTTGTTACTCAGGATTGTCTTTGCTATCCTGGATCTTTTGTGCCGCTATATGAATTTTGAGATTGTTTGGTCAACTTTGAAGAATTGCTTTGGGATTTTAATTGGTATAGCATTGAATTTGTATATTGCCTTTGGTAGGATGATCATTTTTACGATGTTGATTCTGCCAATCCAGGAACATGGGAGGTCTTTCCACCTTCTGGTGTCTTCTGCTATTTCTTTCTTTAGGGTTTTAAGGTTTTCATTGTAAAGGTCTTTTACCTCCTTGGTTAGGTTTATACCAAGGTATTTCATTTTTTTAGGGGCTATAGTAAATGGGATTGTTTCTCTCAAGGCTTTTTCACTTCTTTCATTCTGGGCATATAGGAAGGCCTCTGATTTTTGCACATTTATTTTGTATCCTGCCACCCTGCTGAATTTCTCAATTAGTTCCAGGAGCTTCCTGGTGGAGTTTTTGGGATCACTCAGGTATAAGATCATATCATCTGCAAATAGAGATAGATTGACTTCTTCCTTGCCGATTTGAATCTCTCTTATGTCCCTTTCTTGTCTTCTGGCTACAGCTAAGACTGCAAGTACAATATTGAATAGAAGTGGTGAGAGAGGACAGCCTTGTCTAGTTCCTGATGGATGTGGGAATGCTTCCAATTGTTCCCCATTGAGCATAATCCTTGCTGTGAGCTTGCTGTATACAGCTTTTATTATATTGATAAAGGTTCCTTCCATTCCTACTGTCTCTAGTGCTTTGATCATAAAAGGCTGTTGGATCTTGTCAAAAGCTTTTTCTGCATCTATGAAGAGTATCATATGGTCTTGGACTTTGGACTGGTTTATATGATGAATTACATTTATTGATTTGCGTATGTTGAACCAACCTTGTGTGCCTGGGATAAAGCCTACTTGGTCCCCATGAATGATCTTTTGATATGTTTTTGAATCTTATTTGCTAAGACTTTGTTGAGAATCTTTGCATCTGTGTTCATCAGAGAGGTTGGCCTATAGTTTTCTTTTTTAAGTGAGTCTTTATTAGGTTTTGGGATTAAAATGATACTAGCTTCATAGAAAGAATTTGGTAGTGTTCCTTCCTTTGCTATTTGATGGAACAGTTTAAGGAGTATTGGTGTTATTTGTTCCTTAAATGTCTGGTAGAACTCTGTGCTGAATCCATCTGGTCCAGGACATTTTTTGGTGGGAAGATTCAAGATTACTTCCTCAATTTCCTTATATGTTATAGGACTATTTAAATAATTCACAACTTCCTGATTCAATTTGTGTTTCGTTAGGAATTCATCCATCTCTTTTGTGTTGTCAAACTTCACAGAGTATAAGTTTTTGAAATATGATGTTATAATTCTCTGGATTTCTTGGGTATCAGTAGTGATAACTTCATTTTTATTTCTAATTTTGTTGATTTGAGTTTTCTCTCTCTTGCTTTTTGTTAATTTAGCTAGGGGTGTATCAATCTTATTGATTTTTTCAAAGAACCAGCTTTTTGACTGGTTCATTTTCTCTATCATTTTCTTAATCTCGATTTCAGATATTTCTCCCCTTATTTAGCTAATCTCCTCTCTTCTACTACTTTTGGGATCAGACTGCTCTAGTTTCTCTAAAGCTTTGAGCTGCATTGTTATTTATTTCTAATGTTTCCATTTTTCTGATGTAGGCATTAAGAGCTATAAACTTACCTCTTAGGACAGCTTTCATTGTGTCAGAGATTTTGGTAAGTTGTATTTTCATTATCGTTCGCTTTCAAGAAATCTTGGATTTCCTTTTTAATTTCTTCCTGAATCCAGTTCTCACAGCATCATAGTGTTAAGTTTCCAGGAGTTAGTGTATTTTCTTTCATTTGTTGTGTTGTGGATGTCAAGCTTTAGACCGTGGTGGTCTGATAGGGTACAGGCTAGAATTTCAACTTTCCTGTATATGTGGAGATTTGTTTTGTGGCCCAATATGTGATCTGTTTTGGAGAAAGTTCCATGTGCTGCTTAGAAAAATGTGTATTCTTTGGTGCGTGGATGAAAAGTTCAATAGAGGTCTGTAAGGTCCATTTAAGTAAGGGTTTGATTAAGTTCCAAAGTGTCTCTGTTAAGCTTTTGACCTGTTGATCTATCCCATGTTGAGAGGGCGGTGTTGAAATCCGCAAGAATTATTGTTTGGGTGTTGATTTTTCACTTTAGATGCTGTAGGATTTTCTTAATGAATGTGGAGGAGCCCGTATTTGGTGCATAAATGTTCAGTATTGTGAAGTCTTCCTGGTGAATTGTACCTGTGACTAAAATGTAATATCCATCTGTGTCTCTTATGATTTTCTTTGGTTTGAAGTCCACTTTGTCTGACAGCATAATGGCTACCCCTGCCTGTTTCCTGGTTCCATTAGCTTGCAGTATTTTGGACCAGCCTTTCATTTTTAGGATGTGCCTATCTTTTGTGGTGAGATGAGTTTCCTGAAGGCAACAGATTGATGGGTTGTGATTTTTAATTCAAGTGTGTAATCTGTGTCTCTTAATCGGTGAGTTAATACCATTGACATTTAATGTTATAATGGAGAAATTATTTTTAATTCTGGACATTTTTTATGTTTAGTGAATTTTGTAAGCTTTTTATTTTACATTTATATTTTTGTGGTATTATACTACTCTTCTGTCTTCCTGGATATGGTTGTTTTTTTTTTTTTTCCTTCAAGTTTGCATATCATTTCTATCATTTTTTAAAATTTTTTTATTATTTATTCAACTATGTGCATGTGCGTGTGTATGTGCGTGCGCACGTGTGTGTCTGCGTGTGTGTCTGTGTATGTGTAGAACCATGGACAAATTCGTGAACCACCATGGACGCCTCCACCTCCTTCTGCTCCGGGATTCACAGGCTCCGCCCTACCAGGACCAGAAGCACAGGCTGCCCCCACTTCTGCCTGGCGTCTATACGTGGGATCTGGGATCCGAACTCAGGAACTTCCACCTACAAGGTGGAGGCTTAACCCCTGAGCCACCTCTCCAGCCCCATTTCTAGCATTTTTTGAAGGCCTGGTTTGATACACATGTATCCCTTCAAGTTGTCTTTGTGCTGGAAAATTTTTCTTTCTCCCTCAATCATGACAGATAGTTTTGCCGGGTATATCAGTCTGGGTTGGCATTTTTGTTCATTTAATACATGAAGTACGTCTCTCCAAGCTCTTCTTGATTTTACTGTTTCCATTGAGAAGTCATTTGTTATTTTAATAGGTTTACCTTTAAAAGTGACTTGCTTTTTTTCTCTTGAAGCTCTCAGCACCTTTTCTTTGTCTTGAATGTGGAGTGTTTTGACTATTATTTCCCATGGCGAGTTTTTATTTTGATCATATCTGTTTGGAGCGCGAAATGCCTCTTGTATTTGGATGGGCTTCTCATTCTTCAGTTGAGGGAAGTTTTCATTTATGATAATTTGAAAAATTTCCTCAGGTGTGGTATTTTGAGATTCTTGCTTTGGTATTCCATGAATGCGCATGTTAGGCTTCTTCAGGGTGTCCCATATCTCTTGAATGTTCCTCTCCAGTATCTTTTTGGCTTTAACAACCTCTTCCATTGAGCTGGTTAATTCTCCCACTTTGTCTTCAAGATCTGAAATTCTATTTTCTGCTTCATTAGTTCTGCTGATAAGACTCTCTGTTGAGTTCTGGGTTGAAGATAACTTTTCTTTTAGTTCAATTTTAAACTCTGTCTGAGACTGTTTTAACTGCTCTATGCCTATTTTTGTTTCTTGAACTGTTTTTCTCAACCCCTCCAAATGCCTATTGTGTTCCTGTTCAAAGTGGTTGATGCGGTTGTTTAATTCCTCTTGGATTTCCTCTTTCATAGTATTAATCATGGTAATGATCATACTTTGAAAGTTGTTGTCTTGGGTCTGGCTTTCTTGGCTATTTTCTGTGAATTTGTTCTGGTTGAAAGTCATCCTTAAGGGGTTGATTCTTTCAGTGGGAGATTGGTCTCCTTGGGTTTTGTTTCTCATGTAGCTGCACTTTGACTTGGGCATTGTTGTTTTGCCTTCTAGGGCTTTTCAGTTTCTGTGTTTTTGACCTAACTGATTTAGTTGGTATTACTACACTTGGGCAGTTGTTACTAGTGCTTGCCTTGGGGTTGGGTATGTTTGTCTTTTGTTATTGTTATTTCCTAGCTGAGGCTATTAGGCTGTTAGTACATCAGTTAAGTCAGGTTAAGTAGACAGGGGGTGAATATTAGTATAGTAGTGCACTTTTATGATGTAGTATTTTGGTGATATGTGAGAATGAGTGGTGTATTCCCTGGAGTTGTATGTGTTTTTGGGGTGGCTGTATGGAAAGGTTAATCTACAGTGATTAATATTAGAAAGGAACAGTAAGGTGAAAAAAAAAGGGAGGTTTACTTATCTTTGGGCTGGATGTGAAAAATCTCTCCCATGTGATAGGATGATTGTAGAGGTTTTCAGATGTATGGCCTTTGACCCTTAGAACTTTGCTTGAGTTTTCTTTGGACTCTATTGAATTCTGAGTAGCAGTGTGTCTTTTGTAGACCACTTGCGTGGGTCCCCGGTGGGCCAGAGAGGCAGAGGGGCTGATGTTGTTGGCAGGATTCTTCACCTGGGGCCTGGGACTTGGCTTAGTGGCCCTCCCAAGCTCCAGGGATGGAGGAATGTGAGCAAGTCCTGCCCAGTTGGTCGGACAGGTGGGCGGGAGGAAGAAAGGGGCTGGGGCCCGGGCGCAGCCCAGGCCAAACAGCAGGACCATTTTCATAGCTGGAATGTGCATGGTTGAAAAGTATTTTTCCCCATAAAATTTATTTGCAGAAAGGATTAAATATTTGATATCCTTTAAATAGACAAGGTCTATTCTTATCATTTATTAAAGGTACAGCAGAAGTAAGACACACAGTATTCAAAAGTGGTCTGTAATTTGAGTGTATTTGGCCAGGCATATGAGCAACAAGTTCGGAGATGTGAATTTAACCACACACAAGTAATTTATGGATAGAGAAGCAGAAAGAGGGAAGGAGGGAGAGGTAGAGAAGCAAAATGTGCAGGGAGAATTGGAGTCAGACATACAGAGGAAATCAAAGATAATGAACAGAAAAAAAGATTTTTATGGTTTTATTCTTTCAGGTTTGTGTGTCTTTACTTAATCTTTGCTTTTGTCCTTATGGTCTCATAAAAAGTATCCCTGTTCTTGTTTTAGCTAACTCAAGTCAGTCTTAGTTGTTTACAATGTAAGCGTCTTAGCAATTATGAGTGTTTCTTATAATGGACCAAGCTAATTTCCTCTAAAATACAATTATAGTAGTCTTTTTCCAATTCTCAGAAAAAAAGTTAAGTTAATGAATAATCTCCTTGATTTTATGTTTTTTTTTTCTCCCATAAATTACTTCTCAAACCACTGGAAATTGTAACCACTTCCCTGGTTGTGAATACTAGCAGATGACAAAATGAACAAGCTGAGAAATGTTAATAGGAAAGCTGAACTGAAACGCGGCCCCTTGTGTTTAATGTCCAGCTTGTTTTGCTGGACATGTGGTAATGATTTTGTATTGTATACATGCATTCATATACATGCATATCTGCATGCCCACATAAATATGCATATCTATATAATAGTCATATTTTCTGCTAGCCTAACAGATGCTAATTTATGTGTTAGGATTAAACAGAACAATAGGTTTTCTTGGCACCCGAAACCCTTTGGAAGCCAATGCCTTAGATTGACTTAAACCTCCTGTTTCCTTCATTTTCACCTTTCCCAGGCACTGCACAGCCATATGGGCCCCCATCTGTCTCTCTCGACAGTATTTTGTTCCCTGGCAGCCAGGTTTCCAGCCTTTGACAATGGGAGCATCTCAGAACCCATGTTAGCACCGCCTGTGGCGTGGGCCCTGCTGTGTGTAGAACACAGGGTTGGGATTGCTCTGCCTGCTTAGCTGGGAGAAAATACATTCCTTAAAACAACCTTGGTAGTGGGGGTGGGGGGCAGCCCTTAAGAACCATAGTATGAATTTCTGAGAATTTTGTTGGTCAGTTCCTATGGAGATCTCACATTTATTAGATGGATTCTTTGTCTAACTTAGAGATTCTAATATTTTGACAGTTACATCTGTGGACAGGATTGGGTGTCTTATTAAATATAATACATTTTTAAAGTTTAATTAAACTTTGAGCCCATTCATTATAAGTTTCTTATAAATTCTTTAATTAAACTCTTCATGAATGGTGTGCTGATAAAAAAAAAGAGATAATTTTTCTGTTTGCAGAATTTAAACCCAAGACAGTGATTTTCTTGCGGTTCATGTTTTCATGAAGAGGTAATCATCGAACTTTTCTTTCACAAAAGTCTCTGTTTCTTATGTGGATAGCTGCAAGTTGATAATTAATGAAGTTTAGTAAAATAAGGAAGCTGGCAATTATAACTCTATTTGCTGTGATTTCAAGACAGTCAGCTTCCCCTGGGGAAGGTTATTTGTTTATTTATATCTAGTAATTTGACATTTTAAATGCTGTTGTTTATTGGCTCTTCTTTATAGTTCTTATGGTTTTCTAAATGGAATTCTTCTTTTTGGTATTTTTAGACAAAGTCTTTAAACCTATCTTTTACCAAGTTTTCTCTATCTTAATATATTTGAGTATTTTTAAGCTAATATGTAAGTAAAACAAGAAACATTTTTATAAAGTCTTTCTACTCAGTGTTTATTTCTGGACATAAATTTGCAGTAGATTTATTTTGCTTTGGCTTTCCTGTTCCTTTAACTTGGGCTCATTGTACTTCTCTCCTCTCTTCCTGTGGCTTCCTCATATCTAGAGGTTCTCAACAGCCACAGAAGAATGAGGGATTGAACGGAGTTCATGTGGACCACAACCAACAATTGTGTTTGGACTCATCTTTGCATATGTTGATTGAATTGGTCTGGAGTGAGACCTAAATGTGTATTTTTATTTATATTTATTTATTTGAATAAATGATCTCTTGTATCATAAGAAATGTACCACATATGATTTTTATCTAATCAGAGTGCTATAGCTGCAGGTTGTTCTGCATGATTCAAACTCATGCAGAACCACAGTGGTTGGGTAGGGAGGGCCAGGAGAACAGCTGAGGCAGACAACCAACATATATAGATTTTAAAAAAGCTCCTCAGCTGATTCTGTGTTCTAGTTTGGGGTCACTGCTGTGGTTCTGCCTCCATCTTTTGTAAACCCAGCAGGTACCTTCTTGTTCCTTCAGTTTCTATAATTGCAGCTCACAGAAAATATCCACACGTATGTCTTACATTATTTACTTCCAATCTCATAATTTGAATCCACTTCATACCTTACATTTATGCTAATTTCATTTTTTGAAAAACTTGATTTTATTACTATTTTTTAAATTAATTAAAAATATTTTTCCTAGTTAAACAAGCTCAATGGTATGTATCCTTGCCCCCCTCCTTTCCTCCCTGTATTCCCTATTCTTCCCTCTCTCCCTCTTTCCTTTCTTGTCTCTCTCTCCTTCCCTCCCTCTCTTCCCCACTTCCTTACCTCCCTTGGTGTATCCAACCAGCTCCCTCCCACCCTCCTTTCATCAGCTTATATGGACCTGGGGATTCCCTCTGAACTGTTTCCCTTAGTGGGGATTCAGGTCTCTGTGGCAGACCAAGGAACCCCTCCTTGGGCTGTTCACTAATATGGATACTTCCCTACATCTGTCTAACCCTTTGCCCCTATGTATCCTGCTACTGAAGCCATCTCTCCTAAGATCCTTGCTAATCTATGAGGGCATGTTGACATGCCAACCACTGTGCAGGTCTGGTAAGGTCAAATGTCATTGCAATGAGTTCCTGGCTGCAGGAGCCCTGTCTTGAGTGGAGTATCTTTTCAGCAGTGGACCTCCTCATCTTTACGTTCTTACAATCTTACCCTCCCCTCTTCCTCAAGATTCCCTGAGCTTTAGCATGGGGAGATATTTGGTAAACATTGTAGGGTTGTGGGTATTCTACATTATGATTGGCTGTTGTTTTCAATTTTGCTGTTCTTGCACTGTACAAGGCTGCGTCCTGTCTGGGTGTTAAGTCCTCTTCTATCCAAAAATAAAAAGTTTTTTTTAAATACTTTTTTATTATTTCCGCTCATACAAACTTAATAGGTAGACCAGTTCCCTCCCTCCCTCCTCCTCCCCCCGAAACCCCTGCTCCCCCTTCCCTCCCTTCCCATCCCCCAGTGCCTCCCCCCAAATCCCAGAAAGTCCTTTATTGTGTATGCCTAACTCTCCTCTGGGTCCTCCTCTCCGATGACGTACAAGGACCCAGTGGCATTTCCCTGAACCCTTTCTCGTGTTCCTCTTAAGCATAGGAACACTACTGTGACTGTCAATCCCTTGCCTCCAAGGATCTTGGTGCCTTTAGCTGATGCTGTCTAAAAATGTTTTTATAGAAGAAGAAGCTTAAAAAGAGGGGAAGAATATGGATAGGACACAGCAGTGAGTGGGGTGAGCCTCTAAGTTGCCAACTTGCTACGAACTAACAGTAACACCTAACCTTTCCACAAAGGGACACACACCCAATGTTTCAAACCCATCCAAACACAAGTTAACAGGAAGGAATCAGATGTGTAGCTACTGAGAGGCCTCTTGACCATGATCTAATTTCTCTAATGAATTGTGTTCCTTTGTCTTCATTCTCTTGGGGTCTTCTTTCCCTTGCCCTCCAAGATATAATTCTTTGTGGTAATAATGAGTGTTATAGAAATTTTCCCTTAAGTATGTCATTATGAGGGTTTGAAACTAGGTTGAGAGCATGTGGAATCTCACTTTCTGTGCTTGGGATACTTTGCTCAATATAGCTTCCTCCAATTCGATCCATCTACCTGCAAATTTCATTAATTCATCTTTTTGATGGCTGAGTAGTATTCCATTGTATATATGTACCACATTTCATTATCTATTCATCAACTATTGGACAGTTAGGTTTATTCCATGACTTTGCTATTGTGAACATGTATATAACTCATGTCACTATGGTAAAATGATGCATTTTGAGGGATTATTCCCAGTAGTGGTATAGCAGCGTCATATGGAATGTCAATTCTTAACTTTTTGGAAACCAGAATATTGTTTCCAGAGTGATTGCACAAGCCTGCATTCTCACCAACAATGTATAAGAGGGTTCCCTTCTCCCCTCACCCTCTCCAACATTTGTTATTGTATGTATTTCAGATTTTCACCATTCTGACCTGGGTGAGATAATATCTCAGGGTAATTCTGATTTGCATTTCCCTAATGCCTAGGGAGGTGGAATATTTTTTAAGGTATTTGTCAAACATTTTAATTTCATCCCTGGAAAAGTTTTTTTTAAGTTCCATGGCCCATTTTCTAATTGGGCTATTTACCTATTTGGTGTTTAATTTTTTGAGTTCTTTGTTCACTTTGGATATTAGTCTTTTATCAGATGTGTGATTATGAAAATTTTCTCCCACTCTGTAGATTGTCTTTTTGCTCCATTTACAACATCTTTACCTGAACAGAAGCTTTTTAATTTCATAAGATCCCATTTGTTGAGTGTTGGTTCTAGTGCCTGTGTTATTGGGTTTCTGTTTAGGAAATGTTGGGCTAGCTCAATCAATCGAGGGAATTCCCTACTTTTTCTTCTAAGATTTTATAGTCCCTGGCCCAATATTAAGATCCTTGATCCATTTGGAGTTTATTTTCATGCATGGTGACAAGTAAGGGTCCAGATTTAATCTTCTGCATGTGGATATCCAGTTTTGCCAGCACCATTTGTTGAAGATGCTTTTTTTTTTTCCATTGAGTTTTTGAGCTCTATGTCAAAAACCAGATGACTGTAAGTGTATGGACTTATATCTGGGTCTTCAACACTTATCCATTGATCTATGTATCAATTTTGGACCTAGTACTACGCTGTTTTATTGCTATGGATTTGTAATATAGATTAACTTTTGCATGGTGATATTTCCAGCAGAGTTTTTGTTACTCAGGATTGTTTTTGCTATTGTGTGCCTTTTGTGCTTCCATATGAATTTTGAGATTGTTTGATTAAATTTCTGTAAAGAATTGCCTTGGAATTTTGATTGGTATAGCATTGAATATATTGCTTTTGGTAGGATGGTCATATTTATGATGCTAATTCTATCTATCCAGGAGCATGGGAGTTTTTTCCACCTTCTGGTGTCCTCTGTAATTTCTTTCTTTGGTGTTTTAATTTTTTTAATTATTATTATTATTTATTCAACTGTGTGCATGTGCGTGTGTGCGTCTGTGTGTGTGTGTGTCTGTGTGTCTGTGTATGTGTATGTGTAGAACCACGGACGAATTCGCGAACCACCATGGACGCCTCCACCTCCTTCTGCCCCGGGATTCACAGGCTCCACCCTACCAGGACCAGAAGCGCAGGCCGCCCCCGCTTCCGCCTGGCGTCTATACGTGGGATCTGGGATCTGAACTCAGGACCTTCCGCCTGCAAGGTGGAGGCTTAACCCCTGAGCCACCTCTCCAGCCCTCTTTAGTGTTTTAAAGTTTTCATTGTGTAGGTCTCCCATTTCCTTGGTTAGATTTATACCAAAGTATTTCATTTCTTTAGGGGCTATGATAAATGGAATTATTTCTTTCAGAACTTTACTTTTTTCAACCTTGCTGTATAGGAAAACCACTGATTTTTGAACATTAATTTTGTAATTTGCTGAACTTATGTATTAGTTTTGGGGAGTATCTCAGGTATAGGATCAAGTCATTTGCAAGTAGGGATAGCTTGACTTTTTTTCCTATTTGTATCCATTTTATTTCCCTCTCTTATAGCTGTAACTAAGACTTAAAGTAAAATATTGAATAGAAGTGGTAAGAGTGGACGGCTTTGCTTAACTCCTGATTGAAGTGGGAATGTTTCAAGCTTTTCCCCATTTAGAATGATCCTTGATATAGACTTGTTGTATATAGCTTTTATTATGTTTATATAAGTTACTTCCATTCTAATTGTCTCCAGGGTTTTGATCACAAAAGATGTTGGATCTTGTTAAAAGCTTTTTCTGCATCTATTGAGGATATCATGTGGTTTTGGTCTTTGGATTTATTTATATAATGAATTATATTTATCAGTTTGTCCTGATTCAATTTAGGTAGGTTGTGCGTACTTAGAAACATCCATTTTTTTGGGCAGGAGAGGTGGCTCAGGGGTTAAGCCTCTGCCTTGCAGGCAGAGTTCGGATCCTAAACCCCACGTATAGAAGCTGGGTGGAAGCGGGGGCAGCCTGTGTTTCTGGTCCTGGTAGGGCAGAGCCTGTGAATCCCCGGGCAGAGTAAACAAGGAGGAGGTGGAGGCATCCATGGTGGTTCCCGAATTCACCCGTGGTTCTACACACACACATACACACACACGCACACACGCTTACACGCACAATTGAATAAATAATAATAATAATAAAAGAAACTCATCCTTTTTTTCTGATTATCAAATTTTGTGGATTATAAATTTTTGGGAAATATGACTTTATAGTTCTCTGAATTTCTTTGGTATCAGTTGTAATAACTTTATTTTCTAATTTTGTTAATTCTGGTTTTCTCTCTTTTGGTTTTGGTTAATTGGCTAAGAATTTATCAATTTTGGTAATTTTTTCAAAGAACCAGCTCTTTGTTTGGTTGATTCATTGTATTATTTTCCTTATCTCAATTTTGCATATTTCTCTTCTGCTCTTATTAATTTCTGCTCATCTACTGCTTTTGAGATTGGATTGTTCTTGTCTCTCTAAAGCTTTAAATTGCATTAAGTTGTCTACTTGTGATTTTTCCATATTTTTGATATAAGCATTGAGTGATATAAACTTGCTTCTTAGGATAGCCTTCATCATGTCCCAGAGATTTTGATATTTTGTGTTTCATTATTGTTCACTTTGCGTTTCCCTCTTGAGTTCTACCTGAACCCATTCCTCAAGGGTTCAGTATTGTGGTATTAATTTTCAAGAATTAGTGTATTTTCTGGCAGTTGCTTTGTTGTGGATGTTTAACTTTATTACATGGTGGTGTGATAAGGTACAGGCTATAATATCAACTTTCCTGAATACATGGAGACTTGTTTTGTGATCTAATATGTGGTCTATTTTGGAGATAGAATGTGCATTCTTTAGTGTTTGGATGGAAGGTTTGGTGGAGGTCGTTCAGGTCCATTTGGGTAATGGTTTGACTTAGCACCAGTGTTTCTCTGTTCAGTTGTTGGTCTGTTGACCTATCCAATGGTGAGCATGGGATATTAAAGTCCCCTACTGTTATTGTTTATGAGTTGATTTGTTTTAGATATTTGTTTAATGTGGATGAGCCTATGTTAGGTATGTGTTCAATATTGTGAAGTTGGTGGGAGGTTGGAGGGAGGGAGGGGACCAGTGTACCTGTTAAAGTTGTATGAGTAGAAATAAAAATAAATAAATAAATAAATAAACAAATAGATAAAAGAATAAAAACAATAAAAAATGAAAACTTTTAAATTAAAAAAAATATTGTGAAGTCTCCCTGATGAATTGTTCATTTGACTAATATGTAGTGTCCTTATTTGTCTCTTTTGATTGCTTCTGGTTTGAAGTCTATTTTGTCAGATACCATAATTGCTATACCTGCTTGTTTCCTTGTTCCATTAGCAAAGCATTTTTTACCAGCCTTTTACTCTGAAAATGTGCCTATCTTTCATGGTGAGATGTGTTTCCGGAAAGCAGCAGATTGATGGGTTGTGCTTTTTCATCCATGTTTGTAGCCTATGTCTTTCGATTGGTGGGTTAATTACATTGATGTTTAGTGTTATAATTGAGAAATGACTGTTGATTCCTGTCATTTTTTGTGTGTTTTTTGGCTTTTTTATGTGCGTTAGTTTGCTTGGAATTTGTGTTGGTATTATATTTTCCTTTGGTCTTCTCAGATGTGTTTGTTCTTTCTTTGATCCTGAATATTTTTTCTGGCATCCTCTGTAGGCATGGTTAAGCTTGTCCTCATGGTGGAAAATTTTTCTTTCACCTTCAATCATGACTGATAGTTTTGATGGGTTTATCAGCCTGGGTTGGCATTTGTGCTCATTCATGACTTGAAGTACATCTCTCCAAGCTCTTCTGGGTTTTGCTGTTTCCATTGAAAAATCAGTTGTTATTTTAATAAGTTTTCCTTTAAATGTCACTTGTTTTTTTTCTTGAAACTCAACACATTCTATTTTTCATGTATTTGTAGTCTTTGACTATAATTTGCCATGGCCTTTCTATTTTGGTCATATCTGTTTGTTGTGTGATATGCCCCTTGTACTTAGATGGGCATCTCTTTCCTTAGATGTGGAAAATTTCCATTTATAATAGTGTAAAAAATCTCCTCCATTGTGGCATTTGAGTTTCTTGCTCTGGTATTTTATGAATCTATTTGGCTTCTTCAAGTTGTTCCATAACTCTTGAATATTCCTCTCAACTATCTTTTTGGCATTTTCAACCTCTTTGATAATCCTATTTGTATTTTTCCAATTTTAATATATGTGCTGCTAAAGTGAACACTTAGCTTGCTTTTTATTTCAAGTTTAATTGCTGCATGGAATTTTTTTTCAACAGCTCTATGCCTAGTTTTGTTTCTTCAACTGCCTTTTTCATCTCATCCAAGTGCCTGTTGCACTCCTGTTCATATTGACTTACACAATTATTTAACTCCTCTTGGATTTCCTCTTTCATTGTTTGGATAACAGTAAAATTTAGGCTTTGAAAATCATTATCTTGGGTATGGATTTCTTGGCTAGTATCCAAGGGGCTTGCTGTTTTTTGTAGAAGACTTGTTGTCTTGGTTTTTAGTTGTATCTCATGAATTTACATTGTGACTTGGTCATTTTGTGTTCTATCTCTAGTGTCTTTCTTGGTGTGCTTTTTAAAAATATGAATTAGACAGAATTCCTCCACTTGGACAGTTATTGCTATTAGTGTTCCTTGGTGCTATCTCATAGATGAGGCTATTATACTGCTGAAAAAGTATGGAAGTTCTGCTCTGGTTTGGAGGGTGACAGGATTAAGGTATGGACTTGACTGAGAGGTTTAAGATTGGGTGACTGAGAGAAAGGGATGGAGGGGGTGAAAGGAACGGGAAAAGGGGGGAAGATACAAGGGGATTGGGAATGGTAGAGGGAGAGAGGGGAACAGGGTACCTATTAAGCTTGTACGATTGGGAAAAAATAAATATAATAATAAAATAAAATAAAAACATTAACTGTTAAAAAAAGAATTCAAATCCTGTTAAGCACTTAGCCATACAGTGTGGTTGTCATAGTTAGATACCAGTATTCACTTGACCGCTGAGAGTTTGTGTCCTGGATATATTTGTATGGAATTTGTAATTAATTTAAGCACAGAATGAACCTGTAGGAAACTGTCTGGTTGATGGAGAAGGCTCACCCCATGGTGGGCAAGAAAGTCCCTGGACAGGTGAGTAAGATGGAAGGAAGTGGTTGAGAAAGTTGGCATCTTTTTGTACACTTGGCCAGACATGCTTGTCTGGCAAGTAAAGATCGTCCTTCTCTCAGTTGTTATATGGAGATGATAGGGCCAGTTCCCTTAGCCCTTTTGTTGGTGTGGATTCTCCTGATAAGCTGGAGTAAGAACTATAACCAGACAATTGTAAGAGAAAATAAAACCCCCTAGTTCTCATTCGAAAAAAAAAAAGAATGGTCTTAATGATCCAATTATCAAATTAATTTTTATTCTTGCAATATTTAATGACTATGCGTTTTCAAGCCAGATTCTTAGATCCACTAAATATGGTATCTTTCATTTGGGAGGGGTTCTTCTTCTTGAATTGAATACCGTTTTTTTTTTTTTTTCCCCAAAAAACATGTTCCTTCTTTCAAAAAAAAGTCATTCCTTATCCTTTCTCATTTGCCTAACATTTCCTAGTAGACTCACTTTAAGTCTCATCTTCCACATTAAATCTCGTGTAATTATCAGGTCCCTTCATGATGACTTCTTTTACAGACACAAATGCACGTCTAGTTCTAGTTATTTGACACATTATTTTTTTTTTTTTAGAAAACAAACCTCACTTTACCACATCATCTGAATTTTTAAATTATCTATCTTTTTTCCTATTCTCCAGGATAGGCCCATAACCTTAGCACACAGTAAATTGCTCACACGATAGGGGCTATTCAGTGCATTCATATTTGGATGATAATTACATGGTGTCCTATGTTTATCAAAACACTTTGATGATGTCCTGAATATTTTATTGCATGTAAATTATAGCTTAAGAAATAAAAGTCAATTAAGAAAAACTCTTCTCAGGAAATTTTGATGTACTCCCAGGTTTGGGAGGGTTATTCTATAGAGATTACCATTTTAAATATTCTTACAAATGATGAAGCAGTTAGGGGATTTAAAAATAATACATATTTATTATATCCCTTCATATAATAGACTCTCCACTTTACAGATGCAAATCAGAGGAAGAAACTCTTTCAAAGTCACATTACTTACCAATTAATTATGGAATGGAAACCATATTTCTAGCTTCTTTGTTTAGATTATTCAAAATTAAAGAAAAAAACCCAGCACACCCAGGAAGTTTAAAGGACCAAAGGATGTTAGAGTCTCTTGGAATGTAATCCTAAATCTTCACTTGGCTTGCGAGGTGCAATTTCAGAGCAAGCAGGTTCTCTGTGGTGTTGAGAAAGCCCTGTGCTGACGAGGCAGAGGCAGAGAATATGATCTCAGCAGGAAGTGTCTCCAGCCTCCTGCTCTGTTCTGGTCTGTAACTTTACCCACGTCTCTCCTTCTAGGGATGGACTTTTTATGTTTAACCTCTGAGATACCAGTTCCACCATTAGCATTTTCCTTTCTGAAGTGTACTGGATGGATGTTTTAGCAAGCTTTGAATTCTCCCTAGGGGCAGGACTCCAGGCTCACACATCTAACACAACGGTGGGGGCTGCATTTTTGTGGAGTAACTCTAGGTATTTAACAACAAAGAAAGGGCTTTCCTCCCCATCAGCAACAGCTTGCCGCAATAGGCAAGTGCTTTGACGTAGCTTCTAGAAGTACAGAATTAAATCTGTGACCACAAAAGAAAGGAGCTGATTTCTCATGGCCCTTGTGTAATTGCAGAAAGATTTTGGGAAGTCTCTAAATTGAATGTAACTGTAGAGCACAGGCTGAACTTAAAACTCTCATCTGTTTTAAGTCATCTTCCCTCCCATACACTGTGCACTAACTCATATACCACCCAAATCCTAAGTGCTTTAGATGTGGACATATGCTGTTGGTAAGAGACCAGAGAATCCAAGAAGCTGAGATTACTGCCTGAATCACCACATTCCTTTTGTTTGAATTCACTCCGCTGGAAACCACTGAGTGATGGTAGAATGCCCTCCACATAGCAGTGGAGTCTCACTTGGCCACGAAGGTGGGTGGAAAGAACACTGGCCCACAAGGAATGTTGTATTATTATTCAGTAAGGAAAACAGGAAGACGGGAAGAAGAGTAGACATTTCTCAACAATGTGTCTCAAGCTTCCTACTTAAAAAAGCAAACGCCACTGGCATCTATCTTGAAGATAGAACCTTAGTAATTTATGCTTTTTTTCTCTGTGTCCTGGCACTGGCTGTGCCAACTATCTTCTTGGTGCTCAGGGAACCTCCTGGAGAGTGGGCATTCAAAAGCTTGTAACAAGCCATTGATATTTGGGGAGATTTTGAACAAGGAAGAGTTAATTTCTTGCTGAGATCACAGTCCAGTGAGAGGAAGAAGAGGTAGAGATGTGTGTTCTTTACCCTTTTTTTCAGGTATTCAGGATTCTTCCACAGCATGACTATGCCATGGGATAGTGTGAATTCTCAGATTATACTAATACAAATGGAGAAAAAGGAAGCTCATGGACAGCCCCGTAGGAGACTTACGAGCTTGTTTAGAACAGAACTTAGTCATATGATTTCAACCGACTTCTGGACAAGTTGGAAAATGTGGATTCAGTTTTATGCTTAGATGAAGGAAGAAAAGAAATTTTGTAGAGCACATAGCATGGTGTCTGTCAGTATGTGGCAGTAATTGGCAATAATGTAAATCTTATTTTTATTAAGATACTTAAATATCTGCTAGCAAGAGGGGAAGAGGTATGTTCTATGCTCAGTTTCCCAAGTTCTGTTCCCAAGGTATGTTCTATGCTCAGTTTCTGTATGGCTTCTGGGTATCTTAATCATAAGGCAGGGGACTATTCACTCTTATGCCATCTTCGTGACCAATGTCTGCTCCTTAACCTACAATTTGGCAGTTGGTACTGGTTGCATAAATGTTTCCACAGAACATATTTTCTTTGCAGTACTAAAATCATATGTTTTAAGGTTATACCAAACCTTTAGCTGATCAGGAGTCAGGATTCTATTTCCAGACTTCCATTAATGCATAGTTTTGTTTTTTCTCTGTTGGCATTATACTGTGAATCAGTCAGCACACTGTATTGTAATTAAAATATAAAATAGCAAAGAAGAAGAAAAGTCATAAAACAATGTTTCTTTTATGGTTTGGATATGAAGTGTCTCATCATAAGGTTCATGTGTTAGGTACTGGTCCCCAACTAGTGATGGTATTTTTGGAGGTTCTAGAAACTTTACGAGGGGAGACCAATCCACTTGGGCGTGACTTATCCATGGTCTCTTCCCATCTCTTTCTCTCTCTCTGCTTCCTACTGGCCAGGAGTTGAAAAAGTTCCTCCAACATATGTTTCTGCCTCACAACATACCCAGAAATATAAAATAAATAATTCCTTCCTATGACTTGTTCTTTCAGATATTTTGTTCATAGTGATGAGAAATTTTCTCTTTCTCTTGTCAGATAGAAACAGTTCCAAAATGAATCAGAAACACTCAACAGAAATAAAGCCCTGAATGGATAGAAGGGAAAGGTAGCAGAAGAGATAGGAGTAGGTCCCAGTACTGTGGAAGGACCTTTAGCATACCAGGGTCCTAGAAAAAATTGAAAATAGGGATTTTGAGAATCAAAATCCTTAGGTGTTTTGGGCAGGCATTTTCAACTACACTGTCCCCTCCTGGTATTGATGTGATATCTGGATTAATTACTAATGAATTTCTTAATCTAGCTTCTACCTGTGTTTTCTTGACTCTCAAATCGATAGGCACTCTCATAGGCTAAGCCTTGAATTTTCTGGGCATTTCTTTATTAGAAACCTGACATGAAGCTAGAGGATTAGAGAGTAGTTACCCTGATGCTAACTAGAAATCCAGGCTGCCATCTCTTCCTGTCAAGCTGTCATTCTCAGGAAAGTCACAATTTCATTTTCTAATGAGACATTGAATTCTGTTCCCAGGGCAGCTTCAGTTTTTGGTGCCTTGTGTGTTGTATTATGTCACTAACTGCCAGGAATTTCAGCCAACACATTCCCGTGTGGTTCATTGCAACAGCATGTGGCTCACAGTCTTATTGAATATGTAATCTAATGCCAGTGATGTGATGATGTCAAGGGCATAAGGTACTTGAGTTAATTGTTGTTGCTTTTCATTTGCTTTAGTTTTAGAAGAAAGCACTTAATTGGGAGTATTGAAACTTGCCAAATATTGAGAGAGAAGAGTAAAATTCTTTCTTTCCTGTGAAAGCCTCTAGGATTTCTTGCAAATAAAAACCAGTCCAGTACAGTCCTGTGCGAGAGAGGGTTCCTTTGCATCTGTGTCTTGAACTATAATACCCTCATAAAAGTAGGAGGGAAGAGGAGAGTGAAAGGAAGAAGGCCTAGAAATCTCATTTCTAGGGATGGTGAGGAAAGAAATCAGGTTGTGAGAAGAGAGCAAGAAGAGAAGACCATTAGGCCTTAACAGCACTGAGAAGGCAGCATTGCAGAGAGACTTTGAAAGTAAAGGACTCAGTGTTCTTCATTCACTTGAAATTGACTCATGAAAATCAGAAGACCTGGTTACGTAGTCCCAGGCATTTTGGAGGCTGAGAAGAGGGGATCACTTGAGCCTAAGAGTTCGGGCCAATCTAGGCACTGTAGTATCTTGGAGTAGGAGGGCAGGGAAGCAGAAAATCACTCCATAAATGTAAGGTCTCAGTTTAGAGTTGTTTCTTATAAGATGCCTAAGAATAGTCTAAAAAATAGATAGCCTCCTTTTCAGTGAAAAAGCCACATAATCTCGTTTGCCTTTTCCCTCACATGAAGTTGGGGACACTTGCCAGATGTGGTAGGATATGCCAGGAATCCCAACACTGAAACAGGAAGATCACAAGTTCAAGACCAGCCTGGGCAATGTGGTAAGACCCTACCTCAACAAATAAGTAACCAAACAAACAATCAGACAAACCAAATAGGAATACTAATAATATACACTTAGCAGAGTTTTTGTGAAGTTTATAAAGTATGTGTAAAGAAAGACAGTATATGTGTAGCCAGACAGTGTATCTATAGTATCTGTCAGGTGAGAGTTCAAAAATAATTTAGATATGAAAACATCAAAGAATGATATAAGAATTAAACCAATGAAATGTATTTAAATAAATATTCATCAGATCTAAAACTTACTAGGATACTAATTTTCCAGGCCTGTTGAAGAGCTGTGGGATATCTACAGTTGATTTTCAGAGTTTCTGCCTCTCTTCTATTCCTGCAATTCTGAGATAAATGGATAAGTGAAATAAAAGCTGGGGGAATGCCAGCACCTTTATTCAGGGATATTCACGTGCAGTGATGGGGGAACATCAAGAGATGGTCTTTTATGAAGATTTGTATTGAAACATCTAAGGCAGGTGAGTGTCTTTTTTGTTTTTCAGGATTCTCAATAGTTGGGCTCAGGGTCTAATTATCTGGATGCTTAACTTAAACCCCATCTTAATCTGGTTCTGATCTCCCCATCAATGCATAACAGCTGGAGTTCTATAAAATAACCCATGACCCACAAGGTTGGAAGACAGGAACAACATCCATACTACAACCTGGCAGTGCTAAGCCAGGCTTAGCACAGTTTCCTAAAGGTGAGTTTAGGGTCGGGTGTCATCTGTCTTCAATTAGGGGTGTTTGTAGGGAAAAAGAGAAGCATGGCATACCACAATGCAGTCCAGCTGTCTGAAGAACCTCCAGGGAAGAGACTCAGGAGGCAATAATGCAAAGCAGGTGGAGCTTAAGGTAACTTGTGGGACTGTTCTGGCCTGGCCCGTTCTGACATCAATACAGGATGAAAGAATGGAAGCTGCATACTGGAAGTCTAGTCTGGAGTGTCTCCCGGGGATCGTTTGGGTTTGACCATGTTGATGTTGAGTCCACCTTTCTGGACTTATTGTTGCTTCTCTCAGCCCCTTCAGAGCACTCCCTTCCAGGCCCTTGTCATCTCTGTAGATCTCTTTTGGACTCTCTCTGAATCCCCACTTTTGAAATTGAGGAGAAATAATCTGCCCAGAATTCAACAATGCACCAAAGAGCTCTCTGCAGGTGCCGCATGCCAATGTTGTTTTATGATAATCCACCCTACTGAGATTCTCAGAGTACATTTTTCTTGACTCGCATACACAATGCGTTTCCACATGTGAATGCTTTCCATCTGATTGTTCCTGGACCCCTCATTCATCATGTTTTGGTTGTATAGATGTGAGTCCTTAAGCATATAATCTGCATCTGGGAAACAGAGGGCATGTTTCTTTTTAGCTATTTATCTAGTGCATTAAAGGGTTCTTAACACCATCAGGGAATGACAAATGCTTCTTGAGTAAATGAATGAATGAAGCTTAAGAAAAGCACCCACCTTTTTCTTACGTTGGTTTTTACTTCAGTCCCCAAATAAGGGGCTTTAATGCATGGATCTACTTATACGCAGCTGGATGCAATATCACTGGTTTTCCTTGTACCATCTGCTGGCTAAGTCATTCCCTGAAGGCCAAAAACAGAACAAAAGGAGCATTGGGAAAAGGGGGAAGGAGGTGTGGAAACTGGACAGGAAGAGGTGTTTAAGGGAAATGGTGTACATTAGCAGATGTCACAGAGATTTATTTCTTTTTCTATGGGGATTTACTCTGGTGACCAACCTCTGCTTTCAGAATTTTCCAAAAAGCATTTAGAGCATTCATCATTTGCTGTGGAAGCTGCTTTGTGGGTAAAACTTTCCTTCTGTCCAGATTTTGGATTCCAGTTTAAGACTTGAGTTGTTAAACGGAGTAATACTTTGAAGTTTGAGGGGAGAGAAAAAGTGCAAAACCCATGCTGGAGAGATTCTCAAAATAAATTTTTTAGGTACATTGCTCAGAAATATTCTTTCCCAACTCCCTCCAGGAGCAACCACAGCAAGAATATGTAAGGAGTGAAGACCTCAGACCTTCCATGTGGTGAGAAATGTAAGAGATCTGAGTCCTTGGCATAGTGTCTGAAACCACATTTTGGAACTAATGGGCAGGTAAGATTTTGTGTGTTCCTGATTGTGCATCCTTAGGCCTGAGGCTCTGAGTTTTCACTAAGTAAGGAAACCCATATACAAGTCATATACTTATGCGACACAATAAATCCTCACTGATTAACTCCAAGCTATCACTCCCTTCTTCGCCTGAGACATTTCAAATTAGTTTGGAAGACAATGTATGATTGCAAAGGTTTTTAAAATGCAAGTCTTTTAAATTCTTATTTTTTGTCATTATTACAATGAAGGATTTTTTAAATTAAATTTTTGCTTGACTAACACAAATAGATATATAACATATATTTATGGTTATATGTTATATAACATATAACCATAAATGGAAAGGAGATGCACAGTAAGAGACATCATTAGAAAAGTAACTCATTTCCATTTAGCATAATTAGTTTTTATCTATTTTTATGTGTATGGTAGCATATACATTTAGTATATGCCTGTGTGCATGTGCACATGCACATTGGTATGTATGGAGGCGAGAGGTTGACATATGGCTGCTTCTTCAATTGCTTTTCCATGTTATATTTTGAGACAATGTCTAGTCATTGAGCCTTGCTGTCTTCACTAGACTTAAGTCTCTGCAATCTGCTCGTCTCTGTCTCCTAGAGCTGGGATTATGGGTGTGCGTAGCCACACTTGACTTTTACATGGTTGCTGGGGCTGAACTCAGTCCTCATGCTTGCACATCAGGCACTTTATCTGAGTCATCTCCACTTAGTACAAGTCAAAATGAGTGAATGAGTAAACAAGTATTGCTTGTCAGGAAATAGCAGAAATATGAATTCTAGTCTGCAATAAGATGTGTTCACTTTAATTATGTTATACTTGCTGCTTCATTTATTATTTTATTTAATATATTAAATATATAGTATATTTATTATATATAATTATATTTATATATTATATTTAATATATGTATATTATATTTTATAAATATATATGTATTTAGAATTGTATTAGCCATGAATGTGTTTTCATCACCCATCAACATTTTTGTCTTTTTTCTTATTCTTTTAGAGTTTCATATATGAATTCAGTGAATTTATGATATTTTCACCACTTAATCTCCATCCCATCCCTCGCTCTTTCCCCATCACAACCCTTCTTCTTCCCTACCAGATGTTTTGCCTTATACAGAATAAAACCTGGTTCCTGATGGTATGTGCCTGTGTGCTTGCTGAAGCATGAATCATATACCAGTGGGTGTACCATTGAGGAAAGCATCCTCCCTCCCCCCATTCAACATTAACTCTTCGTAGTCACTCAGGGAGATGTGGAATCTCTTAAGATCTTTCTCCTTCTCTGGTAAAATGTTGATAGGTCTATGCATGTCTAGTAGGAGCAATGTCTGGCCATACCCCTGCCCCCTTTTCAGACTCTTACAAACTTATAACTCCTTCTTCTATGGTGTTCTTGAGTCTTGGGATAGGGAGGGTGACTTAGATGTCCTGCTTAGGGTCAAGCAATCTTCAGTTACTCTTCTGCACTGTGACCAGCTATGATTTTCTATTTAAAGATAAATACCTTCTATTGCAAAAAGGAAGCTTCTGGATGGAGTGCTAAATGCTGCTCCAATCTGTGAGTTTAATGGCAAATGTTCAAAAGGCAGTTTGGGGCGGGACGTATGGCTCAGAGATGGAGACTCTGCCTCTCAAGCAGAAGGACCTGAGCTTAGCTCCTGGATCCCTCCTAAAAAAGCCAGGCAGAAATGGCAGTGGCCCGTGCTTCCAGCCTTGGTGGGCAGAGCCTGGGAAATCCCAGAGGGAAGCAATAAAGGAGGTAGAAGCAATCCAGAATGATTTCTGAAGTCACCCTTGGTCCTCCACAGGGACATACGCACATGTATACGTGCACACACACAAACACACAAATAAAAAAAGGAAATAAAAAGATAGTTTGATACAGTAGCTTTATCCTATGTAGTTAATAGTCACATTGCATCTATTCTAGTTAAAAGAGCTGAGTTGCCCCCTTTTTCTCTAGGGAATACGGCTCAGTGTATTTGCTATCTTCAGGACACCCTGGGAATCAGCATAAGCAAAGGCCAAGGATGAATGTACCATAAAGGGGATTCCGTTTTTTGACACACCCACTATTGCATGCTCTTTGCAGAGCCTCGCCCAGACAGGCATGGAGCTGTGTTTGTCTTCACTTTTCAGGAAGTCAGTGCCTGGCTCAAACTTTCTGAACCAATTGGGGGGCAGTTAGGCAACTGTGCCTTGAGAAGAATCAGAAAATGTGTTGAAATAGAGGAAGCAATGAAACGAAGTTTATGAAGTCATTTTTGATTTCTGACTCTGCCACCACCAGCCGGATGGATTAGTGTCTTTGATCAACTGTTTCCTCATCTACAAAGTCAAGTTCGTAATAAGCAACTTACAGGATAGCAGCAAGGACTAAATATAGCACTAAATATGAACCTCTTTGTAAACAAGGAAAGGATGCCCTGGTGTCCTGCTGCTGTGGATAAGCAGAAGGTTTTTTTTTATTATTATTTTTGTATTAGATTTGCTACATATATTTGAAGTTTGACTTTTCAAGTCATTAGTTAATTCATGACTGAAGAAAAGTGTATGTTTCTTAGACTTAAATTACATTTCTTAGTTATTGCATGAGAAAAAAAGCTTTACATTTTTAAAAGTACAATTTGAAAGTTGGGGTTTGGGATAATGGAAAGGAAGCCTGGTTTCTAATTGTAGCTTTGACATTGGCCAGCTGACTGACCACAGTCTGGTCGCTTCATCTGTCTGGGCTCTAATTTCTTCAGAGACAGAGGGAGTGGTTGGCTAAATGGTCCCTTCCCGATCATGAATGAGATATTGCGAGAAAGAAACTCATCTAAGTGATTCACCCACATTATCCGATTACCATCATGAGGAGGTCACTGAAGAAATAACACCCAACTGATATAAATTTAGGGTAACATATTTTTACAATTTAAGGGGAAATGATTTATTTTCTTTTAGCTAAAGAGGATAATTTAATCACTAAATTAGTTAGATTAAGTGTTTTTCAAAGTGCTTTGAATTATTTGCCTTCAAATCTCTCTCTAGTCTTATTTTTCACTTTCTCTTCTTGTGCTAATGGGGGAGTAGGCACTGTACAATCTATGGATATGACTAAATTGATGCTATTTCAGTCACAAGTAACCATGAGACTTGCACAAAAAAATTCTTCCTTCTTTGTAAGTTGGATATAAGGATTTTAAAAGATTTCAGCTAGACAGATTTGTTTAATTTCTCTCTAGACAGTGATGTGTGGACAAGGCTCTGTTTGGAGGTGAAACGACACTCAAGACAGTTCCTCAGCCTGGCAGATGCTGAAAAAAGGATTGGTGTGGAATAAAAACAGCAACTAACAACTATTAGTGTCACTTTCCTTGAGTCTTTAATCCAGAACTTGCAATTGTTTAAATATATATTGTTGGTTAAGTGCACAATTATTCCTATTAAAATAGCAGTATGACCATGCTATAGCTCTGATCCTTGGTTTTCTTGATTAGTAAACCAGAGCTAATATTTTATTTTAAAGTTATTGTTGAATTGCACAACTTAGAGACAATGTCTGTCATGGAGTCTGGCATGTGAGAGCTGCTCAATAAATGGCAGCAAATAATTACTTTCGTTATATGGTTACTGACGCCTTGCCTGGTGATTTCTGTACTTGGTGAAAGTCATGAACACTAAAGAATTAAGAAGTGTCCTTATGGGCTGGAGAGATGGCTCAGGTGTTAAGACCCTGTATTACAAGCAGAAGATCCTGAGTTCAGATCCCAGGTCTCATGTAAAAACGTCAGGCAGAAATGGAAATGGTGGCCTGTGTGTTCAGCCCTGGTGGGTGGAGCCTAGGAAATCCCAAAGCAAAACAAACAAAAAAGGAGGTAGAAACAATCCAGCATGATTCCCAAAGTCACCCTTGGCCCTCCACAGGGACACACAGTGACCTCTAACACACACACACACACACACACACACACACACACACACACACACGCATGCACGCACGCACGCATGCACGCACACACATGCAGGCATGCACAAATAAAAAAAAGAAGTAAAAGAAGTGTCCTCGTGATAAGGAACATAAGCATTAGGTGGAGAGCAAACCAGGCTAATGACAGTACAAGCTGGCATTTGCAAGTTACCAAACCAGAGTTACTGATGTTCTTGGCTTTAGACATAGGCCATGTGACCATCAGGTGCTTCTTAATGGACACATCATCTTTAAATAACAGTTATTATCAAATTTGTTATGCCTCTTATTTACAAGATGTTCTGTTTTGTAATATGTACTATGGTAATGATGAGAGACTAGTTAAACTCTCTCACATTACAAAATGAGGACTGAGATGAGAAAAGTCTGATCCGAAGTTATATATGTGAGGTGTAATTAGAATTCAATGTGTTGGTACCTGTGCTAATATTCATCTCTCAGTGTTTTACTTGGTTTAGGGAAATGAAACTCACATGAGAGTTAAATCTTGTTTTTTTGCTTCTTAAAATTCTGTACATCTATTCTAAAAAGATTGATGGCTCAAATGAACATTGGGAGCTCTCCCTACCTTTCATCTCCTTGAAATTGTGCCAGAAAAAGCCTCTAGCACACTCTATTCTAGCTTACCTTTTTTAACATTTTTTCCTCCCTGGATGATGGTAGCCATGGAATCATCCCTTATCCACACACATGTGACTCCAGAAATCTCTGTACTTCAAAGCGAAACTTTTATTCACCTGAGTGTTTAACTGTGTCAATGTGCTCTCATTATCAGATTTAATTGAATAATTCAACAAGGAAACGTGCCCCGTGCACACGTTGTACAGATGTGTTTGCCAAAGTGATCTTGGCATACAGGAGAGAGCAATTCTCTGATGACCTGAGTTAGTCAGGAAGGCTGTCGCAGATGTCAACGTAATATGGCAAAGACAGATTCCCATGGAAATGTATAAATACCCAATTTTACTTTTCCATCACATTTCTGGGATGCTACTTCATGCAACAGTTGTGTAAGTGAACATGTGGTCATGAACAAATGTGCTTATTCACCCACTGAATGATGTGTTATTCTTGGCTACTATGAAGTCTGTTAAAAGTGGTGATGCTATACTCCAAAATGTAGTGTAAGGTCCTGAGTATATGAAGGCCTTACTAGGTGCTGGATCTGTTTGAGGCTTGTAGAAAGCAATTGGAAATATGATATAATGAAGGAGATTCAGCTTTAAAATTAATGTGCTGGCACTTTAAACTCCAAGATGATGACATTGACAGGTAGATCCCTTTGGGAAGCATTTGAGTCATGTGAGCTAGGCCTTCATGAATGGGATTAATGCTCTTAGAGGTAAGAACTCAGAATAGTGTTTCAGCCCTTCCATCTCTTCTGCATTGAAGACACAGTGCTTGTTTCCTTTCTGCCCTTTCTTCCATGAAAGGAGGAAACAAGAGAGACCCTTTTAGTCTCGGGAGATAGCTCAGTGGTTAAAGTGCCTGCCACACAGATGATTCAGTTAGACAATTACATATACAATTTGAATTCAACTACTACTATGAACCATATAAAATACAAAATGTGCTTGAGTAATTTACTTGAAGATTATTATGTCAGTATTTTGCTGCAATAATTTCATATAACAACACCAATCTCAGTTGCCACACAAATAAGCAATAAACATTTATTTCTTGTGGACCCGATATGGGCCAGCTAGACTTAACTGGTTTAGATTTGGCTAGGCTTGGCATATGTGTCCTCTGATTCTGCAACTCAGGTTGAAGAAGCTGTGAATTTCTGGAATCTCTCTACATGTAGTTCATATTACACTTTTTAACATTCATTGGCCAAAACAAGTTACTTGCCCAAATTCTAAGCTGATGACTTTAATGTATCTGCTAAAATAATGTCTGGGTTAGGAGATAAGAAAAAGAAGAGTGAATGAATGATATAACTAGCTGTAGCTAGTGACTAAATGGGGGCACATAAGATAATAAATTCAGTCAGAATTACTTGGGCATTTCAAATATAATTTGTATTTTGTTTGAACAGGTTCTAAAATCTTTAAGTGTTCCTCCTGAGAGGTCTGGAGAGATCTGGGCTTTTGAGAGTAATTTTGTTGAGTAATATTGGTAGCTAGTATACTCAAAGTAGAGAAGAGATAGTTTCCAGCATTCAGAGAGGAGTATAAAGGCAAAGAAACACCTTTACTAGTAGGCAGATACAAATTCATAGACTTATACCCTTGTTCTGCAAGTGAACTAAATGCACTGGGCTATAAGATGTTTCCCATGTTGAACTAGCAGCTATAATTCCAGACCTAGTTGTAGCTCCTTCTATAGTGCCTGTTCTAAAAGATGAAAGAAACCAGAGTACCCTAAGACAAAGAGCAGACAAAGATCAGATGAGTCCATTTCAGTCACGACATTTAGCATCACCAGGCTTACACCCTGTTCCTGGAGGAGTGTTTCCAATGCGCGCCCCCAACCCCCAGCCGTTTTTGATGAAATTCCTTCCTCCTATTTGTTTCCAAGGTCCTTTTGTGCAAATGAATGAACTGATGGAAATTTTCCAGCGATACAAGATACTGAACACTGTTGAAGAAGCAGTAAGGAGCATCACTGGCAGGGCCCTAGAGAGAGCTGTGGACAGCAATGGGCCAGTGGGAAGTAACACAGTCTTCACCAAGGCTGTCAGGAGGCCCAGTGAGGTCTCTAACGAAGACGAAGTAAAGGGGGCCATAGTTCCCCCTGTTCATGACATCTAGTGAACCTGGCAGCAGAAACGAATTTGATGAGATGGACTCAAAACATGCCTGCCTCTGAAAGGAAACTCTTACCCAGGATCCCCTTTTTGTAAGTCATGGGTTCTAAAGAGACAATACTTTGTTACAAGGATTTTGGAAACAAAGTTGTATTGTCATTGGTGCCTCTATCATATGGTTCTTGAGAGAAAAAAAAAAACAAGCCTGTGTGAATTTTAGAATATGGAACAGACCTATGCTCTAAGCAGACTAGGTTTAAATAATGTACGGACAGTGCAGAGTGGCAGACCACATTTTGTTCTTTAAGCGTGTCTTGTACATACCGCTTGAAGATTTGTGAGTTTTCCACGGTTTTATTTGCAAAATTGGGTGGCTTGTGATTATAAAATATTTTATCACATTTTCTGAAAACAGTCGTTCTCAGTTTGCATATGTAGAGTCCTGCCTGTTTGTTTTTATTTATAGTAGAATGTATGGACTCTGTTTTATAGTTTAAAACATTAAAAAGTCCTTAAAAAATAAAAGGATTTAAATACACACACACACACACACACACACACACACACACACACACACACACACACAATTCGCCACATAGAATCAATAGACTTCCATGTTTCAGGGCCAGAGAGCAGATCTTCTGAAACAAGAAATTCACTGCTTGGCCTAAATTAGACTCTCTGAATTTCTAGTAAGATAATACTGAAAGGACAGACTCTCATGAGTGAGACTATGTGTTTTCAATTTCTTTTTTTTTATTAATACAATTTTTATTATTATTTCAGCTCATACAAACTTAATAGGTACACCAGTTCCCTCCCTCCCTCCTCCTCCCCCGGAACCCCCTGCTCCCCCACCCCTCATCCCTCCCTCCCCATCTTCCAGTGCCTCCCCCCCAATTCCCAGAGAGTCCTTTATTGTGTATGCCTGACTCTCCTCTGGGCCCTCCTTTCCGATGATGTACAAGGACCCAGTGGCATTTCACTGAACACTTTCCTGTGTTCTCCTTAAGCATAGGAACACTACTGTGGCTGTCAATCCCTTGCCTCCAAGGATCTTGGTGCCTTTAGCAGATGCTAGACTTTGTGAGGTCAATAGTGTGTTGCACATTGTGCCGGGCATGCAATGTCCAATTATGATTGCTTCGGCCCTAACTAGTGTGGATTATCTTTCAAATCATTGCTCCTCCCATCCTTTTGCTCTTACACTCTTACCGCCCCCTCTTCCGCAAATGTCCCTGAGCTTCAGGATGGGGAGAGACTAGTCTGGCCTAGTTCTAGGTGGTTGATATAGAGTCTCTGAAGTTCTGGATAGTGGTTCATTGATTTTCTTTTGCAGTTCTGTTGCTCCTGCAATGCCCTTCATTCCATCGTGATGGGCACTGTATGTCACCCCCTGGCCAGAGAAAGAAAGCTGTTAAACTGGAGTCTTATTATAAGAGCACATTCAAGGGTAGATGTAATACTTATATCCAAAAGTGGAATCGCAGGGTCATATGGCATTTGGCAATGGGAGGGGGTCAATCACCCATTAGCAAAATGGTTCCTTTTTAATCTGCCGGACTATATGCCCTTCCCATCTGGTGAGTTCATACCCCCTTAGTTGTAAATGATCAGGAACGAATGTCTGTGAACTTAACTAGATGTCACATTACTTTCTTGCAGTCCTTGATGGTGCCTATTTTCTTTACTGTAACATGGTCACTTATCTCCTTGTTTCTGGTGTGGCCCTCCAACCCCATCCCTCCTGTTCATAATCCTTGCAATTACTGTAGGTAATACATGATTTACCTATGACTGTCTCAAGATGGGCTCGGTGGGTTTGGTATTAGGAACCACCTATTAGGGAGTACATACGGTGCTTAATTTTCTGGGTCTGGGATACTTCACTTAATATAATTGTTTCTGATGACATCCATTTCCCGGGAAATTCCAGTAATTCATCATTTTTGATGGCTGAGTAGTACTCCATTGTATAGATGTACCACTTTTTCCTTATCCACTCGTCAACTGTTGGACATTTGGGTTGATTCCATGTCTTTGCTATTGTAAACAGTGCTGCTATGAACATGGTTGTGCTTGTGCTATTGAGGAGAACCTCTGCTGTATGGGGGATTATACCCAAAAGTGGAATCGCAGGGTCATATGGCATTTCAATCTTTAATTTCTTTAAAAATCTCCAGACGGCTCGCCAGAGTGGCTATATGAGCCTGCATTCCCACCAGCAATGTAGCAGAGTTCCCCTCTCTCCACATCCTCTGCAGCATTTGTTGTTGTTTGTATTGTGGATTTTTGCCATCCTGACTGGGGTGAGATGATATCTCAGGGAAGTTTTGATTTGCATTTCCCTGATGGCTAAAGAAATAGAGCATTTTTAAAGATATTTATTAGATATTTTAATTTCATCTCTGGTAAAATTTCTTTTAAGTTCCAGGGCCCATTTTTTAATTGGGCCATTGGTTTCCTTGGTGTTTAGTTTTCTAAGTTCTTTGTGCACTCTGGACAGTAGAGCTCTATCAGATATGTGGTTAGTGAAGATTTTCTCCCATTCTGTAGGGTGCCTTCGAGCTCATGTTACAATCTCTATCTGAACAGAAGCTCTTTAATTTCACAAGATTCCAACTGTTGAGAGTTGGTAGCAGTGACTGTGCCATTGGATGTCTGTTTAGGAAATGTTGGCCTAGCCCAATCAGCTCGAGGGAGTTCCTATCCTTTCAACTATGCTTTTATAGTCTCTGGCCTGATATCAAGGTCCTTGATCCATTTGGAATTAAGTCTTGTACATGGTGACAAGTATGGGTCCAGCTTTAATCTTCTGCATGTGGAGAAGTTTGCCAGCACCATTTGTTGAAGATGCTGTTCTTTTTCCATTGGATTCTTTGGGCCCCTTTGTCAAAGACCAAATGGCTGTAATTTTGTGGGCTTATATCTGGGTCTTCAATCCTTATCCATTGATCTGTGTGTCTATTTTGGAGCCAGTACCAGGCTGTTTTTATAACTATGGATTTGTAGTATAGACTTAGGTTTAGTATGGTAATACCTCCAGCAGTGCTTTTGTTACTCAGGATTGTCTTTGCTATCCTGGATCTTTTGTGCCTCCATATGAATTTTGAGATTGTTTGGTCAACTTCTTTAAAGAATTGCTTTGGGATTTTAATTGGTATACAATTGAATCTGTATATTGCCTTTGGTAGGATGGTCATTTTTACGATGTTGATTCTGCCAATCCAGGAACATGGGAGGTCTTTCGCCCTTGTGGTGTCTTCTGCAATTTCTTTCTTTAGGGTTTTAAACTTTTCATTGTAAAGGTCTTTTACCTCCTTGGTTAGGTTTATACCAAGGTATTTCATTTTTTTAGGGGTTATAGTAAATGGGATTGTTTCTCTCAAGGCTTTTTCACTTCTTTCATTCTGGGCATATAGGAAGGCCTCTGATTTTTGCACATTTATTTTGTATCCTGCCACCCTGCTGAACTTCTCAATTAGTTACAAGAGCTTCCTGGTGGAGTTTTTGGGATCACTCAGGTATAAAATCATGTCATCTGCAAATAGGGATAGCTTGACTTCTTCCTTGCCGATTTGAATCCCTCTTATGTCCCTTTCTTGTCTTATGGCTTCAGCTAAGACTTCAAATACAATATTGAATAGAAGTGGTGAGAGTGGACAGCCTTGTCTAGTTCCTGATCGAAGTGGGAATGCTTCCAATTGTTCCCCATTGAGCATAATCCTTGTTGTGGGCTTGTTGTATACAGCTTTTATTATATTGATAAAGGTTACTTGCATTCCTACTGTCTCTAGCGTTTTGATCCTAAAAGGCTGTTGGATCTTGTCAAAAGCTTTTTCTGCATCTATCGAGAGTATCATGTGGTCTTGGACTTTGGACTGGTTTACATGATGAATTACATTTATTGATTTGCGTATGTTGAACCAACCTTGTGTGCCGGGGATGAAGCCTACTTGGTCCCCATGAATAATCTTTTTAATATGTTTTTGAATCCGATTTGCTAAAACTTTGTTGAGAATCTTTGCATCTGTGTTCATCAGAGAGATCGGCCTATAGTTTTCTTTTTTAAGTGAGTCTTTATTAGGTTTTGGGATTAAAACGATATTAGCTTCATAGAAGGAATTTGGTAGTGTTCCTTCCTTTGCTATTTGATGGAACAGTTGAAGGAGTATTCGTATTATTAACTCCTTAAATGTCTGGTAGAACTCTGTGCTGAATCCATCTGGTCCAGGACATTTTTTGGTGGGAAGATTCAAGATTACTTCCTCAATTTCCTTATATGTTATAGGACTATTTAAATAATTCACAACTTCCTGATTCAATTTAGGTAAGTTGTGTTTACTTAGAAATTCATCCATCTCTTTTGTGTTGTCAAACTTCACAGAGTATAAGTTTTTGAAATATGATGTTATCATTCTCTGGATTTCTTGGGTATCAGTAGTGATACCTCCATGTTCATTTCTAATTTTGTTAATTTGGGTTTTCTCTCTCTTGCTTTTGGTTAATTTAGCTAGGGGTGTATCAGTCTTGTTGATTTTTTCAAAGAAACAGCTTTTTGACTGGTTGAGTTTTTCTATCGTTTTCTTAATCTCAATTTCAGATATTTCTCCCCTTATTTTGCTAATCTCCTCTCTTCTACTACTTTTGGGATCAGATTGCTCTAGTTTCTCTAAAGCTTTAAGCTGCATTGTTAAGTTGTTTATTTCTGATGTTTTCATTTTTGATGTAGGCATTAAGAGCTATGAACTTATCTCTTAGAGCAGCTTTCATTGTGTCCCAGAGATTTTGGTAAGTTGTATTTTCATTATCATTCACTTTCAGGAAATCTTGAATTTCCTTTTTAATTTCTTCCTGAATCCAGTTCTCATTCAGGATCATATTGTTAAGTTTCCAGGAGTTAGTGTATTTTCTCTTGTTTGATGTGTTGTGGATGTTCAGCTTTAGGCCGTGGTGGTCTGATAGGGCACAGGTTAGAATTTCAACTTTTTTGTATATGTGTAGATTCGTTTTGTGGCCCAATATGTGATCTATTTTGAAGAACGTTCCGTGTGCTGCTGAGAAAAATGTGTATTCTTTGGTACATGGGTGAAAAGTTCGATAGAGATCTGTAAGGTCCATTTCTTTAAGGGTTTGATTAAGTTCCAAAGTGTCTCTGTTAAGCTTTTGACCTGTTGATCTATCCCATGTTGAGAGGGTGGTGTTGAAGTCCCCAAGAATTATCGTTTGGGGGTTGATTTCTTGCTTTAGACTCTGTAGGGTTTTCTTAATGTATGTGGAGGGGCCTGTATTGGGTGCATATATGTTCAGTATTGTGAAGTCTTCCTGGTGAATTTTAACTGTGACTAAAATTTAGTATCCATCCGTGTCTCTTATAATTTTCTTTGGTTTGAAGTCCACTTTGTGTGATATCATAATGGCTACCCCTGCCTGTTTTATGGTTCCATTAACTTGTAGAATTGTTGACCAGCCTTTTATTTTTAGGGCATGCCTATCTTTTGTGGTGAGATAGGTTTCCTGCAGGCAGCAGATGATGGATTGTGATTTTTAGTCCAAATTTGTAATCTGTGTCTCTTGATCAGTGAGTTAATTCCATTAACATTTAGTGTTATAATGGAGAAACTATTTTTAATTCCAGACATTTATTATGTTTAGTAGTTTTTATAAGTATATTGCTTCGGTTTTAATGGTGTTATACTTGCCTTCTGCTCTCCTGGATATGCCTGTTTTTTTCTTCAAGCTTGAGTATCATTCCTAGCATTTTTTGAAGGCTTCCTTTGGTGGACATGTATCCCTTCAAGTTGTCTTTGTGCTGGAAAGTTTTTCTTTCTCTCTCCATCATGACAGATAGTTTTGCAGGGTAAATCAGCCTGGGTTGACATTTTTGCTCATTCAATACTTGAAGTATGTCTCTCCAAGCTCTTCTTGCTTTTACTGTTTCGACTGAGAAGTCATTTGTTATTTTAATAGGTTTATCTTTAAAAGTGACTTGTTTTTTCTCCCTTGAAGCTCTCAACACCAGTTCTTTATCTTGAATGTGGAATGTTTTAACTATTATTTGCTGTGGCGTGCTTCTGTTTTGGTCGTATCTGTTTGGGGTGCGGAATGCCTCTTGTATATGGATGGGCCTCTCTTTTTTTATATGAGGAAAGTTTTCCTTGATGATCGTTTGAAAAATTTCCTCAGGGGTGGTATTTTGAGATTCTTGCTCTGGTATTCCATGAATGCGCATGTTAGGCTTCTTCAGGGTGTCCCACATCTCTTGGATATTTCTCTCAAGTATCTTTTTGGCTTTAACAACCTCTTCCATTGAGCTGGTTAGTACTCCCACTTTATCTTCAAGGTCTGAAATTCTGTTTTCTGCTTCATTAGTTCTGTTGATAAGACTCTCTGTGGAGTTCTGGGTTGAAGATAACTTGTCTTGTAGCTCAGTTTTAAACTCTGCTTGAGTCTGTTTTAACTGCTCTATGCCAGTTTTTGTTTCTTGCACTGTTTTTCTCAACTCCAAGTGTCTGTTGTGTTCCTCTTCAAAGCGATTGATTCGATTATGTAATTCCTCCCGGATTTCCTCTTTCATAGTATTGAACATGGTAATGATCATATTTTGAAAGTCGTTATCCTGGGTCAGGCTTTCTTGACCATTTTCTGTGGGTTTGTTCTTGTTGGAGTCTAACATTATGGGATTAATTTCTTCAGTGGGAAATTTGTTTACTTGAGTGTTGCTTCTTATGGATTTGCACTTTGACTTTGGCATTGTTGTTTTAACTCTTAAGATCTTTCAATTTCACTAAACTGAATTATTTGGCCTGGGGTTCTGGGGGTGGGCAGGGACAGAGGCCCGGCTGGACCGCGCACGTGTCCCGGCCAGCGGAGCGGGGTGGGGAAGGGAGGATGGGGGCGTCGGCGTGGAGCTATTTAACCCGAGGGGAGCTGGGGTGGGGCCCGGTCGCAGGGGGAGGTCCTCCTCCTCCCTTGGCCCTGCGTGCGGCTCCGGCTGGATGGTGGGGTAGGAGCTGGGTCTCTTGAGCTGAGTTGGGGTTCTGGTGGGCGGGCGCGGGCGGAGCTTACCTAGGTCGCGAATGAGGCCCAGCTGGACCGCGCGCGTGCGTCCTGTCCGGCGGAGCGGGGTGGGGAATGGCGTGTTTTCAATTTCTAAATCCTCCTAAGGAATTCGAATGCCAAGTTTTACTGTGAGATGTAAGTGGAAATCACTTGTGATAAGACAAAATGGAAATTCTTAACTTTTTAGGAGGAAGTGATTGTTACTGGGTTTTGAGGAGGGCAGTTACATAAGGATAGGAATATCATAAGGATAGGTTCTATAACTCCTGGTGCGGGTCACCATCTGAATGAGGAACTTTTCAATTGCAGAACTTTTCCTCTGGTATAGAATAGCACCATTTCAAGTCTTTTCTGGGAAGGTTCATGTTCACTTAGTTAGAATGCCTCATGTCAGGAAGTAACATACTGGGCAGGTCAGGGTGAACTAGACTATGTCAAAATAAAAACTTAAGGTTTCAAAGGCATGGCATTACAGTATATCATGCTTTATATTAGAACAACATATGCAATAAGGAAAAAGTATACTGAAGACTATTTCTTTGTAATGCTCAACTAATATGGAATGCAGCATTTATTGTCCAAACGTTATTTTTCTTTATTCCAACTGGTTGTGTCACTAGAAAAAGAAAGCTTTCCCAACTAATATTATGCATGATTTCTAAGAGAAGTAATAGACATTAATTTTTTTGTGAAAACCATTTGTGGTAGAAACAGATAGGTGAATTTGTTGGCACTACTGGTCCACAGGTGGTGAGATACCAGCCTTGGCCTGTGGAGAAGATGCTTTGACTACTGCTTTTGACAGCTGGCACCACAACTTTATTCAGACTTTGGCCTGATGGCTAGGTGCTACCCTTAGTGTTCACTTGGATTTCTCAGTTCTGCAGATAACCATTAGAAATGTGAGCCCATAAAATTCACTGAGTCTAAAGCATATAGGTTACT
The DNA here is from genome assembly GCA_023101885.1 of Typhlomys cinereus. Taxonomy (NCBI): domain Eukaryota; kingdom Metazoa; phylum Chordata; class Mammalia; order Rodentia; family Platacanthomyidae; genus Typhlomys; species Typhlomys cinereus. The sequence continues at coordinate 3,574,321 of JALPQD010000050.1, read as the reverse complement.
AGGATACACTTGAAGAAATGTTTCTAACTATGAAAGAAACCACTTGTTAATGAAAAGGGAGAGACAAGAGAGACAGGCAAAATTAGAGGTTGAGTAATTCTTCCCGTAGTAGAAACCAGAGTATCTATCTATTGGAATTCTAACAGAGCCAGATTATTTTCTCGAGATTTTCGGGGTTCCGTGGGATGGCATCAGAAAATAGACATTGCAAGCTGTCATTTTCCTCCTTCTTGTATTCAACCTGCAGCATCATGTCACCGTTTAACATAAAATAGATCTAGATTGCAGTTAATACATGTGAAAGATTCCTGCTTACACACGAAGAGGAAGGTAAAACTTACACACAAAAATGGGAAAGGTACATTTCTCAGCTAAACATTGAGGCAAACAAGAAAAAGCTGCATGGCGATTAAGGATCTTAGAGATAGATGAAGTCATAGTCTCTGAGAAGGAAGCTGGTGGAAAACAGGATGCAGAACTTAGAGATGTCAGGGGCCATATGGAATAGGATTCCATCTGAGAAAGGTATGTTGCAAAACAGAATTTTCTTCATGCTATGTGTATGTATGCATATGTGTGTGTACGTGCATGTGTACAATTTGGATTTTCTAATGGTGTGTAGCACCTTGTGTTACTGAAAACATGGGAAAGAATGCCTTTAGTGCCCTGTGCTATGCTCTGTGTGACTGGGAAGAATGGTTCTCAAGCTTATTTCTTTCATAAGAAGATCCTTTTTTGGTACTAATGTTGGAAATAAAAGGAATAGAACTCTGCTGTCTTTTGCATTGCCATTTAAGTCCATACTCGATGATCTGGTTTACATTTTATGATCTGAATTGCTCTTTACCATATTTATAAATGATTTTTTGCAATAAAACATTTCCTTATCAGCATAATGACAAAGCTCCTGAGAGAAAATAAGTTTGCATGTTTTATTCCCATAACATTTTAATCCTTGAAGTTAATCTAATGCAAATGGATTTCCAACAATGTGAAAGCAAAGTGAGCCCTGGGAGAGCAGGAAGGAGCTCTGGTTTGTCAAAGGGAAAATTCCTTTCTGTGCCCCAGAGGATCAATCATTCCGATATGGTTATTCCAAATAATGGCAGCAGTAAAATAACCATTCACCTGGAATAGTGCTTCTTAGTGTGTTTAAAGCCTAAATGAACCATCTATAAATCAAGGCAGTGGCTTAATATTCTAACTGAAAATTTCCCCAATTGCTCATATTATGTAATGATCACATTGAAATTTGGTGTGCATGTAGGTTTTTTTTGTTAAATGATCTCCATTTCATTTTGTTCATCTACTTGTTTCATTTATTTTGTTAAAAAGATCAATAGGAAAAATAGTCGTCTCCAAACCATACAACCACTTATTTTCTCATAATGGCATCTTTTTACTTTTTCATTAAATTTCACTTAAAATGGGTTTGAGTAATGCATATTCACCAGGGAAAATGAAAAAATCCAGAGAGGCAGAAAGAACAGATATACATAGTATCAGAAGCACTCAATTATTAGACTTTTGCTTTGTAGCTGCTCAGATGATTTTCTGCTCATGTAAATACTTTTATTTTAAAATATTTTAAATACTTATATTTAAAATAAAATATTTTAAAGACTTCCCTGAACACATGTACAATTTACAACTGCCCCATTTTTTAAAAAAATTGAGAGATGAACATTTTTCTAAGTCTATACATGAATATCAGTTTCAATGGTTGCATTTTATCTTTCAGAAGCCTTGTGTCATATTTCCATTATTATTTATTCAATTGTGCATATGTGTGTGTGTATGTGTGTGTGTGTGTGTGTGTGTGTGTGTGTGTGTGTGTGTGTGTGTGTAGAACTACAGATGAATTCAGTAATCACCATGAACGCCTCCACCTCCTTGTTTTCTCTGCCCCGGGATTCACAGGCTCTGCCCTACCAGGACCAGAAGTGCAGTGGAACTCTGAGTTTATTGAATTTGGAGTTTGTTGAACTATATGAATGCATAGACACATCTTCCATCAAATTTCAGGCATTTCCAGCCATTTTTCTTTCAAGTGTTCTTTCTGACCCTTTGCTCTGAGATCATGATTATACACATGTTGGTAAACTGATGGTGTTGCACAGGACTCTGAGGTGTTTTTCAGTGTTCCTTATTTCTTTTCCTACTGCTATTCAGACTATATACATTCGTTTGGGATGTATTCAAGTTCATCAGTCATTGCTTCTCCTTGCTCAAATCTAATAGCCACTGCACCAGAGAAGATAGAGTGGGGGCATGGGTAGGCTAAAATGCTGTGGGACTTTCCTACTTAGTTCCAGTCACGCTCTTTTCTTGATTAAGCATTCGTATATCTACTATTCCTGTTAAAGTTGACTCTGACAGTTTTTTTGCTAGTCTATTTAGGGGTTCTATTGAAGGACAGACTTTTGGTATTTCTTGTTCTGCATTTTTTCCCTGGCATTGTTTTCATTCTTTTAAAAGATCATCTACCAAACAATCCAGGCATAAGAAGACCAATATCACTATTCTTGTTACACATGAAGTTGAAAACAATTGTACTCAAATAAGCAGAGAGTAGAATACTGGTTCCTGGAGGATGGGGGAGGAGGAGTAAGAAACAGGGAAATGGGATGATCAAAGGAATAAAACCTCACTTACACATAGATATGCTTAGTGTGTATTGGGAAAAAACAATTATATATTATATTTTTCAAAATCTCCAAGAAAAGTTGAATTTCATATTTTCTTACTATTAAAAAGTTATAAAAATAGCAGGTATATTAGATAGTTTTCTGTAACTATTCTATACTGAATTCATAATTATGGCATCACAATACACCCAAGGAATTTATACTTTTTCAGGTTTCAAATATGAAAGAAATCATATTCCATTATATCTTATTTTAACTAAATTCATTTGACAGATATAACCTTTGTGGTTATTTGTGGCCAGTACATTTGGATGCCATTGTAGGTAGTACTATGGTGAGCATCTTTCATAACCAGAGTTTTCATAGGCTTTTTCCTCAGGGTAATTTTAAAATGAGGAAACTGAACTTTGGAGTAAAAAGGTTGGGTCTGGCAGAGCAGCTCAGTGGGTAGAGCACCAGCTAACAAACCCGATGACCCAAGTTCTAAGTTTAGTCCCCGGAAGTCAACATGGTGGAAGAGAGAACTGACTTTGCTCACCCCTCTGATAAATAAAAATATAAACGTCATAAAAAGAAATAAAATGTAAGTTTTATTCAATATATGGCAATTAACTTTGGCAGAGAGGATAAAATTCCAGAACTTCAGGAATTGGTATATCAGGAGTTAAGTCACACACTGTTGGAGTTTTATGAGGATGAATAAAACATTTTTATTCAAGAGCAACGTGCTTGACTCTTCTAAAACAATTTCCAAACCTTAGCAGGTGTCAGGTCTTTAGAGCCCCAGCTGACTGTGTGGACTAGATTTGCATAATCACCACCAAAGATCTAATAGTAAATTGAAGACAATGAGAGCGAAACTCAATTTCTTTTACTTAGAGGTTGCATCTATTAACTCTCAGCAATGTTTAGTAAAGGTGATTCCCAATAATTTAGATGCAGGTCTACAAGGTACCAATGGAATGAGACATTCAAAAACTCAAAGAGACGGGAGGAGCAACAATATGCAAGATACTCCACACAAGTTAGGGCCGAAGCAATCGTATTTGGACTTTACATGCCCTGCACAATGTCCAACACACTATTGATCCCACAAAGTCTAGCATTTGCTAAAGGCACTAGGATCCTGGGAGACAAGGATTGACAGCCACAGTAGTGTTCTTATGCTTAAGGGGAACACAGGAAAGGGTTCTGGGAAATGCCACTGGTTCCATGCACCTCATTGGAGAGGAGGATCCAGAGGAGAGTTTGGCATGCACATCAAAGGATGCTCCGGGGATGGGAAGGGGAAGGCACTCGGGGATGGGGAAGGAAGGGGGAGGGGCGGGGGGCACTGGGGGATAGGGGAGGGGAAAACCGGTGTACCTGTTAAGTTTGTATGAGTGGAAATAAAAAAAAAACTCAAAACAGGATAAAGCCTAGAGAGAAGCATGTCTACAGACAAGTGTGCTTTTGTATAATTTGGATTATTTGTATGCTTTTGTATAATTTATGTTATGAACTATTTTTAGTGCCCATGACAGGTCTGCAATAATTATTCAGTGAATTCAATAATTTTCTTTCTCATTTTAATTTTCTTCTGAGTTCTTTCTTCATATGCAATTCTACCAGCGAAGAAAAAAAAAACATATTTTTGGTGATATTTTTCTGTAGCTAGAAACTATCCTCATAGTTTGATCTCTATTTGTTGTATTAAAGCTATTTGAATTTTGCTATTTTATTTTTGTCTCTGAGTGATAGATAGAAAGCAACCAACAACATGAATTGGAATAGAAGACCCATTTCTATGACTGGTTGTACTTAGAGTTTGACATTCAGCATACATTATATTCTTCCATGTTAAAAATATACTGAAATTCAGTTTACTTTTTAGTGAATTTTAGAGAGATGAATGTTTGCGAATAGGTCAACTTGGAAGAAACATATATTTCTTTCTTTTAAGTGTTTTGGAGGATCTGGTATTTTACATCCTAACATAACCAAAACTTCTTTGAAAACAGTGAGACTGAATATTAGGGAGATCAGATGACTAGGAAAATATTGTTAGCTACTTCATATGACAGAAAGTTATTGAAAACCTTCAAACTCCTTTAACCCCAAATTATATTATGGCTCTGCCTCACCTTTAAAATATTGTGAATCAAAGTATTTCAGGACTAGTGTTCAAATTTCAGAGAAATTTCAATGGCCTATGTTTCATCAGAGCAAAAAGGTAAAGCTGTTTTACTTTTAATATGAGTTAAAGATTGAATTTCCGTTATTTCTCTTAAAGAAAACTGATGTGGAGGTAAATCTTGAAATGGGAATAAGAAATGATTATCAGTCTCATTAAGGGCTAAGTTTTGCCTTCCTCTCTCTATTTCAAACTCACTCTTGTCTATTAGGACCAAGCCCAAATTATTTTTTTCAAGTATGCTCATCATGATAATAAATGGTTATACCTCCCAAGAGAAAGAAGACATCATTTCCCAAGCAGCAGACACTCTCTATTCCTATTTATTCATCTATTTATTATTTATGAATTGTCCTATATATTTCAGGAACTTGGTGCATGGTGATAAAAGAGGTAAAAGACATATGCATTTATTTTCAAAGACTGAATGTCATGGCAAAATTTCAGGGTCAGCATGCTGTTTCTACCAAAAACTATGACACTACCCAGGGCTATATCTACCCTTACAAACTCAGAAATAAATCCAAGTGAAAACAGAAAAGCACAAAGCTTTTGCATTCTTTCAGATTGTGTTCTAAATAACTGTGAAAACACGTCTTAATGTATAGCTTTCATGCAACTATTTGCCAAAAGAGGGAGGCAACTTCACCTTCAGTCTGAAATGTGGGCTGTTTCAGGAAATTACTCAATGAAAGATGTACTTACTGGCAGTCATTCTAGGATAACTCTTAAGAAAGGTTTGCAGTTTTTTCCTTTTAGTCCCTAGTTTCTGGCAGGAGTACTAACATTTTCAGGGAGGATCAGAGTCATAGCCCAGCTAGGAAAGGAAATCTCACAAAAAACAGTGCTCCCTCCGGCTGGTCCAGGAAAATTGAAAATGTGACTCTTTGTGTTTGTCCCAAACTTTTATAGAAAGTTTTGGAATCGAATTTCTAAAACCTTGGGTGGCTTATTCTTCTTCTTCAATAATAACTTCAAGAGCTACTGAATGTATTAGTCAAAATGATAGAAAGAAGTTGATGGATTCAGTTCAGCATTTTTGAAATCAACAAAAAGTAAAGCTAGAAAAAGTGTCAGTTATGAAGTCTCAGCACTCTTTTCCTCCACAAATAAAGCCCAGTGTGACATTTTATGTAAGTTTCATTTCAGAAAATAAAGAAATGGCATCTTTTATCTCTGACTAGGTTCTGGAATTAATTTCTCTTTTTAATTTGCATCAGTATATCTGTCTTTCAATGGCATATGTTTCATCAGAGCAACCATGTGGAAAGTTCAAACACAAAGAAGTATTTGTTTCTTCCATGAGCAATATGAATAGGGCCCTAATGTAATTTTGATGCCAGATAAAGTACTTTGTTATACCAGAGAAAACAATAATGAAGAGACTTATAGAGGACCAAATTTGCTATTTGTTGAATTTCTTCCACAGTGGAGAAGCCAACCAAGTTGCCTCTATCAATCCAAAAACCTAGGGATGGAATGAATACTTTTTAATTACTTACACCTACCTAGATGGAGTTAGAGTATAATGATTTCCCAATGACAGGTATTTTACAAAGTTTTTCATAATGTAGACCTTGTCCAACAAGATAACAATAATGGCATGCAGCTGAGAGATACTCTGTGCAAAGAAGTTTATTGCCTCTTGTAAGGCAGAAAAATCTACTGAATAATTCATAGCAACGCTAGAGTAATATTATGCCTGGACATGGGGATTTATGAGGTGATTTAGCTCATAACGAAAGAGCATGGGAAAATAAAGAGGAAGAACTAATGACATCATTTTACATTAATTATTAATAGTGTAAGGTATATGTCACACAAATTTTAGGATTGTAAAAAAAAACCACAATGGTAGAGAGAAAAGATCAATGTTCCTTGACTAAGTGAGTGAGAATTAGTAAGGGAAGGCTCAAAATGTAAACCAAATGAAAGCCCACATCTTATTCTGTAGTGTCTATGAACTTGGCTGCAGGAGCACTTAATGGGGATGTTGTAGTATCTCTTCAATGTTGAGCTGTTTACTTGGGGCTGACTGGCCATTTTCACAGAATGCTTTACAGTCTGACTCAGACTTGTGACTCACAGATTCCTAAACAGAAGGATACTTACACCTAATAGCTTGAATAAATTTGTTTTAAACTATACAATCTTATAGATTTCTAAGAGAATATTGAATTTCAAATCTACTTGGATCATGATAAAGTAATCATTAGTCATTAACCAGTGATCAGTTGATTCATCAAAATGTCAAGTTGAGATGTTGATAGGTGTGCTTTATTAGTAGAACTGATCATCTTATTTTATTATTAGTAGAACTGATCAATTTATGATCATCTTATTGATTTTAATATGTGTTTAAAAAGTTTATTTACTAAATGCAAAATTATGGAATCTTAATTTTCTTTAAAGCTTGTATTATCCATCAGCTTTCACTTAGTTTTTGAAGACTTACCCTAAAATTTAAAAAGTAGGGTTGCAAGTTTCTCCAGAAAATGAGAAGTTTAATGCATCATTATATTTTATTACTCTGGTTGCATATTTTTCTCTACCCTTTCAATTTAGAAAAGAATTACTTAAGATCCAAGAGAAAGGGCTGATTTTTTCAAAGTTTTAGCCCAACAGGAAGCTTTATGAATATCTGCAGAAACCTCCTCTTCAATTATTACCAAGTTTCATATTAAAAATGAAAGATACTGAAATAGCCCTAATGAGTTCAATTTTGCTATTCAAAATAACTAATGCTGCAAAAATAAAATTTCATGAAAACGAAAAAGTAAAAATGATTTCAAGTTGTAGGGAAAGAGAAATGATGAATTATCCATCAGTTGGAAAAATGTAGTTATCTATCCTGCTGAAGTCCCTGGAACTTTACTTTCCTTTAAAGATTTAGGTGGAGACAATAGTCTAGGGTGAGCCAGGATTCTGGTTTCTATCTTTATTTCTATATTCTTGCTGATAGTTGTATTTTCCATTAACTAAATGCTGAGATGTTGAGTTGTATTGGGAAAATGTTTATATAGGTGTGAGATGCTTGTATTCAAGGTACTCTAAAAGAAAAGGATAATTACTGTTATTATTCATGAGGCATAATTTTAGATTCTGAAAGAATCTAGCCTTTCATATTGGCTAGCAAGTAAAAATCAGTGCAAATTAATGAAATGCATTTTTCTCCACTAGATAGAAATGACATGAGTGGTTGGAACATACTTCCTTCAAAAATTTGCTAATGAGAATGAACAATCTTTCTCATGAAAATAATACAAATAACATGCCTACTCTTACTTAAATTGTCAGAAAGATGCTAGGTACTAATGAAGATATAGATGACTAATAAAGTCCTTTTGGTTCATTTTTTCCCTCTTATGTTGGACTGCTTTTCATCTAACCACCTTACAGAATAGATAATGCAAGAAGAATCTTTACAAGTAATTATTTCTATACACTGACATCCATATTTTCTTCTAGAGAAATTCATAGAGTAGCCATTTATCATTAAATTACATATCTCAAACCATGTTTATGAGAGTGTGAGATGGGGGAATGAGAATCATTAGTTTCTATCTCACAAATTCTTAAGTAGGATGCTTTTAACTGCAGGTAATGGGAGGTTTGGAATAAATAAGATAAAATACTTCTCAGGACATGGTTTCTCAGGGTGCTGTCTTTATGATATTTCTCTTGGATCTGAAATGTTTGCATATTTATTTCATGCTCAGATTCTCATATGATGGCTGTTGCAGTTCTGAGCATCCTACCCAAATCTACCCAGAGAAAAGGGTACGTGTTTTCCATAACAAACGTTTTAGGAACGAACATCACTCCTACAGACCAATGCACCAGACCTTCCCACATGGATTACTCACTACATTCATGTCACCTGAATTTTCCTAAACTATCCACTGAGAGAGGCAAGTGATTAGCAGAGTTGATAGATTAACTTATTATGGAATAAATTATGCATATGCAAATGGAAGCATAATGCCTTTACTCAGGAAGTAGCTAGCTCAATTTTTTTTTGTATCAGAAATCCCTTTAGGCATCAGTTCTATAATTTAGTAATCCAAATATATTCTAACTTGAGGGAAGTTCTTAAATCAAGGTTTTTATTCATAATCCAGCCATTAAAAGCTCCCAGTAATAATATTTCTTCTTAAGATTCTGTGTTTTATGGATTTTCAAAGGATGAAACTAAAGGTCAGGAAAAGAAAACTAAAACCAAGCAAACACAGAAACAAATCCATAAAAGTGTCCATAGCTGTGACTATCATCATTATAAGTTCTGGGCCATCTTGTCCAGTGCACTTTTCAAATACTCAGACCAGAAACAGAGAGAGAGAGAGAGAGAGAGAGAGAGAGAGAGAGAGAGAGAATAAGAAAGGACAGGGATGAATGATCATTCCCATTTTAATTAAGGCCTTCAATCCTCTTTACCCGAAGCATCTTTACTAGTCACATTAGTTAGACTGGGGTAATGAAAAGAGCCCTTAACAGGGAGATTTGCTGCAAGCAGATGTGGTCTATCTCTCGTGATCAAGGAACTTTTCTTTGTATGTTACCAGACTTTGGTGACAGGACTGTCTGCTGTACGGTCTATAATGACCATTTTTAAATAAGAAACTATGATGTTGGTATTCTTTAATTTCTGTCTCATCTCCTTGGGAAGGGATAAGGGAAGAAATTGCTTTGAAGTGACAGCAAACTCAGCTGAGGAATACTGAAAACCTTAGGAATAATTGAGTATATTGTCCTTGAATAATCCAATGATGGGAAAATTGTTACTTATGAGAATCAGAAGAGACACTGTGCCTGAATCTCAAGTATCTTTATCAGAACATACCTCAGAGGGAGACATAGGGGATACTTGACAGGAACACATAAGGACAAATACATAGAAAACACTGCATTTTAATACTGCGTCTTCACTTCGCTTCAGTTTATTGCTATTTGCCAGTATGGCCCTGGTGGTGATGATATAGTAAGAAAACATGCTGTAACCTTAATATTACATGGAATGGGATTAGGTAGTTAGAGGTAAAAACAAATCAATTCATTGTCACTTAAAGTGTCAAAGAATAAAAACAGTATAAAAGCAGGGGCAGAGTCTTTAGGACTTCTACCTATATTGTAAACTGTTAAGATACTTCTTTTAAAAAATCAACAAACCATAATTCAGAACATCAGAGACTCTACATCAACCACCTGGAACCAGGCCAGCCTAATCTCTCCCCATCCTAAAGCTCAGGGAAATTTGCAGAAGAGAGGGTGGTAAGATTGTATAGAGCCTAAAGATGAGGAGGAGCAACGATATGCAAGATACTCCACACAAGTTAGGGCTGAAGTAATCATAATAAGACTTTGCATGACCTGCGCAATGACCAACATATATATCATTGACCCCCAAAGTATAGCATGGATAACAGGGGAAGGAAGGGGAAAAGGGGGAAGGGAGCAAGGGCATCCAGGGAGAGGTGGAGGGAGGGAGGGGAATAGGGTACTTATCAACTTTGTGTGAGTGGAAGAAATAAAAAAAACCTTCTTTTTATAAGAAACATTGAAAATCTAGCAACCGCTAGACAAATAACTTTAAATAAAGTTTTACTTGGTTGGCATCAGTCAGTAAATATAACTGAGCATTCACCATTTTTCCCTGAAGGCATAGTGGGGTCTCCATCTTTCATTCATATCTCCTGGATATTCCCTCTGACTTGAAAAGCATTCTAGTTGAACAAGAAATTATAACTGAGTTTTCACAGCCTAGTGCAATGCAAGAGCAGTGAAACAGGTAGCAACAACCAACCAGAATGCAGAGTATTAGGAACCTTGAAATGCTCAACTGGATACAGATAAAACAAATCTCTTCCCATCCTAAGGCTCAGGGAATCTTAAGAAGAGGGGGTAATAAGATTGTAAGAGCTTAAGGATGGGGAGGTCCATCGGTGGCCAAGACATTCCACTCAAAGCAGTATCACTGCAGCTAGGAACTCACTGCAGTGAGACTTATCCTCCCTCACCAGACCTGCACAATGGCTGACATTACATTCCCCTGTAGATTAGCGAGGATCTCAGGAGAAATAATTACATGCAGAGAGAACCTTCGGGGCTAGGGCTAGACAGGTGAAGGGGAGTGCCCCGATCAGTGTATCTACCTAAGGAAGGGCCACTTAATCTGCCACAGAGGCCTGAGTCCCCTTCCCTCTCTCGCTTCCCTCTCTCCTCTTACAGCAGACAATCCAAAGGGAACTCGGGCCCACAGATGCAGACAGGAGGGTGGGAGGGAGTGGGATGGATTGATGAAGGGAGAAGATGGAAAAGGAAAGGGGAGGAAGGGAGGGACGATCACTTATTATGCTTGTAAAACTAGAAAAAATAAAATTAAAAAAGTTATGTCTGAGTTTAAATCTCTTTGTATTTATAGACAATTACTACCTTTCCATTCTGTCTCTTTAAAACAGGAAATAAAATGACTGAAAAGCAATTAGAAAGGCTTTTTGCTTGTCCCATACTTAATGCTTTCTTGACTGTGCACCTTGCGGAAATTTTCCCAGAATTATCTGTGTCCTCAGAAATAGGAGCAATCTAGATTACTTTGAAGTCTATCAAGTTGCTACATCTGCTTAGCTATAAGATTTCTGGAGCAAAATAACACTGTTTCCCAGTTATTTTAGATATCACTCCTAATAACTTAACTTGTAGTCAGTTTAACTAATCAAATTCATCATTTTGTCCCGTTATTATGAGTACGCATTTGACTAGGTGAGAAGCTTTCAGAATGGTGATTTAACCCCTCTTGGTCCAGAAAAAAAGAAATGCCACAGTAGAATGAAGAATGCTCTGGAAGACAACAGTAAAACTAAAACTTTCTATAAGCTACGTCAATACTTGCAATTACTGTCACCTAAATCAAAATGATTAAAGTAAAATCATGTTCTTCCAGATGCTCACCAGTCACTTCCTCACTGTAAGTCAGCGTGAGACATCTGAAATACTTCTGATGTGAACTACAGCTGGAGAAAAAAGGCAATCAATTGTGAATTTGTTAGACCATATGTTATTGTACCAAGTGAGGTTTTTTTTTTCTCTCAAGACCCCTATTGCTCCCACTGGCATGATTTTTGAAGAATGACATTGATTTGCATTCCAAGCTATTCCATGGCCAAGGTGTAGCAGGTCAAATATGAAGAAAGTCTATTTAGGACAGTAGTACTTTAAAAAGTAGAATTAGTCCCAAGTTTCAAATTTTACTTGCTAAAAGGACCTACTGCTTACAACCACCCTCATATATTTATGCATCAAGATATAGAGACCTTGTCATAGGAGATTTTAGGATAATTTGAAACCAGTATTTAAAAGAGCATTTGATATCATCCACAAATGAAGATATTTGCCATGTAAACAAGATATGTTTAACTTCGAATTATGTTTCCCTCAAGTGCAGAAGCTTCTTGTACAATGAAGAAATAGGTAGTTAGTGGTCAAGCAGTCAGGGAGACTGGAACCTAGATAATCTACAATGTGAATAATGACTCCTTGAAGTATCAAATTAGACTACAAGTTTGAATAGTTTCAACATTTTAAGGAAATGTGACTTATTAAGAACTCGTGCATAAATTTCTTCTATAACTTTCACAATCATTTGAAAAGTCTAGAAACTGAAGTAAATTGCTACTTTGGTAGGCCTTGAAGAAATGACTTCCTAACAGATAGCTCTTTTACATAAAAATGATAATTATTCTTGTATAGATTCAAGTATATTTTAGTTATTTTTGTATTAGAAGGTAGTTATAACAGATAATATAGCTCTCCTATTTTTTCAGTTAATGATGATGGTCGGAAAAATTGGACAGGTTATTGAATATCTATTGTTCATTGAAAAGGTGTCTCCATCTAGTAGTCTGGTAAAATATACTCCACTTATATTTTGCCAAATTGAAAAATCAATGGTACTATTCTTAAGACTGATTTTCATGAAGGCAAAACTGAAGACTTCTTTTTCAATAAACTCTCTAGAGACCTGCTTCTCAAACCAACTACATGTTAGAAGTTAAGAAGTGTTTGCCTGCCCCTAGAGGCACTGCACAAGTGGCTGCTATGTGTCAAGTGCATCAGATGGTGGTAAAGAGATGAGATTATTTCTACATTCGGTGTTCTGACCTGTGGACAGCTGAACGATTAATAACCTCACATACCACCCCACTTGTCAAAACTCTGAATCTGTGTACTCACAACCTGAAGGCCTCTCATGCGATAGCCTCCATATGTATACAGTGTGGATGACCTCCCTGGGCCGGGACTCTGTTGTGGGCCGGGTCTCTGTGTGCGCACAATGTGGATGGCCTCGCATAGGCCATGGCTCTGTGTGCTCACACTATGAACTTAGTCTCACAGAAGATGGACAAAACTGCTCTTTTTCAGCTTTATCATGTGTTCTTAACCATGTGGAACTGGGAACTCAAACATAACTATCTACGTCCTTAATGTATTTTCTTTTATTGTTTACATATTATTTTACATTATCCAATTTGAAAAATTAGGTGATAAATGCAGGAGGTAGACATGATAGGGAAATGTCCAGGGGATGCAGGAGGGAAAAGGGGTAACTATGAGCAAAATGCACTGTCTACATGTATGAGATTGTAAAAGAGTAAAAATAAACAAAATTAATTTTAACAACAAAAACAAGTTGAGGGGGAGGAAGGGAGGTGATCCTCTGATGTGGTCATACACATTGCTTTATAAGAACTGAAAGTACAGAGAAATAGTGTGTTTCATTCTAGAAAGCACACCACTTAGTTACTGTCATAGTTAGATCCAGGTGTCAATTTGATGGTTGAAGGCTTTGCCTCTGGGCACAATTGTGAAGCATTGGTAGCTGAGTTAATTCCTGAGCAAACCTGATATTGTCTAATTAATGGGGAAGACGCAAATCATGTAGGTGGGACCATTCCCTGGGCAAGTGAATAGGATGGAGGGAGTTGGTTAAGGAAGTTGTATTCTTCTATATACTCGGCCAAACATACTGGTCCGATAGGTAAGACCCTCTGTCAGTGGTCTGTAGATATAGTGTGGTTAGTCCTCTCAGCTCCTGTTGTTGGGGCATGAGCTCCACTACCAAGCTGGACTAGGAATTGTAATTGGATAATTGTAAGGCAAAATAAAGCCCTTTGTTCCCAAAAGCAGTTTGCAGTGAATTCATCAGCAACATGCAGGTAAACTGCAATACTTTCTAACAGAATAAAGATTAAGAAGCATACCTATCCTCTTACATGTAAAGTCACCTAACCTACGTAACTTCATTTTCAATACTTTGTAATATATCATACACAAACAATGTACCAATTTTATTACATATTTTCCTGTGTTCTTTTTATGGTAAATAACTATTAAACCACCTCCTAAATCAAGATATAGAACATTTCAATCAACACACAAAGTTTCTCCATTACCTGTTATGTAACTAAAACAACAATAACTTTCCCCTAAGAGCTGTCCTATTCTGTAGGTTTAATATTTTGTACTTCCATTAACTTTTGATTACTTTCTAAATTTTTTCTTTTGGTTGCCTCTTTGATAATGGGTTGCTTATAAGTATATTTCTTATTCCCATTTTATTGATAACTTATTTTTAATTATTCTTAATGAAACTACTTTGTGAAAATGCTTTTTTTTTTTATTTCTACTCATAGAACTTTAACAGGTACACCAGTCCCCTCCCTCCCTCCAACCTCCCACCGCCCTATGCCCCCCTCCCCTCACCCCTCCCTCCCTATTTCCCAGTGCCTCCCCCTCCCATCCCCAGAGGATACTTTAATGTGCATGCCAGACTCTCCTCTGGGCCCTCCTCTCCAGTGAGGTGCAAGGACCCAGTGGCATTTCTCAGAACCCTTTCCTGTGTTCCCCTTAAGCATAGGAACACTACTGTGGCTGTCAATCCCTTGCCTCCAAGGATCTTAGTGCCTTTAGCAAATGCTAGAATTTGAGGGGTCATGGTGTGTTGGACATTGCGCAGGGCATGCAAAGTCTAATTATGATTGCTTCAGCCCTAACTTGTGTGGAGTATCTTGCATATCATTGCTTCTCCCATCTTTGTGCTCTTACAATCTTACCATCCCCTCTTCTGCAAATTTCCCTGAGCTTCTAGATGGGGAGAGATTAGGCTGGCTTAGTTCCAGGTAGGTGATATAGAGTCTCTGATGTTCTGGATTATGGTTTGTTGATTTTTTTCCCCAGTTTTGCTGCTCCTATAATGCCCTTGGTTCCATCTTGATGGGTATTGGATGTGACCCCCTGGCCAGAGATAAAAAGCTGTTAAACTAGAGTCTTGTTATAAGAGTATATTCAAAGGCAGATGTACATCAGAAAAACCCTACAGCGTCTAAAGCGAGAAATCAACCCCCAAACGATAATTCTTGAGGATTTCAACACCGCCCTCTCAACATGGGATAGATCAACAGATCACTTTGGAAAATGCTTTGTTAAAATGCATTTAGTTTTATTTTATGGTACATTGTACATTTTGATTAATAGTTCATGTGCACTTCAAAGATTATACATTTTGCAATTGTTGGGTGTTTTGTCATATAGATTGTTAAGTGGCTATGTTAACTTGATATTCATATCTTCTCTGTTCCAACTGATCGTTTGGTTTTTGTTTCACTGATTGCCAAGAGATACTTGTTGAAGTCTAAAACATGAAATATTACATTTTTTCTTATTTCCCTTTGATTTTTTTTGTTCTCTATGAATATTGATGCTATCTTATCAGATAAAAAATAGTTATCAATATTATGGAGTATTAGAGATATGGAAAAGTCTTATCATAATGAACTCCTTTATTTCATGAAATATTTCCTTGATATCAAATATATTACATATAATTTTTATAAAAATATTAAGTATACAAAGCATGTGCTCATGTGCAATATAGGGTTTAATGTACTTTGTGTATAGCTCTATTTACTTTTCTTGTCTGATTGCAGCACTTAGAACCCCAACAAAATGTAAAAGAAAAATGGTGGCATAAATTATTGTCTTATTCTTGATCTCAGAGGAAAACATTAAATATTTCACATTATTGTGGTTGTCATATATTTTGTTAACTTTTGTATTGGACTAAGAAAGTATTCTATTTCTAATTTCTTTTTGCTTAGTTTTTAATTGCCTTAATAACTTGGTGAACATGCAGGAACAAGCCTATGGCATGTATCATAGACATGGCATCAGATATATTCATGTAATGCACACTGAGATATTAGTCAGAGGTGTTATTTTAGGCACAAGGATCTTAAGTAAAAGAAGACCTAGTCCCTGCCATATATAACATTATAATCTTCTAGTACAAATATGCAAAGACAAACATACAACAAAATTACAGTAGTGTGGTGGTGATAAATTATGTATACAACTATAGGGTTTACCAAGAAGGAAAAACTGTCAATGAGATGAATGAAAAGATAAAGTTGCTTGCATGCTAGCCAGACAACCTGCATGCAGTTCCCAGAGCCTACAGGGTAGAAGAAGAGAACTGCCTTCTGAAAAATGTCCTCTGACCTTCATATATGCATATTTCCTTCCTTCCTTCCCTCCTTCCTTCCCTCTTTCCTTCCTTCCTTCCTTCCTTCCTTCTTTCCTTCCTTCTTTCCTTCCTTCCTTCCTTCCTTCCTTCCTTCCTTCCTTCCTTCCTTCCTTCCTTCCTTCCTTCCTTCCTTCCTTCCTTCCTTCCTTCCTTCCTTCCTCCCACTCTCTGTTTTTCTACTTTTCTTTCTTTCTTTCTTTCTTTCTTTCTTTCTTTCTTTCTTTTTCTTTCTTTCTTTCTTTCTTTCTTTCTTTCTTTCTCTCTCTCTTTCTCTCTTTCTTTCTCTCTTTCTCTCTTTCTCACTCTCTTTCTCTCTCTGCCTTCCTTTCTCCCTCCCTTTCTTTCTCTCTCTCTCCCTTCCTTCCTCCTTCTCTCCTCCCTCCCTCCTTCCCTTTTCTTTCTTTCTTTCTTTCTTTCTTTCTTTCTTTCTTTCTTTCTTTCTTTCTTTCTTTCTTTCTTTTTTCTTTCTTTCTCTCTTTCTCTCTCCCTTTCTCTTTTCCTTCTCTTTTTCTTTCCCTCTTTCTCTCTTTCTCTTCCTTCCATCCTTTCTTCCTTCCTCTTTCCTCTCTCAAATAAATGAATTAAAATAGTTTTATTTTTAAAAAAAGAAGGAAGAAAGTGACATTTATAGGGCAAATCAAGGAGTGAGTTAGAGAAATAAAATTTGAGCTAGATTTTGTAGGTAGATGTGAGTAAAAGACATACTAGGTAGAATTCAGGGTTCAGACTTGTGAAAGAGCATGGAGAACGAGATAGCAATGTTACTGGGATGGGAAGAGTGAGGAAAAGTGGTGCAATCAGAGATGGAAGAGAATGTTGGGGTGGAATATAAACAAATTGATGAGATTCTGTAAAAGTTTTATGATGAGTCTTCTAGACAAAGGGAGTCATTGAGGTATTTTAGGCGTTAGAAGAAATGTTTTAAGTTCATTATCTATATTGCCAGTATAGATGACAAGATAGATGGTGAAAGAATTGAAAGCTAGTGGTGAAGATCAGAAACAAAAGGAGAGAACGTTTTCAGAAGGCAAGGAAAGGATGATGCATAGTGGGCTTTAGGAAGAATCAATTATCTAATTGGTTATTGAGAGTAAGGGAGAGGAGAAATCAGTCTCTCTCAGATACTGAGTGATTGGTAGCCTAAACAAGTGTGGAGGTGTTGGTTTTAGTACTTGACATGGTGGATCTGAGAAAGGCAACCAAGTGGGGTGCCTACAGGGAAGATAAAAACATTAGCCTTACTACCTGATTATAACTTAGAATCAGGATAGGTGAAGTCTCTATTGCAGAAAATACCAGGATTGACGGCAACAATTTGAGGAATTTATAGTAAGCTGTAGCTCAGAGATCCTGCTATTCCCTCTGCTTTTCCTCATTTTAGCAGTCACAATGTTTAACTGATGTGTAGCATGGATTTTTGAAGATGCTAAATCTACCTAGGTCACTTTTTTACTTTGGCTCTGATTTATTTTGGACTTCTGTCTTTTGCCTGTAACTATTTTGTTCCTAACCTGGCTGTCTTGGACTATGTCTAGCTTTATTTTTTTTTCTGTAGTATGGATTTTTTTATTTTTTATCTTTATTTTTTAATGTATACATGAATGACTTTGTAATATTTTCAAACATTAGTCCCAAATCCCATCACCCTCCTTTTTCCCAATCCTTCATTTCCCCTGCCAGATTGTCTCCCTCCCATTTTCACATCTTTCCATTTGTGCGGTGACTGTGTTTCATCTAGTCTGTGATGTCATATGCCTGACCTGATTCATGCTCCTGTAAACATCCCAGAGCTGTAGATATACCACTGAGGAAAGCATTCTTTACTTCTCCATCAACTTTAGTCCTCTTCAGTCTCTCAAAGAGAAGCTTCTTGAGATCTTTCTGATGTTATGGTAAGATAAGAGTTCCTGTCCATTTCTTGTGTAAGTATTCATACTGTCATGAATAAACTATACATATTATATATGTTGCAGCTTGCTTGCATGGCTGATGAATAAATGACCATCAAATGGCATAAGAGAACAAGGAGTTTATTTTCTCTTAGGATTACTGATTACAGTTCTCAGTCCAGTTTGACAGGAGAGCATGCACCAACACCAGGACTAAAGGAACTGGCCACACCATCACCACATAACGGCTGAGAGATTCTTACTTGCCAGACCAGCATGTCTGGCCAAGTATACAGAAGGATACCAACTCTCTCAACCAGCTATCTGTGATTTATTCCAGGGCCTAACCCCACTCACCATAGGCTGGGCCTTCCCCATCAGCTAGACAATCTCCTTCAGGTTTGCTCTGGGCTGAACTCAACCACTAATTCTCTACAAATGTGCCCAGAGCTCAAACCCTCAAATGTCAAGTTGACACCTGTGCCTAACTATGGAAATGTATAATATATAAAATATATAATGCATAAATAATTCATATGTTATATAAATAAAACAAATTAAATATATTAATGTATTTATATATACAAATGATTAAATGAAGTGCAATGCACAAATGCATATCAAGCACTTGGAAAATCTTAGCTGGAGAAAGTAAGTTTGTATGGGATTTGAGATTGTAGGAGAAGAAAGGTTGTAGGGGGCGTGAGTAGAGAAGATAAACAGGGGAGGACCACCACTTAAAACAGCAGTGTTGTTAAGCTGGGTTGGGCAGAGAGTTCATAAAGCATACCAAGAAGGAGCTCTCCACCATGGACCAACTTTTACTCTGGCAGTGACTGGTGGAAAGGGATCTGATTTGGTGATCCATTTGGTGAATATCTGCGGCCACTAGCTCAAGGTCTTTCCATAGTGACCGATAATGTGTGGAGATGTGAATGATAATGAGAATGGGCAGGGAACTTCCAAAGGATGATTGGGAAATCATGACCCTTCTACTCCTAAGCACTTCTTGTTAATCTTTTCCTGTCTAGGTATTAACACCAGAACTCAAAGACACGCATACTCCTTTTAGAAAAATTTGAGTATCAGTGGAATCATAGATTTTCTGTTTCTCTGACTGTGGAAGGGGCTTTAAAGACATAGTTCAGAAAGAAGGCTAAGGCACATTCCATGTGTTTTTTTCTCTTTGCCAGCTTCTTTCACTTCCATGAATTTCCTCTTCTGTCATACTGTAGCTATTTCTTCTGGTCCATTATCCAGAGTTAACCTGCAAGCATCTCTATTGCTCCTCCTTAGAGTTTCCTCTGTTATCTTATTTCTGGTGCCATGAACTCTAGCTTCTCAACCTTTTCAGACCCAACAGGTGAAAAGTGTAGTATGGATTTACATGTTGAGAGGACAGAAAGTGCCTTGATTTCCATAGCAGTAGGAGTTGTACATGATTTCCTTATGCCTTAAGAAGTAAGCTTTTTCATCAAAGCAAGTATTCATTTCCACTCATCCCTCCCCCGTGCCTGCCTCAAAGAACTCACAGTATAGTCTCATAAGAATGGGGCGTGTTTCATGGGAAATAAGAATGCTGACATCATCATATTAGGGAGCATTTAGAGTCCTCAGTATGAGAGTTGAAATTTGAATGCAAATGCATTTAGGGTGAAAGCTTCGACCAGCAACAGATGGCTCTAATTCCAATAAGATTATTATCTCATGAAGGAGAGAGGCCAGCATGCAGCATTGAGTCTCAGGCCATTTGCAACAATAGTTGCAATTATTGATACATGATTCAGTTTTCCAACATAATTCTATATAATCCTTACAGTAGTAACCTGGAAAGCTTAAAATCATTAAATGTTTCATAGACAAAGATTAGGAGACTCAGAGAGTTAGAAAATTAGATAAGGTCTCATATAGTGAGCGATTAAACATTATCAGGGCTCAAATCTGTCTCTATTATTTTATCACTGTATTAAGCATAATGCAGAAAGATATGCAAAGAAAATATTGTAGGATTGTAGAATTTTATTTTTTAATTAAAATTTTTTAAATCTTTTTTGAGACAGGATTCCATGTAGCCCGGGCTTGTTTTCAACTCACTGTTTAGATGAGTTTAAACACATAATTCTTTTTTTCTCCCACATTTTATTTTTTTCCCAATCATACAAGCTCAATGGGTCCTCTCCCTCCCTCCTCCCCTCCCCAGTTCCCCCTTGCGCTTTCCCCCCTTTTCCCCATCCTTTCACCTTTTCCCTCCCTCGCCTTCTCCCAGTACCTCCCCCTTCCTCCTTCCCATCCCCTGGAGCATCCTTTTGTGTGAATGCCAAACCTCCCTCTGAGTGTTTCACCTTAGTGAAGGGTAAGACTCAGTGCCACAGCCTGGAGCCCTTTCTTGGAACCCCCTCCCTCCCTCTTAGTATGGGAACCCTACTATCACTGTTAATCCCTTGCCTCTAAGGATCCTGCTGCCTAGAGCCTTCTCTCCTGTGATCCGTGCTAGACTTTGGGGAGTCATTGACATGTCGAATACATGATCCTTTTTCTTCTATCTCCCAAGTACTAGGATTACTGCCATGTGCCGCTATTCCTGCCTGGATTTGGAATATTAAATTAGATGTATATTTGTTTGTTAACCTACTAGGGAAATCAATTTCCTTTTCCTTCATGCTTCCCTCCCCTACTCTCCCTTCTCTCTTCTCCTTTTTCCCTTTCCTCCCTCCATCTGTCCCTTCTTCCTCCTTTTCATCCTCCCTCCCTCCCTTCCTCCTTTCCTGTCTGTCTTCTTCTCTCCTTACCTCCTTTCTGTCCTTCCCTCCCTCCTTTTCTCCATTCCTTCTTTCCTTTATATCAAAACACCAACAATCACTCCAATATGATCATTATACAATGTATACATGCAATGAATTTTACTTACTGAACCCCATAAATATGTACAACTTAAAAACAAACATTTGTTAAACATAAAAAATCAGAAATTGTACAGTATAAACCTGCCACACACCAACTATGTTAAAAAACCCATAAAAATACTCTCATTGTTTTATGATTTCATTTAGAGTGGACATTATATTTATAGCTTTCCTCCTGAATACACATTAAGATAATATTGAACTTTTGGTAAAAATTACCCCATACATCTGTGCTGACAGCTTGTTTCCTGCATACAAATCTTTATCTGCTACTTTTAGCTTTCAATATTTTCTCCAAAGAAGTGAGTTAGGACATTATAAGGCATAGAATGAAACATGAACCAGATGGAAGAAGTTTTTTTGTGTGAAGTGAGTACCATACTGAATTAATGGAAAACTAGCTGGAGAGAGGCCTGGGAGGAAAATCCACAGAACACACCCAAGGAGGGCCCTCCTTGGATGGAATCTTATAAGTATATACAACACCCAGCTAATCCTCCAGTTTAACTTTGAAATTGGGCATTCTCGATAATGGTACAAGAGATTTCTCATCAGATCTTCCTATGAGAGGGGGGAATACCTTGGCTATTTAATAAGACTGATTTTTTTGTAGTTTATTGTTCGATTTCTTTTGCTTCCCATGTTGAAGATCTGATCTAGGGTAATGTACCCTATGCCTATGGCTCAGCATTGGCTACTGCCCAGGACTGTGCCTGTGGCCTTGGAACAAAGAGGAAATAAAGCTGGAGGACTGAACTGGGCACATACACATACCAAGATTGCTGAAGTTGGAAGGATTGGGAAGAGGCTAGGTCAACCTGAAGGGAGTTAGTTAACACAGAGGGAATGCTTGGCAGAAAGAGGGACTCATTTCTATGATCTCTTATAGTAATACCAAGAAAGGTTTTGAGGGAAAATGGAGTCTACAGTTAACATCAGGTGCTGCTTGAGCTGCAATTTAGCTAACAAGTACTTTTTTTTCTATTCAAGTCATTCTTCCAACAGGATCATTCCCATCTATGCTTAAGTATCCCCTCCCTGTCTTTCCTATTTAATAAGAAGAGAAGAAACAGTCATAGCTTCTATTTTCCATTTCATACATTAGCCCTTCCTTTTTTTTTTAGCAATGAAATCTGTTAAAATTCTATATGCACTTTCTCCATTTCCTCACATTCCACTAACTCCCCCAGAGACACATTTCATTTTGACCTTTGTTCTTTCACTCTAACAAAATAGTTTTTGCTAGAGTTACCTGTGGCCACCATGTTTTTAAATCCAGCAGACAATTTCCAGGTCTTGTCTTATTTGACAGTCAGAGCATTAACCCCCACCCTTTGACCATTGATCACTTTTCTCTCTTGAAATATTTTCCTTTCTCTAGTGCTCTTATTCAGTCTCTTAAAGTTTATTTGAACTAACTTAAGGATATTTTTTTTTCTTGTCTTGGAATTGCTTGCCAGCACATCTCATCTATCTATGCTCATAGACTGAATTATTAATGCTGATGTCAGGCTTCTCCTCCAAGACATAAATTTATATCTAAATGCTTTGGCAATATCTTCTGAGGTTGCAAAGACTTCAAACTCCACGTGTTGCTTTATTGCTTCACTTGGTCACAGCAGACACTTGCACAAGATCAGTATGCCCTTGCAGTGGGTTCTTTGAAAAATTAAAATGTTGAGCTAAGCTCACTAGGCTGAAAGAACTCCAAGTAGTATACTTGTCTTCTTTTTTATTCTGTGCTCGTTTCCAGAGCATCATACCAGATTGGCAGATCCACTTCCAATGAATTACCCGTTTGGTCCTGAAAATACACTGAAATAAATGCTCATATCATTTTTCTTTTGTGTCCTATTTCATTTTCATGAAGCATAAGGGGTTTGTGTGTATGTGTGTGTGTGTGTGTGTGTGTGTGTGTGTGTGTGTGTGTATGCATTCGCTTTTTAATTATTTATGGTTTTGTAGTATCAGGGTATGTAAGCCCTGATGATGTGCGGTAAGCCTTGAATTAAGTTTTCAAAGTTTCAAAGTTTTAAAGCTTTTAAAAAATAATGAAGCAACATAAATCAAAAAATTTCCAGGGATTTTGTTATTAATTTTCCTGTATTAAGTATTTTAATGAAATTTAACCAAAATTTAAACAGTGTTATTCTTAATAACTTAAAAGTTTCAAACAACAACTAGTTGCCCAGAGACCTAAAATAATTCTATATTTTTGAAGTACATTTACAATGAACATTACTGTTATTGCTTTTTCTTAGTCTAAACTTTAAAAAATACCGAACAGAAACAGGTAACACAAAACCCTCAGCTTCTGGCCCACTTGATACCAGACAAGTTGAAGTAATAAGACTTGGTCCTAACAGAAGGGTTGAAGCAGGAGAGGGGAGTGGGCCAATGAAATCCTGTAATCCGATCTTCAACTGCCGGACAGCTGTGCTCAGAGTCCTAATGAACCCTGTACCTCTGCAGGTCACTGCCTGGCAGAATCTCACCCTGGTGGGCGCAGGCAAATTCCAACACCATAGAAATGGTTTTGCCAGTGTAAATAACAGGAATTAGTTACCATGAGATTACCTGTCTGCAAGATTCTTATTTATCTTCATTATATTGACTTTTGGAGAAGGGAAAGTGGAGCCAATGTTAGTTAAAGTGTGTGTGATAATGGAGTGAGAGAAGAGAAAGACATCTCAGATCTCAGGTGATACCTACTTTAACTTAGGTGTTTTTTAACAGCCAGATGGAATCTGTAATGATCAACTCCCAGCACTGAGCTGTCCTTAATATTAACACAAATGTCTTGCAACATAAAGCATGGGTGCATTCAAATCTGGGATCACAACACTGTAGTTTCTACCTGCAACTTCAATCCGATAATTTTAATACACTATTGCATTAATTCTTTTACTTATTTGAGGGACTACTACATGATTGATACTGTGCTAACATGGGTATAAAGTAGAGACTAAAAGGTCATTGTACGGTTCTCATGGAATTGACAATTTAACGGGGCAGATAAGAAGACAACAAACCCCATGTGATCTTATATTGTAAATAATGCTCCATAGTGGGGGGTATTATGAGAGAGAATAACAGGAGAGAGAGAGAGAGAGAGAGAGAGAGAGAGAGAGAGAGAGAGAGAGAGAGAGATATTTAATCTGACATGTAAAGAACAATGCAAAGACAGATGAAGTGGTATGACATGCTGTAATGATGAATTTCATGTTTAAACTTCACTCACTCATAAGTTATCTCCCTACAACAAAATCTTGTTATTCGCAGGGAGCATGTATTTAGTTGAGTCTTACCTGATCACTTCCCATCTTGGGACGAATAAAAATTATAAGGATGTTCTTTTGGGAAGAATGAGCAATCTGACCTCACATTTACAAAGGCAGAATATTGATAATATTGAAGCATCTTTGTGATGCCATAATATGCTTCCATTAGTAAGATACTTTGCTTTTGTAGACAGCAATGGATATCATGCTCTGCTAAAATCTTTTTTTTTTTTTTTTTTTGGCAATCATCTAGATGCCTTTATTTTCCAATCAGCCAACAGTCTTGAATTTAGGGCTTTCTTGCCTTCTTTTGCAATGGCTGGCTTTCTCCAGAGAAAGTGATGAATCTACCTGTAGCTCCACCGTCTTTAACCTTCTTGACCAACGGATGGGAATTTCTGATGAAAGTGATCTTACTAAGCTTAAATTTGTAATTGGGAATTTCTCTTTCATTGACTCCGGGCTTGATTGGAGAGGGAATGGGCTCTATCTTCTTCCCATCAAGTCTGTTTCCAGAGCCAGAGAAGGCACGGAAGCCCGGCTCTCCTGCATAGCCACTGTGGGCAGCTTCTCCCTCTATCAACTCCTCATGCTGCACTGGTCTTTCTGGTTCTTTGTAGCTCAGGGGAACGTCAAAGTCTATATTCATGTCACACTCTATAATGGATGCAGCCTTGTCAGGTTTGGTCTCCATCACCCACAATTCGTAGTTGATAGCAACCAAATCTCCAGTGGTGAGCCAGGCAAAGTTTCTCAGTGCATTTTCTAATTCTGCTTTTGGGTTGGTCTAAGCTCTGAGGATGGAATCTGGAGATGCGGCCACCTGAAGGCTAACACTCTCCACCTGAACCAGGTTTCCTTCTTCCAACAGCAAATTTTGCGTCATCCATGGGAGAGGTAGCAGATGCCTTCATCAGCAACAAATTCCAACACACCGCATACACTCCAAATTCTTATTGGTCAGTTTGAACAGCATGGAATAGGTAATTTTAAGTCGGCTGAGTTGATCGAGGGCGGAGGGTGGCATGACTATCTTCCCTCCTTTCTCCCACATCTGATCTGTCGTTAGGCCCGATGGACACAGAGAAGTAGCCGTACTCTGTAGAGAAGCGAGTCTGGAAGACCCAAACGAGAACTTGACGGACACTGCTTGGTAAACGTTGCCACTCTCCATGAACCTTACGTTGGAAGTCCTGGAACCTCTCGTCCTCTACTAAATCTACATTCTATTGTCACATTCCCAGGAATTCCGAAAACATATTGAAATAAAGTATCTTTCTAACAATCAAGAGAGCTGGTAAAAACTATTTTGCTGCTTAACTGGCAGCTAAAACCCCAGTTTTGGTCATTGAAGTTGCCTTCATTCTGTGCACATTTGATTGATTTTGTAATAATGCTGAATACAGAAATAAAAGACCCCAAAGTGGACACACGAGGCAGATCACATTGCTGAATGATAACAAACAGATGACACTCAGAATGTCTAATTGATAACACTCTCTATTTCAATAGATCAAAAATATACTTGAAAACAGACTGGTTTTATTTTAAAAGTATAGTAAAAAGGTCAGTTACAGACCCGCAGTCTATCCCATGAGGAGAAATAAATCCAAGTTTTAAACATACAGAATGCTGAGCTAGCTTAGCTTCATGTGAAACGCATTTTCTCAGGACCGTGAATTACTTATTTCTTGACCGAGTGGTACACTCAGTAAGCCTGCATGGCCAGGAGTTCTGATCTCCTGGGAAGCCCAACCACAAAAAAAGGGGGGTGGGGAGCTGTGATGCAGAGACATATGTCTTCAGCCTCCAAAGAAAAAGTCGCCAACACTTTTGGCTCATTTTTAACAGTTCAAAGACCTGTGAAATGTAGCACATGTGTAGAAAAGTGATAAATCTAAATATGTGTTTAATAAGTGAGGTGTCACCTTCATAGATATGAACCAGGTATAGAAACCAATTACTGATGCCTCAAAAGCTTCTATGTTTTCCCAACCCCTTTCCTTCCTTCCATAGTTACTTTTTAAATTATAGCCTATTTATATTTTTATGTTTTTACTTTTGTCACCTGAATATATATCCTTAAACAATAGAGTATAATTATCCCTAGTTTGAATTTTATCTACATGAAATCATACTTATTCTTTTGTATCTGGTTTCTATAATTTTGGAATTATGTGTGTGGTTGCACATAGTGGAGATTCATTTGTATGATACCGTTATATGCTATCCTATAACTTACTGTTTGTGATGGTTAATGTTAATTGTCACCTTCACAAGATCTAGAATCATCTGGAAGGAAGGCCGACAGGGATGCCTGTCAAGAATCTAGTTCGGGTAATCTCTGAGCATACTTGTGAAGGATTACTTTGATCAGATCATTAAGGTGAGAAAACCTGCCCACTGCTGTGCAAACTATTCCCTGAGCTGTAAGAAAGTGAGCCGAGCACTTAGCATTCTTCTCTCTTTACTTCCTCATTGTAGATACAATGAGACCAACTGCTTCAAGTTCCTGCTGCCTTGACTTCCCTACCAGCATGGACTGCATCCTCGAACTGTGAATCAAAGTAAGCACTTTCTTTCTTTAGATTGTTTATCAGGTTATCTTATCATAGCATCAGAACAAAAAGTTAAAGACACATATCCAGATACTTTTGATAAAAGTGTAGTAGTTTCTAGATTTTGGGAAGAATATTGGTATGAACATTCTTACACATGTTTCCTATGGAAATATAGCAAAGAATGGAACAGGTGGATCATGAGTTATATATAATATTTAATGTAAATAGATAATGTCAGAATAATTGCATATATTTACTCTTCCACAAGAGTGTGTAAGTATGTAGAGGATGTCTTTGCATGACACCATCACATATACTCACTATTATCAAACTTAAAATTCAGTTTGACAATTTGATGTATGCATAGATGCAAGATTAAGTTCTCTTATATTTATTAAAGATCAAACACAGTTGTCTTGTTTGAAGGAAAGTACTTTACCTAAATAGAATTATTGACTATATAGTTGGGATACATACATCTATGTGTGTGCTAATAAATACTTTACTGTTAGATGATATTTTATATGCTTTCATGTTTTATAATCATTTAAAATTTTTCTGAATATTGTTAAGGAAAATATTAGTATCCTTTCATCACTTATTATCATTACTTTGTATGAATAGAATAAATCAATAGAAAACATAACCTATATTAAGTGGAATAGTGATCAGCATTATATAACCATTCATAAAGAACTCTTTATTTTTATTTTTTTTATTTGTTTCTGCTCATACAAACATAATAGGAACTCCTGTCCTCTCCCTCCCTCCCCCCCTCCCTGGACCTCCCTGTTCCCTCCCGGCTTTGTCCCTTCCTTTCCCCCCTCCCTCCCTTCCTCCCAGTGCCCCCTCCCCATATCTCTGAAGCATCGTTTAATGAGTATATCAAACTTTCCTCTGGGTCCTCCTCTATGATGAGGTGTAAGGACTCAGCGGCATTTCCTAGAACTCACAGAAAGAACTCTTTATAATATTGAAACTAACCATCGCTTTCTTAAAACTATTTAGGGATTTTAAATGTTAGTAAATTTTCCATTATCTACATCTTTTGTTAGGTTTACTTTGCATGCTATGTATATTTTAATGGTATTTACAAAACTATCTTGAAGACTCTTTTATGTGTATGTGAGGGGGGCTGCATACATTGTACATATGCTTCTTTGCATGTGGGGGCCCAACTATGTGTACATGCATGAGAGGGCCCAAAGTCTTCTACATTATTCTTTTGAGGCTGGGTCTGTAATCAAAACTAGAGCTCACCAATTTCTACTTTTGGCAGCTTGGAATTACAGGCAGGCCATAATACCCATCAACATTTTACCTGAGATCTAGGCTTCTGAACACCAATTGCCTTGTTTGGAGGGTATTTTATCTGCTGAGTCATCGCTTCTCCTCAGCCCTAGAATTATTAACTGTATAGTTGGGGCACGTATGTATGTGTATGCACCAATAAATAATTTACTGTTAGATGATATTTTATATGCTTTCACATTTTATATTCATTTAAAATTTCTCTGAATATTGTTAAGGAAAATATTTGTATCTTTTTCATTCCTTATTGTCAGAACCTTAGCACAGTGTTGAATTAGAAATAGCTTTTGTTTTGTGGAAACGCTTTCAATATTTTGCTAGTAATTATAATGACTTTCTCAACTTTTGAATATATGTATAATGTATCTTGTTATCAAAGAAAACACAATTCTTTTTCTAGTTCTCTGAGTTTTTAAAAAAATAGTGAATGTCATAAAATACTTTTTGTGCAATTTATGCATTTCATTAAAACCTTCAAATGTATGTAATATTTTAAACACATTTCCTTGTGTTTTTTTATTTACTATCTCCAGGTTCTTTAGTATTAGCCATTTTAGTAATTTCTTGTGATTCCTTTCTCTGTCTCTCTGTCTCTCTCTTTCTCTCTCTCTCTCTCTCATTGATCAGTCTTCCCATAGGTTATCAACTTGGTTAGTTTTTCCCCAGGAGCTAATGATTTGTTTATTCATGGTTTTTCTCTATTTTGTGTGGTGTATTTTAGTTTATTGGTCTCTACTGTTACTTTTATTTTTCTTCTTCCCACTTTTTTTTAGTTTATTTTGCTTTTTTGTTTTCTACCTTCTTGAGTTAGATTCTTCAGTCTTTCTTCAATTACTAGAATAAATTTTCAGACTTTCTTTGAATTACTATTAAGAGTTACTTTCCTGTTTTTATCAAGGGCTTGTTTCCCTTTATATAAGATGTTGAACAGATAAAGATTACCTAGTCACCTTGAATATTCTCTCCCCTTTCTGCAGTTAGAAGTCCTGTTTGCAGCTTACTTTCATGCTAAAGTTATGAGACAAGCATGATTAACATTAGTAGCTATAGTACATCCTTCTTTAGTTCTTTCCAGACCAGCTACTCATCTAATGACTCTGCATACATTATTTCACTTAATTATCATGAAAACACTATAAGGCAGTCACAACTGTTATTTTCTTTCAAGAGGGGGTAACTAAGGTGGATATATAGATATATAAATATACAGATATATAGATCAAAAGATATAGATACTAACCACTATAAAGTGGTCCAGTAAATTCCAATTTGCTATTAACAATATCTGAAATAGAAAAAAATTTAAAAAAATTTTTTTGAAAGTGTTCCATGTAACCCAGACTATCCTTAAATGTGTACTACTATATATCTAAGGATAGCCTTGAACTTCTGGTTCTCTTGCCTCTACTCTCCAAACGATGGGATTACAGACATGTGCTAACTCACCCAGTTAGAACCTATATTTTTAATTGTGACATTACATTTATTCTTGTTTGTAATTGAGGAGAATTGTACTTTCAACCTCTGAATAATTTAAAGTTTTAGCAATGTATCAACATTTTGTTTTATTTTTTGGTTGTTGTTGTTGAGAAAATCATTTTTAGAAGACCTGCAGAGCAAGTGGTTTACGCCTTGTAGTCACTGACTCCATTCTAAAGGGAGCGGATGGAGCCTTGCTCCGTTAAGACAAATGATAGACTGTGCAGTTATGAGCAGCTGCTCCTGTTAGTCTACGCAGACTGGCAGTGCTCTCAGGAGCTCTGATGGACGGCTGCTGGGCTTCTGTGGTATTTCTCGCCTTGTGTTTCACAGGAGTTGGGCTGCCATCTGCTCACCTTCTAAGCATCCAGCATTTTCCCCAGTAGTGTATATGGAAGAAAATGAAGTCTGTATGGGGAACCACTGTGCTCTAGAGGTTTAAAAAGCTCCTGTCTTCATCTCTTCCTTTCCCCTGAACTGGTTCAAGGCTTTGAACAAAAACCAGTCTGAGTCCAAACACTGTTATGGAAATCTTTACAAATCCACCACAATTTAGGCAGAAATTCTTCCAAATCTCTAGAAATCACAGGAAGGCAACACACCTATGGTTCTCCAACTGATTTTCAATAGCTTCTCTTTAAGGACAGTATTAAAAAGTTACTTTTTAAAGTAACTCTGCCTTTGCTGAGAAAAGCTTTTCATTAAAGGTAGCATAGAGTTATTAAAGCTCTGAGAAATAATAACTGATCAAATGACATGGCCCATAAAACTACACTTTTTTAACCTAAAGGATGTCTCTCTTGAGTTTCTAAACTATGAAGTCTACACTACCATTATGAACAAGTGTCATTAAATTGGTCTCTACCTGTAGTGAAAACAAATCATTGTACTGTTTCCACAGTGAAACCTTTAGAATCCTGTTCATTTCTTAGCCCTATAATAGTCTTCTTCCCCAGCTACCAGATAGGTACCAAAACTCGTTTTTATGTGGGTGTGCCCTATTACTCTCCTGCCATGGGTTTTTATTCCTTACTGTGATATCCTTTCTCATCTAAGGGTAATCAGAGCATAAGCCCAAATGTCTGTTTAACTCTGTCTTGGTTTTCCTTTCTATAAAACAAAGGAAAGCACTCCCAGCCACTTCTACTAGGGAATTCAAGAATCTGCTCCATCGCCTTGTGTTTCTGAATTCCCCTCAGCTGTGTTTCTTCACAAGAGACAGATAGGTGGATCAAGCACATGAGCAATATTAAAATCTGAAAGCTGAGTGATGATACATAAATAATTCAACCTGTGTGGGAGGGATCATACAGATACACCTCCTACAACAGGTAGATTTCAGAATAAACATTAGAAGTAATCACAAGGGAGAGATGATGAAATTAACATATCATCTTGACATAGGTTTATAAATAATATTTTCTAAGCAGTTAGATATCATTACTTCAGAGCAATATGTTGTTAGAAACTCATGCACATGTACCCGTGTTAGCCGTCACTGAGGTTCTCTGTGTCCCCTCTGTGTTTCTGATGTACTGTAGTGCTTGAGGGTCTCCTGACAGGCTAAGGACAAGGCATATAGGCGATGTGACCCTGTATGCCAAAAATGGCTTTATCAGAACTTAACGATTCTGAACTCAGAGGTTATGGCTTCAAGATCTAGGATCAAAATATGGATTCATCTTACTCTTCATTTCTTCATGAAGGAGAAGGGGCAAGTATGAGTCATGAGGGTGAAATGCACTGTTAGTACCTAAACTGACTTGATGTTGACAAATTCAGATTGTTTTTAAC
This sequence comes from Typhlomys cinereus, assembly GCA_023101885.1. Taxonomy (NCBI): domain Eukaryota; kingdom Metazoa; phylum Chordata; class Mammalia; order Rodentia; family Platacanthomyidae; genus Typhlomys; species Typhlomys cinereus. The sequence goes on along the minus strand of JALPQD010000050.1, from coordinate 3,542,707 downwards.
TGACCCTTGAAAGTAAATGTTTTTTATTTCTTCTTTTTAAGAGATCATGAGGTGTGTATCCAGTGGTTTGCACAAATTAACCTACTGCTTGAAAACTAATGAGTCTATGATTAATTCTGACTCATGGTTCTGACTGTGATTAACTCTGGCTCAATTTCTTCCAGGCAAATCTACCCAACAAGCAATTATGAGGCTCAACCAGTATACAATGTTTTAGAGTATTCTCAATCAATATACAGTGACAGGAAGTGGGTAGGAATGCTTTTAATTAGTGTTTAGTGGAAATATTTTTACTCAGAAAATAATGATAAAGTTTATAGGAATCTTATTGTAGAAAAAAGGAAATTGCCTTAAGGTAACAGCAACAACATTAAAATCAACAAAAAGCTGTTCTTATTATTAATTAAATTTGTTGTTCAACAGTTTCATGTATTTAGTACATCCTGATTGCTCTGCTCTCTCCCAGTTCAGTAAATCCCTCCTCTTCCATGCAAATCATAAGTCCCACATTCATGTCTTCTTGCACTGTTTAGTGACCCACTGAGTTTATCCAGGTATATCTGTATGACATGAATTTGGAACTATACTTGAATCTGGTGAGCTCACCAGTGGGTACACAACTGAAGACAATGACCCCCTCTTTCAGAATCAGTCAATAGTTCACCAGGGAGGGATAGGGCCTCATGGATGACTGACTATTCATAGGGCCAGTCTTATGCATGCCCAGTTACAATGATAAGTATGAATATGTTTACAATGGTTGTGACATGTCTAAAAGATGGCATTTCATAGCCCTTCTCCTTATCTTCTGCTGGCTGGGGAAATGTCCCAACTGACATAACCAAAGTTATTCACCTGAAATAATTTGTGTTAGTCCTCATTCTGCAACCATGACAAATACCTGGGATTGGCACCTTACATAAGACAAAAAGTTTGTTTTGTCTCAACCTTACAGGTTCTGGTTCACTTCAGTTGGGCTCATTGTTTAGATCTGTGGCAGGGCAGTACTTACTCCATGGTAGTAGCACAGGGCAGAGAAGCAGCACTCAAAGCATGGCCACGAACCAAAGAGAGGAGGGACCAAGGTGTCACATGCCAGGGCATGTCCCCATTGACTTAAAGACTCTACCGGGTTCTTTCCACCTCTCAAAGGTTTCATCATTGCTCTATAGCATTACCTTTGGGATCAAGCTTTTGACACATGAACCTTGAGGGACATTCAGATTATAGAAGCACTCCTTTCTGTTTTGTGCCTGGGTCTTCTCTCCTCAGTAAGTAGGAGCTGCTTGCCCGGCCCTGACAGTATGTCCAGCATATTCCAGTTTCTTCCTCCTCTGGAACACAGAATCTGGGGGTCAGATGGTGGACCTAAGTCAGGTTCTGTCACTAGATCTCTTTAAAGAGAAAGTGGCTTCCAGTTTCCATTATTTTTCCTTCATTCCTCATGACACCAAAGTCTAGTGAGGAAATGAAGCCATCTTACTATGTGTGACTCTGAAATTCTCTAGCTTTTTTTTTCAAATGAGTGAATAGAATAAGGAAATCCATTTGTTTAATTAGTTAATACCCCAAATACTTGTGTCTTGTCAATATCCTCATTCATAATACCACACTCAGCAGACATACCTTTTATCTTTTCTCCCCTAGGTTTGTTCTTTATCTTCTTTCTTTGTGTGACGAGTATGTACTGGCTTTATGAAATCCCTGTAGCAAGTTGTGAATGATGTATGAAGTGAAAAGTCTGTACTCATGGCACAGTAGGAATACAGAAAGTGCTGCACATTCACTGCTGGGCTGAGGTTTTGACTGTGTGCTGTAGGGATCGACAGCCTGTATTCATCCTACAGTGCCTCAAAACCCCCAGAGCTCTAGATTCAGTGGCAAGGAACGCAGTCTTGCAGAAAAGCAGAGAGGTGAATTTATTGACCTCCGAAAATCCTTTTTGACTCTGTGGTTCTACATCAGTGCATCACTACAAGTAGGTTTCTTTTTTCCCTGCAATTTCAACAAAGGGGCAAGAATGGAAGTCCAAAATGAAAGTCAGGGAGCAAAAAATGTGACCTAGTCTCCATGGTGTGGGATGTGAAGGTAAATGACTGGTGATCAGCACTCTTCAGGCTCAACCCTTAAAGAGGTCATGAGTCCTTCACCCTGACTCAAGAGAAAATAATGGTAGGCCCCAAGGAACTAGGAGAAGGTTCTGGTCCTGTGATTTATGCCATGTTTTCCTTTCGAGAAGCACAAAAGTCTTTGAAAAATCACTTAGTTTTTGTGTGAGCACCACATTGGTGCATGCTTTAAAATTCCCTTCTGTTTCCAGACTACGCACCATTATTCAAAAAGAATCTTATGTCATCAATTCACATTTACCAGTGTTGAATTGAATGCTTACGGATTATTCATGGATCAGGTGAAGCAGGATTTTTGAGTATATACACTCATACTCATAAGAGAGTAGAACTGTTAATTAGGCAAAAGCTAATAGTTTGACTTTTTGCAAGGTAAACATGAGGAATGAACAGAACTAATCAGGCTACTAGGGGTCTACAGAAGCAGAAGAGACAGAGCCCCCTCACCTGCAGTTTGTTTCAAGTTTTTCACAACAGGAAACTCAGAAACCTTAAGCCTTGATTCCTTTCTTTTAGGTGAGAGTAGGATGAGAACTCAACAACTATTCTTTCATGGTATTCATTTCTTTTTAAAATTTAGGTAAACATACAAATCAGTGGCTTTCATTATGGTGTCTTTAGGTTCTTGGAGCATTTATAATTACATCTTTGTTATTGAAACTCAGACTTTTTTATGTATATGACTAAGAAAGAACATATGAGTAATTGCCATAGCTTAGCTTCCTACTTGAGTTACCACATTCTGCACTGGCATTTGAAACTTGGATTGTTACAAGTCTAGTGAAGACCCAGGAGAAAGAAGTAGGCCTCAGATGCAGCTGAGAAATTGTGAACATTTTCCTACTGAAGAGAATAATGTCAAAATTGCCATGATTTTAAGAAGAGATATTCAAGAAAGTATGGAATGATTTTAAGAAGAGAAATCCAAGAATGAAAAGCAGTTCTGTTAAGATCATTCTGATAAAAGGAAATGAATCCAGTGTATAACAGGGGAGATTTGTCTCAAAGTTTTACAAATCAGTCACCTAACTCTGACTATCTCTTGATTTTGACATGGAGACGTTTTATCTTATTGATGGATCTATAGTTTCAAGATACTTAAAGCAACATAAAAACCCAGATGGAAAAGCATTGTAGAATAGTTGGCATAGAATTGTTCTGGGGAAAGACAGTGTTTCTCCATGGCTGAAAGTTAGAATAGAAATCAGATTCTATTTACAGTTTCAAACAGTCTTTTGAGGACATTAGTATCCATCATTCACGTGTGATCTTCTGGGTAAGGTAAAGCAGCATTATGGCATTTCAAATTACCTTTCGATCTTTCTATTGTCTTCAGGCCATTTATCCATTTCTCTTTCTCAAATGAGGCCTGGTGCTTGGAGGCTTCTTGCATTTGTCTCTGAAACCCTATTTCATATTTTCTCTGTTCCTCTTATTGACTATTAGGTGCTCATTTATCCATTCATAGCCCATAGCCTGGTTACTTTCCAGCTATCAAACACATAGTTTGAAACAGTGAGAGGGGAGGAAAAGAGTAGAAGAATCTGTCATTTAAGCTAAAACCACATTTTGTCTCCAAGGGAAGATCCTCCTCTATGCTTAAGAATATATTTTCCTTTTGAGACTTTCTTGTTTTAAGTAGCCAAAAATAACTGGTCCAAGGAATAAACATGAAACCTCTCCAAATCAATAGCAAAGGCTTTAAGCAAAGGTGAAAACAAATTCTGAGATGTTTTGGTTCATCTGAAGTCGAAATTCAGCAGGGTTCTATAACTTAGCTCATCGAGAAAATCTGAATTGAATTATTTAAGAAAAGTGACTGTGGGCTCTGGAGCCATTAGGAGCCTACTAAACCACAGAGACATAAAACATTTTGTTTTCTCTCCAGTAGTGAAGATCAAACAGAATTCCAAGTGTAAATTTACTTGCATTTCTTCACCAATAGGCCATTTTGAACAAATAGACAACTCTGGGGGAAGCCATTGAGATTTTCCCAATTTAAGTAGAGGTGTGTCTTGACTTGATTGCAAGGATAACTCTGTCAATAAAGATGCTTGTCAACGATAGCGAATTCAGTGAATTTCACATGAATTTAACATCTGCATGTCCAGCATCATTTTCAAGATGCTGAACACAGAGACTACATCCTTCAAAGAACGCTGTTGGATGGAAGCACAATCTATCCAGCAAACTATCTCAGCAAAGAAGAGATAGTGCCATTCCCCATCATGTAAGGTTGCTTGGTGTTCCTTCAAGTTTCACAACAGCCCTCAGTGATTTCTTACAGATATTTACTTAGCACATGGCATATAGAACATTAAAAGGCTTTCGAAAAATCCCTCAGTTTTCAACTTCTGAAGGATTATTAACTTCAAAGTTTGAAGAAATGTCGCCTTTCTATCTTTGGAAATGCCAGGAGCCTTTGCATATCCCTACCACAGTACCAAGCAACCCCCAGCAGAGAAGAGCGATTACTGCCTCAGTGGCAAGAGGATGGCTTTTGATCTCTTAACATATTGGAAATTACTTAAAGGTAAGCCATCTGCTAGCCGAGGAACAAAAACAGATTACATCACACCCTGCTAGAAAGATTGTGTTAAATCCTGTATATCAAGGCTTTTAATAATTCTATATTAAGTCAGCTAATAGGATTAGGTACACATTTTCTTTAGGCTTATTTCCTCAACTATTAAAAAAAAACTTTTTGTGTAAGTGTGACAACCTGCAAAATTCAAGAGTATTCCACTGTGAATATAAAGGATGCTTTTAAGAAGTAACATTTCCTCAGATCACCACTGCTTCCCAAGGAGATGACATTCCAGATGAGTTTGGGGAGAAAGGAAGCCAGTGTGTTTCTATTATTGGCCATCGGAAATATTACCTGTGCATTAACAAACCTTCCTACCTGAGATCCATGCTTTCAGTGCTGTCCAGCAGGTCAAAGGGAAATTCAAGCAGGTGAGGTTACCTGGTCCCCTCTGGAATAATGATTAATGGAACTATGGTGACAGTACACTATGGAGTGGAAATGCTAAAGGTACTGAAGATAATAAAAGGATAAATTTTGTTGAGAGCTTAAAAGATCTGTGAGACCGAACAGTTCCATTCTTGAGAAATCTTGCATTCTGCAATTCTACTAAACAGAAGTGTTCCCTATGCTGCCAGCTCTGGGCCACGAGAATATTAGAATATATTTACATGATGACATTTGGGGATAAAAGGAAAGGGTCTTTATGCTTTGTCCCTTGTTTCAATAATTTACTAAGTGCTACCATACAATCCCACAACATGAGGTAACATGCTGTATATGTTAAGTTCCACTCATTGCTTCTAGATCGTTTTGTAAGAGGTTCATTTTCTCTGTGTACTAGTGTCCTCTAGGATACCAAGTATTGAATAAGGTTGTTAGCAGTGACAGCAACAAACACCTTCATCTGTCAGTGGTATATCAAGTAGTTCTTAAAGGAAAAAAGAAAGGATCTCAGTTCTCTTGTGATATTATAGTTCTTACCTTCATGACAATAGCGTGTTATAAAAAAAGTCAAATAAAATGCAGGATTCAACATATTTAGAAACCAGCCAACGTGTTGTTTATGAAAAGCATTTGAGAAGTATCTGTTGAATTCTACTTCCAAAAGGTTTATAGAAATGGTTGGCCTGATTTTGCTTTAATGATTGAATAATGCAGAGTTAATTGAACTTAATTCTGCCATGGCACAAATGAGAAAGGAAATATGAAAATCACTAGTCTAATATTTAGTTGTTATAAATTATGCATTATTGCAAATGGCACAAACTTATGTGCTTTTTACAGACATGATAAACACAATAATAACAAATCTTATAATAGTTACTGTATCTGTAAATACTGTGTTCGTTATCTCTTTGAAAATTTTATTCCTAATCCTCACATCTTTGAGCAATAGATGTTACTGCTCTCTGTCTACTAGAGAGAAAACTGGAATCTAAAATGTTTAAGGGAACCCAAAGCACATGCCAGAGTGAGGGTTGACAGCAGGGTTTGATAACAAAGTCTTTGTCCTTTCTGTTATGGTGGTCTGTTTTCCATTGGAAAGGGGTTGGGAGGTCTTTTTCTTGCGCTGTACTCAGTGACTTCATTTAGCTTTCTTTGTTTCAACTTTTAATGACTGGACATAATGACATGTGAGAGGCTCAGAATTTGGATCAGAGCATATCACGTTGTCTTCTTAAGGCAGGCACCATGATGCTTTTCTAGATTGTTCCTTTTATCAGTTCTATTAGCTTAAAGTAGCCAAATAAAAATATCCTTAGGAAGGCTTTTCCAAGGCTATTGATTTTATCTTTCATAAACCACCAACTTTAGGTTTACAACTCTGTATTTCTCTTAGGCAATGTGCTTGTTTGGCAGCATGTCCTAGAAAAAGGCAAAAACAAATATCTAACAAATTAGTGATAAGAGAAATATCTCAAGTGTCATTGAATATTGAAATGACGAGGTTTATGTTTAATAATTAATCATACTATCTGCTAGTAGAAATATTCCTGGGCAATAAGGAATTAAATATATAACAGAACTCAAAATATTTGCTTAATATGTATGTCAAAATTTGTGTTGGAATAATACAAGCTGCAGTTTCAATGTTTTATTTTTATCTATTGCTTACATAATTCTTCAATGTCAAGTTCCTCATAAGGCACCCTCTATATAGACATTCAGGACTATGGGTTCTTTCCATGCATACTTCTGACATGTTGAGCATGTGACCTCTGTGTATGATGGTGAAGAAAAGGGAAGAAGCATGGAAAAAGTTCCATGAAGCCTGTGGACCAAGGGAAGAGGTAGTGCCTATTTCCTTCACTGACTTTCTACTGGAAAAATTCAGTTATAAGATATTTAAAAAGAAGGGCTGGAGGTGGCTTAGAGGTTAAGCCTCTGCCTTGCAGGCGGAAGGTCCTGAGTTTGGATCCTAGACCTCATGTATAGACACCAGGCGGAAGCGGGGGCAGCCTGCGTTTGTGGTCCTGGTAGGGCAGAGTAAACAAGGAGGTGGAGGCAGTCCATGGTGGTTCCCAAATTTGCCCGTGGTTCTACACAAACACACACACACACACACACATACACGCGCACACACACATACACTATTGAATTAAAAGAAAGATATTTAAAAAGAAATTGAAGTGATTCATTAATTCAAACTCTTACATAATTATAGCAAGAATTCTATAGCTAGGATTCATTCAACATCCGTGCTTCATCTATGTTGACTACTGCTGTGTTCAAATAACCAAGATACGGAAACATATTAGAAACATATCAGCAAGAAAATAAAGAAAACATTGCACATGTGCTCAGCAGAGTTTTATTCAATCATAAAGAAGAATGAAGTTATGTCATTTACAGGAAAATAGATGGAAGTACAGCTCATCATGTTGAGTGAAATCAGTAAGATTAAGAAAGACAAATCTCACATGCTTTCTCTCTAAGCCAGAATCTAGAGTTATATATAGATATATAATTTGTTTCATATTTTTATTATTCTTATTTATCTAAAAGCAAATTATTTCCACAAAGAAAAACTTTTCATAAGCTTTTTATTCTCTGTATTCCCTTCTTAGATGCTGATTTCTATGTAAAAGAACACATTTTGATTTTTTCAGTGACATTTCTTAATGATAGAACCCTAAGGAGGTCCTTGACAAAGAGCCTGCTGCCCCCTTTTACATTCCTGAATTTAACTGTGTAAACACATAATGTGTCCCTAATTACATATTAGAAATAAAAATGACTTTTTAAGGTGAAAAAACAACTGCTTGCAATGTAAAGGGGCTGTCAAGTGAAAAGGCATTATCATCGTTCTGAGAACATATCTGTCTCCTTGTCTGGAAAATGGAAATAATTATGCTATCTTTCAAATTTATTATGAAGATTGAATGAAAGGAAATATGCAACATGCTGATATAATACTCTCTACCTGTAAAGATGATTGAACTTATCTGTGGACCAGTAGCCTGAACCTGGTTGTTACTCAGCTCTTTCTTGCTGTGATAAAATACCTGAGAGAATACAATTAAAAAGAGGAAGAACTTTTGGCTCACAGTTGAAGATGGTTGTTTTACCTTGTGGTATGAGGTCTGAGATAAGTCAAATATGTGGTGGGGAGTGTGTTACAATGCAAAACTCTTTACCTCATGACGACATGGAGTGGGAGAAGGTATCACAGAAGGGAAGGCAGGAAAAAGACAGAGAAATATAGATCAGAGACTACATGTAGCCCTCAACAGCAATTCTAATCCCTTTAAATAAACTAGATCCAATAGTTCCCAATAGCTCATTAAATTGTGAATCCATCAATGGAGTTACACACTAATGAGGCCAAAACCTCCCAGAATCCAGTCACTTCTCACATAACTCTGTCTTTGAACACTGGTATTTTGGGGACCAAGTTTTCAATACATAAGCTTTCGGGGACATTTAGAACCTTAAAGTATAGACAGAAGCAAAAGTTTATGTGATGTTATTTTGTGAGAAGTGTAATTCAAGGAGATAATAGTGAGGGATAAAGAAGGAAGAAGAGCCAAGATGAGATTGATGTGTGATCAGGATCAGTATTACTAAGAATATTTCTTTGATAAGGGACATACTTCTCTCCATTGAGTAGCTGCAGCACTAGCACTTCCTTTGTCAATATAGTAACTCATTTCTTTGCCTTCTAGTCCACTAGAGAGGAACCCAAGAAGTCAGACATGAAATTTTAAGTTCTACAGGACTTTCTCTGTGTGCCTTGTAGAAGTTTTACTTCCTTTCTCACCTTAAAATGGAAACTGAGACCTCCAAGAAAATGAGAAAACACAAGTTCACTGTGAAGGTGAACAGTTCAGATCATTCTTTACAAGAACTGAGAAGGTTGCATTCACCAGATGATTTTATATAAAATTTATATTAGAAAACATGCCAGTTCACTCACAATACATCTCAGATGCATTTGGGACCAATATGTGGTTGTTATGATAATTCACCATGAATCAACACCAGACTTAAAAATGTTCAGGGCCATATAAATTCTACAAGAAATATATAGGTGAACTCATCTTAGAATATAATGGACACTGTTATTTTCCAGCTCTTTATGACACTGATTTCTGAGATTCTTTTTAGTGTTTTTTTGTTTCTAAATTATGGGCTTAAACAGAGCTAAAGATAGTTTCTAGGGCTTCTGTCTTTCTTCTCCATTCATAATAGCTAATGGACTATAAGGTTCTATCAAATTATAAATATATTAGCTCCAGTTATATACTTAGGATGCAGGCATTCACCTCATGTTAAGTATGTGAACACTTTAAGTTGTGTGAAACAAACCTGGGCCAAAAGTTGTTATCACTTTGTCTAGATGAACTTCCACTCCAAGTGGAAACCTTTGAAAGTAGTTCAGGTCTCTTGATATTATCTCAATTTCAATTCCTTATCTAAGGCACTTTAATAGATCTGGATTTCCCCTTTTAGCAGTAGGTAGCTATTCTGCTACAGTCACATTCGAGGTGGGAATCAAAGGAGTATTCAATGCATAACTTGTGATACCATTGAAGGATGTTTTCTTGAGGGATCCTAACTTCCCAGTAAATCACTCTGACTCTCTGAGCTTTTAGAAAGGGAAACAGAGCAATGGGATGGAGTTATTTTACCATAGCAGATGACATTAGCATTCTCTTGCCAAATATTAAAAACACACATCAACAAATAAATGAACTTCACAGCTCCTTTTAGGATGCTGAATGCTAACTATAAGCAGGTATCTTCGTGCTGATAATTTTTCTGTATCCAGATTCATATTCTGTCTTCCTCAAACCAGTCCAAGGTCTCTGAGCTTCCGGTCCTCTCTTTATAGCCCTGTACTCTTACCAGATCATGTGAATGAGTTTCTATGGTTCTTTGGGTGTATAATCTATTTCCTATATAGGAGTAGCACTAGAGTTGGGTTAAGACTTCAACTAGGTCAGCATCTAAAGGTAATGAGGAATGTTGGGGATGGACATCAAGGGAAAAAATAATCACTTGCTGATGTATCTGCCTTAGGGGAAGGCCTTGGACAGAATCCAGGCAGGTGGATATTTCTTTTCTTTGGTAAGGTTCTTAAAGGGTTTAATGGAAACTTGGAGTTCAAGATTCTCAGGGTAGTTAGTCCAAATATTCCCACCCACTATCTTACTATCAAGAATAAGATCTTGTTATAGGAGATCTGTTGAAACTGTGCATTTACTCTTCCTTGTGGTAAGCTGCTTGGGCAGTTAGATCTGTGGTCTTCTCTGTGGTTTCAAGAGCTGACAGCTTTCATCACTGTTGCCATGGGAAATTTCTGATTTTCCAAATAATGCTTGACTTGAAATTGACTTCCTTATGATATAGTTTTTATTTTCCAAGGCTTCTAGTATAGCTAATAACAAGCATTTCTCTTCTAGAGTGTGATAGCTGACCTTCACTGTTAAACTGACTAGATTTAGAATTTCCCTTGAGAAATACCTCTGAGTGTGTCTATAAGAGTGTTTCTGGAAAGGGGAAATTGAAGAGAGAAAATCCACAGTGAATATGAGTGGTACCATCCCAAAGGCCTGGGTCTTTAAGTGAACAAAAAGGAGAAAATGAACTGAACAATAGCACTGATCTGTTTCCTGATTGCAGATGCAGTATGACCAGCCCCACTCTATTGCTGCCATGACTTCCCTGCCATGAAAGTCTGCATGCCTTCTTAGACCATGAGCAAAAAGTAAGCCCTTCCTCCTTTAAGTTGCTTCTTCCATCACAGTAACAAGAACAGTAACTGATCTATACAGTTTTAATACTTGAACAATTATTTATTCATACTTTTAGCTGTGATGAGCTTTCATCTAACAATCTGTATCTTAGTCTAATAAATCATAGGTGGGAGTCCAAGTTAGCGTTTTACAACATGCTAGTACAGTCAACATCACCACCACAATTAACATTAGAGGTGTGATTTCTTTAACTCAGATACCTAACATGTTCCTGAGAGGCTTCTTTCTGGAGTCACTGTGATATCAAACATGTTCACCTTGGTTCCTCAAGAAGTAGAGTCTGAAGGAAAGACTTCATTAAGGAGTATAGTCTAGAATGAGAACAGATACGTATAGATACGTATAGATATAGAGATTGTTGGAGGAAAGCATAAGATTGAGGATCAAGCTAGCTGATGCTATGTTCAACCCATTGCTTAATATTATAAACCTTCCTCTGAGAAGCTACCCTCTCAGGGAAGCTCTATAAGGTAAGAAAGAAAATAAATTAAGCCATGGGTTCCTGATTCTTACTCATCTAAACTTCTTCTCATATAGGTACTAACTTCATTTCATTTCTAAATTTTTTCCCAAAGAATGCCTAGCAAATTGTTTTTTTCAGGGCATTTTTAAATTTCTATATTAATATGAGAAATCTTTGGCAGATAGGGCAATGTCAAGGCCTATAGCACAAGGTTGATCCTGGGTACCTTTTATCAGAACACAATACATGCAACCAGTCATCACAGCAGTGATCAGAGGTGAGGACAGCAAAAGTAGAAAAATTCCTTGTGGTGCATGGCAGATGTCCATGTTCTTTTCAGCTTCTTTAGGTAAAAACTCATTGTTGGATGATGATGTTTCAGGGGTTAAAACCTTTGCCTTGCACGAAAAAGAACTTGACATTGAATTCCCAGATCCCTTGTAAACATGTTGGGCAGGTATGGCAGCACCATATATTTCTGACTCTGAAAAGAGGAGCCTGGAAAACCCAGAGCAAAGCAATAAGGAGAAAAAGCAATTCGGGATAGTGCCTGGCATCGCCCTTAGGGCCCCCACAGATACTCCCCACTCCCACACTTGCATGCTTGCAAAATAATAAAAGTAGCATTTTTTTCTGATACCAAAACAAATAAATGAAGAAAAATTCATTAAAGGTTAAAGATACACATTCTCACTTTTCAAATGGATTCAGTTATGGAGTATGTTGCATTTTATATCTCATATTATTTTCATGCTAACTGCTCTAAGCAGACAAAAGAGGTGCCCAGAAAAATTAAATTAAAGCCTAGAGTAAGTGTGAATGGTATTTATATGGTAAATATAGTAGGTAAGTAGCAGGTCTAGAGCCATAATCTACAGATTTATTCAGAAAGTGTTTTGGGAGTGGGAATGGCATGTCATGCAGCCAATTCATTTTTTCCTTTTCTAGATATTCTGATTCTTTTGATTCTTTTTTTTTTTATTATTCAACTGTGTGCATATGCGTGTGTATGTGCGTGCGTGTCTGTGTATGTGTAGAATCACGGACGAATTCGCGAACCACCATGGGCGCCTCCACCTCCTTCTGTCCCGGGATTCACAGGCTCCGCCCTACCAGGACCAGAAGCGCAGGCCGCCCCCGCTTCCGCCTGGCGTCTATACGTGGGATCTGGGATCCAAACTCAGGACCTTCCGCCTGCAAGGCGGAGGCTTAACCCCTGAGCCACCTCTCCAGCCCTGATTCTTTTGATTCTTAACTTCACAACCGTGCTAATATAAAACTTACTTCTGCATCAAAATGATCTGCAAGCAAGCTTGAGATTTAAAGTAACTTTAATTTAAAATAAAATTGTCAACTCAACAGGAACTAAAGTCACCTAGGAGACAAGTCTCTAGGCACACCTATAATGGATTATCTAGACTAGATTAGCTTCTAGTCTTGTCTATGAAGGATTATTATCTTGCTCAGGTTAATCGAGGTGGGAAGACTCATCCACTGTGGAGGGCACCACTGACTGAGCTGTGATCCTGGACTGCATAAATGGAAAAGGGGAGTTTAATACAAGTATGCATTTTTCTCTACCTGCTAGTCGATTATGGGTGTGATGTGATCAGCTGCTTCAGGATCCTGCTGCCTTGATTTTCCTGCCATGATGACTCTACTCTCAAATTAGGAGCCAGATTAAACTCTTTCTTTTTTAAACTGCTTTTTTCGCCATAATATGTTGCCACAGCAACAAGAAAAGTAGCTAAGACAGTGTGCCTTCTTCAATTTTATCCCACCTCAAATGGTTTGTGTCCGCTTATTTATTGTGAAGACAGAGGTACCAACTGAGGATGGCCCAGAGAAGACGATGGTCATTCATTTAGCACTCTGATTATTACAGACATAACTCATAATCTTTAAGAAAAAATGTGCCATTTATCCTCATATTTGTCTCAGTTTTTAACTCAGGTAATCCCAGCAGCTATTCCAGATGACTTTATTGAAGACATATTAAGATATCGCCTTTCCACAGATGCATAAGTGTTCTCCCTTCCCTCTTCAGTTTTAGGACTATCTCTACATGACAAATGTATCATGCAACATCCTTTACCAAAGTAAGCAGTGTCCAAATGAATAGAGTTATCTCAGATACTGTCAAGACCATTAGGGAGGACTTCATGCAAAAGGATTATTATAAAACCCTCTGTGGGTTTCATGACATCTCAAGCTTCTCTTTGAAATACTAAGTACACATACAATGGTGCTAGCTAAGGAGATATAACGATCAACTTGTCTTCTCTACTAACAGCTTTAATACTTTTGTGACAACACTAAAACATCCTTTGAGGGGACATATAACTTACCTCCAGGCTTGGGAACATGAGCCTGGTATCATTAGCTAGTTCTTCCCTAGGTGACGTGTACCATTTCCGTGATTCCCGTCAACTTTGCTGTTAATGAGCCCCAGGCACAGGAGCTATTGTACATACTTGCAAGACAGTTAACCTCTCCTGTGCCTCCTGCTTCTACTGCAGCTGCTGGTGCCTGGAAGAGGAACCAAGAATCTTCATTTGTTCCTAAAGACTGCACTGTGGTGAGACACTGGTTTCTCTAGAATCTCTATTGCTAGACTGCTATTTACATTTTCTTGGTTTTCATTTTCTTGTCAAATGAGAGCATTCACAATTATTGAAAAGGAATGTTTTTAGTTTTTGAAACCTTCAGTACCAATAAGTCCCAGTCCAATGTAGTTGTACCGGCATAGGTCATTGACTACAGTAATGGAATCCTGTCTGACTCTTGGTTTCAAAGTATGCTTCTGTCACCTTTGCTTGTGGGACAATGGACTGTTATTTACCTTCTTGAAGTCTTAATTTTTTTTTGCTCTGTAAAATAAAGATAAACATAGGTCATATCAAATAAGATCATTTTAAGAAATAAAGTAGATGAAAACAAGCAGGACTCTTAGCTTAATTGAGCACTTACCCCCTCCCCCAGGAGCTGTTTCAATTAACCACTGAAAGCTGGCACAACTGTCCAAAGTCTGCCCTGATTGTATGTGAAAAAGTGTCCATGAAGAGCAGTGAAGGTCTGAAAAGGTATGTTTGTGAGACAAACTCATTACTCGGATTGCCTTAAATTTGTAAGTTCTTCCTTTTTTCCCCTCCAATGAAAAGGGAGGACAGAATTCTTTTAAAATCTGTAGGAACTGTTTGTCACAAAGATCAAAGTTAATATCCCTTTCTTCATTTCCTCTAAAGTTCAGCTCCTTTTTTTTTTTTTTTTTGATAGGTACTAAACTCCAGCTAAGAAACTTTATTGAGATTTTCTCATCCTCTCTCTTGAATTGACAGTATCTGTAATCCAATCACCATATGGTCAATTATTTTCTCAAACAGAAGATCCTCAGAATTGTCTGAAGGTTGGACAATGGAGTAGTGTTAGAAACGCTGCTTTTGATATAGCTTCGTTTGAAAAAAAAACTCTCTATTTTGAGCAACTCAACCACTTCTAGCTGGCTTTTTCTAAGGTTCCAGAAATATGACCACTGAATCAGAGCTATGACAGTCTGAAATATCAGAAATTTGTATCAGCAGATTTACTCATAAATACTCACATAAAACATTCTGGATATGTATGAACATGTATGATTCATATGTGCACATAATATATATGCTTTTTTTATAGAGCAAGAAGTTAAGTCTTATATCTTCCTTGCAGCAAGTTCTTATCTAGTCTTTGATCTAGTAATTAAACAATTAAGTGTCATTTATGATAATTATACATTACAACAAAGTGGTAAATAGGCATTAACTCACTTGAGAAATATGTTCTGTGTTAACGCCAGCATAAAGTAGTCTCCAGAATCAACAAAGTATCCGTGTTTGGCACATGGTTCAGCACTGGTATTCTTGATGATAACAGCTACTAAAGCAGAGTGGAAAAGGCCCACACACTAGCCTTAATCAGAAGGGCTCACTAACCTGCTCTGAAATATTGTTCTTATAATAGTTTTACTTGCTAGCAATGCAGGGAATGTTCCTTCCCATTCCACTCTTGGCGAGAAAGGGGAAGGATATACATTTCTCTTGTGCTCACACTACACACACACACACACACACACACACACACACACACACACACATATACGGTAGAAAAGTTTGATTCTCATATATCCTGTCATGTTTAACATGACATCAATATGATGTTAAATCTGAGATAGGAAGCTCCCACTTTTCTTTTCTGTCCCTCTTACACTAAGTAAGGATCCCTAATGATTCTCAACATTGGCTCCCAAAGGAGAGGGCAGGGAAGAACCTTGAGTCTAGTGTACTCCTCCTGTCCAGTTCTTTTAGATGTCCTCCCCCGATACTGCTTGTGACTTCTCACTGATCCCCCACAGCTATGAACAGACCAGTCTTCCATGAGGGACAGGAGAGAGGCTGGAAAGAAATCGCTTATCAAGACCATGCCCATATTAGAAACTAGAAACAAGTATTCACTTCTATTATCCACTTCAAAGGGTAAAGTCATTAAAGAAGAATGATAATACCTAGAGACGATGATCATCATAATCATACCACTAATAACTGCTGATACTTCTATGGATGACAATAACAACACAAGAAAAACTTCTGTGCTGGACTGAAAACTCACATTGCTTCAGGCATCAGAGTTCAATTTTGAAACAATTCTCTATGGGCTACACCACATTGTTCATGCAACTTTATCATGTGTTGGTGTATTTAATCTCTCCTGGGTTACATATAAGCTTTTGAGGAGAAGAAACACAAAAGACTAATACTTATTAACAAAATACCTGATCCTTCAAAATGCAGTTTACAGTAAGGAGGTAGGGTGAGATGAATAGTTTTAAAATGTTAACCACTAATCAGATGCTATAATGATAGTACTGTCTGCTATTTGTGGACAGAAAAGTGTAGCTAAGAAATAGAGACGAGAACTCTCCTTATGGTATAGAGACAGAAATCAGCTGGGTTTCATTCAGCTTTGCCTTCCACAAATATTAAGGCTCAATCTGAAATCAGATCTTAAGTCTTAATCTGACTATGAACAAAAGTCCTGGGATGTGAACCGTCCTATTAATTCTAGTAGTTTTAAATAATCACAGGTAGAATTATTTTATAAAACAATTTCTTAAGTCAATCAGGGAAGATATTCTAAGTGTTTGAAGGCCACGTTAGGATTTGCAACATCACTATCTCAAAGGCCACAGTTACTTGTAAACATGTATTGTATCTCTGTTGTATTTAGGGTAGGACAAAGGCTTAGAAAATGTTGCAGGACATTTAGGAGATGCAGAATTCTTAAATATGTTACATATGGTTTTATTCTCTAAAATTCATTGCTTATTTTGCTTACAATGCTTTAGGTTCCTGTAAATTTGTCAATGGCTAATAATAACACCAGAGGACAGTCAAACATGGTTGGACACAGGTTATCGTTCAGTTTTTGTTACTATAACAACATACTTGACACAGGCTACTTATGAAGAAAGGGACAGTCTTTGGCTTACAGTTTTGTTGATTAAAGGGGGTGGCACCTGATTTGGGTGAGGGTCATGTCATGATGAATAGTAGATGGTAGATGACTGCATTTCTGTTCAAGTGACCTTATCTGAAATCTGAAACAGAGAAAGGGCTAAGGATCCACAAAATCCTTAGAGAGTATAACATCAATAACTTTAGACCTATGCCTTAAAAATTCTATCACCTCCCAGTAACTCCACATAACCGTACAAGCTTTTGGTTACAATGGACCATGGTGGTCCTTTGCACCTTTATTATCCATCCAAGACTGTAAGTAAGTCTCATTCATAATCTTTGCCCTTTCCCTATAAACAGAGCAGGATTTTCTCTAATGTGAAACTAGAACTCAAGAGATGCCAGAAATGGGGCTTTGATGGAAATGGGTGGAAACAAGAGGATGGAGCCGGTTCTGCATGGTACAGAACCTACTTTGTCTTTTGTCTATAGAGTGGGGCAACTTAATTTGAGAGAAACAGAACTCAAAAATAACTTTCTGCAGACAAGAGCATGCTACATGTCAAATAGAAAATAATAAGATTAGGGAATATACTTTTTTAAAAGTATATAAATTAATAAAGTAATAAATTACTAATATAAAATTTCAGCCAGCAAATTTTCCAACTTTCAGAAAGAGCTTAAAGTTCACCAACTGAACAAGAGAAACAGGAAGGGAAAGAGCTGATGGGAAGATAGATAAGTGAGAAGGGAGAACAAACAGGGAGGAAAGTTTGGGAATTAGAGCTTCAGGCAAATATGCCTACTGGTGGCAAAAGAACATTCCGCTCTTTTTACATCTAGCTAAACCAAAAGACTACTCAGCTGCTTCACTCTTAGTTTAAATCCAAAGATAAACTTATTGGAATTTTTATATTTTTTATTTTTTTAATGTCCAAGTGGCATTTTTATCTCTCTCTCTCTCTTTCTCTCTCTCTCCCTCTGTGTGTGTGTGAGTGTGAGTGTGTGTGAGTGTGGACAAGTGCATGTTACAATGTACACATGGGGGTTAGAGGTTAATCTTGGCTATTGGTCTATACATCCTACCTTGTTGAGACAGGGTCTTTTGGTTTTGCCCTTGTGTTTACCATATTACTTAGTCCACAAACTCCCAGGGATTCTTCTGTGTTTCTACCTCCCGCTCACTACAGGAGCAGTGGAATTACAGATGCTTCATATGGTTATGGGGATCTGAATTCAGGTCGTGATACTTATAAACAGCAAGCACTTCACCCACTGAGTCATCTCCCTAGCCCCCTAAGTGACATTTTTATTGCAAAATAGTATTCCATGCTTCACAGTGATTTTGAAAAATTACCATTTGACCTATTTGGTAGATTGAGACAAGTCAAAAGGAGGAGTATGACCCTGTTTTTCTTTAATTTAATACAGTATCAAAAACTTCTTGTGGTGATAGTTCAATATTTTACCTACCAGGTAGAATCCTACCAGGGATTTACTTCTGTAGAATCATATGGGAAGGCCATAGGGTAGTTGGTAAGAACCCTGGCCTTGTAGCTTTGTTTTCTGATAGGTCACAGTTTCCTCATTCATAAAATGAGGCAGTAATAAATTTCCTGTGGTCTTTTTACAACTCTAATTTTTAGTGCATTCAGCAGTTTTTAAAACAGAGTGTTTTGAGATGACTGTGGTTCACTCTATAGCACATCTTCTTGTGGAGTTTAAAACACATGTTTTTCTTTTCCCATTCATTTCTGCTGAGTAGAAGGACAAAGAAATGTAAGCGGAAAGAAAAACTAAAATATTATATTGCTTAAGGTTAGTGCTGAGCAAACTTGAACTGGGGATGACCTTTTTGAATTTTTACTTGAATTCTGATGATGATTTATTTTCTGTAGAATGACTAAATCTGATATAGTAGTGATTTTTGAAAACACTTGTCAGGGACATTGTATTTGAATAGAGAATTTTAGAAAACCTTGCAGTACCTAAAGGTATAATGTTAAAGAAGGAAGGTATTTTGCAGAGAATATCTGGCCTACTGA
This sequence comes from Typhlomys cinereus, assembly GCA_023101885.1. NCBI lineage: Eukaryota > Metazoa > Chordata > Mammalia > Rodentia > Platacanthomyidae > Typhlomys > Typhlomys cinereus. The sequence continues at coordinate 3,523,791 of JALPQD010000050.1, read as the reverse complement.
TAATTGCTACCAAACTTCTTTTCTGTGTCCAGGCTTATTTTCATGAAAAGAAAAACACAGACAACTATTGGAAATAAAATACAAAAGTCTTCCTCTCCTTTCCTGTAACAGTCCTCCAGGTTGCAACTTACTTTTCTTGGAAATCATCATAGTAAAGATATGGGGTCATACTCAGACGTTTCTATCCTTATAAACTATCCATATCCTCCCAAGGTTTTCTGTCTATGTCTTGGTGCTGATACTTCTCCAAAGAGAAACTGAGTACAATGATAGCTTAAGGTACATTGACTGGCACAAATTTTACTAATGGCATTAATCTACTTCTAACAGCCTTTTCTACTTACGAAGGGAGCATCAAAGCTCCAGGAAGTAAACTACAAATAGCCCCACAATAGTAGCAGGATGACATTTCAAACGAAGGCATCAAAGAAAATTCCCCAACAGTGATACTTTTTCCTAATGGTTCTGGAGGGATAATTAAGTTGTTTATCACCTTTGATGCGATAACCCCAACACAGGTGTTCCCTGGAAACCAATTAAAAATACTTACAGCTGATAAAGAATGCCTCTCAGCTCAACAAATTTACTAATAATTCCAATCCCATTTGGAAAGCAATCTTGTCAGGTCTTTTGACACCAAAAGGCAACTTTCACACTCATTTACACTTCAGTGCCCACGGTGACAAGCACACACAGGGTATTTACTCAGTCTCTCTTGATCTCAGGAGAAAGAGTCTTCTAGAAAACTTCCCTTGACTATTGAGTGACAAATTCAGTTTCAAAGTATGAATTGTGTGTAAGATTTTGGGATTCCTTTGAAAGAAAATAGTCTAGGATCTTACAGATGGTACCTTTGTCAAATTGTTAGTGCCTTGACTGTATCACTGTCATTCTGTAACTTTCAGTGACACAAAGTTGATTACTTTAGGTTCCATGGGAAAGAAGGAGCTATGTGAAAATATTCCACGTGACAGCAGTTGATACATATGCAGACTTATGGATGGATGCCAGTTTGGTCAGGACCCACTTACTGTTTCCATTATACTGAGACGTTGTCTCACCAAGCCCCAACAAATTCATCCACATCTATTGATGATTATGCTAGCACCTGCAGGTAGGTTGAGTCTGGTCGAACAGGCCATTGACAATGCTTTTGATTCTTGAGTTCTGAAGATTCATCAGTTATCTTATGACCGTGTTTGCTGGTTGATTGGCAGACAGGTTTCAGTTCTTATATGCGTCAATTTCATCATGATAATCATGCATGACTTTAAATTACAGCATGGACTTAAATTTCTTTCAGTCTGTTGGGTTTCTTTTCGTCTGTCTTCAGGTGGGGCAAGAAGTGCAACTTTGGATTCAGGCTTTTCTACTAAACAGCTGTGTGGCTTTTGGCCAGTTTTTTTTCTTTCTGAATGATCATATTTTGGTTTCTTTATCTGGAAGAAGAGAATTAGACTGGATGATATATCAAGATTTGTTTTGGCTGTATGCCTATGTCTATGTGCCAGCATACACATACATGTATATGAATATGGAGATTCAGAAAACAACCTTAATGTGTCCTTCCTCACATTTCCCCCTAGTTTGACATGGATCTCTTCACTGCTAGTGTGTAACCAGCACGGCAGAATTGTGAGCTTCTGGAGATTCTTGGGTCTTTACCTTCCATTTCCTGTAGTTATGTGGAGATCACAGATGTTTATATCCCAACTTTTATGTAGGATCTAAGTATCCAAACTCATGACAAGCATTTTACCCAGTGAGCCATTTTCCAAGTCTTATGTCAAAAAGTTTTAGTTCTCAGATTTTGGCAGAGGCAAATGGCAGAAATTTATATCTATCTTTCTTACTGTATTTTCTTTCGTAAGCTAGTTGTTTCACAATCAGTTTCTCATCTAAACTTCTTGAATATGCAGCTGCATTCAAATTGCACCATTAAGAGAATGAGGGAGGGAGTGATAAGAGACAAAGCTGGAGATGTCAGGCTCACCTAAGAAACCAAAGAAGAATTGTCAATATGTGGAAAATTGCATTAACTGTACATGCGGAGAACTGCTAAAGGGAGATTTGAGTCAGTGGAAGTAACTTTTGTGATAATAAATAACCCCCGTACTATGCCAGGTGACTGTGGAGGTAAAGAGGAATGGATGGCTGCAAGAGTGAGACACACAAGTATCAAGGATGACTGTTTTTTTCTTTCGTTCGCTGTTTTGGTTGCACAGAAGCAACATCAGTAAGATGTAGATGATTAGAAGAAGATTGGAGTTAGAGTGAATGGAGTATTTTTCATTTATTTTTAAAAATTCTTTTTGAGCTAATTATCATATAGAATAGTGTTTCATTATTACATTTTTCATATCTCTATAACTTTGTACCTTCCTTATTGATCAACTCCACTACTTTACCCAGTCCTTTCCTACTTGGTTCCCTCCCTATCCTGAATTAGTTCCCCTTCTGCTTTCTTGTTCTCTCTCTCTCTCTCTCTCTCTCTCTCTCTCTCTGTCTCTCTCTTGGGTTCTATATGTATATATCCAAGTTGCCATTATATATCACAAAGGGATTACCCAAATTATCAGATTGCTTGATTGCCCAAGATGCCATCAGTTTAGTCTGCTAATTGATTGTATATAACTACATCTAGATGATGTTTCAAATGCAATCTTAGGCAATAAAGTCAGAGATACATTTGAGATATCCAGTGGCAATTTGGATATGTAAGCATAGAAATAAAAGGACAATGAGGACTGGGTGTATAAATTTGAGAGAAATCTGCAAATGAGTCATTCTTAATGTAAGTGGCATAGATGAAGTAAGGAAACACGTGAGAGTGAAGAGTAAAGAGGGTCTAGCATTAACTCTAAATGTTAATGCCTACCCAGAGACTCTGGACTCACTGGCAATGGATACTGAAGAGTGATTGCATGGGTAGGAGGAAAGACAGGAGCTCAAAGTCAGAAAAGGAAGAATTACTCCATAAAGTAGGTAGTGTTCAGCAGCATCAGATCTTGTCCAGAGGCCAGGTTAGGGGTCATTGGTGAATTTATCAAAAATTTCTCTGGTAGAACAATGAATAGAGAACTTGGAGTGGGAAAAAGAGGAACTGAAAATGAAGAAGCAGGAGGTGTGTTATTGTCTAGACCTCTTCAGATGCATTACTTTGAGGTAGTAGAGGGATGGAGGAGCACGGCTTAAGGGCTTTATAAGGTTGAGTGCCAATTACTTTAAAATGAAAAAAACTTAAGCATTTGTTCTCTCCACAAATATTTCTTGAATGTTTATATTGCGCAAGGCCTGAAGCAATGGGGCATTGCAGTAGGGAGGTGGAAGAACACAGGCAATAAACAGAGAACACAAAAAAGTAGAGAGAACCAAATGATAACAATGTATAAAGACAAACAGAGGTGGGCTGCAGTGAGTACACGAGAAAGAGTACTGATTTATACCATGGCCAAGAAGGTCATTAGTATATGACTGAGATTTATCAGATAAAGATGTAAGTCACACAAGTTTTAAGGGATTCAAATTTTGGATAAACAATGCAATGTTTTTCAGTGTACTCCACTCAATGTTTGGAACATTGTTGTTTTTTATTTAAGATCCAAATTTAAGTGGGTATTTTGTATCTTACCTAACAAGCTTACTCAGTTGAAATGACATTTATAATGTTTTGTGTTAGTGAGAACTCTACAATTTTAAGGGATCAGTTGAATATAAAGGAGACAGATTGTATTCAAGAGTGACATAAAGCCTGTGGGAAGTTCTAAGAGAAGAGGGGATGTGTGTGGGTGCTCAGAAGTATATTGGGAGAAGGAGAAATCATCCTGACTAGTATCTCGGATGCTCTTCTGTGAACTGTAAATATTGACACATGTGGAAACAAGGGGCTGAAAACTTTAAAGTTGTGAATACAGTTGCTCCTTAGTTCCCATTGTCTTCACTGAGTGTCTTGGAGACAAAAGAGGGGAAAGATCTCTTCTTTCTGCTGATTCTCCTCTTAACCTCCGTCTCCTCGTAATAGGGGTTGCTAAGCACTAATTCCTAACATCTTTGCCTGGAACGGGGTGGGGTTCATGAACAATGTCTTCTACAGGGAATTGGACCCACTTAATTTTTTTTTTAAACTTTAGTTGGAAAGGTTGCTGCTACTGTAGGAAGCTTCTTAAATAGCTCTTCCTTGGAAAGGAGATTAATCTGAAGATAACATCAAAAGATCCATTCATAAGTATCAACTAATTCTGACATAAGTCCTTTCATATAGTGTGAAGAAAGAGATTTAGAAATTACCTTGATCATTTGAATACTATAGACAGTCAGTGAAGATAGACAGCACACTGAATTTTTCTTCTTGAGTTTTAGCTTTTGTTTCTGTTGTGTTCAGGTTTCTGCCTTTCCTACAACACGTGGACGTGCATCTTGCATTAGCTGTATGCACGGCATTTAAGGAGGCAAAGACGTTCCAACAAGTTGGAACGTATGTTATTCATTAACACTTCACATTTCATAATCATAATGTTGCATTCTTAACAAGCATAATAATTGCTTTGCATTATTTCATTTATATTTAGAGCATTTTATAGCATGTGCCTTCATGTTTCATAAACAGGAGGTTAAATGTAGGCTTTCCAGAGTGAGAGTAATGTGAGTGGAGTCTTCGTTCATGTGATGATTAGCTCAGTGGGACATTACCCAAGCAAGCAGCTGTTCAGCAAGTGACAGCATTAAGTGGTATTTCCCTTGAGTGTCACAGTGCTTGAGTGCATAACATTAGCATTCAACAGAGCTGTGAATGTCCATCAACTCAGAAAAAGTATATTTGTGGAAGTGGGAGAGCTCAATGTAACAAACTCCACTCTTCCTTCTCCCAGCACAAGGGCTGCACAGAAAACCTTCAGAGTCATGTTTTTGAGCATAGACTCTGGGAACATGTCGTCACAGAGAAGAGACTATCTGTGAAAGAACTTTATTAGGTGACCCAAAACTGAAGAGAAGTGACCAGGACAGGGATACAAAATTCGACTATTTACAAGAAAATTAGTCTTGTTGATTTTCTTGGATCCCGTCTTTGGTCGACCTTTTCCTGGGTGCAGTTTTAAGTGATGCAGACATTTTCTGTGCCCTTCTCTTAAAAATGTCACTCCCCCACCAAAAAAAGACTACCACTTTATCCAATGTGAGAAGTCCTCTGGAGTTTTTGAAATAGATATGGAGGGGCAGAGGAAAGTTCTGTCTAAGCCATATAGTAGGAAATATTTTCTATCACTTGTGTGAGAGAAAACTCACTTCTAATAAGTTTTCTCAATGTTTCCCTACAAAATTACTATATTTGATCAAAAGCCTATGATGAATTGTTTCCTGGTTTTATTTGGGATCTGTGTATTTTCCATAGAGATGAAAAAAATCAGATGTGAAAGAGATCTGAACCTTAATCTTAGCCAAGGGTCAGTGTACTAGGGTGGTCTGGAGAGTCAGTCAGATGTGAACAACATACCAAAGTTTTTGCTGATCAGATGGAATTAAAATTATCCTTATGTTTATCCCACTTTTCCTCATTCTGATGTGTTTTCTTGACTGAATGTAATGAGTTCACATCTTGGGAAGTGGAAAGCAAAAACCAAGTATAAACAAGAAATATAAGAATGCTGAAAGATTTATTATCCATAGCAGGTAAGAGTGGGATAGGAGTTATTTCCAAGCTAGTGTCCTTCCTGAACAATTGAAGCATGAGACTTTGTTGGGAAAGCCTACACATGCTAATTGTAAAGTACTTTAGGCTCAGTTAAGGAGTACTCTTCAGAGCATGCTCAATTTTAAAGCGACAGTTCAAGAAGGAAAGACAGCAAACATACATGGGGGCATACTCCTCTTAAGGATATGGAATACATGTTTGAGGAGTGAAATAATGGACAGAAATGTCTCTGGACATAGTTTTTCTTCACAAGTTTTAGCTAAAACAAAAAAAAAAAAGAAAGAAAAGACACTTAGAGGCACATGACTTTTTCATTTTTTACATGATTTTCCTCCTAATGATACTTTTCTTGTTTTTTTTATTATTATTTATTCAATTGTGAGTGTGTGTGCGTGTGTATGTATATATATGTGTGTGTGTGTGTGTGTGTGTGTGTGTGTGTAGAACCACGGACGAATTCGGGAACCACCATGGACGCCTCCACCTTCTCTTGTTTACTCTGCCCCAGGATTCACAGGCTCCGCCCTACCAGGACCAGAAGCACAGGCCGCCCCGCCCCCCCCCCCCCCCCCCGCTCTATACGTGGGGTCTAGGATCTGAACTCAAGACCTTCCGCCTGCAAGGCAGAGAGGCTTAACCCCTGAGCCACCTCACCAGCCCCACTTTTCTTGTTTTATAGTCAACTATTCCTATGGTCTTTTTGTGGGTTCCTATAGCTTCTTTATGTATCAGAGCAGAGACAGTGCTGTGAATGCAGCCTCCAAATGTGATGTGAAGGGTGAAATGTTGAGATCTATCTTTGTCATCAGTGGGTGGTTGTGTCAAGTTTGGAATGATAGTTACCAAGTTCTGAAAAGGTATTAAAGGGCTGGAGATAGACCACTGTTTCTTGCGTTAAAAAGTATAGTGGACTCATGGGTGGCTTACAAATTTATGTTTTACTTATGTTGTGCTGTTTTATTTAGTGATAGGGATTCACTGGTCTTGATGTGATCCTCCTGCTTTCACTCTTTTCCTTTAAAAGAAGCTTTCAAGAATATTCCCTTGGGCTGGAGAGGTGGCTCAAGGGTTAAGACTCTGCCTGACAAGCAGAAGGCCCTGAGTTTGGACCCCAGATCCCAGGTAAAAATATCAGATGGAAAACAGAGGCACTTTGCATTTCTGCAGGGCAGAGCCTGGGAAATCCCAGAGCAAAGCAAAAAGGAGGTAGAAACAATTCAGAATGATTCCCAAAGTCACCTTTGGACCTCCATAGGGACACACAGTTCTCTCTCTCTCTCTCTGTCTCTCTCTCTCTCTTTCACACACACACACACACACATATGCCGCGTCCCTATCCAACTAATCTGGTAGAATATGTCTCAGTTTGGAAAAGGTGGATTCAAAGTAACATGTTTTGGGATAAGGACATGGCTTTATTTAAGAGAAATAAGGAAAAATATGGGAATTGTCAGGCCTTGGTGTTTCTTCCCAGTCCAGGCCTAAAGCCTGTCTCCTGAGGAAGGTCACAGTAATGCCACCTATGAACAGGGGCTGGACACTCTCTCCTAGATAATTCGGGTTTTGCCTCAGGCAGGAAGAATTCTGGGAATTAGGAGTGCCCCTTACCTAGGTTTTGTTTGGGATAATTCAAGTTTTGCCTCTGGCAGGAAGAATTCTTCTGGGAATTAGGAGTGCCCTTTCTTAGATTTTTTTGGAACTAGTTTCCTGCTCTCTGTTCTAGAGAAGAAGCCTGCTTTTCAAGTTTTAGTCAAATACTAAATAGAAATTTCATGTCTAATCATTTACAATAAGTAGACTTGTTAGCCAGAATGTGTGCACTGATTTTAAGGAAATTAGAGAATAACTTCTAGAATCGTAAAACATAGGTTGGGTAAGATTCCCACCTATGTGGTTCCACCTCACTCAGAAATTCCAGAAGTATAAGACTATGCTATCAGTCCACTAGAATCTTAAAAGAAACTGTGATACCCTCTTACCCTGGCTGAAGGCCAAGGAAGAGACCATCATGCCAGAAAGTCTAGATGCCAAGACTGCCCCTGGAGATGGTATTTGCAATCCAAACTGGGAGAATCCATGTCAGAAGCAAAGGGGGCCGTGTCTTTCCTACCCCAAACAGCACTCTTATGAGAAATCACAGAGATGGACCATCTGAGTGCACTCCCACCAATGATCGCCTCCGCCCTGAAAGAGACACCCTTGGCATATGGGGCCTGACTGGACCCCAGGTTTGGAGTATGCATTGTTAACAGATGGGTCATCTAACTGATGGCAATACGCTTCTGGAATTCCTCAAAGGAAGACATAAGCAACCTTACTAAAGGAATAGAAGGATGTTATTATAGAAGTTATTCTTTTAATAATTATATTGCTTAAGTGTTTTCTTCAGTGCATACCTCAGTGCTCCATCGACAGAACCAGCTATAGCTTATTGGCCTTGAGTATCCAAGTCAAGGCCCCCTTAGAGATGTAGTTTAAGCTTGGATAGTAGAGACTACATGAGCAGCATACATCTTCCCAAGTTAGAACCTGCTGCCATGCCTGGTGACTATGTCGACCTGCCTGACTGAGAGGATCAACCTGGAGAGGACAACAGCAAAAGCTCATGCTGGGACTTATGGTGTGTTGGGGATTTCTATAGTTAATTGTAAAATATGTTCCTTGCTAAAGTCAAAAGGAGATCATTCTGCCTCTGTGTATTTTAAAAAAGCAGTTAAAATGTGGGCTCAGCCCCATAGCTATCTGGTGAAGCATTATAGATTAGATAAGTTTGGAAATACTGAGAGAATGTTTCTGTTAAGTGCCTTTGCCCTGAAGCAATGGGTTAGGTTCTGGTAAAAAGGGTCCACCCTGAAGATGATTTTGTTGATCATCTATTGTGTATGCAACATTCTTTACCCCAAAAATTTTCTGTATAAAAGTTGTCATGAAAGTTTCAATAAATGGGTTCAGGATTCACTCGGACGAGAGGAAGCCGCGTGTGTTCTGTTCTCTGCCCGGTCCTGGGGAGCCCGGGTCTCGAGGCCGCGAATATGGTCTGTGGCACGCATACATGCACACAAATAAGTTTTTAAAAAGATTGTTCCCTTTAGTTTATAGATGAAAAAGCAAGTCTTGGAAAGCGTAATCGGAGAATCCAGGTTTCCTGGTTCTCCAAGCAGTTTCCTGGTTCTCCAAGCAGTTTCCGTGGCTACCATCTCTTAGTCTACAGCAAGAGAACTGCAGACTAGATAAGTAGCAGGCTCCAAATTTTATCCTTCAGTTTGTTATCACCTCAACACTGCTCAGCAGGGTTAACACAGAAAGTTGCTAAATGCTTGTTTGCTCTTTCCTGGAAGATGGCAGTCTCCCTGAATGAGTTTCTGGACGGAAAGCTAAAAACTCTGTGTTCCTACCCTGGCTGTTCTTGGGTGAGCCACTAAACACTGTATCTCAGTTTCCTCACCTGTGAAAATATTGTGCTGACCTACTTTTCAGAAAATCTGGGTGGGCGACTTCATGACTTTAAAACAGCTCTTGAAAGTACAACGGTCCATTGAAAATGTTTGTCAGGAGCTCTTCCTGGCTTCCACCTTTCTTCCTTCTCATGCTCCTTTCTGTAATAAAACTCTTGTAGAATTGGTGTTTTTGAATGTTTGAACTGAAAGTCCACAAAATCAAGCAGTTGTTTTTACATTGGAAATATGTTCTCTGGTATTTGGTTCAACAAAGAATAGACAAAACAGTATTTTTCCCAAACCTGAAAGCCCGCCTCCCTCTCTGAATTGGTCAGATAGAAACCCACTGAGTATGGAAGCAATTTGGGATGTGGCATCCTGTAGGCAGTTCTCTTGGCATTGTGAAGTTGAATCTCACCAGCATAGCAAGAATTAAAAAAATGTGATTGAAAGGCGAGAACATAAAGATGATTTTCTTTTACCTCCCCATGTGTTTTTCCTGCCTGTCCCCTTACTGAACTATCTGCCAGTCTGTGAAGATGTGGAGACAAAGTGTTAGTGAGATAAATATAGAGATAATTAGAAAAAAAGAAAGCCATGAAGTGAAACGGAACCTTCTTGACTTATTTTGACAAACTAAAACATCATTGTCTCACCAGAAACAGAGTTCTTTCTTATTTTGCCCCAACACAAATCGTCCAGGTCCAAGAGATGGACTCAGTTTCAGCCACACATGTAGAACATCCAAGCACACAGGCATGAAAGGGATCCTGTGAAGCCAGGCTTATCTAAGTTATAGCTGGGGTTCACTTCAATTACTCCCTTTGCTTTCATATCTGAATATTTTCAAAATTTTCTCAATGTTTTCCTTAAGTTTTTGGTTAGTAAAAACGTCTTTCTCCATATATATTACATTCTCCTTGGGCTATAAACATCTTGTCACTCTTCCAATACCTACACTAGGACTCTGCGCACAGCAGGCAATTCAGAATGCCTAATAAAAATAGCTCTAGACGCCATTCAAAAAGAGTCAAATCCTTTGTGGATCCAGGATCGTATCTCCAAACCTCTGCCAGCTTACTCTGGCAATGTGCATATTGTTTTTTTGTTGAGAGGTCTTCCTTTCATTAGCAATTACGGTCACTCCTTATCACACTCATAGACATTACACAGGAATGTATCCTGCCTGCTTTCTGACATGCTCAGTGATGTTGTTGAAGAGATGAGTCTTCATGATCTTCTAGTCAAGTCATCCACTGAGTTTCTTAAGACCCTCTTCAACTTTCCCTTGAGGTCCTGCCCAGTCCTACCTGAGGCAGCCCTTTTACTCTTGGATAGGAAAGTTTGAAATATAGATCTTGACCAATGGGATAAAAGTACAACTTCCCTAGAATTCTGACTAATGTGGCCTATTCAAGACAATTGTCATGGGTCCCCCATCTTAGAAATCATCACCAAGTCTATTTCACCCTGCTTGATTAAGCAGTCTTTCTTTATTTTCCAAAAATATGCTTGGCTGTGATACAAGACATGCTCTGGGGAGCAGGCAATGATCCCCAGAACTCTACAGTAGATGTCTTTAATGGATTGTTGCAATCGGCCTGCATGGTTGCTGAATAAATCACCATCAAATGGCTTAAAGGAACAAGGGGTTTATTTTCTTATGATATTCTGATTACAGTTTGTAGTCCAGCTTGACAGAAGAGCTCACATCAACACCAGGGCCAAAGGAACTGCCACACCACTCTACATAACAGCTGAGAGGGGGACAATCCTTACTTGCCAGACCAGCGTGTCTGGCTAAGTGTAAACAAGGATGCCAACTTTCTCAATCAGCTCTCTGTATTTTATTCCAGGGTCTATGTCCACCCACCATGAGCTGGGCCTTCCACATCAGCTAGACAATCTCCTGCAGGTTTGCTCTGTGCTTAACTCAACCATTAATTCTCTACAGATGTGTCCAGAGTTCAAACCCTCAACCGCCAAGTTGACACCTGTGCCTAACTATGACACGGATGATGTGTGAACAGTTTTCATCTCCTTTCCTAATCACTTAATAGATTTGGTACCAATATTATCACTAAGGGTTGGAGCTCAGTTTGTGTGGAGCAGGCAGACCTTCCTTCCACCATCTGAATACTTTCTTGAAGAAGGCATGCCAGTACATGCTACATCCCACTTACTCTTAGGTATGGGCAAGGGTGAGATTTGGTATGCTGTCCCAACTTTTCCCTTATACTACAACTTCTATCCTGAGGTTTGAAATTTAGAATAAAAAGGACAGTTCACTTTTCTCTAATACAAGATCAAATATTAAGATAACTGGTGAGAACAACTGCAAGGTACCTGAATGTTTCTGAGTGTGCTGTACAGTGTGGCAAAGCACCATCTTCATTGTTGGAGATGCTCATAGAGACATAGAGATGGGTTACTAAGGATTAATTTCTTGCTTTGTCTCAAAGTTAGTCATGGAGTTATGGCCAGTGGAGATCAAATGTCATGGACTCTATTCCTTAGCCATTGAGCTGAAATAAATAGGTGGCACATTCTGTTCTCTTTGCAAACATTTTGATGTGGGACAGTGTGGAAGAGCCCAACAGGGATATTCAATCATACTGTCCTGACATCTTTGATCCTTGTGAAACATGCTGAGAATTATATACAGCTGCACTACCTGGAGCAAGAAGCTGAAGTGCTGGCCTATAATTCGGTGGATTCGCATCACCCTGTGCCTTCTCCCTAGCCTCTAAGGTTGGATCACTATCTGGGACCTGGAAACATCACCAGCATAGCCAGGTAACTTATGAGTAGTTAAAAAGATTCCTATCTTCCTTGTATGGATACATTTGCCTAAATATAGCTTCAATGACAAGAGTGAATGACAATTTGTGACCTCTAAGGCATACCACCAACAAAGAAAACCCTAATACATTATGTAGTGATTTTCCCTTTTGGTAAATTTTCTCTTCCTCCCTCCCTCCCTATCTCCCTCCCTTCCTCCCTCTCTCCTTCCTTCCCTCTCTCCCTCACATTCTCCCTCCCTACCTGCCTCCTTCCCTCCCTCACATTCTCCCTCCCTCCCTGCCTCCTTCCCTCCCTCACATTCTCATCTCTCACTCTCCCTCGCCTCTCGGCCCTCGTTCCTCCTTACTCCTCCCTCCCTCCCTCCTTCCCTATCCTTCCTCACATTCTCTCTCCCTTCCTCCCTCCCTCCCTCCTTCCCATCCTCCCTCCTTCACTTTCTTCCTTCCTTCCTCACATTCTCCCTCGCTCCCTCCCTCTCTCCCTTGCTCCCTCCCTCTCTCCTTCCATCCCTCCCTCTCTTCCTTCTTTCCTTCCTTCCTTCCCTTCTTCCTTCCTTCCTTCCTTTCTTCCTTCCTTCCCTCCCTCCTTCCTTCCCTTCCTCCCTTCTTCACATTCTCCCTCCCTCCCTCCGTCCCTCCCTACCTCCCTCCCTCTCTCCTTCCCTCCTTTCTTTCCTTCATTCTTTCTTTCTTCTTTCCTTCCCTTCCTCCCTTCCTTTATTCTTCAAATATTTCTTGAATACCTGCTCAGTGCAAGGCATTATGCTACAAGCATGGGGGATACAGAAGAAATAGAATTTGGCTGTTACATTGACCTCACAATCAAGATAGGGCAAAGGAAACCCACTATGTTGATACACAGACTGAAGGGAAGTGAGAGGAGTTTGAGTTGATGAAATTGCATGAAAAGCTATATAGATAGATGCAGCCTCTAAAATGAATCTCAGAAGATGAATAGGGAGTAATAAGATGACTGACCTGAAGAAGGGCATTAAGAGGAGAAGGAGTAATTTATGAAAAAGTTTTGCCACCAAGGCCAGAGAAAAATCATGAAGGAGAAATGGTACATGCAGGAGGAGTAGGAAGGAAGGAAGAATGATTAACAGAGTCAGATGGCAGAGGAGTCCACTAATTACAAGACTGAAGGTGTTTCTTGAGTGCAAAAGGGTCTCAAGACTTCTGTGTCCATATAGTAGATCACAACTGAAACATCTATGACACAGAATCATGTAGAATTTGTAAGCATCTTGGAGACCCTCAGATCCTCATGTAGTGGCCTCTCTATGGCATTTATGACAGGTGTCTTTCTGACTCAGCTTGATTTGTTTCAGAATCAGGAAGTCCTATCAAACCTCATGACCAGGCCAACTTCAGTAGTTGATTCTACACAGAGAGTAACTGGGTCTTGCTATTTGAAAATAAATATCTCGGGTACTGTAAGCCTACCCAAACTTCAAATGTGGCTTTCCCTATCTATTCAATCTATTTTCTACCTGATCTTGGGCCCACGCTACCTAAAAGCTACCATGAGATTCTCATTTATAAAGCCTTTTTTGTTTGTCAGACACCATGTCCATGTCAGTGACTTTATGTAGATTTTCTTATATAAAAATCTTCTAAGTTATCTTGTCAAGCTAGGTATATAGATGGTTTTTTTTTTTTTTTTTTTTTTGGTTTTGCAAGTTGCAGAAAGCTACTAAAACACAGGATATCCTGCAGATTAGAAGTGAACAATTGTGTTACAAAAAGAACAGCAACCTACTGACTCATTTAAACAGTAATTGGTGATGTTTTATTCAGAAAGCATCAACTCCAGTTGTGTTTTTTTTTTTTTTTTATTGTGGGGTCATTCCGCTTAAAATTAAAATTCTACAGGAACAAAATTTGATTGACTAGGGGTGAATAGAACACAACTATGGACACCAGGACTCCATGTGGCCTGTGACATTTACTACAGTGAGGACAGAGAATGCTTTGTGGCTAATAACAATGACTGCCCTTCACACCGATGGTGTTACCCCATTGGACAGATCAGGAAACTGCCACTCAGCGAAGCCAAGCAACTCTCCCAAGTTTACAAAGACAATTAGAAGGCCGTGGTTTCAGTCTAGACTTCCATAACTCTAAAGCCCATATACCTTTCATTCTTCCTTGCTTACTGTTTGTCTAAACTGTGCATGCATATTGTTCTTGGAGTCCAGCCATGCCCGATAGCTTGAACCTTGTTGTCAGTGCCAGAGCTGCTTCGGTCTCCTTGCTCCCACCTGGTTCCTAGGGGATAGCTCCACAAGCAGCTTCCTGTCCCCCTACCTGAACCCATGTTACTGAGAGAAAACAACCCTACTCTGGTGCCCTAGCGGGGTGGGGAGGGGATGAAACCGCAGTCGGTCTTTCCTATGTCTTCCCATTGACCCTGTTTTGCCCTTGGGAGCAACTCACTCTTTTCCTTCCCCACATGCTAACCTTCCCAAATATTTGAAAAGAGCTATCTTTCCCACCCAGGTCTTTTCTTCACAAAGCTAAATAATCCTGTTCCTTTAACGATTCCTCACACTGCTATCCCACATGACCACATGGGGATAATTTCCATATGTTGGTTAATTCTCCAAGCCTTACATCAGATCAGAATCTGGCCGTGTATGAAAAGAAACCATTTCCCCTGCTTTCTCTTTCTGATTCATTAGATTTCACATAAACCTTTCTGATGACTACATGCTGTTTTCAAATTCAGCTGCAACCAAATATGATTCCGTTTGCAAGATTGTCATTCTCCAGCTTTCCCTTATCATCTCTCACCAACTCAATGCTCCTGAAAGTACCTTCTAAGGTCATACCAAATGGGCAGTGTGCCCATGAAAATGCAAAGTTTTGATGCTTTGCCAGTCTTCTCATTTTTATAAAGTCACACAACTTTTTTAAGGTTTTTTTTTAATTCAATATAAATAATTTTAAGTTTGAACAGCTGCAGTCCAATCCTCCAAACAAAATACCCTGAAAGGTAGTTGAGGGTGTTTGCATGCCAGAGTCACAGCCTCTTCCAAAATCTCTTTAATTGTTCTCACCATTAAAAGAAAGAGAAAAAAAAGAAATTGAAAGTTTTATCTTTAGGTTTTGAGCATTCATGGGGCATGTCCCTATGAAGACATAGTCTTGCTATTCTTGATACAAAGTGTCTAATTACATAAACAGTTTGAAAGCTGTTTGAATTGGAGGAAAGGGAAAAAAGAATTATAAGTAAAAGGAAAGAAATTGTATTTTTCCCCATTCATACAACTTCAAAGACTGGGGCTGGCACATTATAGAACTGAATAAATGCTCAAGGTTGGACCTACTGTATGTGTGCTTTAAGTACAGCGTGTGGCTTAGATGTAGTCACCTGTTCCCATCCTACTGTATTCAAAGTCTATCATTCACATCTGCACATCACAGCAAACTGAACTCAGACATTTATCTGAACTCTGTCATTGCTAAACTAGTTACAGTGAATGAATTGCTATATAGTTTTGAAAGACCTATTTATAAAACCCTGGGTCAGTGGCCATCACTCCAAGGAAATGATCTTTTTTTTTTAAACTTTTTTATCATTATTATTTCCACTCATACAAACTTAACAGGTATACCGTTCCCCTCTCTCCCTCCACCTCCCCCCAACCTCCCTCCTCCCCCCACCCCTCTCCCCTCCTTCCCCATCCCTCAGTGGCTCCCCCCCCAATCCCCGGAGCATCCTTTAATGTGCAAACTCTCCTCTGGGTCTTCCTCTCCGATGAGGTGCAAGGACCCAGGGGCACCAAGGAAGTGTTAAGGATGAGACAAGAGGAAGACAGAGGAGCAGTTTCTTTAATTATATGTGTGGTTCTATTTAGAATAAAAGGAAAGAGTCTCCCCCAGTTCTTTGCTTGACTGAACTTAAGATGGTGTGTAACATGGTGGCAACTTGATCATGTAGGAACAGAGTTCCTGCTACCTTCCTGTTGGGAGATGTCTCTAAATGGTAGACCCTTTCTATAACAAACTGAAGTTTACCCCTAATGGCTTTGGGTATATCCTCTTGAGCCATAAAGAATAGTATCTACATTGTTATTTCATCTGTTCTTTATGTTACATAATTCTCAGATCTTCCTAAGTCTTTTTTTAATGCTGCCTCATTTTGTTGCAACCTTTCATGAATTATTAGAATCTTACTCGTCTACTAGAAGAACATGCCAAGTTTGTAGAAGTCTGGACTCTGGACTCTGGACAAGGGATGTATTTGTCATGTTTCACCAGCAACTAGTATCTACTGAAGTGTAGATTCTCAATAAATATTTGCTGAAGGAAACTTCCCTCTTCCCTCTAGAGGTCTTCAACAGAAATAAAATGTTTTAAAAAATCCACTGTCCTCCCAATAGATAGGAAATAAATTTTTTTATTTATAATGTGAATAAAGTCTTTTCTCTCCCTATTCATCTCCTTCCTGCCCTCTCCTCCTTTCTCCTTGCCTAGTCTCTTTTCTTCTCCTCCTTCTCTCCTCTCTCTCTCTCTCTTTCTCTCTCTTCCTCCCTCCCTCTTTCTCTCCCTCCTTTCTTGATCTCTCTTTTGCAGGAATAACAAGTTATATTTATTTGAAGGCTGGTAAATTATGCTTTATGTTATGTTAAACTAGGTGAAAATTTAATAGAGGATAATTTAAACATCAGGGGTATTGCATTCAACATGTGTTAGACTGAGTTTTCCCAAAACTTTGTGATTCATGCAACTTTCTGGATTCCTTTGATTAATAGAGAAAAAATTACAAATCAGCAAGAAAGGGAACCAAAGATTTTTACTTCAACTCAGTCTGTTAGGTAATCAACTGAAATCTGCATAAGACCACCTCTAGTACCTGGCTTCACAGCTGAACTGGATAATATGTCAATTACTTTGGCATGTACCCCTATAAGTGACTTTTGGAATGAATAGACATTGGGAGACTCTAGAAGAATGAAACACAGCTGTTGAATTATTTTTATTCACTTAAAAAGAGAACACAAAAGTCCAGTGATTCCATTCACAGGTTTCAGCCTTCATGAATAGATGTAGGTTGGCCCTGCACCAATGGAGCACTGGGGCCATGTCTCCATGAAGTCACATTGTAAGGTATAACAGCTCTCTATAAAGGCCTGCTGATTGTCAGGCACCTCCTTTTGAGGTCACGAAAATAATATCCTAATGGATTTATGATTTCTCTTACCACTTCCAGTTTTAGTGAAATCCAGTTATGTGAATAATGTTTTCTCTGTGGTGTTGCTTTGCTGCAAGCTAGATGCATACGTGTGTGTAGGCATGCACAGTTAAGTGTTTCATTTTATATTTGCACAAATAGCCAGGAGACTAAAGGGGGCCTGGCCAATTAGTCCTCCTGTTCCTGGCAAGGCATCACAAGCTGAAGGAAAGCAGCTTTAAAAGCTTTTTTGGCCTCTCACATCATTATTAAGCTAAACCTAACAAGAATATGGTGTGGGGGATATACTTTCCAAGGAAACTAGCCTGAAGCTATTTAGAAACATGGTATCTATAATTTTTATTTTAAAAATCTCTCAATACCTTTTTCTCTTATGATCTGAAATAATCCTTAAAGCCAATATAATTATAGCATTTATTGCCAGGCAACGTCTATTTTGTTTGCCTTTTCCAACCTCAGTCTTACATTCCCTCCTACTAAAAACCACCTCATTTAAATTTATAAAGAAGAAATCACTATAAAACAAAAAGCGAAGCAAATTTTCATGATATATGGTCCCAACTCTTCAGAGAGCAAAGCAGTCTGTTACAGAAGATTATAAATTAATTGATAAGCCCCACAGTCTGTCCTTGGTTGATTTTTCTTAAGGTGTACTTTACTTAATGCTATTGGGTAGCAAGCAGCACCTATTGAGGAATAAGATTCTGTTTGTAAAGAAATAATTATAAGCCACACAACAAATTGTTTACTTTTTCTTAACTTCCTGGACAAAATCACTACCTCTACTTACACAGCTCCAGATGAAGAACTTCACCAAGTTCTTGGGTTCTCTCTTCCTTCCCATTCCTGCTGTGCCTCACTTCATGCTTCCAGTTGAGATTCTCTATCACTAAGAACTTATGATTTGACTGACTCGAGGTCTCTATGAAAGAAGAAGGGTCAGAGAGGGTAACCACTACAGGTTAAATACAGATGCTATGTAGAAGGAAGAAATAATTCAGGGGGAATGTTCAGGTTTGACTAAAGACTTGTTAGTTTTAGTTCTCTATTTAGCTTTTAGTCACATAAAAGATTTAGTGGAAGGTGTTTATACGTGGTGTCTCCTTCTGCATGAAAAAAGTATGCTATGGGAAGCTTTTAATCTAACAATAACTCTCTCTGTAGTCTCAGCTTATCAGCTTATTACTGTGTATGTGTGTGTGTGTGTGTGTGTGTGTGTGTGTGTGTACACGCTTGCACATGCACATGCTCACAGAACAATCAGAGAACACTGTTGCATTTCTGTTTACTTGTTAGGTCTCACTCCTCTTCTCTGCTGGAAAATTTATCAAAAGCAAGAACGGTGACTTTTTGCACCTTTTTATCCCCACAGCTTCTTTGGTGCCTGGCACGCAGCCAGTAAATATTTGTCAAATTAATCCATGAAGGCACACTGAAAGTACACCATTAGTACTAATAGTTCAGCAGTATAAAGGCACAGTTTTTTTAGACATCCCAATGTTATTTCACTGAGCTTCCATTTTGCATCTCTCCCTGTGTTGCAAAACAGAGACCTGATCTTATGTGATATATGACAAGCATGGAAGAGTCACGTGGCAAGATCTTCTTTGGGCTAGTAAATGGGACCACTATGGCCTTAGGAACCACCATGTCTTTGGAAGCCTGACATTAAGCACCTTTTCACTCTCTTTGCCAAGTATGGAATCTAAAAAGACCTTCACTTCATCATGCTACATACAGACTCTGGACCTAGAATCCATTTTTTTTTGAGTCTGTTGGCATCTCTGGAGGCAGAAAGTAACATCTGCTGCAGCAAGCTGATTACCAATGAGAAGAAAAAGGAAAAGGCCAGCATTAGGTGGGGTCTGGCTTAGCTTCAAAGCCAGCGTATGGCTTCTATCTTAATGAGAGAGTTTACATATTCAAGAAAGATACATCTGAAGGGTAAATTAACCAGTTCAAGACAAAGCAACATAAATATAGCATGGCTGATCACATCGCCTAAGTCAGTGGCACACTGTCTTGTGAAAGCATTCTAACTGTGCTTCCCTCTTTCCCACTGTATCTCCTTAGCCGGCACACTGATTACCTGAAACCTGGATTGCTGTTATGGCTCCTCATATAATTTATCTTGGCTCAATGTCTCTTTTCTCCAAATTCTGCTCCACAAACTATAATGCTAATCTCTCCAAAACATCATTTTCATTTTGTCAAGCATTTTCAAGACCACCCCTCTATTCATGACATTTAACTACTTGTAAGAGGATCTGTTTTTACACCACATGTCTAGATAGAAATATCTAGCAATAGCATTTCAGTTCAACTCTTCAGCCCCTCAGTCTTCCTCCCACCCATGCAATGTCTCCCAAGTCTTTTCCACAATGTCCTTTTGTTCTGTTTGCCTCTAAGGTTTGACCTGCTTTGTTTCATTTGCACAAGTCCTGTTTACCTGTCTAGGGTTAGTTCAAGTCTCATCTAGTCTATAAAGGCTTCTGGTTTTCAACAACACTTTCTTCTTTGCTAAGTAGTGAACTACAGGAAAAGTGGAAGTATAATAATGTGAATCAATATTTTTAAATAACATTTTATTTAACATAGTTCAGCAGTATAAAGGCACAGTTTTTTTAGACATCCCAATGTTATTTCACTGAGCTTCCATTTTGCATCTCTCCCTGTGTTGCAAAACAGAGACCTGATCTTATGTGATATATGACAAGCATGGAAGAGTCACGTGTTATACCCATTTCTTCTCTGTCGCCTTCTTTGCCATTGTAATAAAGATAATTGAGGTAATAAAGAATTAGAGTTAGGTCTTAGGCAGTAAGCAGGATCAGTTTAGATGTTAACAGAACTCTTCTCTGAAGAATGGGAAGATCTAGTTGAGCAGAATTTTCTAATTAAAATATGAGATGTGATGTCTTGAAGTAGCACTAGGAAGAAGAAACTGAGGTGCCTACGAAGCAGTTATGAAGAAGATAATCCCAAGAGAAGGTGTTCCCTCCAGAAAGTCCAGAGACCATACAGCAGAAAGTGGCTCAGAGACAACAGCAACACAAACCTACCTGATCCTTTGTCATAGTATGAGTGCTGTTCAATTCTGAGCATTGCCTGGTTAATCGTTACTGTGGATCACTAGGGACTGGCCATCATGCCCTTTCCAGGCAACACAGAGCAGGAGTATTTCAACCTTTAAGGGACTAGACCAGGGGTCCTGGAAGATAGTCCTCTTCAGGGGAAGGAGGTGATGGTGATGATGCTCACCAGCCTAGGCATAGGTGAAGACAAACAGCAGTTCAAAATTCAACCCCCCAAAGTCTAGCATGGATCACAGGCAGTAGGATCCTTAGAGGCAAAGGATTAACAGCCACAATAGTGTTCCTATACTGAAGGGGAGCACAAGAAAGGGCTCTAGGCAATGATACTGAGTCTTTACACCTCATCAGAGAGGAGGACCCAAAAGGAAGTTTGACATTCACACTAAAGGATGCTCCAGGGATGGGGGGAGGGGGCACTGGGAGAAAAGGAAGGGGAGAAGGAAGGGAAAAGGAGGGAGGGAGCAAGGGGATCAGGGGAGGGGTGGAGGGAAGGAGGGGACCGCGGTACCTATTAAGTTTGTATGAGTGGAAAAAATAAATTAAAAAAATTTTCAGTTTAAAAAAAACTAAGAAAAAAAAGAAATTCAGCTCATTGGTTCAGGCACCCAGAAAAGAAGAGTGTGTTGGATGTCAGCTTGCACATTTGAGTGAAAATGCGGAGAAGAAAATAATTTCTAAAGTGCTACCTTAAACATAAAATTCAATCCCTGCTACTAGTTCCACGAGCTCCCTTGGCACTTAGAATCTATAAAAACCTTGTTTCTATTTGTTTTTGTGCAGGTCGGGGGAAGACACGCTTTTCAGATATTTTTGATGGCCATACAGGGTTTCACATGAAAAATGGTAAGAATGATGCATTTCGATTTTTGAATAATTTGGTCTTATATTTTCAACTTTAAGACCCATTAACTTTGGTTAAGACTTACTGAACCTGCTTCGCGACTCACTAATGAGGAAAGCATGTTAGAGCAATTAGGCAAGAATGACTTCTAAGGTCAGAGAACAACAGTGAGAGAGACCCAGAAACTCTATCTCCAAGTATGTTCAGAGGGATTGTCAGGGATGTTATTGGTAGAAGATTTTAAAGGTTTACTATTTAAAGTTTCACTCTTCATTATTTTAATCCTATTGTTGTAGGAAAGTTCCTTAGGAAACTTAGGAACCTTAGGAAACAAGAACAGACAATCCGTTTAGGGACAGGGAAGTAGCATTATGCAAGGATGCGAAGTTCAGTCCACAAAGGATTTTGAAGAACAGCAAGCTACAGTTCAGTTTTTGGTCTATGGACAGCATCTTTATATTTCCTTCAGCACTTACTTATTTTTTCTATTTCAGATGAAGGAGCTAGAGTTTCATGAGATTAAAAGATTTGACTAGGACTAAGGATTTGTGTCCACATTTGGATGGTTCTGAAGACTACGATCTTTCTCTGTCCCCACAATGTATCTGGCTTTGGTAAAATGGACACTAGTATTACTTAATAAGTAAGAATTTCCCCCAAACTCTCTCTGTAGCTGGGCATATTGCCATCCTCTCTACGTATTCATTTTTTTTTATTTCTAAAGTATGGAGAATTTTGTCTATTGTGAAGATTAAATGAGGTAATGCTTTGCACAAATTATAAGCTGATGACTATTTTATAAACACAAGATGTCCTTTGTCATAGTGTCACAGGTGTCAACTAGACAGTTGAGGGTTTGAGTTCTGGGTACATTTGTGGAGAATTAGTGGTTGATTTGGGCCCAGAGCAAGCCTGCAGGAGATTGTCTAGCTGATGGGCAGGGCCCAGCCTGGTGGGTGGGATTAGGCTGGAATAAAATACAGAGAGCTGGTTGAGGGAGTTGACATCCTTGTTTACACTTGGCCAGAAATGCTGGTCTGGCAAGTAAGGATCGTCCCTCTCTTAGCCATTATGAAGAGATGGTGTGGTCAGTTCCCTTGGCCTCTGTGTTGATTCATGCTCTCCCCTCAGTCTGGACAATGAACTCTAACCAGGCTGTCATAAGGAAATAAACCCCTTGTTCCCGTAAACCATTTGATGGTCATTTATCAGCAACCATGTGGGTGGACTGCAACACACCCTTAAAGCCTTAGCTTACCACACCTGTGATGGTAAATGACATACTTTTTGTAAGTTGTCTGGATCCTGACAGAAAAATGATGTATGTCTGTAAATTTTCCTTTACTTTTCTTCTTCCATCTTCTTGTCCACGTCTTGTGTGAAGTGTGTACAATGGAGCAACTCAAATAAAGCTATGTAGGTACATGCTAGACTTCCAAGATACAAAGTAAACACCAAGAGTATCTGCTAGAGGAATGGCAAGCCATTTAAGCCTAACTTTAAAACGTTCATGCTCATGTTTATGGATATCCTTCTACCTGGAATCCTATGTAGAGATGATGATGATGTAAATTCAAACTTACCAAGCTGTAATTTCAGAGAGAACCTCCTTGCCTTTGGGAAAAAAAATAGGGAACCTGGCTTGAACAACAGTTATCTCTCCTTCTGTCTTTGGGTAGCTCTGGTGGCAGGTATGCATTGATTTGGAGTGAATCGAGTGACTAGGAAACAGTTTCTATTTCAATAAAGAGTCAACAATAGCTGTCATCCTCTCCTTTGAGTGATTCTCCAGATACATCAAGTTAATATGAGAAAATACTAGAATTTATTATAAAATTCATAACCAGACCAAGGGATCAAAAGAATGAAGTCTTGTTTTCCCAAATTTTTTCCCATCCAGTAGTTCTACCATGACAGAAGCACAAGTTCAGGACTGAGGGTCATAATGGACCTCATGATGATTCTCATGGGTGAGTTAAAAGCTCACAAAGAAGCAGTTAGGTTGTCTTAATGATGGCTTACCCAATGTTACATGCTTGCTTACACTTATGAAAGTCTCAGAGCTAGTAAAATTTGTTTTTGGGTTTATGTTGAAAGAGTAGTTTTGTTATAGCTTTAAGCCTAATAGGAGAATCTCCTGGTTTTCTTATTGAAACTTGATTTTCATGACACAAGTTTTTCTTAGTGTGATGATAATTGCATGATAGAAAAGGCATCACATCACACTCTTTTTCCTGTCACTTTCTCCCAAATGTGTTTTGTAGGCTTCCTCCTCTGTTCATGCAATTTTGTTCCCCAATTCATGGGGAAGCTCTGTTTGACAGTATTGCTAAGCAGAACTCTCAGCCCTACCTCCCATGAAACAGAGCAGGAGAAATCACTTCCGTGGGTCAGATAACATCTGGAAATGCCCTTACTGTTAGAAGATGTGACTCCTCTGCCAGAAAAGATGATTTGGGCCAAGATAGGATGATTTAAAGGTATCTCTTAGAGTTACAAGCATCAAGTGATCCATTAGAAGTAACCATACGTTGTAAATTATAAAATGTTTTACAAATTCAAGTCAGCTCTTATGTCAGAGGCCAGAGGGGTAATTACGACCCTCTCCTCTATTCTTTATGTTCTGAGCTATAGAAAATAGGTAGAAAGATAACAAGCCAGAGGGAACCAAGTAAGGGCATTGCAATCTGCAAAAGTGCAAAGATTGGTAATATATAGATTAGGGAACACAACTCAGAACTGAAACAATCATTGTCATTTTTAACACTTTCCTGAAGGTAGGTCAGAAAAACTTTGCCTCAAAAAAACTGCATGGGAAGCACAAGCTCCAACTCTTCTAATCCAATCAGTTGTGGAGCTAGGAACAGAAAAGAGTTCATGAATTGTCATATCCAGACTCTATACACAGCTACAACCACAACCCACAAATGACAACTGTTCTTGACTAATCGGTTCATTTTTCTTCCTATGGGGAAGTGAGTTAGCTGAGTGTCAAAAGAGGCCCAAAGAATCCCCAAGGCAGAATGCCAATGGATTGGAGGCTGTAGGACAGGGAATAGTCTCCTTTCCACATACTTTGAGCCATTTAAAAAAAAAAAAAAACTTATTCTTAAAATTCTTGTTAAAAGGATGATTTTGTTTCCTCCTTAAGTCTAATAACCAAACACACTTGCCTTTTCCATCAAAATCATTGTTTTGTAGCAGGTTTTTCTCAGGGTGATGATAATCGTATTATAGAAGAAAAACATATTTAAATCACTGAATATCTTCTAAGTGTCTGGAATGTGCTAGATGCTCTGAGAGATCTAGAATTGAAGAAGATGTAGCTTACTATTTAAAAAGTCAAGTAGAAAGCCAACAAGAACAGGATGAGGTGTATGTGTCGAGCTGTAACACCCTGGATTGGAGTCAGGTTTTAGAGTGTGCACAGCAAGTAACTGAGAGATTAAGAATTTGAGGCACAAAGAAAACTTTGGGAAAGAGACTCAGGAAGAATCTCAGAGAAGAGTACCATTTTTTTCTCCCACATTTTATTTTTTTTCCCAATCATACAAGCTCAATAGGTACCCCCATCCTCTCCCCTCTTCCTCCCCTACCCAGTTCCCCCTTGCACTCTCCCCCCTTTCCCCTTCTTTTCACCCCCCTCCCTTCCCTCCCTTTCTTCCACTGCCTCCCTCTTCCTCCTTCCCATTCCCTGCAGCATCCTTTTGTGTGAATGCCAAACCTCCCTGAGTCCTCTATACTAGTGAGGGGTAAGGACTCAGTGGCATGGTCCAGAACCCTTTCTTGGGTTCCTTGTTAGTATGCAAACTCTATCACGACTATTAATCCCTTGCCTCTAAGGATCCTACTGCCTGGAACCTTCTCCCTTGTGATCCATGCTAGACTTTGGGGGGGTCGCTGACATGTCAGCCATTGCGCAGGTCAAGCAAAGTCCAATTTTGGCTACTGCAGCCCTAACTTGTGTGGAATATCTTGCATATTGATGGTCCTCCCCATCTTTAGGCTCTTACAATCATGCTGCCCTCTCTTCTGCAAGGTGTTCTGAGCTTTAGGATGGGGAGAGATTTGGCTGATCTGGTTCCAGGTGATTAACGTAGAGTCTTTGGTGTTCTGAATTGTGGTTTGTTGTTGTTTTCAGTTTTGCTGTTCCTGAACTGCCCTTGGCTCCATCCTGATTGGTACTGAAAGTCACCTCCTAACCAAAGATAAAAGACAGTTTAAATAAAGATCTTATATAAGAGGAGACTCAAAGGTAGATGGAATAGGAGTATGACACAGCAGTGAGAGAGAGTTAGTGCTCCATTTGCAAGATGGTTACCATCTATCTGCCAGTCCCTGTGCCCTCCCTGATTGGTGAGATCCAAACTCTTCAGGGAAGTGAGAGTGAGCTTCACCAGATGTCTCACTACTTAATGCAATACTTGTCAGTGACCTATTTTCTCAATTGAAGCATGATCTCCTCTCTTCTTTTTTCTGAGGGGGGCTCCTTCCTCTTCCTTCAGATACTATTCATAAGATAGATGAAGCATACTAGATAAAGAGATTTTTAAGGGTGTGGCAGTGTGTGGAGGGGCACACATTAGACAGATAGAAAAAACTTCTCCTATTGATTAGATTGCAAGGCTTGCCAAAGGGAGAAATGGAAAATAGAAAGTACAGTAGAGACCACATAGTAGAGAATTCTTCATTCCAGGCAAGGGATTTTTGAGCTCTGCTGTTCAGAACAGTGGGGCCTTATGACATATTAGCAGACTGCAGAGTGTCCTGTCTCCTCGGTGTATGTGAACCTTGGCTTTGTTCCCAAAAACTAAAAAAAAAAAATAGGGAGATGCTTTAGGAGGCTGTTGTCCATGTCTAGGTAACAGTTACATGTGTTGGATGTAGGATGACGACTGTGGGAACTGCAAAAACATCAGTGCAAAATGCACTATTCAGAAAGAAAAAAAAACTGCTGACACTGTTTATAAGTGGTATTCCCTAGCTGCCCATGGTCCATTAACTATAACAGAGATTTGTCTTAGCTGTGTAACTGGTGAACCACTTTTTTAAAGGAACAAATAAAAAATCACTAAGATAAATAAAATTAGCTTCAAGCCATATGCACTGTTGAATGTACTACCTCACTTATTGAGCTAAATACCTTAAAGAGCAGCTTACCAAGTAGTCTTAAATTTGACTCTTTACCCAAACAAACTTTTTTGAGTTTTGTCCACACATAGGGTTTCTGTAGACTATTTCCTTTGCCCAAAAAACTCTATGGCTATGGAATTATTTGAAAATGAGAACCATTCTAAACTTTAGAAGAACATCGCAATTTCTGGACTTCAGGTCAGATTACAACAGGAAAAAATAACAAGACCCCTTTCCAATAGGCTGAATTCCCAATTTCTCTTTAAATATTTCAATTCCTGCTATTATCGTTGCTATTATTTTGTTTTTCATCTGCCACAATTCTAACATCAGAACTGATTATAGATTTATCAGTATTCAGATGTTAAATAATTCACTTATTTACAAAAAGAATACCAATGTGTGGATGGGCAGAAGTGGAGCCACTGGATAGAAAAAGAGTTGAGATTGTATCCTGGGTGCTTTCTGCCTTGTTTAATAATTCATGTCTGATATCATTTCAATCAAATAGCTAAGATTCCATTACCAGTTCACATTAGAGAGTCAACTTATTAGGGGCTTTCCATTTGTTACCAAAAAGTTTGTTTAAAGACAAAATAATAAGAACACTAATACAAAAGGGGTGGGAAATTATTGACACAATTAAAAGATGGCTTAGAAATCTAAAGCAAGGTCTGGAGCATCAACATGAAAAGTAAAGTGTGTACCTTTTAATAAGCTCACTTTCTGAAGAAAATGGAAATGCTAGTGATATTGTATAAATTATTGAATTCTGAAGGACTGTACTAGCTACTCTTCTCTGTTTCTGTGAGACACCACTCAAAGTCAAGCAACTTAAAGATAGAAAGGAAGAGTTATTCAGTTTAAGGTTCCAGAGGGGAAATACAGTCTATTATGGTGGAAAAGGCATAATGCTTCTGCTGGCTGGCAGAAGCTAGAGGCAGTCTAAGTCATGTCTGTCGAGGAGGCTGAAAGCTACAAAACTGCAAATTGTTAGAGCAGATCTCTTCTGTAAGTAGGGTGGGCCTAATCAACTTCAAGGTCCACCCCCTGTGACTGCCTTCCTCCAATAAGGCTCCATCTCTTTTTTTTAAACATTTTTTATTATTATTTCCACTCATACAAACTTAATAGATACACCGGTTCCCTCCCTCCCTCCTTCTCCCCCCGACCCCCCTGCTCCCCCTCCCCTCACGCCTCCCTCCCCATCCCCCAGTGCCTCCCCCCAATCCCCGGAGAATCCTTTAATGTGCATGCCAGACTCTCCTCTGGGCCCTCCTCTCCAATGACCCAGTGGCATTTCCCTGAACCCTTTCCTGTGTTCCCCTTAAGCATAGGAACACTACTATGGCTGTCAATTCCTTGCCTCCAAGGATCTTGGTGCCTTTAGCAAATGCTAGACTGTGGGGTCAATAAAGGCTCCATCTCTTAAAGGTGCCATGACCTTCCCAAACAACTAAAAATTCAAATACATGAGCCTGGGCGGGGGTGGGACTCACATTTCAGACCATGACAAGATGCAGTTAGCTTGGAAATATTTAAACTTTTTTTAAAAATTTATTTACTGTGTGTGTGGGGGGGGCACTGTGTGTCCCCGTGGAGGACCAAGGAGACTTCAGGAAGTCTAGATTGCTTCAACCTCCTTTTTGTTTCATTCTGGGATTTCCCAGGATCTACCCACCAGAAGTACAGCCCTCCCGATTTTTTGTTGGCATTTTTAGGTGGGATCTGGGATCTGAACTTAAGACCTTCTGTTTTTGAGGCAGAGTCTTAACCCCTGAGCCATCTCTCCAGCACAATCTTGGTAATATTTAACTGATCTCTTTTGGCATATATACCTCATGTTGTCTGAACACTAGCATACACTTTCTTCTCCTCTCTTCATATTTTATCAGGACTTCTGAACCTCTAGTGTATGTGCAGATCATTAAGGAACTTATCAAAATGCTGATTTTGATTCAGTAGGTCAGGAATGGGTCTTGATTTCAGGGGATGAGTGTGATAAAGGGACCATTTTCTGAATACCAAGGTTATGTGCAGACTTTTCCACTCTTACCCTGCAGAGTCAGTCTGAGTATTGTTACAGGGTCTTCTACATCCACAATTAGCAGTGCTGAAAGGATAAAGAATTCAGAAACAGTCCTTACAAAACTGTGTCTGGGATACCATTTATATGATATATATACATATATATGTGTGTATATACATATATTAGAGCAGTTCTGTTTTTATGGGACTGGTCTAGCCTAATGCTTGAAGAGCTCTATGTTTATAGAGGAAGGATAAAATATGGAAATGATGATACTAACATTTTTTTCTCGTCTTCATCAGAGAAAGATGATACTTGCTGAGAGCTTGTTATATACCAGTCTTGGTGCATAGCTGGTCACCCAAGGTAGCACATTTGAGAAGCAATGGGAAAATTAAGTGGAATTCTAGAAACATCTGAGGAATGTTACTTGCAGGAAACATGTTTCTTTATCATGTCTTGCTTTTTTTTTCTATGTCCTAATCTCAGGGATACAATGCTCTCTTTTCTTTGGTAAAGCTAAATAATATGAGAAATTATTTAGTACTCGTTAATTGATCCTTTGAAGAAATGGTGGGGATAAAAAATTGGTATATATTTGTCAATTGAATTTCTATATATTTAAGCAATGAAAAATGGGGAGCTAAATTTAGAAAATGTATGCCACAATGACTTCAAAAACTAAAATACTTGACTACAAATATAACTGTAACCAACTGTATAAATAATGCAACCAACAGGCTACAATTGCTACAAATTCAACTATAAAATTGACAATGAAATAAATGAAAGATCCAATTTAAAGATTCAAATGAAAAAAAAGACATTCTCTGTTAATGGTTTAAAGGAGTCAAGATAGTAAAGGGGTCAATGCTATTGAGGTCAACTGTACTTTCAAGAGGTGCCAACTGAAATCCTACAAGAACTTTTTGCATATGTAGACAAGCTCATTCTGAATTTATGTGGAAAGGAAAAGGAGCTAGTAAAGCTAGAATGATTTTTAAATATATATATTTAATATATATTACATTATATATAATATTTATTCATAAAAGAGGGGATGGAGAGATGGATCTAGAGTTAAACTTCTGCTTTGCAAGGAGAAGTGCCAGAGTTCAGATCCCAGCTCCCAAGTAAGTACATAAGACAGAAATGGTAGTGGCCTGCACTTGGTACCCTGGAAGGAGGAGCCTGACAAACCCCAGAGCAAAGCAAGAAGAAGGTAGAACAGTCTATGATGATTCCTGAAGTTATCCTTAATCTGCCACAAATGCACACAGTGCTCTGTGATGCACACACACACACACACACACACACACACACACACACACTGAAAAGCAAAAACAAAAAAAGTAAAATAAAAAAGGTGAAAGAGAGAGAAAGAAAGAGGAGAAAGCACAATAATGTTATGATGCATGAGCAGAGGTTAGAGGACGACTTTTGGAAATCAGTTCTTTCCTTCAATCATGTGGGTTTCCAGGAACTGAATGTTTGCTAGATTGGTGACCAGGTGTCTTACCTACTCAATGGTTCCTAAAATCATTTCTTTTAGGCCGAGGATAGCAAAACAATCCTAAGTAACAAAACCATTGCTGGAGATATCACCATATCAAACCTTAATCTATATACAAATCTATAGTCATAAAATCAGCATGGTACTGGCTCCAAAATAGACATATAGATCAATGATAAAGTTGAAGACCCAGTATAAGCCCACACAATTACAGCCATCTGATCTTTGACAAAGGAGCCCAAAAAAACTCAATGGAAAAAGAACAGCATTTTTAACAAATGGCGCTGCCAAAACTGGATATCCATATGCAGAAGATTGAAACTGGACCTATTCTTGCCAGTATACATAAAAATAAACTCCAAATGGATCAAGGACCTTAATATTAGGCCAGATACTACAAAAACCCTAGTTTAAATAGTAAGAAATTCCCTTGATTGATTGAGCTAGGCCAGCATTCCCTAAACAGAAACCCATTAGCACAGGCATTAGAACCAACACTCAAAAATGGGATCTTATGAAATTAAAGAGCTTCTGTTAAGCTAAAGAGATTGTAAACCAAGCAAAAAGCAGAACACAGAATGGGAGAAAATCTTCACTAACCACACATCTGATAGAGGTCTAATACTCAGAGTGCACAAACAACTTAAAAAATTAAACGCCAAGGAGATAAATAACCCAATTAGAAAATAAGTGGCAGAGCTTCAAAGTAACTTTTCTAGGGACAAGATTTAAATGTCTAACAAATACCTTAAAGAATGTTCTAGCCATCAGGAAAATGCAAATCAAAACTACCTTGAGATATCATCTCACCTCTGTCAGATTGGCGAAAATCCACAATACAAACACTAAATGCTGGAGAGGATGTGGAGAGAAGGGAACTCTCATACATTGCTGGTAGGGAATACAGGCTTACACAACCACTCTGGCTTATACCACTACCGGGAATAATCCCTAAAATGCATTCATTCACTACAGTGACATGAGTACATCCATGTTCATTGTAGCACTATTTACAATACCAAAGTCATGGAATCAACCCCAACGCCCAATAGATGATGAATGGGATAATGAAATATGGTTATATTTATACAATGGAACACTACTCACCCATCAAAAAATGAATTAATGAGTGGATAGAATTAGTAGAAATTATTCTGAGTGAAATATCCCAGGCACAGAAATATTCAAAGGTAAATCTCTATAACACCCACTATAACCACAGAGGATTATAAATAAGAGGAAAGGGGAAAGAAGACCACAAAAGAAAGGAGACAAAAGAACACATTTCAATTGAAATATTAGGCCACGGTCATGTATTGCATGTAAATAGTGAGACATTTGATGCAGCTCACTCTCACTTCCTTTCATGTTCTCTTGGGACTGGACAGGTTTTATCTCCCTGGTCAGGGAGGATATAGGGCCTGCCAGTTAGATGTTAACCAACTGGCAACCGGGAGACTGACCCCTCTCACTGCTGTGTCTTACTCCTATTCTTCCACCTACTTTAAGCCTCTTCTTATATTAAGACCTTTGTTTAAAAGTCTTTTATCTTTGCTTAGGAGATGACCTTGATACCCAACCAGGATGCAGCCAAGAGCAGTGCAGGAACAGCAAAACTGAAAGCAACAACAAACCATAATTCAGAACACGAAAGACCCTACAATGTTCATCTGGAACCAGACCAACCAAAATACGGGGAGGACCACCAATATGCAAGATACTCCACTCAAGTCTGGGCTGCAGCAGCCAGGATGTGATTCGACCTTGCCTGACCTGCACAATGGCTGACATGTCAACAAGCCCTCACAGTCTAGCAGAGATCTCAGGAGAAAAGGCTTCAGGCAGTAGAATCCTTAGAGGCAAGAAGTTAAACAGACATAACAGAGTTCCCATATTAGTGGGAAGCCCAAGAAGGGGCCCCAAGGTATGTCACTGAGTCCTTCACTAGAGTAGAAGACTTAGGGAAATTCAGTGCCCATATAAACAAATATTCTGGAGAATGGGAGGGATCAGTCAAGAAACACCAAGAGAGGAGGAAGGAGGAAAGAGGGGTGAGAGAGAGAGAAGGGGGGAGACTGGAATGAGGGACAACAGAAGAGAGGGGGAGGAGGGGAAAGATTACCTATTGAGCTTATATAACTAGGCAAAAAATAATAATAATTTTTTTGAAAAATCATTTTTTTAATCTCAATGGTTTCTAAAATGATTTTAAAAAAAGAGAGAACATTTATCCCCACAGAAGTAGACAAGCCAGAGTGAACCCTGAGGTCCATTGAGGCACGTGAGCAAAAGATTGGAGGGAGTGGAAGGGAATAGTGACGTGAAGGGATTGGAGGGAGGGGAAGAGAGGGAAGATGGGATGAATACTCAATATCCTTATAAAAGCAGAAAAAATTAATTAAAAATTGTACATATTGCTTCTGAAGTTAAAAGAAGATTGCAAAAAAATAAAAAGAAAGAAAGTTTAAGATATTTCATTGTAAGTATAAATTTTAGGATTGCCTTTAAATTCATAGTAATCAAGAAAGACACATAGAGACACATAGATAAGGAGAAGAAAATCGTGTTTAGAAATAGACTTGCACAAATATGCTTATTTGATTTCTAACAAAGGCAACTGATAAAAACAATTCAGTGCTAAAAGAATCATCATTTCCAACAATTGGTGTTGGGATGATTGGTCTTGTGTAAGTAAAATATGGTCTGGACTTATACCTCACATATTTAGAGCCTAGATCTAAATGTAAAACAAAAAACTACAAAACTTCTCAAAGAAAACAGAAAAGAAAATGTTCGTATCCCAGAATTAAATAGCAAGTTCTTCAAAATGGTGCTAAACTATTGTACACAAAATAAAAATTCAATAAACTAATCCTCACTAAAATTAAGAACGTTTTCTCTGTCACAAACATTCAAGAGAGTGAAAGTCAAAGACTGGGGGACAAGCTTGCAAATTCTGTATCTGATAAAGGACTTGTATCCAAACTAATTGGTAGTTCTCAAAAATCAATAGAAATATAAGAAAAAAATTAGATAAAGGACTTAAGCAGGGACTTCAATAAAGAGGACATGAGGTTTGGGAATAAGTACATGAAAAGATGTTCACCATTATTAACACTAGGGGAGTGCAAACTAGGCTATAATTTCATTCCGCAAAATGCTGACTAGAATGACTGAAAACAGAATATTGACAATACCAAGTGCAAAGAGGAACAACTAGGACTCCAGTACCTTGACAGTGAGATGCCACATTGGTACAGCCATTCTTGGTAGTTTCTTATAAAGCTGTATGTGTGCTAGTGTCTCAGCTCTATTAGTCTTGAGTATTGAACTTAATGCAATGTTCACACAAAAATCTGTGTATTAAAACTCATAGCAGTTTTCCTAGTGGCTTGTGTAGTTATTTCCTCCAAATGGAAATATGGAGGAAGAAGTGAGGCTTCCAAGACTCGAGGAGCTGAAGAAGCTTACAGTTCTTAAGAAACTCAGAAATGTACAAAAATACATGGGATTATGTAAGTTGCAAGCAATTGCTGGGGAGAGGACCCTGCAGCCTGATGCAAATTGGGCATGAGTTCTAGGGACGCAGGCTTTCTGTGAAGCAGCTACCTTTGAACCATCCATACTCTTCTAAGTAACCCCTCGCCTGTAAGTAACCCTGATAAACTCTGTGATTCACTAAGTTACACATGTGTCAAATAGTCTCTTTGGTCTGTTATCAGTGTACTTTTGAGTAAGCAGACATTTGCATACATTTTCCCAGGAAGTCACATTCATAAAGATATTGAATGTCTGCTATTCAATCTATACTATACAATCATAGGGTATCAACTCAATGGAATTCTACCAACAATAATAAAACAGATTAAACTATTGACAGGGTGAGCTTGTTGGACGACTTTTGAAAGTTCACATACTATGAGCCATTTAATTGAAATTCTTAGAAAGACAAAATTATAGAGTTGAGAATGGATCGATGATTGTCAATTTGTAAAGGTGGGGGAAGTTTTGAGTACAAAGAGATAGCATGGAGGAAGTTGGGGGTGGCGCTGTAGAGCTAGTTCACATGCCATTGAGAGAGATGATTACATACGTCTACATATGTGTACATTTATTTTTAAAACTTTCATATTCTGGTAATGGAATTTTCAGATGCCAAGTTGGTTTTGCTAAAAATATTTTTAAAGTGTAATAGCGTAAGAAATGTGAGCTTCACATCATGCAAGATTTCCTTTTTCTAACTGTGTAATAGGATATGTAGAAAAGCAAGTCTGTTGTATGAAGGCTAAACAGACAGAAAAAACAGTGGCCAAGAGATCCCAGAAAACCCTTAACTTTCTTTAGCTGTGAATGTAAAAGGGGTTTAACATCCAGTTTTGAAGGAAGAAAATGCTTGAAAGAATTTAACATGTTTGTGTCTGGTCCATGTAGACCAATAGAGAACACAGCGTGTAGTATTCTTTGATGACTGGAAATTTTGTAGATGAGTAAAAGATAAAGGTATTCTAATTTTCAATTATGTATTATAGTTCCTGTTAATTTCATCTCTCAGTATTAATAGGTCAATATAGGAAAAGGGTTTTTTCTTATGAATTATTTAATGGAAATTATTAATTTTGAGGACCAAAATTAGATTGTAATTAATTTCATTCTTCATAAAACTGAGTAGAATCTTAACAACCAATACTACTGCCTTCTAGTGGGAGTTGTGAGAATTGTAGTTGGAACAAACCCCTAAAATTGGAGTTGCAAGCTACAGCACTTGGCCCACGGAGGAGACTTTCATTTGTGTGTGAATGTGTGTGTCGTAGATACAAGTGTCAACTTGATGCTTGAGGTTTCAAGCTGTGGGCACATTTGTAGAGAATTAGTAGTTGAGTCAAGTCTAGAGTGAACTTATCTAGTTGATGGGGAAGACCCAGCTCTTGGTGTGTGGAACTAGCCACGTGACAGATGAATAAAACACAGAAAGCTGATTAAAAAGGTGGGTATCTTTCTGTATACTTGCTCAGACATGCTAGTCTGGCAAATAAGGATCGTCATTCTCTCAGCTGTTACATGGATATTGTGCAACAGTTCCCTTGGTCCTTTGATAATGGTGCATATTCTCCTCCCAAGATAGATTGGGAACTGTAACTGGATGATTGTAAGAGAAAATAAACCCCTTGCTCTCTTAATTGTTTTGTCATGATTTTATCAGCAACCCTGCAGGTGAACTGCAACAGAATTTGGTACCAGAGAGGTGGTGTGTTGCTGATTTTGTAGATTTTGAATGGTTTTGTTGGACAAAGTTTGAAATGTTTGAAGGTTTTGGGGTTCTAGATTATAAATATCACTCTGCTGAGTTTAATGATCTCCATTTGGAGAACAGAGATGCTGAAAGAATTGTGGATTGTTTGGGCCCACTTTGTGATGAAGGGAACAAGGACTTTAGTGAACGTGAATTAAAAGATGATGATCTGGTTTGCTTGATAAAGGAGAGTTGCGTTGATGGCTGTGAAGCTTTGGATGTGGAAAGTACAGGCAGCAGAGCAGCTGCCATTGTTGTCCAAGTTGAAATCTTTCTTGCTCTTCAAATGTTTTGGCTGCCTAACACAGGACTTTTCCAGGGTCAGCTCATGGAATTTGCTATGGTTCAAGCACTTCAACCTTGGTACAGAATTTGTCAACTTGATGGTTGAGGGTTTGAGCTCTGGGCACATTTGTAGAGAATTAGTAGTTGAGTCAAACCCGGAGAGAACCTGCAGGAGATTGTCTAGTTGATGGGGAAGGCCCAGCCCATGGTGGGTGGGACTAGGCCCTGGACAGATGAATAAAACACGGAGAGCTATTTGAGGAAGATGGCATCCTTGTGTATACCTGGTCACATGCTGATCTAGCAAGTAAGCATTAACCCTCTCTCAGCTGTTCCATGGATGTGGCGCAGCTGTTCTCTCGGCCCTTTGGCAATGGTACATGCTCTCATGCCAAGCTAGACTGAGAACTATAACTGGACAATCATAAGAGAAAATAAACCCCTTGGTCCCTTAAACAGTTTTGTCATGATTTTATCAGGAACCAAGCAGGTGAACTGCAGCAGTGTGTGTGTGTGTGTGTGTATGTGTGTGTGTGTGTGTGTGTGTATTCACACTTGCCACAGCTTCTGGTTATCCTCATCTTCCACTTTGCTTGAGATAGGGCCTTATCATGTTAGATGCAGGTGTCAACCTGGCAATCAAAGGCCTGTGGACACAGTTGTGAAGAATCAGTAGTTTTGATAAGCCCTGATGAAGCCACAGAAGATTGTCTGATTGAAGGGGAGGGTCTAGCCCATGGTGGGTGGGTCTAGGCTCTGGGCAGGTGAAATAAGATGGAGGTAATTGATTAAGGAAGTAGGCACCCTTTGATATATTTAGCCGGGCATTCTGGTTTGACAAGTAAGGATTGTCCCTCTGCCTCAGTTCGCCTGCATGGTTACTGATAAATGACCATCAAACGGCTTAAGGGAACAAGGGGTCTATTCTCTCTTACAATTACTGGTTACAGTTCCTAGTCCAGCTAGACGGGAGAGCATGCATCAACACCAGGGCTGAGGGAACTGGCCACACCATCACAATATAATGGCTGAGAGATGCACAATCCTTACATACCAGACCAGCATGTCTGGCCAAGTATACAGAAGGATGCCTACTCTCGCAACCAGCTCTCTGTGATTTATCCAGGGCCTAATCCTACTCACCATAGGTTGGGTCTTCCCCATCAGCTAGATAATCTCCTGCAGGTTTGCTCTGGGCTTAACAACTGTGCCCAGAGCTCAAACCCTCAACAGTCAAGTTGATACCAGTGTTTAACTCTCTCAGCAGTCCTGTGGATGTATGGATATTGTGTAGCCAGTTCCCTTAGCTCCTGGTGTTGGTGTGAACTCTTCTGTCAAGCTAGACAAGGAACTGTAACCAAGAATCCTAAGCCAAAATAAAACTCCTTGTGCCCTTAAGCTCTTTTGTCACCAACACTGCAGAGTAACCACAACAGGCCTCGTTTGTTGTTTACTGCCCTGTATGCCAGGCTCAATGGCTCCAAACTTCCAGGGTTCCCCTGTTTCTGCTTCCCAACTTGCTACAGGAGCAGGTGGATTATAGAAGCACCATTATCTGACTTTTGCATGGATTTTGGAGACTTGAACTCAGGTCCTCATTCTTTCATGGCAAGCACTTTTCACGTAAAGTCCTCATCTTAATCCTCTGAGAATTTTCAAAAAAATATGAGATTACATGGAAATGTAAACAGAAAGAATAAGTGATAGAGAAAAACACATGTCCAAAAAACCCTAAAATATCTATCATTTTCCCCTCTTTAGGGAAGTTAGTTACATTTTAGCATACTAATAAAAAATTGAAACTTTGCTTTTAACATTTTTTTTGGTATTTGATATTTTATTTTAGGCTGCAAAAACAGAAACAGACACAAACAACAATAAATTTGGGATAAACTCATCTAATGCTATAAATTCATCTT
Source organism: Typhlomys cinereus (assembly GCA_023101885.1). Lineage (NCBI taxonomy): Eukaryota > Metazoa > Chordata > Mammalia > Rodentia > Platacanthomyidae > Typhlomys > Typhlomys cinereus. Next base: position 3,486,556 of record JALPQD010000050.1, on the reverse strand, counting down.
TTCCAGCAAAGCAGAAGAGACCCTACAGACCTTATTAAAGAAAATCTCTTGGAGGTTAATTTCAGCACACCGTTAAACAGAATCAGATTATCTTTTGAGAAATCTAGGCTTTATTCATCTTGTTGTGGCAATTAACATGCATATTATGAATAATATGTAAAATATAAAAATCCACTAATAATTTCAGTTACTGGGTTTGATCTTACTGGAAATGCTTAACCACAATTTTCCTGTTAAATTATGAATTATCTTAGTATAAGTCATTGCATTTCTGCAACAATGTAATGAAAAGCACAACTAACAAAGCAGACTTAAACCCATCCTGCTACCAACTGAAAATTACTTTGGTACTTTAGGAAAAAAATAGACACACAAAAACATGTGTTTAGCATTTGCTGATTTCTGTAGCTATAGTCCAATAACCACATGATGAATATTCCAGAAGAATCAAAATTCAGCAACAAATGAACATGTGTGAGAGATCTGGGCATTCAGCATACCTGGCAGAAAAACTAGAGTTAGAATGCTAGGTAGAACAAATTAGTCTTTGAAATATTAACTTCCTTTCCTTTAAAAACTTAGTGAGTCTATAAGAGAATACAAAAATGTCAGTCAGGCTGTAAGTACATGTCGGTTGTTAAGCTATGAAAGCACAGGCTGTCCCTAAGACACAATCATCCTGCTTCACTGCTGCTTCTGATCCTTCTTTGGGTCATAGTCTGGATCACTTTCTTCATCTCCTTCTTCCTCCCCTTCCTAATCTACTTCTTCGCCTTCTTCATCATAGTCTTCGTCATCGTTCTCAATTGATTCTCCAGTAAAGTATAACTCTGATCTTGGGATTATACACTTATGTAAAAAGTGACCAATTCAGGGGCTGGAGAGATGGCTGGCTCAAGGGTTAAGACTGTCTTGCAGGCAGAAGGCCCTGAGTTTGGATGCCAGGTCCCATGTAAAAATGCCAGGCAGAAATGACTGTAGCCTGAACTTCTGGCCCTGGTGGGTAGGGCCTGGGAGGTCCCAGAGCAAAGCAGGAAGAAGAAGCAATCAGGATGATTCGTGAGGTCACCCTTGGAACTCACACACACACACACACACACACACACCACACACACACACACACACACACACACACACACACACACACACACACACACAAATTAATTAAATTAAAAATATGTTTTTAAAAAGTCACCATTTTCAAGAGCTGCAGCAAAGACAGCTTTAGTGTCTTCATACAAATCTGAACTCCCGGGAACTTCGGGAGAGGCAAAAAAAATTAAAGAATCACTGGATTTTTAGTAATTTAGTCACAGTACGAACTGTCTCACACCCCTTGTGCTTCTGCTTCTCTTTAATGGTTTTCAAAGTGTCATTCTTTTCTTTCTTCCAACCTATCTGGTACCCTGTACAACCCATAATTTCTGGTCCATCAAAAGAAAAGGAATCCAAATCATCTGGTTCTGACTTCACCCTATAAGTCTTTGTTAACACTTCATTTGTGAAATATTCATTAGGATGAACATGAAATTTTTAAGACAAAACTCATGGGTTGGCCAGCATCTGAGAACTTCACTTGAATATCTTTCAAGTGCTTCAGAATAGGTTCATCATGCTCCTAAACCCTGTCACTGAGCAAGTCAACATTCCTAAAAACAGTCAACCAAAAGTCAGGAAATCCTCTAAGGTCTTTTTATTCTTCATCCTTTTTCTCATCTTCAACCTTGGCCTTTACTTTCAACTCAAAATTGCATCTTCTTCATGTGGTTTTCATTCACTTTCTTCTTCTGTAGGTTCATAAATTGCATTAATAATCTCAAACCATTTATAAAATAAAAGCTAATATAGAATAATAATACTTCCTTTTAGATCATGAACTTCCTCATAGAATTTGGCTTCTATCTGTGCACATTTAACTTGAAGATTTTTGAGAGCATTCATTCATCTTTTGACTACCTTAGGCAAGTTTTCAATGTATTCTGTTGGTGTTTCTACCAGACCATCAAGTCTTTCTTGAAGGGCTGCAAGAACTGAGGATTTTGCATCATCTAAACAATCAGTTGATGTGTTGATTTTTGTTTCTTCACCCAATTCTTCTTCTACTGTTTCGACATCATCCAAATCTTGATCAAGTTAAGACTGTTCTTTGTTGTTAATGTCTTCCATCTTTTTTTTAAGAACTCCAAATTATCCGAAGCATGTCCTGGAAGCCAGGCGGCCAGAGCTGTGCAAAAGTGACTCAGGGCAGCGGCAGCGGATGGAGCTGGAGGTGCTGCTGTGGGCAGATGGTGCTAAAAAAGGACTTTTAGTACATTTTAATAGCATCAAAATGTGAAGTACTTAGGGATAAACCTCATAAAACATGGCTGAAAAAATTAGAGATGACCTAAATAAGTGAAGAAAGATTATATTCATTAATTATAAGGGTTAACATTCTCAAAGTGTTGATATTACCAAAACTGATGCATAGATTTAATTCAATACAAGCTGGAATCCCAGGGAGCTCTTTTGCACAATTTAAGAAACTGATTATAAATTTATATGGACATTCGCAGGGATTAGAACAGTTAAACATTTTTTTAAAGAACAAATAATTGGGCACTTCCACTATCTGCTAGAAATGAAAAGTATGAAGGCACACAGAGGAGGTAATGACCCTCATCATGCTGTACAGTGATGATACCCCATCAGATGTGTCTTTTGCAACACTGTTATTGTATTAAAGACACACATACACAGCAAATACACATGGGTGATGGGTTTGAATACACACCATTTGAGAAAATGTCAGTTTTCTCAGTTACCCTGGAATAGAAAAGGGTTTATTCAGGAGACCAAGAACTGAGCCCATTCTATCTCTAGCCCTTTCCTGTCAGGTTCTTCTTCCTGAAGCTATATTGAACAAGTCAAAGACCTTTCCCATTATGGCAGCCCTTTGTAGTTCCGATACAGTTCTTGGTCATCATACTTTACAGTGATGATACCCCTCAGACGTGTCTTTTGCAACATTGTTATTGTATTAAAGACACACAAACACAGCATTCCACCCCTACCTCCAAAAGGCTCACTCCCACTTCACAACGCAAAATGCACTTTCTTCAAGTAGTTTTAACAGTTCCAGTTTTGTTTTGAAATTCAAGTTCAAAATACCATCTGAATATCAAGTCTGACTCTTAGTTTGCAATCAAACAACAAATTATATATTTCAAGTATGCAATGACGTAGAATAACATTTCCATTCATAAAAAGAGGAGACACTGAACCAAAGCAAGACCGAAACTCAGCAAGACAAGCATTTAATCCTGAAGACCAATGTTTGTCATCCTAGACATATGGTAGTGTGATGTGAGCTCCAAATGACTTAGGCAGCTCTGCCATATGGCCTTGCTATTTGCATCCCACATGAAATCTCTCTTAGACTCAATCTACACATTTTAAGCAGCTTTCCTCTGCAGATGTTCCACATCCCTGGCATCTTTTTGCAGCACTTTCATAAATGCACACATCATTCTTTTAGGGGATGTCTGCAGGGATCCTGACCCGCTATATAATGCCTCGTCTAACAGGCTTGTTTTTTTTTTTTTCAAATTCTTTTTCTTCTTTAATATTTTCAAATACCAAAATAGCAAATTTATGTCATTTTATTTCCATATTATTCAATCCCATTCTTTCCTTCTTTTCTGTTGCATAACTTCTTCCCCAATTATTCTTCCTTCTCCTTTCATGTCTTTTTTTTGCATGTGTTGCCCATATCAACTGGAATGCCTGTACTAGCAAGTGACTGAATACTTGCTGGGGCATGGATGATGTATCAGGGGGTAAATTATTGGGAGGGGTATCAAAAGGGTTTCTTTTTAAATTTTGGTGGGAACTTTTGTGATTCCATAACTCTGCATTGCAAATGCCTGCAAAACCAGTCTTACATGGACATCACCAATGTATTCTGCCAGTCTAAGTGGTAGCCAGGCTGTGGATAAAATGGCCTCTGAGTGCTTGTATGAATGAATGAAGTGAAGCACTTCCCTAGAAATCCTATGTGATCTGGCAGCCCTTACCCCTCTTTCAAAGTGCAAAACGTAGAATGAGTTCAAACCTTTACGCCCTTGAGTTTGCGTGGGTCCATTCCTGAGGTGCTTCCAAGGCATCTTTCCTCTTGTCCAGACACAAAGTGATTCTTTTCAGTGTTCCTAGTCTCTTTGATTAGCCACTTTCCTTGCTCCCAACTTTAATATGTTAGTTTTCTAGGTATATTTCAAGTTTTTCAAATACTCATTCTCCATTTGTTTTTGTTTTTGTTTTTGTTTTTGTTTTGTTTTGGCTCACAGTTCTGGGTGAAAGTCTGGCTCAAAGCAGCTAGCAATGACAATGGGTTGCTTTGAAATTTTATCTACCATATTAAATAGCCTTTCATCAATTTAAGTCTCATACAATATCTCAGAACATGAGTAGACTGTAGGTAAATCTATTGCCAGAATGTAATATGCATGTTCTGTAGTCCAGTTCTTGGTATAGCCTTCGATGTCCAAATTCCTAAATACATTCTGATCTTCTTGAGCTCCACCAAAATTATCCATTGAGCTCTGATTATGTAGGACTTCTTTGGGACCACATCTCTGAATTTTTCCAAATTCCTTTCACAAACAATTTCAAAGGTTTCTTATATCATCAGATGAAACAAAATCAACAAATATGAGTTTTCTTTGTTCATTGGACTTTTAACATTGTGATAAATACCTGGGAAAAATAAACCAAAAGGAGGAAATGTTGTCTTTTCTATCTTATTTATACCATGCATTTTCTATGCTTAATTATGATTAGCTGCATACTTACTCTGTGTTACAATTGTTTATAATATTTCAGTGCAGTAGCATGCTGTAGAAGTTTGCAGCAATGGACATCTGACTCCATTAACAACACAGATACTCCAAAGGGAGTCCAGAGAGGAGGTGGGATAAAGAAGGATGGATGAAGGGAGGGAAAGTTGGGAGAAGGATGTGGGAGTAAGAAGAGTGGGAAAGGAGAAAAGTGGCAAGAGGGGGTCAGGATAAAAACATAAATTTAGTTTGTTTGCTACCAAATCTCTTCTATGAAGCTAATATCGTCTTAATCCCAAAACCTAATAAAGATACACTTAAAAAAGAAAACTATAGGCCAATCTCTCTGATGAACACAGATGCAAAGATTTTCAACAAAGTCTTAGCAAATCAGATTCAAAAACATATCAAAAAGATCATCCATGGGGATCAAGTAGGCTTTATTCCAGGCACACAAGGTTGGTTCAACATATGCAAATCAATAAATGTAATTCATCATATAAACCATTCCAAAGTTCAGGAGCACATGATACTCTCGATAGATGCAGAAAAAGCTTTTGACAAGATCCAACAGCCTTTTATGATCAAAACCCTAGAGACAGTTGGAATGGAAGGAACCTTTATCAATATGATAAAAGCTGTATATAACAAGCCTTTAGCAAGGATTATATTCAATGGGGAAAAACTTGAAGCATTCCCACTTCGATCAGGAACTAGACAAGGATGTCCACTCTCACCACTTCTATTCAATATTGTCCTTGAAGTCTTAGCTGAAGCCGTAAGAAAAGAAAGGGACATAAAAGGGATTCAAATCGGCAAGGAAGAAGTCAAGCTATTCCTATTTGCAGATGACATGATCTTATACCTGAGTGATCCCAAAAACTCCACCAAAAAGCTCCTGGAACTAATATAGAAATTCAGCAGGGTGGCAGGATACAAAATAAATGTGCAAAAATCAAAGGCCTTCCTATATGCCCTGAATGAAAGAATTGAAAAAGCCCTGAGAGAAACAACACCATTTACTATAGCCTCTAAAAAAATGAAATAGCTTGGTATAAACCTAACCAAGGAAGTAAGAGACCTTTATGATAAAAACTTTAAAACCCTAAAGAAAGAAATTGCAGAAGATACCAAAAGGTGGAAAGACCTCCCATGTTCCTGGATTGGCAGAATCAACATCACAAAAATGACCATCCTACCAAAGGCAATATGCAAATTCAATGCTATACCATTAAAATCTTAAAGCAATTCTTTAAAGAGGTTGACCAAACAATCTCAAAATTCATATGGAGGCACAAAAGACCCAGGATAGCAAAGACAATCCTGAGTAACAAAAACACTGCTGGAGGTATCACCATACCAAACCTTAGTCTATACTACAAATCCATAGTTATAAAAACAGCCTGGTACTGGCTCCAAAATAGACACATAGATCAATGGATAAGGGTTGAAGACCCAGATATAAGCCCACACAACTACAGCCATTTGATCTTTGACAAAAGGCCCAAACACCAATGGAAAAAGAACAGCATCTTCAACAAATGGTTGCAGCAAAACTGGATCTCCACATGCAGAAGATTAAAACTGGACCTGTACTTGCCTCTATATACAAGAATTAATTCCAAATGGATCAAGGACCTCGATATAAGGCCAGAGATTATAAAAACCATAGTTGAAAGGGTAAGGAACTCCCTCGAGCTGATTGGGCTAGACCAACAGTTCCTAAACAGACATCCAATGGCACAGTCATTGCAACCAACTGTCAACAGGTGGGATCTTGTGAAATTAAAGATCTTCTGTTCAGATAAAGAGATTGTAACAGGAGCACAAAGGCAACCCACAGAATGGGAGAAAATCTTCACTAACCACATATCTGATAGAGCTGTATTATCCAGAGTCACAAAGAACTTAGAAAATTAAACACCAAAGAAACAAATGGTCCAGTTAAAAATTGGGCCCTGGAACTTAAAAGAAACTTTACCAGGGAAGAAATTAAAATGTCTAACAAATATCTTAAAAAAATGCTCCACATCCTTAGCCATCAGGGAAATGAAAATCAAAACTTCCCTGAGATATCATCTCACCCCGGTCAGGATGGCAAAAATCCACAATACAAGCAACAACAAATGCTGGAGAGGATGTGGAGAGAAGGGAACTCTCTTACATTGCTAGTGGGAATACAGGCTCATACAGCCACTCTGGCGAACCATCTGGAGATTCTTAAAGAAATTAAAGATTGAAATGCCATATGACCCTGCGATTCCACTTTTGGAAATAACCCCTCATACAGCAAAAATTCACCTCGATAGCACAAGCACGACCATGTTCATAGCAGCACTGTTTACAATAGCAAAGTCATGGAATCAACCCAAATGTCCAACAGTTGACGAGTGGATAAGGAAACTGTGGTACATCTATACAATGGAGTACTACTCAGCCATCAAAAATGAATTACTGGAATTTGCCGGGAAATGGATGGAATTAGAAACAATTATATTGAGTGAAGTATCCCTGACCCAGAAAATTAAGTGCCGTATGTACTCCCTAATAGGTGGCTCCTAGTAACAAACCCACTTAGAGACACTCAAGGATAAATCTCTATAATACCTACAGTAATTGCAAGGATTATGAACAGGAGAGATGGGATAGGAGGGCCACACCAGAAACAAGGAGAGAGGGGACCATGTTACAGCAGAGAAAACAGGCCACCATCAAGGACTGCAAGTAAGTAATGAGACATCTGGTTAAGTTCACAGACTTTCCTTCCTGATCATTTACAACTGAAGGGGTATGATCTCACCAGAAGGGGAGCGCATATAGTCTGGCAGATAAAAAGTAACCATTTTCCAAATGGGTGATTGACCCCTCCCTCATTGTGGTTTCCTACTTTTATTACATCTACCTTTGAATATACTCTTATAACAAGACTCTAGTTTAACAGCTTTTTATCTCTGCCTAGGGGGTGACATCCAATACCCATCAGGGTGGAGTGAAGGGCATTGCAGGAGCAGCAAAACTGAAAAAAAAAATCAACAAACCATAATCCAGAACTTCAGAGACTCTATATCAACCACCTGGAACTTGGCCAGCCTAATCTCTCCCCATCCTGAAGCTTAGGGAAATTTGCGGAAGAGGGGGCAATAAGATTGTAAGAGCACAAGGATGGGAGGAGCAATGATATGCAAGATACTCCACACAAGTTAGGGCCGAAGCAATCATAATTGGACTTTGCATGCCCTGCACAATGTACAACACACTATTGACCTCACAAAGTCTAGCATTTGCTAAAGGCACTAGGATCCTTGGAGGCAAGGGATTGACAGCCACAGTAGTGTTCCTATGCTTAAGGAGAACACAGGAAAGGGTTCTGGGAAATGCCACTGGATCCTTGCACCTCATTGGAGAGGAGGACCCAGAGGAGAGTTTGGCATGCACATTAAAGGATGGGAGGGTGAGGCACTGGGGGATGGGGAGGGAGAGGGGAGGGGGGCACAGGGCGGTGGGAGGTTGGAGGGAGGGAAGGGACCAGTGTACCTGTTAAGTTTGTATGAGTGGAAATTAAAAATAAATAAAAAAGAAAAAAAACTTTGTAAATAAATTAATTAAAAATTGAATGAATGGTTAAAAAAAAGACATTTGTAGCTGGGCAACAATAGGCAGTTCCATAGCCTAGATATGCACAAGCTAAACGATCTAGATTAGAATAAGCACGTACTGTAATTTTTACATTGCAACAAAATTACATAAAGAAAAATTCCTCAGAACACATCCTGTGACACATGATCCTCGTGACTCTTTCTCCTACTTCTCCTTTTTTATAGATCTTAACTCACAGATTATATTATTTTTCATTTGTCATATTTTTAGAATATTTAACTGCTAGAAATTAAAATAAAACATTCAGAATCTTTAGCATTTTTTGTACATCCTGCTCTGTTGGAGCAAATGTTCTCATATTACTTTGAGTCATCTTTATACTACTGAAAAAATATTTCACATGATATAAAATTTGAGACAGTAAGTGTAGAACTACTTTTGAGGTGACAAAAACACACGATGTACAGTTTAATGGAGGAAAAAATTCTTTTGACTCATGATTTCCGGAGATTTCAGCCCTTTACAGTAGAGAAGGCATGAAGCAGCAAGTATTCGCAGAGGGAGGAGAGTTGTGACACAGTGGTCCAAGAAGCTGAGAACTGGATGGATGCAGGACCTGGACTATAACCTTGTGAGGCTCACCCCTGGGACATTCTTCCCAACCAGACCCCACCCTTGAAGGCACCACAAAACAGCTCTCCTAGCTAGGAAACACGCATTCAATAAAGAACCTGGGGGGACATTTCGACTGTTTTTTTTTTTTAATGTTTTCTTTTTTATCATTATTATTATTTATTCAATTGTGCGTGTATGTGCGCACGCGTTTGTGTGTGTATGTACGTGTGTGTGTGTGTGTGTATGTGTGTGTGTGTGTGTGTGTGTGTGTAGAACCACGGGAGAATTCGAGAACCACCATGGACCACCTCCACCTCCTCCTTGTTTACTCTGCCCCGGGATTCACAGGCTCCGCCCTACCAGAACCAGAAAGGCAGGCCGCCCCTGCTTCCGCCCGATGTCTATACATGGGGTCTAGGATCCGAACTCAGGACCCTCCACCTGCAAGGTAGAGGCTTAACCTTTGAGCCACCTCTCCAGCCCCTCGACTAAGTCTTATCCGTGCTTTTTTTTTTTTTTTTTTTTTTAACTTCATTTTACTACTTTCTGCTTTCTGGCTTCCGTTGATTTTGAACTGTCAATTGTTCTAATCACTACCCCTTATACTTAGTATGTCTGTTTTCTCTGTGCTAAGATTCTTCTTATTCATCATTGGTTTTCAATAGTTTGCCTATGATGTGTGTGTCTACATATGACTATCTTAAACTTCTTATTTTGAGGTTTGTTCAGTATCCTTCATTCACAGATTGAGGGTTTATTTTTTAAGCAGTTTTGAAAATATTGAGCCACTTTACTTTGGGTATATTTTAATTTCTGTTATTGTCTCTCCTTCTATAAATAGCCAGCTGTAATGTTTACACTCTGACACAATTATATAAACACAAAACACATACAACACAAAACGGTATTACAGTCTACTTAAATGAGGTCACTTAGTACTGACCTATGTGTCACCGAGACTGCTAATTTACCCCCATCTTTTTTTCTCTGTACTTCAGTTTGAATGATCACATTTATCTGTCTTCAGATGCACTATTTTTTCCATTTCTGAATGTGGTATTAACCCCATCTACTGCTTGCTGTTTTTTAAAAATTTTCTGATAGTACATTTTTCAGGTGTAGGATTTCTTTCAAGTCTTAATATCTCTCCTAAATTTCTTTTGTATTTTCATGTGTGTGTGTGCATGTGCATGTGTGTGTGTGGGGGTGTGTGTATGTATATTGTGCGTGTGTGTGTACCTGTGTGTACAGGTGTATGCATGTGCATATGGAGGTCCAAGTTTGGCATTACAAAGCATCTTTGATCACTTTTCAACTTATTTTTTGAAGCTGAGTCTTTCTTTAAACCCATAATTTGCCAATAGAACTATGTTCGCTAGCCAGCTTGCTCTGGGAATTCCCAAGATATGCCTTCCCACGGCCAGAATTACAGGTAGACTGCCATATCTGCCCTGTATTTTGCATAGTTTCTGGTAATCCAAATTCTGGTCTTTAACTGTTATCTCTCCAGCCTTCTCATAAAAGATTAGATATACACATATCTTTGTATATGTGTGTCTTCCTTTAGCTTTTTAAGCCTTAAACTTTTAAACTTTTTAAAATCCTGAATTTGTTTATTTCTACTAATAGACTTTTCTTTGCATATCTCATCTTTAACTTTCACACATCTAGCAATTTTTAACTGTATACTGGGAATAATAATATTCGATGTATACACTGAAAAGACTCTATAATCTTATTTGAATTTTGTTCAGGCAAACAGTCAAATGACATACAGCTTACCATAACCTCTAGAGATTTTGTTTAATTCTAAGCTGCATCATTTTTCATTTTCTCAGTTTGAAGGTAAACCCATTAGTTTAAAAAAATTCTTCGTTCTCAATGACTCTTTGCTGTTTCATTGGGAAGTGGAAAGTGTTCATCAAATTCTCTTTTCAAAGACTCGAACTCCTAAGTTGACTTCTTGTGTGGCTCCAGAAGCTGAAATCTTTCTCACTGTCGTCAGCCCCCTAGATGCCATTTTCTCCTGGGGATCTTTTGCAATTCTCATACATTTACCGCTGCTTCTAGAGAGAAAAATACTGTGTGCTCTCACTTATAAGTGGAGTATTTTTAACAAGTTCTCAAGTATGGGGAAGGGGTAAACAGTGGGTAGATGGAGATTGAACAACACAATGCTAACATTTCAATGTTAATGAAACTGCACTGCACAATAGATGTTTATTAAATAAGCATATTTTAACTGTTTTACTACTTAAAAATACGAGGTGACAAATATGTTAATCTGATTTCCTCTAATAAATATTGTGTTGTATATCATCATGTTATTAGCCTCAAATATTCCCAATCATACCATTTTTTAAAAGAAATCAGTTAAGGATTTGAAGAGAGTTGATATATAGCATTCGGCTCTAAATCACTAAGATGGTTTTCTCCTTTTTGAGAACCTTCTCTCTCAGTTTCTGGTCTTTCTTCTCTCTGCCTTCAGGTCAGAAAGACTATGGGGTTTTGCTTGAGTTCTTGTTCTCAGTGCAATACAAAGCCTGAGACTCTCTGGGGATGAAGGGCCCTCTTTTATGGATCAAATGCTCCCTTGCTTACTTCTGATAACTCTCCGATGCCTTCAACATTTTTTAAATATTCCATCCAGAATTTATCATTTTTCATCTACAGGTGCATTAATCCAATATTGATTTTTCTACTCTTGAAGGAATTGGGACTCCAATATGCACTTTTGATCTGTTGTCCTGATTTCTCTGCAAAATCTTTTCTCAGGGACTGCTTCCCACCACTGTTTCAGAGACTGTGACCTAAGGGTGTTTGAAATACCTTCATACTCCTCATTATGTTTAAACCAGTGATTCTGTGATATAGACAGTTAATACAACACAGTTTGTCATTTTAATCGTTTTCTTTCATTATTCTAAAGGGAACTATAAGGAACTATAACCAAATTCAGAGAGTGTGTTCAAATCAAAATTCCAACAAACATGGTACAATATCTTTGCGCACAATATGTCCTTTTCAGGATACTTTCAATTTTGAGCTTACATTTTTATATCATTGCACACAGTAAGGGCAGAATGGAATGACCAGTGATTCCAAGTTTCACACAACTCTGTGGAAGAAGCAAAATGACCTGTCTTTTGGACTATGGCCCATGGGAGAAAGACAACACGATAGCAGTTAACAGATTGCTGTCTTCAGACTGAACCTGTGGAGTAAAGTGTCTCGCCAGACACTGGAGAGCACCTGGCTACTGCCACACTGCTTCCTTCAACTTCTTTCCTGATCACAGAACAAGCACGAAGCTGGGATGTGTTCAGGGGGAGTTTATGCTGTTCTATAACTGGAAGAATAATATAATGAGACCTGAAAATAGCCACTATTCTGGGCTAAGATTCAGCTAAGGCAGCGTGGGACTGTGGGAAGGAAGTTGACTTGGAGTTAGGGTCCTTGGACTAGGATCTAAGGGCCTTATCAGTGTGGCCACAGATAAATCACTCTCTTTAAATCTAGCTTAATCTGTCAAATGCAGAGAACCTTTCAAAGGGTTCTTTAGAGGGTAGAATTGAAGAATGGATATGAAAGCACTTGAAAATTATTTGGCATTCAATGTATGTTTTAAAATACCAGTATCTTTCCCATTTTAAAATTCACTTTATTGGACACTTGGGGAAAAGTAAATCTGTGTGTGTGTGTGTGTATGTGTGTGTGTGTGTGTGTGTGTGTGTGTGTGTGTGTGTGTAGATGATTTGACACTATGATGGAATGATTTATGTTCTCCAAAAATTCCCAGGCTGGAAATGCAATGCAATGACATTACAGGTAGTGGATCTTCAAGAAATAGGGTCCCATAGATATGAAAACACAGCCCTTGGAAATACTAGTGTAGTGCTGGCTCCATAGCTGGACCACCCTCATATGCTTAGCTCTTTGTTCAGGCAGCCCTTCCTTCTGTTTCCCTGCAATGTTGTGACGCAGCCCCAACTAGACTCCAGAACCATGTTCGTTGGAATCAGTGTCAATCCTCACCTTCCACTTTGCTTGAGTCAGGTTCTCTTCATTGTTCTCTGCTAGGCTAGATTTTAGAGATTGTCCTGCCTCTGCTTCTCATTTCAGCATGGGAGTGCTGGGATTACAGATATGCACTAATACATCAAGTCCTCACATTTTCACAGCTGGTGCTTTTACCCTCTAAGTCCTCTCCTCACTTCAAAAACTCATTTCTTTATAAAGTTCAAAGTCTTGGTATTCTGCTACAGCATAGCTAAATGAACTAAGCCCCATCTTGTAAAAATGATCACAGCAGTTCGCGAATTCGTCCGTGGTTCTACACACACAGACACACACACACACGCGCGCACATACACACACACATGCGCACAGTTGAATAAATAATAATAATAAAAATTTTAAAAAAATGATCACAGCATTATCACAGATGAATAACACATACTTATTTGGATAATAAATAAAATAAAAACACACAATAGCTCATTTGTACCTTTTTTGTAATGATGTATACACAATGTTTCCCAAGAGTTGGGCTTATGTTGTATCCAGCTAACTTTTTCTGTCTTCACGGTCTGGTTTGTTACTAACTTAAAGGAAGATACACTTCTTTCCAGTTCTGAAGTTTCTCAGTAATTTCCAGTGCATTTCTGTGACTCTCAGCATTGGTACAGAAAACGGGTGACAAACTTCCCCAAATCACAGAACTCTTAATGAGAAACAATGTATGTGTCTAATACAGAAAAAAAAGGAGCTTTGTAAGAATCCTCAGCTGACAGCTATTTAAATACTGATGTGGTTTCTGGCAGCTCCTTCTAACACAGTATTGAAAATAAACCTTATGACCACCCTTCCTTCCTAGGCTGTTTGGAGGCAGTTGTTCTGTCTTTGATAACAGGCAGAAAGCTGATTGGGAGGAAATTAGCTGCTGTATGTTTTGGCTATTGCAATGAACATTTTAGATCTAGTTGAGGCAGTCAGTCTGTGCTTTCTTTTCCTGAGGTAAAATAATTCAATTTTTAGTTGTCAGATTTACTTGTGCTTTCATCTTTTTTTATTTTCACTTGTGTGGGAAATGATAGAATTTTAAATTTCTTCTAATCCTCAACTGATTTTTCCTTATGTTACTGATCCAGAAGAGAGAGTCCTGTGAGAATGACTCCATTCCTTCCAGAATCAGGCACCCCTTACCACATCTCTCTAAGTACAGGGATAAGAAGTAGGCTTTTAATGCTATGTTATAATAACTTGGCAGATACCATAACTGGCCCATTTGAAAAAGTCATGAACAACCAAAGAGAAAAAAAATAATCTGAGCTTTGTCTAGATGTTGTTTGGTGTAGGTTATTTTCTAAATCTAGAGACTTTCAGACTCTTGTACTTACTATAATAGATGTGTGATCTCAGGCAAGTTTCCGCAGAACCCTAGGCCTTTCTTTACTCCTACTCACTTGTAAATCAAGAGGGCTTGTCTCGGTTTTCTTGCATGTGAAGATGTAAACCTACAAGTAATATCTAGCATCACCCTATTGAGTTAAAGTGCAAAGAAAATATTATTTGGGCCATCAATATAATATAAGTTCTTACTCTTTGTTATGTGGCCAAGGCAAACAAAGTTTACTTTGGGGGGGAAGAGTCTTGGACAACTCGATTGACATTTTAAGAGATTAACATAAATTTTAATTCAAAAATGCACAATAACTCTATATAAAAATAGCACAAATTTAGCAGCATTGTCAAAAATGGAAAACTTGCAGTGCTAGCAATTATGGTAGAGTTATGACATAATTTGGCAATGTGCTTTCCATCCAGCTAGCAAGAAATTGGGATGTATATTCTCTTGCTCTGACCAAGACTTTTGCAATTCTACATCCTATGAAACACTGGCATAGCCCCACGACACCGCACCAATGACTCCTTTTCAAGAACATTGCCTCTATGCTATCCCTTGACACCCCATCTCCTTATCTTTTATCAGCTGGATTTGTTGTTGTTGTTGCTTATAGGTGTTTTGCTTTGTTTGCTTGGTGCTGAGACTATGAATCCCAAGTGTTCTGCACTGATCCACACCTCTTGACTCTCCCTATCTTGCATTTAATTCTCACATCAGACAGTCCTCCCATAGAGAATTCCCTGGCATCCCTCTCCCTCTCCTCCACAGGAACCCTGATATTGTAGTTACCACGCTGTCAAAATAGTGAAAATTTAAAGCCACACTGAAAGGTGTTTATAGGCAGTATTTTGTAGCCATTTGGTTCTAAATATTTAATAAGTTTTATCATCATTTATTCTCTGACTTATAAATATTAATAGGATTATTTTAGCTTCCAAACATATGAAATGTTTCTAGCTCCATGGCTGTTGTCAATGTCTAATGTTGCTTTGCAGAAAGAGAATGTGGTCTATATTATCAATTCTTCTGCATTCAGATATATATTTTTGGAATCTGCTGCATGGTCAGTATTTCTGATGATACTTAAAAGCCTGTTCTGGGAAGCAGGCTTCCTGACAGGTCCACTTTAATCTAGATTAATTGTGTTATTCCAAATATCCAATTTTTTTTTCGTATTTACTACTTGTCCAATTTCTGAAAAGGGAATGCAAAATCGTCTCCCATGTATTCAACAGATCCCATGTATTCAATAAGAATTCAATATTAACACTAAAGGATGCTCCAGGGGGGAGAGGAGGGCACTGGGAGAAAGAGATGGAGGGGGTGAAAGGAAGGGGAAAAGGCAGGGAGGGTGCAAGGGGGACCGGGGAGTGGTGGAGGGAAGGGGGGGACTGGGGTACCTATTAAGTTTGTATGATTGGGAAAAAAATAAATAAACATAATAAAAAAAGAAATGTTTAGATTCTGGTGACCGTTCCTTTTTCATTCAATCATGACTTATGGAAGGACTGTCTGATGTGAGAATTAAAAGTGAGACAGGAAGGTTCAGAGGTGTGGGTCAGTGACAGAGCACTTGGGTTTCACCACCTCACCACCAAGCAACAAAGCAGCTGAAACTTAGTGTCGCAATAATTCTGTGCTATCAAAAGGTACCTTTTTTTTTTTTTTACTTTTAATGTATCCAAAAACATTTCCCTCACATATGTCATTTTTATTTTCTCCAAGTCACAGCCAGGTAGCTGGATTCAACTAGGTTTTCATCATGTATTCTGGTTGCTCTTCTAGTCTTCAAGTTTCACTCCTCATTTCCTTTGGAGTTAGTTTGGGATGCTATATGTAGGTACCAAAGAGCATGGCTTATAAAAGAACTTTTTACACTAGGGTGGTTCTCCAGAATCCATGCTGTGTGTTCAGGCAGGTGATACATTTCTGATGAGATTTGTACCTACAACTTTTCTTGAATGTGACAATTCCTCCATTGAGCTGCCTGCTGATGGCAAGTTGTAGTGATGGAATTCTTCCCTTTAGAACTACTGTTTATGCTTTTCTTACTTTGTACTGCCTTTGAAATCTCAGTATGTATCAGATTACTTTACTTTTCCTCCAGGAAAAGTGATAGGAATACAAACTGATAAAAGCTTTCAGGAAAAAAAATGTTTGGCAGCATCTAATGAAATACACACACACACACACACACACACACACACACACACACACACACACACATGTGCACCCCATTTTTAGGCAGAACATAAAGAAATGAGTTCACTGTTGCAGTTACTTTTGTTGTTGTTGCTGCCGTGAGATAATACTCATATACAACCAACTAGCAGAGAAAGGGAGAAATATTTTGTTCATTGTTCCATAGGAGATATAGCTCACTTATAATGAGAATCACATAGCAGAAGACGTGACTGAAGGCAGAAAGGAGCAGGAGGCTGATTAGGTCACTGCTGCCATCAGAAAGGCAGAAAGAACAAGAACAAAACTGAAGAGGAAGCAGGGTCCTGCTATCCATCCTCAAGTCCTGCCCCCTGTTCCCTGCTTTTCTCCAAGAAGTCTCCACCTCCTGAAGGTGCCACACCCTTCCTAAATATCAACAGCAGCTAAGATGCAAGCACATGAATTCATGGGGGACAACACACATTCAAACCATGACATTCACTAAGACACATGAGTGGTGTCATTGACAATATTTCTAATATAGAAACCATTAAAACATCCATCAATAGCAAAATGATGACTGAATTATAGTCATAATAATTTACACAATGGAGTACTATAGAGCAACATGAATGAGCAAATTTTTAATGTGGGTGAAACTTACAAACATGATGAAAGAAACTAAGCACAAAATGTTCACTGTGTTATTTTATTCAAATTTAGTATAAAACACCTAAAATTAATTTCTAATAATAGAAATTAAGAGAGTAGCTGTCTTTAGAGAGAGTAGAAGTAGGAGGACAAGGGAATGCTTTGAAGTTCTAGAAATATTCTATTTCTCTTTCTGCTGATTGCCTGAAGGAGTTCAGTTTGTGAATTGTACAATTATATCTTTGCTTCTCTATATCTACATTTTATATATAGTCAATAGAGTTCAAAATTTATCACTTCCATAACTTAATTTATGCATATATGTATACATACATACATATATATAAGGGCCACACAAATGTAAGTGAAGTCAAGATTGCAAAC
The DNA here is from genome assembly GCA_023101885.1 of Typhlomys cinereus. Lineage (NCBI taxonomy): Eukaryota > Metazoa > Chordata > Mammalia > Rodentia > Platacanthomyidae > Typhlomys > Typhlomys cinereus. Next base: position 3,468,925 of record JALPQD010000050.1, on the reverse strand, counting down.
CTCAAAAAATTATCAAAGAAAATCGCTGTTGCTATCTGCCAGCTGGGGTTAAAGCTGTGCCTTGAACTCCTTCATTTCATGTAATATTGAAATATGTCAGTGCCTGTCCCCCCATCAAACCACACCAAGACCAGTAATGAAATTATGTTAATACAATAACCAGTCCTAGTGCAATAGCAATTATATATCTTAGCAGCTGTGTGCTTCTGTTCATGTTAGATAATTAACCAGAAAATTGTTTGCATAATTATTTTATGGAGCATTTGGTGATTTAACCATTTAGCTGTGAAGACTTATCCAAAAGCCATTACACTGTTTAAAGTGGTAGAGATCACAGTTGGTGCTGCTGCAGCTAACTTAACAAAACCCAAATGGTTTTGGAATTCCGTGGATCTCCTCTGTGTAACCAACACTGTGGCTGGCAGGTCTAAGCTGGCTTTTGCTTTTAAAAATTTTATTATTCTCTCTCCAAAGGACATGTGTGTCGACTCTTTTAAATGATATACAACCAAAATGAGTTCTCAGGCTTACCACTGCTCTTTCTGATTAGTTGAAAGTACACATGAATCACTGCAGTGGTGATTAAACCCATGTGACTCATTCCCTGTTTATGATTAGGACACGTGGAGAAAGAGAAATCCAGATAGGTTACAAAGGGTGAAGAAAGGCAAAGAAGGGAAAATTAGCCTTGGAGATTGGTTTCAAAATTATTTACCTCCTACCCTCCAAAAAAAAAAAAACCAGGGAAACTTGCTAATAATTTAGAGGTTTTCAGTACACTACTAATGATAATATGTTTGACATCATGGAGTGTTGGTAAGGGGAATTTTCTCTTTCTTAGGAGAGGTGGAACCTTAGCTGAAGAACTCAGTCATACATCTTGTAAGACACTGATGGAGGCTATCAAATAGTTAACAGTGGGGTAATGGTGTTCGAGTCCTTACGTTCATGTCAACTCAGGTCCCTCTCATAGTGCACAGCCTCTCAAAGATTCAGTCCTTGCTTTTAAAAAAAAAGATGACTGGGAAAATTAGAACGATGCTTAGAATTCATTCTGGAATCAAAAATCATGTTCTCCTGGTCTCTGCTCTGCCTTTCCTAACTCTGGGACTCTGGGCTTGTTGTCCTTTAGCATCTCTGGACTTTGACTAATTTTAACAGTATCCATCTCATCTGGTGGTAAGGATTTGTCTTACTCTACTTAAGTTACTGTAACAAATTACCTAAGACTAGTATTGCAGTTTTCCTGCATGTTGCTGTTAAATTAATAACGAAACAGTTTATAGAAGCAAGGGAGCTTTATTTTGGCTTACCATTGTCTGACTGTTTTTGTCCAGCTTGGCAGAGAGTCCATACTAATACCAGGAGTTGAGGAAACTGGCCTTACCATATCCATAGTGTAATTGAGAGAGGGGTATCTTCTTTACTTGCCAAAAGAAAGTCAGTCTGAAGAATGCTACAGAACACCAACTTGCTGAACCAGCTTCCAATATCTTATCTATCTGCCCAGGGAATGGTCTCACCCATTACGGGCTGGGTTTTTCCACATTAATCAGAGAATTTCCTTAGACTTGCTCTAGGGGTTGCCTGAACTACTAACCTTCACAAATGCCTGGAGCTCAGTCTTCAATTGTCAAGTTAAAACTCTATCTCTAGCTACCACAGTCTAGGTAACTTATAAACAACAGAAATTTATTTCTTGTGGTACAAATTGAAAGTTCCCAAATCAAGGTCTAAATTCTGTTTCCTTAGGACTGTCTTGCTGTGTTCTCTCACAGTGAGAGAAATGGAAAGAATCATATGACCCTTAAGACTGTCCATATGACAATGATTTTAATTCATATATTTTCTGGAGGCCTTCTATCTCCATATTAGTGATTAAACTTTTATATATAAATTCGAGGGGACACATTCTGATATAGCAGGATTAAACTAATTTTGCACATATGGGAAACACTGAGGGTAACCTGCCACAGAAAATCACTTTATAGATAATTTTTATTGTTTTTGCTTTTAACTGCTGCTTGAAAGGATGAAATAAAATTGCATATATGAAAGTGCTACTTAAATTGTCAATTCTTGATAAGATGATTCCCATCATCCTACAATTTCCTAAAGGCAACCCATTCATGATTCTCTAGGGAAAATCCAAAAGAAATTCAAAATCAAATTTATCAAGAACAAATTAAGTTTAGTATCCCCTAGGGAAGAAATCTAAACTGCCATCAATTAATTAAGCCTCTACAGAGAAATCATTGCAGACGCAGCTCAGCTAGGAGCTAGAGAACAGTTAAACCCAGAAAAAGAAAAAAAGGTGGGCAACTATTGCTCAGGAACTGCATGGTGTCATATTAAAATCTATCCCTGGAAAGTTGCTGGTAATGGGATTGGGATTTTTACAGAGATGACAATGTAAAATTGATTGTGACGGCCATTTGTAAGTGCAAGCTTTTGAATCCCATAGAATCGTATATATTTTGGGTGCATGTCATGATATATGAAGTATATATATCTCAATAAAGTTTTGCTTTACACTACTCTTTATGCTTCAATTGATATTACAGGTTGAGAAAGTAATAAATAGGACTGAAGAGATGACTAAGCAGTTAAAGTGCTTGCCATGCAAGAGAACTGGGAAATCAAGATCCCACATAAAAAGGCAGGTAGGTATGGTTACCCACCTGTAAATTCTGCCTCACAAGGTCAAGACTGGGAATCCCCAGAGTGAGCCAACTAGCCAGATTACTTGGTTTGGCAAACTCTACGTCTAATTAGAGATCCCAATTTCCAAAGAATAAGGTGGAAGAGAAATCAAGGATGATTGCTGACATCAACCTCGGGACCACACATAAACACACACATACACACACACACACACACACACACAAACACACACACACACACACACACACACCACACACCACACAACACACTCCTTTTCCAACATATTACTCCCTCAATTCAGACCTGGACTGAGAGTTCAGGGTTGTGCCAGCATCAGTGAAAACAATGAGAAGACATCATAAAGATTTCCACAGACATTAGTAAACAAAAGTTCCCAGCATGTAAGAGAAACATGTAGCGTTTTGTCTTTCTCCTCCCATTACCTTCTACAGATTTCCCATGCTATAGTCTTCCTTCTACTTGAGAGAGATTCTTCACCTAAGAGAAAACACTCAATAAGCTCAATATTTTTCTGAGTTTAGCTTATTATTGTTTCTGTTAGCATGATGATCTCTAGTTCATCCACTTTCCTGCAAATTATAATTTCATCCTTTTTATCTTGAATAAAACTCCATTTTGTACATATTTGTGTGTATGTGTGTGTGTGTGTGTGTGTGTGTGTGTGTGTGTACACATTTTCTTATATATGTAGCATAAAAAAGGAAATATTTGAGGGGGGAAAAGGGTACCAGTGAGAGGGTGAAGAAAAATGAGGAGGGCAGTGGATATGTGAACATGAATAGATATATATCTATGAAAATGTCATAATGTAATACAATTTGTATACTAGCTTTAAAAACTAATTCAAAAAACTTGCAAACAATATAGCAGATTGGATTATTAGAATAGAGCAAGATTGGAGACTTGCTGGGGTCACTCTGTCCCACTTGTAGCCTGGAGGAGAGCTGAGAATTCCTTTGAAGTGACAGTGGAAGGAATCTTTAAGCTCAGAGATGGCCAGAGGAAAAGACAGTGATGTTAGAGGATCTGGGCTCTGGTAGGGGATGTCTCCAGTGCCTCAAAGTGTTCCCTTCTAATGCACAGCTTTCGGGGGTAGATGAACTTTGTGTGTCTTTCTTATTTTTAGTCAAAAACTACAAACAGGGTTAAAGTCTAAAATACTGTAAAAATTAAATTAGTGCATAAAAGTTTGAGAAACACAGTATTTATGTCTCAAAGTATTTCCTTACAAGACTTTTATTGATTACAGAGAGACAATAACATGAAGATTAGGAAGGTTTAATGGACAATTGGACAATGAATGCTTAAAAAAAGTCCATGTGCCTTCTGAGATATTCTTTCTAAATATGTATGATCTGTGTTTCAGTTTCTCCACACATGGCAGATAAATTCATGACCAAAGATCTTAGTGGAAAAAAGGGGTTTTATTCCTTCTCATGATTTTCTTTTTTCTTTTTTTCTTTTTTTTTAATTTCCACTCATACAAACTTAACAAGTACACTGGTCCCCCTCCCTCCAACCCCCTATCCCCCTGTGCCCCCCCTCCCCTCCTCCTTTCCTCCCCATCCCCCAATGCCTCCCCCTCCCATCCCCGGAGCATCCTTTAATGTGCATGCCAAACTCTCCTCTGGGTCCTCCTCTCTGATGAGGTGCAAGAACCCAGTGGCATTTCCCAGAACCCTTTCCTGTGTTCCTGTTAAGCATAGGAACACTACTGTGGCTGTCAATCCCTTGCCTCCCAGGATCCTAGTGCCTTTAGCAAATGCTAGACTTCGTGAGGTTCATGATTTTCATTTATAGTTCTTGACAGGAGAACTCAAAACAACATCAGGAACTGAGGGAAATAGCCACACTGTGCCTACAGGTTTTGCTGAGAGAGGGACAAACCTCACTTGCCAGATGAGTCTGCCAAAGTATGCTGAAGAATGTCACAGTTTACTAAACCAGCTTTCTCCATCTTGTATACCTGCTAAGGAACAGTCCCATTCACTATAGGCATCAATCAGACAATATATCATAGGCTTGCCCAGAGCTTGCCTTAACTACTATTCTTCACAAATGTGTCCACAGTTCAGCGTTCAGTTATCAAGTTGATTCCTGTATATCTAACTAGTGCAAACTGAAAATAGAAATAAGGAAAGATTAGGCAAACTCAAATTAAGGGATGAGGTCCTAAAGGAAAAGGAATGACAAAGGAAGAGCACCAAGTTGAAGGAACTAGGAGCTGTGCATGATCCAGGATTACTCCCTTACCATGAAGTCTATTGTTGGAACAGTGGTCAAATCTGAATAAAATCAGATTTATGCATGGCAGTATTACAATTATAATTGTAATACTTGTAAAGCATTTACATAATTCCCTTGCCTTTTAGTACCCATTCAGTAGTATTCAGGGATAGATATTATATCTGCAACTTGTTCACAGATGGTTAAAAAATAAGTAAAGACAACAATTGTATGTAACTAGAAAAAGAAGAAAAAAGGCAGAAGTACTGAAAATGGTAAAATTGGAAGTCTCTGGCTAAAGGATCTATGAGATTCTTGGCACTATTGTAACTTCTTTGCAATTTGAAATGCTTCAGAATAAAACTATTAAAAGGACATTCAATCTCCAGAAGAAAAAAGAGTGAAATAAATCCTTCATGGCCTGTCCAAGTTAGTTTTGTATGTAGACACTCCAAGAGGAAGATGCAGTCCCAGAAGTCCAATGAAGAGGATGCAACCCAGACAGGTCCTGCTTGGAGGCTCTCACAGGAGACTTAGCCTGTGCTGGAGGCTCTCAGGACGACATAGCCCTCCTCTGGAAGGTTGTGCAGGACACAGCTCTGCTCTGGATTCCCTCATAGAGGATGCAGCCCTGCTTTGGAGACTCTCGTAGGATGCAGCTCTGCTCTGGAGGGTCTCATAGGACACATCCCCAGTCTGGAGGCTCTCACATGGCACTGAATGTTTTTTGGAGCCTTGAATCCCTAAGAAGATTCTTTCCCTGCTCTGTTTTGTTGGCACTTTCCCAAGAGACACCAAATGATTTTGTTTAATGGTTAGTATAATGGAAAGCAGTCCCTTTACATGCAACATTTGGAAATTATATCTGCCGTGATAGAGAGGCCACATATACTGTGCAGTGAAATGATTTCCCATCTTTCTGTGTGAGGTGTTAGAGAACTGGTGCCTTGGATTTTTAAAAATATTTAGTTGGTTAGTTAGTTGTATAAGAGGGCACTTGACACTGGGGGATGGGGAGGGAGGGATGAGGGGAGGGGAAGCAGGGGGGTCGGGGGAAGAAGGAGGGAGGGAGGGAACCAGTGTACCTATTAAGTTTGTATGAGTGGAAATAATAATAAAAAATGTTAAAAAAAGAGGGCACTTGAGTGTGTATGTCTGTGGAGGTCCATGGATTTCATCCTGGATTGCTCTACCTCCTTATTGCTTTGCTCTGAGGCTTTACAGACTCCCAGGAAGGAGGGTTACCCTATTTGCCCAGCATTTCATATGGGATCTGGGATCCAAACTCAGGTCCTTTTGCTTGCAAGGCAAAGACTTTAACCCTTTTCTCCAGCCCAAATTGTCAGCTTTTTAAACTGAAAATATACATTGGGCCACTTGATCTCAAAGAAGGTTATGTTTTAAATGTAATTGTTTCACCTATACTGGTAACTTGGACTTTTGAACTGTTACTGAGTTTTTCTGTATTAAAGAAAGCATTAATGAAAACACCGAGTCTGTACTTAGAGGAAATCTTGAATGATATTGTTCCATTGAGCCTTTGCTATGCTTTTGTCTAAACGATCTACACTATGGTCAATATAATGAACTCTAAAGCTAAATATAGCTGAGATTGAGTCAGAATTTACTTTCTAGATATGGAATATTACCCAAGTTATTAAATTTTTCTAGGCATCTTTCCCCTGATCTGTGAAATAAAGGTGATTATAAATAATACCTGAAGTGGAGATTCTAGGCGTGATTTTCCTAAAACCAATTCTGTGATCTCTAGTAAGTAACAAAATCTAAAAGCTTCAGATTCCTCATTTTCAAAAGATGAAGATCATGATTCAAACCCAGATCTGTTTGACTTGCAAGCTTATGCAATGAACTCCTGTACTACAGCATGGAAACAAAGCCTGCAGAGTTGATATTGTATTGTACTCTGACTTTAACGTGACACCTGTGGTTAATTCAGTATAAATAGACTTTGTAGTAATAATAGGGATAGTAATTATATTATTGCTATTTTTAGTCATGTTCTTATTCATTACTACAAGCCACAACATAGTCACCAATCATCCAGGGGTCCAGCAAGTAAATGAGAAGGTAAATGGTTTTGAACCAATAGATCAGTAGCTCAGCACTTGTAGCAGAGTGTAGCCTGTGCCACTCACGTTCATGAAAATTCAGGTTCTCTGGCCAATGGAAAGAGCAGGAGAAAGAGAATGTCGAAGGTTTGTATAGTGCCTCCTCTGGAGAAGGAAAAATGGCTTTCCAAGCAGTGGTAATATCTCCTAACCTTTGAGATCTGATTGGACATCATTAAATGGCCTAGCATGCACTGGTTCAGGTGTCAATTTGATGGTTGAGGATTTGAACTCTGGGCACATTTGTAGAGAAACAGTGGTCGAATGAGGCCCTGAGCAAATCTGAAGGAGACTGTCTATTTGATGTGAAGGGCCCAGCCCATGGTGGGTGAGGATAGTCCCTCAGCAGGTAAATAAAATAGAAGAAGCTGGCTAAGAAACTTGGCATCCTTTGGCCAGACATGCTAAACCAACTAAGGACTGTGCCTCCCAGCAGTCTTTTGAATATGGTATGGCCAGTTCCCTCAGTTCTTGGTATTGGGGTGGACTCTCCTGTCAAACTGGACGAGGAACTGAAACTAAACAATCTCAAGCCACAATAAGACCCTTTGCTCCTTTTTGGTGTGGATTTATCAGCAACCGTGTTGGCAAATTGAGACAGTCAGTCCAAATTTTTCCTGTCATCTCTTAAATGGCGATACTACTGCCTACCTCTGCACTCCCAGCATGAACCACTTATTCCGGTTTAGCCCCCCCTAGCTAGAATAGTGCATTTAAACACATTTAAATAACATGATTGACTTTAGCTGCAATTGAGTTTTGATTTCTTTTAAGTTAAAAAAGTTATAATTATCTATTCATAGTCATGAACTCAACCCTTCCAGAAAGCGGGAAGCCAATAAGTAAGTGTTTTACAGGTATTAAAAGATATATTATTTTATTTTATTTTGTGTGTGCACGTGCGTGTGTGTGCGCGTGTGTGTGTGTGTGCGTGTGCGTGTGTGTGTGTAAAAAGCACTGTGAGTTCCTGTGGAGGGCCAAGGATGATTTCAGATATCATCCTGGATTACTCTACCTCCTTTTCTTGCCATGTGGTTTCCCAGGCTCTGACTTCCAGGCTGGAAGTACAGGCAACTATCATTTCCACCTGGCATTTTTACATGGAATCCAGGATTTGAACTCAGGCCCTTCTGCTTTTGAAGCAAAGGATTAACCCCTAAATCATATCTCCAGCCCCAGATATTTTAATCTCAATCATTGTGAACATCAATGAAAATTTTTCTAGTTTTTTTTTTCACTCTAGTTTTCTGAAGTACAGTTTCTACTACATAACTCCATGCCTGTTGAATCTGAAGAAATGGTGGGAGGGTCAGAGACTAGGTCTCTACAGAGACCTTTATATTAGCAAACAGCTCCTTTCAGCTAACAAGAAATACAGAATGAAGGCACAGCAGCCGGTGACTTGCTGTGAAAATCTTGTGGCTCCTTACAGGAGAAGGTTCTTTGTAAGTAGATATTGCGAAGGGTGTCTCCATGCTTTGGGGGATGGAGGAAAATGACTTGCAATGTTTGAAAAATGATGCAAGAAAAAAAAAATCGGCACCTTTGAATTCTCTGCTAGAGATCCTGTTTGGCCTCTCCCTGTGCTCACAGTCTGGGATATAATACTGAGCAGAGATTTTCAGCTAGACCAGACTGTAAAGACTCAGCCTCCTGAAGTGTCCAGTCAATTGTTGGGGATGTTTGCTTTGTTTTGCATCAATGAAACTCTAGTAGCAGGTTTTATGCTTCTACTTCACATCCTCCCTTTTTTCCTAGGCCATATCATCATCATCATCCATTGCCTTTAGGAGGAACCTGTCTGCTGTTCTTTGCTTGTCTGTGCACTACAAAACGTAGGTGTCACCTCATGTTCTGACACAGGAAACTGCCTCTCCCAATCATCCTAGGCCTCAGATGTCTTCATCATTGGTCTTGACTAGTTCCTGGCATCTTCTGTCAGTCTCTCTCTCTCTCTCTCTCTCTCTCTCTCTCTCTCTCTCTCTCTCTTTCTCTCTCTCTCTCATAATTATTTATTTTTAGCTGCTTAACAAATGAGTGTTATTAGAGATTAAGAATACATTAAAGCCATTTCTGTTTACATTCTTTGGGGGATGAAAGTTTCAGGAGTACACTCTTGAAATTCATTTATTTCTGAGGACAGGTTGAAAGGAAGAGGTTAGAAGGAGGAGTCCAAGAGGCATGGATGTAGAACCAGGAGCAGAGCTAGAATACAGTATTCAAAGCATTTCTACCATTTCTGCCACCTTAAGCCTGGCTTTTATCGTCCAAATACTTGCAATAGGATCCAGATATTCTTTTCTCCCCTCAATGAGCTTAGCTGAAGATACATGGAAAATAAAGACAATGTGAGTGACAGTATTTCTTCCAGATGGGAGAACAAATCAAGTCATTCTTGTGGTTCTGTGGAACCAAGACTAGGTTACAGCTCTATGTCCAGTCTCCTGCACACTCCTCCCAGCGTTCTTGTAGACGGCCTGGACTGTGGTGGAGTCTAAAGGCAGTCCGCTGCTGGCTGAGCTCCAGACTTTCAAAGTCATGCAGTAGTTCCCTGAAAGGCAAGCAAGAGATAAAGAGAAAATACCTTCCCATCAAAGAGAAACACTTTCCTAGCGAGTTGCTCTTCGAGCATGAACAATCTCGTTATTGATTTCCTGGGGCAGAGCCTCAAGTCGTAATGCTTTTGTTTCAAATTCAGCATCATGGAACCCTCACACCACCTAAGCCTAGATAGATGGCAGTGCCATCTTAATGGGAGTCTCAACAGCATGCTTCCTGTCCTTGCCTTTGTGTGAAGTGACAGTTCTTTTAGGTTTCTTTTACAAGGAGCTGGAAGTGCTGCCTTCTGACTTCTTGAACGAAGGAGTTCACTATCGGGACAGCACAAATAAAGGCTGGTGCTTGGGACATCTTGGCTAACTTGCAGAAAGTGTTGTTTATGAGATCGCCTTAAACAGTGATGAGAGGAAGACAAGAGAGAGCTATAAAAAGAACTCTGTTTAGCCATTCGGGGTGGTGAGATGAGAAAAATCTAAGGCATCCCTGAACAACGTAATTGAGCTTCACCAATATGAAATCCCTTGAATAAGCAGACATGCTAAAGTCAAAGGAAAACCAGTATGGGGAAGTGTCTGAGTGAGGAGTATGGTATCTAGCATCCAGAGATGACCTTCAAAGCCCTCACGATGGAGAAAATATCAGTTACTCTTTTTAAAAATTGGGAAACTTCGATCTCGCAGTTCTTGTACAAAGAAAGCAAACCTTTCCTTAAGAGAACTTATAAGCAGGTTTTAGAAAATCACACACACACACACACACACACACACACACACACACGCACACACACACACACACACACCATAGAAACTCGGAAAACAATGAAGTGTCACAAAACTTTGAAAGAACTAAATCAACTTTGTATTTGACAAAGCTAATAGAAGAATGGTAATCAATCCCTTGGCAATGGAAATTTTAAATTTAAAATAAGCTTCAACAAAGCCTTTGAACCTTCAAACACTTTATGCCTAAGAAATTAATGGGTCCCTGAAGAAGTCGCATTTCCTTTTCTGTTCCTGTAATATATGCTTCAATTACATTAATCAACAATGCAGCAGGATAACTGACACGGTGGCTTCCAGTGGCGCTGCTATGTGTGCGTCCTCTGCGGCACAGCCTGCTGTGCTCTCAATCGCTAATTGAAGTTTATATAACCATGGGTAAATATTTGGTGAGGCTGGTCTCTCCCATCCTGTTGTCACCCTTGGCTCACCCCAGAGCAGTTTCCCATCTTTTTCTCCTTCCGCTGTCATTTCTGCTGAGTGGGATAAACTGACTGGCTGTCAGAGATATTAATGCAAAGCCCAGATTCTGCAGCATCTGGAAAGACACTGAACGCCCATCACATGAGTCTCTCTTTAAAGCAGAATGGAATTTGTTTCTCTTCATAGAGAAATCAGTGAAAGGGTCCCTGGTTTCTTGTATTCTCTCTGGTCTGGACAAATTAAAAACCCTCATTCTTCTTTTCAAGCGTGATCTTTATCTAAACTGGCTTTTTTTTTCTTTCATTGTGTCTGCCTCAGCTACATCATGACTAGAGTTTTTTTTTTTTTTCAGTTAAAGAATCTGAAAGGTCTCTGTTGATACAGTTTTTCCATTTTGTTCTCTCTCTCCTTACCCCCAAAGTTCCAAAATTTCATTGTGTGATATTCTGCAAAACAACAAAAACCTTTAATTTTTCCTTTGGCCATCTGCCTCTCCTCTATTTGTCAGTGATCAATATCTGTCTAGTAAGGAATGATACTTTGTTCATCTGGGGTTTACAGGAAACTTCTGGCAACTTTGTAATTGCAATCATGGTGAGTCTTGGGCTGAGGAGATGGCTCAGCAGTTGCTCTTGCAACTGCAAGCAAAGGGGCCAGAATTTCCATCCTATTTAGAAATGGCAGCCTGTCTGTAATTCTAGCCTCTGAAGGTGGAGAGTAGACATTCTCAGAAGCAGGTGATTAGTCAGAGTATCCCTGTTTGCAAAATCTGGGTTTGATTAGCTATCCTACCTTAAGAGAATAAAGTAGAAGAGTGATCGAGGACGATTCCCTGTATAGACTTTGGGTCTACATACACACACATACACACATGCACGCACGCATGCACACGCGCATGCGTGTGCATACACATGAATATGGAGAAAAGAAAAAAAATAACAAAGATGGTCAGTCTTGCTTTACAGATGTTTCATCCCTTATTACTACTTTTACCTTTTCCTGTCTAGAAGGCAGAAATACTGAGTCCCTTCCACGAGGCATTTGCCTTAACTATCATTTTAGTAAGCAATCTGGTCAATTTATGTTACTAGAAGTGAATTATCTCTTCTAGGGACTTCCAATTTAACAAGGAACCTCCTTAGAAGAACATCAAGTTTCTAATAGCCTGAGTACCTGCCTAAGGTAGCATAGAAGTGTGAGTAGGTTGTGTGGTTAAGACTTTTGACTAGTATTACCTTACTAGCTTAACCCTTTACAAAGCCTATCTTCTATAAATAAATAATTGTTAAATTTCAATTATCATTTCACATTATCACAAAGTTCTACTATTTATTCTTCAACTATATTGCAAAAAATTTTCATGCCTGAGAAAGATAAGCGCTGATACTTCAACGTTGGCTCTTCTAGTTAATATGTTGAAAGTTTGGTCCCCAGCTTGGTGCTAGTGGAAGGTGGAGCTTTTAGGAGGTAGGGCCTCCTGAGTGGCCTTTAGGTCACTGGAGGCGTGGCTAGAAAAGAGACCTAGGACTCTGTGCTCATTTCCTGGCCAAGAAGTGAGTGGTATTTCAGTGTCATGCACTCCCACAGTGATGAACCATCACAGACCCAAAGCAGCAAGGTCCACTCTGATCACAAACCAAAACCTCTAAAACTTTGAACCAAAAGTAAGTTAGTTACACACTGATCATTCCAGGTATCTGTTCTTGTGATGGGAAGCTGACTAACAAAATGATTCACGGTGTCCTCAGTTCTGCTCACCACTGGCAGAAACCACACAGGACACTGGGAACCACACAAACAAGTCACTTGGATATTTAGCTGGGCTTTTTCACATTCCACGTGCATGTTTTACCCACACAATTCACAATGTGGTGGTCGAGGCTAAACGAAGCCCCCTCCTCCCAATGTTGCCTTGCAGTGCGTTGCTTTGCTGTAATCAAGAGATTTGAACGTCTTTCCTGTAGCTCCTGGGGTAGGACAAGGAGTATTCCTGCACCTTTTCTTCTCTGTCTCCAGCGCAATTTTCATTGTCAAATACGTGTGTTTGGGTAACTTTGTTCTATTTTAAAAGAGTGGTGTCATATAGAAATGGACAGGTTTGGATAAGAATATCTGCCCACACAATTCTACACAAAGAGAAGCAGTGTGGGTTCACACCTTCAGTAGAATTGGGGGAAAAAAATTAAAAAGGCCTCTCTGTACAGAGCTAGGTTCAGGATGTGCTAGGATTTGTGCATTCAGGAAGGAGACTGCGCACATTCAGCTGTAGTCAAATGGCCAAGAGCAAAGCTCCACACTTCCACAATCTCTGGGAAAATGAGATGTTACATGTTCTTAGCAGGACTGACAATTAAGCTGAGTGAACAATCGCGGGAGGCGGGGGAGTGGGAGTTCACGCTGCTCAGCCGCCTGCCTCAGGTGCTCAAGTTAGTGTGAAGGCTGAGGGCCAACCGCTTACTACCACCCAAGAAGCCGTAATCCTGAAGCCTGCAACCCCATGGCTTGTTATTCTGTTTATCATCGCAGAGACGCCCGCTCCTTCCTATACTTTCCTCTGGCATGATAAGGATTTTGTGAGGTGCCAGGGGAGAGATAATTCATTAGAATCAAGTAATGATTTGTAATATTTAAACTATTCCATTAAACCAGGAAGCAGGTCAGTAACTAACCTTTAAATACAGCCAAGGGAGAAAGTCAGCTAGCAGCTTCAAATATATATCTTTTGCAGGAAGCATGAAGTGTATAATTAGCTGTAATTTCTGCAACTGCAGTCAGAAAGCTTTATTTTTTTGGCTGATAGGCAGTGCTATCTCCTGATGACCTGGGAATCCAAATGCTAGGGTTACATTCCTGATTCCCACAGAGACCCTAGTGGGTGGCTTGGAGGGTGGGTGGGCCTGGGAGAAGAAGCAAGAAAAGGAATGAGCAGGGTGAGGTTGGGAGCTAGGGGAGTAGCAAGGAAGGTTCAGGGTGAGAACCTCTTTGATTCTTTTGTTAAGGAGACTCTGAATCGTGAGAATTATATTTAAACATATTCTGATTTCCAATGTGATCAGTTACCCAAGACATTTTTAATGCTTAGTATATTGGGCAAAAGCGATATTCCTTGGCTCCTGCGGGTAGTCGTGGAGGAAGTTAAATGTGCTCCTGTTAAAGAATCGCTTTTATTTTTGGCTGCTTCAACAAGCAGAGATTTTTTTTTTTTTCCAGTGGGCAAGTCAGTCTGGCAGAGGCATTAAAAATTAGTAAAGGTGGAAATGCTTTGAAACATTAGATCTCGTCTCAGGGAAGCTGAGCAGAGAAGAGGGGAGTCTCTCAGGAAGCCTCGCAGTGTGGAATCATACACCAACAGTGAACTGTTTCTTCGGTGTCTCCTGTGGCCTTGAATTCTTCCCTCTAGTCAGGCAAGGAAGGGGGAAAAGATCCCACTCTCCTTTCTGACATTTGATCCAAATCTCCCACAATCTTAGGGGAGGCCAGAGAGCCTCAGAAAGGGTAAGAGCAAAACCTAGCAATATGGCAGAAATTATATGTGAATTTTTTGCTGTTGTTCATTCCAACAAAAGCTGATTTGGTTTGCTGGGAATTCTGCTTGCCTTTGTTTTTCTAAAGATTATCAAATCCTGACTCCCCTCACCCTCTGAACCACAACTAGCTAACCATTCAGCAAACCACAAACTAGCAGACACTTTAACCTTAACAAGAAGGCCAGTCATAGGCATTTTAGAAAAGACTATCTCTTCCAGCTATTTATTAGGATTCTCTGCAGTGTTTAACCGCTTCTCTATTTCTGAAAATTCTACCGTTCATTTGGGAAGGAAGAGTTTTATGAAAAAATTCTGTGCTTATCCTAACACCAGAGAAGTCCTCCTGTCATTTCTTTCTTCCACTTCCTGGGATGATCTCTCTGTGATGGGGATCACGTTTAGATGTGGATTATGCTGATATTCCCCCAGATAACATGTCTTGAGTTACAAAATCAGACATCTTCCGGGTACTGAGAAGGAGAGGATAAGGCAAGAAGGTGAACAAACACTCATTAGATGAGAAATCGAAAAGCCAAAGGTATTCTTCCAGGGACCTCCATTTGCCAGCATTTATCCCACCAGATCCACAGTATACAAATAATTGCCTGCCAGCTCTGCCTTGGTCATATAAATGTGCTCGTTGCCTCATAGAAACAGCCCTAGACCATCTCTCAGAAGGCTTGCATCTCTTCTGTAGCAGCTGTTCATCTCTAATGTAACAGCCCCGTGCTATCCTTGGGAGCAGAGCCGCATTGTCCTGGCCATGAATAAATCATTAACCCTATTTTATTAATAAGGCTAAGCTAACAATACTCCCACCTTGGCCCTGTTCTTCCTTTCCCGCAGAGCCTCAGAAATGAGCGCCACACTGCTCTTCCTGTGTAAGCCTCAAGGATGCACCACGTGAGGGCCAGCTGTCAGCAAAACAGGCCTAACTCTGAAGCCTGGGCGATTGTGACTGATGAGTGGGTCAGCTTTCAAGAGTGGTGACAGTTATCTGGGACATCCACTGCTTCCCTGGTACCCCATGAGGCGACACAGCTGCACAGTGACCTGGAGAGAGAGATGCCTAAAGAGGCAAAGTTCAGAAAGTCACTTGACCTTATTTTTTAAGGAAAAAATACTTGAGATTTAAAAACATTTTTTTGGTTAAGAAAAAACTTAATGTTTTATATCTCTTCTAAGCCTTATTGTCTCCTTGGAAATATGGCAAAAAGTGATAAACTTCATTGCTGTGGAATACTCCTTGTTATGTCATAACTCTGTTCCACTATGTCTGCTACGTTCTAGTTCTACTATGTTATCTGAGTTAGCTTTGTCATTGTACTGAGCTTTCTATTTCTAATATTTATTCTGTGTGTGTGCATGTGTGTGCGTGTGCGTGCGTGCGTGTGTGTGTCTATCAGAAGCACTGTGTATGCCTATGGAAGCCCAAGGGTGACTGAATATTTTCCTGGATTGCTCTACCTACTTTTAGCTTTTGTTCTGGCGTTTCCCAGGCTCCTCCTTCCAGATCTAGAAGTTCAGACAACTACCATTTCTACCCAGTGTTTTTTAAGTGGGATTCAGAATTTAAACTCAGGTTCTTCTGCTTACAAATCAGACACTTAACCCCTGAACCATCTCACCAGTCTCCTAAGTCTTCTTTTAGAGGCAAAGGCTGTCCTCACCAGCTTAAGTTAAGCATTAAGGGAGAAAAGGACTTGGTGACTTACTAACGAAGTAGGATGATTATGACACATGAGTTTAATAAGAATTAAGAATGTCTTCAGCTTATCTCTCTTCCTCCCGTCTTGATTTTCAAAGACTTAATTTTCTTAGACTGACTCCTTCATAGAATGAACTCCGTTGAGAATCTTTTGACAGCCTTGTAAACATCCTGGGTTCTTCCTTTCCCTTTCCTTATCTACTCCAATCTTCC
Source organism: Typhlomys cinereus (assembly GCA_023101885.1). Classification (NCBI taxonomy): domain Eukaryota; kingdom Metazoa; phylum Chordata; class Mammalia; order Rodentia; family Platacanthomyidae; genus Typhlomys; species Typhlomys cinereus. The sequence continues at coordinate 3,452,676 of JALPQD010000050.1, read as the reverse complement.
AGCAAGTCCTATCAGTCCTATCTACAAAATATATTTTAGTTCAACAGCCTGTCATTTCATCACCTTTGACCTGAACCAGCACAGAAGCCTCACTTACTTCCATATTGACAGTCTTGCTCCCATAAATCCATTCTCTATGCTTAATATTCATCATTTTTTGTTGTAATTACGTTTCTGTTGCCTGACTAAAGCAATTTAAGGAAGAAATGGCTAATTTAGACTCATGGTTTAAGAAGAGACACAGTCCATCAGCTAATCACATTGTTTGTGAAGTCAGAAAGCAGAGCTCCAACAGGGAGTGTGTTAGATCTATAAAACCTCAAGAGCCTATCCTAGTGACACGTTTCCTTTAATAATGCTCCCTCCTTTAATGGTTCCACGACCTTCCAAAACAGCATTAACAATGAGGAATCAAGATCTCAGACATGGGGATATTTCACATTCAAATCATAGCAGACTGAATTCTGAAATCAAGGTGCTGACAGAATTGTTTCCTTCTGGAAACTCTGAGGTATAATATATCCCATGCACTTTTCTGGTTGCTAGTCACTTCCAATAACCTTGAGTTTCTTGGCATGTGGCTTCATCACTCCAACCTCTGCCTTCATCATACCATGAATTTTCTCTTGCATGTCTGAGTCTAAATTGCCTGCATCTCATAAGGATATCAGTTATTTGATTAAGCCACAATGACATTATGTTGATTTGGTTTTATCACAAATACCTTATTTCCAAAAAAGGGAACATGCATGGGTATCTGGGATAAAGACTTGGAGAATCTCCAAAAGTTCAAAAGGCTGTCCAGTTTAGATTACACGGTGCCCAAACAAGTTAGAAAGGTAAGGAGCATCACTTAAGGGTTTCTACTACCTCAACACATTTGCCATTTCACACATGAGGGGGTCATAGAAATATCAAAAAATCCAAAATTTCAGCTCCTAAATCATCTTTTGATTGAGTCCTAGGAGAGTTTCTGGACATATCCTATAGTAGAGCAAAATTCCTGTCCTTCTATGGATCTGGAACTTAGAAAACAAATGATGTACTTCTAAAATACATGGAGTTAGAATAGCCATTTCCACCCAAAATATAGACGATAAAAGGGAGAAGTCATAGGTCCCAAATCAGCCCCAAATTCATTAAGTTTCAGTAAGACAAATTCATTAAATTTCAGAACTTAAGAATAACTTCCTGTAGTTTGCTAATCTGCCTTCTGAGCCAGCTAGGGGTGTATTACCTTTGGTAAGTATAAAGTCTGGCTTCCTTAAAGGTGATGCTGAAGATAGGCTAACAGGCATCTAAGTAGGAAATGGAAAGTATCTGAAAGCACATTCTAATTGGGCCATGAAGACCACTCCTTGGAATGGCCTTAGCCATTCTCAACATTCTGGTAACCTTAGAGGTTAAGTAAAAGAAAAGGAGAAGGAAAAATATGTGGTTAAGAAATGGTTTACTTTTGAGATTAGAACATAAGTAGGACCAACTTCATGAGGGTGTAACCTATGCAGATATACAAGATTAGAAAGATTAGAAAAATCCACAGTTTTAATTATTTGATTTATTGTTTATTTAAATTAAATTATACACATTTTAAATTTGCTGTCCACTCTCAAATTATATAACTAATCCTGAATGTAAGACACTACTGTGCACATGTTTACAACAATTTTGTACATGCATAGGAAAGAAGCCTTGTGGATAGAGCTATTTCTCAGATAAGGATAAGGATAATTTAAAATTTTATTCTTTTATTTATATTTTCTGATTTTCTACCAATAATGTGTATTCCTTATGTAAGAAAAATGTTCTTTTAAAATATATTTTATAAGTTGTCAACCTGGAAATATAAGAGAAATAAATTTCTTATAAAGTCATCTTTCTCTCCTTAAAATCAGCTAATAGAAAAAAATCTCATAACCCTTGCTTGGCAAGTCATCTGGCAAAGGCAGCTGAATACTCCCTGTGGGCAGCCAGAAGGTGGAAGATCCTGAAGAAAGATGATTCCAAGATTTTTAGGCTGTCTCTAAAAAGTTGTCTCTAAAGAACAGAATAAATAACACACATACAAAACTCACACTGGTTTCTGTTTCTTTCCCAGGCTGTCAGTAGACTGCAGAAGAAAACCCTAGAACTCAACCATGGGCTACTCTGCAGGCTGCAGCCCTTCTCAACACTCAACGGTTCTTTATTTGAAAGCTGTTTCCATTCTCTATGAAACATACCAAACTTAACTATGCTCTTAAATTCTTTTTATTATTATTATTATTTATTCAATTGTGCGTGTGTGCGTATGTATGTGCGCGCGCGCGGGTGTGTGTGTGTGTGTGTGTGTGTGTCCGTATGTGCGTAGAACCACGGACGAATTCGGGAACCACCATGGACCGCCTCCACCTCCTTCTTGTTTATTCTGCCCCGGGATTCACAGGCTCCGCCCTACCAGGACCAGAAGCGCAGGCCGCCCCCGCTTCCACCTGGCGTCTATTACGTGGGATCTGGGATCCGAACTCAGGACCTTCCACTTGCAAGGCAGAGGCTTAACCCCTGAGCCACCTCTCCAGCTCCGCTCTTAAATTCTTATATCATTCTTATCACTTTCTAAGACAATGAGGAATACTCAGCAAGGACTTCCTCAGATACTCCTGTTTTTTTTTTAATTTTTAAATTTTTTTTTGCTCATACAAACATAATGGGAACCCCTGTCCCTTCCCTCCCTCTACCCCTCCCTGGACCTCCCTGCTCCCTCTCCCCTTTTCCCTTTCCTTTCCCCCCTCCCTCCCTTTCTCCCAGTGCCCCTCCCCCCATCTCTGAAGCATCCTTTAATGAGTATATCAAACTTTCCTCTGAGTCCTCTCTGATGAGGTGAAAGGACTCAATGGCATTTCCTAGAACTCTTTCTTGTGTTCCCCTTAAGTATAGGAACACTATTGTGACTGTTAATCCCTTGCTTCTAAGGATCCTAAGACACTCCTGTTTTAAACTCTAAAACACTTCTCATACTTCTACCTCTTATTTTCCAAATAAAATAAGTTGTATATTCTCTTTCATCTAATAACATAATATATGATGCAGTTTTAAGATAAGAAAATCAAGGTCACTTGCATTAATTCTTTGTCATACAATATGCCTTTTGGAATATAAAAATAAGCCAATTATTTGTGCATGAGTATAATTTTCTGCACTTTGGGAGTACTTGATACTTACATGTTAGGTAATAAGTTTTATTCTGTTTATGCAATAGCTTTGTTCATTTGTCTAAAGTTAGATCAATTTCCTGTCTTTCTGACACTAACGGTCTTTCATGCATTCTTGCCTTCAGAAGACTTGGAGTTCTGACTTTTGCATTCTTGAGCTTGAAGGGCAAGAAGTTTATTCAGAGATGTCCAAACAGGCCAGATAATGATGTTGTGGGGGGAGGAGTGAGAGCTGAAAGAGAGAAAGAGAGAAAGAGAGAGAGGAATTGGGAAGCTCATTTCTCAGTTTTTTAAAGTCTAACCTTGGGGTGCTATTCAAGTATTTGGTAGGCAATGGCTGATGATCTTGTAACTTTGGCAGTTGTACTTTGCCTGACATTTCTAGACCTCATTTATATTTAAAGTACTTCAATATGGATATAGTAGTGGTGGTCTAAAACACAAAATGTCATCTAAATTTAATGCATTGTGATGGCTGTGAATGCCTTGTCAGATGCTGGGGTAATGCATAAGTTGACATGATGAGACTATTCTTCCAGGCTTGGGGGTCTGTTCTGTGAGTATGTTGTTTCTAGCAGTGTGTTCCAGGGTTTCGAAAGAAACAGCATATATTGCATACCAGGGTAAAATGGCAACTTGAAGGATGAAAGAAAAGTGCAATGACTGTCATGTTTCTTAACATATTGGGATCAAAATTTCGGCAAAATTTCAAGTGCCATCCATTTTCTCAGGCCAGTGTATGCCAGTGTGGTCACATTACAAATTATAATTTACAGGCTCTTGCTTGAAGAAATGCTTCCAGGGAATGTCTAGTGAATCTCCAGAGAAGCTCTCATGTCTAATCTTGTCAAGATCCTACTATCCTTTCCACCATGCTTTTCTGGGCCATTTTCTGGCTCCCAGACAGCTCTTTTCTCCCAAACCAAGGTCCGGAAACCTTCCATGTGCAAAATTGTCCAGCATTTTGCTTTGCTTCACTCTCTACTGTATAGACAGATGATTGTGTTTCTTGGGCACAAAGTTTTGAAGTTTTCCTGAAGAAGAATTATTTCGCTTGCTTACAACAGAACTTATATAAATTTAATTAATACATAGAAAGGCTCATCTTCATAGACACTGACAGGCACCATTCCACACACAAGACAACTCGTAACACAAGGTCATACTTCTATGACCTTAGGAAATAGTCTTTTTCTGGTGAAATTTTTGATAGATCTACTTAGAAATGCCCAGCAGATATAATCCGATATCTAAGTCAAGTTCTAATTGGAACTCTGTCTTAGTCCATTTTATATTATAACAGTAACTTATAGAGAAGAGGGACCTATTTTTTATTGTTCTAGAGGCTAGTAGGTCCAAATCTTGAGGTGCTGGCAGCATCTGATGGGGATCTCCTTGCCATACAATAGCAAGAGGCATCACATGGTTGCTGAACAAGTGTGTTAACTTGTTTATACCTCTCCTTAAAAGTTATAAATCACATAATGAGGACCTAGTTCTCAAGATCTCCTCCAGTGCCCAAGACTCCAAAAGACCTTACTCAATTTCATCACCATAAGAATTAAAATATGTAATTTTTGAAGGACACATTTGAACCATAGCAGATGCCCACCACAGAAGCATAGTACACAACTGCATGAAATAGTTGAGTAGCTAAGATTTATGCAGGAAGAGTTCACTGACTTTTCCCTAATGGGGAGTGCAAAGAACATGTAAGGCCAGAGACTCAATATCCTCTCAGAACATTCTTTGATGGATAACTGAAGTCTATTAGTGAATGTCTCCTGGACTCTGTTTTTAGGAGCTTTAGTGATATAAATCTTACATGGACATGACTTTCCTTCTCTATATGATGAGAACACATCAGTCCTAGAGAAGGAGGTAGACTTGGACTAAGTCATTACAGACTCCTTTCTCATTAAACATACCTTGTGACATGAAAATGCAGAGAAGACAAGACATCATCAGGCTTGGATGATAAGCAGGGAAATGGAAAGACAACAAAATGCAAGACAGGGAAGATTGACTTTTTGTTGTAACCAAAGCATAGAGAATTTTTTTTTTACAAAAATACTGTTGAAACACATTTAAGAGTCTGGTTGGCTAAAAGAGGAGATTCTCTTTAGGATTAACATGAGGAAGAATTATTCCGTTAGATGGCAAGAACCAAAGGCATCTTCTCAAGACTTCTATTCAGACTAAAGTAAATTCCAATTGTTTCCCTAAGGTGAGAAAAGCTCTGTATAACAAGATAACAATTGATATCTGGAGTATTTACTGCATATACAACACAAAGGCAAGCATTTTGAATATATTGCTACATTCAATAATGTCATAACCTTATGATATAATAATATTTTTAAAGCAAGAAAGCTAATGTGTAAAGAGGTTAAGAAACTTGCTCAAAAGCCATAGTGAGTAAGCTGCAGAAGCAGAATTTGGATTCTGGCTATTGTCAAGAGCATTTAATATAGAGTTATATAGAATTATTATATAGAATAATTGTAGAATTATATAGAATCAGTGTTTCTTGACTTCTACAATGATTTTGTGGCTGGATAGCTTTGATATGGGAAATTGATCTGTATGTACATCATATAATGTTTAGAAGCATCCCTTTGTCTCTACCTAGATAAAATAATCAAAAAATGTATCTAGATATGCCAAAATTGTCCCACTCTAGCAATCATTGCTTGGCAATAATATTTCCACATTGGTCCCCACCACAGCTTTTATCAGCAGTTCTTAACTTTCTTCTTCTGAACTTTCTTGGAGTTTGCAAAGGAAGGTGTGCATAGGGATGATATAAAGTGATTCTGGTACTCAGAAAAAAATGAGCTGGTTCAAGTGTTAACTCTTATTGTTGTATTTGTTGTCATTCTGATAGGAAGACAACAAAGCAAGTCAGAAGAAAGACTCTGAGGGACACACAACTAATTCAGAGTGATCCTACCTAGTCTCACACAAGAAAAAAGAAATTAGGAGCTGGAGAGATGGCTTGGGAGTTAAAGCCTCACAAACAGAAGGACCTGAGTTCAGTTTCCAGATCTAAAATGTAAAATGTAAAAATGCCAGGTGGAAATGGCAATTCTGCCACTGGACAGCAGAGCCTGGAAAACTCAAGAACAAAGCAATAAGGCGGTAGGGCAATCCAGGAATTTTTTCTTTTCATGATAACTTTCCTATTCTTGTAATCAATCTTTTTATTAGAGTCTTGAGGTTTCTTATATCTCCGTGAAATATCCATACACTTAATGAGAACACATGTCAAAGAGTCAATGACTTGAGTACAATAGAGGAAAGAGAAAGAAAAGAGACCAGGCAAGGGGTGAAAAGACAGAGTTGATAGGAAATTTTCATATGTAGTTACACATTTGCTCATAGAGAACACATCTGCAAATAGACAGTCACTTGACTAGTTACCCATTTACTCATAGAGAACAAATCCACGAATAGACAGCCACCTTTGACTAGTGATTAAGAAGGAAGTGATAAATCATAAAACAGCTTGACCACATACCTGTGTGTCAACACATGACAGACCCTGCAATCAATTCCAGAAGCAGCCATTAACTATTTTTTTTAAAATTTTTTTATTATTATTATTTATTCAATTGTGCATGTGAGTGTATGTATGTGCGCGTGTGTGTGGGTGTGTGTAGAACCACGGACGAATTCGGGAACCACCATGGACGCCTCCACCTCCTTCTGCCCCGGGATTCACAGGCTCCGCCCTACCAGGACCAGAAGCGCAGGCCGCCCCCGCTTCTGCCTGGCGTCTATACGTGGGATCTGGGATCCGAGCTCAGGACCTTCCGTCTTCAAGGCAGAGGCATAACCCCTGAGCCACCTCTCCAGCCCATTAACTATTTTTAAGAAATGTTTAGACACTAAGCACTCCAATGATATCTTGTTGATTGTTAGATAAATCTTAGTCCTAAGCTTTACTACTAAAATTAAGAGTTCTGTGCTAGTGGCTTTCCTCATCATTCTCTGATTTACAATCTTCCTGTGAAACCCTGGACCTTTGAAGGAGATGTCACAGATGTCCCATTTAGGGCTGAGGAATCATAAGCCATTTTTTGGTAACTGGACTAGTCTGAAATGGTTTCTGTATTAACTGTCATCTTCTGGAAAAAAAAGCTATCCTTATGAAGGCTGAGAGTAGCAATAACCTATGGGTATGAATGTACATATTTAGAAAGCTGTTAAACTACATGTCCATTTGGCAAAATGTTACTTGTAATTTTCCCTAGGTTCTGTGATCTCCCCAGCCATAAGTTTTTGGCCAGCTTTACAGTTCCAGAGATGTCTTTCCTCCCATGAAATAGAAATCAGCTTTGATCAGAATGCAATTGGCTACTCCCAAAGCAGTCATGCCACTTATTGCATCATTGGGTGCATCTTGCTTGGCAGGCTGGTATTACAGCATGCAGGGACCACAACTGAACAGGACAATTGAGTTTTTTCCCTCAGCAGTCTTCAAAGCACCTTCTGGCTTTGTGAACCTTAGACAATAGAAAGGAAGCTTCCAGCTTGGTTCCAACTTGATTTCTCTATGTCCTATATCCAAAATGTTTAGTGATTTCAGCAATAGGATCTTAGTTCTGATGGGCATCCATGAACAATGGTAATACCCTCTTTCTTTTGAGAGCCTCCGAAGAACCCTAGGCTGAAAACAGAACTAGCATTATGACCAAAAATTCATTATCCTTCTACAAAAGAACTTCCACATTGTTTGATGCTGCTTTGTTCACAATAACTTGGAAATAGATTCAGCCTAGATGTCCATTTAATGAGTAGTAAATGACAGAACTGCGATACACGTATGTATAGTGGAATTTTATTTAGTTATAAATAAAAACTATAGGATTTGCAGAGAAATGTTTGAACTTGAAAGTCAGTGTTTGATAATGTATGTGCATGAAAAAGTCATTCAAAAAAGTTAGAGATAAATAATGATAAAAAGGCAAAAACATATACCTGATTGTTCTTGGTCTTGTGTTCTATCATCTCTATGCCTGGTCTACAGTAGAATTCATTTCTTTAGGTTTGATAGGAGTCAAAGGCTATTGTGTCTATCTTTTACAAACCCTAAGAAGTCTCCAGAACATAGGAAGTGCTCAAGAAATCAGTCTTTATTTAAACATTCAATAATACAGCCAAAACCACACAAGTATGCCTGTCACCTGCTTCTGTACCTCACACCTTACAAGTGTCCATCAGAAAAATGCTAGATTCTTCTATCTAGAAACCACTCTTTCACTTTCTTTTTATAACTTATGATAAGCCTGAGGACTTTTTCTGAACCTGAGCCACTCAGTTGTTCTTTGTGTAGTCTCTTAAAGTTCAACTTCTATATGGTTTCCAAAGAAAGTATTAGTCGCTAGAAATGAAATGTGGATTGGAGAATGCCAAATAAGAGCCTTCTTTTCCCTAGTTACCAGAAACTTTTCTTTTCTTGTAGACTTCACTTTTCAGTAACAGCTTTCTAGAATTACTTCCCTGACTTTCATTTTTACTGCTTGTCCCAACTATAAGATTAATCAATGCACTTTCATATCATAGCTAGCCCACTAGAGAAGAACACAAATGGTGAAAGTTACAGTTTAAATAAGGTTGATGCGGTGTTATGTGCATTGGCAGAAATAACTAAGCTTATTGCATTCAAATTGCATGCATAGCTGTGCCCATCACAAATAATTGTTGCTTTTTTCAAGGAAGAGCATCAATGGAATAATCAAACAAGCATGGGTTTGCATTCAGGCTTCATTGCCTTCTATGTACCAAGTTTTGAGTGAATTCTTTAACTTTTCCTGGTTTCCCATCTCCTCATTAGTGAGATTCATACACCTCCATAAGGATTTCTGTGAGAATCTATGAGTGATGAGACACTGCAAGACAAAGACTTTGTACAAGGATTAGCTAGTAATGAGTGCTCAAAAAAAATTAAACTCCTCATCATCATTACATCAACATTTCTATGACTAGTAACTTGTGAAGAGAATTTACAAATTAGGAAAATACCCTCATTTATTTTTGTAAGTTACAGAGAATATATTATTTCTCTTGAAATGTGTCATGAATTAATTAGACATATATTCACAGTAGTTCACATTTCAGGGCTATTTTCCACATAATTGTGGCTACTTTGAAAAACAACTTGTGTTCCAAATAGACTTGTCATTGTTGGGTGGGAAGGAAGCTCATGACTCCAGCTTCTTCTGTTTTGAGTTATCTCAGCTGTTATCTCAACTACAAATGCATATTGCTTAATGTTGCTGTTGGCAGTAGACAACTGATGCAATTTGGACTGGAATCTCTACACTGTCTCCTCCGACAAAGACCAATATATCTTACTTTTTTTTTTGCACACCCTGTGATGCAGAGCACAGCATGGAGCACAAGCAGGTGAGATGTATATTGTACAACAACACATGCATTATGTGCACACTACAAAAACATCAGGATGATGTTTTGTTATAGTGACTTCTATGATGCCAAAGAAAAATGAGAAATCCTAAGTCTGTTGTTTCTTGCATTAGCTTAGGGGAAAAGACCATGGGTCTGATATCAGGCTAAAGTAAATTCAAATCCTCCACCAAAAGGTTCAACCTCAGACAGCTTCTTTGGAGTCAGATGATAACTCCTCACCTATTGAATGACTTGACATATGTAATCAGAACAATGTTTGGCATACAGGAAGTGCTCAGCTAACTGTGGCATATTTTTATCCCTTTCTTCCTGCTGCACAAGAAATCCAAACAATTTGGGATGAGAAAATGTATCCCTTTGGGATACAGTTCAAAAACTGACCATTTAGATAGGGACAAGAGCCAAAGTTTTCTTCACGACTGTTAAGAGTGCAATACGGTTCTCAGTTTGGAAAAAAAAAAAGAAACTAACTTTTAAATTCTATGGACTAACTTGGGCTTTATCTTGGTGGGAGGAAACTTTTGGCAATTTTTTAAAAAATTTGCTTTTACACAGTAAAGATTGAACAATTTGGAGATAACAATGTTGTTTTACTGAATGATGGAAAATTGTATACTAAGTCTAGGAGCTCCATAAATATCAGTGAAGGGCCCACATAGCAGACAAAACCAGTAGTGTTGCTGGACTAGTTCTCAAAACTTGTCTTTGCACCCATAGATGTTGGCTTTGATTCATGTAAAGGACTGAGTTTCATGGTAGAATATATAGCTCTATGTGATATATGTCTTCCTAAGCTGAACAATAAAGTTCACAGCCCCAAATAGGCATGCACATACTGAAATCAGGAAGACTGAACTGGATAGACTGGACTTGGATTTATGCATCTGTTTATTTTGTGTCTGGGATTCAGTTTTCCCATATGGACTACATTTACAGCCTTAATGTGATTATTTGTGGATGTCTAAAATATCTGGATGTAGTGGATACTGAGGAAAGTAGTTACCATCCCAAATTTCTCCCATCCTACCCCAAAGTTTCCCATGCTCTTCAGTTGCAATAATTCTACCTACTAATGTACTCTCAATTTGCCTATCCTGCTTATTCATAAGACAGAGATGGTATTTTAGCACATGACCTAAGAACTTTCACATCTAGATCTGCATGTGTTTCCATGATGTATACTTTCTTGTGTATATATTCCAAACTATAAAGGCTGTATGTTGCTGCTCAAGGGATGAGGGACAATTTTTAGGTGATATAAACTGCCTTCTGACTCTAGCCCACACCAATTGTTTGTATCAATATCCAGTTTCATATCACAAATCCCAAAGCAAATTAATACAAATGCATAGCTGAAAACTACCAAAAAGTTACCAAGTCTGCACAAAAATACTTTAAAATTACAATTATAACTGAATAATGAAGAAATTGTCATTGAGAATTTTAGCTTTTAGAAATAAATAATAATTAAAATCCAGGAACTGTTCATTTGATAAAATAATTGCCATCATCTATGTACCATGACTTTTGCTTCTAGATGAGTTTTCTGTGGCAATTATTTTTCCAGACCATGGAAAGGTAGAAATAAATGAAAAATATTCCTTTGAAAAAACCTCCACAAATGCATCCATAATGCTTTATCTTTGTATCTCATTCGAAAAAGCTTAAGAACATGTATTAGGTCTAAGAAGATGATTTAGTGGATTAAACACTTGAATTGCAAGTTTGAGGACTAGAGTTAAGCTCTCCAGAACCCCCATATGGACGGTAGGTACTGTGAGAGCCTGTAATCCCAGCACTAAGGAAGGCAGAGACAGGGATTTTCAGGGATTTCCAGGTTTAGCAAGAGACCCCCACCCCCACCTCAGCAAAAACGGAAAGTGGATAGCAATTGAGGAAGACACGTTACATCAACCCCAGAGCAGACAGTTCATACAATGCATACACACCGTCACAAATATGATGTACACATACACATACAAAGAAATGAACATACACCTGAATTTCAAATGTATACTATTTTCACTTCAATGAGACTACTTTTAGAAACTTATCCTAAAGATACAGCAACAATGAATAAGGGATTCTGTCTCCTTATATCCTCACCAGCATTTGTTATTATTTGCATTTTTGGTCTTTACCATTTTGACTGGGGTAAGATGTTGTCTCAGAATACTTTTAATATGTATTTCCTGAAGGCTAGGGAAGTTGAATATATTTAAAAGATAGTTGTTAGACATTTGAATTTAGTTTTGTGAGAAGTTTCTTTTTAGCTCTGAGGCCCATTTTTAATTTGGGTTGTTTGCTTTCTTGATGCTTAATTTTTGAGTTTTTTCCATACTCTGGATATTAAATCCTCTGTAAGGGATATGGCTGGCAAAAATGTCCCATTCTGGGGATTGCCTTTTTGCATGATTAGCAATTTCTTTTGTAGAACAGAAACTTTTTGAATTTGTGAGATACCTCTTATTCATTGTTGGTCTTATTTCCTGGGCATGGAGTTCTATTCAGAAAATCTTTACTGAGGCCAATTAGTTATCTAGCATACTCCCTAGTCTTTCTTCTAGGAGTTTCAGCATCTCTGATCTAACATTAAAGTCTTCGATCCATTTGGAATTAATTTTCGTGCAAGGTGAGAGTTTCAATCTTCTACATGTAGACATCTAATTTTCCTAACAACATTTGTTAAAAGATACTGTTCTTTCTCCAGTGTGTTTTCCTGGAATTCTTGTCAAAAATATCAGGTAACTATATAGGTGCTTGGGCTTCTACCTGGGTTCTCAATTCTAATCCATTGGTCAGAGTGTCTGTTTTGTGCCAAATAAATGGTTTTTTTTTTTTTAAGGAAGCAAAGGAAGATTATTTGGCTTATGGTTCCAGAGGGTAGATAATCCATTATGGCCTGAATCATATAGCAGATGGCATGGTCAAAGGGAGAAGGAGACCAGTTCAGGTCAACATAGACATTATTAAGAGGACCAAAAAAAGAGCAAACTGAGGATGCGGGACTGGGATACCAAATGTCAACCTTTCTACCCTTACTGTGATTTGCCATCCTTCAGCAAGGCTCCACCACCTAAAGGGGTACAACCTTCCCAAACATCAATGCCAGCTAAAGATTCAAACACATGAGCTTGCAGGGGACAACTAGTTGTCACACTCCAACCACAATATCTACCTCAATATACAGTAGCTTTTTAAGTACCTCATGCCACTTATCCCTAACTGCTCATATGCCCATTTGCTGGAGCTTGGTTGTAATGAATAGTAAATGCGTATTAACTGGGAGACTGGTTGGGATCTAAGGTGTGAATATGGATACGTCTTTGTCATTTAGTGCTCAGTTTACTTTGTAGTGATACTAGTAGAATTGTTCAGAAAATAGGGTGTAACATGTAAAAAACTGCCCGGTAGGTATTTCTTCAAGCTCTTTTTATTACTGTGGCTCTGTAGTATATTTTAAAATCAGGTATGGTAAGGCCTCCAGTGCTTTTATTACTCAGTATTGTTTTGGCTATCCTAGGCATTTTGTGATTCATACGAATTTTAAGCTTATTTTTTCCATTTCAGCGAATAATTACATTGGAGTTGCACTGAATCTGTACATTTCTCTTAGTAGAATAATTTTCATGAAGCTAATCCTTCTCATCATGAGCATTTTACCCTTTGTTATCTTCTCTAATTTCTTTGTGTTTTAAACATTTCCATTCTAAAAGGGAAGAATGGGGTCCTATCAAGGAAATATTAGAGAAAGTAAGAAAAAAACCCAGCAGGGTAAATAAATCCTGTAACTCCATGTCCATGGAATAATCTTATTTCCAAAGTGTTTAGCTAGCCCCGTTTAGCTCTGCTGCCTTCATCACACACAACCTCTTTCTTGATGTGGCTCTACTCTCTATATGCAGTTTTCCTTAGCCCACATTCCATAGTTCTGGCATCTCCAACATCCTGTGACCTCCCCTGTGCCTTAGGCTTCACTTTTACATCTTTATACATTAGTGACTCCTTATAAGGACTCAGAAGGAAGTTTGACATTCACACTAAAGGATACTCCAGGAAATGGGAGGAGGATCAGGGGGAGGCACTGGAAGAAAGGGAGGGAGGGGGATGAAAGGAAGGGGAAAGGGGGAGAAAGGTGCAAGGGGGACTGGGGAAAGGTGGAGAGAGGGAGGGGACAGGGATACTTATTAAGCTTGTATGGTTGGTGTTGCAGTCCGCCTGCATGGTTGCTGATAAATGACCATTACACAGCTTAAGGGAACAAGGAGTTTACTTTCTTAGGACAGTCTGGTTACAGTTCATAGTCCAGTTGACAGGAAAGCACACACCAACACCAGGGCTGAGGGAACTGGCCACCATAATGGCTGAGAGATGGACAATCCTTACTTGCCAGACAAGCATGTCTGGCCAAGTATACAGAAGGATGTCAACTCTCTCAACCAGCTCTCTGTGATTTATCCAGGGCCTAATCCCACCCACCTTGGGCTAGGTCTTCCCTACAAGCTGGACAATCTCTTCAGGTTTGCTCTGGGCTTAACCATCAACTCTCTACAACTGTGCCCAGAGTTCAGACCCTCAACAGTCAAGTTGACACCTGTGCTTAACTATGACAGTTGGGAAAAAATAATTAAATATAATAATAATAAAAAAGAATTCCAACAATGCCCAACGAGGAGATCTCTGGAAAAGTAGTGCAAGACTCCATGACCCCATGAATCTTGCATCTTTCATCATTACAAAACCAGTATGACTTAGAAAACATGGTCAAGTTATGTTGCCAGCTTATGATGGAGTATGAACCCCTTGGACCTCAGTTGCAGGAGCATCTGGGTGCTGAACTCCATGTCTAGGTCGTTGTTTTCAGGATCGGTGATCTCCTCAGTGGCATTCTCAGTTTGGGCTCTCTCCTTTTAAATGAATTTGTACTTTTACAAGTTGCCACCTTTGATGGTTTGGGCCTTGTCCTTGGGACATCTTTCCTAGTATTCGCAGTGCAGGGTAGGAAATTTCTTTTTAACAATTGCAGCCTTTTTTTTTCCATTATGCATCTTTGCCACAATTAAAAATTTGTTTGAGCTCTTTTCCTTGGCAAACTAGATTTTTTAAATCTTTCTTCCCCACATGTTGCTTTTGTTTCTGTAGACCTGATAAGAATGGTGAGCCAGGGGAGAAGGCTCCAGGCAATAGGATCATTAGAGGCAAGGAATTAAACAGTCTTAATAAAGTTCCCATACTAACGGAAGCCCAAGAAGGGTCTCCAGGCTGTCACTGAGTTCTGAACCCTCACTAGGGTGGAGGACCCAGAGGGAGGTTTAGCATTCACATAAAAGGATGCTCCAGGCGATAGGAGGGAGGAAGGAGGAAGCACTGGGAGAGAGGAAGGGGGGGGGTGAAAAGAAGGGAAAAGTGGGAGAGTGCAATAGGGATGACTGGGGAGAGGAGGGGAGAGGGAGAGGATGCGGTACCTATTGTGGGAGAAAAAAAAAAGAACAGTGAGCATAGGACTACCAAGACAGCTCAGTGGATAAGACAGCTCAGTTGTGCCTGTTCACAAACCTGGTGACCTGAGTTTGATCACTGGAAGTTCATATGATTGGAGGAAGGAATTGACCTACAGAAGTTGTCCTCTGACATCCACTCCTGCTCTCTCTCTCACTCTCTCTCTCTCCCCTCCTCCTCCTCCTTCTCTTCCTCCTCCTCTCCTTTTCTCTCTTTCAAATAAATAAAAAAAAAGAATGATGAACAGTACCCATGTCACTGCCTGACTGCTATCTTATATCTTGAAATTTCCACTAACACACAGTCTTTTACTTTTAAACTCAGCCTCCTTCCTTCAGGTTCTAAGGACAAAGTTAGAATGCAGCCAGACTCTTTACCAGAATATAACCCTAATGCCATCTAGTTCAGTTCTTGATGGAGTTTGTGTTCCCCTCTGAACCTCATGACCTGGACCTCCACTGTCTATCTTTCTTTTTCTTGGCCTTCTCATCTTTATAGCTTCCACCAGAACAGCCTATTAAACTCTGAATATAACATTCAAGAAGGCTTTTCTACTCAAAATTCCTAACTCTTCTACGTTCCTCCTGCAAACTAGTTTCAGAGGCCTAAGAACCACATGTTTAGGTTTATAACAGCAATGGCTCTACTTCTTAGTACCAATATTTTCTTTCAGTTACAATTTCATTGCTGTAACAAAATATATGAAGAGAAGGAAGTCAAGGGAGAAAGGGTTTACCACAGTTTACAGTTCAAGGGTATAATCCATCATGGAAGAGAAGTCATGGCAGGAAAGTCTTGAGTCTCTTGATTACATTGCATCCACCAGGAAGCAGAGAATAACAAATGTTATTGCTGAACTATGTTTTCCTTTTCATGAAGTCTGGAACCCCAACCCCACAGAATGGTGCTGCCCATATTCAGGGTGGTTCTTCCCACATCATTAACTTATGTAATCATGGGCTACCTAGAGATTTGTCTCCTAGGTGATTCTAGATTCTGCCAAGTTGAAAATCAGTATAATCAATCACAAGGACACATTGAAATGCCAAATTGAAATGAATAGCCTGAAAGCTTTCCATATCTGTGAGTTCTTTATCCACAACTTGACCAATCATGGTTTGAAATATTTGGAAAAAATTCATTTGTAGTAAACGTGCTTAGACTTTTTTGGTCATTATTTCTTTAAAACATGCAGTGTGACACTATTTATACACCATTTATGTTGTATTGGGCATATACATATAACACATTTAAAGAACATGGTAAATCAGACTGTGCATAGTTTGTTTATAAAGACTACACCATGTTGTATAAGAGACTTGAACATCCTCAGATTTTCATATTTTTGGGTTATATGTGTCCCAGAATTAATTCCCCATGGATAGTAAGGAACAATATTGAAGTCAACCATCAAAATCCACAGCATATTATTTCAGAGACAACATGTTATTGTAAAGTCCATCTGTGTTCACTCAAGTGATGAGGTGAAGACAAATGGAAATCATGACTCTAGAAAAGTTCTGAATTTTTTCCCAATGGTGTCACTATACATAGCAATCTCAACTCATTTGATGTTCTTTCTCCTCACTGTCCCCAAATACATATGCAGGTTGTTGGGTAGCAATAATCTGTCCAATGTCAACAAAAGATACTGAGCTGTCAAGAGAATGAAACAATGAAAATCATGTTCCACTAGGCAGATGGAATCCAGGAAAATATATGCCTATGACATTCAGAAATATATTTACTGGTTAGCAAGGTTAGCAAGTGTCCATGTAAAGCAGCCAATACAGGCAATGTCATTCCTCTGCACAGAACTAAACAGACATAGAAGTAAATCAAACATTTTTTTTATTTTTCCCTCTAATCTTCTTTCACCCCTATCACCCCTATCACCCCTAGTTCTTTCTCTTCTATGTCTTCTTCTCCTCTCTGCCCCTTCTCTCTCTCTCTCTCTCTCTCTCTCTCTGTGTATGTCTGTGTGTATGTCTGTGTGTGTATGTCTTTCATCTCAAGGTCATTATAACCTACCATATAGACAAATCCACCCCTAGAGAAAGATACAAACAAAGATTTTTTAAATGTCAGGTTGGCTTGCTTTACTTGAAAACTCTTTCTTTCACCCTCCTGCCCCTAGCCCCATAGTCTAGTCCTTCAACACTTCTTCAAGCATCTCCCAGGTGAGAGTCTGCTTTGGAGTTTGTTCAGTTAAACTGCACAACAAGCAAAAGTAGAACACATACATTTTATTTTAAAGGATACAGGGTTATCCATTCAAATGGAAATGTTGTCATCCTGCTCAGGCCTGGACTCAATCTGTTGGAGAACATGAAAGGACCCTTGCTACAACATGAATCATCATATGCTAATATAACCAAGTCAGGTACATCGCTATTTCTTGCCAGTTTCTTTTTTCTCATGTAAAGGTTGCTATCATTTCACACACATTTTTCAATGATAAAGACAGTCTGTTACTACCTGTCTCATAGGGATGAGGAAGCAAATGCATTTTAGAGCTGCATTTTGACCATTTGAACTTCTTCAAATCTCCTTCTACTCCAACTATATCTTCTCTTTGCCTTCTTTTGTCTTTTTTCTTCCTATATAAGTAGAATCTTTTGTTCTGCAACATGCAAATACACAGAGTTGGGACAAATACCTGAGAGTCAAGTCTTTGCCCCATTTGAATTTTAAAAACAGAATTATACAACTCAAGCTATGATGCTTCTGAAGCATTGTAGAAGCAAGGAGGTACTATCAGACTAGTGGAATGTCAGCAAAGCAACAACTAAACAGAAATGCCAGAAACAAGACACGGATTGTGCAACTGCAGCATCAGGTCTTGAGACCTTCAGTCATGGGGCTCATGGTCACAGACAGGAGACAGCTCAGATTGTGGTGCCATTGGTTTTGCAGTTGTTTTGTGTTTTAAGCAATATGGCTATGAAAGATGCTGTTTTATGAAATATTCATTTCCTTCTGTGCTATTATCGTGATGCTCGGTAGCAAAGGGAGAACATCAAATGAACAGTAACTAAATATGATATTGGATTTTACAGGCTTTTTCCCTACCATTCAGAAGGGAATTTAAAAAACTGTCGCCACATGCCTGAAAAATAAAAGGGGGAAATAACTCTCAGAAGAAGAAATAGCATGTACCAGGTACTAATAGAGAACAGTAATTGACCAAGCATCTCCAGATACGAATCTACAGTGCCGAGTCACACAAAAACGAGTGAGATTAGTTCCACTTCAGTTACAGTAGCAACAGGAGCCAGGCACACATGTTCAGTTTTAATGAAAGCAGGGGACAGATTGCAAAGGTGGTCTAGATTCAACAATGAGACAAGAGTGGTACCCCCGTGCCAAATCAAAATGAAATAATTACCAGCAGTGGCTTGTACTGAGTTCTAAGGGTTAGGAAACATTTTCTTTTCCTTTTTTTTTATAAAAAGAACTCTGAGGAAGCAAAACGAAAATAATGTTTGCAGATATTCCTTGTGCCTTACACACAATCTTCAGACGAATGGGTGCTTTAAAAGCAAACTAAAATCATTGACTGCCCTGAATAAAAGAATCTGAATCTGCAATACTGGTAAATTTGGTTAAATAAAGGCTTTGGACCTTGTCTTGAAGCATTACCGGTTCTCTCTACAATTGAGTCAAAAAACAAAGAACTCAACTTGTAATAGAATTTTCTGAGGCTGGAGAGGTGGCTCAGGGATTAAGCCTCTGCCTTGCAGGCAGAAGGTCTTGAGTTCGGATCCTAGACTCCACGTATAGAGGCCGGGCGGAAGCGGGGGCGGCCTGCGCTTCTGGTCCTGGTAGGGCGGAGCCTGTGAATCCCGGGGCAGAAGGAGGTGGAGGTGTCCATGGTGGTTCCCGAATTCGTCCGTGGTTCTACACACACACACACACACACACACATGCGCGCGCACATACATACGCACACACGCACAATTGAATAAAAAAAAAAAAAAAAGAATTTTCTAAATTAGTACAGGACTGGAAAACAGAAATAAATCCTTTTTAACTTTTATATCTTTGTGCAAGCAAGCAACACTGAAAAGGTTTGTTGGTTTGCATTTGATTTGCGAATTTGAAATCTGCCTTCTCCTACTTTAGCCAAGTTAATCTTGCACCTCTCTGCCTCTCCCACCTGGTTCCTTCATGGTTTCCTTCCTCCTTTATACCCAAATGCAGAAGTGAACTGTGACAAGCTGTTTAAGAACCCTTAATGTTTTGAGAAAGAAACTATCTGGGCATTTTTTATACTCCATAATATTAAAGTAATTTATCTTAGTTTGGGCTAATGGCAGTAAATCTCACTCTGACAAGCTGTGCTCAATTATCCTTTCTGCAGCCTTTCAAACCCAAAGTACTAGGAAGTGCGTCAGCATTGGAAACTTGTGGCTGGCTTATTCAAACAAAACAGCCAAGGGGCTCTCAATATTCCATCACTGTGCTCTTAGGCCTCCTGGGGACCAGCAATTGCTGGGACACTTCCGTTGGAATTTACATGGAGGGAGGAAATGGTTTAAATAAAGTGGTGTGTTATTTATCCCTATAATGAGTAGTTTAACAACAACAATTAGGAAGGAAATTTTGCAAGCCTAAACTCTAGTTACTCATTACTGCCACTGAAAATCAATTAAAGTATCTAACTAATGACAGGGATCAGGATCATCTGTCATCTGACAGATTCTATTAGAGGGAAGAAGGAATTGATTTGTTTTTTGAGAATGGTGATGTAGACCCTATTATGCTGCTTAGCTTTCAGATCAGGGAGCACATGAAGGACTTGCCCCTACACATCTGCAGAAAGCAGAAATGTTAACTGGATTTCCATCTAATCTTGGATGTGTTTAGAGAGTTTGTCCAGGAGATGCTGCACCATCTCCTAATGTATCATTCTACATCCTGTAGAGGTCCATGTTGTCTACCACATCAAGTCCTTAATAAAAGCCCACTTCAAGGTCCACCTGCTTCTCTACCGTTCCCAATACCTTCTTCAGTGATCTCCCTGAACTGACTTTCACAAACATCACCATGATTCAAACCATGTCTGTAAGTAAAACTCATTTTTCCTCTCTTCTTTCCTACCCATATCCTCTTCCTCGTTCATGTCTCAGCTATTCCTAATTCTGTCTTCATGCAGAATCCTATACTAAACCTCCCCTTTTTCTGGACTGCCTATGGGGATCAGACTTTGTTGCTTGGTAAACATAGGAACACCCAGGAGGGAATGTGCCTTGAGTATTTGCTTCTTGCCAAGCATTTGGGATGTCTTTCCAAACACTAAGTGGTATTCTTGGTTCCTGTTATTGCTGAAGTGTAGTCTCATCTCATGTTTGGTAAAAAGGCTTAATTACACCTAACTGGCATTTTCTTCATTTGTTTCTTCCATTTAGCAGGATGTTTGACTATTAAGAGCAGGATACCTGAGCTATAGCTGCTGAGTCTCCACTTCCTACCACATTGGCTCAGCAACAAGTTTTATTTGTTCCCGCCACTCTGCAAAATTCAAGGAGTCTCAATTATTATTTCATCCTGAGCCAATGCCTGTAGCAAAATGATCACAAAAGCACAAATTAATAGAGGAAAAAACATGAGCTATGTTTCTTACCCTCACAGATTAGTCTCAGAGCTAATCAAGAGACAAAGAGATGAAAATATTTTCAAATAATTTTCCAAATAACTCCAGAGCTTACATGAAGGTCATGTTTAGTTCAAGCGATGGGCAAGGCTTAGCAAAGTTAAGCCAGCAATGTTAAGGTCAGCCAGACACTGGGTCATCTGGACATATTTGGGATTAATCAAGAGCATTTCTGTACTTTACATCCTGAGAAAGACATTAGAATTTTAATTTTACTGTACCTTGCAGTTTCATTGTGGTTTAAAATCATTTCACTCTGGAGTGAGACTTTCCCAAGGATCTATTTTCTCACTCTTTCTTTGTTGGCTCGTCCTGTAGTATCACATGTTCCACACCTGTGGTGCTTAGGTATCATCTCTCCACTAACATTTCCCTCTGACATGAAAAATGTACATACTGTTTGTGTCCAAGAACCCTGACCAAGAAAACAAAACAAAACAAAAAGAATAAATCTGACTGATGGAAAAATATCTAGAAAATGTTTCCATTAAAGTTTCTTGTTATTTCATTAAGAAATATTGCCCCAAACAAAGCAATGAAACTAGAAATATTCTCAGCAACAAACATGACAGAACTGACATCACATCATATTAAAGACTGCATGCATATTAAAAGACTGCATGCAACCCTTCCATTGCTGACCTATCTGACATTGCTCACTGAAATTGCACTGAAATTGATGTGCATAACTTGCAAAACCCACCCTACTAACCATTATTATGGTTCTATGTATCTTCTTGGTGTTCACAGAGTAAGTGCGGGGACACTTTGGAAGACCCCCTACCTCAGAATGATCAGGGATATAAAGTCACACCAAAACCAGCACATAATATATAAAGGAGATTTATTGCCAAGCAAGCAGGAAGACAAAATAGGAAAACAGCATGTAGCATGGCTGTCTCAGAAACAGAGAGAGAAGTAGAGAGACAGACAGAGAGAGAGAGAGAAAGAGAGCGAGAACTAGTTTCGAGGTCTCTTATAGGACATGCTCGTGTGGCTGGGATGAGAAGTGGAGCTTGTCTGGGGGTGGGTGAAATAGCCCTTGGGAGAATATGCCGGTTTATCTTAGCTGCAGATGGACTGGGGCTGCCCTTGGGAGGATGGAGCTGCCTTTTCTAAATAGACTGGGAACTGTGAAGGCTTCTTTCCTTCCACATACATTGGAAGGAAAGGGGGCAACTTAAGTCATTTTGTGTTCAACATGCCTAACATTTAACAGTAAGGGCTTAGTAAAAATATCTGCAGAATAGGTGTCTGGTCACTGTTTCATTATACACAGACCATATGATATATACAGAGGATCCATCCTCTGTGATTCCCAAGGGTACACAATCATCAGAATTCTCAGAAATTTCTTAAAGGACAGATATCCAGGTCTAACTTCCAGAGATGTTAATTTGGTAGGTCCACATTTTGTATTTTTAGAAAGCTCCCCAGACACAGTTAATAATCAGTCCATCAGGAACCATTATTTTAGTGTATAACAATAAAACTTTCCAATTTAATAAATTATCTCACTTGATTGTTACTCTTTGAGGAGGGTAGCAAACCTTCCAGTTAAGAAATGAGGATGAGAGGCCCAGAGAATCAGTTGTGAAATCAGACTGGATTTGAGCCCACAGTTTTCACACACAGTCTCAGCATTATTTCTATACCAACATCCCTTAGTGGTGACCAAGGTTAACTTTGCCATGGAAAAAAAAAAAATGAACAGACATAGGTAGTCCTTAAGTGAACATCCAGCATGTTCAGTCCTTGTCCTAGGTTCCCATAAAATTCTGAGAATGACAAATGGGGACTAGGGACACGTCTTCCTAGTCATGGTTAAATATGGAATCATTTCCTTATAATTGTGTTTTTCTAGAAAAAACAAGTCAACTAACACATTCAATCTGAGTGAGTGGGATGGGCTTGGTTCATAGTCCACATGGTTCCTTAGTAGAAACATTTGGTAAACCAGACAACAGATACAATCTTGAAGTGATTGTGGTTCATAGATTCAATTCTCTTGCTTCTCTCTGCTTTACTCCATTCTCTACAGTATGATGGGTAGAAGTTGTTAATGGATTCATTCCCCTATCATATAATCTGATATGCTAACAGGGCTTTGACAGAGTGATGAAAATTCCAGCTTTGGATTAGTGAGACAAACACGTTTCATTTTGCATTTCCAAGTTACAAGAGAAAATATCAGTAGAAGGCACCTCCATTTTCTGTGCAGCTATATGACCTGAGGCTTTTTAATGTCACAATCCTGACAAGAAAAGCCAGGGTTTTAACAGTGTGGACACTCAGTTATCACATCATTCAGGGACATTCAAGATATGGTGTCCTCAGGCTGTGAGCCAGAGAACTTAGACTCTCTGAAGTACTGTGAAGCTTCTGTTGAATGCATGTCCGCCGCAAATGTACACACACACACACACACACACACACACACACACACACACACACACACGAGGGGGGGGAAGGAGCAATCAATAAAAATAAGCAAAATAAATGAGACCTTTTAGCCTTTGGTCTTTAAATCATCCTTGAAAGTGTTTCTGGGCAGAGTACTATCTTGTCAAGGTTTTTATTCTGTGTATAGTACTAAGTATGATGGGAAGAGGTTAGTGAGAGGGCATGAAATGGAAAAGATGGCAATGTGCCCAGCTATTTCTCAGAGCCTAGCCATTCAGGAAACATATCTGACAGCTCTGACTTCCTTATATTCATAATTGAAAAGATTAGAGTGTTCTAATCACCTGGAACACCTCATTTGAAAGAAGGTATGCACGGATAGCCCTCTTTTCCCTTCCATATTGCTATGAAGGCTGATGTTCACTGAGTTACTTGACTATGTTTTGGTTTATTTCTCCATGTGCAACAAAAGCACAAAATTTAGTAGTTTAAACCAACCACCATTTTATTGCCACGCGATGTCAGTCTTCTGGGGCCTCCATTAGAAAGGAACACCAAGCGGTTCCAGCACACAGCAGATGGTTTTTACTGGTTTCCAACTGAAACTATTAACCAACATGCCTCAGTTTTCTTCCTCAAGGCCCCTCCAGGCAGAAGTAGATTCTAAAGGAATTGAAGCAATGTTGTTAATCCTTTTAAGGTCAAAGCTTGGAAATCTTCGAACATAATCTCCACCACATTCTAATGGTCAAAACCATTACCCATAATCAAGTGGTTGTGGTAGCACATGCATACAGTATGGCAAAGAATCAAGAGTCAACTTCAGAGGAAAACTAGCCACAGACCAGGAGAATAAAATTCACAAAGGATCCCATACTACAATAAAATGCTCTCAGCTTCTCCTATGTGAGAAAAAAAACGAAACTGTTATTTTAGAGACATCTGTTACTGGTTTTCTCTCACCTAAAGATGAACTAAATACATCAAGAAAGAACAGCTTGTGTATCACTACTGTTTGCCTTTGTAATGCAATCAAGTCACTTACCCTCTCTGTTTTCTATCATTGATTGACACTTTTTCAGTCTACGTTCCTCACATGGCCTCTTCTTCTCTTGTTTATTCTTTCTAACATATTCCTTTACCTCTCTCCCTACACTTTGGTCAAGGTCATCTTATATAGCATGAAGCATTCTAGATGCTAAAGTTATGACCAAAAACAATGCCAAGCAAGGCTTTTGGCCTTATGGAGCCTATTTTCCAGAGGAAATCTACTGCTATTGTGCTCTGGCAGACCACCAATGCACTTTCTTTCACTATTTCTCAACTTCCAGCCCCTTCACTAAAATAGCAAACACTATTAAGGCAACTGCCTTGCAAACTCTCTCCTCTTGCCCTTTCCTTGATGATGCGTTAGTGTGGAAGTTCCATTTTCTATAGCCACCCCATGTTTCATCTCTAGCCCTTTTCTCTTTTTTCCCCCTCCCTTTCTTTATGCTCTCATTTCAGGACTATTTCTCAGGAGAATTCCTCAAACAAAGGTAGTGACTGAAATCAGGGAGAACAGGGAAGATGGGCTGTTGAGAGAGAGCACGGGAGTGGAAGGGGTAGTGTGTCTGTGTTAGGAAGATATAATAGATTCAAGTTAGTTGCAGGTCATCTTTCCAGCGGCCAACAGAATAAAATGCTTAATGATTGTTCGAATGAGCAGTTTGTTCCGTCGATCAGTTTTATCAGTTGCATAGATATGACAAATCATTTCCAGTGAGGAAAGTTGGATATCTTGATGTCTGAGAGGGAGAGAGAAAGAGAGAGAGAGAGCGAGCCTAGACACCAGAGCCACACTAGGAGTCAACATTTGATATCCAAATAACTAAGCATTCTATGGGATGCAGCCAATGAATGAGGAGAGTGCACTGTACCCACTCACCAGATAAATAGAACTCTCCACCCATGCTTTGTAACCCAAATTTGTTCAGGTTTACTGAGCCTATGGAAAAAATGGGGTCATGCCATTATCCTTGATCATGGATCTAGATTCTTAATCCTTCATATTCTTTGATATCTGTGTCTCAAGTAATAAATATCTTTGGAAGTGCCCAGAAAATGCCTTATTTGTGCTCTCAATGTCATTGCTACAGCTACTCTGCATGGCATATCTTCCATGGGTCATCCTTCACTCACCCTGGGCTCTGCAATGGTCCTTCTGGAGTTCGTAAAGTGTCAGAGTGGTTCTGTGTCTATGAAGAGCTCTCAAGTGAGGAAGAGCCTTGTGTGTTCTTTTGCACTGTGACATACAGCTCATCTGGGCCTATTTCACAAAGTCCTTGTTGGACTCACAGTTGACTCCTTCGTAAGTCATAATAATCTTTAAGATATTTTTTATTCTCTGACAGTTTTATGACACAACACTGATTCATATTATCTGATCCCATCTACCCTCCTCCCATTGAAAATCTACTTCTCAATCAGTCCCCTCCTACTTTCATGTCATTTTTCCATATGCAACCCCTCTAAGTTTCATCTAAGTTGTCTGTATTGACATGCGCCTGAGCAGTTGCTGGAGGGTGGATGACATATCAGTGGATACACCACTGAGGAAGTAGCTCCCCTTCCCACAAACACTATTAACCTTCAATAATCTCTCCGAGAGCTGTGGTACCTTATGGAATATTCCCCTTCTGTGGTGGAATGTTGGTAAGTCAAATCTTATGCAAGTTTTGTGGAAGTAAGCACAGTAGTGATTTCACAGGTGCAACAGCCCTGTCAAAGTCAGAAGACACTATCTGGAAACACACCTTCTCATCCTCTTGCCCTAACATTCTCACTGCCTCCTCTTGTACAATATTTCCTCAGCCTTAGGGTAAGAGAATGATTTAGATGTTGCATTTAGAGCTGAGTACTCCACAGTCACTTATTTTCTGCACTTAGGCCAGTTGAATCACAACCTTCTGCTTACAGGATTAGTTATCTATTGCTATGTATTTATCCCCTACTTAGTGGCTTAAAGTCATTATCTCCTACTTAGTGCTTAAAACAACAATTTTTTTTTATCCTTCTCCATTGCTATGCATTAAGATTCCATACAGCATAGGCAGTTTTGTCTTCAACTCATGATATATCTGTTTTAACCTAGAAGACTGAATGGTTAAGGGTTGGAATCATTTTAGGACTCATTTGATCACTTATGCAAATGTTAAGTCTAGGATTGTAACCATATTTGGCCTTTCCATGGAATTTTTATATTTCTCATTGTATAGTAACTGTGTATTGAGCAAAAATTCCAAGGTTATCAGCCCTGTTAAAAGGAGAAAAAGATCTTCTCTAGAGTAATGTGTAAAACTCTCCTAGATATAAAATTGAAGTGAGAAAGCATACCAAATACAAAATGTGTTATTGCTGGAGTAGAACTATGGTGAGTGGTCATTTTTACTTGTGCATAGAAAATCTACAGAAGGATAAACAAAAAGGTAAAGGCAAATGTGCTATGGCTTTTGTGTGTTCCAGAAAGACTCATTTTTTAAATGGCTTAGTTGTTAGTCAGTGGTACTACTGCAAGGTAGTGAAACCTTTTAAAAGTAGGGCCTAATTGGAAGTTAGGTCCTTGGGGGAATGTGCCCCAGAAGGGAATACCAGAACTTTCTCCCTTCCTGTCATTTGCCTCCTGGCTAATTCAATGTAAGTAGTTTCATCTGCTACACACTCCCACCAAGATGTGCTGCCTGCAACAGACCCCAAAACAAAGGTGCTTATTAAGTTATTAGGTCATACCTTGTTACAGTGATACAAACCTAAATTGACAAACCTAAATGTTTAGCTGAGCATGAAGAACTTGGGTAAGAACAACCTTCTACCCTATATCTTTTTATGCATTTTAATTTAGGTAATAGAGCTAGCTTACCTAGTCAAAAAAATATTTAAGGTCCCAGCAGTGGGTTTGGTTTGTGAATAAAACCATTTTTGTTTCAAATGGGATTTCAAAAATTTGCTGTAGGGACTAAATAAAACAATATATGTACAATATCTGAAAATTAAGAGAAATTTAATAAAACCCCTAAACTCTTTTTAAAATACTGTAAATTGTTATTCACTGTGTAATATAAAATGACATATTATTAAGTATATTTAAATAAATAATAATATGAGCAAATAATTCATAGACTTTTGAAAGTTTGATGCTAGAATTCTTAGAGGATATTGTATCCAACACTTTTTCCAGATGGAGTAAAGAAACCCAAAGAGCTTCCCAAACTCACCCCAGACCACCCATAAAGAGGGTGTCAAAAGTGGTCCAGAAGCCTGATACATGATTCCTCTGCCGTTGCCAATCATTACTCAACTGAAGGGTGGACTGCAAACATCTGTGCAGAGTAGGAATTCACTGCATACTTGAAATAGAGCAATGTTAAAAGGCAGATAGATTTCCTCACAAAAGTATTGCCAATTGTATCTAGTGACCTCAGAGAGGTAACACACCATCTTCTAGGCCTAGAAACTGAACTTTCTTTGTTTGTTTTTGCTTATTTGTTTGCTGGTTGGTTGGTTGGTTGTTTAGTTGGTTGACTGCTTGGTTGGTTGGTTTGAGAAGGGGTTTCATGCAGACCAGACTGGTCTCAAGCTCACTGTGTAACTCTGGATGACCTTGAACTCTGCTTGTACCACCTCTACTTCCCAACAGCACACATTTGCCTGGTCAATCTCTTGACTTTCTTATAGGTATTTACTAAAGTACTAGAGAGTAAATATTAGGGGTAGATTTATAACATCATTGATGTCTTAACATGAACTAGAAAAGGAAATATTTATATATTTGGCTATATTAAAATTAAACTTTCACATGGCAGAAGACATCATGAATAAAAACTTAAAAAGTGCTTTAACAAGAGTTTAAACACAGTAATTTGTCATTTTACATGGCAATATTGAATATATTTGTTTTAAAGTATTGTGATCATTTTTAAACAACAAAATATTTTGCAATAGTTATGCTGGAGGCACCAGATAAAAGTATATAGGACAAAAATTTTACAATTGCAAACTGTTTCTGACACTTATTTTACCAATGATTGTCATTTTAGTTATAGTTACAGTTATAAGAACTATAACAAATTCGATTTGATTCTGCAGACATTCTTCCATTTCTTCTTAAGAAAATGTCTCGTTCAGTTTTTCTTCAGTAACAAACTCATGTTCTGTTGGATGTAAGTCTTCAAAAGAAGGTCATCTTCTAAAATCAGTCCATATCTATTGTCTCTTCCTTGTCATCTTCCTTTGGTCATCATGGGAAGAAATGTTTCCAGTGGGTCCTTCTGCCTTTGTAGTCAGATTGTGTGGCTCCCTTCACCAGCACATACCCTAATGCTATAATGCCCCAGTCTCCCTTGTATCCACTGCATTACTTGACTCTTGGTCAAACACTTCAAAAATTTGTGTGTGTGTGTGTGTGTGTGTGTGTGTGTGTGTGTGTGTGTGTGTGAGAGAAGTTCTGCTGTGGCCCTCTCTGCTTGTCATCTAGCATTTCACTGTGCGGGTATGAGGGATGCCTGTCCTCAATTTTGGTTCTAAGACAGTTGCCACCTCCAGAATTTTTAAAATAAGATAAATTAGGAGAAAATGGCAAGCATACGACAAGCAAAATATTGATATGTTTAATAAATAACAAGTTATTATAATGCAAATGACCAAGAGAAAAGCATGTCTAATAAAAATGAAACCTGTTATACTGTGGTTAAACAGAAAGAAGGAGTCCCAATTGCTTAAAAATATATATAGAAAATCACATCTTGGAACAGTGATATATATATATATATATATATATATATATATATATATATATATATATATACATATGCCTCCCAAATGATCAGAGATTAAAAAGCCATAATATCCTATGAATTGGTTAGGGTGCAGTAGAAGGGGCCTGTGCTGTAGCTGTGACTTCAGTACTGACACAGCACAACCCAGGAGGCAATTTGACAATTTCTATAAAATTTCTATGAAAAATTCTATGAGACTGTTGACCTAGAAATGGCACTACTAGGAATTTATCTTTTGAAAATTCTTGCCCACATGCCTGAAGATATTTTTGAAAGGTATATATTGCAGACTGCATAGTAATATCAAAACTGGGAACCCAGTAGAATGCTCACTCAATCAGAGCTTTAAAAATAAATAGAGGAATGGTGCCCTCTCATAAGGCATATTCTGATGTTTCAACACATACACACACACGCACACACACACATGCACAATGAGGTTGCTTCAAATGTGCTACCTGGCAAAGTGCCAATTTTACATTAAATGAAAAGGCAAGCTATAAAGCATATGCATGGAATTTCGATCTTGTTTCGTAAAAGAGAAAGAGGGTAGAGGTGTTTTGAACATATACAGATGAATGTCTTGCTAAAAAGCATCAGTTAAAAGTGACACTGAGAGAACTGAACAGAAACTAGATTCAGCTAAAAGAATGGTTTGGCCCATCTCACTGGGACCACAGGTGGAGCTGGCCCACAAGGCGGCTGGATCCTGGGGCTCAGGTGCTGTCTGTGGCTCATCTCTCCACTGATTCTGCCTCCCTCTGGGTTTCGTCCTCATTCCCTTCCATTCCAAACAGCTGCCTCCTTCCTGTAACTAAAAATCGTGTTCCTAATAGAATGACCTGTAAAAGCAAGAGATAGACTTTTCTGCTAGTTCTGGAAGGAACCCCATGGAGGAGTTTCATAGTCTGGACTTTCTCTGAAGGTCGGGATCATGTGTGCTGGCTGGTGAAGGTTCCATTCCATCTTGGGGGAATTAGGGCACAAACTAGGCATGGAGACTTGCCAGTGGAAAGGATTCCGATTAGCAACTTGTGTCAGCTACATACTCCACACCCCTAATAGCAGCACTTTAGGAGAGTGGATTACCACTGTAACTTAAAATACAACTTTTGGAACAGTACGATATGGAATATGAACACACACTTCCAAGTCAGGAGTTCTACAACTTTGTCCAAATTAGGTGCCACTTAAGATTTAAAAGAAACACATACACACACACACTTCAATTATTGGTCAAAATATAACCTATATATTTCTTGTCATGAAATGGTTATTTCTTCTGTAATGAAACAGAAATTGTTATTTTTATTTTTGGTAGTTTTTTTTTTTTTTTGAGAAGTTGATACAGCTTTTCTGTGGGCAAACTGGAATTGCATGAAATAAATGAAAAGAATGCACAAGCCTCGGGGGAGCGCTACGGTGGCTCTGAGCCTGTCCCAGGGAACGCTCCAGGCAGATGGACTCCAGAGCACCTCCGGCAGCCCCCGCTGCAGCCCCGGGGACATCTGACAGCTTCTGAGCAGGCTGCAGCCATCCACGAAACATGTTTTTCTATTCAGAGCACAGCATTGGCTTCCTGCCACATTTGCAACTGCACCTTCTTTCCCAAGAAAGCAGGAATGGAAGAAATAGTTACTAAATTCATTAATTTGAATCACACAAATCCAGTAACTGAGATAAATCTGAGAGGGGCTGTAATGACCACTTCTGTATTTGTTATCACTGAATAGATTTATTTTGCAAATTACAAAATAAATAAGATTGCGGTGAAACAGAGAAAGTTGCTCCCCAAATGTCTTTCATTATTTAACATAAGTGATCAATTTATGAACCTATAAAGCTCTGCTGTCTATTCAATCAAGAATAGCAACCTCTTCTACTAGACCCTTTGTAGTCTGGTTCTTAATTATTGTATATATTCTGAAAAACAAGCAGAATCTAGTGGTGCCCAATTCCAATTATTTCACTCATTTAGATTACTGGGGAATTTTTAAGTACAGAACAACTGAAAAGATGTTTCAGAAGTGATAGACATCTAGCAGAGTTACAGCAGTTAAAACTCACTGGCTTCTGAGGATGAAATTTAGGTTCATCTCGGTGAGCTCTTGAGCTAGTTACCTCTCTTTCTGTGATCCTCTGTTTTCTCATTTGTAAGTTGAGATGAAATACTTGCATTGTTAGGAGCCAATAAGAAGCTTGGCATGTAGTAATCCAGCAGTATCCATTACCTCAAACATTTTGATCACCACAATCTAAATGTGCCTGAATTCCTTGAGTCCTAAGAAATTGCCTTTTCAAATTGATTTAGTGAGAACAGAGTAGGATGAGAACACATGCTGAGTTCTCAACTAGATAACCATTTTCAGTATAATTTGTCATGAAGACTGATTTAAAATTTTAAAAAAGGTTGCTCTAAATATCTGCTTGGGTCTGAATACTCTCTTGTCACTTATTCTCAACACTGACCAGTTATGGGTCTCTTTGCATTTAGCATTCCCACAAGGCTCAGGGAACATCATGAAGAGTGGGGAAGAGTGCTGAAAATGGACATCAAACAGACATGTACACATAAACTCACAGCAGCAAGTTGTCTGCTTAAGTTTAGCACAAGATACAGCTAATCAACTTTATAGCAGATGGGAGAAGACAGGGAGTCTCATGAGTTCCCTCTCCTAGCTGAGGCTTGGGCAACAGTCATTCTATTTTGTGTAGCCATTGGTAATCTTCCAGTGTCCCAATAAATATCCCCACTCCCATGCTTATACAAGCAACTCTAATTAAACTCAGTAGATCGTTTTTTTAAAAGACATGGAAATAGAAGAACTGAAGAAATAAAAAGGGTTCGGATGGAGTGGGAGGGAAATAAAAGACAGACAGTGAATATGATCAAAATATATGTATGTGTGGAATTGTCAAAGTACAAATAAATATACTTCAATTAGGAGATTATTCTAAATTAACCTATTGACTTTTCATCATTAGAACTTTTTTAAGAAAGAAATCTTCCCAAATATCTTGTATCATTTATACTTAAAAAAGTGACAACAGGGGCTGGAGAGGTGGCTCAGGGGTTAAGCCTCTGCCTTGCAGGCAGAAGGTCCTGAGTTCGGATCCTAGACCTCACGTATAGACACCGGGCGGAAGCAGGGGCGGCCTGTGTTTCTGGTCCTGGTAGGGCGGAGCCTGTGAATCCCAGAGCAGAGTAAACAAAGAGGAGGTGGAAGAGATCTATGGTGGTTCCCGAATTTGCCCATGGTTACGCGCACACACGCACACGCGCGCGCACACACTCGCACATGCACAATTGAATAAATTTTAAAAAAAGTAACAACAGAAATTTTTTCATTTGTCCTCCATAAAGTGGTATTGTAATCTACTTAATCACTTCCATTCCAATGCATATCACATGCAGCTGATATTTACCCATAGATGGCACAGCACGGAGAGTCAGGCAATCAGAAGACTTGACAAGTACTTGGCAAAGTACGATGGGCAACCAGAAAGTAAGATGAGTGACAGATTGGGGGGAATAGTTAATGCAGACATGTGATACATATATCATAAAAGATCTAAAGTATCAATGGAAGGGCCTGTTAACTTTTCCTAGGGACATGGAATCAAAAGTCTACTTACCTCAGATAGGACACCCATGACAAACCAAAGTAGGATTCCAACAAATCTAACTTAGTAGAGCAATAAATTTATCGAGCTTAAGTACAGACAGAGCATGGATGAGAAACTACCTAGAATGTGTGACTGATCCTCAAAACGACTTCATCACCAGAAAGCCTCATGGCAGCTACATCATGGGATTCCTCTTTCAGTCACTCTTCCATTTTCTATTTACTATAGCATCTCCCCAAGATCATTTGCAGCTTCAGGGGAACGGGGACAAAAAGGAATAACAGCTGGAATCCAGAGGAGAGCACAGAGAGCGTCAACAGCTCCATTCCCATTCCCATATGCCTAGCTACATCTAACATGTATATTATTTTGCTCAGTAACTGTGCTCCTGCCAGAGCTATCTGTTGAAAGTAGTCTGTCCTCCAAGACGGTGGTCATGTTTTGCCTGAAGGAAAAAGCTATACTCCAACAGGTACATTTCTGACATACATTAGACACCTTTAAAGTTAGCAGTGTTGTATCTACTGTAGTTATACCTCCTTATCTGACTAAATCTGAAGCAGATTCTCTGCCTTTAAGATTTATATGATTTGAGTTGGTCTGATTGAATAGTCCAGAATAATCTTTCCATCTCAAGGTCTAACTGTATTTGCAAAGTCTTATTGTCCATGTTAAGATCCCATATTTGTAAATTTACAGGATCTGGATATGAAAAATTTCAGGAGAGGCATTATTCTGATGTCCCATTAATCCTGACAGTATAAATTGTTGGGAGACTTTGGAAACATTAGGAGAGGGTCCTAGCTGAGGGAAGTAAGTCACAGAGGGCTGCTTCTCAAGGTGAGATCAGGTTCTTTCCTTGTACTTTCTCTTTCCTGACCATCTCGAGGTGAGCAGCCTTCTCTTCTACCTGTTTTTGCCACCATTAATCTCTACCTCACCATGAAGACAGAGTTGGGGGTAGGAGGGCATTATTGTATAGCCATTAAATTATCTCAAAAATATTAGTAACACAGGGAAATTAAAAATTAAATATTAAATTAGAAAATATAAAAAATGTGCATGTTTCCTTTCCTCTTTATATTTTCCATGCATGTGGGACTTAAGACTAGAAATAAGGATTGGGCATGGTGGGGCATGTCTGTTACCCCAATATTTTAGAGATGCAGTGAAAGAAGAATCAAGAGTTCAAAGTCATCCTTGTTGGCATAGAGTTTGTGGCCAACCTGGTCTAAATGAGACAATGTCTCAAACCCCTCCCCTCCTCAAAAAAAAAAAAAAAGGAAGGAAAAGGGGGAGAAAGAAGGAGGAAGAAGGAGGAGAGGAAGAAAAGGGAGGATGAAGATATAAAGAATATCTTTAGATTTTGATTTTTTCAACAAAACGTATGACTATCACTTTATCATTATAAAATTAAATTTAAAGTAGTTTGTATTTTTGTTATAATATGTTCTTCAGATGAAAAATTTCATGAAGGGTTTATAGAAGTATCAGTAATCTTTTCAACATTCAGAGAATGATGTTTTTCCTTCTTTTGGGTGGTTTAGCTATAGTTTACTCTTTTTTGTATTATTAAGATGGATAGTCAGCTATTGATTTGAGATCTCTTAGTTCTTTGGTGAGATACAATTTTCTTTAAGTATTGATTTAACTACATCTCATAATTCTGACATGATAAATAGCCTACTTTCTAATTTTCCCTGAAATATTTTTGACCTATCAGTCATTTGGCAGTATAGGTTTTAAATTTTCATCTATTTGTGAGCATGTATTTTAAATTTACATTTATTTGTTAATTTTTCTATTTTTTTCTGTTGACTTTTTCCAGTTTATTGTGGATGGAAAACATGCTTTATGATTTCACCCCATTTAAATATTTCAATATTTGTTTATGGCCAACAATATATGGCCTATTCCAGGCATATTCATGACTGTTCCATGTAAATTTGAGCAGAATATGTCTTTTATCACTGCTGGTAGGAGTATTCAAGAGATATTTGTTATATCAGGTTGAGTTACAGTATTAGTCAAGCTGATTTCATAATTGACCTTCAGCCCTTATTAAATGTTAAGATATTAAGATGCCCTATTGTTATTAAATCACTTCTTTTTCTTTTAAAGTTTTATTAAATAATTTTTTAAATTTTCAAGTCTTTTAACTTCTTAAATAATTTTCTTTTGATGCATTTTGGAGTTCTTTTATCAAGAGCATATTTATCTGCAATTATTGTTTTCTTGGTAGATTGACTCCTTTGTCATTATAAAATGACCTTTGCTTCTACTAATGAAGTTTATTTTCTTCTGAGTTAGTATACCTACTCCACCTCTTTCGATTTTATTTTTGCATTTTACATCTGTATCATTTATTTTTGCATTGTTGTAACCAAATATCTGGGGAAAAGGTATTACAAGAGGATCAGTTTAGACTCATAGTTTTAGAGATTTTAATTAAGAGTCCTTGAAGGGGAAACACAGCATCATGGTGGCAGGAATATCTGGGGAAAGGAGGCTGCTCACTTCATAGCTAACAGGAAGCAGAGTGATGATAGAACAGGCAGAGTACCAGGTATAACCTGCAAAAGCACAACCCATAGTGACATATTTCTTTTATCCAGACTCTATTTCCTGAATTTCCAGAACCTTCTAAGTTAGCACTACCAACTGGAAAGCAAGCATTCAACATATAAGTCTGTATGTGAGATTTCATATTCAAACATTATCCCTTTAATTTCAACCTATTTATAATTTTAAATATAAAGCATGCTTTTATGTATGCCTTTTGTAGATGGAAAGTATTTGAATAATTTTTAAATGTAGTCTAAAATTTCTAGCTTAAATTGAAAGACTTAATCTATTTACATTTAATGTAATTACTGTAGCTACTACTTTCTATCTGATTGCTATATGTCTTTATTATTTAATTATTCTCTTATTTTGTGTTAGATAATCTATAGCGTAGCATTTTTTAAAGCTGGTTTATTGGTTCCTCATCTCTTTTTTTTTTTTAAATTTTATTTATTGTGTGTGTATGTGTGTGTGTGTGTGTGTGTGTGTGTGTGTGTGTGTGTCCCTGTGATGGACCAAGGGTGACTTTAGGAATCATCCTGGATTGTTTCTACCTCCTTTTTGCTTCTCTCTGGGATTTCCCAGACTCTGCCCACCAAGAATGGAAGTGTGGATCACCACTGTTTCCACCTGGCATTTTATGTGGGACATGGGATCTGAACTCAGGATCTTCTGCTTGGGAGACCGAGTCTTAATCCCTAAGCTATTTTATAGCATTTTAGAGGGGTTTTTATTAAGAATTTTGTTTATACAAATAAAATGAGTTGTTGTCATGGCCTCTCTTACCCTCTCTACCTCCTTATCCAACCTTCCCTCCCTTCACTATTCCTCCCACCTTCATGACTCTGTTTGTGTGAACTGCAGGACTCTCTTCAGTGTTAGGGGATCAGGTGTCTGTGGCAGTGTAAGTGCACTATTGGTGGATAAACCCACATGTGGGGATGCTCCCCTTCATCTGTCTAGCATTTGTTCCTATGATTACCACTGTGAGTAGCTATTTCTACTGAGATCCTTGCTGGTCCGTGGGGAGAATATGTCAGCCATTATGTAGATCTGGTGAGGGTAGATTTCATTACAATGAGCTCTGGATATGGCAGTCCTGTTGTAACTGGAGTGACCTGGCTAGTGTATCGCCTCACCTTTAGGAACTTAAAGTCTTACCACCTCTCTCTTCTGAATGGTTTCCTCAGTTTTAGGATAGGAAGAAATCTGGATAGCCTGATTAGAACTGAACATATTAGAGGTGTTCTTGTTAGCCATTCAGAGGGTAAGAATTAACTTAAAATCCCCCATTTTGGATTAATGCTAAATTATTTTTAATATCACATAAAAGCTTTCTCCAAGTGACTCCATTCCAGATTAAGTTCTTCCTAGCTGAAAGCAAAACTTGGGTATACTCAGCATCTCATTTCTTCTAAGAAATACTCACTAATTAATGAGCATGTCCTGAAG
The DNA here is from genome assembly GCA_023101885.1 of Typhlomys cinereus. Taxonomy (NCBI): domain Eukaryota; kingdom Metazoa; phylum Chordata; class Mammalia; order Rodentia; family Platacanthomyidae; genus Typhlomys; species Typhlomys cinereus. The sequence continues at coordinate 3,416,035 of JALPQD010000050.1, read as the reverse complement.
AATTTCTATTTCTCTTGGGGAAATAAATAAAAGAAAAAAGTAATCAGATTAACTAAACAGAAAATGTAGCAGCTTTATTTCATAAAGGGGACTCCCTATCATTGAACTTTCCCAATTCTCAAATGGAAGCTTATCAGGTGAGTTCATATACAAATGAACAAAAAAATGTAAAACTATTTCCCTTAGTGCTACAACAATCTATAGGTCATTTTCATGTTCAAAGAACATAGATGGGGATTTCAATTTGTATGAAATTTTTCCAGTACTGACTTTTAGGTGGCATCTCTTCCTAACCATGAGCACATTATAACTCCCTGAGGAGAAGTGAATGAGCATTCTAGAGCAGGCAAAACATGTGGTTTGTGTCTCACCAAAGCAATTGTTCAAATTTTATCATCAGGTAGTGAGAAAAGCACATTGGTCTACATCTACATATTCACGCACATTAATCCTGAGTTCAGATCCTAAGTCCCACCTAAAAAACACCAGGGGAAAATGCACTTTCAGCCCTGGTGGGCAGAGTCTGGAAAAATCCCAGAGCAAAGCAAAAAGGAGGAAGAAGCAATCCAGGATGATTACAGAAGTCAACTTTGGACCTTTACAGACACGCACACAAACACACACATGCAAAATAAATAAATAAAGTTTTTAAAAAAGAATTATTATTCAAAGAGTTTTATGAAAGAAGGATACACTTATGGACAAAAAAATTCACCAGAAACAAAAATCAATTATTCAGTTGTCTTTTTCTGTAACTCCATGCTTTTATGTAGAATAAAATGCTCAACTGGATTTCAATATCTTTGTGATGATGGAAATAAGACCAACTGTAAGTTGTGGTTTGTTTTCTGTGTCCACAAATAGAGAGAAAATTAACCTTTTTATTGTAAGACAGCATTCCAACATGCATTTTTATCATGTAACAATGGAAGCAAAATGCTGCTCTGAGAATGAGGACAGTTGAGACAAAAAGTAGCTAAACTGCTTTGCATAAAGTTGTAAATATTTGATTATACTGTGGAAAGAATTGCATCTTGTATTAATTATTTTTAGCCACAATACTGATGTATGTATAACTAGCAACTCCAAACTCAATGACTGAAGAAAATTTGTTTTCTTCTCACAGATATCTGAGTCAGCTAGTGGAGTTTTGCTTTCAACTCCAAGTCTGCAGGTCAGGAATTGCAGTACATCTTTCATCTTCCATAGTCCCACGGGGGTATTCAGAACACATTCTTCTCGAGACCATAGCAAAGGCATAAGCCCAACCCTTCCCCCCACACACACACATTCAAGTTGCCTTATGCACCACATCTGCTAATTTCCCGCTAGACAAAACAAAACATAAAGCTGAGACCCAAGTCAACAAGTAGGAAAGGACGCTCTGATGTCATTTAGAAAGAATGGAAAGATACAAGGCAAAATGTATGGATATAGGAAGTGATAAGAGAAAGTGGCTCCATAAAGATATTAATTGAAATGTACATGAAACTGAAGAAGGATGTGAAATTTGTACTTACGCTTGGTAGACCAAAAATGGAGACTCTTAGGAGACCTGGAGGAGACCTACTTACAGCAGCAGATAAACAGTTCTCAAGATACAGTAAAAGGCAGCGATTAATGAGAGAGTAGACTATAATCACACTCTTCAGTTGAATGGGGAGTTAGAGAAACACATAAGCAAAGCAAAGACAGGAATGTTGCATAGATGAGATTTCCTAAGGATGATTTTAGGATTAATCTACAGTTGCATGCCTGGTCAAGGAGAAGAGCCACAGTAAGGGTGGGTATGAAACACATGAATATTTCTCTAAGGTTATGAGAATTATTTTAGGCAGATAGGACTAGAGAACACTGATTTTCTGCTAACACAGGGAAGTACTGTGATCCTGAAGCCCCCACAATCAAGTAATGTTTATTCTATAAACTGGTAAAGCAAGTCCTAATCAGTGTTTGCTTAATTCAAGTGGCACCCCAGTGATAACAGTGATAATTAACCATTCCTCTGTTTTAAATTAGGATGCTTTCTGGACCTCTGAACCCAAATGTATCTATTTGGATATGAGCATCTCCCTGGAGGCTTAAGTCCCACAGCTCATGGTCACTTGTGTAACTTATCGTTCATTCAGTCATAAAACATGGGGATCTGAGCATATACAGGGTAAATAGCCATGTAAGACAAGGTTTCTCATTTAAGCCATCAGACCAAATAAGTTAAACAAAGTGCTAAGTAAACAACAAAATCTATAAATATTTTGAAGAGACAGAGGCACTGTTTAATGAAAATCTTGACCTATAAAAATCTAAAACAAATCCGGTTATAGAAATAATGCTTGTAAAGGAACCATGACAATCAGGAAGTAGCTGGCTCAGGATTCACAACATAAAGAATCTCAGCCAAACAGACATCATCCACAGAATGCACTGCATCATGGGATTACCAATGAAGGCCACACGCAGAAACCAGAAGCGATCAAATGTACCTATTAGTTTATATATTCATTAAAAATTCTTTTGGGGGATGCAAATTATAGGCCAGCCATAAACAAAAGGCAAAGCAATGAACCAAGATAGATTAGTGATAGATCTGGAAAGTATTGTATTAAGCTAGGAAAGTCAAGATTCGAAAAGATAAAATCACGGTATTTTAATATGCCAATCCTATTTTCTAATGCTTCTACCTTATGTAAGTAGGGGTGAGTGTAGCTGTAGACGATGAACCTGGAAAGCAGACCCCACCCCACCCCAAGGAGTGAATAAGAGGTGTTAAGATGAGGTATAAAAATGTAAAGGAGGTTGTGGGTTGAGCAGAGAGCATAGTCAAAGGAGAGGAGAATCAGAGAGATGAGGAGAAAAGGGGGGAGGAAAGTCAATAAAACAAATTTTGCTTGAAAATGTCATTGACAGGAGGGAGGGGGATAAATAGAAGCAGAGATAGGTATACTCAATATGCTTGCAGAACTAGAAAATAAAATTTGTGTTTATTCATGTTAACAAGACAAAACCCCGAGGATGTCTGTAATAAAAAAACAATAAACCCGAGCTTCTACCAAAAAAAGAAAGAAAAAGGAAAATGCCATCAACATCTAATAATGTGTATGTTAATTTAAAAATAAATATATTAATTAATTAAAAGCCCGTTTTCCCTGCTTGTTGGTTAAGGGAAAAGATTCAAAAATTAGAAGCAGACAAGATGAACAAATAAATCTGGGGAAAACATCATGACTAGAAAGAAATTGAGGAAGGGTGCACTCCAAAACCTCCACACACATACCCCCTCTAGATTGGCCGAATCCTATTCTGAGTATTTCTCCTCCACAGCAGATATTTGCCCCTTCTGTCTTCTTGAAGAGATTCAGTGTTTTCAGACTTAAAGGGAATGTCTTTACAACCTGGCTGTACCAGCTGATGAGCGTGGAGAGAATGATTGTGTGATCTCACCTTCTGGGTTGCAGAGAAGTTTAGGCAAACCTCTTACGGTTCAGTTCTCTATATGACTTAAAAACAAACCAGGTCACTGATCCACCTACTTTCCAGACCTGAAGAAAGGATAATTGCCACCAATTCTACTCTGTGCAGGAAATGTACATCAAGATTCTGGCTGTCAAAAAGCACAGCATTTCTGATGGAGTGATTTATGAGGATTGGACATTTGATGTGTTTTCTAGCATAACCATTTTCCTGCCACTTTGCTTTCAATTTCCTTACTCACTACCTATGCCCCAGTGTGGTCATTCCTCCCACCACCACCATCCACAAATGGTGTTTGACGGGGAATTGTATATTCCACTGTGTGACAGGAGTTCACCACTAAAGCTCCTGTAGTTGAAATATCCAGATGGTTGTCATAATTCTTCTCTTTGTTTTTCAGTGCACTTGGCCCTTCTATCTCACTTTATCCATCAGCAACACATTTATGAATGTCATCTTCTCTAAAAGATGGGAAGGTAAAGTTTTCAGTAAGGAAATCTGAGCCAAAGAAAGAGATTACACTTGAATTCAGAAAGCAGGATTTTCAAAGCAAACACTAAGTGAAGTAAGAAGATTATTATGCCTTTGAAAGTTTTCCTTCTCTGTATGAGTAGTCTGATTATTAAATTTGTTTAAACAAAGATTCATTTAACGCCCATTACATGTCAGATTGTTTTCAGTATTGGGAAGAAAATGAAGGTTTTGATATTGATGGCTCCCTGTTTCAGGTAGGAATAAAGACAACAAGCATAACAATAGTTTAAATTTTTGTGCTTGTTGGGAGCTTCTCATGTGATACTGGAAGTTTCAGTACATGATAAGGCAAAGCAATAGAAAGGGAAGGAAGATCAGGAGAACAAAATTCAAAGTATGGCTTCATATAGAGTGACTGGGACAGACTGGGAAAATCTTGCAGGCTACAGAAACAGCCAATGCCATCCCTGGGGAGGGACTCACTGGAATTGAATTCTTGGAAAACAAAAAGAAGGCCAGCATGGCTGAATAATATAAGCAGAATTCATGCTGATGGGTGGAGTGAATTAGAGAACAGAAGAATCAAGCTGGTCACATGTCAGAGCACAAAGGGTTTATGGATCACTGTATATACGTTGGCTTTACTCCAGATGAGTGAGAGACATGAGAAAAATTCTGAGAGAGTAATAATCTGATAAATTTGAGTGTAAGCTAGTCACATAAAAAGATTATTTTAATCTCATTGATTATTATAGATCTACTAAAATTATATTCTTTTTTTATTCAATTGTGCGTGTGTGTGTGTGTGTGTGTGTGTGTGTGTGTGTGTGTGTATGTGTAGAACCACGGACGAATTCGGGAACCCCCATGGACGCCTCCACCTCCTCCTGTTTACTCTGCCCCAGGATTTACAGGCTCCGCCCACCAGGATCAGAAACGCAGGCCGCCCCCCGCTTCCCCCGGGCGTCTATACGTGGGGTCTAGGATCCGACCTCAGGACCTTCAGCCTGCAAGGCAGAGGCTTAACCCCTGAGCCACCTCTCCAGCCCCTTAAATTACATTTTTTGGTTTAATTTTGATAGATCATTTGTGTCTAGAAATTTAACCATTTCTTGTTTTGTCTTAATGTAAAATTTCACTGATTCTTTAACGATTCACTGGATTTCACTGAAAGCTACAATGACTTTCCCTGTAGCTTGTCTCTAAACAAAGTCTGGGAATAGACTCTGTCACTGTCAAGTCCTAGAAAAACTTTTAAGCTAAAGTGCAAATAATATTTTTCAAGCTATTCTATGAAGTAAAAAGGTAAGAAACACTACCAAGTTCATTCCATGAAGCCAATTATCCTGATACCGAAACCAGATAAGGGCATATATGAAAATAGAAAACTGTATATCAAATTCACTGAAGTAATCCACCAGAAAACTCTTAGACCTAACACACGTTCAGTCAAATAACAAGAAACAAGCATCAATACCTTTTCTGCATAGCAATAACTAACTTTCCAAGAAAGAAAAAAGAGGGGAAAATAATAAAAAAATCCCTAAAAAGAAACCTAGGTGAAAGATGAATATTATGAAAACTTTAAAGTTGTAAAAAAATAAATTGGAGGAGATATTAAATTATGGAAAGATTATAAATGCTCATGGAATGGAAAATTAATATTGTGAAAATTATATTATCACAAGCAATTTATACAATCTGTGCAATCACCACCAAAATCCCAGTGACATTTTTCACAGAACTAGGACAAAAGTCTTAGACTTTATATGGATGTACACATGTACACACCCTAAAGAGAGAGAGAGAGACAGAGAAAGAGAAAGAGAGAGAGATTGACAGGCAGAGAAGTCAAATCGGTAAAGCATTCCATAGAATAAAGGACCAGAACAGAGGAATAGAATACATACATACACACACACACACACACACACACACACACACACACACACACACACAAACTCATACAGCTACAAATCACCTAATTTTTGACAAAGTTGTCCAAATATATATTGGTAAAATGACAACTTTTTCAACAAAAGGTGCCAGGAAAACTGAAGAATGAAATTAGATCAAATATTTCTCACCTTACACAAAAGATGAATTAAAAATGAATTTAAAAACTTAATGTAAGACATGACACTTTGAAACCCTGGATGAAAACATTGATAAAAACACTTCAATTATAGGCATAAGTAAAGACTTTGTGAAAAGGACTCTAATAGCATAAACAATCCCAAGCATTAGCTAATGGAATTATATGTAATTTAAAAACTTCTCACAATACAGAATAAATGGAATCAGCCAACATGTTCATCAGTAGAGGATTGAATAATGAAAATGTGGCACATATACACAATGTAATATTAGTCAGCCATCAGAAAGGATGAGATTACAAATTTGCGGTAAATGGATAAAAGTAGAAAATTTAATATTGAGCGAGGTATCTTAGACACAGAAAGTTAAGTGTTACATGTTCTCTCTCATATGAGGATACTGCCACTGATACATATCCTTGTCAATGTATTTGAATGAGACCAATGAGTGGGAAGAAGGGAAGGAATGGTTAGGGTGAAACCTTTTAAAGGGGAGATTCATGATATCATGACAAGTAGAATGAAGGAGGGAGTAATTGGGGGAAAAACAAATAGCAGAGAATGAGGGGATGGGAGAAAGGAGGGACAGAGGGAATTTCAGAAAAATCCTAACATTATGGGAAGTAATCCCAAAGGAATCTCCTATGCTAGTGATATGTCGTCATGGTTTGAAATATGTCCCCTGCAGTCTCATGTGTTTGGCAAGGTCATGGTTCCTTGAGAAGTGGAGCCTTGCTGGAGGAAGGCAGACACAAGGGGTGGGCCTTGAGGTGAATTCGTCCCACCCTACCTCCAGGAGAAGTCAGCTTTTGCTGCAAGCTGTCTGCAGCTCTCAGCTTCCAAGATGTCTATGGTGACGTAGCCTCCTCCAGCTTTGGCCAGCCAGCCATGCCACCTCTGCCATGAGAAACTTTCTCCCCTCTGGAACCATAAGCTAAATAAACCTTCCTTTCTCCCTTAAGTTGATTGACTCTGAGTGTTCTCTCATAGCAATAGTTGAGAGTAACTGTTACATATGTCAAAAAAAGAGTCTTTTAAAGAAAGGAACAAAAATTGGCAGTCCCTTTGTAGAAGAGCATAGAGTGATGAAAACTGAGGGGAGGAGGAATCCCTGAGCTGATCCACTTAGAACACAGTGACAAAATTATATTAGGAGTAACAGGAATGTGATACTTACTGATAAAATGTTTGTCAGAAGGGTCTCAAAGGTCTTCAAACATTATAAGCTTTTACCATTCCTCATGGTTGCTCTCCAAAAATCTGTCACTAAGACCCTATTACTGAAGAGGCAACACATATGGATCACAGAATATGGGCAAAATACATCAACTAGGACTGATCTGAGAACTTCCTCCTTGCTAGATAGCTTACACAATACCAAGGAATACTGCAGAAGTTACTGGGGGAGAGACAAAATCACAGGTCCTATCAGTGCATGAGATCTTTAAGTTGCAATAAAAATCGCCATAGAAACAGGTGACCACCAGTGTATTAGTGGCATGAATATCAAGAAGACAACCAACAGCTTTCTGACTGAACTCAAAACACGCTTGTCAGAATGGAACACATTCCTGTTACTGTTAACTAGAACAAGAACGTAGAAAAAAGAAAAGAAATAGAACAATAGGAAAAACAGCTACTAGATCTATAGGTAGGAAGATCTGTAGATTGGAGGAACATGCAACACTCAGCCTAGAAGTCTGCTTCTACAACAGAAGTAGAGGATCTCAACACCCTGACAGGATGCAGTCTAGGGTAATAGAAAAGTTAGTGAAATGGACAGCAATAGCCAGTAAAAATCAGACCAACCCAATCTCCCTATTCTAAGGCTTTGAGAACCTCCCAGAAGAGGGGGTGGTGAGGTTGTTAGAACCTAAGGATGGGAAGGTTCAACTTTAGACAAGACATCCCACTCAAGGCAGGACTGTGCATCTAGGAATTCACTACAGTGAGACTTGTCCTTACCAGATCAGCATAATGACTGACACACCAACATGCCCCCATAGAATATCGAGGAACTCAAGAGAGATAAGAACATAAGAACCTTGAGGACTAAAGTTAGATGAGTGAAGGAAAATACCCCTATCAGTGGGGTGGCCCAAAGAGAGACAACTTGATATGCACAGAGGCCTGAACCCCCACAAGAGTAGACAAGCCAGAGGGAACCCTGGGGTCCATAGAAGCAGACAGGCAGGATGGTAGGATTGATGGAGGAATAGGAGGAAAAGATGATGGAAGGAAACAGGGATTAGTACTCAATATGCTTGTAAAAGTAGAAAAAAATTTAAAAAGAGCAGACAAATGAGAGGGAACCCTGGGGTCCATAGAAGCAGACAGGAAGAAGGGTGGGAGAGAGTGGGATGGAGTGAGGAAGGGAAAGGAGGGGGTTATGTGGGAAGGGGATAGAGGGAAGTGAGGATAAGTACTCAACATGCTTGTAAAAGTAGAAAAATAAAATAAAATAATTTAAAAAACTTCTGCCTTGTATAGAAAGATCACCATAGTTAAGAGATAGCCCACAAAGAAGCAACTAGTGCTTTTGTGATCCCTTAGTGACAGTCTTGTTCCCCTAAATGGCAGCATCTCTATGAAAGTAAACCGGCACCATCCCTCTCTGGATAGTCATCATCTTTCCTCCAGAAAGTCCTCTCACCCAGCTTTCATGTCACATGTAAGCCCTTGCTCTTTCTTCCCTTCTCTTCCCTTGCTTCCCTTCCCTTAGTATCTCTTCCTTTTCTCTAAATCTCATTCCTACTCTTATGATCCATGTTCCCCCACATATATAAATACATATATTTATTTATATATTCACTCACATATAGTTTAAAATGTATATTCCTCATGTGAAAGAACGCATGGGATTGATATGTAAAATATATAAAGAAGGGTCAAAACTACACACCCAAAATAAATCACTAAACCAATAAATAGCTAATGAACTAAACAGAGGATTCTCAAAAGAAGAAATACAGCTGGCCAATAAATGCTTTAGAATGTTCGTTAGAGTAATACAAGTTAAAATGTTTTGTTGTACTTTCTTACTTTCAAAACAGCTATTATTAAAAAATCAAATGAACATGAGGAAAATACAACTTTTTTCATTCTCTTCTGATAAGAAGTGTGAGGTTTGTCTAAAAAACTAAAAGTAGGGGGCTGGAGAGGTGGCTCAGGGGTTAAGCCTCTGCCTTGCAGGCAGAAGGTCCTGAGTTCAGATCCCAGATCCCACGTATAGACGCTGGGAGGAAGCCGGGGCGGCCTGCGCTTCTGGTCCTGGTAGGACGGAGCCTGTGAATCCCAGGGCAGAAGGAGGTGGAGGCGTCCATGGTGGTTCCCGAATTCGTCCGTGGTTCTACACACACACATATACACATGTGCGCGCACATACACACACACACACGCACAATTGAATAAATAATAAAAAAATTTAAAAAAACTAAAAGTAGAACTACTATATGACATAACTATATAACTCAATCAAAAAGACTTATTCAAGTATTCACTTATTCAAGCAACAGAGGTATGTACACATACACTTATTACTGCACTATTCAAAATAGCCAAGAAATAAAATTATCTCAGATATCTGTCAACAGATGAAGAGATGAAGAAAATGTGGTATATACACATAATGGAATTTTAGTAGCTGAAAAGAAAGTAAAATAATGATATTCGTAGGAAAATGGATGTGATTAGAAATTATATGTTAAGCTTAATAAGCCATATTTAGAAAGACAAACACTATGTTTTCTTCACATGAGGAATATACATTTTAAACTATATGTGAGTGAATATATAAATAAATACGTGTATTTATATATGTGGGGGAACATGGATCATAAGAGTAGGAATGAGATTTAGAGAAAAGGAAGAGATACTAAGGGAAGGGAAGCAAGGGAAGAGAAGGGAAGAAAGAGCAAGGGCTTGCATGTGACATGAAAGCTGGGCGAGAGGACTTTCTGGAGGAAAGATGATGACTATCCAGAGAGGGATGGTGCCGGTTTACTTTCATAGAGATGCTGCCATTCAGGGGAACAAGACTGTCACTAAGGGATCACTAAAGCACATTTTTTGGCTAGGTATGTTTTAAAAAAATTCTAGTTAATTCAAAGTAAACACACACACACACACACACACACACACACACACACACACACACGCACACACACACACACTTTTCTCTCTCTTAAGGAACAGAGTACACATTTATGTTTGTGAGCATGGTGGTTGTTTTATGTTGTTTCACTTTTATGCCCAGATTTTCTTAATGAGTTTTTTTTTTCCCTAGTCTTTTCAGGGAAAGTCTATGAGTGGCAAAGACAAAAACCTTGTTTTGACTCTCAGTCAAGCTGATTCTTACCAGCTCTTGTCTCTAAATTCCTGTAATGAAGAGCTACAATTAGAAAAGATACTATAAGAAATGATTTGGGATAGAATCACATAATATTCAATTCTAAATGAAATTTATTATAGAAACATTTGTAAAAGCATTAACCCTGCTTTGACCTTCTTCAGGACAGATTCACACAATTAATCTAAAGATACATTTCATTTATAATATGTAAGGTTAGGGAGAAAAACTTATTTTTATTTCAAAGTCATTTGTATGCAATAAATTTGACAAGAGAGAGCTTAAAAAAGGTACGCTTGAACTTGAACCATCGAAGATTGTGTGTCTAATTTCTTCAAAAGTCTCTGGAGTGACTCTGAGAGGAAAAACATGTTTTCTACAAGCTGAAAAGCATATCACTTTTAAGCAAGAAATTTCATAGGTCATGAGAGTCTCAAATCACATTGGTGCTTCCCTGAATTTCCAATCTGGGTCACCTTTGTCTGAAAACCTAGTGCATCTCAGCCTGGCCAGAGTGTGGGTACAAATGCTAATATTGAAGAGGTGGCCAGTGAGTCATTTGTCTCTCTCCTAATCATAAGGTCAATGTAAGAGAAAAAGAAAATTTCTATTTTTACTCGTTTACTTTAGACTTTCAGTTCAAAGATTTAAACTTTGAAGTGGCTAGTTCTTGTCATAATAAGGAAACTCATCTTATTTCTGTGGTGGAGAAATCATCTCAGAAGGTGATGAAAAAGCCTGACAAGTATTTCAAAGGCCAATCTACATACTGCAAAGTGACATGTCACTCAAGATCCTGAGGGCACATGGGAGCACTTAGATGACCTCAAAAGCTGATTCTCTTGTGCACATGTAGCTACAGTAGTGATTCTCTCCTTTGTGCACGTTACACAGCTATATGCACCTTCAAAACTTCAGATAGTGCGACATAAAGTATTTAGAGAAGGAAAAATGTTAATCTTGGCTATTGTTACTGGAACAAACATTTGGTTACTACAGACTGTAATTCCTATTTACTTAAGCATGATATGTCAATTATCCAAATTCAGATGCATTTATGAACAATCCTAACTATTCAAATATTTTAGAATTAGAAGTTAATTGGGGAAACTGTCTTCAGTACATTTTCTGAATTGCCCAATTTTTTCCTAAGTCAATACATGAAGGAACATAGTAGTATAAACCAAAAGTGATAAAATATTTTGGCCTGTTTTTTCTAAGAAGTTTGTGCAATTAGTATGCTTTTGACCAAAAAAAAAAAAAGAGGGAAAATTAGTTACATAATTTTATAGGGGCTAGAGATGGTTCAGGGATTAAGATTCTGCCTCCCATGCACATTAAAGGATTCTCTGGGGATTGGGGGGGAGGCACTGGGGGATGGGGAGGGAGGGGTAAGGGGAGGGGGAGCAGGGGGGTCAGGGGGGGAGGAGCAGAAATAATAATAAAAAATGTTAAAAAAAAAAAAGATTCTGCCTCCAAAGCAGGACATGAGTTTGGACCTCCTAAAAACACCAGGCAGAAATGGTGGTGGCCTGTACTTCCAGCTCTGAAAGGCAGAACCTAGGGAATCCCAGAGCAAAGCAAAAAGGAGATAACAGCACTTAAGGTTATTTCTGAAGGCACCCTTGGGCCTCCGAAACACACACACACACACACACACACACACTAATAAAAAACCAAAGTAAATGAATGAATAAAAATTACATAGATCTATGAAGAAACTGTTTCTAATAAAATTAACATCAACAACCTTTAAAAACTGTAACTGGCATTTACCAAATAATTGCTACCTGCCAGACACCACGCCCATTACTTTACAATGTAATCTTCTTGCATTCAACAACCCCATACACACAGCTGATAACATCAGGCTGATTTCATCATAGATGCAAGAAGTGAGCACTGGAAAATAAAGAACTTTCCAAGATAACAATCTATTGACTAGCGTATTTGTGATTGTATTAACCACTCCATTAATCAGATAGTATGAAACAGTTACCGGTAAATTAGAAAAGTATGCCTTTGTATGAATTAAGTCCTCAACTACATAGTCTGTTTCTTTAACTGATAGTTAATGTGATTATCACTTTATAAACCTGGAAATGTTGCTTGTCAAGCTTGGAAAATTAAAATATTTGTGCTGTTCTCAAGACTGATTTTTTTTTTAAAAAAATTAAGATTGGAATAGATGAAAATAGTTACATGAACAAACCATATAGTTGAGAGTCTATGTAAGCACGAACTACCAATTTTGCAAACTGATGGCAGAAATCAGTGGGCTGATGGACTTTAAAGCAACCCCAGGAGCTCTTGCAAATCATTGCTGAACTCATGACTCATTACAGATCTTGCCTCTTATTATCATGCTGCATGTAAAATCTTGACAATAGTTGCTCGACATCCAAACCACATCGTATAAGTCAGGTAGCATGCTTCTCCGGTGTGTCTGCCTGCTGCAGGTGTTTCTCTATCACAATGAATAATTACATCAAACAAAGACAAGAAATATTCTAAAGCTGACAAAACCACACATCTGAAATCTGAATTTTCTATCTCTGGGGAAATTAAAATCTACAAGTGTAGGGGCTTCAATGCCCATGTCTTGGGGCCATTCCAGGATTATAGAGAAAGATGTTTTCTTTACACGCCCAAACATTGCAATAATATAGGAAATTAACTGCACTGATGGACTGGACAAGCAGCATGCCAGCACGCTTTCCTAGTTCTCTGAATCTCCCTATAAAAATAAAAACACTAGCAATCAAACGAGTGAGCAAGGAATGACAAGTGTTTTGACAGCTCGGGAGTACTTTGAGGTATTTTTAGCTTATTTCTGAGTTGTATTAGCTTAACCTGTAATAGAATATAAATGAGCCCATATGGCACAGATGTAATTATGTTCCATGCAAGAAATCCCTGTGGTAGGTTGGGGAGGGGGTTGTGGGAGCAGAATATACCAACCCCCCTCATGTCCCTCTTCCCCCTCACCACATGTGCCTTCTGGAGGGCATGATTTACACATCATTTGCATTGGGAAGAATAGGAAGAAACATAATGCTAACAACATACTGAAAAGGGCTAGCAAAAGATTGGGGATCCCTAGAGGTACCGCTCTCTGTGACTGACATCCACGGAGGAGTAGAGGCAGCAGCCCCTTGGGATTGTATTTGATGAAGTGATCTTTGATTATGTGGGCACAGCAATCATAAGGCATAATTATTATTACTGCTAGAGAATGGGCAACGCGTCTCTGGGGAAAAGCCTCTGTCACAGACACTTTGCTGGCTCAGGCTGGAAGCAAATGTTCTCCCAAGGATCATTTTCATTCCAATCTGATATTTAGTTGAAGCTTCTTTGACTACCAGTCATGAAACATTAAATATAGATTAGAGACAGAGAGATGTTGAAAGTTGAAATTCACCGGAGGTGCACGCTTGTGTCCTTGAGAAACAACCTCGAATGCTGTCCAGATGTTGCTTCAGCGACACAGAATAGTCCCAAGCTGCATGGAGGCCACAACAAGGGAGAGAAGAAATGTTTCACATTCCACTGGCCTTCTGTCTGGTTTCTTTGTACTACATTCATTTAGTAGAGAATCCTGACAGGCTGTTAGCGGTAGATGTTGCAAAGTGTTCACTATCCTGAAAGAATGAAGAAGGACTTTTGTGCCAGGGTGGGGAGTGATTCAGAACACGTAATTGCTTTTCTACAGTTTCGAACTGTGATAAGACTAAGATCTAGCAATAGAAACACATGCTAGCAGTTTTGTCTCTGTTTTACAGTGAATCCAAGAGAAACGACACCCCAATCTAGTAGATGGTTAACTGGCTTTAACCCTCTCACTAGATATTAACAGATAGTTGTGGTGGAATTTGGAATGCATTTGCCTGCTTTGAAGCAGATTGGAGAGGGTAACTCTACTAGAGAATACAAACTTCACCTTCCAAACACCCCTTCCCTTTACTCAATAAGTCACCAATGCCAGGTTGACACCAGACTTCCCACTGCCTCTATCTCACCCAAGTTTGCAGTGCATGAACCAGAGAGAGGTTGTTCTGGTGCAAGTTAGAAACATGTAGCACATTTTATTCAGAGAAGAGTCTTGGTCAATGAACCCCATTATATCAGAGACATTACACCAGTTGTCCTAGTGGTAGCTGACTAGTTTTTTTTCTTGCTATTCATTGTACTCACAGCAAGGAGAGACTGGGAGCTGGCAGTAAGCAGTCTGGAAGTAAGACCTAGGAAATCTGAGGGCTGACAAATGCCAGCTTCAATGAACAAAGAAGTTTTCATTCCCACAGGCCTTTAGAAACAGGAGGGACTGGTTAGTTCCTCGGGCCTTTCTGGAAGCAAAGACCTGGATTAGATGACAAACCGACTCCCCTTTTCCACTCTAAGATTTTACCTTTCTATCAAAATAGCTTGCAGAATTGCTGAATCTCTCTTCCACAAGAAAAGTGAGGGGTGGAAGGAGGGGGGGACCAAAAGCTTTGTGTGAAGCTTCAACAGCCACTGGGGGTCTCTCATCATTGTGCTTCAGGGCCTAAGGTGATCATTAACAGTCAGCTAGGCAAGCGCCCCAAGGCATGAGAGAGCAAGGAGACAGACTCGGCTCTTGGCTTTTAATATCCCTCCCCCAGCTCCAGCTAGAGGACCCTTCTGCAATGCCAATTTCATGTTTGTCCTGACAGTGGAAATAGATTTGTAGGAATAACCTTCGAGTCGTATTAAACAGATCCAGGTCACCAAAATTGGAGAAAATGTGAGACTGTGCCAGTCCAGAACACTCTTTGTCCCACTTATTCAAGAGCTTTAGCAGATAAGCATGAAATTAACCTTCAGTAAGTACAGTCATATTCTGTCATCAGAAGGGGCATGGGTTGAGATGAGGATGCCTGGGTTTTTGGAGGGGTTTTGTGAAGAATTCTTGGCTCTTGAAAGATAAATGGAGTTTCTCAGGCGCATAAACCTGGAGACTTGGAGTGCTAAGGAGGACATTACTGTAGTCAGATAGTGCAGGCAAAGACATAGCATGGATTTGACAAACCTGCAAGTTGCCAGGGAAATACAAAGAGTTTGATAGGGCCAGAAGTTAGTAAGGAAGTGAGGGGGAAAAAAAGAAAAGCCAAGTGGATAGCAGTGCCCCTCCTAAATAGTCTTCTAGCCATTGAAAGATTCTAGGTAGTAGGAGAGAAGGGATTGAGTCTAAAATTAGTTAGAAGACATTACCATGGTCCACAGGAGAGATGGTAAGTTCCTGAACTAGGGCAGTGATGGAAAGTGAGGAAAGTGAGGAAGGACACTGAGGAACCCACAGACATTCAGGTGTCAGAATCTACACGTCTGAATGAAGAAGGAGAGAAAGGAAGAATCTAGAATGATTCAGATAGCGTGATCGCAGAAGAAGTCATTTGAACTTCTCTTCCAGCCCGATCATCAGGCATCACGAGAAATGAGTTTATGCTTCTATGTTTGACTTTGAGTCTATTGATTTTCAAAGGTTTTACTTGTAATTTCCAGTGATCAATAAAGAGAAGAAAATGCACGGAGAAGTGTAAAGAGGGTATCTGTGCTGAGTCCCCAGCTTGTAGACCAAGAGGGAAAACTGGTAGTTGTCATTGATGAAGCCTTATGGGAAGGTAATAAGACATTGTGTGTATTTTTAACTCAAAAAATTAACACTTATATCTTATCCCAAGGAAATTATCAAGGTTCCTAAAGTTGTATAGGATTGCTAAAACAGAAAAATCCTAAATGATCTATAGTTGAGAAATTAGTTGAGAGAGAAAAAGACAGAAAGAAAAACCATTAAGAACACATATGCCTGGTATGCCTGTGGAAGTCTCTCTCTTGGTACCATGTGGATTCTATGGATTAAACTTAGGTTGCTAAATTATCAGGGAGATCAAGTCATAATTAAAGGACTGCTTTACCAATAACAGTAAATAGTTACATACAAGAACAACATAAGAAGCATAAAAGTTAGAAAGGGTTAATATTGTCATTAATCATGAGTGGGACATATGTACCTGTAGAAACCCTCAAGAGAATTAACAAAAGATCTATTAACAAAGAAATTCAAGAAGTTGATAGATCATGTGACTTGAAAACTCAGCATGAAAAGTCAAGTCCTTCCTAAATCAATTTGCATTTTCATGGATGTCACAGAAAGGACGTGCATCTCTAGTTTGTGTGGCAGAGAGAGGTGAAGGTGCTTCAGGCTACTTCGTTTGCTTTGCTTTGCTTCACTTGGTTTTCTCTGTTCTGCTTGTCTTTTCCTCTGAATGGGCAGAATGACTGTAAAACTCTTGTCATTGATGGATTTAATCTTTAGAAAATTTGAAAGTAATAAAAGAAGAATAGTTGTGCCTGCTATGTCAGCAAAAAGACTCTTAGGCACTGTAATTAAACACTTGGCCACATCGGGTGGAAGAGCATAGAGAGTCCAGAAATAAATTAGGATAGTTTAGTAGAATTTAGCATTTGATAAGAAGTCCCATCCTGATCTGGTCTTAAATACAGCTGAAAGTCCATTAAAATACAGAGTCAAGATATGGTGACTTTTGAGTAATTCTTTGCCAAGTAGACAACATTTTAAGTTTGCTCCATTTTTTATACCAAGAAGGGATGTCAGAAGTATATTTACTTAAATCTAACTGTTTGAGCCAATTGATATACATTGTTATAGAGCTGAATGTACTGCTCATATTTATATTTATATTGTAACCAGATACTCTGCCTGCTCTGTATGTGACATTTTTGCTCAGTACAGACATTCTTGGGTGCCCAGAGAAACAAAGCCATTACATTGTCATCTTTAGCACAAGGTTTGATAGGTAAGGCATTTAAAACTTCTGACTAAAATAAGGTTTGGGGATTATTAACGGATTTATTTTCTGCAAGCCAGTCCCATGACACATTACCATGGCTAGCTAAGCATTAACTGGATTTTCCATCTGTTTCCCATATTGTTGAGCTCAACTTTAACTTGTCAGCTTGGGCAAATCCCTTAACACCTGTAAGCCTCAGTTTCTTCTCCTGTCAAATGAAAGGGTTAGGTGAATTGATCCTCCAGGCTCTTCTCACTCAGAGCTTCTGTTATTCTGGGTACAGCAGCCGGCTGCCAAACTCTTGCAGCAAGCATAAGGTGAAACAAAAGAAGTGTGCTTAGCTACATACCATGGAGACATTTGGGGGAAGGTAGCAGTTAAAAACAATGGTTTCTAGGTGGTATTGAACCTATGACCTTGTGCTTAAATAGACAACAATAAAACTCTTACTAGCTGTAAATGTACTTAGTTATAAAGTATGTACACTTATTTCTATATATGTATTAAGATCTGCACTTGTAAAATATTATCTCCATTTACATATGTCCAAAAATTAAAACCAAAAACCCTAATCTGTTCTTACCACATCCCAGTGTATTATTTGTACATCCATTAGAACTACTGGTTAGAGACAGGGCTAGGTTGCTCTCCAATAACTATACTTAATAGGGACAAAAATGGTAGCATTTGTTTTTTTTTTCAATTAGTCTATAGTGGAGGGACAGCCAAGTTTCACTATAGATAGATAGATAGATAGATAGATAGATAGATAGATAGATAGATAGATGATAGATAGATAAGTTTTGAATCTGAAATAAGAAAACCAGCACTTGTATGGGATGTCAACAAAAATGTCATCTCACCCTCCCCAGGGCTTTTTAGCTTGTTGTTTCATTCATTTGTTTATTTGTTTCAATGTGTCAAAATCAGAACTCACTACGCAACTCAGGCTGGCTCTGAATTCATAGCAATCTTTTTTCTTCAACTTTCCAAGTACTGGGATTACAGGTGTTTACCAGAGACTTTCATCACGATCCTTGTATTTCGATACCTTGTATCTCATTTTCTTTATATATTAAGTGACATTAATATTATATGTCCTATTTACCACACAGTTGTGCCCAAATAGATTGCATAGACATAAATTTTATATAGTAATCAAACAGATTGTACATAATATGTATGTATATTATATGTTACATTATATCTACATATAACATAATATTTATATATAATTATGACATTTTATATGTAATACATTTTATAAATGCAAAGTGTAAGAGCTGTTACCAAATGTACAGTCAGTATAAATTCTAACCCAATCTAATGCATGGCTAGA
This sequence comes from Typhlomys cinereus, assembly GCA_023101885.1. Taxonomy (NCBI): domain Eukaryota; kingdom Metazoa; phylum Chordata; class Mammalia; order Rodentia; family Platacanthomyidae; genus Typhlomys; species Typhlomys cinereus. The sequence continues at coordinate 3,397,474 of JALPQD010000050.1, read as the reverse complement.
TATATGCATACCTAACCAAAGATTACCAGGTACAGATAGGAAAGAGAATAGGACAATTCCATTAAAAAAATCTTCTGAGAACAAAACGAGCATTTCATTTTTGTACCATGTTTTATCCTAGGTTTGACACCTATCTTGCCCCATAGCCACCAGACAGCTTCTGTTTCAGTGTTCCCTAGAAGAATGCCACCCTTCTTGGCACTACCCTTTGCCTGATGAATTTCTTCTTTGTCACCAGACCTACTTTTCCCGAAATACATTTTCTCATATTTTACCATCTTCTTTCTTACAAAACAATAGGTCTGCATAAAGATATTGATACTGGTTAATATACTCACACAACATTGGTTATCTAGTAACATAACATGAAATCACACATATACAATATATTTAGTTAACTAGTGGCTCAATAATATATGAACAAGTTCCTAATTTATAGTAATTTTGACTTTATTTCGACCATTTTCCTTGGGTCTCACCCTGTTGAAGTTTGTCTTCATGTTGCTGATAAATTCATGACCAAACAGCTTAAGGGGGAACAAGAGTTTTTATTCTGGCTTGCAATGGTCAAGTTACATCTCTTAGTACAGTTTGGTAGAAAAATTCGTACCAATATCAGGGGCTAGGGTATTAGTCACACCGTATCCTCAGTATTGCAGAGAGAAGGGCAAACCTCATTTGCCAGACAGTATGTCTGTCCAACTATACCTAAGAATAACACCAAATCACTGAACCAGCTAAAAAGTAACTGGGTTCACACCCATGGAATTCATTGGTCTTACTATCTGAGTTTAGGAGTTAAGCATCTCAGCGTCCCAGTCTGGTGCTAAGGAACTGACTAAGTTCCTCTAACTTACTAAACTAGCGTCCCCATCTTTTCCTCCTGCCAGGAATTAGTGCCACCCACCATGGGCCTGAGTCTTCCCAGCAATTAGACAATATTCTGAAGATTTGCTCAGGGCTGAAGTCAACTACTAACTCTTCATAACTATTCCCAAAGTTCCAGCTTTCAATTGTCAAGTTAACACCTGTATCTAACTACCACATGCCACATCCCATTTGTCAAGTTCAAGACTCATCCCATGAAGCAATGACTGCAGCAGCCTTCCAACTGTTAAGTGGGAATTAAACACTGTCCCTTGCTTCTCAGACTCAGAAAAGACTTAAAGCTGATGGCAACTAACACTTGTTAACCACTTACAATGTGTCAGGTTCCATACCAACTGCTTTTCCTGTTTTAATTTATGCAATCCTCACAGGAAACACTGAACTGAGAGCTCAGAAAGGCAAGCAGCTGAATAGCAGTCCTGGTTACAGATACTCCTGTTACCCATTGTTTAAGATGAAGAAATATTCTTTTATTCCACAAATATTTTCGATACTTTATGCCTGTTATTATGATTTGGATGTATAACATCTCCATGAGCTCGGCTCGTATGTTTGAACACTTGGTCCCTAGTTGGTGGTGACACCAATCTTGAGAGTCTAAGAAGCCTTTTGGACATGGGACCTCACTGGCAGTCATAGGTTCCTAGGGGTGACACTATAGCCAGCCCTGCTTTGGTCTGATCTCTCTCTTTCTCTCTCTCTCTCTCTCTCTCTCTCTCTCTCCATTTCTTCCTCCCTCTTTCATGGTTGGTCAAAGAGATTTTACCAAGCCACCTCATCTCATCCTCCTGCCCCCATGAATTCTCCACTATGAAACTGTGAGATAAGATAAAATTCTTTCTCCCTCACCTTTTTTCAAACTGCCTTTGGTTTTTGTCAAATCCTGTCATAGCAACAAGGAAAGAAACACACATGTTCACCTATTCTAGCTGCTAAGAATAGTTCCACAAACAAAATCCCTGCCCTCATAGAGCTTAGATAACTAGGAACACAGGAAGAGTATTAGTTGAGTTCTTAAATCAAACCAGGCGACCAGTCACTTCCCCTGTTGGGGCTGCACCTTTGGCTTAGTTGTAGAATCATCAGAGTGGCAATCATTGCACTGGGGCCTAGATGCCCTCACACGGCATCTGCTGCATCTTTACTTGCACTCCTGTAATTACTGGCAGCTGCTTTGAAGAGCTTGACTTGAATAATCCCTCAAGAATGCACAGTTCTTTCAACCTCCACCCAGTGGATAAGAGTAGTGCTTTAAACATGAAGTCACACGTGAAGCTTAAAATGAACAAGTGACTTTTACAGTGGAAAGTTCTGGGTTTAAACTTCACTAAACACAAAACATCAATTTAATATTAAGAAAAAGAATCACCTTCCCTTTGTGAATTAGGAATGTCACAAATTAATACCTGCTTCTCGTGGGTGCTCTATTCAAAAAGAAGTATTCCAGCATCAGCATTTTGTCAGGACTGGTACAGAGAGCTGTGACAAGGAAGATGTGTTCTCAACTCACCCTAGGCTTCGATGGAAGAGAGTCTCTTTGAACTAGTGACTCAGAAAACAAGGCAGAGAGTAAAATCATACTACTAAAACAGAGCACACAAGAACCTCTGGGAGATGAGACCATACTAAACAAAACAAGGGACTTTGGAGTTGCCAGTGGGTGATGTGGTTTACAGAGATAATTTCCTGGAATGTGGTTGCAATTAGCCTGAATGCTGTGATAAATTCACGACAAAATGGCTTATAAGAACAAGAGGTTCTATTCTGGCTTATGATTGTCTGATTATAGTTTTTAATAGATCTTAGCGGGAGAATTCATACCAACACTAGGAGCCAAAGGAACTAGACAAACCATATTCACAGAATTGTTGGGAGAGGGGCAGCTTCATTTGCCAGACAGCATGTCTGTCCAAGTATGACAAAGTATGTTTAGTTACTGAATCAGCTCTCTCCATTTTATCTACCTGCCCAAGGAAAAGTCTCACCCACCATGGGCTGGGTTTTCCCACACCAATTAGACAGTTACCTGCAGATTTGATTAGGATGCCTTAACTATCAATTCTTCACAGATGTACCCAAAGCTCAGTCTTCACTTGTCAAATTGTCACCTGTATCTAATTATCACAAGTATGATGTAAGGTTGGGGAAATAGGGAAGTCAATCATATCAGTGTCAACTTATGTTTCTGTCTATGCCCTGCTACTGCTGTAAGACCTCTATCCCCTTATCTACAAGTAAGACCCTAGATTTTATATCTAAATCCATTAAAAACAATACGTGCCCAGCTTAAAACTGCAAACATTACAAAACTAAGGAAGTTGAAAGTGACAGTTCCTTGTGGTGTCACAGCACATTCCAGTTGGTCCAGAACAGTAGCTTACATGTGTTCTTCCAGCATAATTATTAGTAGCAAGCCCCTTGTTCTCAAAGGCTTCCTTATGTGGACAGTAAATTACATGCTGTTCTATTCATGACCTACATCCCAGCTTAAGGCTCTCTCTGTCTAAACATTTACCCTAATCGCTGGTTTCAAACACTCTGACACGTGTCTCGCATGTGTTCAAGAGCATTATCCTAGCAGTCCTTACATGATATTCGCTCTCTCCCCTTCCTGTGCTTTGCTTTTGAAGTCTTCAGCAACCATGGCCTATCTGTGAAGGCACTCCTGTACTCCCACTGCCACTCTTGTGGGCACTCTGTCACCTCCACTGATTCTCCATCCACCTCTTGCACTGATGAGGCAGGAATATGATGGCTCTAAGCGAACAGAATGCATCAATGTAGTCAAAGCTGCCAATGACACAAGATTTTCAGCTTCACACAGTGACAATATACTCTCCAGTTAAGTAGTAAGACACCCGTTTCAGGGGGCACTGCAGTAGCAGCATGCTGTTACACTATTTCTTCTAGAGAAAATCTTGAAAGCAGCAGATTTTAGTGTTCCTTCTCAGGCTGACTTCTTGGTGGGCTCTGCATGAGTTCATGGATCCAAGGGTACTGCGTAGACACATCACACTTCTGAAACTGTGTGTAGGTTTTCCACTACACTGGGAGATTCCCCTGGAGGACTGGAGACAGTTGTTTCCTGGGAGATGTCTTGGTCTTCATGAAAACAGAGCCTGGTGGTGCTCTGGATTCATATGCATGCAAATCATCATGTGGCCAGGCCATGTGTGCCATGTGCAATCATTTTTAAATTGATTTATATACTCATTCTTTTTCTCTTTACTTTTTGCTTCCTTTTTTCTCCTTCATTCACAATTTCTTAAAAACATTACAGCCCCTATGGTATTTAATTATTGTGATTCTTACTCATTTTTCTTAATATCTACTTTTGTGTCTGTGTATGTGCATTGCATGTCTGTGTATAAGCAGGCACGTTTACACATGTGGTAGTATACGTGTATGTGTGTGTGTATAAGTGTGTGCACATATATTTGGAGGCCCAAGGTCAATATCCAGAGTCATCCATTATCATTCTAATATCTTACTCTTTTTGAGACAGATCTCTAATCGACTACAGAGGTAACCAATAGGATCAATATCAAAATGTCAACTCGATGGTTGAAGCTTCAAGCTTTGGGCACATTTGTAGAGAATTAGTGGTTGAATTAAGCCCAGAACAAACCTGTAGGAGATTGTCTAGTTGATGGGGAAGGCCCAACCCATGATAGATGGGACTAGGTGCTGGGAAGGTGAATAAAATACAGAGAACTGGTTGCGAAAGTTGGAATTCTGTATACTTGATCAGACATGCTGGTCGGGCAAGTAAGGATCATCCCTTTCTCAACTGTTATGTGGAGGTGGTGTGGCCCTGGTATTGGTGTAAGCTCTCCTGTCAAGTTGGACTAAGAATTGTACTTAGACTGCCCTAAGAGAATAAACCCCTCATTCTCTGTTTGATGATGATTTTATCAGCAACAATGCAGGTGAACCGCAACAACCAGTCTGGCTAACCAACTTGTTTTAGGGATTCCTAGTCTCTGCTTTTTGACGTTGGCATTGCAAGTGGGCCACTCTTTGTTTATGTGGCAAGTACTTTAAGTTCTGAGCCATCCCCTCATCTGCTTTTTTAAAACTTGGTTTTTCTTGTCAAATGTCCTCTTTTTCTAATGCTGAGCTTCTAGAGAGCAGGATCATTAACAGTACAGATTCAAAGTCAGGTGCTTACGAATCTTGCACAACTGCTGGGCTGTATCAAAAACAAAGCTCAGGATTTATCAAAACTCCTTCACATTATTTGCTTTTTGATAGGTCATAAGAGACGTCAAGAGTTTTTATATGTGAAATTGATTCAGGCCATACAGACATATTCTTATGGCAGCCACTGTCTAACCAATAGAGAGGAGGCAAAAATAAGAAGAGTGTTTTCACTCCAGGTTTTGCTAATAGAAAATCTAGTTTTCTTCAGGGATTCTGTGGGTGAATGTCTACTAAGTAGCGAGCCTTATCTGAAAACCTTCCATTTGAATACTTTTCCAGCTCTCTCATTTTTCTGCTCATGTAGTCAAGAAGTTTTTCTTATTAATTAGCTGGTAGCCGTTTGACATGGTCAAATGTAAGAATTTAACATTTGGCCAACAAAAAGGCCCTCTGAGACCCTGAGTGAGCTCCCAAAACATCCAGCTTCCTGCAGACTACAGCTCCATACTTCCTAAAACCCTGGCTTAGTTCGCCAAATGGGACAAGTTAAGATATTTTAAGCAGCCTTAAATTTCACGGCAGCATTTTGTACAAGGAACAGAGAGCCTGTGCTAATTAAGAATATTTATATCATGGGAATGCCTTGCACAGTAGAATTTTTAAGAACCAAATTATACAGAATTCTCACCATAACACTCTTTTTAGACTTCCTGCTGTGGGCCCTCCTTCGGGTGCCAGTGGCTTCTAATAAGATCATTTTAGTGCCGTAGGAATAAAACCTCTTGAATGGTGTCTGAGATGCTCCCAGCAGATTTACCATAGCAGCCCAGATAGTAGGGCAGCAATAACAACATTAAAACCTTGGAATGATTAAATTAATATTTTGTTCAGTGGCCAATTATTATGGGGTGGTCTATATTTTGAGAGAATAAAATTTGTCTGCTAGTCATTATCTGATTAGTAAACTGGAAATGACCTTACCACAGAAATAATTGATTTTTTTGGCTACTTGATATTTTCCTGAGGTAATATCCTTTACTCCTTGGTGATGTTAGGAGTTGCTCCTTTCAGTTGCTGAATCAATGGTGATGGTAAAAAGAACATATTTGTAGATACCAGATGACTGGTCTAAGATAGGTGTAATTCCAGTCAGGCAATGAAATGAGCTATTGAGATATAGTTAACATAGGAATCGAAGACTGGTAAGGGACTGGGATAATTCTACACTTCACTACACAGTGGGACAGCACTCCAGAACTGTGAAAGAATAGACTCTCTAGGAGTACCTAACATGTAAGCAGTTCTGTGGAGGCATTGGGAGATATCAAGCTGATGAAACTTACATTAAATATGCCTTTTCCAAAATTATCTAAAGAAAATCTTTGAGCATCTTTGGAGGATTTCATGATGTTTGGGAAAAGGAATATGGTACTTTAGAATCTCGAATTAGAGAGCAACAAAAATTCCCCATGTGTTGAGCGTTCTTTCTTTAGTATAGAGAGAGAACAGCATTTAAAAGGCAAATGTGTGAGTCTCACAATAGCCTCCCAAAGACATGGTATAAAACTGGAAGACAGAGTGGATGTGACAGAGGACAGAATTTCAACCGAAATTTATCACTTTAGTCTGCAGAGGTGAAGTTATCTTTCCTGGCACAAAACAAGATTATATTTGTCAGGGATGTGTGTGAAGGTTTGCATTTAGATGAGAAAGTGGAAGCACAGGAAAGTGTACTATGGCATTGGATGGCTAGAAGAAAAATCACAATATTCAGCAACATGTTCTTGGATACTAGGATAAACATGTTTATAAACAAAGCCTGAACAGTGTGAGACAACATTCATTAAAGTATAATTTCCAGAGCAGAAGATGCTTGCTATGTGGAAATGTTTTTTTCTACCCTGAAGAACATTGTTACAAGGGATAAGAACAAACTCATATGTGTTTATAGGAGCATGAAAAGTCAGGAATGGTTTATGAGATGTAATTATGCTTCTTTATTGAGTACGAGTTTTGGGTTGGGTGCTGAGGATATAAAAATGCAACAGTAACCTCCTGTAAAATCATGCATAGTCCACTAAGGAGGGTGGAATTGTAAACAAATCACATGAGAAATTTGACAATCTGCTGCTTAAAAAGTGAAATGGGAACACAGAAAGGAACATTAATTCTGCCTGAAAAGATCAAGAATCTACCAAATGATGTCATCTGATTTTGACCTTGCAGAATGGAGCTCACCGCTCCTTCCTAGAATGGAAGCACTGTAGACAGTGCTTCATGGAGTAGCATGAACATTGGTTGTGTCCAGTGTAATCTGATCAGAAACTGAGGGGAATTCGGGAGCCAGTCAGAGACTAGCAAATTCAGACTTAGCTCCTTGAAAATGGTGTATGTTTGTGGGCATGGAACACTGGATGCTTGTCACTGGAAGAACAAGTTTGAAGAAGCAACACAGTTTTACATGCATTTAACATTTTCAAACAGTTGCCCTGCTCCTAAATGAAAAATTTCAAGGAGTAGAAGCAGTAGTAATAGATGGAAGAAAGAGACTGATTTCAGCTCTTTTAATGTGAGAAATTATTGCAATGTCAACAAGTGGGTCAAAATTTGGGATCCTCTTGATAATGGAGGAATCATGTATAGAATAATGACCTAATGATAATCATTAAAGGCCTCTAATTGGTGTTTTATCCTCACAACTTCCTGCATTTTGCAATGTCTCACTGTCTCCTAAGAAGTCTAGAACAAATTTTTAACTCACACAACTACCTTACCTACCCAACACACTTGCATTTTTTTCACATTTGTATCATGTTTCACATGTGGATAAGCCATAGAGATCCTTTTGCCTAATAGCATGACATATGAATAAACATATATTTTTAATCTTATTCTAAAACTACTATCTTCTGTAGTTTACTCATAAGTATAAAAGATCATGGGCATCCCCACTTTTCCAATTCAAAAAAGTGGAAAGAAATGAAATGCAAGTCAAAACTGTAGTGTTCTACCAGTTTTCATATGCCTGTCTGTAATCAAAAGGTAGACAGTAGCAAGTACTGGCAAGGGTGTAAGAAATAGGAACCATCATGTGTGGTAAGATTATAAAATTACTACCCAATTTAAACATAGAGTCACCCATGACGTGAACCCCACCACTCTAAGAATAGATGCAAGAATCAAGGATATGGATTCAAAAAAATTTAAGGACAACTGCTCATTGCAATGTGATTAATAATGACAACTCAATTATTAATCAACTGAAGAATAGAGAAGAAAAATGCATCATATTTTTGCACAATTGTTCACTTTTTCTGTTTGTTCTCTAGGTTCATCTCTGTTTTGCAAATATCAATATTATATTCTTTTTAAAACTAAATAATATTCTGGGGTTGGAGAGGTGGCTCAGGGGTTAAACCTCTGCCTTGTAGGAGGAAGGTCCTGAGTTTGAGATCCTAGACCCCACGTATAGAAGCAGGGCAGAAGTGGGACAGCCTGTGTTTCTGGTCCTGGTTGGGCAGAGCCTGTGAATCCCCTCACGGAGTAAACAAGGAGGAGGTGGAGGCGGTCTATGGTGGTTCCTGAAATTCGCCCGTGGTTCTACACACACACACACACACACACACACACACACACACACACACACACACACGTGCGCACACACGCACAATTGAATAAATAATTTAAAAAAGTAATATTCTAACCAAACTCTGGATGGATGGGAAGCTGAGCTGCAGGGTAAGTCTTGGTGCATAGCTTCTGCCCATCACATCTCCAGTGAAAACAAAGTACTCGGGGTATTTAGAGCCTTTTGAATCTCCGTTCATCGTTCCCACACCTGCAGTCCTGCCTCTGCAGCACTGTTGGAGCCCTGCCCAAGTAAACAAAGATCTCTACCTTCTTAGCCATGGATTGACTGTTTCTAGTATGAAGGTATTCAGATTTTAAAGAAAGATCTAAGCTAATCTATAGTTGTGGAATTAAACTATTTTCTTTTTAAAAATGAAGAAGAAAACTTTAGACCTGGGAAAACCATGCAACAACCTTGAAGAGAGCATACCAAGCTGGAACTTGGCTGTTTCTAAATGAATCCTATGCAAAGAGGGGAGGAGGAGACCACCTGCTCTCTTCTGAGGACTCTGAAGAACTTCTGCTCTTAGTTTCCAGGTTCTGACCACAAAGTCTACAAGACTTTGAAAGTGCGTGACTTTGCAGGGAGTGTCTTGAAATTGTGATACTATCCCACTGGTTCAGAGAAACTCACACACAGGATCCCTCCCCACCTCAACAAAATCAAATCTCATCTGAAGGTAAGGTCACAAAATCTCATAGTTAACAAGCTCCCTAGATATTTATTACAAACACCAAATTTTAAGAATTCCTAGTAATCTGTTGCCACCTTTGATAAATATTACATATATTGGGATCATCTGGTTTTATTTTCATTGGCTTTGGATGAAGGTTTCCTGTAACTTCTCTTATCCAACATCATCAAATATACCCTATATTTATGCCTGTTATATTAATTCTACTTGGCTTTAATCAAGCTGCATATTATTAAAATTTTTCTTCTTTATAAAGTCACTACTTCATTCAGGTAATCCTTACAGGATTTCTGGATTATCCATACTTGATAAAAACAATACAAAGAAGATAAATGATGTAAAATTGTAGAAGGAGGTCAATGATACCAATATTAAAGATTATTTTGTATTTGATAACTTGCTGTTGATTCCTAGATGTCCTGCTTTATCTTTATATAATCCTTCCAAACTCGCATGCTTGGAAATACAGTGGGCTGGGAGATAACTAAGAACATTTGAGGTTCTTATTCTTAAGTAGTTTCCAAAAGGGCATTTGTTTCAGATTAATTTATGTGTATATGAGAAAGGAATAAAGCTTGTTAGCTCTTAGCAGCAGGGATAGAAAAAAAAAATCTTACTGTGGGTTTCTAGTATAGATCGAAAATTACATTTTAGAGAACATTTTAAGGTTGCATTTTTAATGACAGAAAAACTTCTCCCCGTCAGCATAGCCTTTCTAATCCAGGTCCCAGCAGGCTCCCTGCTCCTCCCAGTAAAATCCCAAAGTCCCATAGGCCACGCCCCAGGCCCCAGGTCATTGGCGAGTCTCACTAGCCAGTTGACCCTTTCTGTCCCTGCTCCTGGATGCAGCAGGGACTCTCTGCTCTTTGTGGTAAAGTCTCAGTGGCTGCGGGCCCAGCAGCCTCCACCAAGACCCCACCCATCCTCCTGTGTTGTTATTCTTGCTTCTTCTCCTCCTGCTTTCTTTCTCTCTCTCTCTCTCCTGCTCCCCATCCACGTAAACATTAAAGAATTCAACAGAGCCGGTCCAGGGAGGACACACTGCTCCTCGGGACGTGACATCCAATACCAATCAGGATAGAGTCAAGGGCGGTACAGGAACAGCAAAACTGAAAAAAAAAAAAAAAAAAAAAAAAAACCATAATTCAGAACATCAGAGACCCTACATTAGTCACCTGGATCCAGACCAGCCAAATCTCTCCCATCCTAAAGCTCAGGGAAATTTGCGGAAAAAGGGGCAGTAAGATTGTAAGAGCCTAAAGATGGGGAGGAGCAACTATACGCAAGATACTCCACACAAGTTAGGGCCGAGGTAACCATAATAGGACTTTGCATGACCTGCGCAATGACTGACATATCAATGACCCCCCCCTCAAAGTCTAGCATGGGTCACAGGCACTAGGATACTTAGAGGCAAGGGATTAACAGTCACAATAGTGTTCCCATGCTAAAGGGGAGCACAGAAAAGGGCTCTAGGCAATATTACTGAGACCTTACACCTCATTAGAGTGGAAGACTCAGAGGGAAGTTTGACATTCACGCTAAAGGATGCTCCAGGGATTGGGAGGGGAAGAGGGGGCAATGAGAGAAAGGGAGGGAGAGGGGTGAAAGGAAGGGGAAATGGGAGAGGGAGCAAGGGGGTCTGGGGAAGGGTGGAGGGGACCAGGGTACCTATTAAGTTTGTATGAATGGAATAAGGAGGAGGAAGAGGAGGAGGAAGAGGGGGAGGAGGAGGGGGAGGAGGAGGAGGGGGGAGGAGGAGGGGGAGGAGGAGGGGGAGGAGGAGGAGGAAAGAAAAAGAAAGAAGAAGAAGAAGAAGAAGAAGAAGAAGAAGAAAAAGAAGAAGAGGAGAAGAGAAGGAGGAGGAGAAGAAGGAGAAGAAAAAGAAGAGGAGGAGGAGGAGGAGAAGAAAAGGAGAAGGAGAAGAAGGAGAGGAGAAGGAGAAGGAGAAGGAGAAGGAGAAGGAGAAGGAGAAGGAGAAGGAGAAGGAGAAGAATTCAACAGAGTCCAGAGAAAACTCAAGCAACAGGCTAGGGGACCACACCACACATCTGAGGACTTCTAAAATCATCCCATCAAATGGGAGAGAATCTTCGCTTCTAACTCTAAGATGAGTAAACCCTCTTTACCCTCCTGTTAATCTCAATTGTTAGTCACCATAGTTTAAGATTTATGTATAGCCCACCCAAAAACCCATACAATTTTAGGGACTATACCATTCATCCTCACACATCATCAAGGAAGTAAACCTAAAAGAGCACCATCATACTAATCTTCAATCCCTGTCTACTAAACTCACCTTAATTGATGTACTAACAGTCCAATAGCCTTGTCTAGGAAACAATACCAAGCAACACCAGAAAGACACATCCAAGGCAAACACTAGCAATAACTACTCAAGTGTGATAATACTGTCTAATTCAGATCAGCCAAAAACACACATCGAGAAGGACATAAGAGATAAAATGACAAGTGTCCAGTTCATAGTGCAAATCCATGAGAAACAAAAAACAAGATAAAAAATCTACAAAAAGCATCAACCCCATAATAATGGAATACAACCAGAAAAAAATGCACATAAAACAGCCAAGAAGCCATACCTGAGATAATGATTTTTAAAGCCTGATCTTTACTATGATCAAAACAATGAAAAAGGAAATCTCGGAGGAGTTAAATAATCACATCAACTGCTTTGAACACAACAGGCTCTTGGAAGAGATGGGAAAAGCTACTGACCCTTCCATCAAAGCACCAAGGAATACACATTCTTCTCAGCGGCTGATAGAACTCTCTCCAAAATAAACCACACATTGGATCACAAAATGAATTGTCATATGTACAGGAAAGTTGAAATTATGGCCTGTAACTTATCAGACCACCATGATCTAAAGCTTGGCATCCACAACACAACAAATAGCAGAAAATACATTAATTCTTGGAAATAAACACTGTGATGCTGAATGAGAAATGGGTTCAGAAAGAAATCAAAAAAGAAATTCAAGATTTTCTAGAAGCAAATGAAATGGAAATAAACATATCAAAATCTCTGGGACACAATGAAAGCTATCCTAAGAGGTAAGTTTATAGCTCTTAATGCCTATTTCAAAAAAATGGAAAAGCCACAATTAAAAAAATGAGCAATGCAGCTTAAAGTTGTAGAGACACAAGAGCAATCCAATCCCAAAAGCAACAGAAGAGAGGAGATTAGCAAAACAAGGAGAGAAATCTGAAATTCAGATAAGGAAAACAATACAAAGAATCAACCAGACAAAAAGCTGGTTCTTTGAAAAAAATCAATAAGATTGATACATCCCTAGCTAAATTAACCAACATTAACAAGATTAGAGATGAAAATGGAGTTATCACAATTGATAACCATGAAATTCAGAGAATTTTAAGGTCATATTTCAAAAACTTATGCTCCATGAAATCTGATAGACCAAAAGAAATGGATAAATTTTTGAATAAGCATAAGTTACCTAAATTAAATCAGGAAGTTTTGATTTATTTAAACAGTCAGTCCTATAACATATGAGGAAATTGATGAAGTAATTTTGAATCTGCCCACCAAAAATGTCCTGGACCAGATGGATTCAGCACAGAGTTTTACCAGATAGTTAAAGAATAACTAACACCACTACTTCTTAAACTATTCCATAAAATAGCAAAGGAAGGAATAGTTCCAAATTCTTTCTATGAAGCTAATATCATAGTAATCCCAAAAACCTAATAAAGATACACTTTAAAAAGAAAACTATAGGCCAATCTCTTTGATGAACACAGATACAAAAATCTTAGCAAATCCAATTCAAAAACATATCAAAAAGATCATTCACTGTGATCAAGTAGTAGTTATCCCCAGCATACAAGGTTGGTTCGACATACGCAAATCAATAAATGTAATCCATCGTATAAACCAATCCAAAATCAAAGACCACATGATACTCTCAACAGATGCAGAAAAAGCTTTTGACAAGATCCAAAAGCTTTTTATGATCAAAACCTTAGAGACAGTTGGAATGGAAGGAACTGATATCAACATAATAAAACTGTATACAATAACCCAATAGCAAGGATTATACCAAACAGGGAAAAATTTGAAGCATTCTCACTTTGATCAAATTATATAAGGCTGTCTACTCTCACCACTTCTATTCAATATTGTACTTGAAGTCTTAGCTAAAGCCATAAGGAAGAGAGGGCGATAAAAAGGATTCAAATCAGAAAAGAAGAAGTCAAGTTATCTCTATTTGCAAATGACATGATCACCTGAGTGATCCTAAAAACTCTACCAGGAAACTCCTGGAACTAATATAGAAGTTCAGCAGTGTGGCAGGTTACAAAATAAACATACAAAAATCAGTGGCCTTTCTATCACCAAGGATGAAAAAAGTGAAAAAGTCCTAACAGAAACAATCCCATTTACTAAGCCCCTAAAAATTTGAAATAACTTGGTATAAATTTAACCAAAAAAGTGAGAGACCTTTATAATGAAAACTTTAAAGCCCAAAAGAAAGAAATTATAGAAGACACCAGAAGGTGGAAAGACCTTCCATGTTCCTGGATCGGCAGAATCAATATCATAAAAATGACCATCCTACTAAAAGCAATATATAGATTCAATACAATACTAATCAAAATCCCAAAGAAATTCTTTAAAATTGACCAAATAATGTCAAAATTCATATGGAGGCACAAAAGGCCCAGGATAGCAAAAACAATCCAGAGTAACAAAACCACTGCTGGAGGTATCACCATACCAAATCTTAATCTACACTACAAATCCATGCAATAAAAATAGCCTTGGACTGGCTCCAAAGATCAATGGGTAAGCGTTGAAGACCCAGATATAAGCCCACACAATTACAGCCATTTGATCTTTGACAAAGTGGCTTAAAAAACTCAGTGGAAAAAGAACAGCATCTTCAACAAATGGTGCTGGCAAAACTGGATGTCCACATGCAGATTAAAACTGGACCTGTACTTGCTACCATGCACAAAAATCAACTCAAGATGGATCAAGGACCTTAATATTAGGCCAGAGACTATAAAAACCCTAATTGAAAGAGTAGGGAATTCCCTCAGGCATATTGGGCCAACCCAATATTTCTTAGATGGGAACCCAATAGCACAGGCACTAGAACCAACTCTCAAAAAATGGAATTTTATGAAATTAAAGAGCTTCTGCTCAGATAAAGAGATTGTAAACTGAGCAAAAAGGCAACCCGCAGAATGGAAGACAATCTTCATTAATCCATACCCGATAGAGCTCTATATCCAGAGTGTACAGAGAACTTAAAAAATTAAACACAAAGGCAATAAATAGCCCAATTAGAAAATGGGCCTTGGAACTCAAAAGAAACTTTTCCAGGGATGAAACTGAAATGTTTAACAGATATCTTTAAAAAAGTTCCACAGCCATCAGGGAAATGCAAATCAAAACTACCCTAAGATATCATCACCAAATGCTGGAGAGGATGTGGAGAGAAAGGGAGCTCTCATACATGCTGGTGGGAATTCAGGCTTATACAATCACTCTGGAGATTAGTGTTGTGATTTCTAAAACAGTTAAGGATTGAAATGCCATATGACCCTGCAATACCAGTACTGGGAATAATCACCCAAAATGCAGCAATTCACTACAGTGACACGAGTACATCCATGTTCACTGCAAGCACTATTTCCAATACCACAGTCACTGGAATCAACCCAAAATGTCCAACAGTCGACAAAAGGATAATGAAAATGTGGTACATTTATACAATGGAATACTACTCAGCCATTAAAAAGATGAATTAGTGAAATATGTCAAGAAATGGATAGAATTAGAAGAAATTATATTAAGTGCAGTATCCCTGACACAGAAAGTTAGGTGGTATGTACTCCCTAATATGTGGATCTTATTTCCAGACTCACTTAATGACATACTCAAAGGTAAATCTCTGTAATACCCACTATAATTGCAAAGGATTATAAATAGGGGAGAAAGGGAAGAAGACAAAAGAACACACTTCAATAGAGATATTAGGCCACAGTCTTGTGCTGCATGTAAGTTGCAAGACATCCGATGCAGCTCACTCTCACTTTCCTTCCTGGTCACTTGGGACTGGGCAGGTTTGATCTCCCCAGTCAAATGGGGTATAGGGACTGTCAGTTAGATGTTAACCAACTGGCAAACGGGAGACTGACCACTCTCACTGCTGAATCCTACACCTACTCTTCCATTTACCTTTGAGTCTCTTCTCACCTAAACAGTCTTTTTATTTTTGGCTAGGAGATGACCTCGATACCCAACCAAGATGCATCCAGGAGCAGTGCAGGAACAGCAAAACTGAAAACAACAACAAACCAAATTCAGAACACCAAAGACCCTACAATATTCACCTGGAACCAGACCAGATAAATCTCTCCCCATCCTAAAACTCAAGGGACCTTGTAGAAGAGGGAGCAGCAAGATCATAAGAGCCTAAAGACGGGGAGGACCAATGATATGTAAGATACTCCACATAAGTCAGTGCTGCAGCAGCCAGGATATAGCCACAATGTGACTGGACCTTGCCTGACCTGCACAATGGCTGACATGTCAACAACCTCCCTAAAGTCTAGCATATATCACAGAAGAGAAGGCTTCAGGCAGTAGAATCCTTAGAGGCAATAGGTTAAACAGTCGTAATAGAGTTCCCATGCTAGAGGCCTCAAGCTATGCCACTGAGTCCTGAACCCTTACTAGTGTAGATGACTCAGAGAGAAATTCAACATCCACATAAACAGATGCTCTGGAGGATGGGAGGGAGAAAGCAGAAAGTACCAAGAGAGGAGGAAGAAGGAAAAGGGGGGAGCGTAGGAAGAGGGGTAAAGTGGAATGGAGGACAACACTGGGTAAAGGAAGGGGGAGGGAGAAGAAAGGGAGTACCTGTTGAGCTTGTATAACTAGGTTAAAAATGTAATTTTTTAAAATGTCAGCACAACATTTTAAACTGGGGCAAACATATCCATTGTCTAAATTTTCATTGACTGCAACCCAGGCAATTGGGATTCTCTTTCAGCAAAATGTTGAAATAGAAGATCAACTTCCCTCTATGAACATAATGCTAACTTCATACAGATTTAAAATCTCTAATCACAGCTAGAAACACATATTGGGTTAATCAGAGATGAGATGACATGTGTTAATTACCTCTCACATCCAGCCCCTCACCAAAGGACAAAAACCTGATAGTATATATTTGTGATGAATACCACACAGTCATACTGCCTATACCAAAACAGCAGGGTTCCCATGAGGGAAGAGAGTTGATATCAGTTCATCACCATCTTTTTCTGATCTATTTCTGGGACACATACAGAGTATGAGTCTGAAGAGTTATTGAAAAGACATCTAAGGTAACAGAAAGACCAGCAAACAAAAAGTTATCTACCAAAGAAGAGGAAGACAAAATGAAATCTAATAGAGATTTGTGGCTTATCTGCAGACCTCTTCCCAGAAAATGAAGTAAAGGCAAAGGAAAAATCAATGGAGAAACTGATCATTGACCAAAACACTTCTTGGAAGAATGATATGGAGATCAGAACAACTCTAAATAGGCTGTTTTAAAGTGGAATTGTAAGTAATATGATAGGAATATTTCTAAAGGAAAAAAAACACTAGCTCTTTTCAACAGTTAAATACAGGTCCACACCTGTATTAGCAGTCCTCCAAAGATGTCTGATCCTTGGAATCTGTGACATATCATTTTATGTGGTAAGAGGAACTTTGCAGATGTGATTGAAATTAAGGTCTTTGAGGCAAGGAAGTTTTTCTGTGTAAGTCCAATCCTCTGAGTTCTAAGAGGGGTGGGAGCGGGGGCTGTTCTACCTGAGAAACTTATGCAGCAAGATTTAGGATTTGGCTGACTGGTGCTGGCTTGAAGATAGAAGAAAGATGCTGTGAGCTATAGGGGTGAATCTTGGAAACTGGAGAAGAAGGAGCTGGAGATATGGCTCAGAGGTTAAGTCTTTGCCTCAGAAGCAACAGGACCAGAGTTTGGACAGATATGGCAGAAGCCTACACTTCCAGCCCTGGAAAGCAGGGCCTGGGAAACTCTAGAGCAAATCAATAAGGAAATCTACTAAGGATGATTCCTAATGTTACCCTTGGGCCTCCACAATTGTGCCCTCTTCTACATGTATACATACACACACACACACACACACACACACACACACGCACGCACACACATGAAAGAGAGAGAGAGAGAAAGAAAGAGAGAGAGATCACAGAATAAAACTGATTCTGCCTGGAGCATCCAGATTTTAGCCCAATAATTGCTTTTCAAATATGAGATAGTTTGTTACATGAGCAATAATTGATTAATACAATGGATCATGGGGAAGGTAAGGTACACAAATAACAGACAACTAGTTTCTCTTTATGAAAAATGGTGAAATTATCAATTATCAATTACCTCAGTCCTGCTCAGCATCATGTATCAAGTATACTCAGTACATTTCAAAGATATTAAAAGAACACATAACTACCACTGAGTAAGTTTCATTTGGCAATATTGTCAGCAAGGACAAATCAAGGACCCTTGAAATTGTTCAATTCGTTATCATGCCAAGAGAGAACCACATTTCTAAAAGGAAATTATGATTCTCTTCTGGCCATGATTTAGAGTGTCTCAGAGGCTTTTCCATGTTACCCTAGTGTGTAAACTACCAATTAGGTTACAATTGTCAGCAGTCACAAAGAAATTAAGTTGAAATAATGTATCCCAAAGCATGCATAAATACATAGAAATGCACATATATTTTAAGAGCAATATCTCTAGTTGATTGACATAGCATATTATACATGTCATTTAACTTTAATATTACCCATTAATTTAATCTTTGTATGACTAAGACTTGTAAAATATGCTTAACTTGAAAAGAGGATGTAGGGAAAGTAGATGCCATTAGATTGAGTCATGCTTTCTCCATTTCCATCACTGATAACAGTGAACTATTAAAGGAAGAAAAAAAAAAAGAGAAAGGAAGTTGGAAAGAGGATTTAAATGGGGAAAAGTAGGTGAGAAAAGAATGGAAGAACAAGAGAGAAACAAATGCAGGGTAGAAAAGACAAGATGTATAATGACTTTGCTGCTCAAAGTACCATTTCATACTTTATTTCTTTAATCCTCCCAACAGCCATATGAATTAGTGTAAGAATGCTATCATTAACATTTTATATAAATGGATCTGAGGCTAAGAGCTGGTTGGGATTCAATCCAAGTTTTGACAATCCTATATTCTTTCCAAGATGACATTCAATTCTTCTGCATGGTCCTTTATTATCTTGAAATTGATTTAATTTTTAAAGGAGGAGAAGGAAAGAAATCATATTTCCAATGTGGGGTCATAACACTGTCTTAGTTGGTTCCAATCCACTCCTCCACTCACCCCCTTTAGAACCAGCTCCAGGAAAGCATAGCTGATGTCAGTTTTCATAACACCCTTCCTTTCTCCCCCTTCGTCAATGCCTAATGAGCACACCAGGCTGCCTTTCAGATATAGCCATTCCCAAACTTCCCCTTGTATCTACTCTAACACATCAACACCACTCAGTTGGACAAACACCATTTTAATTTAAATATGAAATGTCTCTTCTATGCTTACATGCTTGAATACTTGGTAGCCAGCTAGTGGCGGCAGTGTGTAGGAAGGTTGTGGAATATTTAGCAGTTGAAGTCATGAAGGAGGATGTATAGCACCAGGAATGGATATTGAGGTTTTCTACTTGGGCCCTGCTTCCTGTTCTCTCTCTCTCTCTCTCTCTCTCTCTCTCTCTCTCTCTCTCTCTCTCTCTCTCTCTCTCTCTCTCTCTCTCTCTCTCTTTCTCACTATATGTGTGTGTGTGTGTGTATGTGACCAGCTAGTTTCTTGTTCTCCCACCATGGCTGCTACTATGTCATCTCCACCATGATGGACTCTGCTTTGCTGAAACTGAACTAAGATAAACTATCATCTTTAACTTGCTTTTATCAGGGTATTTCATCCAATGTGAAACTAATTAAGATACCACTCCTGAACACCCCTATCTTGTATGAAGGTCTCAGTCCAGAATATCTGTGTGTGGATTTGTCACATATCAACCTAAAACACACTCTAAGTCTCCTTCCTCACCCCCACTCTCTGGCCCCAAAGCTCTCTTGAAACTGAAGTCTTACTCCACTTTAACCTTCTTGGTCAAGGTTCTTTTCCTCCTAAGCATACAGCTCTGCTAGACTGATGCAGCAGGTCCACACCAGATCTACTTGTATTTATATTTGTATTCAATTCATATTCTGGAGAAAATTAAAACTGGAAACCTGCCTAGTTTGTCCAGGAGAACCCAAATATAGCCACAAGTCAGAGAACCACTATGCAAGAAAACTTCAGGAAGGTTTGCAGTAACCTCACCTCCTTTCAGTGGCTTCCCAAACATTTTTTCCCAAAAGAGAGGCAATAATCAAATCTGAGCAAGTCTGCAGACCACTAACCTTCCTCCTTTGTTATAATCATTGTGAATGACACCAACTCACATTTGTACAGTCTCACTTTTATAAAAGGGTTCTGGCATTTATTATTTCTTGAGCATCTTCATTTGATTAACTAGATTTTGTAGGTGCTTTAAGCTGCTGAATCAAGACAGGCTTTCTGGTTCCAAGATGGGGAGTTCTTTCCCTATACTATCACACCTTCCTTGTTGCAAGGAACTGTGTAAAGAAAAGGGAAAGCGTATAACATAAGTATAGTAGTCTGGTGCTGGCAGATCTCTTTTAGCATCTTTTTATTAATCTTAATGCTCAGAAGTTTTTTTATGCTGAAATTGTGATAGTAATTATCCCTGTGTATGTTTAAACAATAATATAATGTTATTTGATTGACTGTGATGGACTGTTTGTGTGCCCCAAAATTTACATGCATGTCCTAATCTCCATGGAGTCATATACGAAGATGTGGCTTTTAAGAGATTAGATTGATATAAAGTTAGAAGGTAAAGCTTTTGTGATAGGATTAATATATTTCTAAGAAAAGGAATATGGAGAAATATTTCTCTATCTGCATGCACTGAAGAAAGAACTTGGGAGCATCCATAACAAGCCATGAAGCAAGCCTCACCTGGAGTCCAATTTGCTGGTACCTTAATCTTGGACTTAGCCTCCAGGAGTGTGAAAAATAAATGTGTGTGTGTGTGTGTGTGTGTGTGTGTGTGTGTGTCTGTATCTGTGTGTGTCTGTGTGGTTTGCACCATTGAGTTTGTGGTGTTTTATTGTGGCAGCTTGAAAGTCATTGTCTACTGTGCAAGTAATCTAACTGCCTCAAAAAAGAAATTTAGCATATCAAAAGTAAGTTCCATGCTGTGATCATAAAAAAGACATGTTTCTCAATTTTTAAAAATAAATTTGAAATATTTCACTGTACTAAGATTGGATATTTCACAATTTTAATTATCTTTTAGAACAAAGTCTCTCACTTTGGACATTTGAAGTCAGGTAATTTGTTATGGTCAAGGTCTGGCCTGTGTGCTATGTCATGATTAGTAGCATCTCTAATGTCTACACACTCAATCCCACACCACTCCTCAGTTGTGTGTCTAGATATTTTCAAATGTTTCCTCCTAACAAATTTCACTGCTAAGAATTAGCTATACAGCTAATGTATTTTGAATCTAATTACATTACATGCTTTTAAATTTATTTACACTGTGTTAAATTGAGAAATAGTGAAGCTAGTGTTAAGATTCCTTCCTTCCTTCCTTCCTTCCTTCCTTCCTTCCTTCCTTCCTTCCTTCCTTCCTTCCTTCCTTCCTTCCTTCCTTCCTTCCTTCCTTCCTTCCTTCCTTCCTTCCTTCCTTCCTTCCTTCCTTCCTTCCTCCTCTTCATGTATGTGTATATCAGAGGGTACTATGTATGCCTATGAAGGCCCAAGGGTGACTTTCAAAATCACCCTGGATGGTACTAGCTCCTCTTTGCTTTGCTCTGGAGTTTCCCAGGCTCTACCTTCCAAGACCAGAAGTACAGGCAGCCACCATTTCCACCTGACATTTTTGTGTGGGATCTGGCATCAGAACTCAGAACTTTCTATCTGCAAGACAGAGGTTCAACTCTTGAGCAATCTGTCCAGCCCATAGTGCTGTGATTTCAACAGCAAAGTCAAAAAAAAATTTATGTACATTTATATGAAAGATCACACCAAACTAAAAAGGGGGAATTAGGTCCATTCTAATTGAAAACTTTCATGTGGAAACATGAAGACCAAAGATGGTATAATTATACATTGTATTTAACCATTTGTCCAAAGCTTTTTTGGTTTTACCACTGAAAATTCCTGCAAGCGGAAGAAGTCCTCCATCTTGAAGAAGCCTGGATTGTATGTCACATTATTGGAGAAATTGTAAGTTTTTGAAAGGGTATTATTGAAATTAAAATTTTAAAATATTTTCTAAGATGTGGAAAGGGAAGATCAAGCATAATCCCTAAATCAGACTTTAATTATTTATTTATACTTATTATTTTTGAGGCAAGTTTTCACAATATAGCTCAGGCAGAGGTCTGAAACCCAGAATCCTTTTGCCTGAGCTTTGCAAGTGCTGGGATCACAGGCATTCACCGCCACAATCAAGCTTAAGTCTACTTCTAAAAAAAAAAAATGCTGGCAATCAAGTAGCAGTAGCATTTGGAAAGTACAGCCTATATGACTTCCAGGTATTTGCTGCTGCAGTTGAGAAGACAAGCATTTCCAAGGGCAAGAGAACAGTGTATCTCTGAGTGCTGCATTTAAACAAGGACATGCTGCCAACTTGAAAGGAAATAAAGGCCACACTTTGTCTATGGGGGATCCTGTAGTTATTCCCCTGCAAATTTAATTCAAACAGGTATTGAGATCTGAAACATGGAGATATCCACAAATCAGAGGATACTTGGTTTTTGAAAAAGAAGAGGAAAGAAATCCAGGCTATGAGAACTATCTCAAAGCAGAAAAGATGGTTCTTTTGATGTTAATCACTGTATTGCTGTGAACATGTTTTGAAAGTCTATACTGTGAATAAAATTTCTTGGGATTTTTATATGAAATATGCATGTTATAAATAATAAAATTTAAAATTGCTTTCAAGGGTCAACTTTACCTTTTAAAATGTGCAAATATGCAAATAAATGCTCTTCTAATACTTGAAATTATTTTTAATTAATGTATCATTGATAACTGAAAAAATACAATGCTATTTGAGCTTCATACTTCAAAACTGTACTTCTTTAGGATTCTAACATCTTCAAGGAATTCATCTAATGAAATTTCTTTGGCAAGATGGCATTTTATTATTTCAATTTTAGAATCTGTTTTAGTCATAAAACTAACCATGATTCACATGTTATTTGGTTGTGTTAAGTATGTACTTACAGATGGTACTTGAGTTTATCAGGTCCCTGACATGAGAAAGATTTCTGAGAAGTCCTTTCAGTTGACCTGCTACAAAGGTCCCAAACCAACCTATAAACAAGAGCTAACACAAAGAATGGTAACTTGACTCTGTAACAGCACAGAGAAACTTCCCACCACAAATCAGGATAAAATATAGAAAAAATGTTCTAGAGACTGTTTTCATTGGAAAATAAGCTGATTTGTTATGAAAATTGCTATAGCTTTACATACCTGTTATACAAAGGCATGCATCAATGGAATAATATTTAAGCCCCCAAATTCTGAGTCACGATGAGGCTTAAATGCTGTTTTTCCATTTTTAAGGGCTGATGCTATCTGCTCAACAAGTATACATACATGCTCTTGGGAGTCATTGAAACTATCAATTTGGAACTTTGTCTTTTAAGATCCCATTCCAAATGTAAAGGCATTGAAGTTAATAATTTAGAGTATTATTACAATTCATTTTCAGTTATGGAAGTAGTGAATTTTATGTAGAGTCCATTTCTATTTTGGGCCTTATAAACTTATTCTGCAATACTTTAACATTAGTGTGCTTCCTTCACTAATAAAGTGACCACATCATAGTACCCAAGGTAGACATATGTAATGACCTTGCTTTGTTTCTACTTCAGATCTCAGTTTTACAGAATAGTATCATTAGAAATAAATCAAAGGTATTCAGTGTCATGCCACTCTGATGGTCTGTTTCTCTAGTGGACTTTAGTAATAATGCAAGTGCAGGAGTAGGTTTTGTGCTCACAGCAGAGACAAAAGGACTGGGACTCTAAACTCAGGTTGCCAAGTGACCACTGCAGGACAGCAGAAACAGCCCTTGAAGCTCTATTTCTTTTGCGTGTTTGACACTGACTCTCAGAGGTAGAAAAACACAATTCTTTGTCTCTACAAAATTTAAGTGAAAAAAATTGAAGAATATCAGGTTTTCACACTACATATACATTTACTATAAAAGCTAAATCAAGTACACCTTAAGGAGGAAAATGACTTAAATAGATAGTCTATATGTATAAATAGGCAAATCAAACCATCTGAAAATAGGGTTTGTCATAGAAACAGCATGCTAATGAAACAATAACATTTGGCTATATGGTTTTGCCATAAACATTAAGAAAAAAAGAAAGAAAGAATGAATGAATGGATAGGTGGATGAATGGACCAAACAAACAAAAACTCTTGGTCTTCTATATCCCACATTATTTAAAATAAATTGCTTTCTAAAATCATAACCTAGTGATAATTTAAAATGTATTCTGGATCTAGTGCATACAACCTTTGTGCATCAAATGTGTAGCTGCATTATTTTGAGGACACCCACAGAAAGACTGTTTTGATAACCATTCCTTAAATAGAAACTACTTATCTGAAAAATTTTTCCCAGAAGTTATCTAATTACCTAGTGAGAAATTTAAATTGTATGTCTATACATGTCTATACATAATGTCTCAAACATTCCTTATTTTCTATTAACAAAAAAGAACAAAATTGCTTCTTACTATTTAAAATAGAATGGTGTATTTTCAGTTAGGTGCAATTTTTTTGTCTTGAAATGATGACTTGTAAAACAATTGCCTTACAACATAAAAGTAACCCTATTGTACTAGTGATCTTTTTTTTAGGCCTCTGTCATTTTATGAAAAAAGGGAAAATTTAATAAAGGTATTTTTATCTAACGGTATTTGAAGTTTTCCAATGGAGTTCCATTTGTTATAACACTACTTCTATATTATAAAATATAGAACAAATTGTGAACTTCTATTTTAAATTCAATGTGTGTATGGGTTTATGTACACTCTCATAAATATAAATTCTGAATGAGAGTAGATAAAAATCCTCTGAAGGTTCTTTGAACAATATAAAAATGAGGTCTTAGGAAGCAAACAAAAGACTTGTAAACCCAAATGCTATTTTATAAATGCTTATAAACACATAGCTAATGAGTATTTGTTGATTGCCTATTTATGACTTTAGAATATCCAAGATAATGGAAGAGATAAGACAATACCGCATAAAAATCATCAGAGAGGCAATGATTTTGAAATAAACCTTCATGTTTTAAAAGTCATGTAAATTTTCCCCTTGAAAGAAAAAAAAGCTTTATTATTAAAATTAGCTATCTTTTAATAATCTCATTTGAAATGCCTCATTTCTATCACAAAACGTTCTTTTCTTGGGATGTTTCAATGTCAACCTCAGAATAGAAATAGTGTTATTCTTTGGAAGAACTGGATTGAAGGCTTAAGGATAGTTTTTTTAAAGAATTTCTAAATCTTTATATTGTAAGATTGGTTGTGAGACATTATAAAAATGTAAAGACAATTCTGACAATTCAAGATCTATTATTTTCAGGCAGAAAAACCATATAGTTTTGTACAAAACTTTGAATTTTTATTTGCGAAATTAAAAATATGGCATTTTATATATATAAACATCTATTCCTCTATAAATATAGATGATCTTGTGATAGTGAACAGAATAAATGTTTACCAAATTCAAAGACCAATATCATTTTAGGTTATGACAGACATAACTTTAGGTCCTACGTACCGGCATTTTGATAAGCTCTTAAAAGTTTAGAACACTACAACCAGAAAGATTGTTTTTCTGCTCTTCTTCATAGAGTTAGAATGGATGCTTTTAAATGGCTTTGAGCAATTTGCACTTGCCATATTTCTATAAATCCCAAAAGTATCCATAGGACAGGGCAGGTAGGGCTGCATAGCCCCCTGCAGCACACAAGCCCAGATTTTGTTTCTCCCAAGAGCTGGCCCAGCCAATTAGCCCACCTCCTTTATCTTCTGAAATCTTACCAGGTTATTCTTAGGAGTGTGGCTTGTTCCTCCCTCAGAACGTGTTGCTCAATAATAATAATGTCAAAAGTGTACACCTTGCACATTGTAGTTTCTGATATGTGTCTAATTATCATTTGAGTAACAATGAAAAAATGGCACTTCATTTCGAGGAAGTCCATTCCACTGACATCTTCCAGTTTCCATTCTATGCTCTGCTGTCCTGTTAAGGAAAGCCAGGATGAACTCCTTCACGAAGCTTTCCAGGTAACCTCAAGGTTTCCATTTCACAAAAGGGTAAAAATCTAAAGGCAGGCTGCCTCACACTTAAAAAGCAGCTTGCCAGCCATCAGTATGCAATTAGAATCAACATTTTATAACCACCCTCTTCAGTTTCTTCCAACCCACACAAAGCTTCATGCTCTTCCCAAATCTCACTAACCACATCTTTCCATGACGCTGGCCAAACCCATAGCAGGTTTTAGACACAGAATGAAATGAGCTCACTCATTCCCCCCCCCCAAAAAATTAGATTTTCAAAAGTTTGGCATGGGTTTCCCACTCACTCTCTGACGAATTTAGGAGAAGGAATCATTTGACGATGGATGCAGAGTAGAGAGAGGGTGGACCTACAAGTATGCACTCCCAGGGACCCCTATGAAATTGGGAGACGGTTCTTAAAAATAAAGCTTCCGGATATCTTAGCGACTGGCTAGCCGCCAAAGAAGAGAGAAACTGGAATGGGCGGAGCCCATCTCGGATTTGTAAACTCTGAGGAGTGGAGTTCAGTACCTTCAGGGTTCTCACCCCAAGCTAGGAGGGAAGAGGAGGGGCGGAAAAAGGAGGCGGGAGGTGACCCTGGCGGGGCAGTTGGTCACACCCGTGGTGCTGGGACTCGCCCCGAGCTAGGTCCTCAGCTGGCCGGGAGGGGCGCAAAGGGTGAGCAGAGCACTTGGGAGTACTCAGGTTATACTTCCTCCGCAGTCCTCCGAAAAGGGCAAGGGACAAAAGCTTCGAAGGGTTAAACCGTCCTAAATAATTAAAAAGAAGAAAAAAAAAAACAGGTGATTGATAATCTTTAAATACAAATATACTTACAAAAATCTTACACAGGCTATTTACAATCATAAAAGCATACAGTCCTGGGATGTCAGCGCGGGCTGAGAGAGGCCAGTGCACTCCCCTTGGGCAGTGGGGCCCTCTGTTTACCCCAGGGACCGGAGCTTTTGCGGAAGCGTGCGGTGGAAATGAGCCTGCAAAAGTGCAAGTCTAGTGAGGAAGCCCCGAGCGCCGATCTGATCGGCAGGGATTCCCGGGGGCAGGCTAAGGGCTGGGCAGGGCCAAGTCCCGGTCTCAGACAGTCGTCTCCCCCTGTTTGCTGTTGGTGAGCCTCGTGTAGAACTTCCTCCAGGAGTTCAGTGTCTTGCCGGACCAGATCCAAAAGCCCGACGTGATGCCCACGATCAGTGTCATAAGATACTTGATCATGAAGACTGTGAAGTCGGGGCTCATGGGCGGGTGTGGAGGGACCCCTGCACCTCCCTGGAGGTGAGGGCAGGGGATGGCATAGCTCTTGCAGCTCTGGGCCACCCAGCTGCGTTCCCACTGGTCCCGGAAGGCCTGCTCGTAGAAGTAACAGGCGATGACGATGGTGGCGGGCACCGTGTAGAGCACGCTGAAGACACCAATGCGCACCATGAGCTTCTCTAGCTTTTCAGTCTTGGTGCCATCGTGCTTCATGATGGTACGGATGCGGAAGAGCGACACGAAACCGGCCAGCAAGAAGGACGTGCCGATGAACAGGTAAACGAAAAGCGGCGCCAGCACGAAACCCCGCAGAGCATCCACGTTGTTGAGCCCCACAAAGCACACTCCGCTCAGCACGTCGCCGTCCACCTGGCCCAGTGCCAGGATAGTGATGGTTTTGATGGCTGGCACTGCCCAGGCGGCCAAGTGGAAATACTGCGAATTGGCCTCGATGGCCTCGTGTCCCCACTTCATGCCCGCTGCCAGAAACCAGGTGAGGGACAGGATCACCCACCAGATGGAGCTGGCCATGCTGAAGAAGTACAGCATCATGAAAAGGATGGTGCAGCCCTCCTTCTTGGTGCCCTGTGCCACAGTGCGCGCCCCGTCCTCTGCGAACTTGTCATTACACACCACCCGGTCCTCCAGCAGGAAGCCGGCGATGTAGGCCACCGCCACCGCCGTGTAGCAGCCGGACAGAAAGATGATGGGCCGCTCCGGGTAGCTGAAGCGCCGCATGTCCACCAGGTACGTGAGCACGGTGAAGAGGGTGGAGGCGCAGCACAGCACCGACCAGATGCCAATCCAGGTGCGCGAGAAGCGAAGCTCCTCGGGCCCGAAGTACATGAGCCCGTACACCTTGGTGGGCTCGCAGGGCGCGCCGCAATCCTTCTCCCCCAGAAAGTGATAGTTGAGGTAAGAGGGCACTTTCAGGGCGCGCGGGCAGGAGAACTTGCCTCTGTCGGAGGAGCCCGCGCCCCCCGGGGAGCCGCCACGGTATCCCTCCGCCGCCGTGCTGGGGATTGCTGGTCCAAAACTCCGGCAGCAAGGAGGGCGTCGGGGTGCCTTTGTCGGACGTGTTCTGGCCCACGCACAGCTCCCCCGCGCCGTGCACCGGGAACTTCTCGCACTTGAGCGTGTCCGGCCACTGGAAGCCGAACTTGTTCATGAGCGCCTCGCAGCCCTGGCGCGCGCGCTCGCACAGGGAGCGGCAGGGCGGCAGCGCCTGCTCCAGCACGGTGCACACGGGCGCGTACATGGAGCACAGGAAGAACTTGAGCTCAGCCGAGCACTGCACCTTCACCAGCGGGTAGAACTGGTGCACCTCGAGGCCCGCGTCCTCCTGGTTCGTGTGGCCCAGCAGGTTGGGCATGATGGTCTGGTTGTACGCGATGTCCGTGCACAGCGGGATGGAGATGGGCTGGCAGTAGCCGTGGTCCGGGATGGAGATGCCCCGCTCGCCGTTGTACTGCTGCCCGCTCTGCTGCGGCTGCGGCGGCGGCGGCGGCGGCGGCGGCGGGGCTGGCTGCCCCGGCCCGGGCCCCTGGCCCGCCGCCTGCGCCCGGACCCCCAGCAGCAGCGGGGCCTCCAGCAGCCAAAGCAGCAGCAGCAGCCGACGGGCCGAGCGTCGGGGGTCCGCCCGGGCCCGGCGAGGGCCCGCCGCGTCCCCGCTCCCCACCTCCGCCGGCCCAGCTCGGGGCGCCCCGGCACAAAGTTGCCAGCTTGCGCCGCCGCCGGCGGCCCGAGACTTCTTAGGCGCCTCCTCCTCAGCCATACTTTCTGGGCTCCTCTCTCCGCGCCGCCGGGTCGGGACCGGGGTGGGGGCCGGCGATGGCACGGCCGGCGGGGACTCCCGCTGGGTCCGGGGAGATCGCGTCCCCGCCGGTGCCCTCCGTCCAGCCGGAGCCGCGCTCCACCCGCTGCTCGGGCTGCTGCTGCTGTGCGTCCCGCAGCCGCCGCCGCCGCCGCGGAAACTTGGGGTTCATGAAGCGCGGACGGCGGGGAGAGCCCGAGTGGCTCGGGCGCGCCGGGGTCGCGTCCCGCCTTCCTGGCCCTCCGCTGGCTGGCTCCGGGCTGGCGGCGCCGCGCTAGTGGTCGCAGCCGGGTAGAGCGCGCAACTCTCCGCAGCCCAGCGGCCTCGGATCCCCCCGGCGCCTCCGCCTCCTTCTCCGCCGCCGCCGCCTGACCATTTGTGTCAATCCCTCAACTTGCTCCCTTTCCTATCCCTCCGCGCGCCCTCCGACCGGTTTCCAGGCGCCCCGCAGTCTGTCTTTCATCGGGAGGGAGGAGCCTTGAAACCGACGCGAAACCCAAGGCTCAGGGACCGTCGCCCAATCGCAGCACTAGCTCCGCGGCGCAAAGGGAGCCCAAAGCCTGTCTGGCTGCTTGAGCAAAAGCCGGCGGAGGGCAGGAGGAGGAGAAGGAGGAGGAGGACCAGGAGGAGGAGGAGGAGGAAGTGGTTGGTGGTGACAGAGGCATCGCTCCGGCACAAAGAGTGGGCTTGCTTTGGAGCGGGACGGGCTTGGCTGCTTTTTGCGAAAGAAAGGGCGAGGAGGACAAGCAAGAGAATGGTCCCATACGCTGTTGGAGATAGTGAATAGGAATCGGCGGACCGTGGGATTTAGCTTTGCTTTTTTTTTTTTTTTTTTAATTTTTTTATCCATTTTCACGTTTAAAAATCCTGTTCGTAACGTTGGTTCCACACAGCCAAGCCCAACGCTGCGATCCGAACGCGTGCCTCCGACTCAAGGGAGGAAGATTTCCTTTGAGTTTGAGTCGTGGAGGTTTTGTTTAAAACGTGACTTCAGCAAACCGTGCAGCTCGCAGGCTGGGCTTGGCGGGCTCTGGACGCGCCATTTCTCCGGGTCGCTGTCAAATGAACGACCACGACAAAACACAAAGTTCGATGGAATGTAAAAAGTAAAGCCAGATGCGTCTTTTACTAAGATCATGCTTCTTCTATTTACCCCTTACTGTCCTAAATGAAGCAGCAATAGAAGCAAAGTTATTCATTAAATTTTAGAAGAAGAAGAAGAAGAAGAAGAAGAAGAAGAAGAAGAAGAAGAAGAAGAAGAAGAAGAAGAAGAAGAAGAAGAAGAAGAAGAAGAAGAGGAAGAGGATGATGAAGATTGGGAACCGAACAACTGAAACTGGCGACTCCAATTTGAGACCCAAGAGGTGGCAGGGCTGAAGCAGCGATTTAGCCTAGGGCGCTTAGGGAACACTTGAGAGCCTCTTAAACCCCGGGGACACCTCTGGCTCTCTTGGGAACTCCCTGGGCTGGCCATTTATGTTTCTGAAGCCCAGGCACAGCCTGTCCCGTCCTCGTCCCTCCCACACACACACACCCTCCCTACTCCTTCCTGAAGATACCAGTTGGAAAGACAAAACAAACTCCCCTAAATCTAGTCGGAAAACACAAACAAACCACACTCTCTAATTTCAAAGCAAGACACTCCATCTCAGCAGATGCACACACCCTTGTTGCTTTCCTTATGATTGTTTTAAATAATGATTCACCTAGGAGGTGCATTTTATTAATGGTACCATGGATTTTTTTAAACTTTGATTAGATTCGTCTCGGGAGCCTTTTCCCTAATTAAAGTTCCATCATTCTTTCATATATGTTCATTTATTTAGTAATGTTTATCAAACCACCATTATGCAGTGAGCACTTTCTTAGGGTCCAAAGATGGAAACCTAATACACCCTTAGAGGATGGCCTAGTGCAGTGGGCACAGAAATGTAACCCATGGAGTGCAATGCCCACTCCAAAAGTAAAAGAGACCAAAAGAAACAAATAGACAGCTAATACAAAAGATCAGAGGGGGTCCTGAGGAGAGATAGATACAAAATGAAAACGACAGAAACTAAAAGTGCCTAAGTTATTGAGGGGTAAGAAAGGTGAGTTTGCACGTTCAGGGTTTGTAGGGGAAAGGCATTCTAGTCCACAAAAACACTATGAGGTAAATTAATAGTAGAGAACTATTTCGGGTCCCCTTTCCCTCAAGCAGGAGGTGCCTCCCAGAAGACAGTGAAGAGGGAACAGAGCTCACAGGCTGTCATTGAAAAGCATTAACATTCCTCTGCACATAAAGGTCATTACTCAAGGTGAAGCTTACTTGTCCACATACTAATAGGTATGTGAAGTTTGTCACCATGTGTACCAGTGTCTGTAGGTAGTGAGCAGTTGTATCTTTAACTGCTAAAGTACAATGTCTTTTATCTCAGATACAAATATTACTAATTTTCAAATATACATGGAGGCAGTAAATCCATGAAATGCATGTTTGCTTTAGCTTATACTTCTGCTGATCATACTCAGTGCTTGGTGACTTTACGAAGCCGTCTTTCTTGTCTCACTCTTGTAAGGATTTATCTGTCTCTGTTCCATCTTCTCAAGGCCATTTGGGTGACTGGTCTAGGTGTAGCATCGTGGGACCTATCACATGCAGTGAGTTGGATGTTTCAAGTGACTCGTTTTGTGGCACAGTTGAGTAAGAGAAATTATAGTGTGAATTAAGACTATAATTTTTCAATCCGACCATGTATACCTGGCATTGCTTCAATGTGTGAACCTACACTATGTTGATTAAACCATACTTTGTGGCAGCTATTAAATGATGAATCTAAATTTTACATATAAGTAATTCATTCAAGTTCCTATAGTGGGTAAGTAAGTGTTAGAGTAGGCCCTGAGTCTCACACAATTTTCCACTATAAAATGTGGTTTGGGGGCCCATATCATAGCGATTCCTCGATATTTAACATAATATTCTGTATGATATGGTACTCATATAAGTACAAACACTATATTCACTGGTGACTTGCGCCAACATTTTCTAAGTTCTGTTCTGTGCAGTACATTATCTTCCCTAAGAGTGCTCTGTAAAATATGTTTGCTCAAAGAAATTTTGTTTTTTCCAATATTTTATGTTTTTCTTAGCAGTTAATGCTAGCCTAGTAAAGTCTGAAAAGCACTAAGGTTAAGAAAACTTTCTGAAACTTTATCTATGTAGTATTTATATGCAGACATGTATACATACATATACATATTTTATATCAGTGTTCTATTTGACATCAATGCTATGAAGGACACACTTTGAGAGAAACAGAACAGAACAAATGCATTTTGAGATTATATATGTTTAGATTTTCTGTATCCCTTGGCTATGTCAGGAGCAGAAAGAGGAAATTTGTCTTATTTTGCTCTGAGTTCCTGCCTTGAATTCCCAGAGGAAGGATTTTGATTGACATGAAGGCAACAGTAGCAGAAAAGCTTCATTGTTGTCTGTTTTAAGTTTAAATGTGCCTAAGCTTTTACCTAGATCTTCAATTATTTCTTACCATTTTTCCACTCCAGAAATTTTTGCATACGTCTTCTGTGGTGGTTGTTCTGTTTGGAGACAGGGTCTTTCTAGCTAGCTCAGGTTGGCCTGGAATTCATGATTTTCTTGCCTTTCCAGTGCTGGGATTACAATTGTGTGCCATCACACCCATCTGCATAAGCTAATTTAAATGCACACATCTGTGTGTGTGTGTGTGTGTGTGTGTGTGTGTGTGTGTGTGTGTATGCACGCACATGCATGTCATGGCCTGAGATCGACATTGGGTGCCTTTCTACATTGCTTTCCACCTTTTTTTTTTTTTTTTTTGAGATGGGACCTCTTAGAGAACCTGAAGCTCATTGTTTCAGTTAGACTAGCTGAGATACATCTGTCCTAATTACCTAGAATTAAGATTATAGATGTGCATTATCACACTGTTTTGTTTATCTGAGTGTTAGGGTTCTAAACTTAGGTCTTCATGCCTACACTGTAAGCACTATATTGACCGAGCCATCTCCCTATACCATAAACCATCTATATTACAAGAATTCTAAAACTGTCATTTTCTTTCCTTTTTTACTTTAGTTTTACACAAATCTATTTTTATCATTGACAAGATGGTTCTTGCATTTGCACTCAGTGAATCAATTTATATCTTTGAAAGTTCCATTCTTTAATTGTTTAACACACATACACATAAACACACAAGCTTTTCCTAAAACAACCTTGCAAAAGAGATTGTTGTGCATTGCATGCTTTCTCTGTCATATGTGAAAGTTTAAAAAGATAATAACATACACCTGAATGTAGAATAGTATTACTAGAGGTGAGGAAGGGAGCAGGAGGGTAGGTAAAAAGTGGCTAGATTTCATCAGTTGGTGAACGTTGTCAGGCTGAAACTTGTTAATACTATCACAATAAAATAAAATTGTCAGTATGATTATTTGATCTATAAGACACTCAGAGTTGATTTATGTTGAGATCCTAAATCAGGGGCTCCATGGGTAATGGCAGCTGCTAACGAAACTGTCGACTTGTGTTCCATACCCAGAAACACACATGGTGAAAGGAGAGAACTGATTTCTGAAAGTTGTATGATGTCCACATACATGTTGGGTGGGCATGTGTGCTTGTTCTCTCTCTCTCTCTCTCTCTCTCTCTCTCTCTCTCTCTCTCTCTCTCATACATAAAACATTTTAAGGGCTGGGGAGGTGGCTCAATCTTTTGCTTCCCAAGCAGAAGAACCTGAATTTGAATCCCCAGATCCCACATAAAAATGTCAGGTGAAAATGGCAGCATCCTGTAATTCAGGCCCTGGAGGGCAGAACCCAGGAAACCCCAGAGCAAAGCAATAAGAGGTAGAGCAATCTAGGACGATCCCGAAGTCACCCTTGGGCCTCCATAGACACACATTCAAGTGTCCTCTGGCACGCACACACACACACACACACACACACACACAAACACATACACAAACACACACACACACACACACACTATATATATATATATATATATATATATGTACCTATATGTAAGAAAGGTCCTAAACCAACTTATTGCTTGAATCGACTATAATTAGTTAGAATTTACATTTCAAATGTGGTAAAATACAGAGGTTCAATGTAGATAAATATATTTATTAGGTCTAAATATGAGTCATAGTTATATAAATATCAGAGAACATCTTTAAGAGAATAGAACAGTATGAATATGAAAGGATGGGACTGGAAAGGTGGCTCAGGGGTTAAGCCTCTGCCTTGCAGGCAGAAGGTCCTGAGTTCGGATCCCAGATCCCACGTGTAGATGCCAGGACAGAAGCGGGGGCAGCCTGCGTTTCTGGTCCTGGTAGGGCGGAGCCTGTGAATCCCAGGCGGAGTAAACAAGGAGGAGGTTGAGGCGTCCATGGTGGTTCCCGAATTCGTCCGTGGTTCTACACACACACACATGCACATACATACGTACACATGCACAATAGAATAAATAATAATTAAAAAATTTAAAAAAAGAACAGTATGAATATGAAAGGAATCACAATTACTGAATTTTCATTGACAAGATAGGTTGATAATTACTGTAATTTTCTTCTAATTCCTAGGTGAATTTATGAAATGAGATTTTGCTTAGTGCATTTCTCCATTTTTCCAAGCATGACCTGTACAGAGCACAACTTTGCCTTAATTAGCTGTGTTGTGATTGCACAATTGAAAATAGTGTACATTTTCAGGTAAAACTTTTGGGAAATATATACGCATTCACACTGGATTTAGAATGCAGTCTTTCGTGAGGCACTAACCAAGAAATGTAGATGAGCCCTTGTAAATTAAAACCGTCTGCCTGGCAAGCATAAAAGGGCCTCTATGAAAGGCTGAAATGTGGAGGTCTGAGTCTATGATCATTTTTGTATAGAAAGAAATTTTACAAAAAGTAAAATGTGCTTCTGTGAACATTTTATGATTTTCCTTATGCAGGACTTGGCTTGTTTGGGTGGCTTAGTAGGCAAATAATTTTTCTTGTCTTTAAAATCATAATCTGAACAAATCGTTTCTTTGTCTTTATTCATTGTTTCTTGCTTTGACCAGATATAATTTTGCTAAAGGTAAATAGGAAGTGGATTCAGTTTTGTAAAATGTTGGTACAAATTTTTAAACTAACATCTCTGGCATTCTGATTAGAAATAAATGGAGCCTGCACCCCGCCATTTTCATTTCCAATATGACATGAATTCTTTGGCCTATGTGAGAAAAACACTGAGCTGTTTGTGTTTTTTATTCATTAGAAACCTAAGAGTGGAGATTTCTCACTCCTTATGGAAAGTAAGTATATAGAAAGAAAGAGAAAAAAAGAAAAAAAGTCCCCAAGAATGTTATCCTTCTGTAGTGTCTACCTTAATCTCCCCAACTCTGTTGCCAGGTGGCCATTCTACTCAAAAAGAGGACCTGAAGTCCCAGGAAGTTGGGTTACCTATCAGTGCCAGATCAAGGATGCAAATGTTGTCCTCAGAGGCATTACCAGAGCTGATTCCATGGCCTTTGCTACCTAATTAAACAAAGCTCATTAGGAAATATGAAATTCTTGTAAGAACCTAGCTCAAAGACCATCATTAGGATATGTATTGTAAAGGATATCAACTACTATAAGAGCAATATAAGAAAACTATGATAAAAAAAAAAAAACAAACAGACTAGAGTGGTGATTCTTAGCCCGAGAGTGGTACCTATAAGGGGAAAAACAGTAAGCTCAATATATAGTTTTCCTGTGAACTATTTTGTCTGGGAGGACTTTGGGAGGCTGGACAATATAGAATTGCCCAGTACTAGATGAAAGGCACTGTGGTTTCTCATCATGGCAAGTCTTTCTTGCTTTACTCAGCCTCAGTTTCCTCAATTAATAAACCAAGTTTATATTGTTTGTCTTCTAGCTGTAATAGCAAAGAGGAATGTGTATTTATATTAGCAAGTCAGTATATTAATCAATACGGAAGTTCATTTGTTAAAACTCTCTCAGAACATCGATTTTAGGAATTTCTCTGCATTATTGATCTGACATGGTGGAATGTAATCGGGGTCTGTTTAAACCAAGGGCTTTCAGTGGGGGCTTTTATGTTCCTTCAGTTCTCTGGAGCATCCAAGTAAGAGCAATCTTTGTAGGAGCTAGTGTGATTCCCTCTGGAGCCTTCAGGTCATGTGGCAATGCTTGCCGCAGGCCCTTCAGATTAACACAGACCTTTCAGTTTAGACAGAAGATAAGCTACAACATTATCAATGACATATGAATTGAAAAGTGTGCACAAGATTGGAGATGATGGTTGTAGCATATTAAACTTTTCCTTTCTTCTTATTGCACCCACCACTCCTATTGCTGTCTAAATGTTCCCGACTGCTATATAGCAAAGGGCTTCAAATTTAGTGGCATAACCCTGTATTCAATTATTCTTATTATTATTAGAGTCAAGAATGTGGACCTAGATTACAATGACTTGCCTGTTTCTAGAATGCCTATAAATTCAGCTGATAAGAGCCAGGGAGTGACTTGGGAAGTTTGGATCTGAAACAAGGGTGAGGAGGCACAGGACCCACTTCCAAAACAGGGACAATTGAATTCTGAATGTGCCATCTTCCAGAAAGTTAGCAAGTGGTCTCTCCAGAATGGAAATCTCAGTCACAGGTTACTTACACAGCAACACAAGGTTCTAGCAAACAAGGGGAGACCTATGAATCTTTCATGATCTAGGTTTAGAAGGTGCATAGTAGTGCTTCTAAAAGAATTCTAGTGGCCATTTCTGACCAGAAGCAGGTGCAGTGACAAACACCACCCTGACGGAAGCAACATATATATAGAATGTATAGCAATTATAAAAGTTTGTCATGCTAATATAAATTTATTATACTCCATAATATTATATATTTTATTTTATTATGGTATTTAAGATAGCTGTAATGATAACATTTATTCAAGTATTTATTATATGGTGTCAGTTTTTACATCAACTCTTGTTATTTCTACTCCATAGAAGAGGAAAAGTAAAATATCCAGAGACTAAGGAACTGGACATATCCTAATGAGGAGAAGAATGGAGATTTGAACTTTAACTGTCTGATTAGAACTTTGTAAAAGAGCTTAACCACCAGACTCAAAAGCTCCTCCTTTGCTAATTTAGATTAAAGAACTGTTCAAACAGTGAAAGATATGGCCCATTATCAATATTAAGAAAAACCTTGACTATAATTGTTTCTGAAAGATCTGGCAACCTTGGACTTACAGCAATTGAACAAAACGCCTCCCCTCCCCTTTACGCAGACACCTGTACCTTGGCAGAGCGTTTTCCTGACAGGATTGGGCAAGCTAAAACTGGCAGAGCTGAAACTTTTCCCAAGAAGAATGAGGTGAGTCACTAGGCCTGAGGCCTATTGTCTTGTGACTGCTGGGAAATCAGGCTTTTGTCCTTGACTCTTAGCTGGATATCATTCCAGAGTTCAGAAATGGTTTGCATCTAGAATTTGACTATTATAAAGACATATTCTAATGCAAAGTTGTTTCATCTTTCAGGGCAATTAGAAAATAGACAGCTAATGTTCAGAGTTACAAAGCTTCCATTTCTTAAACTCAATTTTCACATATCAGACCAAGTTATCCAGCACATTCATGGCATACCGGAAGTGTAAAATTAAATCTGTTTTACAGGAGCATACTTCTTACTAAATTATTATCAGTACATAGATTGGAAAATACGAGCCTTGTGAAGTCAGCTGTGGATTTCCCAAAGACTTGGGAGTAAGAGAATCTGGAGCTCTATGGCTTGATAACTAATTTGGATACTGAAATTTTAATCTGCCAATCTTTTTGTACTTTGCCTTGTATGTGGGATTGTTAGAGACAATGCTATCCCTAGCATTTCTCCCTGCTGCAAGTGGCTGTCATGGCTATTCTCTACTCATATACAGGTACTATAGACTGCTAACCTAGTTCCTACTTCACAGTGGACTATTGAACCCTGATATTGTGTCTGTGGTAGATCATACAATCCTGAAGTATCCATTGCTGACTGGGACTACCAGCCCCTCTGTCGTGTATGAATTTAGTCTTTCAGTAAAGGTTGCATCCCCAGGCATATATAAGTTTTGTATTTCACTTTTCTGCCACCCTCTAACATAGAAGGCTCTCAAAGGTTAAGGGTAAATGACTGGCATATCAATTCGTTAAAAGATTTCAATTCCAAGAATTTCTCATCATCATCAAATAGAAACCCACGATGGATGCTTAACATTCCTATCCAGACAGTATGAAGTCTCATTCTTCTGTTTTCATGTGTTCATCCACTCAATCAATATTATGGTATGTTGACTAAGTTCCAGAAATACCACTAAACAGGGACACACACACACACACACACACACACACACACACACACACACACACCAATACTATCCATCTATGTATTCAAAAGTTCATTCCACTTGGTATGAACTGCATTAAGTCTTTTGGTTGGGAATTACAGATAGCTCTGGATACTTTCATCAAAGAAAGGAATGCATGGGAATGGCACAGCAGTATCTAACAGGATTCAAGGACAAGATAAACAAGCAGGCATACTAAATTAGCTAATCTCATTGACAGAAGTTTATGTATCTTCCTTGTGATATGCTTCATTAACATGACTTCGTTATCAGCAACCCCAAATCTTTCAGTTAATGAGGGAACATTATTTGTCTCACTTGAATGTAGTGTCTACCCATGGACTAATTAATGAAAGTCAGGGATAATTGTCATAGAAGACAGACATGACTATTGAGGTCCACTTCTGGGTTAAGACCCTAGACAAACCAAGCAGCCTCTGCAAACTGTTTATACAACGAAAGGAGGAATTGTCTCAAGAGCATCTGACTTAATTTTGTGAAGGGGGTCTTTATTGGATAGGTATGAAGACTAGTGAGAGGGCTAGATGAGAGTCAATAGTTTTTCTTTTCCCAAATGAACTGGAGGCCTCACCTTAAACCTCACATATCCGGATTCAGTCTCTCCAGAAGCCAATGGGAATCCCTACGAGAAATAAGGGAACCCCTGAGCCCTGGGGCTGCCTCAGCTCTATTGTTCCCCGCAAAGTTAGATGACAATCTCTAATGTACGGTTGCTTTTGCCTTACAGAAATACATTGGCTTTTCTATTTGAGAAAAGTTTATTAAAATTCTTTTTACCTACTTTGTCTTTATTTCTCTAATCTATAAAGCAGACTTATGTAAATTCTAACTTATGTAAATTTTATTTTTTAAATATTATTTTTATTTATTTGATGGAGAGAGAGAGAAAGAAAGAGAGAGAGAGAGAATGTGCACATGGCATGGTGCATAGATGGAAGTTAGAAGACATCATTAAGAAGTCAATTCTCTAGGCTGAGAGATGGCTTAGGGGTTAAGCCTCTGCCTTGCAGGCAGAAGGTCCTGAGTTCGGATCCCAGATCCCACATATAACCGCCAGGCAGAAGCGGGGGCGGCCTGCATTTCTGGTCCTGGTAGGGCGGAGCCTGTGAATCCCTGGGCAGAGTAAACAAGGAGGAGGTGGAGGCGGTCCATGGTGGTTCCCGAATTCACCCGTGGTTCTACACACATACACACAGACACACACACACACACACTCATATACATACACACATGCACAATTAATAAAAAAAAAGTTAATTCTCTCCTTCATCCATGTGGGCTTCTGGGGATCAGACTCAGGTCACTCAGTTTACAAGCAGATGCCTTACTCGCTGAGCCTAACTGAATTTTAAATACTTGTCAAGCAGTTCTTCAGTGCTAAGGACCTATCAAATTACTTTTCTATATTAACCTCAGACCAGAAATTTAGCTGTTTTGTTCTCTTAGAGAAATGGTAACTATTGGGAGTTATGCAAGATGAGATTCTCGCCAAGAATTACTGATGCTGGAATGAATAACTCCAAGTAGGTACTGTGATGATCACTGTGAGCACTGGAGCTGAGAAAACCAGAAAGTCTGAAATAGGGTAAACAGAACCGAACAATTCTAGCCATTCCCCAACCTGAGATGGATTCATTTCCCTTCCCCTTGCTCATTAATCTGCTTTGTTCTCCTGGAGACAGAGAAAGAAGTAGTATGAGTTGTCTCCAGACCTGAGTCTTCACAAGGAAGACAGTTCCTATGCTTTTGCTTCTGAAAGCCAGCTGTTATATGTTAAGGAGCTCCTAGTGAACTACTGCATCAGGAGGGCCGTGGAGAGTCTTAAAAGAATGGAGTCCTAGAGACATTTGGTGAGTGCCAGGGCTGACCAAGTGCTCAGCTAATGGAGTTCCTGAGTGAATGAACTCAATGCCGCCCACGTTTGCCCAGTCCACCTACAGATTTGGAAGACACAGCAATGTTTCCTTAGTGTAGGCTATTTAGCTTGAGGTGGTTTGTTATGTAAGGATAGACACCTAAGCAGTTTCTTTCACATGTAAAGTTTCTTTAACATTTCTTTAATAAGAAGTCATTTTTTGTTGATTTTTAGTCTTGTTTTTACCAATACTTTACTAACAATTAT
Organism: Typhlomys cinereus; assembly: GCA_023101885.1. Lineage (NCBI taxonomy): Eukaryota > Metazoa > Chordata > Mammalia > Rodentia > Platacanthomyidae > Typhlomys > Typhlomys cinereus. The sequence goes on along the minus strand of JALPQD010000050.1, from coordinate 3,356,995 downwards.
TAGCAGAGACATTACAGAAAAATCTTCTTCTTGACCTTTTAGTCATACAGTTCCACTCCCAAAGGCAATCACTTTGGGCAGTTTCTTGGACTTTGTTTTGTTTTTCATTGCTTTCTTTTGCTTTATTATTTCAAGACAGATCTCAAGCTGGCCACAGATTTCTAATCATTCTACTTCAGCTTCTTGAGTGGTTGTATTACAGATACCGACCACCATGCCTGATTTTAAGCACTTAAATACAAGCAGAAACATGCATTATCTTTTGCTTTTCTTTTCTTTTTTTTAACATGTCAATGCTATTTTCACAGTTACATGTCTTTCTCACACTCACCAATGTACTTTGGAGGAAGTTCCATACTTAGGTAAAGCTGTCTCATTCTTTTTAAAGATTACATCATATTCTCCTGCATGACAGATCCTACTTTATCTAGCAGTTTCCTATTCATCACTTTGTTTCAAATCACACTGCTAAAAGCAAAGCTATAATATGGCATAGTGACACATGCCTTTAATTGCAGGACTCAGAAGGAGGTGACGGCAATACCATTTTGCATTTGAGGCTAGTGTGGATTACATAGCTGATTCCTCATCTTAAAGAATGAAACAAACACAAAATCAAAGTTATAAATGTGTTTGCATCTGTATTATTTTATACGTGTTCAAGAACATGAGCAAAACCTCACCAATTAAGTCAATAGGCCAAAATATATGTCCATTTTTATTCTGTAGCCGATACCAAATTATATAACACATAAATTGCATCATATTAATGACTACAGTCACTAGCAAAAGGTGAGACTGCTTATAACACTATACTTTGGCTAAGACATTTAGGAGAAAATTTTTAATTGTTGGTCATAATTTTACAATTGATTCTTTAAGATTTTCTGATAATCATAACTTTACCTTCTGTGCCAATGTTATTTTGTACTTCACTTTCTTTGCTCTATGACTGTATTTGCAAGGACTTTCAGAAGCATATTAAAGAACACTGATGATCTGGAACTAATTGTTCTCTTCCTGATCTAATAAGAGGACTTTTACTTTTTTCCCACTTAAAAAAAAAAGCTGACATGATAAAGAGTAAGACTGACATTTCAGAGAGGGCACATTAACTTTGTCATGCTAAAAATAGTGGCCATTCTTATATTTTCAGTGAAGAATTCACCTTTAGCATCTATGGAGTAGGCAGATGATGTTTTTCTCTTTCATTTAAGAATATATGAGTTAAATTAATGTATTTTCTAGTTACACGTATACTTGTATTTTTGGAATAAGCATCATATGCTTGCTTTTGTGTTCTGATTTTATTTAAATTTATTCATTTATTTTTGCTGGTACCTATATGCTAGAATTTTTATTTGTAGCACTAAACTTTAATTTTATAATGGAATTGTTCCATGTTTCAAAAGAAACATGTGGGGCCAGCAAGATAGCTCCAGAGGTTAAGGCAGCTGCTCATAAACTTGGCTAGTTGAGTTCAATCCCTACAAGTCCACATTACTGAAGGAGACTTCCAAAAGTTGTACTCTGACCTCCACACATATGCTATGGCATACATGTGTTCCCTGCCTCTTTCTCTTTCTTTTTTCTCTTTTTTTCTCTCCCTTCTCTCTCTCTCTCTCTCTCTCTCTCTTTCTCTCTGAAATAAAATATTGAAAATGGAAATTTTCTAAGAAATTATTTTATTAAACACAGAAGTAATGTTAGCATGAATAAAAAAATCACTAAAAAGAAATGCCAGTTAATTGAGAAGTGTTGAGAATGAGGGAGGATACCAGTTCTCCTGTGGGAGGAGCTGGAGAACAAGATCCAGGTCATCCTAAATTGGCAAGACAAAAATCGAAGAAGTTTGTATCAGATTTTAGAGAAGTGGAGAGAGAGGGAAACCAGTGCTTGACATAGTACCTTAAATGGAGGAATGGCAAGTCATATGCTGAGGTAGACAGAATAAGAATAAAAATAGGTTAAAGTCCTATCTTACTTCACTGCAATTGTCCTGCCCTTAGAAAAGAAAAAGAACCCCTTTCCTGTGGAAAGCATTTAACAGAGCGCAAGTTTTGACTCTGACCTGTAGGGGGTCAATGTAGGGGTCAATGTCTAGCTCCAGCGTTGCCCGTCCCAGTGAAGGAACTTTTCCACTGTTAGGACAGATACTCTGGCACAAGGTTTATAACAAGAGCTGAAGGGACGCACTCCTGGCACAGGAAGGGCGGCTTTGGTGGGAATCAAGGCAATGGCCAGCGTGTGAGAGAGCAGGCAAGTTCAAGACAGGTGGGTAGACTTGGCCCTCCAATGCTCTTGTTTCTACAAAGGTCCCTTTCTGTTCTCTCATGGGAAAGGAGAGCTGAACCTGAAAATCAGTGGATGTTCTCAAATGTTCTGCACGTCTGCAGCCCTGAGCAGGATTCAGTCTGGCTTTTATTTGTTTAAGTGTTTGAGTTGAGCAATGATATCATCCAGCCTATTAAGCTTAATGTGAGATGAGATAATTTACAGGCCTTATTAACATATGACACTGAACAGAGTCTGCTCTGCATCTCATTATGTGGGTAACTTTGGACAAGTTTATTTTGTGACGCTGAGCCTCAGTTTTCTCATCTGTAAAATGACTGTTATAAAAAGAGCTTCACCAATTACCTCACCAGGCAGTTGTGAAAGGATCAAATGAGATAATGAATATATATGGTACATTGAAACTACTCTCAAACATACAGTGTGTTACAAAGTCACCTTTGAAAATTACCTTTGCTTATAACAACAACCCATCCAATTCTAGGGTAAACTGCATTTCTTTTTTCCAAAGTAAGAATGAAGAAAACTTCCTTTCTACTTTGTTTTTAGAAAGTACCTTATTAGAGTCTAAATGGGATGGGTTGATAAATTGATCAGCTTCTACTAGCCTCTGAAAAGCCTTCTCCAACCATTGTGATAGATTTCTAGCTGATCAACTAGATTGTAAGAATCATGAATGTGGGCAGAATCATTAGCTAAATAGAAAGATTTTAAATGAAATAGGGCTAAGAACCTAAACACTAACATAAGAAAAAGCCTTGAGGGGCTAGAGAGGTGGCTCAGGGGTTAAGCCTCTGCCTTGCAGGCGGAAGGTCCTGAATTCAGATCCTAGACCCCACTATAGGCGCCAGGCAGAAGCGGGGGGGGGGGGGGGGGGGGGGCGGCTGCGTTTCTGGTCCTGGTAGGGTGGAGCCTGTGAATCTCAGGGCAGAGTAAACAAGGAGGAGGTGGAGGCGTCCATGGTGGTTCCCGAATTCGCCCGTGGTTCTGTACACACACACACACACACACACACACACACACACACACACACACACAATTGAATAAATAAATAAATAAATTTAAAAAATAAAAAAGCCTTGATTAGCATAAGAAAGAGGGAAATAGTATGTTTTTCAACAAATAACAACAATTAAAAATATATTGACTGCAAAATGTTTATTAAAAGTATTGACTCAATAGCTAGACTCTGTGAATTTGGATTCAGCATCTGTCATTTTATAACTGCATGAAGATTCTTAAGAATGCTCTCTAAATTGTGCTTCAGTTTCCTTATGTATGCAACAAGGATGTAATGGTACCTCTCTCACAAGATCATTGTAAGGGTTAAACAAGTTAATATTTATAAGGTACTGGAAACTGAATACACATGAGTGTAGCACAGAGATTTATTCATGAGTTATCTTTCCAGATGCTTACTAGTCTGCCAGATCTGAATACAATCTCTATGTTTGCTCATTTATAAAGGTTCCCATGTCTAACTGAATACAAAGTTTAAAGGGACTACATGTTTATAGACTTGAAAACTCATAGACTTTTTTTTATAGCATTTAGTGTAAAAATCCATATCTAAGTATATCACAAGTGGTTTCTTTAGATCACATAAAGCCAGTTTGGAGATTGTGGATCTCAGATCTGTTCTCAGTTTAGACAAACATTTCACTCTTCATGCCTTAGCTGCTGTCTGCAGAAGTATTTGATATAATAAAAATAAATTCTGACTTGACAAGGATGTCATAAGATGAAAATGAGATAACGTTTTTGAATTCTGGGTGCTTGCCGGGAGAGGCGCCACCTAATGCAAATCGCAATTATTCACATCATCTCATATCCTACTGGAGGCTCTTTATGTGCTATTATCTTATTAAACGACTAATGCCAATCTTGGAAATTACAGTGTCGGGGGTGGGGGGGTGGGGGTTAGATCATTAAGATCATGATGCCAGACAGCCTCCTGCAAGAAAGTGGTTGGGAAGGCGCCATGAGACTGCAGAGCCTAAACTCTCATGTAGCAGTATCCATACCCGTTCCCTTGGGGAAAGCCTGAGAGGCAAATTGAAGTGCTTTGCAAACGTGGTTCCCTTGGGGTTCCTTTCTATGAATTATGAGTGTCAGCAGTCCACAGGAGTTGAACAGTAAGATATAGATCATGAGCTTCTACCTTAAGTTCATTAGCCACTTCCCAGGGTTTTTTGAGTGGTTTAAAATGCCGTGGAATTCATTGACTTGAATCTTCTCTCACCCATTCCAAGGTTATCTGGGACAGACAATAGCCAACAGATGTTTGAGGAAATTAATAAACTCAGAGAAGCATCTTCCTACGAAATTCTATTTGTAGGAGACTGAATAGGCATAAATTGATTCACAGGAAACGTTGTTGATGAGCAAGGTGATGTTAGGCAGTGCACAGATGAATATTTCATGCACATACATACATGGTTATCTGAAAGGTAAATGTAGGACACGAAACTGTGCATTGATGTGCACTGTCGCTTAAGCTGATAGTTGAAGATGATTGGTAGTAAAAATGTAATTGGCTCAAAATATTAGGTAATTAATAATGATAAGGAAAAATAATACAATTTTTAAAAGTAAAAGTTAAGGAAATACCATATTGAAAGAAAGGTGAGGGCATTCATTTCAGAGTCTTGAATTTCTGTGTGAGGAATCAGATACCAGAGCAGATGTTAGAGGAAAATGATTTTTTGCATCTTGAATGATCGCCACAGACATGCTTTCTGTCATCTTTGGGTCAAGCTTGGTTGTCTCTGTTTTATAGATGGAGAAACAGATTTATTGTCCTTGGGAAGTTATGCAAGAAGGAATTGGCAAGTGAATAGAAATCTGTATATGTTGAAACACTGTTTAGGGAAAGGAACGCTAAGTGTTTTCCATCAAGTAGAGAACTATTTAACAAAACCAATAGATACGCATTTAACTCCTTGTACACCCACATAATCTAACAATGATCTTAAAATTCCAGGACCTCTCATTTATTTACCTCATGCTGAGAGCTGTGCTGGGTATGGAGGCCTCAGTGGGAATTACCTTGTTCATCTTTCCAGGAGCTTACATGTGGATGAATACCATGCATTGCTAGTCTAATGAGACCTCCTGATCATATTTTGTTTGAATATTAAGTAGTATAAAATTTGAAAAAAATCATGTCATCATTTAAGTATCTGACTATTTTACCCATAAGTCTGACTTAAAATCACAAAGGCCAGGTAAAACCAAGACTGAATTCCTGCCTTGCTGGACTGTGGCTGGGGCTATGTACTTGCTCTCTCTCTCTCTCTCTCTCTCTCTCTCTCTCTCTCTCTCTCTCTGTCTCTCTTTCTCTCTCTTCCTTGACTTCCCTCTAGTCTGAGTTCACAACTTGTCAGTTCATTTTCTTCTGGATCCAAGTATAGGGAGCAAGCAGACAAGGCAGCAACCCTTTGAGGGCTCCCTGAGGGGTGATAAAATGAGCTCAGTGGACATTCCCCTGAAGTGAGAAAAAATCCACACTGTGTCTCTGCAGAATCTAAATTATCAGAATAAATATATGCAGTATGTTGTCTGTAAAATTTTACCTATTTCTTTTCCTGTTAACAAAATTCTTTCCCATCATTTGCAGAGTTTAGAATTATGATCCACATGTTGTTATTGGACACTCAAATAGAGTGAGAATTTTCTGGAAGTAGAGCCTATACAGGTGGTTTCTTAAGAAACTCCTAACAGGGGGAGGGGAAGGATAAGAAGAAGGAAAAAAGTGGTCCTAAGGAAGCCTAGCCTTGGCCTGGATGCTGGAGACTGGCTCTGAAGCATTAGCAATACTGAAGAATTGCCAGATGCTGAGCACAGGGTGCCAAGCTTTTGTTTCTTTCTGTCTGCTGTTGTTTATAGTCTGCCCATGAGCTTTCAGGATAAGGCAGTTCCTCTACTTGCCCAGGGCAATTTCTCTAGGACAGGTCCTTTGCAGTCATCACTCAAAGCATCATGGGGAGGACCATTAGCCTCATAGATGGTAACAGCAGCTTCAGCTCAATCCCGAACATCCAGTGACATCCAAATGACAGCACTTTCTATCCCGGACACACACACACACACACACACACACACACACACACACACACACACATATACATATATCTTATGTATGATATGGTCATGGAGCAGAAATTTCAGAAAATGCAAGAGTCCCTTTTCAAATAACTGAAAATTAAAATCCAAGAGTAGGAAGGCTAAATAGGCAAATAGAATATGCACAGGGATATACATATGCACATAATATACATGTATTGATGTAAAATATATGCTTTCATGTAAGTATAGACCGAAGATATGATTGTAAATGTTTGGAAAAAAATCTTACCCTAAAAAATGAAAACCTTTGTTGTTCAAAGGGCTTAGAAAATAAATTCTCCTTCAACAGCCCCTATACCCTTGGGCTTTGTTGTAAGAAGGAAGAAAGCATTTCCAAGAAATATCAGGGTGTCCTTCCAGTGTATTCCTGCTTTGTTCTGAAACAACCTGAGCTCAGAAGTGTATTTCATCAAGTATAAAAGAATACATTTTGCTAACTATGAATAGAGAGAGAAAATGGGAAGGGAATCTAAGGTGGTATAAAACAGAGATCCTTTTTTAAACTTTAGAAAAGTTTAGGTAAAGGTTCTACATAATTCTCTTTATAAAAGACTACTAAACGTGTGCTCATTCCTAATCTCATTGATAAAAGCATTTGAGGCACATTAAGGGTAAAATAAAAGAAGCAGAAGTCCAAGGTAAAATGCAGTTTATTTTATTTCTTCCCTGATCTCTACTCATAATATCTTCAAGGTATCATTCTAAAACTATTAACATAACTGACCATTTTGCAAAATAGAAAGTGTGGGTGCGTTACATCTCCTTTTGCATAAAAGTGTTTAATTAGAAAAATAACAAAATGGAAATGAAATTGGTACTTATTATGACTAGAACAGGGAATTGTCCTAGAGAAGAAAACTCAGTTTTAATTTACCAAAGGCAGAAAAAAAAATGTAAAGTGAGTGGAGGAAACAAGTAAGACAGAAAAGAATCCTAGAAAAGAATTATTTTAGAACTCATATCATCGACTCAAGTATATGGTTCCTGCTTGGAACAGAGACGGAATTGATTTCTGAGTCACAGTGTTTCTATCTAGTCCCCTTATTCTTTTCTCTTTTTCACGTACTCCCCAAAGTCCAACACAATAGTTAAAAAAAGATGGTGATATGTGATTTAATTTTTTTTTACATTGAAGAAGTCTACTTTAATTGTCTGTTAACAAAAAAGTCAGGTCCTCTAAATGGTGTATAACCATCAGATTAGATAAAGTCTATACCAAATTAGCATACAGTCTTATTCTGCACTGCATTAGAAACCTAATTATAACTGTGAACTAATTCAGTGTGGAACTGTATGCTAAAATATGATAATTGATATAGAATGGTTTTGCAAGAATGAGTTGTGTTTTCCCATGTCTTTCTGAATCATTGTTGATCTGTTGCCTTTAAGTGGTGAGTCACAGGCCATAAAGATCTTCCTCATCATAGAATATGACAGTTGTAGTAATTCTTCCTGCTGGCATTTATCGGTAGACTTTAACAGGAAATCTTTTCATGAAAAAAAAAAAGTGAATAAGATCCACAAGTTGGGTCCCTGAGTCTTTTGTCCATTTCAATCCTGCTCTGGGTGCTGAGTTCTGAGCTTTTGGACTTCTTGCTTTATGATGTACATTACACCATGTAACACAACAGGTGCTCTGTGTCAAAGGACAGTGCCCAATTGTCAGGAACTGATATCCTCAGGCAAGTACAACTGCCTTTCAGAACACATCTTCATAATTTGGTGCTCTGTGGTAAATTCAATGGCCAGTGCAGAAAGGTAATGAAAAGAGAGGACAGCGAGGGGTTGTGGATAAACCAGAAACATACTCCTGTTCCATCTATAGGGTCCTTCATCTGTGGGTACAATGCCTGAATTTGGATACAGCTTCAAACTTATTGGTCTTTGACAAGTTCTTCCATTCTTTACATCCCAATATCCCATATGTATGATAAAGCTGTGAAAGTATCAGCTTTACAGTTTGCTATAAAGAGGATAAATGTGCAACACTAGGAATACTCCATTAATTGTCATTCATTTATTCTCTTGTATTATTATGAGCAATCTTAAACTTTGAACATCATCTTAATGTGAATTATTTCAGACTGAATCATATCATTAAGTAGCATAAAATCTGTTTTTATCAAATAATATTAACCTATATTCCAGCTCATATTAGAAGTTTAAGATTTTTCTGTCTGTTATCAATAAAAATCTCATTTAGAATTTTGATGAAGAAAAGTAAAACCTACAAAATTGGCATAAAATTTTTAAATGGAATTGGTGGTGGTTTCAATTACTGAAAGTAATTGAATTATGTTTATAAAACAGATGAATAAAGCTGACTGTAATGTTCATAGGATGTGCATAGGTTTTAAATAACAAATGTATGAATTCTTTTTTGAGAATTGCACAGAAAGTAGAAAGCATTGAGTTATTTGTGAAAATATTAGATAAGAGTATATGTACCTATTCCATTGTAATTGGAATGATGTTATTGTTTACCCTATAGTTGTTGCTTCTGATTTTGCATATTTTTCCAACTTTTTAATGCTTCCTGAACCAGGGCAAATGATGGCTATTAGATGAGAAAAATCAATTTAATTATCAGCTATTAATTGTGTTGCCTTCAAACAGACTCGCAAAGGTCGTCCCCTGAATCAAGTATCTCAGGGGCGTGTGTGTGTGTGTGTGTGTGTGTGTGTGTGTGTGTGTGTGTGTGTGTTTATATTTCAATCTGTGACTCTCCATTAAGCTTTTGGTCCAGTTTTCAACAGGACAGGATATTATACAGAGAACTCACTTTTTCTGTTTTAAGTATCACATAACTGCACATAATTTAACTTTGAGTTCTTTCCTTTCTAGCTAACAGGAGTAAGGTAAATAAAGTTTGACACATGTCACTTTGTGTTCTTTCTGTCAAATCCAGGACAAAGGAAATGGCATTTTCACAACCTTCTGGTGTCTCTTCAGGGTGATGAGACAACTAGCTCATTTATGTCTTACATTTCACATCAGCTTTCCTGGTCACCTGTAAATGAGGGCAACATTGGGACTTTGATGGTCAGGATCATGTATCTCATTAAATCGGAGCAAAATGAGGTGCTTTTCCAATTCATTCAGTTTTCTTGTTGTTTTGATGTAGCTCGGGCTGACTTCCAACTCAAGATCTACCTGATTTAGTCTCCCTAATGTCAGGATTACAGTCATCTATCATAATACCAGTTTCCAAATTCATTCATTTTTCCACTTTAGCATTCTTTGGTGAATCCATAATAGTACATTAAGTTCAGGGGATTGAAAAGAATATGAGCACCACTGGAAGGTATGGAAAGATGTGCAATTCTAGACATTGTGTAAATGCGACATCAGCAAGCATGGGGGCATAAGCATCGAAGGACTCCTATTCTTAGGCCTGGGCCTTAGGTGCAAGTGATGGCAGAGGTATCCTTTAGATGATACTATATGGGGAATGTCTGGAATGTCCCAGGCCAACAGTACTTCATAGTAGGACTACCAATGGTGATAGACTTCAAGTTTTTTTTTGTTTTGTTTTTTTTTGTTTTGTTTTTGCCTGCAGTGGTATGCTTTCAAATCTATTCTCCTACAATTCCCTGAATGATATTTTTTAAACATAATCCAGATAATTACTCATGTTGCTTTTAAGTTGCTTTTTCTCCCCTTCAGCTCAAGAAGCACACTGAAGCTCACTGCGAAGGACTCCAGGAACCTGCCACAACTACTTCTTTTCTTATCTCATGCCTGAGAAAGCACACTTCTGTGTCTGCCTCTCCGGGGTACTTTAATTCTTTATTTTCATTCAGTCTGTGCTTAGGATCCGGGACTTGGGTGCCAGTTAGATCTGACTGGCTGCTGACTCTGCTGCCTCCTGTCTCTCTGTTCTGCAGTTGTGGGGGTGTTTGCCCCAGATGATCAGTTCCTGAAGTATACATGATCTGCGTCAGGGGACTGTTGTGGGATTAAGTAAAACATGCACAGAACATACATTGCCCAATGTATACTGAATAGTTGCCATAGTTACATAATACGCTTCTGCAGTAAAATGCCTAACCCAACCAATTTAAAGAGAAATGGCTTAATTCCAGCTCATGTTTCCAGGCTTCAGTCTGTCACGGTAGGGAGGTAGCTAAGGGAATTGGTCACTACACATCCATAGCAAGAGTTGAAAACAATGCCAGTACTCAGGTCTCCTCATTTGTAGATAGCTGATGGACTGTTCATCATGGGTCAGTCTTCCCACCTTAAGTCAAGCAATCAAGACCATCTCCTATGGACTTAGCCAGAGGCCTAGAGAATACTTCTACACCTATAGAATGTTTCTCAGATGTGCCTCGAAGCTCATCTCCCAGGTGTCAGGTTGATAAAATTAATGAAAACCACACTAGTGAAGATGTCTTTTCTGTTGCTATTTATTTTGAAGATATTGGAAAGTATAACCTTTTCCAGGCAATCTTCCGTATTCTTGCTTTTAACTTCACAGATAGTCTTGGAGATTCCCCTTAAGTGACCCTTATCACGTAGGAAAACGGTATCTATTATATAATTCTGTGATATGTAGACTCTATTCAATGTAATGTTTGAGACTGGGAACCTCCTGAAGCGGGGCTGTACCATCATAGCCATTTCCAGACCTTAAGCATCTAGTACCGTGCCTGGCACTAGGCACTTTGGTTTTATATGTTAAGGAGACAAATCCCTGAGAATGTTAAGGAGGGAGGGGGAAAAAAGGACAGGCATGTACTTTACATGCGTTTTTCTGATGCTGTACCAGGAATCCAGGTGAGGTGATGAAATCACAGAGAGTCAGACACCGTAGGTATGTACCTAGATGACCAGATGGTACATTCCAACACAAGCATCTAGATAAAAGACCAAAATCCTAAGGGAGGACAGTAAGCCTGGGATTCCCAATATGACACTTCCTGCTGGTCCCTCTGGGAAGGAGGTTTACCAGATTCATTCTGGCTAGAGTGGAGACAAAGGCAGGAGGCAGGACAATTTTTCATAACCAAAAGACACAAATAAGACTCCCCCCAAATCCCCCAAAACTCCCCCAAAATTGGGTAGTTTTTCTACCCAATTACTAGTGCCTTTTGATTTCTAAATATTATGAAAATGATATATTTTAAGGAAACCCCCACCTTGATTACCCACAGAAAAGGGTCATCTCATTGACAGGCCTTGTCTAATAACTTTCATAATTTCAGAGTTTGATCTGGAAGAAAGAAAAAAAAAAAAACCAAGATGGTCCGTGGACTCCTAAGGATGCTCTGGCTAAGTCATAACTACCCACACAGGGCAAGGCTACATGTTGAAAAAAGAAATATAAAATCAACAATCAACAGAGATGAGCCTCCTTTCTGCTTATGAGCCACAAATTTATGTTCATGCTTCACGGGCAAGCACGGCTGGAGCGCTTTTCTATATGACCAATAGAAACAAAACAAAGTCTGACAGACAGAAAGGCAAGAAGTTCGGGAAGCTGCTTCATGGTTATTGTTACTAGGGAAACCAGTTCTTTAGTATTCATGTGTTCAGCAGACGGCTGTGTGGAATATCTGAGGCAGAGGCAGCATCTCAGACCAGTATGAGGAGGAAAAAGGAATGAAAACAACCATCTGGACAAATAAAGGATTGTGTCTAAGATGGTATCGGTGATTTAGCCATCAGCCATCATTTACAGTGACTTTAAAAATGACCTTATTGCCCCCATCAAGTACTGAAAGTGTGATCAGGGACTCGCCTTCCCCTGCTTTATGTTATAATATTCACATGCCGTTCACTCTGAGAAAGCTTCTCCAGGGACAAAGATTCTTGAAATCTAGTTCCATTTCAAGAAAATCATTATTACAGGGAAAGAGTTTCTGAAATTTATGTCCATTTATTCTTATTGCAAAATGCCTTTCTTTTAGCGCTTAAGGAAAGTGGTGGCAAATGCATCCTTAGTGACCTCATTTTTGTGACACTTTCTCTGGCAAGTCAATAGGAGTATTTATCATCTGCTGGCACCAGTCCTAAAATATAACAGCAGGCAATTCTGTGGAAATGAGACTTCCACAAGAACACAACCACTGACCAGAATGATGGGCAGTTTGGTGGTTAATCTCAACTGTCATCTTGAAAGGACTTAGAATCACCATGGAAACGGACTTGTCTGTGAGGGATTTCTAGAGTAGGTTAATTGAAATGGGAAGACCCACCTTAAGTACATGCGGCATTCGATGGACTAGGGTCCTGGACTACTTTAAAACGAGAAAGAGATCTGAGCAAAACATTCATTTCTCTGCCTTCTGAGCACTGAAGTGATGCAATCAGCTGCCAAGGATTTTTCTTCTATGACGGGCTATAGCCTGAAACTGGGAGCCAAAATAAGCCCTCCTTTCCCTAAGTTGTTTTGTCAGGTATCTTAAATCACAGAACAAGAAAAGTACATATCGGTGATGATCAAATGATAGATGAGAGAGCAAAGTTGTGGAACTGACCCGCGGTGATCCACAGAGTCGCTGACTTTAAGAACTTTGAAGAGATAGGAAAGAAAATACACTTTTCGCCTCATGTGTAAGAGTTTGGCATTTTAATGTAATTCCTGAAAAACAATTTAAGAGACGTCTTTGTTTTGGGCGTGGTTTCAGTCCACAGCCACTCGGCTCTCTTGCTTCTGGGTCCATGTACGGTGAAAGAGAGCGTTTCCCAGGCATACCTGCTTACCACGTGGTGAACAGAAGCAGGAGAGAGGACAGGGAAAAGGGGCAGGGGCGAAACATATCCTTCAAAATCAGAGACTAATTTCCTTAATTTAGGCCCACCTCTAATTTTCAAAGAGCAAAATTTTATCAATAGAGTATATATATATGTCATTTTGATTACTTTCCCCTTTACCTTTTTTTATCGTGAACAATACATTTTATTTTTTAAATTTAATGAAATATTTTTGAAAAAAGCATTAATAAATATTAGACATTGAGACTTAAATTATTAAACATATTAAATAAATTTATACTGCACTTGATCTTTGCTTTACCTTTTCTTATCTCCCTCCACCATTCCCTGCTACACCAACTTCCTTTCCCTACAAGTTTTTCTTTCATTTTCATGTATTTTTATTTTGTTTCGTGTCTCACTGGGTTTAACCTTGACTTGGGACTATCTCTTAGAGCTGATGAGGGTCCCATGAGGTCTCAGGTCTTAACAGCTCATTCAGTATGCACTCAACAGTGGGTTAGTGTCCTTTTGATTCAACCACATTTCAACAGTGGCAGCACTATCTGGGAATCAAGGCTTCCACAAATAAGACTTTTGGAGGGACATTTCATATCCAAATACAAAATACTGCATTTTCTCATTAGAAGGATGTTCAATGACTTTTATAATCAGATTGTGTCTGACTAGTGATTCTCTTACTACGAATCTTATCAAGGGGCTAAGAACTCATCCTCTTACTAGGAAAATTATTGAAGCTAAAATACTTCTCAGATGAAAGTTAGACTGTCCATACCTCTTCCTCTTTGATCTTTATGGTCAGCAGGAAATCACTCCTGTGTGTCCTTATTTGGAGATATGAGTGTCCATCACACTAGACTTACTGCTCTTAACATCCCAGTGCGTGGTCATGTCATAACAACCTTTCCCATCTATGAGATGAGCATCAACTGTAACCAAAGCTTTCTGCTGAATGTGGTGAGAGATGTAAAAATGAATAAGAGACAGTCAAATAACTCACAATGGATGGTAAATAGAGTGAAAAGTGCAAATCACATTATTATTAGCAGTTTTGAAATGTGAAATGTGACTTTAATTTCCCTGGTCTCAAACAATTCAGCTTCTTTACCTTGGACCTCAAGCCTATTCCACTCCCAACACTGGCTTCATTTAGTTTGCTTCCTCTTCTTCCTCTCAACTTTTAGATTCCTGTGAAAATGTTCCTTCTCAAGGAAGTTTTCTTTAAATTATCAGATCAGACCTACCGCCAATCATCTCATTGCTGTTTGATTACTTTTATTAGGGATTATTTCACACTCTCTGTCTTCCCCTATTAGACTCTAAGTTTCCTGGATCAGAAACTCAGTAAGCTTCTTGTTCATCATCAAGCTCAGTAGCTATCATAGATCTTGGTACAGAAGTAACTTTTGATAAAAATTTCTTATGTGAATGAATCAATGTCTATGAGGACTTAAGTAAGAGAGAGAAAAAAGACCTTGAAATAGAGCCATTAAGCAGTGCTGCTGGTTGAAGGTTGTTCCTTTCCAAGCATTTACTATATACATAATGCCTTGAATATGGAATATTTGTAGGATGAATGGATGGATGAATGGATGATGAACTGGGAATAGCTATCTTTCATCTTTCCTTCTTTTTTGTTTTTTTTTTTTGCATGAAGATACTTTACATAAGCAGTATTGTTTTAAAGCCATTTGTGTATGTGTACATGCACACACACACACACACACACACACACACACACACACACGTGTACATCCCCCAACCTAGTAAAAGGTGGGTAGAAAAAGAAACATCCAGTCAAAGCCCCAAGATGGGTTTGGTAGATAATTCTTTGTTATTTTCAGGAAAAAATAGGTTCTGGCCTATTGCAGTTACTTTGCATGATTGCCAGTAAATTTACGATTGTCCAATTACAGTTCTTACTCCTGCTTTGAAGGAGAGTCAACACCAGGGGCTGAGGAATAGCCACACCATATTCACAGGACAGCTGAAAAAGGGACAAACTTCTTTTGCCAGATAGCATGTCTGTTCAAATATGCTGAAGAATGCCAATCTAATTAACCAGCTCCCTCCATCTTATTCACCCTGCCCAGGGATTGGTCTCACCTACCATGAGCTGCACCTTCCCCATCAATTAGACATTCTTCTGCTGGCTCACTCAGGGTCTAACCCAACTATTAATACCTTACCCATGTGCCTAGAGTTCCAGTCTTCAATTGCCAAGTGGGTGCCAGGAGCCATATACCACATAGCCCATAGGTTAGTACAGTAAGTTGTTGGGCAATTTTGATTTTCTTAGGAAAAACTCAATTATTTTCAAGAAGCTTTGGCAATGAGTGCTGACTTGATAAGTTCCTGTCTTGTACATCTTTGGACTTCATCTGTAGCTCATTCATTCATTTTATTCACTCATTTCCTCAACACACATTTATTGAATATCCAACAAATATCTGTTATGGAATGATCTCTGTACAGAGAAAGATTATAGTCAGGCTCTCTCCCAGTTATGTAGGAAAGTCCATATTGTGAAGAAATGATTCCAGTCTAGCATGAATGTTGGAAAACAGACACTTTCAGCATTCAGTACTTCCCCATTTGTAGCACTCATCACATTCTCGAATCTTCAGTGGCTCTGGGCTCTGAGAGCACAAGACCGCTTTTACCTTCTCTACCATGGTTCTTCTGCACCACTACCCCTGCAGAGGGTAGGCTCACAGTGAATGTTGAGGAACTAACTACAAGTAGCAGGTACAAAGTCTTGTGCTCTGTAGTGAACCATGCATTACTTCATGCCACCTCCTTGACACAGCTGCTGATACACCACTTTGCACATAAGGGAAACAAGGCACAGAGAAGTTGAGGAGCTTGACAAGTTCATACAGCACAGTTGACATTCAGTGTAGCCATGTTTGAATCCAGTGAAAATGCTGCTATTCAACTGATAATGTATAAATAGCCAGAGAACACCATAAGCAAGTACTACTGTAAGTAGATCAACTGTATGAAAGGTTGTCGATGGAGCACTGCAGCAGCAGATCAGAGACAATGTCCAGGGGCAGCTTCATGAGATGACCTCGCAAGATGGGGTGGACTGCTATCTGTGGCAGAAGGAGGGGAGCAACACAGATACGACCCCTGCCTCCTCCACACATTTGCCATGTTTGTTGGGTACCACATTCTGTGATCATGGAGGAAACAAGCAGAGCTTAGAACCACACAGCGGGAACAGCTATGATATTAAAGTCCGGTGAAGTGTCCTGAGGGTTCACAGGAAAGTCCTCCATGTGAGAGAGATTCAGTGGGGCTGGTGGTTCAAGTCGTGCAGAATATAGGCCTCTAGGCTGGGGAGCGAGGTGAGAAGTAGGCACCACCAGGAAGTACCCTGGGAATTTTTACGGAATAAATTCTGGATGCAGACAAAATCACTAGGGGTAAGGAGGTGACAGACGAGAACTTCCAAAGATTCCCATGGCCTATATAATGGAACAGGATTTGTGGTGAAATAGGAAGGCTGTGACTCACAGAGGTGATAGAAATACTGAGCCTCAAGTCCAGTCAAGTTTAGAGTTGACAGAACCCAGAGAATTATCAGTCACTCTCGGTGTTCTGTGAGACACAGGTGGTTTGACTTAATTGGTTCGTCTCTAGAAAGCTTCAATTATCTTTCTACACAAAATGTTTGTGTAGGTGCTAGAGTCTCTCTTTAACAACCCTCCTGTGAGTGATGGCTCGTTTGGGAGCTTCAGTGCTGGCATGTACAAGGTTGTGATTCCAATCCCAGCACCATAAAACAGAAATAAGAACTAATCTTTTTGATTGTGTTGTAATTCAACTGGGCTTCCTCAATGGTTAGAAGTTGCCTGTTTCAACATTAGTTGGTGGAGGGAAATACTTCAAAGACCATGGATTGCTACCTCTTGTTCTAAATGCATGCTCTGTGTCTCTTTCAAGAATCAGGAGTCCGTTCTGTCTCTTCCATGTATACAACATGATTGACAGTCTCACATTTTCTCTGTTTTCTTTCCTAAGACAGATGTGGGCAAGATTTTGCTCCCTACTGTCAGTCAAGGAAGCTAAACAGCTGCAGATATGCCTTTGCTAGAGATTATATCACAGTCACTTAGAATAGTAGTAGCCCTAAATACTCTCGTAATAAGCCACCTGAGGTGAAAACTTTTATAATGATCAAAAATAGACAGACTTGAGTTTCTTAACTCAATTCCCAAATCAACCACCAAATGTTTTCAAATATGACTATATTCTTGGTATGGCTCACAATACCATCATACATTAACCCTAGGCAAAGATTGTCATAGAATAGAAAAGTGTTAAATTAAAGAACTAAAGCAAATCAGGCAAAAGGTCCTATTTCTGTTAAGTGTATGATCACAAATCTGAAACACATATTACACATATTTAGATTTGTCTGAACACAACCAAGATCTGGCCAGTAGTTTTGCTGTAGCTGGGCAGCACTTTAGCCTGTCTAGTCTGTGTGGTCATGGACAAAGCTTTGGAGAGCGATGGCTGTCACTGTGACATACTCATCTATCATCATGGGACCTGAGTGGAAAGGAAGTGGCATGGCTACTCATTGGTGAGTTATTCAAGTATCGACTTTCTATAACTGTTTTAATGCTTAGAATTTTAGCAAAAAAAAAAAAATACCAAAAACTCTAAACAATGAAACATCTTTACTTCCTTATGTTTAACCTAAAAAAACAAAACAAAACGGCAAACGTTTTTGGGAACAGTTATGTCTGGTGTCTTCTTCACCATTTGCAGTCCCAATGCAGACAATCCTTGGAGAGATCAACAGACAGATTTATGTTGCCATGTGTCTGTGGGTGGTTTAAATGTTAATGACGCTCTTAGCTGTAGGAATTTGGTAGTGATATTTCTGATACCCTGGAAAGGAAGATGTGACTAAACTGAAGAGATGAAAGATTGGAAATTTACCTGACTCAACATGAAACTGTCATCAGCATCACCTGGCCTGCCTCCTCCTTTCCTGCTGATTATTTTGCTCCTCTAAAGAAATGATCTCTGGAATTTACCTCAGCTGAGTGTCTATCAAAGTTTTACAGACTCCAAACAATACTGTCAGCAGTGGGGAAGAGGTGATGCAGCAGGATTCCTCTGGAAAAACATGACATGCTCGGCATTCAGAAGGACAGACAGCAGTAATTAAAGAACTCCAAATGTACATTTACCCCTTACAGTTATCTCCAAAGCATTGTGGATTTCAATCAGTTCCTTTCTGGCCTAAAATATAGTATCCTCAAATTATTCAAAGGTCTTTCACATTTTCTACACAAAATATTTTAATAGCATAAATTATTCACTGAAGCAAAAATACATATATAGAATCTCTATTTTTTTTCCTCCCAAGTAATTCATTCTCCCTAAGGATTTCAACAATGCGATTTGTGTTTGAGTACCTTAGGGGGGGAAAAACAGTCTTCTTCAGTTTGAGGAATAAATCATATGTGACATATGTGACACCATAACATTTGTGTTATTTTTAAACATAACTAAGTAGAGCCCGTAGAAAGAGGACCGAGAGAGAATGGTTTAAGGGAAAGAAGAACAAGTAACACAATTTCATGAATGCCAAGAAAATCTAACTATGGAAAGGCAGATGCCAGTCTTCTTCCAGGGTTGAATATCTTGTTCCTTATGCCTCCGTCACACTCATAAATATGCTTTCATGTGTCAGTTGTCAAATAAATATTTCTCTGCATACCTACAGCTGCTTCCACACTGGGAATACTGATTCCATATTATCCTAGTTATGGTCACAAAACTTACATTACACGGTATCAACACCTGATAGAAGATTTTACTCTTTGGATGTGGTCGGGTTGGAAATATGGATTGATTGTCCCCCAAAATGCTATTTTAGTTTCCTGTGAAGTAGTCAAAGCTGGGTGATGGCTTATTTCTTTGTCCCAGCTGTGTTTTCAAGAATACTGTTAAAATCCCTTGACTTTAGACTAAGTCAAATCCAAGCATTAGCAAGTCTCAAAAACTAGACACAGAGAGAACACTGCTTGTTGACTATGTAAGGAGATCATGTTCCATTTCGACAGTGTGGCTACCTGGTTTAGGGAGTCAGGAGACCAATGGAGGACAGAGAGTAGAACTCTAAGGACAGTAGGAAGTTGGCACCTTAGGATCCAAAAAGCAGTAAGATAAGCAAAGTTTACCCATGGAAGCACTAAGTTGTTGGTAATTTCAACAACAGGAAATCTAACTCCCAGAAGTCCAAGAATATCTCCACCTGGGAATTTTCTCTCCAGTCTAACAAGCTCATCCAGATGAGTCTTCTCACACACACTCCTAGGATAGCGCTTTCTGTGCTATGTGATGTTGTGTGGTTGCGGTGGGTCTAACTCATTTGAAAATTCTTCAAAGTACCTCTCATCAAGAGATGGAATCTAGTTCCCTTCCCATTAAATACTAGACTGTCCTTGATGACTTGATTCTAATTTAGGAAGGAACAGGAATGATTCTCTGTGGCTTTCAAGGTTGGTTATAAAGGATACTGGTTTCTCTTGTATTCCTTTGGAGCATGGAAACCACATGCTAGGAAAACCACAGATTAAGAGACCACATAGACAGATGCCTAAAGAGACCCAGCAGTTGTAGCACATATGTTCTAGTTGTTCTATCCCTGTGTCAGACAGGGGAATGAAGAAGAAGCTTTTTAGTTGGCTTGCTCCCAGCAAAAACTGCTCTCAGCAGCTCCTGAACCAGAACTACCCAAACAAGCTGAATTCATGGAAATCATGAAGATTCAAAAAGAAGTTGAATGTTATCTTTTAAGGTACTGATTTCCTAGGTGATATTTTATAACAGACAACTGGAACTTTACTGTTACCTAGAAGTGAGTTATAGGAATAAAAAATTGTAACATATGTCCGTGGTCTGGGGTCTGGGTGGAGGGTACAGGTTGGAAAGGCTTTGAAGAGACTGTATATGAGGGATTAGAGGAAAGTGATTAGAATATAGCAGAAGCTAGAAGACAGGAGTCCCTGGCTGAAAAGTGTTAGTGTCTCTACAGTAATATGGAAAATAGATGATATGCAGAATGAACTCATGATTTAATAAGGAGATTTCTAAACAGAATGTTGAAAATATTGCTTGGCTCTTTTATGAGTCCTGGTAAAAATAGGAGAGAAAAGAAATGAACTAAGAAAGTCTTGATAAATATAAGGTAAAGTAGGGTGGTCCACTTGTAATTTCAGTCCTTGGAAGACAAAGACAGGATTTTCCATAGCAAGCTGACTAGTGAGTGAGACTAACTGTAGAAGTGAGGTCTACATTCATTTGAGAGCCCTCACCTCAATTTATAAAGTGATGTCAACTTTGGGCCTCACATGCATGCACATTCATGTATGCCCATTCTTTAAAATTCCTCCACGAAAAGGTAGAGTCTAGTTAGCTTCTTATTGAATATTGAATTGCGGGTTGATAAATGGTTCAGTGGATAAAAGTCTTTGTGTTCAAGTTTGGAAACTTGATTTCATACCATAGAAGTAGAAGACCAAGTTCCAAAAGATAATCTTTCATTTACACGTGTGCTTTAGCTCAAGTGAAATAATTATAATCTCTCTCTCACCTCTTTCACTCACTCTCTCTCTCCTCCCCCCTCTCAAATAAATAAACAAAATATTTAAACAATATATTGGTTTTCCCTTGTGATTGGCAATTTCAGTTTAGGAAAGAGGTAGAAATGATTCTATGTGGCTTTGAGGCTGGTGGCAAGCATCACATACACATGAAAGAAAAAGATAACTTTAAAAGAGGCAGGACTTTTATGATTCAAAAGACCCCTCTGGATGCAAATGAAGCTAAAACAAAGACAAAGTCAACAATACAATTCCAGAACTTTTTTTTAAGACCTCACTTGGGCCTAAGATGGTGTCTCAAAGGTTTTTGGAGCAGCCAGAAGTACCTCTGAAGATCTTCAGGTCATAATTCTCGGTATTTCCATTAGCCAAAAATGCTTCTCAGAATCTTAAGGATACCGTGTACAGTAGTAGCCTTTGAGGGAGGGAGAGCAAAGTACATCAGAAGGAGATTTGTGGATAAGGCTTAACTAACTGAGATGTTCCTGATAAGATTGTTAGGAAACATGCAGAATTTTAATGTTACTCATGAAAACACTGCCAACCAATCCTGAGTGAAATAAAGCTTTGGTATCCTTGAAATTCTATTGGAAAGATGTAAGCTGAGAAAATTGCTCAGCTATAAAGTTGAGATTTATTACATTAACAAGGGAGGAAGGATAATTCATGAAAAGAAACCAAGGGTCCAGAGAATGGAATTAATAGAGAATCATTCCTAAGGAGTCTACTGAGCTCTAATCAAGGAACTAGTAACATGCACTTGTGGATTCAAAACTGCCGCGTGCATGTCCATATCCTATGCCTATTATACCAAAGTATCCTGAGTGTAGGGTGAATTTGAGGACCTACACCCAAGGAGTGTCATCTAGAGCACTTGAACCCAGTTTAGATGACATACTGGACTTTGACCCAGAGACAGATGCTATAATAGGTAATATACTTTGAAGTTGAAGAAGAGTGCTTTGCATTTGTGATTCACACATACAACTTGCTGTGTGTGGACTTGACATCATTAGAATATGCTCCCAATTCTTTGACATAAAAGCCTTCACAAGATGCAATCTACTTCTCTCCCTTTTAAAGACAGACAGGGCATGATTACTTCTAGCAAGCCAGATCCTGCATCATGAACAGCAATGCAGCTACCACCTTGCTATCTGGCTGCTGCATGGACATTGCATCCATTGTATAAATTGTTCAGCTCAACTGCAGCCATGAGGCTTAAGACACCTTTTGAAGAATCACGTTGAGTTAGAATTGCTCTTCTACTGCTCAGCTCTCAACACATGACCCAGTTTAAAAATGACTTCGGATTAGCTAGTATCTGATTCCAATCCAATTTCATGAAGCAGTACAAGTAGCAACCATCTACCTAAACTTCTTCTGAACTTCTGACTCATAGAAAGTATGAGATAACAACTGATTGTTATGGAACTAAACATTGGAGATGATTTATCTTAAAGGAATAAGTCGTCAGTACAAGGGAGCACCACACTTTGTTCTGTGTGAATGGAAATTTTTGGAGCTCATGCAAATTGTCAGTGCCAGTTGACATCCACGGACTTCATTCAGTTTGCTTTGTCTGTCATTTCTCTTCTCCTTCCTAGTTTGGTATCTCCGCACTGTGACTTCATCTGGCACCAAGATTTTAGGATAGGCTCAGAAACCTGGTGCCTCTCCATTTGCTAATTTCTTTTAGAACTCTCGGTCTAGTTCTTTCTGGAATTTCCCTGACATCAATTGTAGCACATTTTATTTTGTTGCTCATAGGACTACAGAGGCCTTTACCTTGCCACCCCTGCATCCTCTGACAGGGATACAGAGCAAGTGCCCCAGGCCTATATCCAAGCTTCATTTTTTTTTCAGTTTATGAGAACAGCTGCTCCTCATGGCCTCCATAGGTCCAGACTTGCACACAATGGCCACAGACATGGTCCATTTTGAGAACAACAGTGAAGAGGCTCATATAGACACTACCAATAATGCAGGGAGGGCTCCTATCCTTGCCTTTCAGAACCATACCAAGGGGCAGGCTGAAGAAAGTCTAGATCAGGGACCTCCACATACAGGGCCCAAGCAGGACTATTGAATGTTTAAGGCAGTGTTGTCTCAATGTCATGCATGAGACTGTGTGTGTGTGTGTGTGTGTGTGTGTGTGTGTGTGTGTGTGTGTGTGTGTGTAGGGATAGGTGCTGTGTCTACTGCTCCTTGTGACCCAGAAAGACTGCTTAGCTAGAACCAAATCATCCTTATGCTGGAGGGGATTGTGATGGGGGAATCTTCAAATACACAGCTTATCATGATCATTTTCACTTCTAGAAATGCAGCTTGTTTTTTTACTTTCTTCTTGTTAAATTTGGCAGTCCATGGTCATTTCTGGAAAAAAAAAAAAAAGTTCTATAAGACCCAGAGGCTGAATAGGGACTCTAATAAGGGTAGATAATTTTCTGAGTTAAGTCACAAGCACAGAGGTGCCCTCAACTGTCTCTGTCAGTGGAAGGTGATGCTGATGTCATTATCCTCAGTAGCCAGGGATTCATTTTGTGGCTACATTGGCAGTATTTGTATTATATTTCTTGGGCTCAGCCTACGTCTCCCCAGCCAAAGGACCAGACAGGGCCCCAGCTGTGCCACTTATTAGCATTGTTAACTTGGAATTATTACATTCTCAATCAGGCAATAGACTTAAAGGGTGGACATGAACCAGGCTTTCCAGTGAGTCGTCCTTCCCAATGAAACTTCTGGAAGAAAGAGAGCACCAATTTAGCCCTTATGCAACTGTCTGTCACTGGCCACAACATGAAATGAATGTCATAATAAACTCCTAACTAAAACTTCAGCATTAAAATGATATAAGATGAGCAGTAATGAGGATAAGAGACCAAAGCACAATTCAGAATCACCCCCGCCCCCAGGGCGTGGCTTCCTTCAGGACTCAATAAGGCAAGTGTACCAGAACATATGTCCTGGCTCTGGCAATCATAGCAGAGGTTCAAAGGTTCGATAGTGATCCCATTACTTCACAGAAAATGAGAAGGAATTGGGAATTTTATTTTTTGTTTGGCTTTGTGAAGATACAGGAAAGGTACTTGCCCATAGGCTCTTCTCTGTGTGCTCTCTATGCGCCTAAAGCCAATTTCTCTGTACCGTGAATGTCTGGGGAACACAGAATCATGCCTGCTACAAGCTATAGAAGTGAGGTAAATAAGATCAGCTGTCCCTCTTTTGGGAACTCAACTTCCCAAGGAGCATCAGAAAAATACTGCCCTGGAGGTTGAAGAAGGGAGGTCAAGATGAGGAAGGAGCACACAGGATGCACTGTGCAGGTCTGTTACTTGAAAAGTAGAGATGGTACTTTCAATTATATCATTTAGCTTCGATAGAAAAAAAAGAAGAATCCTGCAGAATTCTGGATTGTGGTTGAATTCCTATGAAGGAAGTGCATGGTGCTTCATGCTGCCTTGTGTTTGCTTTTGTTTGCCTGTCAGGAAGACCTGCCCATGTCCTCTAGGGAACTCTCCTACCCAAGGAAAAATATCAGACCTTCCTGGCTACTGCTTCTATTAACATTTACCCACATTCTTCCTGCTTGGAAATAATGTCCCTGCAAGTCCTCTTGCCCATGAAGTCTGAGGAAAAGGCAATGCATCATGGATCCCTGACCTGAAATGCCCAGTTCAATGTCTGGGACTAAGAAGCCATTTGATAGATGTTTGATGAAACGAGCAATGCTGAGCAGCCGGGCAGGGCCAAGAGGACTGCTCCCTAGCAGAGTATGTATGATGCCATTTCTCTGCTGACAATCCAAGATGAAATTCTAATCTTTTAGAGTTAGGATGTCCATATCCCAGTGTTAGCCTCACATATTCATCCTGGTTTAGCTTCAACTGAGCCTGTGTCTTCCTGGGTACCCCGAACATCTCTCATGTACAGTTTTATCCATGTGCATCCCTTTATTTAGTGTGATCTTCTGTGCTGCTTCAGTGCTTATGCTAAGATGGTTGTCCTATTGCCAAAGTTCAGTTTGGTTGTCACTTCCTTAGTGAACCTTCCCAGTTAGTTTCAGGTAGTAGGAGCATCATCCTTTTCTTCTGTCCTTGAATTGGTTTGTTAGTTGTTATCTGACCTTTTGTGACTTCATTCATTTAACCAACATTTACTGAAAATGTAGTATTGGGTCATCTATTGATTTAGGAACTACACATAGAAAGATGAAAAAGGTCTAGAAGTTACCGTTGAAATGGAGTGTAGACACATAACGAGTAGCTACAACAACATGAAAAAAAGTGCAACAGTTGAGATACCCAGAATTGCCTGGCCACTGTTTATTAGTGGTTGTTGTTGGTTTTTGTATTTTTATTTATTTGTGGTGTGGGGATTGAAGCCATGCACACATTCAAGGTAAGCATTCTATGTGTATATCCCAGCCCATGTTCTGTATTTTTAAGCATCATATAAGAAAAGGGTTGCTTACCACCCTATCTCAAGCACTCAGGATATTTCTAATACGTGGTAGGCATGTAATAATTATTTATTAATACACAGGCACAAGACAACTCATTTTACTTTTTTTTTTACGGTTTGTCCATGGTAGATGTTTATATCTTGCTCAGATAAAATAACCAAAAAACCCCTTCTTTTTCTACTTTTTAATTATTTTTATTATTGTTTTAGTGTTTCATACACGAATATAGTGAAATTATGATATTTTCACATCCCATCTTCCCTTCCTTTCCTCATTATGACCCTTCTCCTTCCCTACTAGTCCCCTTCCTATTTCATGTCTTTGTGTACTTGTGGCCCGTGGGTTTCATCAGGGTTGCCTTCAATGGCATGTGTCTGAGTACCGGAACATGAATCATACATCAGTGGATATACCACTGAGGAAAGCATCGTCCCCCTCTCCCATTAGCATTAACTTCCATCAGTTTCCCAAGGAGATAGGGGGGCCTCTTGAGATCTTTTCCATTCTATGATGAAATGTCGATAGGACAAATCCTACGCAGGTCTTGTGGAAATTCGAATAGCTGTGGTAAACTCATGGTCACAACATCCCTGTCATGATCTCTGTCTGTGCCCCTAGCCCCCTTCAGGCTCCTCTAGTCTTATTACTCTCTCTTCTTTAATGTTCCCAGAGTGTGGGTGTGTGTGATGGGGCTGGCTTAGATGACATATTTAGGTCTGAGCAGGCCATAGTCACTTATTTTCTATTCTATGGCTCGTTGTGATTTTTCTGTAATAAACACCTTCCATCATAAAAGGAAATTTCTAGATTGAGCGCTGAGTGCTGTTTCTGTGAGTATAATGATGAATGTTTAAAAGGCAGTTTGATATAGAGTGTCTTTATGGCTAAACATTAATGACTTATACCCCAGGGCCTATGTCTTCCCCTTTCATAGGTTCTTGTCCTAGTTTACAGCACCAAGATTCCAGTTAAAAAGCGGGCTTTAAATCTAATCAGAAAACTGTTGATTACCTCTTGACAGTCATGCCACTATCGTAGCTGTTTTTCTGTTTATTTATTTTTTCAAGGGATCTTGAGTGCCTTGAGTCATCTCACTGCTCCAGCCTTGGCTCTTAAATGTGGGTTCCGAACCCATATGGGGTTCTAAAAGTGAATGCGTATGTGTGTGTGTGTGTGGGGGGGGTGAGTCCCAGCAAAGTAAAAGTTTTCTGAATGTACAAAAACCAAATGTTAATTGAAAATCAAATGTGCACTGAATCCAAGGTGTTTTTAGCAGCACTTAGTCATGTGTATAGCACCAGGGTGACATGACTGCAGCTATGGTTCTGAGCATACAACACATGCATGCTTAGTACTCCTATGTCATCACAGAGCACAAAGTCAGCAAACAAGACTCAGATTTGAGACCATTGCATGCTACAAATTGTATTTTTTACTGCAAATACAAAGTTTTTTGTTCTTATAGTCACAGAATGATCTGATTACAGGAAAGAAAAAAATGTTTTTCTACTGTCATTTTTCAACATGTAAATATCAAACTAGGGTATCTTTGGAATGAATTGTGTTAAAATGTTTAATTAAAAATTGCCACAAGTTGATGACTTACTTGCATATCACAAAAATAGTTAAATGATTTTGGCTTGGGATTTTTTTTAATTTTGATTTTCTAACAATTTCTAAAATGGTCTAAAACACATAGCCACCATTTTTTTAACTATGTATTTATGCAAAGTTTTGTTCCTAGCACTGGCAATCATAAAACCAAAATGCTGTTCAACTTTAAAAATCACTGAAGATGCTCTATGTTCTCTATGTTCAGACAAAATTTAATCCTCTATGTAAAAATAAATTAGTCACATCTATCAACAGCACACAAATTTACTTTTACTTTTAATAAATGGTCAGATTATTTGTATATCAAAAATTGTTTTAAAGTAATTTTTTTGCATGTTAGATGTTTGTGTTGTGTGCATGTCATGTGTGTGCATGTATGTTCACATGTGTGTGGATGGCAGAGGTTGATGTTAAAGTCTGATGGCTTTCTATATTGCTCTCTGCCTTTTATTATTTAATAAGTCAGGGTTTTCCACTCAAAACCAGAACCTACTCATTTGTCTAATCTAGTCAGATTGCCCCATGGATACTGTATTTCCACCTCTCAAGAGCGGAGATTACATGCATGCTGTCATATCTGTCCTGAATTTATATAGATCTTGGGGTGTTATTGTGCATATGCAACAAATTCTGAATCATCTCTATAGCCCCAAAATAAATTTCTTTATGATATACTGTTAGGATAGTTTTCATTTTTATACCCATTTTTATATATCTACATACCTGGGACCATACAGAAATTTCTTGCATAAAAGGGGTCATGAGTCAAAGTTTAAGAAGCCCTCTTCTAAATGACACATTTTACATAAAGCGCAAATAAGAAGGGAGACTTATTGTCAGTTCTGTAGGTGAGGAAATTAGCCCTGTTCTAAACTAAGATTCACAGAGACCCTACAGAGCGTGTTATAAATGGTCTATTAGTTAAGCATTGTTTTCACATCTTTAGTTTTAAAACAGTATTTCATGTTTTAGATTACATGAAACTCAAATGTGAGTGTGTCCAAATTCTTTAATCAGAACACACTCATGGTCATGCCTTGGACTGTGAATGGCAAAGTGAGTAGTTGCGGCAGAGCCAGGAAAGAAGAAAGTATCTATTCCGTGCAGAGAGAGTCTGGCAGCTGCCCCTATAGTGGCCCGCAAGCAGGAGAAAGGCAAGAGTTTGATAGTTCCCATGCTGCCTGTACAATAGGATCACCTGTTGAGTTCCCAAAATAAACAAGTGCCGGGTCCCCACCCTCAATAGTTCTAGAAGGAATTGGTCTGGGGTGGAGGTATTTTAAAAACTTCCTGGTAATTCAAAAGAGAGTCTCTGAATTCTGCAGTGTTCAGCAAGATAGTTGCAAAACCCTAGTCTGCTTTCCCAAGAAGCTCAGAGCTCAGGAGATCACAGCCTTTCTTGGGAGGAAGCAAGGCAGTGGCCAGGCTTGAAGAAAGTAGAGGGACAAGCATTGCGCTTTCACACTGCAGTGCAATGAATAAGACTCGGTTTTATTTTAACCTTTGTATGCCCTTGAATCATCTAGTTGTGTCTCTGTACTTCTCTGATAGTATCTGCATGTGTCAGGCAGCCCACACCTTGGGGTGTGTAGAACATACTTTGCAGGAGGCCCCATTAGGTCATTCCTCAGGATATACTCTGACAGGAATCCCTTACTCCATCTTTTCAATATGCCCTCCACAATTATTGGTGGTCTCACTGGGAAGGGGAAGAAAAGACAAGTCTATCAGAATCCCATTCTCCACCAGCACTGTGAGCCCCATTGGCACAGGCTGGTTAGGGGCCTGCGAGCTGCTCTGAGCTATTATTGTGCCTGGCTCTCTCTCAGCATGACTCAAGGCAGACAATACAGCACACCGAGAGCGCGGGGGATGAACAGTAAATACGAGGCCTTGGATTTCTTTTTTTAATCTTGTCAGTTTTTCCCTGATTTGTGTCCTTTATCCTAGCCCCTGGGCTATACAAGCTTCTCAAAGCTAATGCCCATAACGCCACCACCCACTGGTAGCAGCGGGTTGCTGGGCCACTGTGGGGTTCTCATTGCCCAGACTTACAATGCCTGCCATTATTCAGCCACTGTGCACGTTAACCCAGTGGCACAAGGTTGCTCCAACACCTTCCCCTCTGGTTTCCCTTTACTCTGGGGGCCAACAGCAGCTACAGGGGGGCTGCCTTCCTAACTCTGACTGGTTCAGCTAGCACATACCATACCTTCCAACCTGCCAAAGTTGGGATAACCTCTGTAGAAAAAGACAGGAATGTCAGGTAATTACGGAACTCAGAAGGAGCTTGACATCTCTATTGCTACATTAAAAAAAAAAAAAAGCTAAAAATGCTTCTCAAAGGTGTTCTTTGGTCTGGAGTAGATTACCAGCCTTCCATTCTTTTTCTTTTATTAAGAGCTCATGTGATTAAGTTAGTGCAGGCATGTGATCACACTAGCTGCTGAGGCTGCTGGGACTGGTAATGAAATGTCTCCTTAGAACAAGCTACTCTTTTCATATTTCTGCAACTGTAGTCACTTTCCACAGTAATGTATGGATCCAAATTAACTAAGCCATTTGCATACTATTTATTAAATCCACCCATATACCCAAAAGGTAATGGTGGTGATGACTGTCTCAGAGTTTGTCCTGAGCAAAGATGCCTCAATGCTAGGCATTAAGAATGCTAGCTTGCTGGAGTTGCTCAGGAGTGGAACACACGCTGACCAAGAACATGGATATTAACTGCAGGACTTAAAACAGAAATCCCAGAAGTTTCAGGGGAGCAAGGGAGAGGATACCAGCTGCTCTTGGTACATAGAGGTCTGTATAGAGGGAAGTCAGGATCACTGGGTAACACGGAACGAAGACCTGTAAACACTGTCAAATCACCAAAAGCCCAATCTATAGACTGATGACTGTGTTTGGCATGAATCTTATTAACAACTTGATAAGTCATGTTGAGATATATCTGACAGGAAGGCAATGATAGGAAAGGGACAGGTCTCCCACATCGGTGCTGTCTCTATTCAAATGTGGCTCCAACACCGTCCTGCCTACTCAGGTATAGGCACCATTGAAGTGCTGTCCACAGAATTTGGCAAGAGTCCTTAAGAGTCTGGTAAGATCCTTAGTAAGAGAGTATTGCTTCTTACAGAGTATCTGCATGTTAATTTTGTTTGTATTCAAGTGACGGTAATTCACTGACTTCTTTTATCTTAAGATATGTGCAAATGACAGAGAAAAGCCAGGAAAAGATAAATAGGACTGCCATTTAAAAAAACCAGATAGATTACAAATATATTTGAAGCTAGGTAGAACTTATGAACATGATTGTGGGGACCTGGGAAATCCTTGTAGTTCACAAATTTGTTTTACAGGGTTCCTAGTGCTTTATCTCAAACTGACAGAGCAAAGAAGAAAAGGGAAGAACTTATTAGACCTTGGGAATACTCCCAGAATTCATTCCTTCCCATGCATTGTTTGTTTGGACTCATAATTCAGTCAATAAGAAGGATATGTTGAGAAGTTTTAGGTTCATGTTTCTTTGAGCTGTCAAGATGGCTCAGGGGTTAACACTGTCTCGAAAGCAGAAGGTCCTGAGTTCGGATCCCACGTCCCATGTAAAAATGCCAGCTGGAAACAGCAGTGGCCTGCACTACTGGCTCTGGTGGTCAGAGCCTGGGAAATCCCAGAGTGAAGCAAGAAGTAGGTAGAAGCACACCAGGATGATTCCCAAAGTCATCCTTGGTCCTCCACAGGGACATACAATGCCCTCTGATACACACACACACACACACACACACACACACACACACACACACACACGTTTCTGGGTACCTGGGCTAACTGGGCACTCTTGAAGACATACTCAGATGTGGCATGGAGATTCTGCTATACTTTATTCCGTATCATGTTACAGAAAACAATAATGACAGCTGACAAACCATTACATCCTTCATAATACAGACAAATTACAATTGGTTAACAAATATGCAACATGTACTATTCCATTCTCCTTACTATGAGTCATGAAGAATAATGATCTTCTGAATGATGCTAGCACAGTTCTTAGGTACTACTCTCAGAAAGTACACGTTTCAGTGCATCATACAAATAAACAAAGATTAAAAACAAAAACAAAAAAAAGAAACAAGGAAAAAAGTAAATGTCCACTCCCAAACAAAGCATGTAGATTCTGTATGTGCCTCTAACATATGCTGCTGTGAAAGGAGGGGAATGGGAATAAGAAATTGCTTATTTTACTTGTGATTTAAAAATTATTTTGGTATGAGGAAGCTGTAAGGCTTACATACAATTTCCTCTGTCTATAAGCCAAGAAAGGAGATGGAAATTATGCACAATTATGCAGCATATTCCTATGTATAGGGGCAGACAACAATCTACCCCAGTATATACAGCCTAAACATCCTCTTATATAACAAAGATTACAAACCCAGTAATATTCACAGATGAGTATCTTATATGGATGCATACTTAGGGAACTCATTCCTCTGCCTGCCATATGCACACTGAGGAAAACACACCAAGAGGCTTTGCTTTCTATCTATGCCTGAAGGCGTCCCTGCAAACTTGTGTAGTTACTCTTGGGAACTAGAAATAACTTCTTGTCCTTGTATGTTTGGTAGATAGCTCCTGCCTTATAGCCTTTCTTTCCCTCTCTATCTCTCTCTCTTTTTTCTTTCTCTTTTTTTTTTTTTTGATGAGCACAGCAAACATTTGTATTTTTAATTCTTCATGTCCTAAGCGTATTTATAAATTAACTGTTCCCTTTAAGAGAATGGGAATGAAGACCCATACCTCTTTTCAGAATACTGTGTGTGCAGTGAGGTCATGTTGATACAATCACCATGCTAGGATGTCTGTGCTATTCACACCAGATGTCCAAACTTGAGCTATTCCTTCATATAAAAATAATCTCACAAACATTCCAGTGCTTTCTCAATAGTATAGTGATGTGTTAATGAGCACAGTCTGTATTGATTCTCAAGATGCCCTCAGAGAGGGCAGGAGGGTAAAACAATGAGGAGAGTATGACAGCAAATGGAAAGGAAGAAGGAAAAGAGGGGGGAGAAAAAACAATGAGGAGACTCTGACTGCAAATAAAAAGACAGAAGGAAAGGAGGGGGAGAAATTGTGGGTTTTCTCATTGATGGCAAAGACAGAAACAGAAAACCTTCTAACCTGAGAGGTGTGTCTGTCCTGAGGCGGATCCCTCTCTGAGCAGCACATTGTCTGTGATATGGGTGAGTGTGAGTTTCTATTTTCCCTTACATTCTTACTTGAAGCTTTTTTACATTAAATATTATCAGAATTTCCAGCTGGAAATCTAATAATCAGTGAGATTTTATCATCAAGTTCTTGACTTAAATGTAGTAAAATGCAACATTATGCCTTTCCCCCCAAATGAATTAAATGAACCATACCAAACAAATCAGTTATTGGTTTTTCAATTACATGTAAAGTTGTTGACCCCTTAAGAAATCCCAATTAAAGTATTCTTTAAATCAAAATACCTCTAAAGACTTCTAGTGGATGGAATGTATGGAAGAGGAATGAAGAAATGATTTTACAGAAGCAAGTAATATACATTCTTGACCTGTGTGTCTTCAGCTTGCTTTAAAATTGTCCTGTAATTCCTTGCTTAGCATTGGTGAGCTTGTGATGCGTGTGATATCTGAGTAGATACAGGGTCATGTCATGACAAAACCACACATCTACCACGCTAGGGGTAAATATCATGTCAAAGTTTATGAAATCTGGCTTTGCTTTCCTGGACATAATGGGGTCGACTATAAAAAAGCTTTTTCCCCCCTCACCCAGACATGCAGAAAGCCCTTGTCAAACTGGCTCAAAATTCCTAGTCTTGAGCCTAAAAATGTGTGACATATTTGAAGCTTGTAGTTGGCGCCTTCTTCTGATGAAGAGTGAAACATAAAACAATGTGCACAAATGCGTTTCCATGGGGATGTGTGTCGAGAGGAGCAAGGGCACGCTTTACATGAAGTTTCCCAAGCGCCCCTTGGCCTCAGCATTACTGGGGTTCTGCAGAGAGGCTGGGTCAGTTCCCTGCACATCAAGGCACAAAGTGTGCCAGAGCCCTTTCTCCCAGCGACACAGACTTGCCTTCATCCTCCAAGGTCACTGGGCTCTTTAGAACAATGGAAGCTGGTCCTATCTTTTCCATTCCCATCTTTCAAGCAAGATTCCTGCATTATTTCTAAAACTTGCATTTTAGCGGTTAGACCAGGAGACTGGTTTAAAGTCACGCACCAGTGAAGGCTTCTAAATATCTTGGAATGTGTCTGAACGATCTAATTCAAAGGTGCTTTGTTGTAAGCTGAGCAAATTTTTAACTGTGGATGATTTTTAAAGTTGCTTTATAAGAATTCATCAGCCAAGACTGCTTTCAGAGCATGTACAGAGCTTAACAGAGTAGATGAAAAAAATGTTGATCAGACCCAGGACACATGAAAGAGTTACTTCACTTTTTAAAGGTTGAAAAAACAAGGTACTCATTCAAGTCTTTGTTCTTGACACTTGGTACCTGCTTTCTTACTTCCAACCTGCTCAGAAATAGTCATGTTACACAGCTTGAAGATGTTAAACAGATTCTGATATGCTATATAAATACGTGGTTATTTCCAAGAAAAAAATTACCACATTTGCAAATATCCTCAAAAGGTAAGCAACAGGTGGGGAGCCCTCCATCTGGAATCATGCTGTCTAGTTAGTCAGAGAACAGGGGTTTGCTTTAGGGGAAAAAAAATCCTTCCTGGTGGTTGTAGAATGTACATTGCTCTCAAAGAAAACACACATTGTTTTAAACCACTGTGTGGCTTTCAAGTACAGACATTACTGAAGAAGTGTGAACACCAAATGTGTTGTCTTAATGTATTTAAGACACGGCTGGTGAAAGCATAAAAACCTTTACAGAGACGCTGAGCTGCACAGGGAAATCAAACAAAATCAAATACAAAAGACTGAAAAGAATACATGCCATGTATCAGTAAGCAAAGCTTAATCTTCACATAGTTCTTGGAAATCACAAGGTATCCAAATGCGTGCAAGGTTTTAAATAAATTGCAGAGAAAGCAGGGTCTTGCCAGCTTCAATTTTCTTGTAAATGAAATCTACCACAGGGAGCAGGAGGAAACTGATCCAAGAGTCCCTCACACCGCTGGCCACTTCATTAGTGTTATTTTTTTTCCTTCTTCTTCCTTTTCCCAAAATGATGACAACTTAATCCTGGAAGGAGGAAAAGAGAAAATTGTTATATTAAAAAAATCTGATCACTCATTTTTCTTAAATTACTCAAGACATCAAAATTAGTCAGGCCAAAGTGAGTCTGCTGCTGCTCTCCAGAGCTAGGCCAAGTACATGTATTTGATGTTGAGCAATTTCCTTAATGAAAACGGTTCTATAACATGATAAACAAATGTTCTGGCTACAGTTTCTCCCCTTAAAATCATTTGATTCCATGAATTCAAACGGGCAAACTTACTCTTGGATTATTTAGAGAAAAAGAGATTCAATAAAATTCCTTCCCTTAATCATTAGTAGCAAAACTGGTCTTAATTAAGTGCCTGTAGCACCATGCAGACCATTAAAAGCACATATCATCATGCTCATTTTTATGAATATGAAATAGAAAAATGGATCACGTGCATGCCTTTAAAAAGCAGCTGCATATGATTCCTTGGTTGCCTATTAGTTATCTTAGATTCAGCAGAATGGAAGTTGGACAGTTTTCCCTGAATTGGTACTTTTTTACCAGCATCTGCACAGGACTGCTTGCTTCTAATGTCACCTGCCTGAAACCTAGGAACCCCTCATGGGCCAGTGGTTCAAGGGGAATGTAGGACTTTCTGTGCAGTTCTGTAAATTATTATGCAATGTGTTGAATCTCTAAGTTGAAAAGAGAATGTCTGTTCAGGAAAGATGTTGGAATCCCAAGTTCGAGTCCTGTAACTGAAGGGGCTAATGAATCAATTGGCTCCACTTCATCCTAGAATCCACTCATAAATGGGCTTAAAAGTTTGTTTTGGCCAGTAAGGACTGTTCAGACCTGTCTGTCCCTACACATCCGGAGAGCCTGTCGTCCTCCTGCACGGTGGGAACTGTGGTTAAAGCTTGTCTACAGGTTATGGTTATTTTGGAGACTTTGCAGCACATTTGTCTGATGCTGCACCCAGAGGACTGTAGCATTGAGGACACTACCCTGCCTGGCAAGACTGGACCAAAAGAACAAAAAGTTCCACACTTACACTTAAGACCCAATGAAATAGCATCAAGCCCACCTGATAGTTCATCTCTCCTTGCTAGAATGACTTTTCAGAATTTTATCTTCCCATTCAGTTATTTTTTAACTTCATTTATTCATTCATTTTGTGTGTGTGTATGTGGGGGGTGCGGGGACATGGTGTGTCCCTGTGAAGGACCAAGGGTGACTTTGGGAATCACCTTAGATTGCTTCTACCTCCTTATGCTTCACTCTGGGATTTCCCAGGCTCTGTCGCCAGGGCAGGCAGTGTAGTCGGCCACCATTTCCCACCTGGTGTTTTACCTGGGATCTGGGATCTGAACAAAGGACCTTCTGCTTGTGAGGCAGTGTCTTAACCATGAGTCATCTCTCCAGTTCCTCGGTTATTTTCTTATTGATATGAAATTCACATAACATAAAACTAATCATTTCAACGTGTCTGTGTGGTTCCAGACATTTTATCACCTTCACAGGAGAGTCTACACAATTTAAAGTAGTCACTACCTATCCATCCCTTGTCCAATGACTAATTAACTTTCTATCTGTGTGGTTTTACTTGTGGTGAATATTTCATGTAAAGACAATCTCACATACCATGTGTGATCTGTTGCATCTGGAAGCTTTCATTATGGCCTTTCTCAGACTTACCTACATTGCAGTATGTGTCAGTACTCCATTATTTCATATGGTAGAATAATGCTGTACCATATAGATATACTGTCATTTCCTTATCCCTTCATCAGTTAATTGGTTGTATCAACTGTGGCTACTTGAAATACAATTACTATGAACATTGATGCAATGTGGTGTTTGTTTTAATATCTTTTTCAATGATTTTGGTTTTATCCTTAAGAGTATATTTTTAGGGTCATATAGAAATTCTCAGACAAATTTTCTGCAGTGATGTAACATTTTACCATATTGCCAATAAGGCAAGAAGGGTTCTAATTTCTCCATATTCTTGCCAATACTTGTAAGTTACAGTTTTATATTATGGTAAACTGGTGTGCTTTTTGATTTGTCTTTTCCTAATGATTAACAACACTGCATATCTTTTCATGAACTTATATGCAACATGAGCATCTTTAAAGAATTTTCAAAGTCCTTTACACATTTGAAAATTGTTTTGCTGTTGTGGTTGTTGAATTGCAGTACTTCATGTGATGGGAATTAATCTCACATCTGATCTACTTGCAAATACTTTCTTATTCTAAATATATTTGTGTGCGTGCGTGCGTGCGTGCGTGCGTGCGTGTGTGTGTGTGTGTGTGTGTGTGTGTGTGTGTGTGTGTGTGCATGTTTGCGTCCCTGTGGAGGACCAAGGGTGATTTCAGGAATCATCTTGGATTGTTGGATTGCTTACACCTTTTTGCTTCACTCTGGGATTTCCCAGACTCCAGCCACCAGGGCCAGAAGTGCAGACCACAGCCATTTTCCACCTGGCATTTTTATGTGAGACCTAGGATTGGAACTCAGTATCTTTTTGAGAGGCAGTGTCTTAACCCCTGAGGTATCTCTCCAGCCTAATACCTTCCTATTCTATGAACTGCATTTGAATTGTGTCCTTACACATTTTCATTTTGTTGTTTACACTCCTTAAGGCTTTTAAGTGTTTTTTTTTTTTTTTTTTTTTTGGCTTCTATGTCAGAAACTCACAAGTAATTATCTGGAATATCTTTTCTAAGAAATTATATATATGACTTACTCCATTTTTTAACTTTGAAGATACATTTGAGAATACATATATGTCAAAGTTATTTAACCTTTATTGCATAGATGCAAATACAAAATAATTAAAATGAAAAAGAAAAAATTCACTGAAATCTAAGGTATAAAGATTTGTTCCTGTATTTTCTTAGAGATCTTAGTTTTAGCTCTTACAATTGGACCTTTCATCCATTTTGTAGTAACTTTTGTGTATGGTATGTGGTAGGGGATCACTTTATATTCTTGAGGACGCTGTCTGCTGGCAGAAATGTAAACAAAAGCCTTTTGTTATGTTCCTGGCTGAGGCCTTGGAATCAATGGATACCACACCCAAACTCTTGGCTACTTTTAAATCCTAATCCCCATCATGGCTGTTACCTGAAATACTTGCTGCTTTGTGTGCTGTTCTCTGCTTGGTTCACTTGGATGGTCCACACCCTGTGTGGTTACCAGATAACTTTATGGAGTCTCTTTTCAGAGGTCACCACTCTAGCATAAACAACTACATGGAACAATCCTCCTGGCCCCATCTTCCCCATTTTTTCCCAGGAAAATAAGGAAGATGCACATTTGCTTTCATTACTGCTCCTACGTAATCACAAATTCTGAGGCATGGCTGTCTTTCAGAGGCTCATGAGATCAAGGAGAAAGAACATTTGTCCCCACAGTATAACCAATATTCTTTTCTTTAACCATATTATCCAATCCCCAACCTCACTACTGACCTTGGCATTTCTTATATGCAGACTAAACTTTAGTTGAGCTTCTAGCTCTTCTAGAAACTCTGCACACGCTAGCCAAAGGAACTCTATATGAGCTTTCTTCTTGATACCTGCTTGGAGTTCCCATGTTTCCATGGAGTTCCCACGTTTCCCGCAAATGACACTCTGCTTGATTCTCCTCCCTTCTACCACTTTAAATGACAGAATGGAGATGTGGTATCCATCTTGACCTTCTGAATCAAAGACTTCTTCACTCTTGAGAGGCAAGTAAGGATGCAACTGGTCTCACATATTACTGGTTAAACATTGTTAGTCAATGTTTTCCCAGGGCACAGCATAGGCACTTGGTAAGTAGTTGATGAAAGAATAAGAAGAGAAGCAGGAGAGATGGGAAACACAGAAGTAGACAGGAATACCATATTCGCTGAAAGCAAACAGGTCTGCCTTGTCTCTTTCCTGCTTCTGAAACAACTAGAGCAGTTCTTCAGTATTCTGGGTCCAAAGGTGACCATACAAAGATATACCAACAGTTAAGAGCAGTGGGTAAGAATAATACTTCGCTGTAGCACAAACATTGTTCTATTTCATGATATTATATTTAAAAGGAGTGCATTGATATCCAATATATTTAGCTTCATGTAACAATGAATAATAATAATGCTATGCAATGAATGAATGAATGAACGAATGAATACTGCTATGCAGTGACTCTAGAAAATGGTGAATGTGGTGATTATGATAAATCCATTACTTAGGTTTGAGTTATGACATTTGATGAAAGAATCCAAGAATAAGAAAACGAAGAAGGTACCAATGGAGTAAGACTCCTATCTCTGACAGATGACTCTGAACAGCCCGTATTGTTAGATCCACCCTGCCTGATGTTTTACCAGATCACAGAGCGAGACATCTCACTCCTTGGGCACCACAGCCTCAATGTTTAATGAAAAATGTAAGTGCAGTCATGTATTTCTTGGGAAGATGAATTTAGAAGGGAAGGAGGTATACTATCATAGGGAAATAAATGAGAATGCAAATGTAAATCTTCCCCCTACATTTGGCAATTAAAATATAACACATGCACAACACAAATACACAATGAACAGGAAGCACAAACCGCATAATGTGCATGCAATATGCAAATTGTAGGATTAGTATGTGCCATTTTTGTCTGGCTTTCAGTTTTCACAATGTTCTTTTTCTAAAATGAATTTTTAAACAAAAATTGGATTTGGTTGATAAAAATCCTTATTCAAAAATATCTACATAGGACTTCTCAGCTATAAATATTAATTAATTGGATCATCCGTACCCATAATGCAACTTTGTTCTGACCCAGGTGCCCTCTGAACTAGATATTTTTTGGATTCAATTTTCTTAAAACCAACTGTCAGCATCATGTGATGGAGGAGATGAGAAATGAAAATGAGCAGCCCCGCTGTGCAGGTGGGTGACCTGTGGGAGACAGTCTGCCCGGTAGGATTTTTACACGAACCATCAGACACAGACCAATTGATTAGATCATCTCATACCCGCCACCAACTAGGCTCAAGAGACTAATTAGAGAGAGTACTGCCTGCGCGGGCACCCCATTGACACCTAATTTGCTCAGCCAAAGCCTTTGGGGAAAATGTATTATCTCTGCAGCTGCACTTCATGCATTTCTGATTTGAGGCACAAGCAAGGAGCGCTTCATCACTCTTTTGAGCAAGCTGAATGGAGAAGCCCTTAAGTGTTAAATGCAAGCAAACAGACCCAGATTAAAAACGGGCCTGGCTCTTTCTAATTCCCTCTGTGCTCCATGCTAAATCTTTGTGTGTACATACACACACCCTATACACATGCATGCCGCTTACAGGCCAGAGGGACAGCAGACCTGAGCCCAGCTCAGGGCGTTCCGATGTCATCAGGTGGCTCAAGTGGCACAGGGGCTGTTACTTTCTCTAAAGTTTTTAATCTGTCTGTCTCTCTCTTTATCTATCTGTCTGTCTATCTATCTATCTATCTACCTATCTATCTATCTATCTATCTATCTATCTATCTATCTATCTATCTATCTATCTATCTATCTATCGTGTGTATGTGTGTGTGTGTGTTTTCATGCACATCCTGTTCATTCTGCCTTTTCAAAGTATTCTTTTTTTTTCTATAGGAAAACTGGCACTTTTTAAAATTTTCCTCTAAGCCTCACCAGAAAAAAGTGATTATTTTGGTTCAAAAGTGAAACAACTGCTAGTTTCCTTTAATCACTTAAATGTGAACAAAATAGACTCAGAATGTAGGTATGACCAAGAGGTAATCTGTTCATTTATAAGGCACTTTACAAACTTCTGAAGTGAAGAAGTGAAGGAAGAAACATTAAATTTTGAAAGAAAACAACAGACTGTAAATATAAGTTATCTTTAAGAGAAAAAGGACTATATTCATGTATGAACTGTTAAAAGAATAAAAAAAAGAGAATATCATTTGAAAAAGTTTAGTTTTATCTGTTTCTAATCTTCTCAAAGGTAGAATACAAAATACTAGGACACTGGAAGTACTTAAAGATATGTATGCTAATGATTTTCACATGTGTTGGAAAGAGAAATAATAATAATCCAAATAATGTGGAAGAGCTAGGGTAGTCATGTGCTAATTCTAGAGGCTACAGGTAATGGTTTTTTCTTTTATAATGCAAACAGGTCTTGCCTGTTTGTGGTGGGCTTACTGATTTTGTTCCTTTTCACTCACATGTTGGATGAATTAGTTTACCCATGCAGTCTGGGAAATTATAATTTTGCTTCCTAATTTTTCATAACTACTCTATTCTTAAGAAGCAAATGACTAATTTAAAAGAATCACTTTACCTGCCTGATTTTTCAAACTAGTATTCAAAATTGGACTTATCTGGGTACCCAGCTGTGTATGCCAGTGGTCATCAGAGTATCTTTTTGAAGGTGAGATGTTTGACGTTTGAAAATGCATATTAAAGTTGAAATTATTTCATGTCTATAAAATTTTTAAAAATTTTTTATTATTATTTATTCAATTGTGCATGTATATGTGCGTGCGTGTGCGTGTGCGTGTAGAACCACGGACGAATCCAGGAACCACCATGGACGCCTCCACCTCCTTGTTTACTCTGCCCGGGGATTCACAGGCTCCACCCTACCAGGACCAGAAGCGCAAGCCACCCCCCCACCCCCGCTTCCGTCTGGTGTCTATACATGGGATCTGGGATCCGAACTCAGGGACCTTCCGCCTGTAAGGCAGAGGCTTAACCCCTGAGCCACCTCTCCAGCCCTCATGTCTATAAAATTTAACATGAAAAGCATTCAGGAAAATCAGTCTTCAAGGTTTGACTGAGTTATTTTGCTCAAAACACCAAGAAAAGCAAAGTAAACATATGACTCAATTTCATGTACAGTTTACTGCTTACAAAGTTAAGTGCTACCTAAGCAAGCACAGGTATTCTCTCATTCTCATTCTCTCTCTCTTCTCCCCTCTCTCAAACACACACATACTATCTCTCACACACTATCTCTCTCTCTTTCATACACATTCTCTTTTTCTCATCTGTGTGTGTATTTGAATAGTCACATTATGAGCTGTTATTCTGACTATTTTACATTAGTACTGAACTAAAAATAAAGCTTAGTTTTCTTATTGAATTCAGAAAAGTTGATGAAAGCTTGACTTACTATTTTTTAAGTGAATTTATATTTTGATTTAGGGAGAAATATAGGTTTTCCTGTTGAACATTTGAAGTGTTTTCATCTTTTTTGACCCTGTACTGAAGTTCTTTGAGGGGTTTGGGGGACACAATATGAAACAGAAGGAAATAGGAATTTAGTTAAGGCTACTTTGTAACATAAAAATGACTTATGATAATTATGTCTCTTCCCTCCAGAAGAGAAAACATCTTTGAGACCAGCAAGATAATGTTAATTAAAATAAATTCAGAGATAGACTGGCTTTGTTTTAAGCACAACAGAAGGCCTATCATTCAAAATAGTCCAAATCCTTTATGTTGGAAGCTATCTAGTAACATCCATATGGATGCACAATTCACTAATTGCAACAACTTTG
The DNA here is from genome assembly GCA_023101885.1 of Typhlomys cinereus. Taxonomy (NCBI): domain Eukaryota; kingdom Metazoa; phylum Chordata; class Mammalia; order Rodentia; family Platacanthomyidae; genus Typhlomys; species Typhlomys cinereus. The sequence goes on along the minus strand of JALPQD010000050.1, from coordinate 3,315,373 downwards.
GACATTTTTAGCTTTTTTGCAAAGTGATAATTTTAATTAAAAAGATATTCAGGCAGAGCTGTAAATCTGACATTTCAAAACAAAGTATTTCTCAAATGAGGAGATACGTTTAACATATCATTTCAATAATAATTATTATCAATGAACATTTATTGAAGTCCTCATTAAAGGCCAGGCATTATATGATATATAATTAGCACTGAATGAAAAGAATGCTCCGTTTTAATTGTGTGAATGTTTAATAAATAGAATACATATAAATGTTAAATAGTGGCCATATTTTAGATAACCAGGGCTGGCACAATCTTGAGAATGCCAGAAAATGTAGGGAAAATCCCTAAGATATATCTAACATCTTAAATTATATCTTTAATTTAAACAGTAAGTAAATATATTAAAATATATGTATGCATGTTTACAAAGAATTTATATACTGTGAAACTCTATGAGGTACAAAATAGTTCATCGAAATCATTTATTGAAAAAGGTAACAGAAAAGTCTTCAGCCACCAAAGACGACCTATTCTTTTTAAGTATTTCGTATTATTTGAAGCTTTTCTTACTTTCTCAGCATACTTTTACATGAAGCTTTCTAATTCTAATAGGACTATATATATTATAGTCCTATTAAACCATATTTAGGGGCTGGAGAGGTGGCTCAGGGGTTAAGCTTCTCCCTTGCAGGCGGAAGGTACTGAGTTTGGATCCTAGACCCCATGTATAGATGTGGAGCTGAAGCATTATCTGGTCCTGGTAGGGCTGAGCCTGTGAATCCAGGGGCAGAGTAAACAAGGAGGAGGTGGAGGCGGTCCATGGTTGTTCCCGAATTCGCCCGTGGTTCTACACACACACACACACACACACACACACACACACACACACATGCGTGTGCACAATTGAATAAATAATAATAAATTAAACCATATTTAAATAAATAAAATGCAAAGTCATGCAACACAGCAGCAAGTACAGTTTGTACAACACACAACATATATACCATGAATCTCAAGGAAAAGCCATTTAGAAGTATTTAGTAGAGAAAGAAACAAAAGGACTCATGGTGAATTTTAATTAAAAGATTTGAAAGGAGTTTGACTCCATATTGGGTAAACTCTTTTTTATCCCACAATATATATGTAGCATTATTGTGCAAAGTCTTGAAGCCTAAGTTTTCATATTTAGGGTTTTAAATTCAGTCTATATGATCAGCTACAATTTAACCTTGTATGGTGAGCCATTTTTCTAAATCTGCATAGCTACAATATTCATTTTTATGGCATAATTACTAATAGATCAGACAACTGTCTAGTAGAGAATGATGTCAGCATAAGCCAAAATCATATTGGCTCATGAGATATTCCTTTCCAATTTTATAATTGTGAGACACAAAGTAACAACAGCCATGTGCAAGAAACATCCTCCAGAAAACATCTCCAGGAAACATCTCCAGAGATGAGGCAGGTCCAATCAGTCAAAGTGAGTCCTCCACTAACGGGTACTGATGCTAGATGAGCAGTTAAGCTACCCAACTTAAGACCACAAAGCTACTTCACAACAGTATCAGCTGACGATTTCTCAATCAAATGAAGATTGGTGAATCTGTGGAATCCTGAGATATCTACATGGCGGGTCTTCCCATATGCAGTCCCATCAAAGTTACAATCAGTTATGTTAAAGAATTGATATTACTATTCTACTACTAGTTAATATGATTTTATGACATTAAAGATAAGGTCTACAACATTAACTGTAGAACACATACATCATTGTGAGAAATAAAAGCTAGCACATTGTGCAGATGTAGCATATTCTCCTATTTAAAGTACTTCTCATCTATTCTAAGGAAAACAAGTAAAAACAGCACCATATCCTTTGGAGGAAGAGAGCTTGCATAAGCCAAATATAAGGAAAAAGTTCTGTTTTCATCATCATTTCTGTGTTTTCTGAAAGCAGGAAGTCTGTAACAGGTTTAAATCCCCAGGCTATCGACAACAGACCCTAAGAAGAGCCTGAGACACTGATGGTTTCAGTTTGCCTGTTGGGAGGGAGTTTCCCATGGTGTAAGACTTAGTTTGACAACCAAAAAATACCTGAATATCTGGAAATCCTGGGAAGAACAACAGGACTACATGGGGATGACATCCATTTTCATTATGACAAGAGCAAGGGCAAGGTTGATACTTCACTGCATGAACATGAAAGATATGCCAAAAACTTCATCTCAAAATGTGGCAGCAAATATGTTTCTAAAAGTAAACCACAAAGAAGGGCAAAAGACTCAATGACAAAAAGATGGGACATGGACCATTTTCTCCACTGCTCAGACAGCTCTGCGAGTTTTCACTCATCTACTTAGAAGAGACACAATATTGACTCTGTTTTTGGTATTCTTTTTTACTGAGGTCATAATAATGTTCTGTTCTAATGATTAGGCTATTGAAATCACCATCATTAATATGTGTGCTCCTTGATGCCATTCTGAGGTACACTTTCAATTGGTCCATCTACTGGAGCTCATACATACATGCCTATGCAGTACACCATGTAGATGGTAAGACCTCTGCCCTTAAAGAAAGAAGTGCAAAATCGCACCTATCACTGCTAGAAAGGAGATCAGTTAGATTAGTGGTGGAGGATCTATACCACTGACATCCTGCCTACATCAATTCAGGAAACACTGAGCATCTATTTTTCCAAAGGGGGATTTTTCTTTTTCCTTTAGTATCACGATGTAGCTTGTCATGAATTTGTGATCCTCCTACTTCTGATTCTGAAGTACTGTGATTATAAATGTGACACCATGCTCTGTTCTGTGCATCTCTTTTTGTTCGTTTATTTGCAAGCTTGCTTTGTATGTACATGACAAGTGTACATGTATGTGTAGGCATGTGTACAAGAGGTGCTTGAATGTGTATGCTTGTGGAAATCATACTGGATTGCCTTACATCCTTACTGCTTTCCTTTGGGGTTTCTCAGACTCTGCCTTCCAGGACCAGAATTTCAGGCTGCCACCATAACCATTTGGGATTTTTACATAAGATCTGGGGATCTGGATTTGTGTCCTTTTGTTTGTGAATCAAAGGTGCTAAGCTGTAAAACATCTTCCTGTCCTCTTTGCAATTATTTTAATCGAAGCCTAGCTTGTAGGGTCAAAAGGAAGGCAATGACAGGTATACTGGTTACTCTTTCGGCTGCTGTGAGACACTCCTCAAACTCAGCAACTTAAGGGGGAAAAGGAGATTTATTTGGCTTATGGCTCCAGAGGAGAGATACCATCCACTGTGGCGGACAAGGCATGGCTGATTGGCAGAAGTTAGAGGCAGCTTAAGTCATATCCATCATGGAGGCTGAGAGATCTCAAAGTGCAAATTCTAAGAACAGAATCACTAGGAGAAGCAAGGGTGGGACAAACCAACTTCAAGACTCATGCCCTGTGACATGCTTTCTTCCAGAAAGGCTCCACTTTCTAAAGATGCCATGACCTTCCCAAACATCAGCTAACAAATAAGCCTGTGGGGGAACGATTCAAACCATTACATGAGAACTGTTAAGCCTGGTCTCCTTTGATATCACTTAAGGTGGGAGTACTGAAATTCACAAGACATGAACATGAATAGCCAGGACTGTTCTGTTGTCTATAGAGTCAACTGTAAAACTAGACTTTGGAAAAGAAAATGACCAGGGCAATTGTTCCTAAGTTGAAGTGGAAAAAGTGTTTCCTTAGTGCTGCCAACACATGGAAGAAGCAGAATGCCTCGAGAGGGAGTCAGGAGGCAGTCTTGCCACAATCCATGACTGAGGACACATTGAATTGCCAATGCAGCAGACATGTATTTGCATTTTAGCAGACAGATGTAGATGGATGGGAATTTGAAAGACTGGCAAGTGGGAGATGACACAAAAGTCTTGTTCAGGAGTTTGGGCTTCATTCTACATATAGTGAAGGAGTATATGGAGGTGTGGAGCCTTTCATCAGAGGAACCTCATGGTCCAACCGACAGAATCATATACTCCTCATATTCTCAAAGCCTCAAGCTCTGCTGTAAAGGCTGTAGGTAAGCAGATGTCTACTTAAGAGCCATCGAATCAGATGATTCTTCAAATAATTATCACAATTGGTAACACAGTATTAAGCTTCATAACATTTAATGCTGAAATGCTTTATTCTACCCATGAGAAATATTCCATTCTAAGGATGGATGAGGACCTAGAAATTAAACTGCCTCCTAAGGACCATAATTTTCAAAACTTAGGCCTTGGGGGCAATTTGGAGATCTTCAAGTACTGGAAAGATGCACTTGGTACTCGGTAAACAGCTTGTTTGCTTATATCCTTACATTTGTATGTGCAATAAAAGGGGGGAAACTGCAAGAATAATTCCAACCTTACTTCTCTGCTGTCCTGTGTAATTCAAACACGATCTGCTGGTTTTGATTAACACACAACCTCAGACAGACTTTCTAATTGCAGTGTTTAGAGTTCTCAAATACCATCAAACCCTTTAAAGAGCAACTATAGTAAATTGGAAAATGTCGTCACTCTATCACTTGTCTGGATTCACTGTGGACATGTATCATGGACTAGGAGTTGCAGCTTATTAAAAATGTGAGGCCTCTAATGTCTGATGAATAAACATTCACATCAACACAATTGGTTTCCTCCTGGTATAAAACAATTGAAGTGCCAACAGCTCAGTGGTTCAGTGCCAGAGCAAAACACAGCAGTTGCAGGCCTGGGGTCAATTTCTCCCTTCCACTGGCAACAGGACTAGAGAATGTGGTGAGAGTGGGCAGCCAGCACACTGCAGGCTGGCGGGATTAAGGGATGCCTCATGCTATTTTACTGTCCACTGTGGCAGACTGAAACAAAAGCAAGGGCTGAGCTAAATGAGCAGAGCTTCTATTGTGAGAAGCTGTGCAGGGCCCTTCTCCTTGCCCCAAGCCAAACCTCATACAACAATGCGAAGAGTTGAGAATGTGACATTTTCTCTCCACACCTGTGAGTGGGGAGCACATCTCAGAAAGCTCTTATTTCCTCTTCACACATGGGAAAGAACAAAGTCACGTCTTGTCTGGGCTGTGCTGTTTGCTTTCCAGTCTGTTGGCATTAAAATTGCACTCTGAGCACCTATCACATCTCCTCCTTTCAAAAGCTCTGATTTTTCAATACTGGGTGTCATTTGGAATTAAAGAAAAAGATTTCTAGTGGCTTAGTTATTTCATGTTATCATGGGATGAAATCATCACAGCTCCATCTAGACATAATAATTAAACAGAGCATATATTGTGTAAAGTGCACACAGTGAAAAAACTCAGCTCTGTCAGCTCTAGTACGCTCTTCTGGGTGGGTTCTTGTTGCAAATATTAGATTCACTTTCTCTGAGGAGTCATTCACAATGAGTCTCAGCTTGAAATGCCAAAAAAGAAGCAGTCTTTTGTTAATTACTAATTTCCAGTTTCACTGCTAGAGTTCATATAATTCCTGGAATCAATTATTGAATACTTTTGTCCAACTCAGATAAAAACACTTGTGGATGGATTAACATAATAAAGCTATATTTATCCCTCTTAGAATTTCCTTATTAAAATAAATTCTAAAGGTGATTTTTAGGTTGTATGTCTAGGAAAAGGTAAAGGAGACAACAGCAGCTTTTCCTCTAGCTTTCTAGGATGTGATATGATTATGATAGTCTGTACATTAGAGATAGCATCTAAGAAATGGAGAAATTGCTCAGTGGTCAAGAGTGCTTATTGCTTAAACCCCTCTTAGGACTGTACTTCATGCCTTATGTTCATATAACAAGCCACATAGCATTATGCCCGCACCTGTAACTCAGCTCAGAGCAGGGGCAGAAGCAGAATTACTAGGATTTGCTTCAGGTTCAGCAAGATACCCTACCTTGCAGTAACATAAAATATGGACAGTGATAGAGTAGGACATCTGATAACTTCTTTTGTCCTCAGTGTACACACACACACACACACACACCCATAGGCATATTCCTCACCCATACATAACACAAACACACACACACACAGATTAAGATAAGACAGAGATACAGACAGGAGAACTGCTCTGATTTATGATTAGGTATGATCAAGAAATGAAATAGAGATGTCAAAAAACAATGAATGGTAGAAACAGCTACATTTTAGGACAACTTCTAAAGGGAACAATACAAATACAACTGAATCTCACAAAATACCCAATCATGGTCACTATTTGGCAGACTACCAAGCTAAACAGAATGCATGTGCCACAAAAAATACTCTTGACTACAATTTTTTTTTCTGATGAAATCCAAACACATGTCAATTTACCTCTAAGTAGTTAACAATTACTTTCAAGCTGTCAAGAGAATTACAACTGGCCAAGTAAGAGACTAAGTGACTGTGGATTGCTTGGCTAAATAAAAATATCCCCACCACTCAAGGATCAAGGAGCATCTCAGAACAGGTGACAATAAGAATGTATGAGCCTGAGGTGAGGAAGGGACAGTGTCAGACAGTATCATCTGGACAAGGCAGGACTACTGCATTCATGAACTCGTTACAGCTACCTTTCTTTTTTTAAAATTTTTTTTATTATTATTTATTCAATTGTGTGTGTGTGTATGTATGTGCGCGTGCATGTGTGTATGTGTGTGTGTAGAACCACGGACGAATTCGGGAACCCCAATGGACGCCTCCACCTCCTTCTGCCCCGGGATTCACAGGCTCCTCCCTACCAGGACCAGAAGCGCAGGCCGCCCCCGCTTCCGTCTGGCGTCTATACGTGGGATCTGGGATCCAAACTCAGGACCTTCCGCCTGCAAGGCAGAGGCTTAACCCCTGAGCCACCTCTCCAGCCCCACAGCTACCTTTCTTAATGGAAGACCCATTAATATATTATCAATGCTCTAGAAAGTGCCCAGGCATCCAGATGAAGCTCAATGGATGCAAAAACACATAAAAGAAGGATAGAGAGTGATTGAGAAGAAAAAGTGTGAAGTGGCAAAAGGAGAAGGGTTAAGATGGGGTAGTAAAGAATGAAGACAGTATAAATTCACTGTATCAAAGTTTGTATTTTCAAAGAAAAAATTAAAAAATAATTAGTTTCAAGTTGAATAGATAATGAAACCAACTTCTGTCTCTCCCTTTATCTTTTATACTATACCCTGTAGTACTGAGTTATATTTCTAGTCCCTATGTTTATAATTAAAGATGAATTTTACTTACAGTTGAATGCACAGATGCTGCATATATTATTTGTTTTAATATTAGCCTAAAGTATTTTTTTACACTTCTAAATTTCTTTCTAAATGCTCACCCAAACATTGGCAACAAGAGAATAGGCACAGGGCACCCAGGCTGCAATAATTCTTCACGTCTGATTCACTGGTAAACCCAAGAGCCAGAGAACAAAAGTATTCTATCCAGAAAACAACATATATTTAGCTGCATGTAGAATTTTAATGCAATTTCAGTTGGTTCACAGACCTTCTGCCTTCCATCAATACATCTGTGAGCTGAAGAACAAGAAACTTTATGTTAAGATGTCAGAATGTTCAAGCATCAGCAGGATTTCCACCAGCTGAACATCAATTTAAAGCATAGTGCAAGGGTGATGCTGACCATTAAAAGTACTTTTATTTGTTTGAACAAAGGGAACAGTCCAGGACACCTTCTTTGTATGATAAAAATACAGAGAAAACAAACCCAAATCACAATCTGTGAAACACATTTCCTTCAAGAAATGTAAAGCCTGGACCATTGTATTTGATGAAGGCAACAGCAAACAGAAGGTGGTATGGGTCCCTGTTCAGAGGATCCCAAGAGGCTAAGGTGCTGAGTAGTATACTTCTCACAAAAGAATCCCTCATTTGCGTGTGTGTGTGTGTGTGTGTGTGTGTGTGTGTGTGTGAGAGAGAGAGAGAGAGAGAGAGAGAGAGAGAGAGAGAGAGAGAGAGCGCTCTTGGGTGTGTGTGTCCATGGAGGCTCAAAGGTGACATCAGGAATCATCCTGGATTGTTCTACCTTCTTTTGCTTTGCTTTGGGGTTTCCCAGGCTCCACTCTGACATGGTCTGACATGCAAGCTGCTACCATTTCTGGTTGGCATTTTTATGTGGCATCTGGGATCTGAACTCAGGTCCTTTTGTTTGTGAGGCAAAGATTTTAAGCCCTGAGCCATCTCTGCAACCCTCTTTATCTTAATTACCACCATTATCAGTGATGTATCAATATTATTGAATGATTAACACTCAATAGAAATTAATTCCAGGTGGCCATTTTTGCTAATGATATTAAATGCCACTAATCATTATTATATCCAGCAAGATATCTTTATTATTATATAATTATAAAAATTATCTTTTTTTCATAACTTTGCCAATGGACCTTGCTGTTTTTCTCTTCTGGGTAGAAACAGCAATAGCCAAGAAATTGCAGTTGTTCTGAATGGCCACCTACTTTTTTCTCACAGACAGGACTACAAACACTACTAATCTTAGCTCTGATTGCACCCTTAGCCGTCACAGCAATCTTTAGTCCTTGGTATTCTTAATCCATCGTATAGATGAAAAAACTGCATCTCTGAAATACCTTCCCATTACTTCCCTGAACAAAGCTTTATTTCATCAAAACAACAAGTGTTTCTTCTGAGCTTCACAATCCCAGCTCCTGTCCCCCTCCCCAAAGGTGTTTCTTTGACTCTGCAATATCTGAGCTATAGTGCATCTCAATATGGCCTGGAAGATTGCTTTTTAATGATTCCTGATCACTTTCACTTTCCTTACTATACCTAAACTATCTTTTATCACATTCACCTCGGGCGCATGAATAAGTAATAAATAATATTGTGCTTTCTTTGCTGGGAAACAGCACCTTCTAGTTCCATGGTGTCTCTCCATAAGGTGGCATGACAATAGCAAGAGAAGAACTGTGAGCTTTCAGGAGCCAGATGAGAAGGAAAGTGTGGATCAATATGGTTGTTATAACAAACACATCTAACTGCTCCTCAAATTTGCTCCTTCTTCTGACCTGTTCGCTGGCTTGAATGTTCATGACGACTTGCATAGAACTGTTTTAGTTTTAGTTTTATTCTAACTTTAAAAGATTTCACAGCATCTCTTCTCTTGAGTAGTAGAGACCAAGAGTTTTAAATCAGAGAATACAGAAGTTTCTTACCACAGTTTTCTTTTCTTTTTTTTTTTTTTTAACATTTTTTAGTATTATTTCTGCTCACACAAACTTAATAGGTACACCGGTTCCCTCCCTCCTCCTCCCCCCCAACCCCCCTGCTCTCCCTTCCCTCCCCCTTCTCTCCTCATCCCCCATTGCCTCCCCCCAGTCCCCGGAGAATCCTTTAATGTGCATGCCAGACTCTCCTCTGGGCCCTCCTCTCCGATGACGTACAAGGACCCAGTGGCATTTCCCTGAACCCTTTCCTGTGTCCCCCTTAAGCATAGGAACACTACTGTGGCTGTCAATCCCTTGCCTCCAAGGATCTTGGTGCCTTTAGCAAATGCTAGACTTTGTGGGGTCAATAGTGTGTTGGACATTGCGCAGGGCATGCAAAGTCCAATTATGATTGCTTCAGCCCTAACTTGTGTGGAGTATCTCGCATATCATTGCTCCTCCCATCCTCGTGCTCTTACAATCTTACTGCCCCCTCTTCTGCAAATTTCCCTGAGCTTCAGGATGGGAAGAGATTAGGCTGGCCTAGTTTTAGGTCTTACCACAGTTTTCTACCCAAGAGAATGAAACAAGAGCACTCTTCACTTTCCCTTCTAGAATCTTCCCTCAGAACACACATGTGCACAAGCCATCTCCACACTTCCACCATCTGAAGATCAGTTTGTCATGTTTTGAGGACATATTCCTCAGAAAAATTCCAAATACGTATATATGAGTCTCTGTGCATTTTATAACATTTTATAAGTAAAGACTGCTGCCTTTTCTGCCCAGTATTTTTACTTGAGAAAACAAAACAAAACAAAAGAAAACAAAATATTTGAGTCCTTTTTGTTTTCAAGGCAAGGACTTTAAGCCCTAAGCCATCTACCTATCCCTTATATTTCTTCCTTCTAGCATTAGGAAAGAATATAGCTACCTGATTTTACTTTTTAAATTTTTTTTATTATTATTTATTCAACTGTGTGCATGTGCGTGTGTCTGTGTGTGTGTGTGTCTGTGTATGTATAGAACCACGGACGAATTCGTGAACCACCATAGACGCCTCCACCTCCTTCTGCCCCGGGATTCACAGGCTCTGCCCTACCAGGACCAGAAGCGCAGGCCGCCCCCGCTTCCGCCTGGCGTCTATACGTGGGATCTGGGATCCGAACTCAGGACCTTCCGCCTGCAAGGCAGAGGCTTAACCCCTGAGCCACCTCTCCAGCCCCTGATTTTACTTTTTTAAATAGATTCATATGTGAATGTCAACCTCAGGCTAGCAGGTTGAACTTTACACAATTTAAATTTGGATAAAGTTCAGTCATTGAATTATAAACATAAAATATCATCAATAAGGATATGGAAAGATATATATTAATGACTAACAGGAGATAAAAATATTCTGCTGTGTAGATCTAAGTGTTTATTTTGGGGTAATGGGAGATGCTTTCCAATAAGAAGGCATTTACTAATTATTTGGATAATTAACACAGTAAAATGTTCTGGAAAGACCAATGATCTCATAACTGTGGATGAAGGAGATGGTAATATTTGGCCCTTGTGAGGAGAAACTAGGCTCAGTTGATAAGTTCTTTGTTACTTGGCTTTTAATAATCTAACTGTTCTTAACCACTGGTTCATTTAATCCTGATCCACTCTTCATCCTTTAATTGAACCATTGTCTTATTTCAAACTTGTCTTTGAAAACATTCACTCCTACAGATTTATCTGTAATTTTCAGAAGTATTACCAATTAGACAATTTCATGTACATATTATACCCTTAAAGGATGTAACTAATTAATCCTCAAAGAGAATATTATTAATGGTCACAGATTTTGTATGGTTAGCAACTATGAAGTCTCTTTCCATGTCTCAGAATTTGAAAGGGGAAAAATAAAAAAAATCTATGTGTTGGATAATTGTAGCTACTTAGAGAGAAAAATTCTCTCTAAGCGGTGCCTCTTGGTGAGGAAACTTAATCAGTTCCACATATTTGCTTTTCTGAAGGGAAGGGCTCACTCAACAGCTGCCTTTTGGACTTAAACATAAACTCTGGTGACAAAACTTTTGTAAATTTCACAAATAGTGGACAGACCATTAGTTGCCATTTGGCTTATCTCAGGTTCTGTTTCAGAGTATAGGCCTTCTTTCAAAAATTACATGATTTGAGAAAGGGATATAAGTGAGCATAGCCACTTTAATGTTCATGGTAGCATATCTATAGAGGCCAAATGACATGAAATCAAGTGAAGAATGGAAAATATAATGTGATATGTTCATAGAATGAGATATTTGGAAAAATAAAAGGATATGTTCATAGAATGGGATATTTGAAAAGTAAAACAAGGGAAGTAAGGAAAAAAGAGAGAAGAAAAGAGAAGAGGGAAGAATGAAAGAAGGATAAGAGGGTAGACAAAATTGATGATTGATACAACTGTTTTGAAATCATTACTTTAAGGAAAATGAAAGGCCATACATTGTTATGTGAAATATGTAGAATTAGCAGATCTCTACAACATAGAAAAATAAGTGAATAAGTGATGTAGGAGACTTAGGGGAGAAGAGATGTGGAATGACAATGAAAGTGTGACTTCTTTTTAGGCTAACAATAACATTGTAGATAGAATAGGATTTTGACAATTTTTGTACATTCCTGTAAATACATCAAAGCACATTGAACTGAATGCTTTTTATGACATAATTTTATGGTGTATGAAATATATCCCAATAAAATTGCAAAAATAAGATAATTCTATGCTTTTCTCCTGGGATAAAAACAAAACTCAAAACCATGAGCTTGGGAATAAGTTTCTCATTTTATTATGATGCTCATGAAGAAGATAGCAGTGGCATATACTCTTGAAAAATTACAGCTGAGTCTTTAGGGTAAAAAAGTTTCAAAAGTAGGCTGAATGTAAGATGATAGCTCAAGTAAAGCAGAATGGAAAGTAGTTTCACAAATGGTCAGATGAGATGATTTCCTTACATTATATACTTTTCTTAATTTGCAATTTATGTATTAGGCATATATTACTTTTGTTATCAGAAAGAAGTTAAATATCATAGTTACTTTTAAAGTATTTTTAAAATTTATTTTATGTGTGTGTGTGTGTGTGTGTGATGTATGTGTATATGTATATGTGTGTATCAGAGGGCATTGTAAAGGAGGACCTTTGGGAATCATCCTAGATTACTTCTACCTTCTTCTTGCTTGACTCTGGGATTTCCCAGGCTCTGCCTCTGATTCCTCCTGATGTTTTTATGTGGGACCTAGGATCAGACCTCAAGGTCTTCTCCTTGAGAGACAGAGTCAAATCCTGGGCCATTTCTCCAGCTCATCATAGTTACTTTTTAAGTTATCAAGGTAGAAGCTCTGAGGACAGGGATCAGTAGGGACTATAGTCTAGGAAGAGGGAGGTGGTTGGAACTGAGATGGGCTTTGTAGGGTTAGCTGAATTGGATAAAATAAAAAACAAACAAAGGACAACAGCTTTCTAAACAGGAATTTAATATCTAGTACCATTACTTACTTACTTTCTCTAAGTCAGAAGGCAGAATTGTATCTGCAATCATACTATCCTGAACATGCCTAATTCTTTTGGAAGATAGTGATATGTGTCTTATTTACCAAAGTTCCTCAAGGCTTAGAATAATTTCAGGGACATAGAACGTGCCCAGATGACAGTTAGTGCTACTGCTAGCAAGATAAGCATGCTTTCATGCAAACTTGAAAGAAGGGTCTCATCTGCAGCTTGATGTGGCTCTTCTTTAGTTGTGACTGGAATATCCAATCCTGCTGGTCATGAAAACCCATGAGCCTCTCCAATCTCCCTGTCTGGTCACTATCCCTACAAGGTCTCACTACAAATCCATACATGAAAAAAGCATGCTCCTCGGTCTGGCAAAGCCCTCCAATTGACCCTGATTTTCCTATCTCATCAATATATAACTACTACTTTGATCTTAAACTATAGAACTTCTATGCTATAGAATCAATAGCCTTCTAGCTGGCACACTAAAGTTTTTGTCTTTAAACCAACTATCCATCACTTAATAAAGATGATCTATTCACACTGTAGCATTGTTCTTAGTGACTATTTAGGTCCCTCTTTCTGTCCTCAATGTGAAGGAGCTGACTCTCCCTTTGTGCCTTTAACTGGATACTTGATCACTGATTCTCAGTTTCCCTTTCTTTGTCTTGATGTTGGCCCTGTTTGGATAATATCTGTTGTCATTTTGAATGAAACTATCAGCCTTTTTCCCTTGGCACTCTTCAGATGGAAGTAACAGTCATTCTTGTCTCTGAAGTTAACACATTGTATGAGCACTTAGCTTGATCAGTTTGGTGAAATATTTCTATCAAGACTTCTAGAGCTTCTACTTCATTCTCAGGCTTACAGCCTGGACCACAGTGGGTACTCAAAAAAAAAAAAATTGTATGGAGAAGATGAACGAATGAAATATAGAAACAGAATCTGGCCTCAATAGACAGACTGGGATTTTTAGGTTGAATTCTAGTAGGATGAATTCAAGTTGGGAAAGTATTGAAAATCAAAAAATGGGTCACTTTCAGATCTTTGAGAAGGGACGGCACGGTGTGAAGAGCACTGCAGAAGATGCATGCACCACCTCGAGACAGAGGAGATGGAAAGAGGATCTGTACTGAAAGTCAAGTTTGGCTAAGTCTGGAGATGCTCTTACAGAAACACGGGTATGAGGCAACAGAATGGGGAGAAGTGAAGGAACTCAAGAGGCTAGTGGACAGTTAGGTCTTCTTGGAGGTTGATAGGAGATGCAGAATAATGGAAGACCAAGCTTACAGAAGCCCAATGCAACGAAGGATAAAGATGGAGAAGTTGAGAAAGGAGGCTAAACTGCATAGGCAACAAACAGCCTTGAGTGTGGTGTATGGCCCTAAAGGTACCTATGTGACCATGGCCAGGCACCCAGGAATGTCTGAGACAGAAAGACAAGCTACTGCTTCAATCAGACCTCTCTCCCATTGTGCGCCACCCCCATCCCAGGCTTAGTCTTCAGCCAACAAAAACAAAGTCCCTCATAAAAAGAAGCAAACAATCTGCTTTCTTCTTGTCATTACATTTTTTTAGGTTTGAATCTTCTATCTTGTAACTTGATCAAATGCCTTAGAAGTCAGCTATGCATTAGAATTTTGCAGCCTGGATGTTAGAACTGGCATTTATGCTTGTTGCATATAAATCGTCAAACTTGGGAGAGTTCCTTACCAGGTAGGGTAGTAAGCACATGCTACCCCTCTCTGGTACAAAATTTATTCCTCCATATTTTCAAATAAATAGCAGTTGGTTAAACATGTTAATAATAACCAAGCCTTTGACAGAATCTTTCAATGTAAAATTAAGCTTTCCAAAGTGACATTTATATTTGTATAGATCTTTTTCTTTTAAAAAAAGTGATTTCTATCCACATTTTTCCTTTTTATTCTTCTGAATTTTCCATAGTAGTAGTATGGCATTTGGCAAGTGCTGCTGTGGCATCAAGACAAGCACATCATTGCTTGTCTAAGACAAAGGAGTCTCATAAATATAGATATCTATCTGTGTAATATAAAGAAGCCCAGTTACCTCTTTGGTCCTCTTTTCCTTATATAATTTTATTTTATTTTTAATGTATGTGTGTGGTATGTGTGCTTGTATGCATATTAAGTGTAATGCATATGGGAGTAAACACATGTGAATGTGGAAACCTGAACTGATGTTGGGAATGTTCTTCAATTGCTCTTCCACCTTCTTTTTTGAGACAGGGTATCTCAGTCAAAAGCAGAGATCACCGATATGCCTAGTTTTGCCAGTCATCTTGCTCAGGGGATCCTGTTTATGTCTTTTGAGGTTGGAATACCTGTGGATGCCACACCTAATTAGTATTTATGTGAATTCTAGCAATGTAGAAACTGGTTTTCTTGCCTGTGCAGCATGCAGTTTAACCCCTAAACAAACTCCCCAACTGTATTCCTTGTGTAATTTTAACAAACATTATGGCTAAGTGGAAGGTACACCATAAATATACTACATAATGGAAGGCATATCACAAAGTTTAAGAAGATACAGAAAGGAAGGCCTGAGGATAGAAGTAGACTTCCTTGACTACACCTTGTTTCATAGATCCTCTGTTTCCTAATGGCCTCACCTTTTGTGGCAAAGTTATGACTTTCCAGTGGTATCTACAGAGCACCACTGCTCTTGTGCTTTGTGGTTATTCTATGTAAACTAGTGACTTGAATACAAGTACTGAGACACTGAGACGTGATCTGATGACCAAGTCACTATCTGTCAAATTGATACCATGCTACATAACACAATGAGCATGTACAGTGTGGGCATGAAGGATACAACAATAATTCAGATTCAGAATTGTTAATATTTTCCTGCTTTATTCCTATGCTAATTTGGGTACATTTTAGTTACAGAAATGGGGTCATACTCTATATAGCATTCTTGCCACCACTGATTTAATGATAGGTATAGAGTTCATTTCAGTATGTTATTAAATATTACCCAAATAGGATTTGGGGAGATGAATCAAATGATAATGTTCTTGTCACATGAGCATGAGAATCTGAGTTTGGATTCCCAGAACTCATATAAAATGTGGGTGTTGTGGCAATGCATGTAATTCTAGTGCTGAGAAGGTGGGTCCTTGTGGTCTGCTTGCCAATTAGTAAGTTCCAGTTCAGTAAGAGATGTTATCTTAAAAAAATAAATAAGATGGAAAGCAATAGAGGAAGATAATCATTGTTGACCTTTTGGCCTCCACATGCATGTGCACGCAAATGAATGTCTGAACTTGTGCACATGGATACTACATGCAAAGTACTGGTTAAATGACAAACAGTCACAGCACTAAACTGCATTATGATATAACCTTCTTCAGCACTAGGAAGGAAACTCCAGGAAGACAAGAGTGATGGTAATTTGCGATGAGTGTTGCAACCCAAACATCTAGCATCTTTCCTGATGAGTGCAATGAGCACTCTCACATTTCTGGTAGATTAATCATGTGCCTGCATTTAGGCATCTCAGCTGAGAAGGGGAATTTGAAATCTGTGGATTTGTGAAAAGGAATTCCATTATACACTTAAAACCTACTATAATGCTTTGATATTTGTATAAAAGTTCATTAACAGAAATATGCACATCTATGAATCATGTGGGCCATTGCTGATTTTTAATGATATAATTCTAAATCCAAATAGGAATACCAGCATCTTGATCCAGCGTCTTTCATGCTTAGATCAACATGACAACGTAAACAACAAAGCCAGTAGAGTTGGGAACATACTTTTATAAGAGCTCCCATAAATTCTCTAGTCCTTGAGATTAGACCCTGTGCCCTGGGAATGATCACCAACCAGCTTCTAGATATGCATAGCTATCTAGAGGGAAGCATTTTTGTATCCTTATCCATTAATAACTAGAAAGATAAAAAGATACAGTAGATGGGCTTTCTTACACTTGTTCAGCATTTCTAAAGTTGGAATCTGATCATTTTAATAGTTCTCGCTCTTTCTTGCTTGATTATTCTATTTATGTTTTGTGAAATTGCTACATATCTGTTTTGTATAATCATCTGTGATAGTTAACTAAGATCAGCTGAGACCACCTGAAGAGATTATCTGGATAATGCAAAGATCAGCCACAGATCCAATTAGAACCTTCCTAGATCTCACTGGAACCTCCCAGTAGTGGACCAGATTAAAGGAGCCACAGAAAAGAAGACTGGGAAGAACAAGAGAGACTCTCCAAGAATCCAGCCTTGAGACGCATGTATGGGAGTGACATGGCCTGTCTCCAGCTTTGGCCACCCATCATGCCGCTTCCGCCAGGAAAGTCTGTTTCCCCCTCTGGAACTGTAAGTTTCTCCCATAAATTGTTTGACTTTGGGTGTTCTGTAACAGCAATAGTTAAGAGTAACTGTTACAGCATCTTTTCAGATTCTGAAGTAAAATGGGCATTTTTAAATCAAATATTCAAATAGCAAAGAATGTGAAGTTTCTTATGGAAAAATATTAACAATTTAAAATGAAGACAGAGCTCTTCGCTTTCACTGCTGCAGCTCAGGCTTCAGAAGAGGCTTGTCTTCAGTGTCCTCTGCTGTGGCCAAAACATCTGGTTGGATCCCAATGTGACCAATGAAATCGCCAATGCTAATTTCCATCAGCAGATCTAGAGGCTGATCAAAGATGGACTAATCATCCGAAGGCCTGTGAATGCTCACTTCCATGCTCGATGCCAGAAAAACACTTTGGCTTGCTGGAAGGGCAAGCATATGGACAAAGGTAAGAGGAAGGGTACTGCCAATGC
The DNA here is from genome assembly GCA_023101885.1 of Typhlomys cinereus. Classification (NCBI taxonomy): domain Eukaryota; kingdom Metazoa; phylum Chordata; class Mammalia; order Rodentia; family Platacanthomyidae; genus Typhlomys; species Typhlomys cinereus. The sequence continues at coordinate 3,297,882 of JALPQD010000050.1, read as the reverse complement.
CAGAGAAGCTGACCTGGATTAGGAGAATGAGGATCCTTTGCAGGCTGCTCAGGAGATACCGTGAATCTAAGACGATTGACAGACATATGTATCACAGCCTATACTTGAAGGTGAAAAGGGGAATGTGTTTAAAACCAAGCACATTCTTATGGAATACTTCACAAGCTGAAGGCAGACAAGGCTCACAAGAAGCTCCTGGCTGACCAGGCAGAGGCCTGCAGGTCTAAGACCAAGGAAGCACACAAGCGTAGGTGAGAAGCGCCTCCAGGCCAAGAAGGGAGAGATGATCAAGACACTGTCCAAGGAGGAAGAGACCAAGAAATAAAGCTCCCTCCCGTCTACACATAGTGGTCGGGAGATGATCATGCAGATCAGTCATTAAAAATATAAAACAAGAAAAAAATAAAGATAACATTCTTTAAAGTAGGTTTAATGGAATATAACAATTTGATCTATTCTTTCCTTTTAGAAGTACATGAACAGCATGGTAGAGTGATGTATGCCTGTGATTTTAGAATTAGGGTGGCTGAGGCAGGAGAATTGCCCATTTGAACCTACTTGATTCCCAGTAAGACTAGGTCTCAAAAAAAAAAGAGAAAGAAAAGAAAAGAAATATATGGAATACTGCATTCACACAATGAAAGGAGAAAAATCATATTGTTATTGAGAAAAAAATTAGAAGAATTTAACAATACTCAACATCCTTTCACAGTAACAACTCGCAGCAATTTCAGACTAGAAGGAATGTGTCTCAACATAACAATGGCCATATATAACAAGTCCCCAGCTGTCATCATACGCAACAGTGAAAAGCTCAAAGCTTTTCTTTTACAAGAACAAGAGAAAACTGCCCACATTAGTTACTTCTATTCAACCTAATATTAGAAGTTACAGCTGGGCTGGAGATGAAGCTCAGTGGTAGAGTGGTTGCCTGGTGTGTGAGGCCCTGGGTTTGCTGCTCAACACCATTAAAAAAAAAAAGTACATGAATAAATTGTTCTCGAACTGTTGGAAATTTTACAGTGTATGTTCTTTCAACACAGCACTATCAATACAATTCCCTTTATAGAGTTTCATTTATAGTATCCTCTTTACTTGTGGGGACATATTATAAGACCCCCAGTGAAAGCCTTGAATAATACCAGACCCCGTATATTCTATGTAATTTTCCTATGTACATATATAAACATCAAGAAACATGATTAATTTTAAAGTGAGACACGGAGATTAAAAGCAGTGATGACAGCATATTGTGTAATAAACCACCAGCATCACTACTTTTGTGGTTAGGTCATATTGTTAAATAAAGGACACTGTGTGAATACAAGTACTATGATATCACAAAGTTGATCTGATAATGGAGTCAGCTAAATGACTATATATATTGTGTGAAAAGATATCTCACATCCTGGATAGGCTAGAGCAACATATCATGAAATTTTTCATACTTACAGAACAATATGAAAGTTAAAAAAATCAATTCTGGAATTTTCTATTCAATGTTTTTGGGTTGTAGCTGACTATAAATAAACAAAACTATGGGTAGATGAGGTACTATTTAATAAGTCTTACTTTGCAATACTTCATCACTTTATTATACTCCACATCATAAATATGCACATAAGTCTAGGTATATTTTAATTTCCCGAGAGTAAAATTAAAACACTTGAAATTTTCTTCTGAGTGGAGTTACAATTAACAATCATTACTGTATAAACCTAACCAAGGAAGTAAGAGACCTTTACAATGAAAACTTTAAAAGCCTAAAGAAAGAAATTACAGAAGAAATTACAAACACCAGAAGGTGGAAAGACTTCCCATGTTCCTTGATTGGCAGAGTCAACATCATAAAAATGATCATCCTACCAAAGGCAATGTACAGATTCAATGCTATACCAATCAAAATCCCAAAGCAATTCTTTAAAGAGGTTGACCAAACAATCTCAATATTCATATGGAGGCACGAAAGACCCAGGATAGCAAAGACAATCCTGGGTAACAAAAACACTGCTGGAGGTATCACCATACCAAACCTTAGTCTATACTATAAATCCATAGTTATAAAAACAGCCTGGTACTGGCTCCAAATAGACACACAGATCAATGGATATGGATTGAAGACCCAGATATAAGCCCACAAAATTACAGCCATTTGATCTTTGACAAAGGGGCCCAAAAAATCCAATGGAAAAAGAACAGTATCTTCAACAAATGGTGCTGGCAAAACTGGATGTCCACATGCAGAAGACTAAAACTCGACCTGTATTTGTCACCATGTGCAAGACTTAATTCCAAATGGATCAAGGACCTTGATATAAGGCCAGAGACTATAAAAATCTTAGTTGAAAGGATAAGGAATTCCCTCGAGCTGATTGGACTAAGCCAACAGTTCCTAATTGAAAACCAATAGCACAGTCAACACAACCAACACTCAACAGATGGGATTTTATGAAATTAAAGATCTTCTGTTCAGATAAAGAGACACAAAGGCAACCCACAGAATGGGAGAAAATTTTCACTAACCTCATATTTGATAGAGCTCTATTATCCAGAGTGGACAAAGAACTTAGAAAACTAAACAACAAGAAAACAAAAGGCCCAATTAAAAAATGGGCCTTGGAACTTAAAAGAAACTTTACCAGGGACGAAATTGAAATGTCTAACAAATATCTTAAAAAATGCTCCACATCCTTAGCCATCGGGGAAATGCAAATCAAAACCTCCTTGAGATATCATCTCAACCTGGTCAGGAGGGTAAAAATCCACAATCCGAATAACACCAATGCTGGAGAGGATGTGGAGAGAAGGGAACTCTCTTACATTGCTGGTGGGAATGCAGGCTTATACAACCACTCTGGAGAGCCATCTAGCGATTCTTAAAAAAGTTAAAGATTGAAATGCCATATGACCCTGCTATTTCACTTTTGGGAATAATCCCCCATACAGGAAAAATTCACCTCGATACCACAAGCACGACCATGTTCGTAGCAGCACTGTTTACAATAGCAAAGTCATGGAATCAACCCAAATGCCCAACAGTTCATAAGAGGATAAGGAAAATGTGGTACATTTATACAATGGAATATTACTCAGCCATCAAAAATGACGAATTAATGGGATTTGCCAGTAAATGGATAGAATTAGAAAAAATTATATTGAGCGAAGTATCCCAGACACAGAAAATTAAGCACCGTATGTATTCCCTAATAGGTGGATCCTAGTACCAAACCCATTTAGTGACACACTCAAAGATAAATCTCTGTAATACCTACAGTAATTGCAAAGATTAGAAGCAGGGAGGGAAGGGAAGGAGGGCCCTGCCAGAAACAAGGAGAGAGGGGATCATGCTACAGCAGAGAAAATAGGTCACCATCAAGGACTGCAAGTAAGTAATGAGACATCTGGTTGGACTTGCAGACTTTCCTTACTAGTCACTTGCACCTGATGGGGTATGATCTCACCAGAAAGGGAGGGCATAGAGTCTGGCAGATAGAAAGTTACCATCCTGCAAATGGGATACTGACACCCCCCAATGGTCTCCTACTCTTATTCCATCTATCTTTGAATCTGCTCTTATAATAAGACTCCATTTTAATAGCCTTTTATCTCTGGCCAGGAGGTGACATCGAACACCTATCAGGATGGAGCCAAGGGGGGTTGCAGGAGCAGCAAAACTGAAAAAAAAAATCAACAAACCATAATTCAGAAAATCAGAGACGCTACATCAACTACCTGGAACCATGCTGGCCTAATCTCTCCCCATCCTAAAGCTCAGGGAAATTTGCGGAAGAGGGGGTGTAAGATTGTAAGAGCCTAAAGATGGGGAGGAGCAACGATATGCAAGATATTCCACACAAATTAGAGCTGATGTAATCATAATAGGACTTTGCATGACCTGTGCAATGACCAACATATCATTGAACCCCCATAGTCTAGCATGGATCACACTATGATCCTTAGAGCCTTAACAGCCACAATAGTGTTCCTATACTAAAGGGGAACACAAAAAAGAGCTCTAGGCAATGTCACTGAGTCCTTATACTTCATCAGAGGAGGACCCAGAGGGAATTTTGACATGCACACTAAAGAGTGGTCCAGAATTGGGCAGGGGGCCACTGGGAGAAAGGGAGGGAGGAGGGAAAGGAAGGAAAAAAGGGGGAAGGGAGCAAGAAGGTCCAGGGAGGGGGGAATACAGGAGGGGAATGGGGTACTTATCAACTTTGTATGAGTGGAAGAAATCAATCAAACAAACAAACAAAAAACAATCATTACTGACCAAATTAATGCACTTAAATAGAAAATAATTATTGAATGAGAAGCTACATTTTTACTGAAAATGCATGCTCCTTATGATGTGGATGTCTTCCCTGATCCCTGACTGGGCTGATGTATCTTTGGAAGAAGAGTACTCATCATTTGAACAAAGCCCTAGAAAGCTAGAGGAAGCTTTCTTGGCACCAATAAGTAAATCCAATTTCTTATTTATTATCTTGAGGTTCATGAAGCTCACATTTCATGGGGGTAGACATAAAAATTAATTAAGTAAAATACAATGTGCATAGAATAGTAAGGTACAAAATCAAAGAAGACAAACAAGAACTTCCTCACAGAGAAGTAAAAAGAAAAGAAATGGGCTTCTAAGGATTAAGCTCAAGGGATTAGGGTTGGCATTTTCAGACTGGGGAAAGCTGGGAGATCAGGTGTGCTTAGCAGCTACTTTAGTCTCACAGCAATATACCCCACTTGGTGCAAGTTTCTGTTTTAGTTTCCTATTGCATTGTCATAGATATCTGATCCAGACAAATTAGGACAACAAGCTTGTAATTCTAGGTTACAGTCCATCATAGCAGGGAATCACCAGTAGAAGCTGAGGGAATTTGCTATACCACATACACAGTGAGAATAAAGAGAAAGGACAAATGCTGCTTTCTAGTTGGCTGGTTTTTCAAGATTATCTCTCCATCTGTCTCCCCAGAGAACAGTCCTGTCCATTATGGACTGTGTTTTCTCATATCAAGTATGAAATGAAGACGATCTCTTAGAAGGTTTTCAGAGGCTTCATTAACTAAATGATTTCTCATAGGTGTGCCTAGAGTCCTACCTTTCAAGTGTCAAGCTGGAGGAGGAAACTAACCATCGCAGGACCCCAAGTCCCACCTTGGCCAGAGCACTGAGTGCGTTTTGAAAACTGGGAAGAAGATGACTCAGGACATGACTAGGTAGGGTTCTTTACTTCTCCTTCTCATAGATGGGAGTTGCTGGGACATTTTCAAGCAATGTTCCACCCATCAGGTAGGTGAATATTGTATAAAGAAACTTGCCTCAGCAGTGAGAAAGATGGATAGTAAGGATGTACAGGAGTTTTCACAGGGAGGGAGACAATCTGGAAAGCAGACGAGGGATGAAGAGGGTCCCAAGGTAAGAAGTCGGTAGAGAGTAGAGAAAGAGTTGAAGATAATGTTGAGAAGGCAGACTGACAGGTATGCTGAGGCCCTTACTGTTAAGCTAACAGACAGGGCAAGCCATGGAGGAAATGGGATCTTTCCGGGTTAGATAATGTGTTGCCCATTATATAATTTAGTAGATACAAAAGGGCCACAGCTCATCAGTGGAGGGGTGACCCCCTGTCTCAGCCTTGTTTGTTGCTCCTTCACCTAGCAGATTTTATCTACATGGATGAATCTCTCACTGAATTTGACCTCATTATCTCCAAGTCCAAAAGTAAGATGTACCCTAATTTCATTTGGTTGACAACATTTGAGGATTATTCACAAATGATCCTCAATGATTTAAAATCTAGTTAACTGTCAAGAACAAACATACATTCAAAAAAGCTAACGCCAAACAGGAAACAATCTAGCCAAGGATTAAAAAGATTCAGCTGCTTGGCCTAAAATTATAACAGTGTCAAGAAAGTTAATTCTGAGTATCATTAGGTGGTTGTGACATGTTAAAAGAAGCACCAGTTTAACCTGGCATTTCCTACTGCATTTAATTCAAAAGGTTTACTCACAGAAGCATCTTTAGTATGGATGATATCAATAGTCATGGAAAACAGAGATGATGCCTCCTTTAATTGGAAAAAATTTGAAAATGGACCAAGAAGCTGGGAACTCAAAGATAAATTTGTTATGAAAGTAATTTGGTTTAATAAAATCACTCAAAATTAATTTCTCTTTTTATCTGGTGTATTCATTCTTAGAAATAAATCAGTATGAACAGAATGAATTTAGTTAAGATTAATAAATCAATTTTCAATGAGGGGAATAGATTTGATTACAGCTCTTCATCTAAAACTTTCTTGGTGGAAAACAATATGAAAGTACTTAATTCTGTGGCCTTCAGATACCTTAAAACATTAGTATCATAAAGCCTACAAATTTACGTCTATGTTGCTTGCCATTGATTAGACATAGATGAATTTATTTCCCAAGGGCAGATTCAGACAAACTAAACAGAATAACTCAAGATACCCAAACAATAAAGTACCTAACAGCAAAAATTTTCTTTCTGAACTGGGCGTGATGGATATGCACACAATCCCAGCTCACAGACTGGGAGATCAGGAGCTCAAAGACAGCTTGTGGTACCTGGCTAGCTTGAGGTCAGCCCGGGCTACCGGAGATCCTGTCTCAAAAACAAAAACATTTTCTATCAAAAACAATCCCCAAGTCCAGAAACATTTTTTAAAGTGAGAATGCTTGCCCTGATTTTGAGACCTATTATAAAGTCTGGCCCTTTCTGGTTCTCTAAAGGCACAGGGAACAACTTACCATGCATCACTATTCGACCTCCGAGTATGACTCATGTTATCACGCAGCAAAAGTGCTGGCAAAACATTTATCTAGATGAAAGACCTCAAGCAGCTAACCTGCTCCGCAGAGGCGACAGGATAATGACCTCTATCCAAATGTGGAAGGTGCATCAATTTAATACCCTGACAGTTTCACAAAGGACGCCTGCAGCTCCGGGGGAGAACATTAGCCATGATAACGCACCCTACTGTATGTGAAAAGAATGAATTAGGCAGCACAATGCTATTTGGGCTGAGGAGGCATTTTTTTTTTCCTTAACCAACTTTACATTTAGGATGGCAGTCATGCCTAAAAGCCTCCTTCCATTCTTTGCTACCTGAAGACTATCCGATAAAAGTAAAAAGACAATGTGGATTAAACTGACAGCTTAAACACAGCTCAGGAGAAGCCAATATCTTTGGGAAAAGAAAACCACAGGCACTAGCAAACTGGCTTAGTCTACGAGGGAAAGACTGATAACTCCAAAGAGTGGACAAGACTGGACTTACCGCGCATCTTATTATGATTTGTTTCTGTCTTTATTTATTAACAAGGTCTCATTCTGTAGCCTGGGATGACCTAGAATTTGTGACTACCTTTTCCCTCACCTTTCCAAGTGCTGGGGTTACAGGCTTGAATCACCATACCAGTTTATTTTATTTTTAAATGGGAGGTATGGGGACACTTTGGGTGCTTAAGATCCTTAATTGTGGAACATCCTTACAGCAGAATCAGTTTTTTTTTAAAAAATAAAATAACTTAATTCTAAAGTAGTAGCATGCTTTCACTCATGTGCTTACCCAGGGCCCTTTCCTCGTGGCAGGCTTCTGCCTGTGAGGCTCTTGCTACACATGGCAGGCAGCTGTCAGAATCAGTGTGAAGGGTGAAAGGGCAGCCCTGCTGCTCTGTTAAATCACGGGGTTCCATCAACATCTCAGAATTCCTGCCGAGTGGGAGCTGGGAGACCACGGATTAGAGTACACTGGCGTGTGTATATTAGGTCACTCAGTGTCTATCAAAGCAATATCACGCCAGTGAGCTGTACAATAGAGTTTACTGTGTTTTGTTCAAAGACAGTGTAAGGAAAGTGGACATGTGGGCAGCAGACCACAGCTGAATGCTGAATTCTTCTTGTGCTTAAGTGGATGGATTCACTGTCCACAAGATGAATGGAGAAAAGGGGCACAATAAGTGGAACTCAGGCAGTGCTGGTGGTTTTATTCAGCTCTTGGGAACAGCTGTGATGAAGCAGACAGCCCCTGCCACCCAGCCCTTTGGAGGGAAAGGGTGCTGGCCACAGCTGTGGTCCCGATGTCCAACTTGCTGAGAAACCCTGCATGGTCATTTTGCCTCAATTTCACAGAACTTTAGTGTCTTTACTATAAATTGTCAAAAAGAGATAAATCAAAAATAAATTCTTAACTAAAAAAAGCTTTTCTAATAGGTTGAAAGGATTTAGTGTTGGCAGTGTAATGTAAGCAATGTGTGATGTTTAAGATATTAAATGTAATTTGTATTAATGCATATCTATTTTACATATAAAATAGGAAATATATACTTTGTAACACTTATTTAATTCCTTTTAGCAGAATGCAACTCAAGTTTCCCAAGGCATAATGTGCTATTTAAAATCCCAAGGATTAATAAAAAAAAAATCCCAAGGAATAAAATAATATTTAACATCCCATATATATATGTTATATAATATGTATGTATTAGCACAAAGCCTGATACATAAAGTAAAATTTTAAAAAGTTTAAACATTTTTTTAATTCAATTGTGTGTGTATGTGCATGTGTGTGTGTGTGTGTATGTGAACAACCACGGGTGAATTCGGGAACCACCATGGACGCCTCCACCTCCCCCTTGTTTACTCTGCCCCTGGATTCACAGGATCCGCCTTACCAGGACCAGAAATGCAGGCCCCCCCTCCCCCGCTTCCGCCCGGCGTCTATACGTGGGGTCTAGGATCCAAACTCAGGACCTTCTGCCTACAAGGCAGAGGCTTAGCCCCTGAGCCACCTCTCCAGCCCCCAAAAGTTTAAACATTTTTATATCTCACTTTTTTTTGGATGTGAGTTCACGTGTGTGTGTGTGTGTGTGTGTGTGTGTGTGTGTGTGTGTGTTTGTGCCAGTCTGTCAGTACTAGAAAGCACTTGAGTGTATGTACCTTGGAGGCCCAAGAGTGACATCTGGAACCATCCTGCATTATTGCTTTGTTCCAGGCTCTACATACCAGGGCCAGAATTACAGGCTACTAAAATATCCACCATAGATTTTTATGTAGAGTCTGAGGAACTCCGGTCTTTTTGCCTGTGATGAAAAGGTTTTAACCCCTGAGCCATCTCCCTAGGTCTTATATTTTAATTTCTTAATATTATTTCTGTACAGCATTTTTGATTATGATAAGCATGCACCTTAATTTATATTGATAACAATAGCTAACACTGGCACAATGATTACTATATCCCAGGCCTGTCTAACGACTTGATAATCATAAACTTTAACTCATGATCATATATATATATATATATATATACACACAGTGACTCCCATTACTAGCTTTTTGCTGAGACCACTTTATTTTTCCCTGAAACAGGGTCTATGCTCGCTTCAGACTCACAGAAATCATCCTGCTTAAGCTTCCCAGGTTCTCAGATTACAGTCATGAACCACCATGCTCATCTTGGGTCACTATTTATAAAAATAGGATTGCATTATAATCTCATCTGGGGTTAGGAACATTATTTAATCTTGAAAAAAAAGTAAAGTATCTTTTCAGTACAATTTGTTTTATATGTTATGAGGTTGAAACTATTCTTTCCCCAGTGTTTAAGATGAGAATATTGCACACTTGGAAGTTACACAATTTGCATAACAACCATGTGGTAGAAGTAGGATCAAGTCTCAGGAAAAGTTTGACTCACACATTGGATGCTGTCTTTTGCATTCCAGAGATTCTAAAGCTAACTATCATATATGGTTATAGTATCAGCATCTACTTGGTTGATTTGGAATTCAAAGCCTAGATACCACATTGAGATCTATTGAGTAACCGAGAAAATAGATTAAACAAGAAATGAGGCATGGAGACTAAATTCGCATAGGAACTGTGGCCCTGCCTTCTTCACAGTCATTAGCTGACAGGCTTTTGAGTATAATGTGACATTAACTATCATGTCAAAAGTGCATCCTCCAAAGAAGGGGTTGAAAAGCTACTTTATGGCTCATGTGTGCCTCTGTCCAGGTGAACTGCCACTTGAAAAGGATTCCTGACATTCAACACTGTGTGAAAGATACATCATGTCATAAAACAAATGTGGGGGCTTTTGTCCTGTTTTTCAACAGTGGAAATAATTTTCATCATTTGGAAATTAACCTTAAATCAAATCTTTAAGACACAGTGGAGAAATTCTTGGACTGAATTTCATTTTGTCTCTTATTAGGTGACAAAAGAGTGTGTGGAACAGAAACAGGCACAGGCGGACTGCGGAGAGCAGCTTTGTAGCTTCAGTAAGTGCTGAGATTGTCTTTGTATCCAATGACCTTTAAGAGGGGATTTAAAATAAAAAAAATCAGAAGACCCAATTATAATTCTCAGTTTCATCTCTTACAGCTACTTCTCAAAGTTCAGTTTAGGTGAGCACGGACTGAGAAGTGCTCCTCTTTTCTAGGTAGCATTAGCCAGTGCGGCGGGACTGGGCTCCTTCCCAGCCTTGTGGACGATTGCTCTTGCTTAATGAGCTTGCAGGCAGCACCGTGAGGCTCTATATTTTAATAGTGATTGATTCAGATACAGATTGAGCTGTACCGTGTCACTGGAAGGACTTAGACCACCCCTGAATAAACTCTATGAATAATAAAATGGAAATTGAGATGTATTTTCAAGAACATTCATCCACATTCAGACCTTATGAATAAAAGGCAAAGATGCCAAATTGCTTGGATGTCAACCATCCACAACAATCCTCTTCTGTGCTGGGTTAGCACCTAAGAAAATATTGTTTCGTGGTATGATCCTATTATAAGGTTTTAATTTTTCACATATCTTTAATTGGAGAAAAATGTCAAAGTTTTAGTATTTATAATTTTACTACTATTATTGAAAAAATCACAATTATGAACATTGTTAGTACATAGCATGATGTTTTGCACAAGGCATGGATAAATCAATCTAATGACTATATCTATCACCTCACCCATCATTTTTATGGTGAGACATTTGAAATATACTCTTGTAGTGATCTAGGGTTTATAATCATTACTAACTATAGCCATCCTGCTGTACAACAGATCTCAAGGCCTATTTCTCCTGTCTGCCTGACACTCTTATTCCTCTTTTTCTTCTGCTCATAAGTCTCCAGTAATCATTGCTTTGTTCTCTTCTTGTGTTCAATGTCATAAAATTCTACATGTGAAACCATGTAGTGCTTCTTTTTCTTAGGATAATGCTTTCTAGATTCATCTATGTTGTCACAATGATAGAATTTCTTGTCATTAAGGTTCACTGTACAAACAAGCATTTTCTCTACCCACTCATCAGCTGAGGGACACAAAGTGGATTCCACACCTTGGCTACTGTGAATAGTGCTGCAATGAACTTGGAAATACAGATACCTCTTTGAACTCATCAACTTCAATCCCTAAAGAAACATACCTAGAAGTAGGACTACGGGCCATATCATAATTCCAGTTTTAGTTTTAAAGGAACCCCTAGATTTACATTTTCATCAACAGAGCTTGAGGGTTCCTTTTTTCTCAAAATTCTCTCCTACATTCACATTTTATCTTTTTGATAAAAGTCATTCTGAGCAGTATCAAGTGCTATCTTGTCAGACATACTGAGCATATTTATATTTCCCTTATGTGCCTACTGGCCATTTGTGTATTTTCTTTAGAGAACTGTAAGTAAGGAACTTTAAGTTATTGGGTTATTTATTCTCTTGCTATTGAGTTGCTTGAATTTCTTATATATTTTGCATATTACCTCACATCATATATGTGGCTTACAAATATTCTCTTCCATTCTGCAAACTGACTCTTTACATTTCAGGTTATCTTCTTTGCTTGAAAGCATCTTTTTTAACTAAATGCAATCTCATTTGCCCACTTTTGCTTTTGATGCCTGTGCATCCCCTAAGGCATTGCTCAGACCTGTGTTGTTGTGAACCTTTCTCTATGTTTCCTTCTTGTAGTTGCCAAGTTTAAGATTTTTAAGTCTCTAAACATCTGGAGCTGTTTTTGGTACATGGTTGCTGATAAGGGTCTTCTTTTATTATGTGTATCCAGTTTTCCCATCCTTATTTATTGAAGAGACTGTTGCTCTCCATTGTGTTGTTGGCATGTCTCCTATTCTGCTTCCAAGATCATGATATCTGTCAGTGTTATTGTTGGACTGATCACTATCTCTGGTTGATATATTTTAGATACAAGATATCCTTGCATCTGTCCTTTTTGCTCAAAATTGTTTTGCCCATGAGGAGTCATTTTTTTTGTTCCACATGAATCTAAGGATTGGTTTATGTTCCATTATTGTATATAAGAAGAATGGAATTTTCACAAGGATTGTGCTGAGTCTATAGATCACTTTGGGTAGGGCATTTGCATAAAATTAATTCCCCCAAACCATTAACGCAAGTTATTTATTCATTTAGCATGTTCTTAATTTTTTTATCAGTGTTTTATAGTTATTAACATACAAGTATTTTACTTCTTTGTTAAATTTATATTTACCAAGCATTTAAATTTTTTGTTGATATTGTAAGGGGGATTTTTCCTTAATTTCCTTCTCAGTTAATTTGTCATGACTACATAGAAACGCTATTGATTTTTGCATGTCGTTGTTGCATCTTGTAACTTTGCTGAATTTGTTGATCAGTTCTATCAGATTTGTGAAGGTGTTTTTAAGGGTTTCTATGGCAAGATCATGTCATCAGAAAACAGAGATATTTTAATTGTTTCTTTTCCATTAGCATAGTTTTCATTTCTTTCTCTTACCTAATCCTTTATATAGGCTCAATACATTTTTCTAATTTTTAAAAATATGAGCAACCCAAGTGCCTTCTACATAAGAGTTTCATTTCATGGTTGTTTGCATCAGTGGGGCAGCTATAGGCTGCTGTACTGCTTAAAAAAAATTAATTAAGAGGCACTTCAAGTTCAGCCTCTTCACAAGGCCATCCAATTTATTTATAACTTTTATTAATTCTGAAGCCAGTTGCTCCTCAATGGTGTATTTGTGCTCAACTAGGTCAGGTCCACTGGAAGACATTTGGTCTTTCACAGAAGACACACAGAGCCTGTGAGGACAGCACGTTCAAGCTACCAAACACACTTCCTGTCTTGAGGTTTGCCTACATGAATTTATTACACTTTTGTGAAGAAACACATAGAAATCCAGATATGCATTTTTTAAGTCACTCTTCATGAAGCCTTTTACACATAAAGCTGTCAGCAGTACAGAGAAGAGTCATCTGGCAAATGGTCCATTTGTGAGAGTTGATTTTCTGAAGCTTGGTGTAGGCAACAGTGAAGGACATCCATGAGCACAAGTAGATGAACACACTGAAAACAGTTTTCTCACATTGCAAGAGTAGTCAGAAAGAAGGCATTTTCTTTCTTAGCTTAAAGAGCTTATTTTAAGTCAGCTGCGAGCAAATAAAATTTAGTACAGGAACAATTTAGGTGAGATAAGCACACACTTGTGTTTATATTTCTCTGTATTGCTATGAAAGATGAACTTTGATAAAATGAATATCACAAGGTACTTTACATATAATAATATTGCAAACAAATGCAAATAAATGATCTCTCTCTCTCTTCTTTTCCAGCATGGCTTAATTGTAGAATAATTTGAACCAACTCCACTTTGTGAGTAGATAGCAGAAGCACTTCATAGAATGTGATGAGACCTAGAATCTAGAAACCGTTGGTTAGCAGAACTCAGTGACAGCTTAGTGAAGAAATACTGGAGTTGAAAGGAATCCTGTAAACATAAATCTCCTTTCTTTATACACAGGGAGCTGAGAGCCTAGTGTGATGCATGTGAAATACCAATGGCACTTGGGTGCTGAGGCAGGATTGTGAGTTTGAGAGAAGACTGGCCTATATAGTGAGTTCGAAGCTAGCCTGGACCATTTAGCAAGATCCTGTTTCAAAAGGAAGAAAAGAAAAGATTCAGGGGGGACAGAAAGGAGGTGGGAAAAAAAATAATCAGGGCTCATAGAGGCTAACTAGCATTCTCAATGTCACTGCAAATTGGTGGCAAGGTTAAATTTAGCTATAAATCCAAGTCTTTGAGTTCTAATAAGGTACTTGTTCACTTTATCACCTTAAATGTGATGAAAGACAGGTAAATAATATCAATTCCTTAGAGTTTCTGTCAGCCCATGATTATTAGATGTGTACTACTGACTCAGTGAGTTGTCTGAGGTTGGAAGAAATGTGCAGCAATATAAATGTCAGAGGTCTGAAAGTAATCAAAGGGACACTGAATGCAAGTCACAATTGTGCATAATGCCTGCCTGTAACTCATCTGTGGTTGGCTGCAATGTATTATTAGAGCTTGGGTTTTTGTTGTGACTGTATGAACCAAGTTGCACAGGGAATGCTGAAAAGTGATGACAAAAATCCCTTTCTTTTCCTACTGTCCCTCAAGCAGCAGGGATCAAATAACTATTGCTCAGCTGTCTGTCTTTTAAACAAAATATCTGCCTCACTCTATGTGTATCTGTGGCAAGTTGGTGTCTGCTTCCTCTCCTTTGTTCTGCTCTATTTTTTAGACCCCAAACTTGGATCACCAGGGGTTAGTGGGACTAAAAAGGGCCTGACATGATGTTTTACAAATTCATCTTGGATTCCTTCAGTACGTCACAGTTTGTGTTCAGTAAAGGCAGGCAGTGTACAGTAGGCAGACAGAAGTGGTCTGTGATTGGATTTGAGTTGTACAAACATATGCAGTCAATCTCAATATCAGAAGGACTATACACTGGCTAAAATGGTTTTCCTTTGCATTCTGGGCCAATTGCTGCTATGCCAATAAAAAAATGATAGTGTGCTTTAAGCATTAGCAAGATAACAAAGTCACTTGCTTAAGAAATCCTAAGGCTTGGTGGAGATGGAGAAGCCATCTTTTATTTATCCAACTTCCTAACTAGTTGTGAGCATCCCTTGACATATATCTTGGTTCCACTCTGGGCCTACTTGCTTACTTAGCTGGCCATGTTTCCTTTGTTCTTTTGTTCTAGAGTTTCTTTGTTCTCAAAGTCACATGAACAGATAGGAATAATAGTAGTAACATCTCTGAGGTGTTGTGACAATTTAATGATTTATGACAACATAATAAATATAGGATTTACACAGAACCTGGAAGGTAGACACTATATAAATACTAGTTATTTCCACTACACAGAGGACTTGCTTGTAGTTTTCTATATCAAATAATCTAACTTTTTTAATCACTGAAAAAATGGTTTATCAGGCTGGTTAATATCATGTGAATATATCATAATCTAATTCTCCTTTTATGGGACACAGTGTGTCCCAGTGTTCTGCTAGTAAATAATGATATGAGGCATCTATCACTTTCACCAACCAATCCTTACAGCTCCTCCTGATGTGGATGCCCCTAATTTTCCACATATTTCTAAATGACAAAATAAAATTTAGACTACATGAATATAATGTAATCACCCAGCTAGCTATTCAATACTCAAGTCCAGGTTCTTGGGTCCCAAAGCCTTAATCAAGATCCTTCCCATATTCTTACCCAAAATGGATGTAATATTGATTAGTTTGTGCACCTAAAGTAGCAACGTCCACTCATATAAAATTCTTTTCATATGAACATTTTCAATGCTAGGTAATTCAGAACATTACCAAAGATAGGAGAGGGAAGGGAAAGATGGAGTTGATTATCATGGGGCATATACTTTCAATTAGACAAGAGGAATGTTTAGATATCTATTTCATAGTAGGGAGACTACAGTGAGTAATAACATACTGTATATTTCAAAATGACTTTCCATGCAAATGACAGTCAAGTGAATTATACTGACTTAGTTACCTCAGATCCTATATGTAAAATCACTCATTATATTATAGTCCTTAAATGCATGCAATTATAATTTGTTAACTTAAATAACTAAAAAAATAATTTAAGTTAGCTGCAGTAATATTTTTCCTTGGATCCGAATTCCTAAGCATAAAATCCTTGACTTTGTGTTAGGAATGCTTACACTTCAATGCTAGCAACTCTATTTACTTTTGTAGTAGTCTATAAAGGACTTGGACACTTCCTTATTCCAGTTCATTCCAGATTGTCTTGGCCAGCGAGACACAGAGTAGTCATGAACAGAAGTTTCAAGGGCCCATGGATAAGAAAATTATATCCCAGCAAGATCTTTCTTGTGGTTTTTACATGTTATAGGCTTATGCAACTTATTTAGGAGAAGCTAACTAAAAACCTTGTTAATAATGTGGAAATTCTTGTTATCAGTATGAACAAATCACATGGGTGGATGTTAACCTTAGGGACATTTAGAGACTTTTTTTTTTTTAACCAAGAGGATGGTAACTGAGGAAACATTATACATAGCATGTATCCAAAATACATGCTGTACAGTGTTGTGAATATAGAGTTCATGAGTTGCAGAGAAAGTAAACTAGATATTGGCACTCACATACATTCAAGCTGAGGCGCTTCACCCTGCCTACATGTCCCTTCTCCAGTGGGTCCTATAACAACAGCAATAATATCAATAAGAAATTCTGCTGGCCACTTACGTTCCTAATAATGTTCTAAGTTATATGCATTACTTTAATACATATTAATTCTATGATACAGATATTATAGTACTATTACCATTATTTCCCCCATTTGATAATTAAGGAACCAAAAGCACAAAAGAGGAAAGTAACTGCAGTGATTTGAATTTGAAAAAGTAGTCACGTATGTTAAGTAATGGGATCATAAGGGCGCTGACATTATCATGAGATCAATACATGACCACAGTGGAAGGTTGTGAAAGCTAGGAAGTTGGCTGGTTGGAGGAAGTAGACCACTGGGGCCATATGGGAAGAGTCTAGCTTGTCCTCAGCCCTTTTTTCTTTCTCTGGTTCCTGGATGTAATGAGGGGAATACCTTCATTGCCTGTACACCACACCATGACCTACTGGTTTGCCTTGGGCCCCAAAGCAGTGGGCGCATCCAACCATGGATTTGAAACTCTGAAACGAGGAGGCAAGACCACCCTTTCCTCCTTTAAGTTGACCTGTTCAGATCTTTTGTCCCAGAGCTGAAAAGCTGGCTTGCTCAGTAACTTCTCCAGATTACAAGGTCAGTAAGTGCTAAAATGGGGGGTGGATTCTAGCAGTCTGACCTTACTTTTTCCCAGCATCGTAGACTTCTACCACCAACCATGCTCATAGCATTTATGGCAACTCATTCCTTCCATTTGCTCTTCAGACAGCACCCTCATGGCACTTTCCTGGTCAGCTAGTCTCCCACCTTCTAACGCCGCCACTTCCATTCCCAAATGGTCTTCCCAACTCTGCCAGAAGTCTTCCTTGAGAGGAAAAGGAATTCACACCCATTTCTAAACAAATGTCACTTCACATAAGGCTTAAAGGCTACTAGGACTATCTGAAGAAGCAACAGCTAGCAAAAAAACAAAAGTTCTCATGATTATAAATCACAAAAGTTTAGAACAATTGGTTCTTGAAGAGGCCTGACCAAGGCAAGGCCACTAGTCTGCTAAAGAAGCCATGATTGTTCTCATTTTATTTTTAAATCTGTTTGAAAGGCCAAATATTTCAGATATTGAGAGACCAGTTAATCTTGCCTAAGTATTAAGCTTGGAGAAGACAGAATGGTTAATTTGCTTTCTTCATTTTTGTGGAGATTTTATTACATTACTGTCATACAAAAAAGTACTTAAATTGCAGGGTGACATGCCATTTTATGAATTGTTAATGGAAATTATTAACTCACAAGATAAGAGGGAAACTCAGACTAACATTTTATTTATTATGTTCAAGTCATGTACTGCATGCTAAAAACATGCCAGTATTCATTCCTGTCTGTTTTAATAAGCAGTATTATTTTATTTCACAATTATATCTTAAGTTAAAAGACATTTTTGACCATGGGGTTTAATTTCACACAAACAATGCTTTTAATTTAATTTAATACAAACAAATGGTTTGCCCCACATTATTTTGAAATGAAGATAATAAGCTATGGACAAGGAAGCATAATTACAGAAGTGAAGAGGTCGTGAATGCATCTGACAAAGCCTGATGATCTGGGCACCTTTGCTTCACAGCCCGTTAGAATTAGTCTGTTATGGAAACCTTTTGTATTGCTACATAGAAGCAAACCATAAGGCTAGATCTCATTTTAGTCCGGCACTGTAGAAACACTGTGCTGCTCTGGCAGATACACCTTCTATTTTTAAGAATCTCAACCAGTGAGATTTTCCTCAGAATTCATAAGTTATACAGAAAATACAATTTAGTCTTCAGCCTTGCGGCCATTCTTTCTGGACAACCTTGGCTGTCTGTCACACCACTGACTCTGTTTGAACCTTTTCCACCTACGGTGTCCATTGCTATGGAGAACTGTCCAGGTCAGAAGCAGGACCCTCCAGTTCAGAATTTTGGCATTAATCTGCACTTCACTCTTCACATTGTTTGATTCATTACTTTTCTTTCCATGGCTTATGTGGATCTTTGGGTCACCCTCCTAAATAGATGGTGAACTCTGGGATACTGAAGACTCTGGAGATGGACAATAATGAACTCTATATCTCACATTGTATATGAGTTTGTGAGTTTCCCTCAACCACATGATACATGAAATGTGGTAAGTCACATAAAGCTATGACCTAATTCTAGAATAAAATGTGGATGGCTCCTGGATGCAATTATGCTAGTTATTGTTACATTTTGTGTTCTTTGAAATGCACAGCATCTAGATCCTTAAGCATAGTTAAATATATTATACTGTAAATGAAAAAAGAACAAGTTTGAAAATAGATTTAAAATATATTTAAACAATATTTTAGCATAAATGTGATATACAGTAAGCATTTAATTTTACACAAGAATAGAGGTTAAATTTCAATAATACATCTTGTCATTTCAGTATGCATGTATCTGTATTCTGCTTACTTTCATGATACCACACACACACACGCACATACACACACACACACGCATACACACACGCATTTAGGAGGCGGCGGGATTTTTATGCTCTTTAAGTAAGGTGGGAATTGTGCCAATTCCTCTTCCCTTGTGAATTTCACTGTCCCCAAGATTTCTGCAAATCCCAGGGTCGGGTAGCTCTGATGTTTGGAAAATCCTGAGTTCTAGTGCTCCCCCAACTTGCTCAGAGGGGAACCTCAGGGTCATGATGGAGGCCAATGCCTTTGGTAGATTTGCTGAAGATCTGGAGAGCACAGAGCCAAGGCACAGCGACTTTTGTTACCCAGATGGCTCCTTTCTCTTCCTTATGTTTCATTTTCCTTGTTGTCATCTTCTCCCTTCTGGACAAGTACTTTGGATTTCCCACAGAAAATCTTGACATCATCTCATTATCTTGGTCTAGGAAGATCATATTTTTAAATGTAATGCCTAACCAATATTTCTTCAGACAAATGTAGCGTTCTTCCTGATGCAAATTCTGATCGTGGCTCTTACATAGTGTGAAGGTGTCTTCCCACTGTTTTCATGCATTACAAAACATTATGACATGTGATAAAGTGGCTAGAAAACAGAGGAAAACTAAAACTTAATCAAATTCATCAGGCTTAATACTATACCTCTTTGTTCCCTCATCACCCATATCCACAGCTGTCTTTGTCTTGAGAACACTACTTTAGGCATATTCTAGCTCTATGAGTAAGTTGCATGGCCATCCTAGGCTGGTTGCACTAGCCTTGGTGCTATCTCCTATCTTTTGACAAACATTTGGCTGTGATGTCCAATTCAGAATATTCAAATTTTGAATCATTTCCTGTCTTATTGAAACCCCCCATACAGGTCCTGAGTCCACGGATCAGTTTTGCATCTTCATTCCTGACCCGAAGGCAAGTGTGGGACAGTTTGGGTAGTACAGACTTCGACTAACTGGCTGCAGGTTAGACCTACTTTAGACTTCAGCCAGCAATTCTAATACTTTGGTGTCCATGAGTCTCATGTTGCTACTATTCCTCTTTTTTTTCATCCCTATGACTCAGGTGACACGCGGAAAAAGGATTCAGTGCTATCTCAGGGCATGGCAGCAGATAATATAACTGATTTATGGTCATGATACTATTAATAAATGTGAGCAGCCAGAAGCACGCAGCTCCATCTGTAACTTCTAACCACTTTATTTTCCCCGTTTTCCAAACTGTCTCACAACTTATTGTCAGCTAGAAAATGCAGAAACCCATAGTCATGATCCCAAGCCAGCACTTTCTCTGTTTTCAGTTACAGGAAATAAAAAGATGCCAGAAAATATTTGCTCAAATAGGGCTGTTTTTCATTATGAGGGCACTTTCATAGTTCAGTTACTGAAATATAAACTCTGTATTGTTCTACTACCAGGAAGCACAAATTGGAATAGGCTTTTCCCCCTATCAACAGCACATCACACTTATTGAACATTAAGTATTCTTAGATATCAAGCTTTTTCCTTTTGTGAAAGTTACATCTTTATGACAATATAATTTCCAGTCTTTGGAAGCTAACATGTTTGAGTTTTCTTTAAATAGACAGGGTATTTAATAGTGGGGAAGGATGTCAATCCTTTGTCCAGATGCTCTTTATGCTGCAACTGTGCAAAGATCATCACTTATAGAATTGCTCTGTGATTGCCTCTCACAGCCTTCTTTTGCTGCAGCCATTTTCCAAACAACAGAGCTTATTTTAGAAAGATATTTGTGAAGAAAACTTGGAAGTTAAAGAATGTTTCATGTTCCATTAATATGTACATTGCTACCAATTCACACATCTCCACTAATGAATCTGGAAGTGTAGTAGCATAAGGGAATGCCAAAAAATTCTGTTTAGTAGATGGAAATTATGACAGAGAAAGTTTTCTAGGAGCTTTGGAATTCATCATGGCTTTGGAGAAATACAGCAAACATTACCCACGTGATGGGTGATGGAGTACTTCTGAGACTACAACGAACCAGAGTCTTAATTTAAGAATCCCCCCCATGGAGGCTTGGGAGATATAGCTTAGTCAATAGGTGTTTTCCTCACAAGCATGAGGACCAGAGTTTAATTGCCAGTGTTCATGTAAAAAGCTGGATGGGGTAGTGTGCAGCCCAAGGAAGACTTTGGGAAACATCCTGGATTGTTCTACCTTTTTATTGCTTTGCTCTGGGGTTTCCCAGGATTCACCTTCTGGGCCCAGAATTGCAGGCAACTGCTATTTACATCTGACATTTTGATGTGGGGTCTGGGTATCCAAACTTAGGTCCTTTGGGCCATCTCTCCAGTCCCCACCTACCATACCTCTGGTACCCCCCCACACACATACACACACAACACACACGCCACACACACATACACACACACACCACACACACACACACGCAATTCTTCAGAGTGATTGCCCATGCTAAATATCAAGAAAAGTACCTATCACTTGCCTGTGTAGGACATGCCAGAAATCACAGACATTGATGTCACCTGCCTCCCCATCTTCTAGGGGTAGGCTGTGAGTGTACTGAGTACCTTCCATGTAATACAAGAACTAGCTTAAGTGCTTTAAAGTACCACCTTAGTCATTTTTCATCATATGTCTTGCTGTCTAGGTAAAGCTAGAGAGCCTATTAAGTTTCAGATTTGGCATTAAAAAACAAAAAGTTGATTGTGGAGTCAGAATTCTTAATGGCTGGGCTACAATGCCTTGAAGGCTCTCAGTTAAATGAAGCACTAAAATATGCTTATTGCATACCTTATATAATAATGCTCTTATAAATTAACAATGATAGCTCTGTAACAGCAATGTTTCTGAATGTACTTGGAATTAAGTCTTGGAAAGACTTAGTCACTTGCCTACAGACATACACGAAGAAGTGTTACTGATGGGGAAAAGTCTCATTGAGTCAAAGTGCTTGCTGTATAAGCCTGATGACCTGAGTTCAGATCCCCAGAATCCACATAAAGCCTTTGTAATTTACTAGTAGAGACAGGAGAATTTAGCTGTGGGCTAGCTAGTCTGACTTATGAAGTGATTAAGAGATTATTCAAGAAATGTTTTAAACAAGTTGGAGAGGTGAGGACTGACACTTGAGGTTGTCTGCTACCTCCAAACATGCATCATGACCCACATTCATTGAACAAGAATGCACGCACGCACGCACGCATGCATGCACACACACACATACACACACACACAACATGATGGCATTAGAATTTGAATAAAGATCCGAGTTACTATGAAGCACAATCATTAATAGAAACAGTCAATGTGGAATCCCAAGCATAATCTACAGGGAGTTTCTTGTTTGTCATGAGCTGATGATGACTAAGAACTAGGCTTCATGTGTTTATAACCCAAAATATCAGGCAACAAGAGATACCTTGAGTTAAAAATTGTCTTTCAGCTCTACATATATTCATTCTTGTTATACAGAAACAAGAAACACAGTAGGTCATTTAGCATGTGAACTTTATCGTTCATTCCAATCTGAACCCATATTCAAAACTATCATTCCATACACTTCCATGTTTAAAATAATGAGCATTTAAGATACCAAGTCTCAAGCATAGAAATAAATCATTGGAGGCATACAATATAGAAAATATGGAAATGATAGCTGTTTAAAATAAAGGATGTATTATTCCAATGAAGGTCCATGCAGAAGTGGCATTCCAAACCAGCAGCATTTCTTTCGGTGCCACTTGCTTGCTTTGCAGTTATTTCTGCAGTGCTTTCATAGGTCTACTCAGGCTCCAAATGTGGGTCATGCCAAAATACTTGGCATAACTGTTTTCTAACACATAGATGTGTGTTATCATATAGCTTTTTCACAAATGCTCCAAATGGTCAAAGTACAAGACTGAAAAAAATTACTTTCTCATCATTAAAAATATACAGATAAAAATAAATGATGGCAAAGCCTTCCTTTTCCCACACTGAATTCATGGATAGGCTGGGGAGTATGAGTGCTTCTGTTTGTGGCTGGTTTTCAGCTCTGATAACTCATCTTTTTCATGTGCTGTTGGGTACCATGAGCCATGTTGTAAGCAGCTGTAGGCAAAGAAGAGAAAAAGTTGTCCTCGTTCCCTCCTCCAAATCCTGGTCAAACAGTGCCTGCAAAGAGTCCACCTGGGCTTAGTGCTGTGCTGGGCACCCAAGAAACTACAGAGAATGGGGAGTGGGTCACAGTTAAATCTAGAAGAGAGTTTAAAAATCAGCTGCCAACATGCTATAAGGAAAAATCAAACTCAAGATAATGTAATGCAAAGTTAGGTAGAGCAGACCTACAGGGAAATTAATTAAAAAATTAGTTCTTCAAATTGAATAAAAAATGTCTCTAAAAGGCAAAAGGAATACAAGTAGTAGGTAGCTAGTTCTGAGTGAACTAGTAGCCTGCCTCCAGTTAAGACTTAAGAAGAGGGCTGAAGAGATGGTTCAGAAGTAAAGTCTTTGCTCTCTGACTTGTTGGACGGGAAGACTAGTAGTAGGCAGTAGTAAAGCCTCACAAGCAAAAAAAAAAAAAAAAAAAAAAAAAAACCCTTGAGTTCAGATCCGCAGATTCCACATAAAAATGCTGGGCAAGTATGGCAGCAGTCTGCACTTCTGCCCTGGAAAACAGAACTTGGAAAGCTCCAGAGTAAGTCAGTAAGGAGGTAGAGCAATCCAGATAATTCCAGTTGTCACTATTGTGTTTCTTGTGTCTCTATAGGCGTGTGCAAGCGTGTGTGCATACACACACACGCACACACACACACAAGGGTTATACAGAAAGAAGATGAAAAATGAATGCTAGCAAGCTAAGGCAAAAATGTAGGTACAGTGAATGAGTTTACATATTGTAGAGAAAAGAAATGATCAAAGCCGGTGATTGAGTTTTTATATTTCAAAAATATCCTTCCTTCCAGGTTACCTAACAAATGAATTGGGGATTGAAATTCAGTCTTATGTTTTTTAAATTATAGAAGAATAAGGAACCTTTTTTTGGATCAAGTTTTGTCAGAGTTAGGAAGTAAATGCTTTTAACATTTTTATTTAAAATGATTTCATCTGTTTTAATACATAAGCCCAATCTTGTTTATAGATCATTCTGCTAAATCCCAATGACACAAAAATGGCTCTGGTTTCAAAGAATGACTTGGCAAGTAGTCACTGCATAAAATATCATAGGCTTGTTTATTTTACAGCATTTTTGTGCCTGCATTTTTAGTGGTTACATGAACCAAATGCTTGGGCAACTGCACTGAAAGTGATGACGGAGAAAACAAGATCTGTACAAGTTAGAGAGCAACTGCTGCACATATTTCCTTAAAAATGTTACTTTCAGACAACCCACAAGTTGAGGAGGAGGAAGGAGGAAGGACGAAAATATCTAGTAGTATGCACAAGGAGGAGACAACTATGCTGCAAGAGACAATCCCAGCCTAGAGTCACACAGGAGAGGAGCCTGGTTGAAATCAGCGTATAAACAAAACATAACATAACGTAACATAACATAACATAATGAACACACACACATACACACACACTTCTTGTCTAGAAGGGAGGAGGGAAGGGAATAAGGAAGAAGAGGGGAGAGTAAGTGGAAGAAGTAAGGTATATGTATTAAAATGTCAAAGAACAAAATTCATCAATAATGAGAAGTGGAAAAAATGTCAACTTGCAGAGTGAAAGGGTTTTGAACTTGTATTTGAAAACAACCAAGGAAACTAAAACTAAAACTAAAATTAAGGAAGTTTTTATTAGCTAAAAGACCAAAAGAGCCTCATGGGAAATAAGGAGATTTCAAACTTTATTACCAGAAGCAGCAAGTGGTCTGCTTCCTGTCTCCCCCCAGCCTCTGCCACTCTGTGATGTTGCCAATGCAACACCATCTTTGATCACTGTTCTCGTGGCTCTGGATGGCACCTGTGATGGCATCGTCTAGACTCCTGCTCCATGGACATCACGAGCTCCCTCAGGATCTTGAGTTCTGCTCTCATAGCAAGCCCTCTTGCCCAGAGCCTAACTGCATTTATAATTTCCAAATATACATCCATTCCTCAGACTTTGCCCTGAACACTACAGATACTAGCTAGTGTCCCTATCCTGCCACATCTATTTAAGCATCATGAAGACTAGAAGCCAATCCTGCCACTGAATGGACACTTTGCCTGGCTTCTAATTTCTCTCTCTTTCTCTCTCTTTCCCCTCTCTCTCCTTTTCCCAATATAGCCAATGAATCATGGAATCCTACTGACTCACCAGAGATTTCTTTTCCTTAACCCTCTTGACTAGCTTGCCAATGTCAGGATGGAGAGTCCAAACACAGTTCTCATTCTTCACACGAGTTATCTTATTGCCCAGGAAGAAACCAAACCACATACCCATTTAGACTGAGGCTCTTCAGCAATAGGAGTCAGGATTTGAACCCAAACCATCCGAGTTCTTTAGGGATAGACTGCTGAATTTCCATGGAACTGCTCATCCAAGCCCATTGCAGGCACTTCATTTTCTAATGTTGTGGTTTAAAACTTAGTCAAAATTTTTAGAAATTTCTCCTAAGGAAATATACAGAAAGTTCTATATGCAAGGATCTTCACTGCAACATGAATCACAATGGGTCAAAACCAGAAACACACTTAGTTTACAATGGCTAAAGAAAACAGTGGCACACTTCAGAAGAAGGACCTTCCCATTCAAAATGACATTCTCGAATAATATTCAATGAGAAAGGAAAATGTTCAAGATTTACAAGGTGAGAAAAACAGATTATAAAAGCTATATGTGAGGAATATGAGTCCAATTTTGTAAGAAGAAAGAAACAGGAAATAAACGTTAAAACTCAAAACACAACAAACCACTTCCTAACCTAAGACACTGGAGCTCCAAGGGATTTATTTTAATGTTTTCAAAGTTTTACAGTGAACATATGATACATTAAAACCAGAGCCCCCTGCCAAGATAAATGTTATTATTTTTCTTTTTTCATTTGATGTGGGTGTTGGTATATGTGTGTGTTGCTGTATGTTTGTGTGGGGGGGTTGGGGGGGTAAAGAGGTAAAATGTGAACATGTGCACCTATATGTGTAGAGGCCAAAGGTTTACCTCAGGAGTTATATTTGATCTTTTACATTATTTTTTTGAGATAGGGTCTCTAATCAAATCCAGAGCTTGCCAATGGCTTTAGTCTTACTAGCCAGTTTACTCTGGGATTCTCAGTCTCTGCCTTTGGAGGCTAGAATTGCAGGTAGATCACCACAACTAATGGGCATTTTTGCATGGGATCTACGGACCCAAACACAAGCCTTTCTGCTTGTGAGAGCTGTAACTATTGAACTATGTTCCCAGCCCAGCAAATGTTATTTAAAACACCATTCTTCCATAATATCATTTGCTTGCTCAACAGTACTGACTGTCTTTTGCATGAGGCGGAAACTTCCTATAACTAAAATTAAAGGCTAAAACTTCTTACTGGTTCTCAACACCAACTTCTTTACCTGTCCAGGAGAATCTTAGGCTCCGTACAAACATTTACTCTTAGCTTTGTAGTAAGTGAAGGCCAGTTAGAGATTTATCCTGTCCTTCTCACATCACAGATACTCCAGAGCACAACTTGGGCTTGTTGTTTCTGTCTAATGTGTGCATCTCTGTTTGTTTCACAGTGACTGCAAAGGGCATCATCACACGCAGGTGGTATTTTTGCTGCTTCTCACATTCCATGCCACAGTTTTAATATTTACATGCTGAGTTTGGTTGCTACTCTGTCTCCCGGATCCCATTACTCACAGATGAGCTGAGGCACATCCCAGCTGTATTAAAGTGATGTTTACATGCATGTATGTAGTACATACTATTGCTCAACTGTGACTACGCTAAGCACAAAAGTAATAGCTAATTGAACTTAATAGCTCCAGCACACAGCATATAGTACTTACTTAATAAATATTCAACCAATAAAACTGAAGAATATAGAAAGTACATGAAATTGTGTGTAAAATAAGGTATCTGAGGAAAAATCTGGAAGTAATTTTTACATGACAAGGGAAGTAAATATGAATACCAGAAATAATGTCTAGACTCATTTTATTTTGCTATGGATCTAAGAGATGCCTACACATAAAACTGAAAATGCAATACAATCCAATATCACATTAGTTTCTGATAAGATTATGATTTGGTGATTAATTTTACTGAATGTGATTATCAAACAATAATTCTAGTTGATATTCTCCAGCCCCTACTATAATTATTTTTAAGTTATTATGTATGTATGATGATCGAAAGGTTCTACAAGACTCAATATTGTATGAATATGTGATGTGGTCTATGGGGGAATCAAATTTTTTCTGTGCGATTTTGGTGAAATTGTAACCACATGAGGAAAGGAGGACAAGTGTCCATAGCCAAAAGGTCCACTAATTAAGATTGCCATAATCCCTAAGATACTGGTTTGACTTTATATGACACATGGCTTTAACTCCAAACAAGTCTTCATGTATAAGGACTATTCTGTCATGCTGGCCCTGGTTTCCATTTCTTTAGATGACTTCTTTCTTCTGGTTTGTGGGCTATAACATTTCATCATGAGTGAGCAAAACTGAGACACCTCTCCGTCTTCATGACCATGGCATGTCATTTAGCTGCCAATGGGTTTTTTGTTCATCTAGGCATGTGCCAGGGCCAAGAGTGAATAAACTAGAATAGGGAAGTATTTTTGTACCTACTGCATGGATACTGTACAAAAATGTCTTTCTAGAACTGAACTTTGAATTCTAAGACAGAGGTAATTCAAGTCAGTTTTTATTTAGATTATTGTAAAACATAGCAGATATTGAAAACAGCAATATAAAGAAATCAGAGAAATATTAGCAGGACATAAGAAAACTATGATTTAAGTGGAACCCTACTTAACTGGAGTTAGAGAAATTTGATCCTACCCCCATTCCACAGGAAATGTAAATTAACTACACTCCTTCAAGCTTTAAACAATGGGTTATGTTTTGCATAACTTGAGAATATGGCTAGACTGACATTTGCCTGGATTTAAATAGGGAACCACTTGACTAGGGCTATTCTGCATTATATTTATGATCCTGTAATGAAGATGCTCCTGGTTAATTTATAACTGCTAGGACATCTTACTTGCTTTGAAACTGGGTCTTTGAGTCCCCAGTATCAAATTATGAAACAACCTACAAATAGGGCTTAGGGAAAAGAATGCACTACAGAGGACATAAATGATCTGTTCCCCATGAAAGAATTCAGCTTTGGGAATCAATTCTGTCTACTTCATAGAAGATGCAATCTCAGGACACTGGAGACTTTAAATAGGAAATATTAGTATTGATTCCTGTGTCCTTTGGTATAGAGTTACTCGCATTTATGTGGTAAGAATTATTCCATGCATTAACAAGACAAACAGTCCAAGAAATAAAAATCTTGTATTTATTATAGCAAAATCTAATCAATTTAGAATAATGGCCTTAAAGGCATATCTTGGCCAAAATTTAAATTGTGTTCTTTAAGTATATACAGAAACTAGAGGCTAACTTCAGGATGACGTGCTTCATGGTTTACTTGGAGTTAACATATTAATGGTAATTCCAGCACACTTGAAAACTACCCTTTGTATTTCTTTTCAGTGTGTTTACTGATTTAGCAAACTGCTTTTCAGAGATAAAGTAAAGGCCAAATTTACCAGATCATTTTACTTATCAGCAATTATTTTATGTGGATATTTAAATATTTAAGAAGTTATATAATTTAGTAGTGTGTGTGTGTGTGTGTGTGTGTGTGTGAAGGTATGTGTGTGCGCCCATGAAAACATACAAATGCACACATAAACACACAACCAGCATGTAAATCTTCTCAGGTCTTCTGCTTATTTTAGACTAAATTTAAAAAGTGGGACCATATGAAATTAAAAAGCTTTTATTGAGCAAAAAGGCAATCTACAAGATGCTACCTTCACTAATCACACATCAGACGCAGGGGTGTAACATCCAGAGCACACAGAGAGCTTGAAAATTAAGTACCAAAGAAGTAAATAACACCATTTAAAAAGGAACCATAGAACTGAAAAGAAACTTACACGATGAAATTCGAATGTCTAACGAACATCTTAAAAATGTTCTACCTCCTTAATAATTAGGGAAATGAAAATTAAAGCCACATTGAAATATCATCTCATTCCAATCAGAATGGCTAAGATCCAATACACAAACAACAGCAAATGCTGGCGTGGATGCAGGGAGAAGGAAACCCTCATACATTTCTGGTGGGACTGAAAACCCTTTTGGAGATCAATTTGAATGTTCTAAAAAGGAAGGGAAGAATAGAAATAGGCCACAGTAAAGAGCGGAGTTATTCTCTAAGTAACTAACCACCTACTTGCTACCCCCCCTCCGAAAATGACAGGGAACAAACTTACAGCAATGTAGACATCTCAATCCAAACAATGACAGCAATGTAGACATCTCCTAATCCAAGCTGATTAGGAGGAAACTGACAGTAATAACTACAAACACCTGGATAGTAAACCTGCATCTCAATGCCTCTCATTTTATCTTTAGAAAAGATCTCAACACTCAAACAAGAGGCAGACTGTTGCAATGAAGAGCAGTGAAATAGACAACCACCAGCCGGAGAGCAGAGTACCAGCGACCCTAAGATGCTCAGCTGGAATCAGGCCACCAACTCTCTCCCCATCCTAAGACTCAGGGAATTCTGTAGAAGACGGGGTGGTAAATTTGTAAGAGCCTAAAGATGGGGAGGTCGACTGCTGGTCAGGACATTCCACTGAAGATAGGACTACTGGATGCAGAAACTCACTGCATTGAGACTTATCCTCACTAGACCTGCACTGTGACTGACACATCAACATTCCCCCATAGGCTAGCCAATAGGCTAGCAAGGAACTCAGGAGAAATAATTACATACAGATGGAACCTTAGGGACTAGGGATAAACAGATGAAGGAGAGTGTCCCCATCCATCGGTGGGTCTACCCAGGAAAGGGCCACTTAATCTGCCATAGAGACTTGAACCCATATCAATACAACCTGAAGGGAACCCTGTGGTCCACACAAGCAGACAGGCAGGAGGGCTGGAGGGAGAGGCATAGATTGGTGAAGGGAGGGAAGGAGAGGAGAGAAAGAGGGAAGGGAGAGGAGAGAAGGAGGGAGGGACAGAGACAACCCCTCATTATGTCTTTAAAGCTAGAAAAAAAAGAAGAAAAATCCACTAACTTTATGCAAATCAATGTAAATAAACAAGGAACAGCTGTCTCATCAAATTTCATTAAACAGATTATTAATTAGTTGATCTGAGGAGAAATGGAAAGAGAATTCTACAAAATGCTTTAAACACACAAAAAAAGTCCTCTTGTAAACAGTTGGTGCACAAGAGGCATTGTATCTTGACATTGCAAGGGTTAAACACACCACTAACCATTCCAGTCATTTTTTTCTCAACTAAAGGACACTGCGATTTTTTGAGAGGGTGGATTGCGAATTGGGCAGGCCAAGTCAGCACATTGAAGACAAGGAATTTTGTCTAGCTCTATCCTTACTTGCTGGGAAGAGAGAATTCTGCTCATACTTCGAACCTGAAGCCCATTGAGCTGCTTGCTTTGTAACAGAGCCAGCTGGGCCTTAGCAGTTCATCTCCCTCCACTCTACCTCACTAAATACAAACTCTGGTGCCTTTCTAGCCAACAAGTGAGCATGAAATCACTACACAGCAATCAATTTCCCCCATTCTAGGTCTGGGTGCACAGGGTCCATAAAGAGAGGGGTAAAGCCGAGCAGAAGAAAATGAAATTTCAGCGTGGCTGTAACATCTCCATGTGGCATATTTAATTCCATATGGTGACATTCGTTAGTGTGTTCATACGAAACAGTTGTGAGCTGGCTAATAAAAACCAAGACACATGCTTTCAATGGCATCAGTGGAGAAAATTGCAGAGACAGATACGTGGCCCAGAACAAGCTTCTGTCAGCATAAAATTGCTAACAGATTAGCATGTGTCTGACAAGGCAGAGGGGTGGTAACATGTGTTCTTTCTAAGGAGCTTTAACATTGGGGCATTAGCTACATGCTAAGGAAAAGAGCTTGACAAGCCAAAAACCATTAGCCTGTCATGGGCACCCCAGCAGCTGTTCCTGCCACCCGGAGCCCCGTGTGTCTGTCTGTGCCTTCCTAGGAGGAAGAGCAGGCAAGGAAGGTGGAAAATCCAGGAAGGAAGCTGCCAACATAGTGAAAGTCATTTTTTTTATTCAACCTTGAAACACAGGATGTTGTGAATGAAGAAGGAATGTTTTGGAACAAAGCTCTTCTCAGTATACCTGCTTAGGTAGAAAGATGCGATCTAACATTTCCTATATATTACAACTTCCCATCTTTGAAGGCTGTACAGTGTTTTGAAATGACTTCTTTGCCAATATTCTTGGAATAAATCTTTCTCTAAGACGCAATATTGCTTTATGGCAAAAATTAGAGTTTTAATGAATATTATTATTAAAAATAACTCAGACTGGGGAGTTGGAGAGATGATTCAGGGGTTAAAACTCTGCCTTTCAAACAGAGTTCAGATCCCAGGTCCCATGTAAAAAATGCCAGGCAGAAATAGCAGCAGCCTGCACTACTGGCGTGGTGGGTGAAGCCTTCCACAGGGAAGCAAAAACGAGGTAGAAGCAATCCAGGATGACTTCTGAAGTCACCCTTCGTCCTCCATAAGGACACACAGTATCCTCTGATGTGCTTACGTGTGTGCGCGTGTACACACACACACACACACACACACACACACACACACACATGCACGTGCAATAAATAAAGTTTAAAAAGATTAAAAAATATAACTTAAGACTGTTGGTATATCCAGGGAGCCCTAGAAGCATAATCTCTACGATATAGTGTATATACATTTTCATATATGGACCATTATGTTTTCATATAAAAATCAATGAATGCTGCTGCTAGCCTATAGGGAAGCTAGTCATAAATAGTAGACATATCTTGTCTTATGATAAGCATTTCTTTTACTTGTATTGATGTGAAGGAAATAAAAAATATAAAACAGCCCTTCTAAGGAAGAAAGCTCTCTGGGACCTTAGGAGAGACCTAAGGATTTCCTGGGGGCCTAACCACAGTCTAAATTACTTTAACCAGACTCACTGTTGCCTGTCACTCCCAACAGAACACAAAGTCCTTAAGACTGGGCCCTGTGGCTCTGCTAACTGTAGTCTTACACATCAAGAACAAAGTCTCACTTATCAAGATGCAAACAACACTGCTAACTATTGACTCATGAACTTCACCCTTCTGAGAAGCGACTAGCTTACTTTCAGAGAATGACAGAGAATGGAAGATTCCTATGTGATTGAAACATCAGTGTATGCACACCCTTACCAAACTTGCAAATTCCATTATAGTGAATTTTACTTTGTATTATATATCTTCATTTCATTATTTATATGCTGCTCAGCATTTTAAGGTAGCTATTGATACTATGTGTCCATAAGTGAATGAATGGATAAAGTCATATAAACTTTAACCACCAGATTTCTATTTCTTGATTAATGATGATTCCAACGCTAAAATATGTTAATTAGAACATTAAGCATAATTACAAACACACATTATGAAGCTTTGCCATAATTAAAGAGGAATAACTTCAGAGTGTGTTGCCATACTGAACTATTTATGCATCTACACAGGATATGTCTTATGCAGAAAAAAAGAATGGCTGGGACTGTCTGATGCAGACTCACTGCTCACAAGGCAAGCTGGTGATGTGTATAGCCAAGTGAATGATCATTGTTGCTCATGCAAACATCATCTTCCAAGACAAAGCAATGTGGTTTATACAGAGAAGACCTGGCACCCTGAACATTCTGAGTTGAGAGGGCGAGTAAGCAGGACACACACTTTATTTTAAATACGCAAAGGTCTTTGACAAGGTTCTACATCAAAAGTGGTGTACAGAAGAAGCCAACGTGGGGTTGAGAAAGGATATTTTCCCATGTGCATGTTCTAGGTAGATTTTATACTCAATATTAAAATTATCATGGAGACAGTATACACACACACACACACACACACACACACACACACACACACGCACACACACACTCCAAATCCAATCAGAAATACCTAAGAGCATGGAAAAACCTGTGTGGGATGTGTGTATATGTGTGTGAGTTTGTAAAGACAGGGTGCGGGCTGATCATAGGGGCTATTGAAGCTGAAAAACAAGCAGATGCTGCTGCCACCTTTGTACAAAACTAGCTTGTCTTGTCTTTACCCACTAACTCCACACAGGATGACCATATTCTATAGGACACATGATTGAATAAGTCAATGAAACTGGGAGAAAAATAGTGTATTATTTTTCAAATGGAGGGGAAAGGTCCTCATTTATCATGCATGTATCTGAGTATGTGTTTACGTGTGTAAATAAAAATGGAGGCACAGAAGATGAAAACGAAGTATTCAGCATAGCAAGACAGAAGTTAAGAGGAACAATCAAAAAATTTGTAAATCACAAAGGACACAGAGACTCATTATGTACAATCCGAATAGTAAGACCTGGTAAACTCCTTTGAAGTTGAAAAGGCTCTTTTGGGTGCAAGACAGGAAGGACTGAGATTTACACAACAGGTGACCACTTAACACAGTCTCTACAGGAAAACTGAAACAGGCTTGAGGAGCTTGAGAGACTTAGGGAAACTCCATCCTTTATAGGATAAAGAAAGAAATGGGGGCACTTCCAGGTACAACCTCCCAAAGGAATTCTCTTTGAGACAGTCAATCACCATCCCTTTATTGAACTTCTCTGTGGACAGGGGTTGTGATGGGGCTGATCTGGTGAGATACTTTTGTTCTTTTCCACCAACACAGAAGATGGAGTGATTATGAATGTTGCATGAGCCATGGTTGTTGTCAATGATAACTACTAATGACCTAATCAGGGATGCAGGGGGGGAGGAGAGAAGGTTCCAATTCAACAACACTGTCTAAAGATGCAAAAGACCTTTCCTGAGATAATTTTAAAAAACGTTGGTGACTTTAAAGAATGTCTTTCTTGTGTGCAGTGTGGCATAGAACAGCTTGTAGGCTGCAGATCAATAATTTTCAGTTAACTTTCAAGTCATGTCAGCATGCAGCCATGGCTGGTTTATTAATTTAAATTCCAGTTTTCTGTGAGCTGCTCAATCCAAACAGGTCTTTACAACATACAGGTTATCGCTATCAACAGTAAATCCCTAAACATCCAAGAGAGCAGATGGTCCCTTCCTCTGCCACAGGAAATCCCCAGGCTCCCTGAGAACCCTGAGTATTAGGCCTTTCTGATTTGGGCAGTACTTGGTATCTGGGCAGCAGACCCCAGTGATTTTATTCACACGAACTTTAGCAATGAGTTAAATAAGAATGAAAAGAGGAATATGAACATTCCTTTAGGAAGGCACAGTTTCTTGTGTCTGATTCCTTAGCACCTGTCTTTAGGACACAGCCTAAAGTCTTTGGGTAGAAATTAAATGTCAGATACATCTAATAATCATTTCTCCTTCTGTGTGGTTTATATTGATGTTTTACCTTGTTTTGCTTCAATAGTTTTTTTTTTAATTTTTAATTATTTATTCAATTGTGCATGTATGCGTGTGTGTGTGTGTGTGTGTGTGTGTGTGTGTGTGTGTGTGTGTGTGTAGAACCACGGACGAATTCAGGAACCACCATGGACGCCTCCACCTCCTCCTTGTTTACTCTGCCCCGGGATTCACAGGCTCCGCCCTACCAGGACCAGAAACGCAGGCCGCCCCCGCTTCCGCCCGGCATGTATACGTGGGGTCTAGGATCCGAACTCAGGACCTTCCGCCTGCAAGGCAGAAGCTTAACCCCTGAGCCACCTCTCCAGCCCTGTTTTTTTTTTTTTTTTTTAAATAAAGCCTTCTATCAATTGATTTTGGAGTATCCAAGGCATCAGTATGTGTAGAATTTCCTGGTTTGTCCCTGGCACTGATGTTGGGAGAGCTGCCTGTATCTACTAAAATGAACGGCATCAAGGGTGCCCTTTGGGTTCTGTTGTTGCACTTGTAATTGCATACTGGAGGAAATAATTACAAAATGCCAATCCCATCCAAAGATGACCCATAGTGACAGAATCTTAAGCATATGTTTTGCAAAAAGCCAAATGGATAAATCTCAGATGTTACCAAACTGATGTGCATTCATGCAATTTGTATAGGACATTATCATTTCATTAATAACCAACTGCAATATATATTTAAAGACCCAACTGAAACAATGACACTTCTGCCACATTTTCATGTTGTAAGTTTTAGATTAAGGACAGATTCACACTTTTTATTTCTGACTACATTCAGTGTTAATCAAGGTTTCAGGGGCTTCTCACTCACTCTTCTCAAATTGTATTTAAATAAGGCCTTTAGGGTGTTCAAGTTACAGATTAATTAATTCAATTTGGACAGGGTTTGGGGGAGTGCACTGTAGTTCTTGAATCTCTAATTTTATCTCCAGAGGTTCCTTTAGACATCAGCAACTAAATAATTGCATAGGCTTAGAGTGATCACGATGGAAACATCGAAAATAAAGCTGACTTGTCAGAAGTCAGAAAAATAAGAGCAGTGATAAGAGCAATAAAATGACATTACTAGTTTACAGATGTAGTTCCCTCACTTGAGCTGTGGGACTATAGGACAGCTCCCATCCTCTGCAGAATGAGAACATGAATCCTTCCCTCAGCATGTGTGGTTTTGAGAGCTGAATGAGCTCATTCATGCCAAGTGCTCCATGTGGCTTTAGCACACAGCAAGCACTCCATGAGTGAAATGATGAAGGTGGGATGCGGTTCACCACTAGGCTGACAGTCTATCATGTGCAGGGTCCTGAGTCCCATCTCTAAGCACTGAAAAAAAGTGAGTTATAACCACTGTCACTGTTATGCATTGTGGCATGGGAGAGTCTCTCGGCACAAGCAGCACAGAGATGTGGAAAGAAGTTTGCTAGTGCTTATTCTGATACTACAGCGAATGGTTTCTATTCATATTTTTTCCTACTTTTCTGCAGGGACCCATGCCTTTCACAGAGCCTCCTGCTGAAGCTATCAGATTTATGCCCCAGCTTCAAACATACTCCGAACTGTCCTGCCTTCTGGGCCTATATCACTCTTTCCTGGAACCTGCTGACGATAAGTCTCCTTCCTAGCCTTCCAGCTCTACATTAGATGCTACCTTCTGCCTGATCCCACTTTGATAGCTTGTGTTTTAGCTTTCTATTCTAATAGTACTTTTCACATTTAACCTGGATGAAGTGATCCCCTGTATATGAGGTCACCTACTGTGAAACAGCTGCACAATATGGACTGTCTTCTGTATCTGTGTCTACCTGGGATTTAGTGACCTAGTTTGCTAATGTCTCCTGGTTGCCATTCATTTGGACAATTTATATCCTTGTTATATTCCCCTGCTTCTGGTTCCCCAGCAACTATATGCAAATCTTTTACTTTGTGTACACCTCAAAGAAGCTTTATGGTCTCCTTGGGAAAAGGAAGTAAACACATGTAATAATCTGATTAAGTGCCAAAAATTAGAAATGGCTCTAAGACAGAAGACAAGTGAAAGGGGCACTTGGACTAAGTTACCTATACAAAGGAGCAAGCTCCTCACACTCTTTCACCTCAACAACTCCTTTGGGCTTTTTTTTTTTTTCCTACACTTGATACTTAGGTCCAAGACATGAGAATAAGAAAAACATTGCTTTTCTTTTCTCCTACCATGAGATAAACAGTAATAAAGAGATCGAAGTTGCAGTGGGAGGGGGCAAGAGGGAGTAATGGGCTGTAGCAAGCTTCAGTTGTAGTCCTTCCAATGAAGGCAGGCGCTGTTCAGTTTTCTTTTTACACGAGATGAAAAAATGTATTTATTTTTAAACAGAAGATCGAGTTGGCTATAAGGGTAAAGATTTTAAATGTGAACTTGCACAGGTGTTTTCAAACCAAGAGAGTACATTACCATCAGAGGCTGGTTACGAGGATGCACCTGTCACTTCTTTCTGTCTGGCCTTACACTCCTTCTTCTATGCTGACCTCCATCAGTAATGGTGACCTATTTTGAATATTAATGTTCACTTCACTGAAGCCCTTTTTTTTAAAATTTCTTTTTTTAATTATTTATTCAATTGTGCGCATATGCGTGCGTGTGTGTGTGTGTGTGTGTGTGTGTGTGTGTGTGTGTGTGTGTGAATTTGGGAACTATCATGGAGTGCCTCCACCTCCTCCTTGTTTACTCTGCCCTGGGATTCACAGGCTCCGCCCTACCAGGACCAGAAATGCAGGCCACCCCCGCTTCTGCCTTGCGTTTATACGTGGGGTCTAGGATCCGAACTCAGGACCTTCCGCCTGCAAGGCAGAGGCTTAACCCCTGAGCCACCTCTCTAGCCTCCAACACTGAAGCCCTTTTATGGCAGAAGTGACTAAATCTTCAGTGCTGCATTGAATTCTCTGCCCTTCTGTCAATAATACTAAACTAACTAAAGGACACTTCTATTGTATATTCCCATACTCGGCCAAACTCTCCTCACCTACAACTCACTATTCTGAGTCCTTTGAGACTACCTGTGACTCATGCCATCTGGCCATTTTGCTACTGTTGTTGTTGGGAGGCAGCATTAATTGATAATTAATAATTAATTCCTTCCTAATGTACCCATTTCAACCACATGATGATGACTCAGGATTTCTTTGGAATGGACAGTACTGATGGACATGAAATTTACTAGATTATCATTCTCAAAAATAGTTTCCTTTTTACTTTCTTCTCTTTGCTTAAATAAATTCTTACCTTCTCCTTTAAACAGCATATTACCACTGTGAAAGATTTCTTCTTTTCAATGATTTAAAAAATGCGCCTTTTCCCCAACCTCTACCAATCTCTTTCTTTCATCCCCTTTGAAACTCATGCTAATCCAAGCCCTGACTAACTTCCTCCTTTCTTGATTTGTGTCAAATAATATAGTGTAGCTTGAGGTTACCTACTTCTTATTCTCATTCAGATAAAGAAAAGGGAGTGGGGAAAACCATAGTACTAAAGATCTCAACTAAACCTGCTTCTTGTTTGTCATGATATCATGAAATGTGCATGCCTGTTAGAATCTCTGAAAGCACTGGCTTAAGTATCTTACAGTCTTCATTCAGCACATTTTTCTTTTTCCTGATTTACAGTTAGGAAAGCTGAGACTCAGAAAAGCCAAGACTTAGCCTTGGACACAGCAAGGTCTCAAAGCCTGGATGCTGGGGTGGAAATGGTAGCTACCTGTAATTTTGGCCATGGAAGGTGGAGTCTGGGAAACCCCAGAACAAATCAATAAGGTGGAATAGCAATCCAGGATGAATCCTGATGTCATCTTTGGGCCTCCACAGGCTCACACAAATGAGCACCCTCTTGCATGGTCCCCTTTACACATATATATGTTTTCTCTCTCTATGTGTCTCTGTCTCTGTCTCTCTCTCCTTCTCTCCTAATACGAAAGAAAAAATAGCTCTCCTTTTAGGTCA
The DNA here is from genome assembly GCA_023101885.1 of Typhlomys cinereus. Lineage (NCBI taxonomy): Eukaryota > Metazoa > Chordata > Mammalia > Rodentia > Platacanthomyidae > Typhlomys > Typhlomys cinereus. The sequence continues at coordinate 3,259,335 of JALPQD010000050.1, read as the reverse complement.
GTCTGTGTTGCATAGATCCCCTCACATAAAAAAAAAAAAAAGCCATTAAGTCCATTTCAACTTTCCAAAGGAGGTCATATAAAATACGTTTGGAGTTAAGTTAACTTCTTTTTCTCAACAGTCTTTGCTCTCTTGGTATTTATTTCTATTAAGGAGATTGTCCCTCTTCCTAAGCTGTCCAGTCTTTCTGGCTCATGCCGTCTTGCTTACTTCTACCTAAAGATCAGAACAGAAACTGTTTTTCTCTTTATTTAATTGTAAGGCTGTTTAAAGTCCAGTTACATTTAGTGTTCTATAGGTCTCATTGCATTTAAAAGATGGGCTTAGGTACAGAAAATACATGTCAATTTAGGGAAAGGAAGGAAAGGGAAGAAAAGAAGGTAGAAAAATGAATAAATGAGGACTTCTCTAAAAGACCCAAAATAATGGATTCTTTGGTTGCAATAGTTACTGTCTTTAGTTCTAAAAATTCCAAGAAGGAAACGGGAAATCATTCCTTCAAACTTTCAGTCATGGCACGCTTTGTTTAAAAAAGCATCTTAGGTGGAAGTATAAAGTGCAAAGCAGATTAAAGTGAAGCTACTTTGATGGGCGCGTTGTGGGGTTGGAGGCCTGCCCAGTGCTCCCCTCCGCCGGCCTCCCTGGAGAAGCAGCCAAGGGGATCTGAGGAGTAGTCACTGCTTTGAAACTTGTTTTGGCCACAACTCACTGTGAAAGAAAATGCATTTTATTACGAGGCTCTGTGTAGCACACATGCGTGTGCACACATACAAGCACACACATGATTGAAAGAAATATTTCATGAAAAAAGGTTCATGCTGGGCACATGTGAAAGGCTGGGGGGATTTTTTCCCTTTTTTTCTACATCCCTGGAAGAATACTATTTTCAGGTCACTACAATTATATCACTATCCATTAAGGGGTTTAAAAGCACTTCATATATTGATACAAGCAGAATAATTATTCCATAGATGAAGAACATAACTCAAATCTGCAGTTCTACCAATATCAAGAAGTGAAGAAGTAAATTACAACAAGAAATGTCACGTGAAGGCCACTTAGACCAGGATGGGCCGATCCCCTTCACAGGGCACTAGGCTGCTGACTGACCTACAGTGATGTCTGATTTCTCCTTAAGAGAAACCATAAGGCAAACCAACCCAGTATCTATTGATGGAATAGAGAGTAGAGAAAAGCCAGAACCAAGATCATAGGAAGATGGAGGGATGAAGCTCTCTTCTGCAGGATCTGATTCTACATTGCCCTTGATCTCATTTATTTTTCTGATTCTACATAATATCTTATAATATTCCAATCTCACATTTTATTAAAAAGGAGAAGAGAATATTCATAGCAGTGATAACAATAAAATTGATAAGCCATCAATACATGTAAAATTTACTCAGCTACAGAATTATCATCAATATATGAAAAAAATAACTCTTTTAAAAAAGGCAATGTAGAAAATATTTCTTGAGTGTTTAAAGTGTATTCTTTAGCAAGTATTCATTATTTTAATAAAAATTTTAATAAGAATTCATAGGGTCTACATTTCTACCCCAGGACTATCAACTAGCTATGTCAATCAAGTGGTAGCCACAGTACTTATAGTTTTACAGTACTTATAGGTTTTAGTGAATTTTCCTCACTAATATTAAAAAAAAACTATCTCAAATGCCAGATATTTAAATGTATGTCCCTGTTCACCTTACATGCTAACAGGAGGTTCTAAGAAATATACCTTTAAAAATCTAGACACAGAAAACCTTTAAAACCAAACTTCAAACGTGTACTTGCACACCGCATTACAAATGGAGCTTTTATAAATTTCTTTCTACAAAAATAAATAAGAGAAAGTAATAAAAAAAGATAAAGCCTTCATACAGAATTGCAGCAATTATATCCCCACAGCTACACTATAACCCAAAACTTTGCAAAAACCCAAAGACTTTGATTACTGAACCATGGCTGAAGTGAATAATTTGCTTTTCAGTAAGAAAACAAGCACATTCATTCTCACCACAATGGAGAGAGGCAGTTTTAATTAAACCTTATCAAAAGATGAATAAAGAATAAACTCAATACCCATTCCACAGAATTCTATTTTCGTCTGTTTAGTTTAAGCTTGCCATGTTCGTGCAATAATTATCCACTGTCCAAGGAATGCTGGAGTTGTGTTAATGTTGGTAAAGATTTAATTAGCTCAATTATCTGGAGAGTATTGAAGGGAAACTCAGTATAGGACAAATTTCTTCAGGCTTAATGCATACCTCTGATCCAAACACATGAAACTAAAATCGAAGTGAACAGAAGACTCTTACTTATACAAGCCTGCTATTGAAACAGTTCCATACTTCATAATTTTATTACTCCAATTAAACACACACACGTGCGCGTGTGCACACACACTCTCCCATAAGTCTTTTGAAATAGAATTCAGAAGCAAAGGGTTATCTTGGTGTGACTATGTTTGTGACTGTGTAAACACACACACACACACACACACACACACACACACACATACACACACACAGCATGTGCAGTAACAGTACCTACAGTTAACTTCTTGAATCTGTAAACGTGTTCTTAGAAAGCTAATTGAATTTGCCTTTTAGATAAATATTAACATCCGAAGTGCAGTCTTTGCAAATAATTTTGTCTTTTCAATATGGCTTACACGTATTATCTTTTCCCAGAAAGCAAGTCATCTAAACAGCAACGACAGCACAGCAGACAGACAACTGTTTCAATCTGTCAGACTCCAGGGGCAGACAGTCAGGGTTCATTGCAGAACGCAGACTGGCCCCAGTGGCCTGACCTCCCTGGTGGGAAAGAGAGTACTATGCCCTCCTTGACAAGCTTGGTGACAAAGAGGCATATTCAAGTTCCCAGACCAGACTCCCTTCTCACAGGGAAAATGCAAAGCACGAGGCAGAAATACACCTCGTCTAGCAAAGAGAGTTTACTTAGATCAGAGACAGGCATTCCAACCGTAGCTGAAAACAGCACACCATTTTATCCTCCCGGTTCTAAGTTCAGAAATCTCTCCCTGCTCAGGGTGGATGTCATAGCTTCAGACCTTACCTGGTGATAATTCCCACCAGCTCTGAAACAGCCATGGAACCCCCAGGCTTGATCACGGTGAAAGGTGATAATTACACCACTGCTGAGGCTGTTGCTCTTCTCCCAAAGCAGGCTCCTGGGAGAGTGAACGCAAGTGTGCACGTGTCTGTGATGCTACCAGTTTTCCTTCACTGTGACACTCAGACTTTCTGGTTTGATAGCTACTTAGACAAACATTATTCAATATTTTCATTTTACATGTTTATGTTTTTCTAAGAAAGTTTGGAAATGAGCTGAAATCTAGGAAAAATAACAGCTGTAAAACAAAACTGACAAAGCAATATCCTTAGCAAATAAAGACTCATGCTATATTTGTTACTATATGTAAATTCATGTATTTTTTTCCAATGTCAAGTTTTATTTTATATCCTATTTGATCTATTACAAAAACTGTTTCTACTACATGTTCTGAATTTTATGAGTGTGCATATGTGGGATTGGGATACTAGACTTTTGGAAGCATTTAAGCTTTACATTGGAAATCATATATTTAAAAGGCAATCACAGTTGCTCATGGTAACCTTATAAACAAACATTGGTTAAAAACCATAAAACTTTGAGTACATGTTTTTAGCATATATTGTCTTCAATGACGGACTATAGAAACTTAGGTTCACATAAACTAGAGAAGCTGAAATGAGATTCTCGCTCATATACACTGGGATGAACTACTACACAGGCAGGTATCACAGATACGTACACCTCATTTAAATGTCTGGATTAACCCAAGCGTTTACTGTGAAGGGCAAAGCATTGAATGCCATACAACATGTTGTATTTTGGAAAAGAAGGAATATTCTGAAAACTGGACACAGATTCAAAGCACAAACTCATCTTGCCAGATAAAAGATGAGGCTGGGTGAGAGGTGAGAAAACTTGCATGCTTAGTGCTTCAAGCAATTTGCCTTTAGATGTGAACATTTCAAATTCAGAAAAGTCCCCAAGGAAGTGGATAAAAATGATCTAAGCCAATCAAAAATGGCTTTTTATCTACTACATTTTTTTTTATCGGGGGGAAACACCTTTTTGGAAAGTATACTGAGGGCCTCTTTCGAGCTGGCAAGTAATGACAAAAGTGTAGGTTGGTTTTGCCTTGTTTTCTGGCCTGTGAAGAATTTATGGTGGGACTCAGTCTGGCTCTAAAAGGAATCCTCAGAACTTCAGAGTACTCTGTGTAAGAACAAAGGATGCTTGGGGTTCAGTCTGCAACACGAGCCATTTTTACCACACAAATTCCCTTCCTTTGTGCAGGCAAAGGGGGCTACTTTCAGTCCTTTGGGTTTAGAAGACCTTCAAACAGACAATAGTGTGTAAACAACCCTCAAGAACTTAACTTTACTGGGACAACCTTAAGGCTGAGCTCAAGGCTTTGAGAAAGGCCCCTTCGGCTGGTTTCTGTCTGCACTTCACCCCGAACAAAGCCAGAGCCACAATACTAAAGTCTCCTCCTTTCTTTGGATTAAACCTCCTTTACAGGAAAAATATGCAAATGCTTTAGGGCTGCCTTGTTTGACGCTGTTCTTACCCAGATATCTTTTCTCTGTCTGTCTCCCCCAGCAGCCCCTCCAGTGCCTGACTGGAGACCAGTCTTCCTATTCGGCATTTTTCAAAGCTCTGACAGTAGATCCCTGGGCTCACCACTGCCTCTTAAAAGGGGTTCATCTAGTGGTGATTAAGTATTCCTGCATAGTTCCTAGGATATGGCAATTGTGCTAAAAGGAGCAAAGCATTTGTCTTGCTCCTCACTGGAATTTCTACCCTCAGCAGTCTTCCTCCCTCTGCCTTCCTCTCTGACTCCCTTGCCTGATTTTTTTTTCTCCCTAGTAACATTTCACATAAATGGAAACAACAGGAAAACAGGCATTTCAAAAGGCAGACCATACAAAATGACATACATCATATGGAGAGTTAGGAAGTGAAAAAATTTAAAACAAAATGAGAGTGTTGTTGGGAATACATATACAGGAAAATAAACATAAAAACATAAATCAGTAAGTATATATACATATATGAACATTATTTATATAAAACACCCACATGATGAGCCAATTTGGATCCCTGTGAATATTTGCATACACACAATATAAAAATCCCACAAATACATTTTCTTAATAAATGATTCTCCTCAAAAATTTAATTTCCAACCTGCATTACAAGTACTTGGTACATATTAAAGACAATAACAAAAAAAAAAAGACAATGACTTTATCTCTCTTCCTTATCTTTAGAATGCAGACATGACAGAAATAAATTCCCAAATGTTAATTCTTGATCCCTTGCAAAGAATTTCAGGTCCTGACAAAAGGGTAAGTGGTTTGTTAAAGACAATCCTGAGTAACAAAAACACTGCTGGAGGTATCACCATACCAAACCTTAGTCTATACTACAAATCCATAGTTATAAAAACAGCCTGGTACTGGCTCCAAAATAGACACACAGATCAATGGATAAGGGTTGAAGACCCAGATATAAGCCCACAAAATTACAGCCATTTGATCTTTGACAAAGGGGCCCAAAAAATCCAATGGAAAAAGAACAGTATCTTCAACAAATGGTGCTGGCAAAACTGGATCTCCACATGCAGAAGATTAAAGCTGGACCTGTACTTGTCACCATGTACAAGACTTAATTCCAAATGGATCAAGGACCTTGATATAAGGCCAGAGACTATAAAAACCATAGTTGAAAGGATAGGGAACTCCCTCGAGCTGATTGGGCTAGGCTGACATTTCCTAAACAGACAACCAATGGCACAGTCACTGCTACCAACTCTCAACAGTTGGGACCTTGTGAAATTAAAAAGCTTCAGTTCAGATAAAGAGATTGTAACACGAGCTCAAAGGCAACCCACAGAATGGGAGAAAATCTTCACTAACCACATATCTGATAGATATGTGCAGACCCATATCTGTCCAGAGTGCACAAAGAACTTAGAAAACTAAACTACAAGGAAAACAGTGGCCCAATTAAAAAATGGGCCCTGGAACTTAAAAGAAATTTTACCAGGGATGACATTAAAATGTCTAACAAATATCTTAAAAAAATGCTCCACTTCCTTAGCCATCAGGGAAATGAAAATCAAAACTTCCCTGAGATATCATCTCACCCCGGTCAGGATGGCAAAAATCCACAATACAAACAACAACAAATGCTGGAGAGGATGTGGAGAGAGGGGAACTCTGTTACATTGCTGGTGGGAATGCAGGCTCATACAGCCACTCTGGCGAGCCGTCTGGAGATTCTTAAAGAAATTAAAGATTGAAATGCCATATGACCCTGCTATCCCACTTTTGGGAATAACCCCCCATGCAGCAGAGGTTCACCTTGATAGCACAAGCACGACCATGTTCATAGCAGCACTGTTTACAATAGCAAAGACATGGAATCAACCCAAATGTCCAACAGTTGACGAGTGGATAAGGAAAAAGTGGTACATCTATACAATGGAGTACTACTCAGCCATCAAAAATGATGAATTACTGGAATTTGCTGGGAAATGGATGTCATTAGAAACAATTATATTAAGTGAAGTATCCCAAACCCAGAAAATTAAGCACCGCATGTACTCCCTAATAGGTGGCTCCTAGTACCAAACTCACCCAGCCCACATTGAGACACTCAAAGGGGGTGACATACAGTACCCAGCAGGATGGAGTGAAGGGCATTGCAGGAGCAGCAAAACTACAAAAGAAAATCAACAAACCACAATCCAGAACTTCAGAGACTCTATATCAACCACATAGAACTAGGCCAGCCTAATCTCTCCCCATCCTGAAGCTCAGGGACATTTGCGGAAGAAGGGGCGGTAAGATTGTAAGAGCAAAAGGATGGGAGGAGCAATGATTTGCAAGATTCTCCACACTAGTTAGGGTCGAAGCAATCATAATAGGACTTTGCATGCCCTGCGCAATGTCCAACACACTATTGACCTCACAAAGTCTAGCATCAGCTAAAGGCACCAAGATCCTTGGAGGCAAGGGATTGACAGCCACAGTAGTGTTCCTATGCTTAAGGGGAACACGAGAAAGGGTTCAGGGAAATGCCACTGGGTCCGTGTACGTCATCGGAGAGGAGGACCCAGAGAAGAGTTAGGCATACACAATAAAGGACTCTCTGGGAATTGGGGGAGAGGCACTAGGGGATGGGGACGGAGCGGAGGGGGAGCAGGGGATTCGGGGGGGAGGAGGAGGGAAGGAGGGAACTGGTCTACCTATTAAGTTTGTATGAGCAGAAATAATAAAAAATGTATTAAAAAAAAAAAAAGAATTTCAGGTCCTGACAAAAGGGTAAGTGGTTTGTTAAAGAACCCGAAGTTTCTCAGGCAGACTACCACCACCATAGTCAGGAGACGACTTGCGGATGGGAAGAGGTTGTCAGGAGATTAGACACTTTTTCCATCAGCTATGAGTTGCCTTAATCCAGTCACAAGATCAATGCTGAAACACTGATATCCACTCAATCCACAAAGCACTGTTGTGGAGTTAGTCTTGGCATAGAAAAACACATACTGGAACTATGAGATGGTTCGGTGGATGAAGGTACTTGCCCTGCAAGTCTGATGATCTGAATTCAACCCCTTGGAGTTCACAACATAGAAGGAGAGAACTGTCTCCCAAAAGTTGGTCCTTGACCTCTACATGTGTGCTGTGGCATACATGAGCTCACACTCTCAAGCACATCAACCACACACATAATAAGTAAATAAACTAAAAAAAGAAAAGTACACATTATTTAATTAAAAACTCAATGTGCCCAGTCTTTTGAAAAATCCACTGTAGTAAGTAGCAGGTGAAGGGAGATGTCAGTCTCAAAAGTCAACCCTGACCTGACTCATTTTGTTTTTGGTTAAATTATGACTCTGGGTTGTCTTTAATGATTGGGACATTGCTGTTTCTGTAGTTAACATTGAAGAATTTCTTGGGGTAACAGGAAACTTACTGAGTGAGTTTTCCTGGCTTGGTTTAGATTTGCCTTTTAAAGAAGAGCCAAGCAAAAACTTGGATGCATACCTGGGGACTGTGACGATGGAATTGAAGTGAGAGCCTACTGGTGTAATATGGCTGCATATTAAGTAACTACTTGTTCATATAATAAAATTTGCAAAACCATTTTCTCTGGTAACCAAGGACATATCGGTTTAATGGAATTTTGTCATTTTTCCTGTACCTAGAAGCAAGGCATTCTGTTTTTTCTACTTTTATCACATACATTTCTCTTGCCTTAATAACTATAATTCTGGAGGTTGTATCATATTTAATGTAGCTTATCATATACCAATTGCTTTTTAAATATTTAAATAGTCTATTCCTAATAACTTATGTTCTGCTCCCAACATTTGAAGACTAGCCACTCATGCATATATGTTCACAAAATAAATTTCACACTGTACCAAATCAGTCACTGAGGACAAGAACTACAATATCTCAGGGTTCTTAACTCAGATACATGACTTCTCAATTTCTCCCCATTTTGTGAACAACCGTCCTGTCCACAGTTCAGTAATCATCCCTTCATTTGACTGAGAACCTGCTCCATAGCTTTCCTGCTTCTGTGATTTTACTTCCTTGATATTCCACATGAGTCCTAAAGTTGCATGTGCCTTAAAAACAGTAGTGAAGGTAACTGGCATGAGTATCAAGTGCTTCCTGATGTTATACCATGTAGGGAAGCGTACCTCATCTTAATGGAGGTCTTCCCCCAGATTCATAATCCTAGCCTAACCATGAGAAAACAAGTTAGTGAGACCAAGAAAAGGCTTGAGGGCTGGAGAGGTGGCTCAGGGGTTAAGCCTCCGCCTTGTGGGCGGAAGGTCCCGAGTTCGGATCCCAGATCCCACGTATAGACGCCAGACGGAAGCGGGGGCGGCCTGCACTTCTGGTCCTGGTAGGGCGGAGCCTGTGAATCCCGGGGCAGAAGGAGGTGGAGGCGTCCATGGTGGTTCGCGAATTCGTCCGTGGTTCTACACACACATACACACACACAGACACGCGCGCGCACATACACACAGTTGAATAAATAATAATAATAATAAAAAAAAATTTAAAAAAAAGAAAAGGCTTGAGACACTACAGAAAAGAGGCATAGGGGCTAACTGCAGTATGGTACCCTGGATGCTCTTCTCAAACAGAAGGACATGGGGGTGAAAATGGATAAAATTCAAACAAGTGCTGCTATTTTCTTTTTTTAAATTTTTTACTTTTTATTTGTGTGTGTGTGTGTGTGTGTGTGTGTGTGTGTGTGTGTGTGTATGTGTGTGTGTTTACGTATATATCAGAGGGCACTGGGGAGACCCAAGGGTGATTTCAGGAGTCATCCTGGATTACATTACCTCTTTGTTGCTTTGCTCTGCAGTTTTCTAGACTGCCTTCCAGTGGCCAAAATATAGGCCACTGCCACACTATTATCTGGGATCTGAACTCAGGACCTTCTCAGGGAGTGGCTTAACCTCTGAGCCGTCTTGTCAGTCTAACTTCTTACTGAGATAAATGTGTTGTTGTCATAAAGGATACTCACACAGGACAGTTACTGTATTGGCTTTACAACTCTTCTACCCATCTAAAAGTATTTTAAGATGATGGATTAAAACAACAACAACAACAAACTTTAAATTGATGATTACTTCTTCTTAATTACTTTGGATTCTGAAACCCCCAAAACATGTCTCCCTGAGCCAGCTCACTGCAGCTGGGCAGGGAAGTGATCCTTCTGCCATGTCTCTTTGGAGTTCTGCTGCAAGTCTGTCTAAGTCTCATAAGAAGTGCAACAAAATGGGGTGAGGATTTAGAATTATATGGCCGAAAAATTCCTCTGTAATGTCAACTTGAGGGGTATAAAAAGGGAGAGGCCCCCTGAAATTAAGTGGACAGCAAAGAATTTTTAAGACTTTGTTTGCTAATAAGAGAATGTAAAGTGCAGGCCTCGAGGGGAGAAAAGTCATCAACAACCTTAACTAGCTATGAATCCTGCGAGCTATAGCAAAAATCACGTTGGCAAGATGTGTCTATTTGTACAATAATGACACAAATACTATACAGACAAAACACTTCCTGACTTAATTTAAGGCCTGCTCAACAGGAGGCAATTCATACTGAAACTATAAACCTGGCTAAGAACCCACAGGTAAGGGAGGTGATAAGCCTTAGATTACTGATTTGCTAGGACTATCTAACCACTTATTTTTAAGTCCATAGATGAGTCAACTCTCAGTCTCCATCCCAGTCTTTTTTTGTCAATGGACGATGACTAATAAAGACAATCACATCTGTTCAGAGTGAAGAGAATAAGTGACTGTGGAGTACATAACCTAAACAGAGTATATAAATCTCCATATACTGCTCCCACTCTAAGGTCTTAGCGGAATACTGGGGGAGAATGGAAAGAATGTTAGAAGAAGAGGTTGTGGTGTCTTCTGGACACAAGATCACTAAACCATGAGCCTAGTTCAGAGCTGCGCAAGAACTACACAAGATCTATGAAAGCCTGAGTCCGCCAATATCACAGCGTGGATGGGTGCTCAAGTGGCCAACTGCTCTCTGATTGAATGACGGTGAAACTGTGGGGGAAGGGTTGCTTCAAGGATCTTGCCATTGACATATTTCCCATGTTCTGACAAGAACCCGAGCGGATGCTACCTCAGATGATCTTTGCTAAAGTTGATGGGACACATACAAACACACACACACACATACACACACGGGATGTAAAGTTATGTTGGGAAGACAATTCTTAGTGAGAGATATAAAACTGTCAAAGACCCAGAAATAATAAGAAAGTCTGCCAAACATCAAGGTATAACAAATGACACTCTACAATGATTTTCAGATCACAGCTATGTGAGTACAAGCTTATTTGTTGCACCCAAAGAAAATTGAGATATGAAATTAAATTGATAGAACTAGAGGAATTGTATGTAGCAAAAGGAATTTACAGAGAACAACCAACATAATCAGTACTTTAGAGTAAATACAGAGTTTCAATGAAGTGTAGTGACTTGTACTTTCATTGTCTTCACGTCTTTAAACTCTGAAAATGACAGATGACCCTCAATGAGTTTTTGTTTAACTCATTTAATTTATTATAGCTCGTTTAATTGATTATAGGTGGTGGTACTTACCACAATGAAAGTTTAAGTTGTTAAATTCATTTAAAGCACCAGTATATATTAGCAAAAAATGCTATTTTAATAAAATAATTGTATTTTTCCAAAAAGACTACTAGCTGGGACTGCTCTGTAATTATGCAAATATTGGCTGGGTGTGGTGACTCACATTTATAATCCCAGCAATCAGAAGCAGAAGGAGGCCAAACTTGAAGCCAATCTGATTTACATAGTGAGAATTTGTTTCTAAAAGAAAACCAACATCTAAAGCAAAAGGGAACAACAAAGGCAACTCTAACAAAGCATATGAATGTGAGAGTATTTATAATTATGCAAATTTTTCTAATTTTTTGTTGAATAAAAAGAGCTGGAGCTTCATATGCATTTCTGAATTTAATTAATAGTCCATGATATACTGTTTTGGTTGAAGCAAATGAGAAAAATGTGTGCAAGAGATGCATAGTTGGAAAAAGCATTCAGGAGCTCTTTTAGATAATTATAGATACAGACCTTTTCACGGCACAACAAAACTGGCAAATGTTTTTAAAAGGATACACTAGGGAATTGGAAACTATATCAGTGAATTCTTTGTACACTATTATTTTTAGTTTATACTTTAAAAAATTCCTTTCTTTGCATGTGGCGTGCATCACTCTGTGTGTGTGTGTGTGTGTGTGTGTGTGAGTGTGTGTCTGTGTGTGAATGTCAGATGGCAAAGATCGGAATCAAGTGCTTCCTCCTACTTCATGGATCAAACTCATATTGCCATGCTTTTTTTTTTTTAAATTTATTTATTTTGTGTTTGTGGGGGGGCGTTGTGTGTCCCTGTGGAGGACCAAGAGTGACTTTGAGAATCATCCTGGATTGCTTCTACCTCCTTTTTGTTTTGCTCTGGGATTTCCCAGGCTCTGCCCACAAGGGCCAGAAGTGCAGGCTGCCACCATTTCTGCCTGGTTTTTCTTTTAACGTGAGATCTGGGATTTGAACTCAGGACCTTGTGCTTATGAGTCAAGAGTCTCAACTCCTGATTCAATAAGTTAAGAGGATACTTCAAATGCTAACATATCTTGCTGTGTGGAATATAAAAAAATTACTTGATTATCTCACCATCAATTTCATTAGGAAAGTCTCTGGAAAACCATTCAGTCCACAGTTGCAAATCAAAGTTTTCCATAGTTTTCTCATTCTCATTTTCTACTAGAGCTCTAGTTCTATCCTTGGTTACTTTCCATGAATGACTGTTTTCCACAAATGGTAGGTTTGCATTTTGTTCATTTTTGAGAACATATAGTCAAATACACACCAAAGTTTAAAGAATTATAATTGTTTCAAATAAAACCTAAACTCCAGAAAATAGTTGCAACTCAATTACCCATGATCTTTTCCCTGGGTCATTGAGATGGCTTAGTAAGCACCTGCTATAATCTGTTTGATCCTGGAAGCCACATGGTAGAAGGACACAAAATTACTTCTAAAAGTTGTGCTCTGACCTGCACAAGTGCACTGTGGTGCATATGTCCCTGCCCCCCCACCCATCTCTCTCCGTTCTCCTACTCTCTTTTTTAATTCTCTCTCAATGAAAGCATGGGTGGATTCGCACTGATGTTTCACGTTTCAGATTTGATGAAACTAATGCAATACCCCTTGACAGCTATATACAGTAGCTTAATACTAAGATTTTTATGCTGAATGCAGAATGGAATAAATTACGCCCCAGTGTTTTGACTGGGGGGGGCGGTTAAGATTCCTGCTCGTGGTAGAGAGTGTTCTGAAGCTGCTTGATAAAGAAAGTTTTGGCTACTTGATAGCCACTTCATAAAATGTGCTAATATTTAAGAGAAGAGAGAAACTAAAGGCAAAGACAGTCCTCGTCCCGCGGCGTGCGGCGGACGCTGGTTCTCCCGCTTTCACTGTGCAGACGCTTCTACTGCAAAGATGGTCAACGTGCCTAAACCCCAAAGAACTTTTTGCAAGAAGCGTGGCAAGCACCAGCCTCACAAAGTGACCCAGTACAAGAAGGGCAAGGATTCCCATGTGTGCCCAAGGAAAGCGGCGCTACGATCAGAAGCAGAGCGGCTATGGTGGGCAGACAAAGCCAGTTTTCCGAAAGAAGGCCAAAACCACCAGGAAGATCGTGCTGAGGCTTGAGTGCGTGGAGCCCAACTGCAGATCGAAGAGGATGCTGGCCGTTAAGAGATGCAAGCATTTCAAGTTGGGAGGAGACAGGAAGAGAAAGGGCCAAGTGATCCAGTTCTAGAACTGTGTTTTTGTCTGAGGGAAAGATGTTGAAGCAATAGAAAAGTTACCTGCTGTAAAATAAAATTAGTCATATTCAAAAAAAAAAAAAAAAAGGCAAACACATTCTGAAAACACTTTCTAACCAGAATCTGGGCAATAAGTAAATATCTTTCATTGTTTAGCCAGAAAGACTTGCAGCTGTGGCATCTGTGACCTAAAATTACAAGATGAAGATAAACGATGTCATAAAGTTTCGTATCAAAAAACATTTTAATGGAATTTATATAGAAAAAGGCTTTGCACTGAAGCCTATTTAATTCACTGTAAAAATACTGGAAGCTATCAAGTATTCAAGCATATGTCATCAAAGGCAAATCAGATGAAACTTAGTGGCCCTCACATGTAAAAACACTTGAAGAATAGGAAGGGGTCTGGCTGGGAAGAAGGCTTGTAATGGGGACAGGAGAGAAGATGGAATTGGGGATTAAGGTATGAAAATGTCATAAGTTCATTATAATATGGAACCCTAAAAGAATAATTAATAATATTGGAAGCTTAAGTTCAGAGCCTAGAACATGAATCCATGTCATGAAAGAATACTTTCTGCTTCATTGCTTTGGTCTCTTTTGCAAGCTGCAGATAAATGGTCTCTATATTAAATTTAGTTTGTACATACTGGCTTTGGATCAAGTTCCCTGTGAATTAGGTAGTAATGAAATTAGGTAGCTTTCCCTTTAAAAAAAACAGATGTTAAAAACTGAACCTTATAGCAAAATATGCACTCATATTCTAAGGTGTGCTTATCGGTTTTAATGTGGATTAGAGCTAATGCTCTCAAAAGGCACGAGGTCTCCTGCATAGATGTGGAGCACGGAAACCGAGCACCCTACTTTGATTGTGCAGCACTGCTAACCAAGGCCATAAACACATCAGCTGTTGTGATTCACCATGCAACTGAGCTAGTGCTCAGCACCAGCAGAGGAAAAATAAATCTCTCTTATGTTCTAAAGTTGTTCATCTCCCTCCATTTTTGAGTTGCCATGACTGCCCAGATAAAACATTTGTGAGTTTGTCAGTTTTAATTAATGCAACCTGACCTGATGGTTTCCATAGCTAAGAATAAAGAAGTTTGCATTCTTTAAATCTAAAGCTCAACCTAGAGATTATGCTAAGTTGCTTCATTCATAGTCCACACTCCTCCGCTCATGTCATAAGGACAGCATTTGTCCCCTCTAGTGATAAACAAATTATACATGAAATCAATTCCGCTTCACAATCATTTTCCCTATTGGGTATTATCTTTCCTTCCCTGCACCCTCCAGTTAAGCCTGCATCCTGCAACTTGCTAATGAGCTGAGGGCTTTCTGTTCCAGGTGGCACCCCCTGCCTGGAAGTCGTGACATTTCCCATTTCGAATGCTGCTGGCATTTTTCGACAGCTCCTGCTAACTAGCCTTTTTGACCCACACTAAGAGGAACTCATCTGATCGAATCCTCTAACCTGCCAATCATTCTAGCAAATGATCTTCACAGTCACTCCCAAGGCAGGAAAGGAAGGGAGGGGGCAAAGCTAGCAAGAGAATGAGAGAGTTGGTGAGGCTGCTGCTTCAGCGGCTACCTAATGAGAATACTTTAAGTCTCTGAGGCAGCTGAAAACACTGAAAAACTGGTGGGAAAATTAGGACACAACTGAATGCCTGGCTCTGTAATTACTGATTTCTTTCCGTCCTGAGAGCATTTTGAGAGCAACACCTCAGAGATACGCAGTTTCGAAAGAACACAAGGGTACCTCACCTTACTTAGAGAAAATAGACTCATTTCTCCTGCCACCATCAATATGCAATTCTCATAGTCCCACTCTGACAGGCAGCTTCCTTCGCAGAATTACCTGCTACAAGCTCGTTAAGGGTGCATCTGTAAACCAGGGATGGGTCTAGTGTTTGTTACAGTCAGGAAAAGCCCTCTTTCTCCCCGCCCCATCGGGTACGTCTTAATGCCACCAGCTGTCCTTGTATTGATGACATAGTAACATAAGAGCAAACAGGTACAGTGGGGGCTAGCACTGCATTTAGGGAGGACTAAATCCTTGACCCTGACAGAACTGGACAATTTGCACACTCTTAATCACAGGAGGTAAAAATAATTTTCCCCTTTCACATTTGTTCTGTGCAGGATCAGTTTATTCAATTACATTTAAACACAGTGGGTCCCCAGTTCACATAATTTGTCCAGTTATTACACACACATACACATGCATGCACACACACACGCACACGCGCGCACACACACACACACAATAAATACATTAAGTGGCTAATTTGGTAATGGATCACAATTCTTACGCATCTGAACATGGAAATTTGTTGACAAGGGAGGATACAATATAACCAAACATGTGTTATCATTACATTATTGTATGTAGTCATGTAAAATAAATACTGAGCATGATTAGTTATATATGATAATCACACTCCTTTTATCTAGTAATTAGACCAATAACTTCCATTATCAATAATTAGTATATGTAATTGAGGGCATTTTAGCAATTGCATTAGAATTGAAAATCCAGAGCAACAGAAAAAAAAAAAAAAACAAGGATACCATATATATTACAGATATACAACATTGCAGAATAAAGAGGAACTACAAGGAAAAATTCCATTTGGGTGTAGAAGTCAACAGTTCAATATTTGATTCCACACTAGTAGGCAGGGCAGTAATAACTATGAGACCAAGTTCTCCAACTTTTTATTGCTTTTGTCTTTGTAGATTACTTCCTTAGGTGGCAAAGTAAACTTCTGATTAATCTATAGCATTATTTTAACAAACTGAATGAGTGTTTGTGTGTGTTAGAAAGTTATTCAAAGTTCCAAAAGATATTCAGTAAATTATCCATTTGCACAATTAATTTGATGCTCTTAAAAGCTTTATTCATAGAAGCATCCCGGAGTACTGCAAACATTTTGTTAATTATAATTTAGCTAAAGTGTTTAACTTTGCTTATTGAAATACATCTTAGTGAGGTTTTCATTACATTTACTAGAATATTAATCTATTCAGGGATATCCTTTTGTCCTGGGCCCTCTGGTTAGGCCTTCTCTTCATCCCACTCCTCATATCTATTCAGGTGAAGCTCCCATGAGAGAACTATCTCAAGGAGGAGTGATGAGCATCTTTGGGACAATGGAGTAGTTTTGAGCATCTTTCTGCCTTCCCCTCTTGACAGTATCATTTACTGCATGCATTCAAATGTCATCCCAGACCATGAGCCCACTTCAACTTGAACAGCCTCTTTTTATGCTCAGACACTTCTTAGAGTGCCAGCAGACCACAAAGACAGTCTGGCGGGACTCAGCTGCTATCCTGGTATTAATAATAGAATACAGTGCACTTGGGGCATGGGCAATTCCCTCTGTATCCCAAATTCATAAGAATCAACAGTAAATGAAAAGGAAAACTAGAGCAACTGAGCTGATTATGACACAGCTCAGGTGAAGGCATCCTTCTAGTCATGGGGCCAAGAACTGCAACGGATGGTTTATTAGTCACTCACATCCTGAGCCTTCAATTGTAAGAAAGCGTCTCTCTCATGATAGTGTTGGCTAAATAGTCCCTAAGAAATTAATTTGGGCTTTGATAATGCCAGAAGATACAAGTTTCAGTGTTATTTCCAGCCCTTCACTACTTGAAAGTGCATCTAATCTGGAAATGATGAATTGCAAAGATCTAGCTAAATTTTTAGGATCTGTGGGCTCATGGACTAATTTGTGGAACATTAAGCTAGTTTCCTCTTTTACCTATTTTTCTATAAACTACAGTAACAAAACACTGCAGTCAGAAAATGGAAGAGAACAATACGGTTGAGAAACTATTATCATTTGTAATTTTAAAGGCATCATTATGAATTCCTTGCTTTTAAGACATGCAGTGAAAATTTTATACTTCTGAGAAGTCATTGGGAGCTGTCGGGCCACCCAGTTCAGTTAAGCAGCCTAGTAGCCCATACAGAAGCAGCCTAGTAGCCCACACAGAAGCAGCCCTAGTAGCCCATTCTGGAGAGGCTGTTCCTTAAGGATGGCTATTCCAATCACAATCGTTCTCTAGGGAGGCTTCAAGCAGAGGCAAGAACAGGTCAGTGCCAAAATGCCCCAGAAGTAGAGGCATGGCTGTATTGCTCTCTGCAAATGTCAGTGAGACACCAAGGGAATGCTTCCCCCCACTTGGGGAAACTTTTCCATGTACATTTAAGGCTTCCTTATTCTTCAGAGATGAAGAAATGAGTTGGAGCAAGCTATGCCTACTTCTAGGTCTAGAGGAGGTCATGTAGAAGGCCCAGTATCTGGATCACCAGTAGCAGCTATCCTATTCTTAACCTAGGCACTGCTGGTTTTCTTTTCATGTAATTTTGTTGCACGACTTGAAAACCCAAATTGCTTTCTGCTGCAAAGCAAAATGCATCTCATTAACTTTTTCCACTAAGGCTGATTTATGCAAATCCAACATTATGAACTAAATAATTGAAGTGACCTTAACATGCAAGGAAAAAACCACGTGGCACTGAGGTAGGGGAGAAATATTAGGATTTGAAGCACTCCTGCCTTCCTGGTCCCCAACAAAGACAGAGCAATACAATGTGCAGTCCACACTTAGGGACTTTGTTTTACCAGGGACAGGGATTTAAAATTCTAGCCTCTACTCGGCCTCCTTTATCCCACAGCCTTACCTTAGCCTTCCCAATCACTCTGGGCTTTACTAAGGATTGGGGAGTTCAAGTGAAATTTAAGATGCCTCCAGTTGCTCTAAACAGCTGACTAACTTATCAGCAACCAAGAAATCAATGACTTGACAGTTAAATATTTTTCTTGAAGAATAACTCAAATTCAGCCATTGGTCAGAGAAAGACCATACTGTATGGTGTAGAAGGTTAATCAATAGGCTATGCAAGTTGCTAAAATAAGAAATGAAAATTTTTCTATTGACAGGAAAACTTAAATCTTATGTTTTTTTCCTGAGGCCTGAGATGTTTTCATATTACCCTGTTGAAACAACAAAACTTTTTCTAATTTTAAAGAAGAATGTGATAGCAGCTGAATGATTTGCTTCTGATTCAAAAGGTTTGCCTGTGACTAAGTAACCGAAGTATAAGACACAAAACAATTCTGGATATAGCCTAGGAGGTACCTCAAGCTATAGAAAAGCCTAATGACACTGGGCCTCAGCAGGATGTTTGACAAATGCCAAAACAATTCCAAGGTGCTTAGTTGATGGTATCAGGGGGAAAATGATTCGACAGTAGTTCATTTACATTTGCTTCACAGTATGATGTTACATATGATGCATTACTCTCCAAGTAAAGTAGGCCATCTTACCTGTGCTCTCCAGAGAATGCCATGCTAACAGTGCTTGCTGTTTGATAGACTTTTGCCATAACTGTTGTTTTTCCCAAAGGCCCGCATACTCTCTCCAGCTTCTGGTTGCAATCTCACATTTGGGACAGTAAAAATAGAAGACACTGAGGACAGAACAGAAAGTATGTGTTTAAATATTTATATGTGTTCTTAAAATTTTTTTTAAATGGAGATTGAGATAAAATCTGGGCGTCAGGCATGTGGATCCTATATATGTATTGGTGTTTGAAATGCCAACCAGTCAAAGAAACACATCATCCATCCATCCATCCATCCATCCATCCATCCATCCATCCATCCATCCATGTGTCTGTCTGTCTATCTATCTATCTGTCATCTGTCTTTCTGTCACCTACCCACCCATCTATCTTCTCTCTCTCTCTCTGACACACACACACACACACACACACACACACATACATACTCATATGTATATAAATGCTGAAACCTTAGCTCACATTTCTCTGATCTGGAATGATTAACTAGGATGTGGAAAGAAGTCTTCGACATTCTTTGTTTCACTCATGAGAGAAATAGATTATTGATTCCAGAATTACTTTGGGAGTTGTAGAATCCTGTAGAGAATGAATTAGAGTTAAAGAAATTCTTTGCTCAGACAGATTCTGACTGGGGGAAGACAGTAAACACGTCTAAGGAACTCCATTTGATGTGATGAAGAATGTGTGATGAAGAACAGTAAAGCAGGTAGAGACCAGTGACCCACTAAGATGCACACAGCAGTGTGAAGGTTCACAGAGATCTGCGGGTAGGGGAGGGGTGAGGCACAAAATATCCAGAGAAGTGTAAGCTGACTCTAGGGAGGTAAGGAGAAAAGCAATTTGGATGCTATAGTAAACACTCAGGTGATGAAGATGTGATTAACTCAAGAGTGGGCTATTGAAATGATGTGAGGACTAGTGTGATTCTTCATATAGTTAGAAGGTAACAACAGCCGAACCTATGGAAGAACTGGAGAGAAAATGACTAAAGCAGAGAATATGCATGGGAGGAAGTAATTTGCAAGCATGATAGAAGGACCAGCTTAGGGAGAAAAGATTAGGAATTTAATTCTGGGAATCCTACATTTTCAGTGTCTACTAAATAACCAAGCAGAGAGACTAACTAGTTGGTTGAATCTACAAATGTAGAGTCAGGCATGAGGACAGGATTAGGGATAAAAGTTTAGGAGCTGTCAGTGTTTAGATGATATTTGAATCTTGAGACTTTATGAAGTCACCTAGCTCTGAGGAGAGTCACTCGGCACTTAGCTGAAAACTGATGCGGTGTTGTCCTGAGGAGACGTGAGTATAGAATTGTGTGCATTGTGAACTATGCTACCTGCTTCTTCATAAGGTGTCAGATAGAAAGGTCTGAGCAGGACGCCTCAGGAAACAGCAAGACACATAGCAGATGAGAAGAAAGAAGTTTGCAAAGGAGGGTTTAGGGAAGTGAATGGGAAACCGCGAAGTGTTGGGAGGAGGAAGAAGTAGAAAATTGTGTTAAATTCTACTGACGGATCGAGATGAAGGATGGAAGAATGAAAAAAGGACAGAGACCTTGAAAACCACAGTGCAGGAATAGGAGTGCAAAAGCCTCGATAGAAAGACTCAGGATAGAACGAAGCCTAAGAATCACTGGTAGAAAACCTATTTAAAGTAGGTGTGCTTGTTTTATTTTTGAAAAGAAGGCATGAAGTTACACAGGAATGACAAGTTGTTTGAGGATGCTACAGTAGACTAAAGCCATAGCATCAGATCTGGAAAAGTCTTTCAGGACTGCATGCCTTTCTCAGCTTCTTTTCTAAATGAGGCGTTGGAAGTAGCAGGCACACGTCCACTGTGGCCTGGCTAGGTACCTGTGGAGCCGTAGACAGAACCCAGGTGGTCAGATTCCCTGCTCAGTGATCTCTACACTGGACTAATTAGCCGGCCTTTCTTGATTGGATCTGAGTCTCGTGAATTAGCAAATGAATGCAATAAAATCAAGGACTCTGCGCTATGAAGTGTATTTTGTTCATTTTATTTTGACAAGGATAGTTCGGCTTCAATTATTTATGTAACTTGATAGTATACACAGGAGAATGCCCTGTGGTGTATCTGGGAAGAGTAATGAATTTCTTCTAAATCAATTCTACATTTATTTCCCTGCAATTAAATCTTGGTGAAGAAATGGGGCAAGGCTGTTGGGGTTTTGGGACAGAGGAAAGATGACAGAGCACTCCCCAAAATTGGCCAACTTTAATTACCAGGTCCCTGGGTAACCATATGATTATTTTCCCTTAATGTAATTCTTATATGCTTTGCTTTGGAAATAAACTAATACTTTATTTCTAAGTTTAAGTGTCATCTAACTATAACAAATGCTTGTGGTTGCAATGTACTTCAGCATACATTCTGGATATAAGGTGCATTTTCTTGTAGCAAAAACAGGGCTTGTCGACCCACGACAAAGCTTCCACTTCCATAAATATTCCTCCAGCTCCTCAGTGAAACCAGTCACATCTATTTTATTATCTTCTGCATGGTGACATGTGAGTAGCCCCTCTAACTCCCGCTACCCGCTGCATGGGCTGTAGATACGCTACTGTGGCTGCATCTCACTCGCAGGGCACTCTGGAATTCTTGCTTGCTTGTTTTCCTCCCCAGGTGCAGTTTGTTTGGGTAAAGGTCTAGTCTCCATAAAGGCAGTGGTCCCAGAGTTCCACATTCTTCCTGCCTGTGTTTCTTGACTTGGGTAGCCACCGGGAATGCTGGGGACCCTTGGGACCTGTGGGCATTAAAACTCTTAAGCTTCCAATGGTGGTATCACCAATGTCACCCCTACAGTCTGTCTCCTGAAGAGGAGGCTTCCTATGAGGACCTGTGCAGATGGAAGTTCTGCCAGGACTCGTCCCATGAGCATCTGGTGTCTGCTTAGTGTCCTGAGCTATCAGCTATGTGACAAAGAAACACAGAAAGTAATCTAAGGAGGGTTTGAAGAAAAATAAAATAAGTGAGTAACAGTCTCATGGTGGCAACCACCCAAAGATGGCTGCAGTGTCCTCTAGTATCTAGGTTCTAGCAACACTGATATTCTTTCTATAGGGTCTAGTGAATCAAGGCACTTCAACAATTATTAACTTATTTTGTTCTTAATCTTCTCCCTTTAATCTGCTTTATTTTTTTCTTTTGTGGAAATTCTTGAAAAAATGCTATGAACCATCACAGAAAGCAAAAGTGCTGTGGAATGAATTATGTCCTCTCCACACTCCTATTTGATGCCCTAACTATAAAATGTGTTTGCATCTGGAGATGAGACCTTTGAGAGGCAATTAGTTTTAGATGATATCAAGAAGGTGGGGGTTCTAGTGCTAGGATTGGTAGCTTTTCAAGAAGAAGAGAGAAATACTCTCACTTCCCCAAGAAGATACTGCAAGGTGGCCTTCTGCTAACCAGGAACACAATGCAGACACTTCATCTTGAACTTCCCATCTGTGCTTGTTAGACACAAGTGTCAACTTGACAACTGAAAGCTGAGGGTTTGGACATACTGGTGAAGAATTAATAGTTAAGGCAGACTCCAAGAAAACCAATGGGAAATTATCTAATTGATGTGGAAAGATCCAGCTCACAGTGGGAGGGCCCTTTTCCTGGATAGGTAGATAAGATGGAGAAAACCGATTCAGTAGTTGGGCATACTTTGACAGACTTGACTAGCAGCTGAGAAGGTCTGCCTCTCTCAGCAGTTCCTGCTGATATAGTGTGGCCCAGTTCCCTTAGCTCCTGATGTTAGTGTGAGCTCTCCTGGTGAGCTGGACCATGAACTGTAGATTAAATCTGTATTCCTTTACATTGTCTGGGTATGCATTTATCAGCATCCTTGGAACTGTGAGAAATAAACGTGTGTCAGCCCCCTACTCTTTGGAATTTCCTCATTGCCGGAAGTTGGTTGGTGAGTCAGCACCACCACTTGCTACTGAGAAGATCCATGTGTGGGTTCTGTAATACTTCTTGCCAGGTGACCTTCCTCCAGACTGCCTTGAAAGGAAAATACCTAAGGGTGCTGCTGCTGCTGCTGCTGCCGCCGCCACTGCTATCGCCACCAAAACTATTGCTGCCATTTGCGAGACAGTGAACTTTCACAAGATACTCCACTAACGTGAAATTTTATTTTAAGATTCTAAATATAGTGCAGAGACGAAAGTCATTCAAACCAGTCATTTCACTTTAAGGAACTAATTTCCAAAGTCTCTGAAGTCTGGGAATTCTTTGTTTTGTAAACATGTCTATAAGTACAGCAGGTTGTTCTAAATGGCAGTGACTAGAGCATTAAATACTTCGGTTGTCTTTTCTTGGAACTAAGTTTATCCTTCATAATGATTATCTTCTAGACACAGGAATAGCATTTCCGTGACTCCGAATTGTTACTGGAGGCATTTAGTGGGATCTTGCTTTAAAAATATAATGATTTTTCATCTTCATTCTCCCCCCTTCAAAAGGCTTCTCTGCTCCTGATGTTTAACGTTATGCAAAGGCGTGTTTCTGCCAATGAGTATCGCCTTATGGTTCTGCTTCTGCGCGTAGCCTGCTGTGAGCTGATAAAGGGATTAATGCAGCCAAAATTCTTAATCTGTGAAATTACAAATTAAATTCTCATATTAAAAATACCACCCTGAGGTATTTTTTGTGGTTTTAATTCCCCTCTGGTGTTCTGCATACATTGTGCTTGTTCATGACAGGGAGAGGGCTGTCTCGGTTGGCAGTCTGCTGCTGAGTGATAATATGTAGGCATTTATGCACTGATAGAAACCGGATTTAACCACTGGCTGATAAACTAAGTGGCAAGTGGGTAATAAGTCCATATTAACAGAAAAGTACTACTATAGAATTCAGAATTCACAGACCATCAAAATCCTGGTTTAAACTCAATCATTGAGTCAGGTGGGATTGAGCCGTTACCAAGCAGGAATGATATTGAATTACAAGTTAGAGAACACAGGGAAAACAAGTCATGTGCTTGGATGAGATGAGCCATAAGCTATGAGCCCATCTGTATCTTTCTGTTTTCACCATAGGTAGATGCGTCATCAATTTATTATTGTATATAGGAATTACATCTTGAAAAAAACCTTTTCTTTCTTGATTCAAGGGTCACCCATAAGAGAAGGCAGAAGGGATGTATGGCAACTATAAAGTAAATATAGACTAGGAATATGTGAAATATTTATGAAGATTTGCTACGCATTTGATAAGCATAACAGAATGGAAGATTAATATATCTACAGTTGTCTTAGAGTAAAAAAATGTGGGATAAAAATGATTTTGTATGAAAACATCCAAGAGTTGTTACTTGAGATTTTAGGCTAAAGAAATGGGTGGTTGTGGTTACGGAGAATCCAGTACTACAAGGGTGTCAGGAGGGGAGTGCCAACCTAAAATCCAAGAGACAAAGGAAAAAAAAACTTTGTGTCTACTATAAATGATGTACTTGAAGAATTAATAAACGCACTACAAATATTTATGCATAATTATAGTATGTATTGTCACTAGAGAAGTATGAGAAGAAACATCCCATTAGAGCCTTTGGTAAGAATGCATTGCCATTGAACAAAAATATTCCTACTGTTTTAATGCCTTGCAAAATTTCACAAGAATTTTGTTTCACACTTGGGAAGAAAACTGAGATCCTTCCAGCCATAAATCCTCCCCCAAATATTTTAAATATAATTGAAAAAACCTGTATAAATATGAACACTTTTATAAAAACAAAACAAAAACCCACCCAGGAATGTGTTCTGTTTTAAAAGATCCAGAAACGAGCTGTCTGTACAAATACCAAGAGCAAGGGTAGTTAAAATGAATAACATGTCTTCAGTTCTCACATGTCGATGCAGTGCATTAGCCAATTGCTACTCTGTTCTTCAGTTCACTGCATAGCAGCCCTTTGCAAGGTTATTGTTACAACCAATATGGTTTCAGAGAATCAAATGGAAATGAATCATCTTTCCTCTGTGTACTGTGGCCAGTTAAAATAATACTGCATGCATAAATACTAAATATGTAAATCATATTTTCCTTCATGATTACTTAGATCATTTTTGGACACACACATAATCAAACACAAAGAGGTACAGCTGTGGACTGCAGAGCAGAGATAGTGAAAAAAGGAATCCATTTTCTTTCTGTGTCTGGTAAGCTAGCAATTGAATGGCAGGATTCCAATAAATATATATTCACATGATCTGCCTTCTGGCTTGGGTTCTCTCTCTCTCTCTTTCTTTCCCTACACACACACACATACACACACACACACACACACACACACACACACACACACGCACGCACACACACACGAATATGCACATAACCTTATGTTTCTGCACACATAAATGAGTACATCTCTGTACATGCACGCCACATATCAATGGCAAAATGCTTTGATTAGATGCTGCAGATGTGTTCTACTCACTATCAGTCAGCTCCCATAGCCGCGGGGGCAGGTCACTGAAATACTCGTGGCTCAAAGCAGCCTGTGCCGATAGCCTGTTCTTTGGGGAACACTGTAGGAGCTTGGAGGCCAGATCCTCTGCATGATTCACATAGCTGAGCCTAAAACAAACAAGCAACAAAAAAGAGAGTCAGACCAAAGAAGAAAACCCACTAAATAAGAGACAAGGCTCATTTTTCTACACTTCAGTTTATTCCTAGCCAGAGGAAAAAAAACTTAAGTTATCTGCTGAAATAAACAAATGGCATTCATAGTGATTCTTTAAGTCTGTTGCTCCAAACTGACTATTACTCTAGGTATCTTAAGTGATTCATTCAGGATGGATAGAATTAAGTTCAAAAGTAGAAAATTACAAAAGCAGTTTATCAAACAGTTATAGCATTTTTTTCACAGAATCTTTGTACTGTAGGGACACACGGATCATTTATAGGGAATTAATACTAAGTAACTAGGAGAGCAAAACAGAACTGCTACTAAACTCTCCAGTTCCGAAAATTACTTTTCTTTAAGAATTTTTTCCTTACATTAAATATAAAATGCCTGAGACAAGTGCCCTGGCAAATGCCAACCATCATGCTATTAGCGTATAGGTTAACAAAGGGGCGTGCTTAAACGATAGGAGATTGAATCAATTCCAAGTGACCTTTAAGACAAGCGTAGACAGAAAATATGTCTCAAGACTATCGAAAAAAAGGAGAAAAACAAAGCCTTTGATGTGATGTGGTATAGGCTTTCAAATAGGCGGCAGCCATGCTCTATCAGCCCACGGTGGCCTTTCATGGAAACTCTCTTTTTCTCCTCAGATCAATTGGACAGAAGTATATTCCTAACACTGGACACCATTTACAGAGAATTGAACATGTATCAGGCACATTCCCAGGCTCTTTTTGCATTTATTACAGTTCCAGTAAGCAAACCTCTCCATTTGAGAGTGCAGAGGATAGGGAGGTTGTAGCATGGGAGTGGCCTCTCAGTTTAGCTATCCATGTTCACCCAAGTACTGAGCCAGGATTCCTGTGCCTCTGCAGTACAGCAGCACGCGCAGTGGCTCTCAGAGGAACTCAGAGAAAAATGCTTTTGAGAATAAGTTCAGAGCCTTGAAGGCGCTAAAGGCATCATTTGTATGCAAACATCCTTCCTCCACGGTGTCAATACAAACCTCAGGAGCTCTGTAGTACTAGTAACCTTCTATGAGGGGGATTGAGAAAGGGGAAAGGAGACAGTGAATGTAGACAGAGAAAAGCAGAACCAAAACAAACAAAAACACATATTACCCTCACAGACCTGTCTAAGAGATCTAAATCCTCTTCTGGGAAAGTTTCACAAGAAAGTTCACTTCTGGCTGCTGCAATGACTGTTTTGTCTTTACAAATGTATCCATGGAATGGTTTTAAATATCTACAGCACAGATGATTCTGTGCTCAGAAAAGGAAGCATTCCCAAAGCTCTCCATCTTATTTTCTCCCTACAGAGGGCTCAGGCTATCCACATTATTCCTTCCTCTTCCCAAGACTTCTTTGTGCTCATAAACTTGCCATTATTATATCTTGAGATAGATACACTAAAAATACTGTCTATGTAGATTATTAAAATGAATAGCACATTAATATCAGTTTTGCACAGACTTGATAAAGTTAAACATCTAAGCAAGAATAAAATTAGGTCTGAATTTTGGGACTGACATAATTTTAAACTAATTAAATAATGTCATTTTTTAAAGAAAAAGGAATATTGTTTAATGCCCAAATTGCATATTATTACAGCTCATGTACACACAGAAGGAAGAATTTACAGCATTTGTACAAATATTGGACATATAATTTATAACTGAAAACACATGAAATACAAAGGACATATAATTTTTTCTTTTTTTGGTTTCTTGAAACAGAGATTCATTTTACAGTCTAACTTGGCTTGGCAGTCACTATGTAGCCAAAGCTGGCCTTGAACTCAGGGCAATCCTCTTGTCTCAGTCTTCTAAGTGACATGAGATGAGCCTTTATGTATGGCTTAATACATTATTTCTAATCTGAACTTTCTCACTTATGAAATAAGATGAGTAAACCACATGTTTACTCTACCAAGTCAAGACTCATACTTGAAGTTTAGCTTTATTGTTTTGAAGAATTATATTTATAGTTGTATCTTTTATTCACAATAGAATATTGACACACAAATAAAATGGATATGCCTAAATGTAAGAATTGATTTATACAAGGTAGTTTCAGTTCTCCTACCCAAATTGAGTATAATGTGTAGCTTTACTTTAGATTTAACTTCTCCAAACAAAACATTCCAGTGCACTTTAATCTGCACAAGCCCTGGAGTTCTCCTGAGGCCTGCAACCTAGTGAGAGGGATACAGCAACCAGGTCCCCAAGGGTACGTCATCTGCATAAAACACAATCTGTCATCCACAGTATCACCAGATGGCTAGACCCAGGATGCCATCCTTTTTGAAAGAGCAGTGGTGAAAATTGTTTCACACATCCTCACCATCATTGGAAACACCATACTTTTTAACTTTTCTGTAACACTGACTGAACTGTTCTGCCAACGACTTCCTAAACTGTGACTTGCCATGTTAAAGATCACTCGACAGGATTATTTCAGAAAAAGAGGTTTGAACACAGAATGCAAAGATGATGTGAAGGAACTTTAATATCCTACACTTGAAATTCTCAGTGCTATGAGCAGGAAACTGGAGAAAGGGAAGTGAAATAAGTTTTCTAATGAGCAGCAGCAACTCTTTAATCCAGTAACAAGGCAACAGAAAGGAAGCTCCCCCAGGTTTACCCATCTAGGTCAGAACTCTTGTAAAATGCACTCCTGGTTTTAATTCAGTCTTCCTGTGTCCTACTTAACCCCTCTTACAGTGCTTCTTGGTGGGATAGTAATGAATTTCTATAGTTCATTTGTCTGTACAGGAGTCACGCTGTGTGCCTGGTAATAATCTCCATTGCCCTTTAGACACTTTACAAGTCTGTGACCAAAATGCTAGGAACCCATCCACTGCAACCATCTCAGTGAGTGGACTCTCAGGACAGGCTGGCTTTTACCATCAAGGGTTGGTTATCAGAAGAAACCTCTGCACGTTACTCCCTCTACCATCAGTTCTTCATGCAGACATTTAAATCTGGCTGTACTAGATTTTATCTTTGCCTGACCACCAAAAATTCAAGA
This sequence comes from Typhlomys cinereus, assembly GCA_023101885.1. NCBI lineage: Eukaryota > Metazoa > Chordata > Mammalia > Rodentia > Platacanthomyidae > Typhlomys > Typhlomys cinereus. The sequence continues at coordinate 3,230,801 of JALPQD010000050.1, read as the reverse complement.
ACATTAAAATATATTAATATCAATGGAATTAGTCTCATTTCTTATGTTATTATTGTCTAACACTCTATTTTTATTTTCTGCTTTTTAAAGATTCACATTAAGCAGTATTATTTTGTTATTATTACATTATTGATCTATATTTATTAATGTACCCAATCACTTTCCTTCTCATGTTTCAGATTTTCCTTGTTTATAAAACTCCAGACGTTCTTTCTAGAGACTCATCTGGTGATGACTTCTCTGTTCTTTACATATGGGATAACAGTTTGTCTGTATATATGATTACACATCCAAGTTCAAAGCATTTTGCCATCACTCTTCAAAGCTTCTATTTTACAGCTTCTGTCACTGTTTCCTCTTAGTTTTCTCTTCTTCTTCCAAGTTCAGTAATTGCAATGTAAATGACTCTTTTCATTTAATCTGCTTAGTATTCACTGATTCCTGGATTTCATGCTTCGCATTCTTCAGTTCTAGAACAAACACCTCTGAACGCTCTTCCCCAGGTCCTGCTGTTCTTTATTTGTAACCAATGCAATGACATCTTTCAATTGTCAGCACCTTTATTCACCTGATCATATTTTCATCTATCGGTCCCGATGTTTTCCACTCTATGTAACTACTTTATGTAAAAATTCTTGAAACAGATGCATCTAATACACTCTTTTTCCTGCTCAATTTTTCTTTTATTTTTTTGAAACTGATCTTTTATTTACACTTTAAGCATCATATGTCTAACAATTCCTAACAACTGAAGTTGAATCAGGAAGAGTTCAATTGTGTTGCTTCTGCTACTGATCTCATTTCCATTGTCTTATTCTAATTGCTTTTTAATTTTCTTTTGTGAGTTCATGCTTGGCTAATGTTTATCTGATGACCCCAGACTAAGAATGTGCTTCTGCATAAGGATTTTCTTTTACTTCTTCAATGAGCTCCAGGACTCCTCAAGTACTAAGCACTGGAAGTGTTGGCTACTGGTTTCTGAGACTAAATTTAGGCCTAACCTACAGGAGTTCCCGGAGGAGACTTTCTTATTCCTACAGAGAGGAAAGACTGATTTACTTCTACAATTATTTCTGTAATTTTCCTTGCATTCTGTTTGCTGAAAGCCACTTTTTTTTTTTAACCCAGCTTGTTACCCAAAATGAATCATATTGCTGAAGTCCATCACTGTGCTTTGGGTACCTCCACTCCAAGTGGAGGATTTGGTCCCTTGTCCTGCCTTTCCCAGGTGTAAAGCATTGTTTCTTACTTTAGACAGCAACTCTGGGGACACTGCAACTTCATCACTCTGATCTACTTTCTTCCTGCATTCTTCCTTCTGCTACAGAATTCACTTATTTTTTTCTTGACTTAGTGGTACATTTGAAAGGATGCACTTTTATTCAGCATTGCAGGTGATTTCTAGTAGTAGAAAAAAGATCTCATCCCATATGAATATATATTATACTTGTATATATACTCAACCATACAATTTAATTAGTTAATATGAAATCATCTATGTTAGTAATTTTTAATACATTTTTCTCCCTAAAATAATTTAGTAAATTGTTTCTGTATTCCTCCCTCCCCCTCCCTGCTTCCTTGACCACTCCCTTCTTTTTTTTTATATTTATAGAAATTTATTTATTTTAAGGAAAAGATCAATGATCATCCTGAATATGAAAACCATGTCAAAAAACTGATGTTACTTGTAGAGCAATAGGTCGTCATCTTGCTGCCACAGCCTAGGGCAGTCCTGTCTAGTCCAGTGAGCACAGGCCCAGCTGCTCCACCTGTGTACTGTGGGCCTTCCCATGCAACAGTGTCTAGTTTGAGGGACACATCCATTCATTGTCTTCCATCATCATGTGCTCAGAGGTAGGCACAGAGTCGTTCCAGCTGCTCTGGATTGGAATTACTTAAGAATAACAGCGCCTTCTTTCCTTCTTCTGTAGAAGCTTTCTCATGTTGAAGTCAGTTGTTCTCTAAATAATACTGGAAAGAACTTTCAAATTCCTTTGGGTTATAGTTGGAAACTAGGATGGGAACAAAAGGATCAAGGGCATCAAACCCTTCCTTTCCCAGCAGTTCCTGAGGCAGATATGCTCCTCGGGGCTTAAACAGAGACCCGGTTTGGCTCAAAGTTATTCCCTTCTTTTTAAAATTAATTTATTTAGATTCCATCCATTTAGGATCAAAAGTTAGTCATCTGAAGATGATTCTGGCTATGTTCTCTTCACCATACAACTTTTTTGGTGGTGTTAGGAATCCAACTCAGGACTTTATACAAGATAGGCTAGCATGCTGCTACTTGTCTATACTGCCAACTCATCACAAAACTTTTGAATGAATGGCAAATACACAATTTTAAGTAAAGAAGCTAAAGAATAAACACATACACACACACACACAGACAGCTTATTACATAAGTAGAAAATTAATCAGAGGTTAGAGGACTGTGAGAGGGGTTCTTTTTGATGACTGTGTAGTATTCCATCATCACAAACAAGTTTTATATAAACACTTCTAAGACAGTTGAAAATAATGGCGTATTGTGGCACACTGCTATTTAAATCATAAAGAATTTTCTGCATTCCTCTAGCTTTGCTTGTGCATGTAGACAACACACACACACACTCACACACACACATACACACACACACACAATCTGAATATTTTTAAAGCAGCAAAGAAAATAGCATAAATAGTAGAAAATAACCTTAGAGTCAAGCAACTTAAGGGAGAAAGGGAGATTTATTCAGCTTTTATCTGTGTGTCTTTCTCTTTCTCTCTTTCTTTACAAAAGATACTACAGTCTTTTAGCTTTGCTTTAACTCTGATATCCTTCAATCTAGGAAGAACTTGATGGCTTGAATGTTAACATAGGTGAGGAGGGTTAGCACAATTACACAGACTCTTCAGGACTCATCTGCAGAAGTTCTTCCCTCTGCCACTGTGATAGTTAATCTTGGGTGTCAACTTGACCACATCTGGCATTAACTAAGATCAGACCACCTGAAGAGATGATCTGAATCACTACATTTACAATACAAAGACCAGCCATAGATCTGCTGGAACCTCTCTAGATCTGATTGGAATCTCCTAATAGTGGACCTGATAAAAGGAACCATAGAACAGAAGACTTAGAAGAAGAGAGACTCTAGGATGCTTTCAGTGACTTAGCTTCAGCCACTAGTCATGTCACCTCCGCCATGAAAGACTGTTTTCCCCCTCTGGAACCATAAGCTGAATAAATCTCCCTTTCTCCGTTAAGTTGCTTGACTTTGAAAGCTCTCTCACAGCAGACAATTAGGAGTATCTATTATAGCCACAAACAAACAGATCAAAGGATGCCTTTCTTTTCTCTCTAATCAACCTAATTTCCCCAGTCTTTCCAAAGATAAAGCAAAGCAACCCAGAATTCTCTGCCAGATAAAGGAAAACTGCTGAAGTTTAGGAGAAAGAATGGACAGTAGAGGAGCAAAGCAGAGGAAGAGGATGGTTGCTGACTATGGCAAGGTGAAGAGGGCTCCTTCCCACAGGGTGTAGTTCAAAATGGAGGACATGACATTTGTTGAATGATTAGATGTCTGCTCAGGAATAAGCAGAACATTTCAGGTTATACCTACAGAGATTTTACCTTCAGATGTATTAAATAAATACATCTCATGTTCTAATCCTGGTTCTTAAAAAAATCTTCAAACATACATGCCCCAAAGAATATCATTTTTCTTGTGTGTGTACATGTATGTTTTTAGATTTCTTTGGGTTGGAAATTAATCATTGTCTATTTAACATTGTATGATGAAACAGCAATGGATTGTGTTGCTTTTGGTTTACATTGTGGTCCCAAAGAGTCCCTTTAAAGTTTCTCTAGAGTTTCCTTGTTGATATCTGTAACAAAATCTGCACTGAAATCGATGACTGCTTCAGCTCATGAAAACTAGATATAATAAATAGAGAGTTATGGCAGGATTATATATTTACTACAGCACTCAATGAAGAAGCAATTTCCATAAAAAAAACTTGAGAGGAAGTAGAAGGAAACAGAAAGTTCTAGAGTATTCCTCACTTGCCTTCTGCATAGTGACAGGGCACAGCTGTGCACACTATGAGCCCTGTTTTGAAAGTACAACAGTGTGCTTTCTCTCCTGAAAGTTGGAAGCAGAGCACACAGGAATAATGTCAAGGAGTCTATAATCATTAGATACATGATGACCGTCTTCATGGGCAACACCACAGAGCATGGATCCTTTTGATTGACAGAACATGATGGGGCTGTGGCAAAGATGCCAAGATGGGCACTGGCCACTGGGCTAAATGACCGACATCTAAAAAATGCTTCAGTGAACTGTGAAGCAGTCCACACACCACAAAGACCAGCCTATCTGTTATTCTTAACAATATTAAACAACACTGTCCCAGTCCGTGGATATGGAACTCTGTCTTATCTGTACATTAAAAGGAAGACGCAGGTTGGCCAAAGGGCTCAGCAGGAAAAGGTACTGATGTGCAAAGTTCATGACCCAAGTTAGATTCTCTAGAACCTACGGGACAGAAGGAGAAAACTGTGTATATGTGCTCTTTCTTTCTCTTTCTCTTTTTTCTCTTTGTCTCCTCCCCTCTCTCTCAAATAAATAAGTAAAAGCCAAACATTCATTTAATACTAGAGTACAAGTGAGGAATACTCTAGAATACTTTCTTACCAAAGCTTTTGTCTTAGAAGAGAGTAATGGGTTCATAAGCCTTTGATTTTTCAAAAGAGCCTTTCTTTTGGAAATCAAATATATTCATTTTCCAGATGAAGGTCAGTATTGGTGTAACACTGGAAGGAACTCTAAGGAAAATAAGGACTAACGTGAGGGACGCCACAGGAAGTCCTCATCCCCAGTGCTAAGCAGTTCAGTGAAGGTTGACAGGTAACATGAGTGATAAGGGCATAGGGTTACTAAATATTGAGATGTCCTTGGCCAATGCTCTGCTTAGAGAAAAAATAATTGGATTCCTCCCATTAGTGTAAACAGGTAACATTTATACATTAATTTTCATAAATAGATTGTGAGTTTTAGTGCACAGAAAATCGCTCAATTTTCACTCATTCTAATGACAATCTCTCTTTCAAACACTTGTTCCCATAATGAGGAGTCACTCTACTAAAAGTGTTCTACAATGATGATGGTATCTCTAGGAAGCTTTACACTTTACAAAATATTTCCATCAACATTATTGTATTGATCCATATGATCAAAGGGCTATTCATACAAAAGTTACCTGATTTCAGACTCTTAAATTTTAACTTCCATTACATGCCTTGCTGAAGTGTCACTGTTCAGCACCTACCAAGCTGAATATTACTCATAAGACAAGGACATTTGAGGTTCTTCTTTTCCTTTTGGACACATTTTTCAATATTTCACTTTTGTTTTTTCTTATTTCCATTGATATACTTTCTTTGTGTACTATAAATATCTCTACTGTCACATATTTAATTATGACATCAAGGGGAGTCTAGACTGCACATGGACAAGATGAATAATCATTAAAGTCAGGGACATTGATCTGCACTAACAGACTTTTCCTTCAGCTTTAGCCCTTATTTAGCACACAGTGCCCCTTTCATTCTACCACTAGAAACTACAGGAAGTCATGAAGAATCATGCAGGTCCCTGTGAATCAAGGTTTTGAAAGCACTCATGCTAGTGTTTATTTTGTGTGTGTAAGTGTGGATATATATATCTGAATGGGTGTGTGTAGAAGAGGCACCATGCGTGCCTGTGGAAGTCCACGGGTGATCATCCTGGATTGCTCTCACTCCTTATTGCTTCGCTCTGGGGTTTCCCAGGCTCCACCTTCCCGGGCTGGAAGTGCAGGTTGCCACTATTAAAAAAAAGCCTGATACTTTTATATGGGATCTGGTATTCAAACTCAGGTTATATTTTGTTTGCAAAGAAAAGTTTAGTCCCTAAGTCATCTCTCCAGCCCCATGTTGACATTCTTAAAACTATACTAACCTGCCAAATAGTGGGCCAGAAACAGGGAAATATTATGCCTTTGCTTTGGACCTTAAAGATGAGCTTGATAATAATCCAAAATTCCCCAGACATGGTTATTTTAAACCATTTTCCCTGAAAAAAAAAAGAGCTGACTTCAAATATCCAAGTTCACTCTAAAATCAAATAAAAGGTGAACTAGTTTTTAAAAGTTAGTTAGATTATACCTATACTATTTTTTCCCATGAACTAATATGGAACTGCTTGTGCATTTACTTCTCACAAATCTACTTTTATACAGGCATTATTACAATGATTCATGGGGAAATTATATATAAACTTCTTGTCCTATTTTTTTCAATGACAGCCCTTATGTAATTAAAACTTTTTACACTTAAACTACCACAAATTCGATCATGAATAAGCCTACCTGATTATGGGAAAGAATGAGTACATACTTCATTCTATTGTATTTGCAGAGAACTCACATGAATTTCCTTTTCAATTCTCCAGCAACAAATGAAAGTAACTTTTTTTGAGTTGTGAAATTTTATTTGAAAGTGTATGTGTGTCTATATATGTGAATATATACATATGACCTACATGCTACAGTATAATAGCAAATATAAAAATATAACATGGTAAAGTATAAAAGCATATATAAATTATTCATTCAGACAAAATAGTACAATTTAAAATTACATTTATTATTTGTTAGAGCTTACCAAACATTATTTTCTTTTTTTATTATTTATTCAATTGTGCGTGTATGCGTGTGTGCGCGTGTATGTATGTGTGTATATGTCCATGTGTATATGTATGTATGTGTGTGTGTGTGTAGAACCACAGACGAATTCAGGAACCACCATGGACGCCTCCACCTCCTCCTTGTTTACTCTGCCCCAGGATTCACAGGCTCACCCTACCAGGACCAGAAACGCAGGCCACCCCCGCTTCCGCCCGACGTCTATACGTGGGGTCTAGAATCCAAACTCAGGACTTCCGCCTGCAAGGCAGAGGCTTAACCCCTGAGCCACCTCTCCAGCCTCATTAATATTTTCTTATATAAAATAATACAAACCTATCACACAATGTACTTGTATCTCAGTTGTGTTTTAGAACAGGGTCCTAGATTTAGTTATTGATTACATAATTCTGTAATTTTTTAAGTACTTTAAAGCAGTGACAGCTATAGTTTAATCCTCTGACTATAGAACATGATAAAATATTATTCCAAAGGTAAAAATAATATTTGTACCCTAATAAATTCAACAAACAGAAGTAAGACTTGCAGAGTATTGAAGATCTAAGCTTAGAAGTCACTATTGAATAGACTCAAAATCCAGAGATGTGCATGAGACAGAAGTGATTTCCAACTTTCTAGCATTTTATTTACAGTTTATTTCCAGACATAAACATTAGATCTTCAAAACCATGTGACCCTGCCCTACGTGAAATTTCACTTCCACCTCAAGGACATCGAGTAACCTTTCTAACTGCTGGTTACAGATCAGGATGGGATTAAGAACCATTTCCCACTTCACAGAGCTGCTGTGAAGATTGACCTTTCTTTACCATAACTTGCTTAAATTGATTATAGACATCTTATTATTTTACCTGTTTCTTCAGCTCTTAAAGGAAGTTAAGAGAAGCGAGGTAACAGCCAGTGAATGTCAAATCCCAGTGATGCCCTTGATGTTTATACCACAGAACAAAGAATACTGAATTGTCATGAATTCAAAGTGGCTGATTAAAGCACCCTTTCATCTGAAATGGATAATTCTTATTTTGAAGATAAGAGATAGAACTGGGAACTCAAATCTAAATCTTCGTTTATGAAAAAAATCAATCTGTATTAAACTTTAGGGATGGTTGTTTCAGATAAATTGCTTATCAATATTTAGTACAAATTACAAGGACAGTGTGAACATTTTTACCATGAAAGTTTCTAGAGAAACAGTTTAGTTCCCTGACTGGTCAGGAATGTAGTAACACAGAGAGCACAAGAACAGGGCACCTAGACAGACACCTGCCTCACCAGAATGGAACCGTGTGTCCTTCCACTGTAAACACTGTCAAAAATAGCTTCTGAAAGGCATCGTTTTGTGGCATATTATTTCACCAAAAAAGAAGGAAAACAAATGTCTCTAATCCTGAACAAAACCTCTTCAAAGTTTATGTTCTCAATAAACCTTTCAGTGAGAACTGAAAATATAACTCAGTAATGCAATAAATGCCCAAACAAATATATCAGATTTTTTTCACTTAATGCCTTTTACAGGCTTAAAGCAATGCAGTGAAAGGGAATCACAGTTTCCGGTGTGACTCCTGCAGGAAGTCTGACTCCTGCCTCGTTGCTCTCCTCTTTAGAGGGGACATGGTAAATTTATATTAACTTTAGGGAGTCTTGGGGCACGATAAGAGAAGAGAACAGGACAAGGCACTCAGCATTCCACTGGACTCTCTCTTCCCATGTTTACTTCCTTGCAGACAGACTTGACCCAAAGTAATAAGAAAAACACAAAAGGGATCTAAAAAAAATAAGGCAAAAGATGTATACTTTAGAACTCTATGTGATTCAGAAGGTATGATTCCCCACCCTTTGATAATTATCATGCCGTATATTAAGCTATTAAGTGGTTCGGATTAGACAGACTCACCAAAATATTATTCCCTTTTAAATAAAAAATGAAGAAAAAAAATCACTTAGGCTAGAAGTCATGGACTACTGAAGTTTGGTTCAAATAAACAAACCAGTCGTTTGCTGGAGATGCAATGTTCAGTTTCTTTAGTTCATGACATTGCCTCTAGAACTTGAAAACAAATGATCCTCTTTAGAGACAAGAACTATTCTTATGGTTTGAATTGATTTAAAACCATCTTCTACAAAAGCCTGAAACTCTAAGTGAATAAATAAAACCCCTTTTTAAATCTATTGCTCCCATGGTCTTCCCTATCAATGTCTCTCTGACTATACACTCAACTATCGACCTGCTGAACTATCTATTTTCACTCTATGATAACAGAGTATAAGATCAGCTAAGAGATGGATCCTATGCTCTATACGACAGCATGGGAAGACATACAGAGATGTTTATTCACAATGCACTACAGATTTTTCACATCTATCTCACTTAGCTTACCTTCCCAGTTATGAAATGATCCCAGTTATGAAATCATCATCATCATCATATATGAAATGTGTTATAGAAATTATTATCCTAATTCCTCTGCAGATGAGGAAGCTGAGATTCAAAAAGGATCATCACAAGTCTTGTCAAAAGCAAGAGAAGCAGAGCATGCTATGTGCTTCAAAGGCTGGTTGGTGGTCACTTTGCCACATCACCCGAAAGCTCTGTTGATAACTTAGTTAACTTCTCATTATAAAAGACTGTGCACTCTAGGACATTTAATAAATCCTACAATGAATAAAGAATTAAAATACTTTGAAAGTCTTAATTCAGGGATAATGATCTTTATGGTTTAGATATGTTTATTTTCTGTACAATCAGAGTAAACAAATACAGCTCTCTGTATTTTTTAAATAACTGCAGGTACTTTTTTTTCTTGTTAAGATTTCCTTACTGGGGCTGGGGAGATGAGTGGATTGTTAAGTTTTCTGCCTTGCAAGCAATAGGACCTAAATGTGGAACTCCAGACCCCATGTAAAAATGCCAGGCAGGTGTGGTGCCTAATTCCAGCCCCGGAAGGCAGAGTTTGTGTCATGGTTTGGAATGTGAGTTGTCCCCCATAGATTCATGTGTTTGCATCTTTAGGTCTTTGGGAAAGTCTAGCATCTTTAGGAGGAAACTTCCTTGATGGACAAAGGGAGTCGCGGGGGTGGGTCTGGAGGTTAGTTAGTCCCATCCTGTTTGAGAAAGTCTGCTCTTGAGCTTGCGTACAGCAGCTCTCTGCCTCCATGATATCTGCAGTGACTTAGCCTACCTCAGCTTCTGCCAGCCAGCCATGTCTTTTCTGCCATGAAGGACTCTATCTTTCATCTGGAATCCTAAGCTGAATAAATCTCCCTTTCTTCCCTTAAGTTGTTTGAGCTTCAGTGGTGTCTCACAGCAACAGCAAAAGAGTAACTGGTACAGCCTGGGAATCACACAGCAAGCTAGCTGGCTAACAGAACTACCTCTAATGACAGGTTCTGGGTTTAATTCGAGATCCAGGCTCACAGCAATAAGGTAAGAAAAGCAGTTGAGGACGATTCCAGATATCACCTTTGGACCTTCAAGCCACATACACTTGAATACACGTGTATACATACAATCACTCATGTAATACACACACACACACATATACACACACACACACCCCATATACCCCATACCACACATGCATGGAAAGAAAAATTACTTTCCATAATCCTAATTTTATGAGCTCTCTTAAAACGCCTGCAAGTTACACTAAGTCTATAGTGGGGTTAGATTAGATTTTTACCTTCTCTTCAGTGAATGAAAAAATTATACTTAACAAAATTTCATATCCACAAATAGTGTATCCTTTCAAGTATGCAGTAGGTTGTCAACTTTGATTTTTCGCCATGTCACTTGGTATCCTCTTACTAGTGCCACAAGTTTCACCAAATCTCCATGTTGGAAAAAAATGTTAACTTATTATATTGTCTGCTTATTAATGTTCTTGAAATCAGTCTGCTATAACAAGTTTTCCATTAATAGGGGAAAAATAAGACTTCAGGGATAGGAAAAACAGTTCATATTTATTGAATATTCATGCTTTAGTGGGAGGGGACTAGAACTCTATATGTTTTTTATTAATGGTTATAAAAACCTAAATATTTATTAACTCACATAGTTTCTGAGTGTTAGGAATCTGGAAGTAGCTTAAGTTGGTTGTGCTGATTCCGTGTCTCTCAGAAGATTTCATTCAAGTTGATGGCTTGAGCCTGTTGTCATTTGAAGCTTGTCTTGGTGGGTCTATTAATATGATTGTTTGGCAAGAGGTCTTTTTTTCTCACATTATAGTTCTCTCTATAGGACTGGCCACATGATATTGCTAGGTTCTCCAGAACCAGTGAGCAGACAGAGACCAGCCAGAGCCCAAAGGACTTGCAATATTCTATAACTTAACTTTGGAACTAATGTGCATTCAGTTTGCATGCTATTGGTCACAAGAGCAAGCCTGGTTTAGGAAAGTAGGAGATACAACCAAAGGTGAGCAGATTAAAAGATGGAATCATGAGAGATCAATGAGAGCCACATAGAGGCTGAAGCCCACATTGATAATTATCTAAGATACTGGACTGTTTTATTGTGAACAGATACACATATGTACAAATGCATACACTATCTGAAATTGGCATTTTAATTATCTCTAAATATCCAAATTAATGGCATTAAGTCATGATATTGCAAAACCATCACCACCACTAGCAAAGCCTTGTCATCACTCTGAACATAAACTCTCCATCTATTAAATAATAATACATTTTTCTTGTTAAAATAGTTACCCCGTCTTAAGATGGTCTTGTTTATTTTATTACTGTGTACTTCCCTCATTACTCCAACATATCAGGTCTAGGAGAACAGGAATCTTGCAGAGGATTCCCAAGCAGCCAGAACAGGCAAAGGATACTAAGTCAAACTTGTCCAATACACCATGGTATTATTACAGCTTTAACGCATTTCCATATTGTTCTTCATGTTACTGAAGAGTTTACAGGCCACTGATAGTACTTTCTGGGCCTAGTTCTTCGTAACTTCACCAGTGCTGGTGTTTTTGAAGAAAAGCTATAGATCTAAGTAATGGCATTTACAAAAGATTGTTCCATGGGAAGTATACACACACAAAAAAAATCTCATAAACTATCTTTCAATTTGCAAAAAGATACTACATTAAACTTTGGGTACCTTGACTGCTAAGACTTTTTAAAATTTGTTTAAATTTTATTTATTGAGTGATTTAGTGTGTGCGTTTGTCCCTGTATTTCAAAAGCACTGTATGTGCCTATGGAGGCCCAAAGATAATTTTTGTAATTACTCTCCTTTGCCCTGTGCTCTGGAGTTGTGCAGGCTCTGCCTTCTAGGGCCTGGGTTTTTATGTGGGATCAAGGATTCAAACTCAGCTTCTTCCACTTGCAAGGCAGAAACTTAACCCCTGAGGTGTTTCTCCAGACCAAGATTTTTTTTTATAATGACACTGACTTATATTCTGATCCCAAGAGAAAGACATGGTGGACTTCATTCCAATCTTAGCCTTTCCACAACACCACAGCAAGGCAGACTACATTATAGAGCTATTCTTGGGGGATGTTTACAATTGTATATAGGAAAAAATACAGAAAGAAACTTGAATATTTCTATGAAGGAAAAATGTTCAAAAGCTGTTTTGAGAATTAAGTTGAGCAATGCAGAAAAAGCATTGACATGCTGAATAAAGGCAGCCTGTTGGTTTTAATGCTACATGACTGCTATTTTTCCACTATATTTTATGTGAGAATTCAACTGGTTTTATAAATTATAGTAAGTAAGTCTTGTAGGATTGTGGCATTTTTCTCCCCTAGAATCAAGTACATCTCTAAAAGTTATTGGTAGGTGACAACTCACTAGAAGATTTACAAGGAATGAAAATGAAAACAAAAACAAAAACAAAAACTCATGCCCATAACCACCCAAACAGAAACAAATACAAAAGCAACAAGAGAAAAATCAACCAGTCAACCAACCAGCCAATCAACCAACAAATCCAAAATGCAAGCAGAAATGAGATAACAAGGTCAGGAATGAACTTATACATACAAGATCTCATAGTTTTAAAATTTTCACTAAAATGGTAAGAGTACTTTAGGTAAAATTTTTGCAATATTATTTTACATATCCTAACATGGAAATGTTGTTATGACAACTTGAATGTTCAGGATTGGCTTCAAAATGTTAACATTTTGCAAATATATTTTGCTGAAGTTTACTTCCCTTTGTCCTTCTTCCTCACATCCCACTTTTGTCCTTTTCTTACTATTCAAGGTGGAACTCATTTTATGGACCGCTGACATTGGTTCCAGGTTCCCTGGCCTACCTTGGTCTTATAACTAAATTTTCTCTTGCCTAGCAGACATTCAAATCCATACTGTCAAGATGACAGTTCAAAAGCACATCTTCTACTTGCCATCCTGTGTATGTTACAAATATAGGAATGCATTGGAGGAAACTTTTAAATATTTAAAAAAATTTCATTTATTTCCTTCAAAAGACATCATTTCCTTCCACATCAAAATGAGGTTGCATAATTTAAGATTTGATTTTTGGCAATAAAGTTTTAGGCTCCATTCCAAACTTATGAAAAAGCATCCTGCTTTATGTTCTCCTTTTAGGTTCACACCTTTGTTCATTTTCTGTAGTTGCTTTTATGAACCTACATCTGACTGCATTACCATTATCAAGTTGTCTACTGTGCTTCTGGAGTTTACAAATAGTATTCTAACACAGAAGTAGTTGCTACATCATAAAGACTTCTATAGAATGACTTTTTTCTGCAGATTACATTCATGCTTATTACAGATAGCCTATCAATGTCAGAATTTCAAGGAACTGGCTTTGTGTCAGGAACCCTAGTTTAAAGGCCGTATTAAAAGCTCTGACAAGTGCTCTATCATGCTTTGTGGTAAAGAGGTGTTGAAACTTTTCTGGAAGGTCTCCTAATCAAAGTACCACCAACGTTGCATTTTTCTCTCAAATGCAAGAAGCAAAAAATCTTGGGGCAAAGTAACAATAAAGAGATGGTAGGTGGTAAGCACAGAATAGGCACAGTCTTTATTTCTTTAATTCCATGTCTCTCTTTTTCTACAAAGTAATTTATAACAAAAGGATACTACTTTCTACTTGGAAGACGTAGATAAACTTTAGATGGCCATGATTGCTCTACCTTTTTGAACACTTACTCTATCTTTACAACTAAATAATGCCATGGTTTGAAATGTGTCCCCCACAGTCTCATGTGTTTGGGAAGGTCATGGTATCTTTGAGAGATGGAGCCTTGCTGGATCAAAGTGTTCACAAGAGGTGATTCTTGAGGTAGATTAGTCCCACTCTACCTCCAGGAAGAGTCTTCCTTTGTAGCAAACAATTTGGTAGCTCTCAGCCTCTAAGCCATGAAAGACTGTATATCCCATTGGAACCGTGAGACGAATACATTTCCCTTTCTCCCTTAAGTTTATTGACTTTGGGTCCTCTCTCACAGCAATAATTAAGAGTAACTGCTACGAACAAATATAGATGCAATTAAAGAGATGCACGTTTATTATTTTCTGGGGTCCAACTATATATGATAGGTAAATGTGGGAAAAGGTACTTTTCAGGCATATCTTTAGCAAGCAGAAGATGGCGTCATGACATAAATCATGTTTTTAAAAAGTTTATTATGTCTTAATGTCAAGAATATTAGCCTAATATAAAAAACTGAAAATACATGTTTTAGTACATTACACATACAGACACAATAATATATATATATATCTTTATTAAGAGCCTTCACAGATTAAGTCCATTTCTAAAAGTTTTCATTATTCACCCTAATGTCTCACGTAACAGACTAGGACAAACAATATAAGTGGCCAGTATCTCTGACTTCTATACTGGAGAAATTTTAACTGCTTTGTTAAGGGAAAATATATATGGGTACTGACCTCATATTTTACAGAGATAAATAGCTGCTTGTCCTGTAATTATTACTATTTTTTCCTCAGAGCATGCTGCCCTCTACAGGGAACAGGGACATAAATATACACGTACATAAAGAGGCCTATCAGTAAGGCTTCAGATAGATCCAAGTTTCCTGGGATCATTTGTAAAGGTTGAAAATAGAGGTGGCCAGTGTGTGTGTGTGTGTGTGTGTGTGTGTGTGTGTGTGTGTGTGTGTGTGTGTGTGTGTTCAAACTGAAGACAAGAAGCAGTCAAAATGTATTATAAGACTAATAAACCTTACATATTTGGAGACAACATACACTGTCGTCCTATAGCAGCATTTTTCTTAAAAAACATCTAAGTATGTTGACAGCCATTCTGCCTTATTTTAAATGGGAAAAATGAGGCACAAAAGAAAAAAAGAAGGGTGACTGGTACGGCTTGACAGCTGTTACTAACATCTCCAAAGTAAGAGCATCAGGTTTTTTTTTTTAATTTTTTTATTATTATTATTTATTTAACTGTGTGCATATGCGTGTGTATGTGTGTGTATGTGTGTGCGTGTGTGTGTGTGTGTGTGTGTGTGTATGTGTGTATGTGTAGAACCACGGACGAATTCGCGAACCACCATGGACGCCTCCACCTCCTTCTGCCCCAGGACTCACAGGCTCCACCCTACCAGGACCGGAAACGCAGGCTGCCCCCGCTTCCGCCTGGCGTCTATACGTGGGACCTGGGATCCGAACTCAGGACCTTCCGCCTGCAAGGCGGAGGCTTAACCTCTGAGCCACCTCTCCAGCCCCGAGCATCAGTTTTTATTTACAATCGATGTGTTGAAAATCAGCTTCAAATGGGGAAATAAAAGTGAACAATTTTAAAGATATATACACTATCTTCTCCCTCAGAGTCTCACCTTTTAAACTCTGGATGATAATAAGTGGTCTAAAGTGACTGAAGAAAAGAGAGTGAGCCTTCCTCTGTCTTCACACTGATTGCTTTGCAATGCAGACTCTCTCTCACACACAGCTGGTGCATGTATTAGTTTAGTTACTAAAGGATTTAGTTGGACAAACATCACAAAGATGATGGCTGATTTAATTGAATTTATGATCAAATGGTTTTTGGTGCAGGAAGAGTGGAAAATCACTTTTCGGGAGTTCTGAATAATTTAAGGAAAGTTCTCTATTTGGCATTATGTTTGTATATCAAGTCTTGGGGGATTAAATACAGCTGAGAACAAGCACAGATTTTATATACAGATATTCAAAGCTACACCTAACAACAGTGCAAGGAGAAGAGGGCCAGAAATTGATTTCTCTTGCGTGATATTTCTACTCACATGCATGTCACTCATAGATAGAGTAATATGCTACACAAATGCCCCCTTCCCCCACACACTCTAAGACTTAATTGTATACCAACACTACATTTTTCTGACCTCTTCCAAATGCTGACAATGAATATACATTCTCTTCGAGGTAGGATAAAAAAGGAATTAATTTTGGAGCTGGGTATGTATGTGTCTAAGGAATTTTTATGTATTTTATTCTGTGTCTTTGGTAAACACACAGAATCTACTGATAAAGTCATCTGTCCAATGAATATAACAGCCACATAAGGAATATGTGCCTTAGTGCATGGATGTGGCCCAGAATCTGAAGAGAAAGGCCAGTTGCCTTGGGAATCCCCTGCCTGTTTTCCTCAGTAGCTATGATACATGCAGAAGCTGTTCTCTTGCCTTATTCGCTGTATACATGGACACTAGTTACCTATCCTCTGAATCTTAAATACTCAAAACAAGAATGCAGATTGAGGCGGGCACCCAGGACCTAGCTTGGGCTCACCCACTAAGAGTACAGATAGCACATCATGGGAAAAAAACCCAACAGATACTTGCACTTGGCAACAGTAATTTGTGTGTCAGTTTATTTCAATCTAATTAAGAAAACTGTCTAGTATATGTGTTTCAAGATTTAGGATAAATCACAGTTTTACATTAATTATGTACAATGCGATTTGTTAACATATCACTCATAGGAAAGAACTGTTGGGAGAGCTGGAATCGCGTTTCTGCCCAAGTATTTATAAGAAAAACAAAATGGAATAAGCAGACTTAGTATGTGCTCTGAGAAGGGAGAAGTGTTCCAGATGTCAGGAGACCTTTCATAAGAGTAGCATCCTCGCTCAAGGACAGCAGTTTATTCAGAACTGGATGAAACTCTGTCTGGCAAGAGAGGACAGAGAACTCTCAAAAACAGGAGGAGGTAACTGGATGTATGCAAAGATCTATGGTTGGTAAGGTATCAGATCTTATATATCCATATTCTGTTAAACAATTTCGTGATGAACTAGCCAAGGGTTTCAATACAGAAATAAGCTTAGAGAGAGCAAAAGAGAGAGAGACAGAGAGACACAGAGAGAGAGAGACAGAGAGAGAGAGACAGAGACAGAGAGACAGAGAGACAGAGAGAGAGAGAGATTCTTCAATGGTACATGAATCTAGGGTAATGGGTCTAGGGTCAAAACTTAGTCCCTAGAATTCCAAGATGACACCAGGTCTCAGCATTTTCCTGATATTTGTGCCAATAACAAAATGTAAACCAGACTTTTTTCTTTCTTTTGTTCATTCTTGATTCATGCTAATAATGGTCGTCGACCATTTATACGTAAGAGGTTAGCAGGAGTGCATACCATAGATGCTAGATGCACATGGCAACATGAATAGTCTAATAACTGTATATTCACAGCAAATGGGAGTTTACCATTAGGTAAAAGCCTCTGCAATGAAGAGAACACCTCATTTCATGACAATCAACCAAAATAAAGGGCTGTGTGGGTGCCAGTGTATACAAATGGTTAGGCACAGGTGTCAAATTGACTGTTGAGGGTTTGAGCTCTGGGCACATTTGTAGAGAATTAATGGTTGAGTTAAACCCAGAGCAAACCTGCATGAGATTGTTTAGCTGATGGGGAAGGTTCAGCCCATGGTAGGTGGGACTAAGCCCTAGAATAAAATACTGAGATCTGATTGAGAAAGTTGGTATCTTTCTATATACTTGGCCAGACATGCTGGTCTGGCAAGTAAGGATCATCCCTCTCTCAGCTGTTGTATAGAGATGGTGTGGTCGGTTCCCTTGGCCCTAGTGTTGGTGCATGCTCTTCTGTCAAATTGGACTATGAACTATAACAAGACTAGCAGTAAGAAAATAAATTCTTTTTGCCTTAAGGCATTTGATAATCATTTATCAGCAACCAGCAGGCTGACTGCAACACTGCTATTCAAAAATCACCCTCTACTCCCATTTTTTCATTCATGCCATTACTTTGAAACTGAAAATTCACTATTTTTCATAAACATTTTCTTCATCAAAATCATTTCGATAAAAGGGTTCAAGTAATAGGTGCTCTTCCAAAAAAAGTGGTTAAACTTCTGCATCTTTGTTTATGTCTTATATTCCCCAAACTGGGGATTTTCAGTATTTATGCTTAAGAATCACTCTGAGTATCTATGGGGTCCAGTGAGAGGCACCTGGCAGTCGATTCAAGAAGTTTATTTGGAAAATGGAGGTCCTTCCAACAGCATCTCCTGTGCACTGAACAGGAAGCTGAGTGCGGTATCTTTTGAGTGAGGAGAGATCAAGGGGAAAGGGAACAACAGTAGAGAGGTGAGTTCTTAGGGGAGCTCAGAAAGGGTAGAGAGCAGTGTATCTAACCCATAGCAGTTCCCAACAGGAGAGTGAGAGAGAACACAAGGGGAGAAAGAAAAAAAAAAGCACTTGCAACAGGCAGCAACCCTCAGGAGAGAAAAGTGCAGTCTCTGCAAAGGGCGGGGGAAGGGACGTCTTCCTGATTCTCTTTGATACTATTCCCCTGGCAGATTTATTACGCTTATTGGGTACTGCCGGGCTGCTACCTCCTCAGAGTGTTCACAAATAAAACTCCCGGGTGAGAAGCAAACACATCATGCAAGATTTCTGAATACATGGATGTGTGCAATTTCTGAAGCCTCAGCTATCCATGCTTACCTAACCCTGGCTAACACCTAACATGATTATTTCACATATAGATTTAAAACTGCGCTGCCCAATATGGTAGTCACTAAACACATAGGACTTCTTACATACACACTAAGTAAATTTAAGTGAAATTGAAATTTAGCTTTGAATCATATGCTCTGGTGGCTCTAACACAGGGCATTGCAGATCCAGAAGTTAAACTTTCTGTTATCACCAGTCTCCCTCAAACATAATCTTTAAATAAACTAGGAATGAATAGTGGTTCCTTACTCCTGCATCATTTTGAGGGTACCAACTGTGAACCAGGCAACAGAGTCAGAGGACAGAAAAGAGGCCACAGAAAAGAGGAAGCTATGCCTGAGTTGGCAAGGACTGGGTTTACTTTGCTCCAACTGGGGTGCACAATACATACAAAACCGTGTACTTCTCTGTCTGCACAGTGGCTCCCAAAGATGTCTACCTTTCTAATAATCCCAAGTCTCTAAATATGCTATTTTGATTGGTGAATGGGACCATGTTACTGTGGTCAGGGCAGCTCTCTTTACAACAGGGAGATGAACTTCTAGAAACAAAGAACTTCTCCTTGACAGGAATCAGAAGAGATGGGGTAGAAGATGAAGAAGATGAGATTTGGAATTGATTTCAACAAGGAGGCAACAATATGAAGAATCCTTAATGAATTGTTTGAGGCTCCAAAATTACAACCAGGAAGGAATCAGTAGCCTTAGCTCTCTCCCCAGCAGGAACTTAGCTAATAATCTGAAAGAACCTGGAGGCAAATTCTCCACCAGCATCTCCAGGTAAAAGCCCAAAATAGTGACAGTTGATTTTGCCTCTGAGACCCAGAGTGAAGGACCTAAGGAGCCCATCCAGCCTGATGCCCAAAAGAAGTGTGAGAATGTTTCTGAAGCTTTGTGTTAACACATTTATGGTACATGGTATGGCAGCAAGAGGTGCTAAATATCTATTTGGCATTGGCTGAAGCAAAATTTCACCCACCTTGGGTATACCTTTTTTTAACCAAAGATAGAACAGGCTTTGATTAACTAATGGAGCTAATTTCTTTAACAATAGCTGCCATTTTGTTGTCTGTCTCTTTCTTGTTCAACTCTATAAGTTTGTCACTGCATTTTTCCTCATCAGACCTCACAGTTTTTGCTTCATTCTGCCTGATTCTTTGCTCTTTTTCATAACTCTGAACAACAGTGCTAAAAAGTAGTCATGCCATACTATTAAGATGGAAGTTCCTCTATCAAGCACTCAGATTTAACTTCAGGCAAACTTTTGAGGGAAGAACTTGATCAAACTCTCAGCCAACACACCTCCATTTGCCCCTTGTCCAGTTTCCTACACAGTGTCTGTTTCCCTCTGGACCATTACAAACATCCACTATCCGCATCTCTGACACTTTCTGTCTTCTATGCTCTCATAAGAATTGCTCTTTCATCAGTCAAATTTCTCCCCATCTTAAAGCTCAGGGAACTTTGCAGTAAGATTATTAAGAGCTTAAAGATGGGAAGGTCCACCACTGGACAAGATATTCCACTCAAGAATGGGCTGTAGCAGCCAGGCACTCACTGCAATGAGGTCCTACCTGAACTGCACAACAGCTGACATGTCAACATGCCCCACAGACTATTTGGGATCTCAGAGGAGATGGTTTCAAGACAGTAGAGGTGAGTATCCATTTTAATGGGTGGCCCAAGGAGGGGCCTTCTGGTCTGCCACAGATGCCTGAATCCCCACTAGAGTAGATGATTCAGAGGGGATTACAGGGCCCATATAAATGGATAGACAGGAGGGTGGGAGGGAGTAGCTGGAAAACACCAAAAGAAGGCAAAGAGGGAAGGAGGAAGGGAGGGAGAGAGGGAATGGGGGAGAGAAGAAAAAAAGGAATGAAGAGGGAGGGATGGGGGAACAGAAGGGGAAAAGAGAGTGAGAAGAGGAGGGAAGGGAAGTGAGAATTCCTACTCGTTAAGCTTATATAACTAGGTTAAAAAAAATAATGGCCCTTTTGGTCCTGTTCTCAAGATGCAAAGATGTTCCCAGCACAAAGTCCCAAAGTTCTCCATATTTTCCTCAAAACAATTCCAAAGGCTGACAAGTCATATCATGGTAATAGCCATACTTCTCAATAACTTTTCTCAGCTTCACATTCCACTTTCTGATACTGGTTCTTTTAGAATTATGCAGCAACACCCCACTTCTGGTACCAATTTCTGTATGGGTTACTCTTCTCTGTTGCCGTGAGTCACCACTGAAACTCAAACGACTCAAGAGGAGAAGGGGAGATTTATTCAGCTTATGCTTCCAGAGTGGAGACACAGTCCTCCATGGCAGAAGAGGCGTGACTAGCAGCAGAAGCTGGAGGAGGTCGAAGTCCTTGCAGACATCTTGGGGGCCAAGAGCTGATGCATGTACACTCAAGAGCAGACTCACTCAAGCAGGGTGGGACTAGACAACCTTGAGGCTCACCCCCCATAAATGTCTTCCTCCAGCACAGCTTCACCTCCTGAATGTGCCATGACTTTCCCAAACAACTGGAAACTTAAATGTATGATCCTGTATATTGGTGTGGGGGGGTAGGCAACTGAAGCTTGGACTGCTTCAGGAACTTTTCTTCTTAATGAGCTGCCCTGCAGAAAGATGTCATGGCCATGCCAGAAGCCTATGCACTTTCAGATGAAGAGTCCAACACATAGTCTGAAGGATGAAAAACAATGGCTGCTGCCAACTACAGCACTATACTACACAATACACACTGTTTACCATTGCCAATTAGTATATAAAGATGTCCATCAGATCAAGAAGAAGCTGGTGCCTGACAAGTAACAGCATAAAGCCTATCCTTGGTCTCCACTAGGAGGTTTTAATGATGTGAGTGTTCGCTACCAAAAAAAAAAAAAAAAATAGAGATGGATGAGAAATTTAGAAATGACACAAAATTACAGAGTAGATGACTCAGATTAGGGAGCAAAGAAAGCTTGTACAACAAGTAACAAATTTCAGTAGCAGGCTGTTCAGTAGGTGGCTGGTAGGGCTATCAATCCTGACCCTTAGAGAGTATCACCACGGGGGCAATCTCCAACAGTGGTACAAGAGGGGCCTGAGTTGGGGAATGGGGAGGAGTCAACTAGTTCCAAATACTATTTGCTTCAGAGTTGAGCTAAATAGGCTTCCATTGCATCCTGGTCTTTCTGAGACATAAAACAGTGGCTAAGAATAACATTTGTTGTAGAAGACATCTCTCCATCCAAAGTTATGGTGGGAACAAAATAAAACTACATTATTTCTATGTCCACATGAACTTTAGGGATTTAAAACTAATAGCACTGTAATCCTTACACAAGATTCACCTGGAGCGTACATTCCAAGCTGTGGTTTGTTGCGTTAATCATTTGCCTTCAATAGGTTTTTACATTACTGTCAGTGACCAGGTTTTCAGTGTATCTATGAGCTACTTCTCTTCATCCTGGAAACTGCCCCAATCTGTGTGTTCAAACAGACCTCAAGTCTAGCTTCCTGAGGTTCTTTGCCAGGGCCTACAAAACAGCTTTTATTTTAGGTTTCCTTTCCCTTTCAGGACTCCCATCTGTAAGTTACTAGAAGGTGGGAAGGGGTTATGTATCTGCATAACACCATATCCACATAATGAAAGTAAATGCCTCCCAGAAATTTATCTGGACCAGTTTTTGAGCAAGCCAGTGAGCATTTGGTACCTTCAAAAAGTATTGTGTGTATGTGTTAGGATAGAAGACCTGCTTGGATTTCATCGCTTGTGAATTTAAAATGACATTTTCAAGGGAACAGAAGGCAGCAGCAACACACCCCACCCATCCTTCTGCTGGTACACTCAAATCCACAGACCTAGGCACATGGCAATTTCAGCCTGTTCTCAAGTTTAAGAAGCTGTGATTTTGAAATGTCTGGTTTAGAGCTGATTGCGCCAATAAACCCATCTTTCCAAAAGCGAATCAATGATTCAGAGAATAATTTCTTTGAAAAAATTGTGAAAAGAAGTCTCAAGGCACTAAATAAATTAAAACTGCTACTTTGAAGTAAATAGAATTATAACAAAAATAATCAACAGTGAGGAGAACGTGAAAAGTGGAAAAAGCTGTTTTTAAGATCTGGCTCGACTCAACTGCGCCCCCTAGTGCACTGACAGAGTTCTTTCTTACATTATAATAATTATGCTGGCAATGAAATGTAAAACTCTAACCTACTTTGCTACTGTTTTTGTTAGGTAATTTCAAATCAACTGAGAAAAGGGCAGAATGGAAAAAAGCATTTACTTATTCAGTTTCTTAGGAAGACAATGACTTAAATCTCAATGATCCACATCGGATATCATGACAAGAAAAACATGGGAGAGTACCTTTAACATAAACACACAAAGGTAATTCCTCTAAACAGTTGAATCTATTGTGATTTATGCATGTGTATCACAACTACCAAGCCATCCTTAAGATATGTTCCGGAGTCTTAACATAGAGTCAGATGAAACATTTGAGGGAAGTTCAAGAACACAAAGTTAAGCAACATTTCTAAATCTTCTAAGTTAGGACTACGACTCTGCTGGTACACTTAAATGTTTTCTTTGTTCATTTTTACAATTCACAAAAGGTGGCTTCCTTTTTGCCTTTACATTTACTATGCATTTAAAATTATCAACTTGTATATGGCTTTGGGAGAAATGCAGTTACACTATTTTGCAAGGAGCAAAAGAAGGGAGCATGGGGGCAAAGTAGGCAAGGCCAGCCTACCCTTTTCTGTGCCTTGGCTTTGTTTTACCATGAGCTGTTTTCCAGATTTGTCCTCTGTGACTTAGTGGTTTATCCTTAGTTCTCATTTCATTATTTTCAACCCTCCCAAATTGTTCAGTTGTTAAAAAGCTCCAAAACAAGCAAATGGGTTCCTGGAATTTTACCCTTTTGCTTTCCTGGAGTATACACTAAGGCTTCTTCCTCAGCCAAAACAATAAAAGATCTTTTAAGTGGCTGAAATTCCTGGTTGATTGCACATACATGCCAATGTCAGACAACCATAAATAGAGAGATTTGGAAGAGAAATGGGGAGACTCTTCATAACACCAGTGAAATAAGATGGAATGTTTTGAGGGCTGTCAGAAAACAGTACAGATTTTCATAAAATTAAGATTTATCTCCATTTAGTTCTAAATCTCCTCTATGTAGGAAAACTACATGTATCACACACTGTAAGTAAGAGGGAATTTTAAAAAGGCTTTCTTTTATTGTCAATTTAGTATTTTCAGTCTTATGATCAAGATTTATCTTTATATTATGCTTTTGTGTTTAGATATCTGAAGGATCCTTTATATTTTTTCCCTATTGGTGTCCTCTTTTCCCAAAAAGTTAAGACAATCTTTCAAAAGGTAAAATTACAACTGTGGTTCCTGGTACAAATGAAACTGGCAGGGAGCTGCATGTGTGCTACCTAGGGCAATTGTCATTCTACATGCACTGGCTCATTTGTATCAACCATTAAGAGGGAAGGATTCCTTCTTCTGGGACAGGCCATTTAGACGTCTACTGACTTTAACAGCTTAGATAACACACATCTTTAAAGGCACTGGTACTTAAATCTGAGGAGCAATTTACTTTTTCTATTAACCCACCCATCTTTTATTAAAAGATGCCTTTTGCAGGAAAACAGATGGAAATGGAGATCATTATACTAAACATGAGGTAAACCAGACTCAGAAAATAAATATTGTATGTTCTCTCTCATTCATAGAAATAAGATTTCATAATCATGCACACACATACACACATACAACATGAAAGAGGAGTGACTATTTGGGAAGAAGGGGCTCTATAGGACAGGATAATACAGATGAATGAGGCTAAAGCACAAGATTACTTTAATGAAAATGTAATTATGAAATCCATCATGTTTTACAATAAATACTGATAATAAAAAGAGCTACTCTATTTTTGAAGTTTTGTGCTAGGCAAAAATGATTGCACTAATGTACTCTCCTAAATGCAGATTGAATTTGAAAAAAATGGGCGAACTTATTCAAGGTACTGCATAATGTAATAATACATTTACTCCAAGAATCAGCTATCTGCCATCTGTACTGGCAGCACTGATTAAAAGCATTAATAGAAAAGTTTTCTCATTTTTTATTGTCATAATTGACAGTGCCCAAAATTAAAAATTTCCTAACAGTAAAATTGTTCCATTAAATTTCCCATACACAAAATGCTACAACCATGGGTAGTTTACTTGAGGAAGCCATGGTTATCTTTTTTTTCAGCATGGTACTTGAAAGGGAATGGTTCATATGCCTTGTCTTCCAACTTACAATCATTTGCTAACATTCCAAGTTGCAGCAAAGAATTCTGGTAAACTTGTAAGAGCCAGGTCTTATTTAGTGAAATTTTTAAGTCAATAAATAAAACTATTTCAAGAAGATTGGATGAAAGGAAAAAGAAAAAAAAATAGGACTTCATTTACTTCAAACAATAAGTGCTTATTTGCTTCCTAATACAATTTAGGAGTGAAATGTAGATAAACTGGAGGAAATAAAACAAAACGAAAACAACCATCAGCGTTCTCTAACTCGATAGCATCAGCCAATGCCATTTTGTTAGGAAGCAAGTATTTACTAAGTGTCATTCTGCCAATAAATATCCCTTGGAATTTAGTCACTATGTGGCCACAGTGAATTCTAGGATGTGAAGTCCGCATTGTTGCTTTGCTCTAGGAGCCCAGGCCCACACCGCCTGTTGGCTCAGCTGAACAGGGTTGCTGGCAGGCACTTGGGGTTTATTTACGGTCTAATAGATGAATGAGAGAATGGATGGCAGCATGAATGAATAGAAGCATGCTGTGACTCGCAGCAGTGATTTGTAAAGACAGAGAAAGAGAATGATCAGAATCTGTGTAAAGACTTACTTATTCCATGCTTGTCTAAGGTTTTTAGAGCTGTACAGGGCAAAGCGTTCTGAAATAAAAAAGAAAAATGATAAACACTTTTTGTTTCAATACATATATTGCAAGTCTATTGAAGCAAATAACTTTACTTTTTCCTTCTTCTTCTTCTTCTTCTTTTTTTTTTTTTTTTTTTTGGTAGTACAGAGTCTTGGCGCCAATTGACTGTGAACTTATTATGGAGACCAGCTGGATCTCAAGTTTGAAGCAATTCTTCTTCTGCTTCTTCCTCTTCTGCTCCTGTGCTTTGATTATAAGTGTGCACCAGTATACCTGACAGAACTCAGCTTTTAATAAAGAGTAAAGTGTTTACATTATAAGTATGGAGACCCGACTTCAATACCTAAAACCCAAGTAAGAAAAGCCAGGTATGGTGGCACACCCTTGTAATCCAGTACTGGAAGAAAAGAACATTTCAAACAATGGAACATTGCTATCTTTTGTTCAGGATGATTTACTTCATCATTTAGTTTCCTTGGCAATTATTGCTTAGTAGAACTAAGTTTTGGCTGAATTGAAAAAGGAAATGCAAATTCCAATTGTTGAAAAACATAGCTTTCTTTCTATAAGAATATTGGCTCAATGGTTGAGTAAGACTTGATGTTTGTTCTATGAAGACATCTCTAGGAAATGTGGCGATGGTGAGTCTTCTTTCTTATGGTACATGGTATCTCCACATACCCAAGTCCTATGGCATATACATTCAGCACTGAACAATCTTTACTAGACTTTTTAAATTAAAAAATATAAAATTTTTTGCAAAGTAATAAAGCAATATGTAGTCAATAGTATTAATCTCAATTTTTACTTTTCACTTTTGATAATATAGCAATTGCTAATGGCTTGATCAGTGCCTTCCTAGCTCCATATGTATATGCATATGTATATTATGTATATATATATAATGTATTCATAAATACAAAAGTCTCTACAAAATATATGCTATTTGAACTTTCAAATAAACAATACAACAGGCACTATTCTGAGATTTTTTTTTTTTATTATTATTATTTATTCAACTGTGTGTATGTGCGCGCGCGTGTCTATGTGTGTGTGTATGTGTGTGTAGAACCACGGACGAATTCGCGAACCACCATGGACGCCTCCACCTCCTTCTGCCCCGGGATTCACAGGCTCCGCCCTACCAGGACCAGAAGCGCAGGCCGCCCCCGCTTCCGTCTGGCGTCTATACGTGGGATCTGGGATCCGAACTCGGGACCTTCCGCCTGCAAGGCAGAGGCTTAACCCCTGAGCCACCTCTCCAGCCCTATTCTGAGATTTTTTAAAATTTAATTTTATTATTTTTGTGTGTATGTCTGTATGTGTGTCTGTATATATAGAAGGCATGATGTATGCCTGTGGAGGTCCAAGGGTGACTTTGGAAATCACTCTAAATTGCTTCTACCTTCTATTTATCTCCTATTTGTTATGGTGTGGAGTTTCCCAGATCCCATCTTCCAGGACCAGAAGTACAAGCTGCCTCCTTAACCCCCCTTGTGTTTTTACATGGGCTCTGAAATATGAAATCAGGACGTTCTGTTTGTGAGGCACAGGTTGAACAGCTATTTCCCTGACCCTCTGAGATTTTTTTTGACATTTGATAACATATAGTAGGTAGTCCTTCAAGTCACTAACAATTGTTTTAAAGTGTGCAACACCAGAGAAGCTAAAAGTATCATAGCAAAATACTGACCCTTTTCTCTTACAAATAACATTACAGTAATATCCTGGTTCCTATCTCTGTGTATGATACTTTCATTTCTATTGTACAGATTCCCCAGGATACAAATGCTTGGCAGTTTGGTATGTGTCATGGTTTGAAACATGTCCCCCACAGACTGATGTGTTTGGGAAGATCATGGCATCTTTAAGAGTGGAGTCTTGCTGGAAGAAGGTAGGAACAGGGGTTGGACCTTGCATTAGATTGGTCCCACTTTTGGGGAAGGTCTGCTCTTGAAAAAGCAGTCTAACAGGTCTGTCTCCAAGAGGTCTGTAATGACCTAGGCCTACTACAGCCTCTGTCGCCAACCATGCTGCTTCTGTCATGAAAGCCTGTAGGTCACCTCAGGAACCTTAAGCTGAATAAATTTCCCTTTCTTTCTTAAGTTGCTTGACTTTGAGTGTTCCCTCTCACAGCAACACAAAAATAACCAGAACAGAAATTGGTATCAAAGTAGTGGAATGTTGCTATGTGAGACTAAAATAATCTGGTACCAAAAACAGAAGTTGTTGTTTGAGAAGCTGAGCGAAGTTGGTATCCAGCAGTATGGCCAATGCTGTAATGTGACTAGTGTGCCTTTGGAACTGTTTGTTAGGAGAACTTTGGAAAACTTTGGGACTTTGCACTGGAAAAGCCTTTGTATTTGGAGACAGAGACAAATGGACCTTTCTTGTAAGAGCTTGGAAGAGCAATGCCGTGAGAGATGTAGGCAGTGGAAGCCCAGCTTGTGATGACCCAAGGGGGAAAAAGACTGTGTTTGGAACTGGATGAGCAGCAAATGGAGCCTGTGTTGCCATAGAGTTTTGTGAAGTTTTTCCCTTGTTCTGAGAGCTTGCCTAAAGTTAAGTTTGAATGTATAGTGGAAGAACTTTCAAGGCAAGATAGTTTTGACAGTATGACATGGCAACTTTTCAGTGCTCTTGTTCAGAGTAAAGAAAAAGAGCAAGGAATTAGGCAGAAAGAAGCAAAATCTGTGAGGTCTGATAAAGAAAAATACAATGAGAAACTTAAAAGTTGAAATACAGAAAGCAAAATGTCAACTGTTGTTAAACAGAGTAATTCTATTAACAAATCAAAGTCTGCTCTTCATTTGGATTGTAGGAGAAG
Source organism: Typhlomys cinereus (assembly GCA_023101885.1). Lineage (NCBI taxonomy): Eukaryota > Metazoa > Chordata > Mammalia > Rodentia > Platacanthomyidae > Typhlomys > Typhlomys cinereus. The sequence goes on along the minus strand of JALPQD010000050.1, from coordinate 3,202,384 downwards.
CCTTACCTTGAAGGCATGATTCTTAGAGAAGGCTCCCACTCATATGAATGCAAATTAATTTGGAAGGAAAGAGCTAAAGGACAGAATTCCAAAGGACAGGTTGATTTCTCCTCTGAAGCAACTGCCCAGGAGAAAGAGATTTTTTTTTTTCTACAATCAACTCGGAGAAGCTGAACCAGCTGAGTCAAGGGGGCCAATCTCCAACCCAAAGTTATAGCAGAACTTGGCAAAGTCATCTATGTGGTTTTGGTTTTAGAGTCATCAAAGATGCAAGAGAGAGAAGGTCATGGATACCTCCTCCAACGTCCCAGAGAATGGCAGAATCCAGGCAACATGTAGCAGAAAGCTCACAGTTTAGAGGTCCAAGAAGGGCAGTTTGTGCTGTGGAATTAAAACCTGGTTTGCCATTGAGAAGTGAAGATGTTAGAGATGCCAACATGGGACATCTACCAAGGAAAGATGTACACTCTGGGAGAAACCAGCCCAAGACAGTGATGTGTTCTATGGCCAGCTGTGTTGGAGGGGTAAAACCAAAGGTGTTTAGAACTGAGATGATTTCAACAAGAGCCTCAACTGTTGGACACAGAGCTACTCAATTTGGAATTTGTTTTTCTGGTTTTTGTTCTTCTTATGTCCCAATTTTTCCTGGATATATCTCCATCCCTCCCTTTTGGAATGGGACTGTTTATTCTGTGTCATTGTATGTTGGAAGTATATAACTTGTCCTTTGATTTTACAGAAAGCTTTTGACTTTGGATTTTTGAACTGTGTTGGGACTACAAATGTAGTCTGTGCTGAGACTTTTAAAGTTGGATTGAGTATGGTTTGCAAAATGAGATATCAATGAGTCTGTGAGGGACAGTGGTGGGGGGGAATGTTATGGTTTGAAGTGTGTCCTCCACAGATTGATGTGTTTGGGAATGTCATGGGACCTTTAGGAGGTGGAATCTTCTGTAAGATGGCAGTCACAGGGGGTGGACCTTGAGGTGGATTAACCCCACCTTATTTCTGGAGGAGGCCTGCTCTTGCAATAAGTAGTCTAAACAGCTCTCTACTTTCAAGATGCCTGCAGTGACCTAGGCTTACTCTAGCTTCTGCTACCAGCTGTGCCATTTCTGTCATGAAAGACTGTATCTCTCCTCTGGAACTATAAGCTGGATAAATCTCCCTTTCTCCATTAAGTTGCTTGACTTGGGTGTTCTCCCATAGCATCATAAGAGTGACTAGAACAGTATGCATGTCATACAGTTTAAGAGATGCTTAAAGATGCCTTTTCATTTTTCCCATCAGAAGAGGAAATGAAACACATATATAAAGTCTAGGATACTTGATAATGATAGAACTATATTACCAGTTTGACTGTTTACTACACTATACTTTAACTGCTACTTTAGAGTGTACTTTCTTTGCGTATGGGTATGCTTCTGAGTAAGGCTTCTTGAACATTCTGATGTGGCAAACCCGGGACTATTATTGTTGCTTTCTCTGAAGACCATGCAGTGGCACAAGATGAGGAGCTGGTAAGGGTGATGCTGAGTCCTGGTGACCACGCGTAAGCCTGGACTAGTGGGCACATGTCTTAATTTGAAACAGCAATATTCAAAAGGTGAAAAATATTAAAATATTTTAGGGTTTGAGACAATGGATTACTCAGTAAAATGCTTGCTGTATAAGCATGAAGACCTAAGTTCAAGCCCCAGAACTCAAGTAAAATGTCAGGCATAGTATCATACACTTGTAGTCCCAGGGATGCAGAGGTATAGACAGGCTGACCACTGGGGCTCACTGACCCAGTCTATCTTATTTGGTGAATTCAGACCAGTGAAAAATCCTATCTGAAAAAACGGTGCACAGTACCCTAGAAAAGACACTAAAAGTTGCCCTCTGGCCTCCATTTGCGCATATGTTTATGCACATAAAGACACACATACTATTTTAAACAGACAAAACTAGAGATATAGCTCAGCTTGTAGAGTGCTTGCCTAGCATGCACAAGACACTAGGTTCAAACACAGCACCTAGATTAGCGGCACAGGCCTGTAATCCCAACCTTCATGAGCCAGAAGTAGGAGGATCAGTAGTTTAAGGTCACCTTTGGCTAATGAGCTCAAGGCCAGCCTGAGATATATCAGCCTACTATCCCAAACAAATCAAAACAGAAAAAAATATATGAACACAAAGATAACATTTTAATACAGCTGCATAAATATCTTTGTGTTTTAAACTCAATTTTATTACAAGAGTCTAAAAGTTAAAAAATTAAAGACAAAAAAGAAAAAATATAAAAAGCTCATCAAGTAAGAACATAATATTAAACTAAAGTTGATTTATACTGAAGTACAAACATGTCTTTAAGCCAGAGTTTACTATAAAAAAGTGACAGGAACACCACACAAATTCATTTGTTCGTTCATTTATCCACTATTTGCTCAACTATTATCTTTTGAGCAATTACTGGGTCAGCCAGAGTTCTTGAGACTAGGATACAGAAGGGAACCAAACAGAATGTCAGTGTCTGGTATTCTAAGAAGGAGGGACAAGGCCAGGACAGTTGGAACAAAGACTACTGACGAAGCGGATAAAAAGATCTGACTTATAATTTTCTTTTTCTTTTAAGGATCACACCAGCAATCCAATCTTCTCTCACTGCAGAGTACTTTGGAGGCAAAACTGGAAGCAGGGGGAGCTATTAAATGTTATCACAACTGTAAGGAGGAAGATCACATGATCACATGAGTGAATGCAGTGAAAACAGGAGTTACAATATTTTGAGGGGAAAACCAGTAAGTAGTGCAGATGCATTAGATTAGAGTGCCACAGGAGTAGGAATGAAAGATGGTTGACAATGCTATTCTTTTAATTTCCAGGTTTCAAAGGTATACTAGATACAGATGTCAACTTGACAACTGAAGGCTGAACTCTGGGCACATCTGTAAAGAATTTGTAATTAAGACAAGCCCTGAGCAAGCCTGGGGAAGATTGTCTATTGATGTGGGAGGATCCCATTCATGGTAGATGGAACCATTTCCTGGGTAGATGAATATAATGGAGGTTCAATACTTTGGAAGATTCACAGTCAGCAAGTAAGAAGGTTTGCCCCTTTCTCAACAGTTCCTGTGGATGTGGTGTGGTCGTTCCTGCTACTGGTATGAACTCTCTTACTAAGCTGGATATGAACTGTAACCAGTCATAAGCAAGAATAAAGTCAAAACGTATGGAATTTTATACACAATTCAAATAATAGTTTGAGATACACAAAGTGTAGTGTTTGTGGAGTTTCAGAGTTATTCATGTAGGCTAACTGACAGAATAAATTTTATCATGTGCGAGACACAGGCATGGAACAATGAGACCAGAAACTAGACATCATGCTAATATGGAGTTCACAAGTTAATTATTATCCTGGTTACACGAATCATTGTTCTGAAGTTATAGACAAAAATAACTCTCAAGCAGTTAGTATTCATTTGTTTCAAAAGAACATTTTGATTTCTGACATACTCCTTATAGAAAACATTTTAAGGTGCAGCAGAGATTAGCCAGTTGCTGTAGAACAGACAATTAAAGAGTTTCTGTACTTGAGGATAATATGACAAGGGAGAGAGAAAAGGAAAAATAGTTTTTTATTAAGTTTTTTTATATTATCTAATGTCTAAGTTCAATTGTCCTTCATAAAGCAAATTTAATTCTTTTAATTCCACACTCTCTACACAACAACTTTAATAATTTGCTGTGTTTTCAGGATGAACAAGAATTCTATTGCAGAAAATACTAATAAAAATCTTTCATTTTCATGTAAATTTTTATTCTTGACAATTAATGACTACACATAAATATTAGTTCTGAGCACTGCCTCTATTTATAGTTTGATAGAGTATACTTAACGGCACTTTCCCAGAAATACAATATGCCACTTTTAGCTGACAGCCATAAGAGAATATAAATATTAAGTAATACTTAAGCTTCATACCATCAATCTTTGCTCTATTTGCCTTCTATCACTATTCTGATGAAATCTCCAATCATTCTGTAAAAACCACCTGGGTGCCAGGTGATGCACTGGTTTGGGGCATACAAAGCTTGTTACAGGTAGATGATACAATATACAAAGTTGGAATTGCAGAAACAAGGTGGAAAGTGCTGCACTGTAGACACAGGCACAGTCCCCAAGAGGCCAGAGACTCAGAGTGACTAAACACAATTCCTTTCCCACATGAAGACATGAAAAACTCCAGCGAGTTCTGGGAGCAGTGTCCTCTGCGCCCAGCATCTTTCAACTTTCACAACTGAAGTGACAGTTTTAAGTCAAAGCATTTCTAATATTTTGCTGCAATAAGGATAAAACTTAAAATTAGATTCAAAGTTTGTTTCAAAAATGACTTTTATTAAGAATAGAAGTAATTCTCCATGATAGAGAAAGCAACATAATTAGTCGTATCAAATATAGAAACAAAAAGATGCTTGATGTTCTCAAATGGTAACAGGTGTCTTTCATAAAATAATATCTAAGAACGCGTTAACAGATTGTGCAAGTGTATTTGCATATATATGCTTCCCACTGCTCACCTTCCCTCTACTCTACCTTCCTTCTTTAAAGTCAACTCCCGACAGCATTCAGCGGGATCTAACTGATCAGCATCAACACTTCTGCTGCTGTCTCCACAGCCCCAAACTGCGCCACAATGTGGCCAACAAGGTCACAAATCTGAAGACTGATGAAGGTCCTTCCCTTGGTGCCAATCAAGTGGAGAATCCCAAATCAGAAGTGGTGCGGAAAGACACAGACCAGCCGTGTCAGGAACAATGGGAAGGCGAAGCTCAAGAAAAATGTGACAAACGTGTGCAAAAACCTCAACTCTCAGACACCTTTAAAATGCGACCCCTTCCTTCCAGTTCCTGTTCGGCAGAACTTGCTCCTGACTTCTCTGCGCGGAATCTGTCTCCTTGATATGCCCTTAATAAAGTGTCTATTTCTTTTTTTTTTAATAAAGTCAACTCCCTCTTTCCAATTATATTTAGACTAGAAATTGAGAATGTCCTTAGTTAAAACGTTGGCTAACTCAAAGCATCACTGAGGAGTGCAATTAACTTAAACCTGCAGGCTGACTTTCACCTTCTCTCATCGCAGAGGATGATCACAACGCAGCTGGAGACCGGGGAGAGGAGTTTGCGGAGGAAGGAAAGACTGAAAAGGTTTTTCCCTCAAACCAGTGCCCTGCATGCAATTAGTTGACATTCTGCAGGAAAAACAACTGGAGAACAATATGTAAAGTCTCCCTGCTTGAGAGCTTGACCTGGCATAGCTTGAGGCCCTGTGAAGGCACTGATCCACGTGAAGAGAAAATCTAAATTGGACTTTTTAAGCATTTGCTTACAGGTATGCACTGGTTTCTCCAAGTAGCTAAGTTTTAAATTCTATTCTCCTTATTCTTTTCTCACCAGTGTTTCTGTTGCTTTTAAGATATTTCTGTATTTTTAACTAAAATAACAGGAGGACATATAATGAAAAGTTTTACAAAGCAGACTTCCCTCTCCTCTGCAAAAGGAAAAAACCTCAAGTATGTGGAAAGGATGTAAAATACATTTTCTCTCTTGGGAAGGGGAAACAAGGAGAGGGGGCAGCAGAGAGATGTCAAAAACAACAAACAAACAAAAAAACCCTCAAACTTCAGTATACTTTCTAAAAATGGACTTAACATGATGCAATATATTAATACTATGAAATGAATATTAGTTTCAAGCTCAATGTAAAATATACGAGTTATGTTCAAAATTCCATGTGTAGTAAGTACTATGTATTCTTTGTAACTGAGTTCTGTAAATCATCTTTTCAACTATTCACAATTGAATTTAGGATTGTTTCACACTTTTAATATGTATATTCAGGCTTACAAAGGTGATTTTTAAAAAAGCAGCCAGGATTCAAGCAAAAACTCAGGCCATTCTGGCGTGCACACTCTAATCTGGCAACAGGATAGAATCCGGTACCATCTTTTAGATTCTGTCAATGAAGAATACTTAACAATGAATACTTAATAATCATGAATCACTGTATTTCAATCATATTAATTATTTGCTTAGGTAACAGATAATATTATCAAATATTTTTGGATAGAAGTTATAATGCTCATTCGCTCTTTCATTTGTTCCTCAGATTTACTCTTTTCAGGCACTGTTAATGCAGGAGGACACAAAACAGTTACATGAGCCTAAGGATTCTAAACCCGCTATGTAACCAACACTGAAGGGCCTTAACCAGAAGAAAGCACAGAAATTCCCAGAGAACATGGGATACTTATTTTATTTTCTTGTCTTTATTAGGAAAACCAACCAAGAAGTGAATATTTTAGTTAGGATGCTGATTCAGATAATTAAAAGCTGCATCTACACAAGTATAACAAAATGTACACATAGCAGAAAAGAAGGTTTACTTTGAATACAGAGAACTAATCTTTTCTAAGTTCTGAATTTTTGTTTGTTTGTTTGTTTAGATATTTTAATGCCAGTAGAGTGATTGCAACAAGCATTCTTAAAACACAAGTATTGGAAAAGGACCTAAAACCTTACTCAGGAGCTTTGGAGGACTTTGATAATGCAAAAATTTCTACCTACTTTCTGACATTTATTTGTAAACAGAATAACTAAAAGTCAAGTTACAAAGTAAAGACACAACAAAGAATGGCTGGCTAGTTTATGGTCTCACCACTGCCACACATCTATTCCAATGAAAGAGAAATAATTCTCTATATCTATACTTAATTCTAATCCAAACACTGAGGGTTAAAGTTTAACTTTTTATAATATAACAGAATCACAGAAATTAGGCAGTAGACAAGGATTTTAATAATTGGAGTGGGAGAATGATAAACAGACTGAGAAATCTTCATTTGGTTTTCTGTATTCACTTTGGCGAAGTGATGTATGGGTAACTCCCAAGCTGAAACTTAAAAACTCTGCCGAGTTGGAAGAGTATATCTTGTTTCCTTGGAACTAAAAAGCAAAACATTGAGAACAGCTTTATTTCCCATCAGAAATGATTCTTATTACATTTTCCCTGACATTTTCTAGATAATTTACTAGTCCTCGTCATTACTGGAATACTGATGGAAATGAAGGGAGAGGCTTCAAGCAGATACAGAAAAGCAAGGTGGGGACACTGCCGGTTGGTCTCAGGTGTCAACTTCTCCCTGTGGGGTAGGAACACCGGAGGAGCTATTTTGCTAAGGCAAGCTCTGGAAAGCCTGTGGGAGAATGACTCAGTTGCTTGGATTGAAGTGGAAGACCTGCCCACTATGTGTGATGTCCCCTGGGCAGCGGATAAGATGGGGAGAGCTGGTGAAGGATGCTGGGCTCTAGTGCGCAGACAGCACTACTCCTTGTCCCTCTCTGATCTTGACTTTGGATTCAGTGTGGCCAGTTCCTTGGTTCCTGATGGTACTTCTCCTGCCACAATGGACTGTAACTTGGGACTGTAAGCCAATAAAATCCTTTGTTTTTCTATGCTGTTTGGGTTGGGTGCTTATTACAGCAATGGAACATGAAACTTGAGAAGTGGGGTGTTCCTGTGAAACTGAAACAGACATCTTCTGCTTTACATTGAAGTCACAGCTACAATCCACACAGACATCATCTGCATATTGGAGAGAACCCAAATGATTATATTTTGAGGTTCACAAGATGTCTGGTTTCTTTTTATTTTTATATCATTGGCTATAGCCAAGACATCACATCAAATCTTCAGTCAACAGCAGACACGAGGAAAGATATCCTGCATCTGCAATATCACACCTCACTGGTGTAACAGCAATTTCCTTTGAGTCAGGACTTTCTTTTATAGAGACTCTTACCCAAGGACTACAGGCAGAAAGGACCAATAGAGAAAAGTTCACTCCTGAAATAAAAGCTCTTTTCTGTGACTTTTTGTAACCAGTGGGTCCTTTTCAAACACATAAAACATCAATTTCTTTCTCTGCTCTGAACTCTCTAGTGGTTCTTTGCAGGCTTCTAATAAAAATCACAACTTCTCTCATGGCTTCCTGAAACCAGAGGTCTCTGAATATCTCTGGCTGCTCGCCTGTGGCCATACTTCTCCAGCCACCCTAGAATCTTGTCATGTGCCTATTATCTGTTCTCCTTCTGGAGAGCTGCTTTGTTCAAGGCTACGTCTTTAGCACCTGCAATTCTTCCTAGCACCTGGCACCTCAGTTACAACCAAAGCTCCTGAACAGATGCCCGGCACAGAGCACAGCACAGCTGGCTGAAGAAACTCAACCTCAGCAGTGACTCTCCTGGGACTGACCTCCCCGGTCAGAAAGCAAAGGCAGGCTGCCCTTCGGTCACTTTTGTGTTCTACAGTTCAATGAAGTTCTCATAATCCCCACCCTTCTCTGAGGATGGAGAGGCAGTTAATGACTTCTGGGGGAGGGAGAGACACCTGCTTCTGTGCTGTAGCCACAGTAAGCAGCCATGCTCCTGTACATAACCCTCACCAGTGCTCTTGTAAGCGACCCAATTATATTCACTGGGTCACAAAATAAGTAAATGAAAGACATGAAAATAAAAGTACAAGAGGGACTAGTTAGGAAAAGCAAGAAATCAGAGTAGGAAAGGCTAAGAGAAGGTAAGGGATGAATATCATTAAAATGCAGTGTATACACTAATGAGAATGTCCAAACAAAGCATTATTATGCAGAATTAATGTGTATCAGTAAGAACTATAAAATTTTAAATCACTCACAAATTTACTAACTAGCTAAATCTTTTATCATGGACTACCATAGCATTAATTTGTGAAACTAGGCCCTTAGACCTAACCTGCAGTCATGAGGGTTATCAACAATGAGGAAATAAATTCTGAAGCAAAGCACAGAAAACAATGCAGTAAAAATAAGAACATATATAATGACTTATGTAAAGGAAAGAAACTAGAAACTAGCACATTGGAAGCCTGGGATGGTAGTTTCTGAGGAGCAAGTGAACAAGAGTGGGGGGAAGGTTCTTTTATTTTTTTTCCTTACATAATCATTACAGCTTTCTTTGGAGTAGAATTAAGAAGTGGGGAGTGGGGAGAGGTGAATCCTTGTTGGACTGTGTGAGTATAAAGGAATGATGTCAGAGACCAGACTACCTGATGGTCTGGCTAGGATTAAGTGACAGTTCTTTGGATTTGTTATCTTGCTTTTACCAGTCTCAAGTCTATCTGCAGTATCAGCAGCCAGACCTTACACCTCCTGCATGTGTAGTTTTTCAGGACCTCCATTGCTTCCTGTGAACTGTGTACCTAGTACAGTGCTCACATGTAAAACTTACATACACACACACATATATGTGTCTGTGTGTGTGTGTGTGTGTGTATATATATATATATATATTCTAAATTGTGTATGTCGACCAAAGGAATCACACCTTTCTAAGTCTGTTTTAAATATTCAATATAATTCAGAGCAACAGTTAACTTTTTGAGTGCCACATACGTATTTGTGCATAGTCCTTGAAGTTTGCAATCTTCTAGGTTAATTTGCACTAAACCACAGTACTATATGGGACATATTCAAGAGTGTGCATGTATTCTCAATAAGAGGAAGTGCTATTCACATGAAAACAGACCAATTACTTCATGTTTTATAACACAAATGACTATCATACCTGGTTCTTTTTGCATGCAACTTTAATGATTTAAAATATCTTCAAAGTATTTTTGTTGTTGTTGTTGTTGGTTTGGTACTGGAGATTAAATCGAGACTTTATATACAACACCACTGAGTTATACTTCTGTTTCATTTCCAGAGTTTTAAAACTTCACTAAACTTCTTTCAGAGTGTCAACCAGAACATTCATAAACAGATGAGTTCTTGACTTAGACTCCATGAGGAATAGGGAGATTTGCTACAGGATGCTTCCTGCTTAGTGAAAATAAAAGCCATCTTAAAATGTTAAAAAATAAAAAATTTTTCAGGACATAAAAGTCATTTACAATTTTCAATCAAAGTACAAAGAGTCTTTGCAGCTTCTAAAGACATAAAAGAATTTTTAGCACACTGCACACTTTCAGAAGAAAAATATAAAGAACAAAAATAGTTTTCCAACTCAGTCATTCTTTGAAATTGATAATTTATTCTTGATAGTCCCCAAAAGAGGGGAAGAAGAGGAAAGAATATACTTGGCTTCCTAAACAGAATTTATTCATAGCTTTTTTTCTCTGATAGAATAATGACTTTTAGATCCAATTTTATGGTAGTTTTAAATTTTATAAAACAAGTTTTGTAACTGAGAAAAGAAAAAACAGCCAACAAATGAACCATTTTATAATAATTCATTCTCATGATTTTATTAAATTTCCAACTCCAAATCTTTCATCCCTTCTGTAAAAATTAAACTCATCATGCTTATTATCTAGTAATTATTAAAACTGAAAGTTTCATCATTGCCACCTACTGGTAAGAAAAAAAATGACAACCTATTTTGAAAAATTTGCATTCGCTCTCATATTTCCAAATTTAAAGGCTTAAACATTTTGTATTACTACATACTATGTACCACACAATAAGATATTTACAACATTTTATATGATCAAATTCAAATGATCATATATTCCCAGTTTGTGAAAAAACAAAAAAATTATAATTTTAAAATTATTTTACATAATTTTATTATACACTTCATAGTATTAAATAGTTCATCTATAAATAGTTCAGCTATACCATGCTACTCCAATTTAAATTTTGCTTTGTGTTTGCGGACTAGAGATTGACATCTAATGTCTTTCATAGTAACTTTACATTTTTTTTGGAGGCAGAGTCTCTTATTGAAAGGGAGCTTCACTGATCTAACTACACTAGTTAGATCAGCAAGCTCCAGGGATCTGCCTGTCTTTGCCTCCACAGTACTGGGATTATAGGTGTGCAGATGTGTACTACCATAACCAGCTTTTGTATGTGGGGATCTGAACGCAGGTTCTCATGTTTGCATGGCAAGGATTTACCTTTGAGCCATATCACCAGCCCAGGTTTTGCTTGTAAGCAGACACAAGTCTTATTAATAATAAAATTAATAGTTACTACAAGATGATTTAAACACATCTAATAAAATTCATATGGTGAAATTCTCTCCTGGAGATAGATATTTACAGATAAATGAGTCATGGAAAGAAAAGAATAATTCCATTAATACAAAAATACACATTGGAAAAAGTAAACAGGATCTTTTGAGACTATATGTTATTTAAGAGTGAACATGCATACATTCACCTCTCTATATATGAGGCATTTAACATTTGCAATAAACATACCTGGTTTAAAATGTGGCAAAGAATGAACTCCAGGCCATGTGTCCTCATTTGGCGTTCCAAGAACCTAGTGGAGAACAGGAAATTGTGGAAACAGACATGATTTCTAAAGCACTTAAAATTTTCAAGTGTAGAAATTAGTACACTGCATATTATGAAACCCTGGACTTTTTTTCCAATATCATGAGCCAGGGTTTTTATTACAATAAAAACAAATTCAGTTAAAGAACTACCTAAGATGAATCTCTATTCTGACAAATACAGCTGATTAGGAAAAGTCAAATCTGCTGTTTCATCAAACCCAAACTTAACAAGTAGGCTGAAGACTCACACAATGAGATGTGCTCTTCATGGAACTAAAAGCGGTATGTGTGTGCCACTCAAGATTCTTTCTTAAGCTCTGTTCTACACTCCAGTTTCATGTCTTATCACTGATCAGTTCTAAGAATTTTTCAATTTTCCCCACATCCTCCGTAGAACACCAGAAGATTGCAAAGACTGAGTCAGAATTTAGGCACTCACAGTCTTTGCACACACACTTAAAACTTCGGTCTTTCTTACTATAAAGTCTGCTTTCCTATTCTTATATCACCTTCTATTTTCCCATCTACATTTGATCTGACAAAAAGAATCCAACAGCAATTTCAGCCTCTTTCTATATTTGAGCTTTTAGCACCACAATCTATTGCTCTTATTCAAGAAAATTATCATTTGAGGGTCAAATATCTTGGGTTTAAATCCTTGCTCCTGGACTTTCTAGTCATGGGACTTTGGGCAGAAAGAACCTCACTGAGCTTCACATAATAGCTGGTCACCTGTGTGGAGAAAACTGCATAGCATGAGAAAATTACCATCTAAGCATTAGATACTACTCTTAAGTACCCACAGAAGACTGGGTTGGGTGAGGGAGCCAGTGGCAATGTGGGAGCATGAAGACTGTTCACTTTTTCCACAGCAGCTCCCAGTTCAGTGGAGTGAGCAAACCATGTGTCCCTTAAAATGATGTTGGGCAAGCAAGCACTGGTAAACAGCAGGTCAGGGTGACAGACAGCTGGGGAATGACACATAAGGGGCAATGGCAGGAACTATAGGAACAAACAAGGCATACTCTTCTACCTGAAGACTGGCAGGCACTATCACGCAGTAAAGCAATGCAGAGCTCTGGTTACTGGTACAGTAACCAATTTACCAGGTTGGGGAGGGGCCAGGACTGTGAAGCCAAAGGGTGACACTTCCTGCTCTGGTGAGTCAGTGTCACAGAAACGTACTCAAGTCCTCATTGAAACTTTACGTCAGCACATAACACAGTTCTCTCAAATCATGATTGTTTAATTTTGTGAGCACAAAATAATACTAAAATTAATAGGTACATCTATACTACACATCTACACAAACATACCACCCCCACACCCAACACTCCCCCAACATTCATACTTACCACACCCACACATACCACACCACACACCCTTTAACCCTGGACATGTACACACATACCACACCCACATGCGGATACTTCCCCCACAGATACATCATACATATCACACCCACACATACTATACCACACACCCATACCATATACCACACCCTCACAACATACACACATACCACATAAACACAATCACACATACTACACACACTTTACCCCTTCACACCTACACATCACACTCAGAGATCACACATAACACATGCACACATATATATACCACACATCACACATACTACACATACCACATACATACCACACCTACACCACATACACATACCATGTACATACTTCCATACATATATACATATAACACCTTACAAACATACTACACATACCATACATATACCATGTACCCCCATTCCACATACATCATGTCCCACACCCCCCACATATACACACATATCACCCCCTCACAAACATCTCACATACCACATCACACACAATACTACATCACACATGCCCTTACTCCCAACATATACAAATATACCACACCCACACCCACATCACACATACCACACCCACATCTAACACTCCCTCCACATTCACACATACCACATCATACACCCCCTAACCCCTGACATAAATACACATACCACACTTGAACCCAACACTTACCCTGAATTTATACATACCCCACCAACAGCCAATGCCTTTCACAGACACATCATACATATCACACCCACAATACTATACACTCCCACAAATATACACACATAAGACTCCCTCCCCAACCATACCTACATCACACACACACGTACCACATCTCCACACATATACACCCATATCACTACACACACATACACACACACACACCACACCCCCCCCCACACATATACACACACACACACACACACACACACACACACACACACGACTTGTCTGGGAATGTTACTCTTTGTTTTTATGCTGGCCGAATTCTATATGAAGGACAAAAGGAATCAAAGGGCCTAAAGTTTAACAACTAAAGGGAAGCACTTTCTAATAAAATCCTGACTTCAACATATTTCATCATCTACATATGAGATAAGACCCCTCACGCTTTATATAAAAGGAAAAGTCCAGTCAAGAGCTGAGCCCTACTGAAAAGAAGACTGCTACCCTGATGGTCCCTGTCCCCACAATGCTGTGCTAGCAAAGGTTTTCCCAAGTGTCATCTTCCTACATTGTTCTCTTTGAGGAAGATTGGCAAATATTATGGCTGCACATGAAATTAGCAGGAAAGACATACGATTTTTATTATTACTATAGACAGTGACTAAGATTCCAAAGTCCATTTCTTCTGCTGACACTCCTGGAGCATCTGCACAGGAATGCAAAGTGGGTAGAAAGTTCTCAAAGGAGAATTAAAAATTAACTGTGCTTCCAGAAAAAGGATTTTCAGAAAATGCAGTGCAGGTTATGTGAGTGATGTATAATACCCACGATCTATGCTCTAGAGAGGTAGGTGTGTGTTGTCTTTGCAGCAGATTTTCATTGGGTGAAATGTCACTGTGAAGATACATTTAAGTTAGAATGCAAAAGAATATACACATATGAAAACATTTAAAATCTGACATCTGAAATGCACTGTCATGGTTTGAAATGTCTCCCCCATAGACTCATGTGTTTGAATCTTCAATTGTTTGGGAAGGGTCAAGGCACCTTTAAGAGGTGGAGCCTTGTTGAAGAAGGGCAAGTCACAGGAGTGGGCTTTGAGGTTGATTAGTCAGTCCCTCCCTACTTCCTACAGAGGTCTGCCAGGGCAGTCTTGCAGCTTTTAGCCTCCATGAAAGATGTGATTTAACCCATCTTCAGCTTCTGCCAGACAGTCACGCCTTTTCTACCACGAAAGAATATATCTCCCCTCTGGAACGCTAAGCTGAATAAATCTCCCTTTCCCTTAATTTGCTTGACTTGGATATTCTCTCACAGCAACATAAAGAGTATCAGGAACACACATCATCTTAAGACATCACACTATGAGAGCTGAGAAGTCTTTTCCATATTTATTTAAGCAGCTTCACCTTAAAACTGCCCACATAACTTGTCCACACTCAGCCCCATAGAAGACATATGGCTTGGGACTTGTGCTCCCCTTTTAGATGCCCCTGGTCCAGTTGGGCAGGCAAACAGGAAAGGGATAAGCCATTGTCAGCCTGACAAAGGGTCTCTGGGAGGTGAGGAAAGATGGAAACCAGAGCCCAAAGGAGGATGTGATTGGAGACGAAGATGGTGAGACAGGGAGCATGAAGCACGGAGACAAAGATATAGGAGCACCAGAAGGTAATTGTAGTAATAAACGGACTATTTTCATTTCACTAAGTAGCCAGGCTGTCCTGCAGCACACTGCCCCCAAAGGTCCTGCTGTGGTTTGGCCAGTAGAAATCTTACTTCTGCTTCTAGCTTCAGCTTAGTAACCACCTTCACCCAAAAGAGTTTCTGGACAATTTATTCTAAATCCCTTCTTCCTGGGCGCCTAAGTCTATAAATATTCCTGACCACGACAGTCATCTTTGGCTTCCTTGCCCTTCATGGGATTTCATGTCTGGAAGTCCATGAATTCCAGCTTCCTTGCTTCTCATAGGACTTCATGTCTGGAGCTCATGAGTTCCTTTCATTTCCCTTGTCCCTCATGGATTCCATGTCTGCAGTCTGGGTTCTCAGCCCCCTTGCCCCTGGGAGATCATGTCCCTGAATTCTGTTCTTTCTCCTCTAATAAATTCTGCCTTAATCCTTTACCCGTGTTCTGGTTTCAACTTTCAACTCTGGAGCACAAAAACTGGACACTTAAGACAGAGAACCCACAACAACATCAGCCTCTGTTGGGTAGAAGATGCTTAAGGAACTTGGCTTCTCTATAGAAATATCTGATTTACAAATAAGAGAAAAAAAAACCCAAGCTGCTCAGAGTTCAAGAATGTGTGTTTGCCCAAGATATTTTCTTGCCCTTTCCAACTATTCACAACTCCAGGAAAGTTATTTTGTTTTGTTTTGTTTTTCTAGATGACACATTCAACTGTACTGTGTTGGATACTCAAACTCTTTAGTAGTATTACTACTGGTGACAAGATTTCTGGAAGCTAAAGCTAACTGGGTATATAGCAAAGGCATGTATTACTCAGTATATATGCATAATCAATATATTTAAAAAACTGAGTGAAATGCTTCAAGCTTTTAAGTAAAACTGCATTTATACATATGTTGTTGCAATTATAATTACCATGTTATTGTATTTACAGGTAGAAGGGTATTATGTAATTTGAGGCATGGATAATTATTATAAGGTGTTTCACTCATAGGCTACTTGGTGATCCATTTAGTTCTTCAGGTAAGACAGATCTATAAAATACTGCAAGCATAACGTCATGGCTTTTCCACTAAAGTCAGTGACACTTTTAATCAGTATGAAAATCAAGAACAATATAAATTTCCAAAATACCCCCTTATCACACATTCTGTGTTCAATGAAAATTATCTCTCGTCCAGTTCCAGCCCAGGATAATTAAATCAATGCTCTATAGAAGCTGCATGGCTAGTTCTGCTTCAGTGGTATTATGCATGGTCTACAGAAGCTTTCCTCAGAATGGGAGATATGAACCATAATACAAATGATCATAGAGCACCAGCTTTTTCTTTCTTTCTTGGTGAGAAAGCTTCTCTCTCTCTCTCTCTCTCTCTCTTTCTCTCTCTCTCTAAAATTCCCTTTCAATTCTTTTGAGAACATTAAAAAGGAAAAAAAATCATACATTGGTGCTTATTTTTACAGCTTCCCAAATACTCGGCTCCCATCCCTCCAAGGGGAATCAGGCCTCCCTCATGTTTAGAATTCTCAGGTGGCTGAGCTAGAATTTAGTAATACATCTCAGTGATTTTCATTGACTTTACTTTTACTTCACTTTCTATAATAGGAATTCATAAGGGATTTCTGCTGTCCCTACCAGAACAGAATAGACTAAGGAGTCAAAGGAAAAAACTAGAATAACAAATGACTTGAAATGAATTGACTGAAGGCAAAATATTAAATCATGCAAAGCACGCCATGATGCACTGCAGAAATCTCAGCGGCATAACGAGGAAGGGCAATTTGGGGCTTTATAGGTCTACACTAAGAGAAGGTTACCATATTTAGGACCTCTAAGTAGACCTCTGGAAAGGCATCACGGGCTCCTACTCTTCCTGACTTTACTCTCATTCCAAAAATCCAGGAAGGGGCACAGTTGGACCTACCCTCCAGGTTAACAGTCACCAACAGGGGACTGGGGAGCGTCTAGGACTGTTGCAGACAAAAAGACAAGACACAACTTTCTAAAACATTCTCAGGTAACTTCTTTAGCATGTTATTTTTATAGCTTTCTCTATCCTCCAAGCACATTAGTGTTCTTCTTCATCAGACTTTGTTTTTAATCTCCCTGTAATCTGTCTCTCTGTTTTCTCATTTGAACAGGTGCACTCTGTGAGTTCGATGCTTCCATGGCTCACAGACTTCTCAGTCATAGATAAACCTCATCTGCTGTCCTTCACTCTCAACTTGCTGCCTGGCTGGCCTCTGCAGACTTCTCTTCCTTTATCTGGAGCTGCTTAGGCTTGTGCTCTGCTCACACTGCTCCACATGCATCTAGACCTTGGCGCAACCCCTCTACCCTGAACCTTCCCATGTATAATTCTGAAGCAGGGACATCTGGGCCCGCTTTACCTAATTAGCTGCTAATTGAATTTTCAGCTCTGAATTAAGATTTGTCTCTCTCAAGTCAAGGTCCAATGACCTGTGTGCTTGGACAAAACCCCTATAATATGCAACTACAGCACCACATGGCTTTCTCACTGACCAAGATTTCCTGTGAAATTATCCCAAACCAATGACTGAGCTCAAGTTTCTATGAGAAATTACCTGCCAAATTTTTAAGCAAACCCACATGAAATGAATCCATGCTCTGAATTCAGAGGAGAGTCAGGCTGACTGCAGTCAAGCAGTAAGAGAATAAGCCATCACTCACTGATGCCAATGTGTGTCACTGAGAAGCTGGTTGGTTAAAGTCGTGGAGCTAGAAGATAGCACAGCTTTGATTTAAAATCAGACTAGCTTGACTAGGAAGACAGAGCTTTCCGGAACTGCACTTCCTGACTTCCAGAAGACCAGAGAGAACTATGAGGGTCAGAACGTTAGGAACGGAGCTTTTGTTATGCTCTCCCTCCCATTCAATACGTGTGTGTGCGCGCGCCTGTGTGTGTGCGTGTGTGCGTGTGTGTTTGACTGTGTAGACCAGTCATACACCTGCGTACTTCTCTTCAGCATTTTCCCTGGGGATGTGACAGAGGCACAGAGGAAATGCTTTATGCTTTTTCGTGAAGCAAAGCAGAAAGGGTGAGCGGGGCAGGCCAGCAGAGCTCAGTGGCACCACCCATGCTCAGCATGAAAGGTTCTAGGATCAATCACCAGTACTGCTCAAAAGTGGTAAGGATACTTAATGCTGGAAACGCTGAGTCAAAATTAAAAGGTATCCAATAATGTAGAAACACCTACCTGTGACTAACTCAGAGAAGGCTGATAGTCATAACATAAAGTGCAGAACTTAGGTTCTAAGTTTTACTTAATAAGACTTACTGAAGATGGGAAGACCTGGGCGATAGGGAGACAGAAACCGCATTTAAAAAGACCTATGACTTTTAGTTGGGTAGAAATTATGAGAGATCACCCATATCAAATTGAAGAGGATAAGGGCAGGAAAATTCTACGGTGAGCCCCCTGAGCACCTCCACCCTTCTAAGTGAATACACCCTTCTAAGTGAGCAAGGATCACTTGTTCCCAGCTAATACAATACAACACAAGTAGGATGCCACTTCTGTGATTATGTTGGGTGTTAATTCCCATTGTGTCAGAGACTCACTCCCTTGCTGGCTTTTGGGAACCAAGACACCATGTAGGGAAGGCTTCGTAGCAAGGGGCTGAGAGACTGACCTCAGCCAACAGCCATGCCAGTCAATCCAACAGCCAGCAAAAAGAAATAAAATAAAAACAATGTTTCCAATAACCATGTAGACTTGGAAGTGGAGCATTCATTCACTCGTTACCTTAAATTGCAGCACTAACAGGTATCTTTATTGCATCCATGAAATCAAGAAGAACAACCACTATGTCCATGTCTGAAGTCCAAGTTCGCAGTTATACTTGGGCATAAATTGGCTAAGATTTTGGTAACACCGCTACATAGTAATAAACACCCCTGCCTTGTTTGACAGGTAGAGTGCTATGTTGCTAGAAGGTACCGCATATGAAGAGAAGCTAAAAGAAAAGTCAGTGTTCAATGGAAGGTATACAGAAATGCTAGAGAGCAGTATGTTCATATGCTATTAAAGTGTCTGGAAATTTTTATACTTGTTAAAAAGAAAGGTGTGGGCTATCATGTCCAATAGATTAAAAACTGCATTGTGTGTGGACCAGAGGAGATAGAAATAGCACTGTCTCCACAGTGTTATTAGTAAGTTATTAGTAAAGAAAAAGCATTGTAGTGATAATGTAGTTGAAGCACAGAAGGTACATTTATGAGGGTTGAGAAGACTGGAGATTTGCTGGCAACAGTTTGTATCTAGAGAGAATAAGGATGGGATTTTGCCTCCAGAAATATAGTGGTTATGCACACGACCACAATTCCTGTGGCAGGCAATCTGCTAAATACATTCACTGCTTCTATTTGGCTATAATTACAACTCACAGTACAGATGGAAGCAAGCTGATGACCAGGCATGATTAATTACAGGAAGATAGAAAAGAAATGCCCCAAAGCTTTCCTTTTTCATTTGCTATCCAGAGTAATATGAATGCTAATTACTTTTTAGGGAAACATCAAATCATGTGACCAATATTACACTACTTTATGCGAGCAAGACAAACAAGCTGAATTTATGTGTATATATTGTATAGACATGTGTTTGTATCTCTCTAGCTACTTAACACAGTTCTTTTTGGTCACTTCAAAGTTTTACCTAAATTGTCTTAACATAGGTATTGGTGTTATGACTATATTTTTGTAATGACATGTAGCTTACATAGCAGATTTGAAAAACTGTTATAAACACTTTTTTTATTCAATTGTGCGCGTGTATGTGTGTGTGTGCGTGTATGTGTGCGTGTATGCGTGTATGTGTGTGTAGAACCATAGACGAATTCGGGAACCACCATGGACTGCCTCCTTGTTTACTCTGCCCCAGGATTCACAGGCTCCGTCCTACCAGGACCCGAAACGCTGACCGCCCCCGCTTCCACCTGGTGTCTAGGATCCGAACTCAGAACCTTCTGCCTGCAAGGCAGAGGCTTAACCCCTGAGCCACTTCTCCAGCCCCTATAAACACTTTTGAGGGAGAAAAGAACCCCCTGGACATACAGCAGTAGATAAGAGGGAGAATTAGAACAAGATAGGAAAATGCCACAATGAAACCCATTACTTTGTATACAAACTTAAAAGCAGTAACAGTGAAGGCTAATGTCACTTTAAAAAACAAAGCAAACACCTGCTTTGGAATGCATGGATTTTGGGTTGTGTTTTGCAGAGTAGGAGAATCCATGCAGACTCTGAAAAGCAGTGAGCACTGCATGGAATTGGCCAGTAGGAGGAACCCTAAGCCAAGAGGAAAGAAATCAGACAATGCTTGAGAAGGTGGCCTCTTTGACTGCCCAGCTGAAATTACTGGATTGAAAGAAGTGTTTGTAAGTTGTTATACAGTGTTTTCAACTTAGACAATGTTTGAAAAAGAAACCCGAAAAAGTAAACGACAACTATTAGAATCCGTTTAGGGTAAATTCAACTTACCATCTTAGACAGCAAGTTCTGAATTAGTGGTGATACACAAGAACATCTATAGGCATTAAATAAAACTTACTCATTTAACTGGGGAATGACTGGTCCTAAACAGGACATATAAATCACCCCCTCCCCAGGCACAAGTGAAAGAGGGCTCAGTAAGAAAGAAAGAACCAGAAGGAAGGGAGGGATGCTGCCAAATAGTGTCTTCTGAACATGACAGGGATGAGGTCTCCATGAACTCACTGCAGTTATTGTACTTCCACAATACCTGCACATGATTTGTTATACCAAATTTTCACTCATAGAAGAGAAGATCCTGTGAGCCCGTACACCTCCTGTGCATTTGGCTGTGGGAGCCAACAATGCCACATCATTTATGTTCCAGTAGGTGCTTAGGTACATGCCAACACAGGTACCCAGGGGAAACTCACAGGGCCGCACACGCAAAAAGAAGATGGAGACTAGTGTGGAGAAAAGGTTTTCATTGGGAGAGAAGGGGGATTGGAGTGGGTAATACAGGGTGTAAAGGACTTAAATTCATTGTATTCATATATGAAATAGTCAAAGTATATCTATGTATACATACACACAGTATATATACATATGTATCTTTTAAAAAAGAAGGGATCTGGGGAGATGGTTCAGTTAATAAAGAGCTTCAATGAATTCAGAGAATTCATTCACATTCACATGTGTATGATCACAGCACATCCTTACCATCCTAGTGCTGGGGAGGCAGAGGTAGGCAAACCACTGGGGATTGCTGTCCAGCCAGACTAGACTATTTGTTGAGATCCAAGCCAGTGAGACACTATGTCTCATAAAACAAGGTGATGAGCTTCTAAGGAAGGCCACCCAAAGTTATCCTCTGGCTTCGACACCACACACACACACACACACACACACACACACACACACACACATCCCATATAGAAAAGGAGAAAAGGAAGTCTGGCCAGAGGGACAGCAGAGGCTAGTGAAATACTGTAGAACTTGCAGGTGATTCTAATGTCAGCCGGGACTGGGGGCCACTGACTGACCCACTGTAACTAAGCAGTCCTCAGGGGCTGCTCTCGTAAATGTCTCACAGATTTATTTTTTAGGTTTTCAGTTTGGATCAGAGGGCACAAAAGATTTGCAGTAAGCAAAACAGCTGCTGAGGGGAAACAAACAAACAAAAACTCTAACTTTAAATTCCTCTAGAAAATGCTCTTGGATTGTGAGACAAACCAAGGGATCTAGGGATCCTTTGCAAAAAGGATCCTAGCAAAAGGAACTCATTTGAAATGTTTTTGACCATTAAATTTTCAGTATTTTGCCTTTCTTTTTTCCCCCATTGTTTCGATTTCCTGTCTGCCTAAGCCCCAATTCCCTCAACAATTTCACCCTCCTCTCTGTGACTTTTCAGAGTGAGTGAGTTATTGTGACAGGGCTTCAGACTGTCAGACCCTGACGCTACCCTGTGGGAGCCAAAGCAATGAGATGCTTTGCACTCAGCCCTGGGGTGGAGCCTGCAGAGGGGGCAGGGACCCTGCAGCTAGCAAGGCAGCAGGCCTGCTTGCTACGTTGCCCCAGCAGCGCCTTCTAACAGGAAAAACACCAGGAGAAGGATGAGGACCAGAACACTGGCTGGGGAGTCTCTTCCTGAAGTGTGGTGCTTTAATGCAGCAGCATCCGACTTCTCTGATGTTGGCTTGGAAGTTACAGCACAAGAACTCTGAGTGATCCCAAGCACTTGAGTGTGAGAACTGCCATTTTACAAGATCCATTCTAATGATTTTCCAACCTAGAAAAACAGTGCATGAAGAAGCAGCTGTGGCTATGGGTCTCTGCCACCTGGAGGAGCAATGGAAGAGTACTGTTTAAAAAAGCAGCACGTGGAAAGAGGGCAAGAGCAAGCTCAGGTTCAGAGGTGTGAGTGCCCGGTGATGGTCCTACTGAATCAGTTCTCTGCTGTGCCAGCCAGAGCTCACCCCACCTGTGCCTCTTCCCTTCATTTTCACCTCTTAGCCCATGTCTCTCATGGCATGGAGCTTCAAAGCACTTCTAGAAATTGAACACAAACAAACCAACTGTTCATCCAGACTGCTGTGCATGGGTCGATTTCTTGCTAACAGGTTTCGGCTACAGGAAGGAAAAGTGAACCAGGCAAAACTGGCAGATGAATGCCTCACAGAGCTCTCATTAGCGCTGTACCTTTGCACAGTGCATCCCTATAGTTTGAGAGCTGTAAGAGATTCAAAAAATACTTCCTCCCTCAAAAACAATGCTCTGTATGGTAGAGAATCCCCTGGCTGATGCAACTAAAAACTGGTGAATTTATGAATCAAAAAAAAAAAAAAAACTGTAAAAAGAAAGAAACGAAGTATCCTGAAAGCAAAGCATGTCTAAGAATGCTCCTGAGAGGGTCGGGAAGCAGGACACAGCTTGCGCTGGAATCTGGGGCAGCTACTCTAGCCATGAGGAGGAAGGATTGCCTGGCTTGAGACTTCTCAGCTGAGGGAGCCAGTCGGATGGAGACTGAAGTCCCAAACTGACAGGGAGCTGTGACTTCAGGGACTGCTTTGGTGGGAGGATGAGAAGGGAGGGTCAAAACATGGTTTGTCTCATTCTTTTTCAGCAGGTGGGAGAGGAGCTGCAGGCAGACTTCTCCACTAGGTGACAGGCTTGGGTTTTCTCTTCTCCATAATTTCTTACCTCTTCTTTTTAGAGGCAGAATGAGGCTTTAGGAGGCGTGGAAAGAAGATATCTCCTCCTTTGTATTTTTGTGTCCGCTGTGGGGAGAGGGAGTGAAGTTGAAGTAGGGGAAAAGGGATGTGACAGCAGAGCTCTGTCTCAGGTCACAAATCCTGGTCTGAAAGGTGGTTTCTACCCTGGAAGTGTTTAAGTCAAGTCCTGCCTATGGGAAGAAAATCCACACATTTACTTGCTCTCACAGAAAAAAGATACTGTTATCTTTGGAGTTTTGAATAGGGTAAGCAGGAATGTGTAACCTCTGAAACTATGGTAAGAACATTGGCAGAACATTTCTAAAGAGATTTAGTTCAAAACAGTTTTAGCAATTACATCAAATATGTGTTCTCTTTCATATAAAGATCCTAGCTTAGGATGGATGATTTTATGTATATAGAGATAAGTATATGTGGGGGCAGTGAATGTGGCAATAGACTGTGAAGATGGAAAGACATCACAATAGGGAAAAAGAGGTATTGATGAAGTGGGGAACAGGACACAAGGGACATTATGGTGGAAAGAAGACTATGGGGGAGGGTTCGGGGCGTATTTTTTTTGACAGTGTCTGGCTTTGTAGCCCTCTTGCCTCTGTCTCCTGAGTGCTGTGATTACAATACAGCACCACAACCTCTAGATAGCTTCCTATCACATTTCAATTCATCTCTGCATCCATAACACAAAATCTGGACAATTTTTCCCAATAATTAGAAGTCATTCAGCACAACGTAAATTACACATGAACCAGCTAAGAAACCAGTGTGAAAAGAGATACGTATCTAATTCTTCCTCATCTTTTTATCAATATATTTGGGCACTGATATGAAAACCAGTTAAACAGGAAAGAGCCAGGAGAAATAAACCAAGAAATCTTCTGTCTACTTTCCTAAGTATACCGAGGAACAAAAAGTGGTTAGATCTGGGTATTCACTTCTGCACTGCAAGAATGTGGACCCTTGCCCTGATCTATGCTGAGATACACGGAAGGCTTCTGAAGCGCACTGAGCAACTTGCCAAAGGTCACACAGCTAGTGCTGACTGGCTGGGAAAGGGGAAGCGAATGGTGTCTGAACTCCAGGGACGTTCCATTAGATTAGACCATGAAGTAACTTACACACATTTGCTCGCAGAAAACCTTACATTCACATGAAGGAAGAGTTGGAGATCAAAGAGCCTTAGATCAGTCCAGGTGGTGCTCTGTCTTATCTCTATAGGACCATCCTGCCTTGCTATTTCTTGGAACACTGTTTGCACGGGGGATTACAGCTCTTTGCACAACAGGATAAATTTTCCCCAAAGTTAGGATCTGGGCAGATGATGATGTGGCCCCTGCCCAGCTAAGCTGTGTAGCTGCTCCTCTCATGCTGTGGAAGGCAAGGTGGCATCTCACTCCTTCCACTGTGCTCCTGCCTGCTGACAGGTTACAGGAACAGATGTCTGTCAGCAGACATGAGAGGAGGTCAGTTCTAGCGGATCCCAGGGTCTCTTGATGCTCTGGCTCCCAGAAAACCACTAGCTCAGATCTCTAAAAGAATGTGCACACATTTTGAGTACTCAGCTACATATCTTGTTGTTTCTTATCATAACAGATTCCCAGTGAAATAAGCTGAAGAGCAAAGATGATGTTGAAGTGCAATTGTGAAAGAAGATATGAGGACTGGATGGGACCGTGCCTCAGTCTGTAAAGGACCTGCTGTACAAGCATGCAGGTCTGAGTTTGAGCTCCCAGAACCCATGTAAAAAAAATAGTCAGGCGTGGTACTGAGTGCTTACAGTCCCAGCATTTGGGAAGACAAGTACAAGTGGATCCCTGAAGCTCAGTGACTAACCAGTCTAGCCTAACAAATAATTTCCACATTCTAGTAAGAGATCCTGTCTCAAAAAAAGCAAGATGGATAGCACTGGAGGAAGGATACCTGAGGTGCTGGCCTCACGAGCATGAAAACTCAGCCATCCATCCACAAATATTGGTAACTAACTCTTACAACACATAGGAAACTAAATTGAAACAGGAAGAAAGTCTATGGCTACTTCTGTTTTCCAAACTATGCACAGCCAGTGGGGTCTGATTCTTGCTTTCACGAGACCTGTCTTAGCAAATGCCTCTTCAGAGCTCTGTATGACTTTCATTCTCTTACTCCTTGCGGCACGACACAGCAGGCTCCCACTGTCCCTAAAGGTGCTAGACCTCAGCACAAGAACCACTTCTCATAGCTTTTTCATGCCATGTTCCCTGTGCTGGTGGGCACAGCTTCTTCTGAATTAGTTACCTCCTGCTCAACCTGACCAGTCAAGTTCCCCCAAGAGGCCTTTTAAAAAATTAACATTTCTGTCTTTTGAGAATTCCCCTGGGAGAAATCTCAATCTCTCTCTCTCTCTCTCTCTCTCTCTCTCTCTCTCTCTCTCTCTCTCTGCCCTTCTTAGCAGACTTGAGACTTGAGAATTAAGAGAAACTGATAGGTCCAACTGCACTACAGTGTGCAGCAATGTGGTTTTGTGGTGATGTACACATACTATAAAGCATGCACATGTAGTTATTAACATGTGCTACCAAAGATCTATGACTAGATTAGAAACTAACACTCTGAAAGTACATACTTCTTCCACGTCCAACCAAAGTGTTCTACACTTCAGCTGACACTTTTGAGTCAAAGCAGATTTTTTTTAACAAAATAAGTCACCCACAGACATATCTCTCCAATTCCTAAGGTTATTCAGCATTTATTTGCATTTGAGGTCAGGCTGGACTATGTATGAAGTGAGAGAAGGGTTATTAAAGTTTTTAGTTGAGAACAAGAATGGTAGACTCCAGCGATGGTAGACGACTACAAGGATGGTAGACTACAGGGATGGTAGGTAGATGACTACAGGAATGGTGGACTCCAGAAATGATAGATTCCAGGGACTGTAGAACTCCAGGGATGGTAGACTCCAGGGATGGCTTTACTTGTGAGCTGGAAGTGTCAGGTGCACAGGACTAGCATTAAGCCAGGAGGAAGTGCTTGTGGAGTGTGGGAAGGGGAAAGAGGTGCTCTGTATTGTATACATATGCCATAATTACACATAATCATAATCTGTCTCCAAAAGTAAAGAAATTAAAAGAAATATCTGGCTTCCAAGATCATTTCTAATTTTTTATATTTATTCATGTATTTGTGTGTACAGGTACATGCTTACTGCAGTGCATATACTGAAGCCTGAGAATAATCTGTGGGAATCTGTTCTCTCCTTCTCCTGTAGCTCCTGGGGATTGAATTAAGGCTAGCATGCTTGACAAGCAAGCACGTTTATCTACTGAGCTATCTGCTCCTCAAAGGCCAAATTTCACCAAATTTCACTTAATAAGTCACCATTGTTGGGTTCTAAATTCAGTTCATATTCGCTCTTCTAGCCGATTTTATTGTTGGAAAGCTATAAAGACATCCAGGGGCATCTGAGGTGTGGGATATCCTAATATTATAACCGTAGCTCTTCATCTTTGTACTATATATTCCATGTAGCTCTGAGAAAGATGGGCAAGCACATCTGATACTCTATGACAATCTAGCACATGTAACTAGTTCTTCTAATTAAGTGTGCTGCTCAAGGAGTAAGAGAATATTGGTTGGATATAGGTTTGGGTCAGGATCTGCCACTCATTGACAACATAATCATAGCAGCGGACACCAAGGTAAAATGGAGGCTTTCAAAATCAATCTATTGGTATTCAAATCTCCACCTAAATGCTTTGAGCCTTTTAATTTAAGTTCATTTAATTTAAGTTAAATATGTCTCAAAGGGACATATTTAAAGTTAGGAAAATGGTGGATAATGAAAGGTATATAACTCATTATGCTTTGGCAAAAAAATTAAATGAAACAATATATGTAAAGTATTGACAGCACTGTGAGGCACACAATGACACTCAGCAAATATTAGCTACACGGCCATCATCATCAACCACTGTGATTGATGTGCTTTCACTTTTTAAAGACAGGAACACTCATGTATCCTAGACTAGCCTTGAACTCATTGTGTAGTCAAAGTTGGCCTTGAACTTCTAATCTTCTTGTCTTTACTTGCTAACCTCTGGATTACCACCACATCCCATTCTTGTAGTGCTGAGAATCAACTCAGGAAGTCACGCTTGTTAGGCAAGCACTCTACCAACTAAACTACAGTTTTTGCTTCTGCTTAGCTTCTAAAGCATAAATTTCCTTTTGTGGAATAGGTGTTAGAAATTACATACTTTCAAGCAATGTAAGCTACTGGGAAAACATGCAAATGTTAGTACCATACTTTTTTTTTTAGTAATGGAGATAATCACAGTAATAACAGTAAAATTATCTTTGTCTTCTAGAAAAAGACTTTCTCATTTTGACATCTTTAGGTCCTTTGATAAGTTATCGATTCTGAGAAGTATTGTTTCTGAATCAAATGTTATGAATTCTGAATTTTCTTTCTATTTGATTCTGTAGAATCACTGTATAAATTCAAAATTCTGTCAAGAGTAATGAAATTTGAAGTACTATTTTGAAAGATCATCCTTCAGTAATGATTTATAGCATCTTACTAAAACCATGGACACCGACTTTACATGAAATATACCACTACTTTAATCACCAACAAAAGTCACAGTTAAGTTTTACGGTACTGCATATAGTAGTTAAGCAAGCCATGCATTTATTATGAAAAAAACAATAAATCATGCTTATGATAAATGCACATTCCTTGATATGAGAATCATGCTCCATTGTGTCACAAGGTGGTGAAAAATACAACATTATCATGGACATGGTGTCCTTGACAGTATAAGAACATCAATAAAAACTAAAGTTCACATACTCTCAGCAAAAAAAGTAGCTGTTAGGAATTTTGAAGGAATCAGTTGTTTTATCACATAAAAATTGTATTCTTTAGAGCTTAAAATATTGAAACTCCAAAGAGCTCTTTGTCATGGGCATAAGGCATTAGTCTTAACAGGGACCAGAGTGAGAGTCTCTAAAGGCTGAGGAAACAGAGAGAGGAGGTGACTTCCCAATCGTTCACAGAGTAATCCTCCTTGAGATGTGTATCTCAATCCAAAGACCTGAAGAACCTTTTAAAATCAAAATGGAAACAAAACTGGAGCAGATTCATTCTGATTATTTTAGTTGTTAATATAAAACATACATCTGTGTGTTTTTTAATAACACACACACACACACACACACACACACACAGATGTTTGCATTTCCATGAAAGTCAGTAAATAGCTGGACATTTCTTGTAAACTAAAAAGCTAACATGTTTGTCTCTGGGGAGGAAGCTCAGTGCTGTATGAGCCATGAATGTGTGAATGGCTTTAGCCACCCATTTTTACGTGTGAGTAACTGGGGCAGCTCAGCCCCTGAATAACCTGAATAAGCCCACTGATGCAGACCTATGAGTGTAGGAGCAAAAGACACATATTTCATTATTTATCCTTTTCAACTACTTGAATTTATTAAGATAATGCATGTTCAACTTAAAAATTCATGCAAATATGCAAGTGAATAAATATATAAAACGTACTAAGGATATCTAGAAATATCTATAGACATCTTCGGCTGCCACAACTTGGGCTTTGAGGAAAGAAGGATATTGGCAGCCAGAGAACAGAAATGAAGGCTGCTGCTAAGAATACTGCTATGTGTAGGACAGCCCCATGGAAAGGGCAGATGGAAAGGGCAGAAAGAAGTGCTGCTGTTCAGAGCCTCTAAATGATGGGCCTTTACAGAGAGAACACAAGCCAACACTAAGGCTGCCTTTTGACTCCTCACTACTCCAGCAGTGACCCCAGGGACTGAACCCAGCCAGCAGGTCCTCGCTACTCCTGGAGGAACAGCTGTCACCCAGGGCTCTCAGCCCCAGCAACAGGGACAGCAAGCTCTGACATCACCCTATTGCCTCAAGTGTCACAGAGAGAGGATCACAATCTTCCCTCATGGGCCTGCACTGTTGAGAAAGGTTACTCGGGGCTAAGCTGCTCCAGCTATTCACACTTACAAATGCAAGGTAAATGATGAACACTTTAATAATTCATACACAGCACACTGGTGCCTGCGCTCACACCACTACATTATGATAAAGTGGCATTGCCCATTTTATTTAAAACCTCAGGACTCAATTTAGGAGAGAGTATGGCCACCAAAGAGAAGCATCTGACAAAGCAGTTCTTCCTGGGAAGCTTTGTGCCCCAAAGTAGAACAATGAAAAGGTACTCCCCAAAATTTCAAAGTGCTTATAGATGGCCCACTGACAGCAAATGGGAGAAGATTCAGGCATACTTCATGCACACAGAGAGGCTAATTTCAACAGGTCCTGACATTCCTCTTTCTCTTTTCTAATTGGATTTCCAATATTTGTTCAATGTTTTTGTATCATCATGCACAATAACAAAACTATAAGGTTTAAGATAGAAGTGACCTTTAAAATCTTCTAAATTATCTAATTCTTCATGTTAAAAATAATAAAACAGAAAATACAGATTCCTGCTATTGGCATCATGGCTTGATTGAGAATTGTCCTCCACTTGCTTTTTGAATATTTGGCCCGGCACTGCTTGGGAAAGTAGTGTGGCCTGCAAGAGGAAGCAAGTCATTGGGTGGCCTTGAGTTTTGGGAACCAGACTTTGCATTCTTTTTCCTTTCTTGCTCTCTCTGCCTCCTGATGGCTGCTGTGGGTGAACTGGCCTCCCATTAATACTGCCATGTCTGCCCCGATGTTGGATTATACTTATACTTTCTGTAGCTATAAGTCAAATAATAAGCCCTTTGTTCCTGAAGTTGCTTAGGTCGTAGTATTTTCTTACAACAAAAGAATAATTGCAACAAGTATTCTACTAAATGCTTTACTTATATTAACCACTTTAGTCCTCAAAACTATGAGGTTGAGATTATTATCAATTCACATTTTACTAATGAGGACACTGGAAAACAAAACAGAGAACAAGTAATATTGTGTGGCAAGGAGAACGGTAGCACTCAAATTAACCACGCCCGCATAGACCCTTCCAATTGAACACAGGTAGAAACTCTAATGCATAGAAATGCACAGTATGTGGCAATGGTGTGAAGCAGATCTATTGCCTATGATGCTATAGAAACAGACTTATAGACTGGAGAGAAAATCTTCCTTGCTGGCCTGTAAGAACTCAGAGCAGCTGGTAAGAAAAAAAGATGTCAGTCTTCAACCAAAAATAATAGAGTTGTACCAACAATCACATAAACTGAAAGAGAATTCTAAGGTCCAGACAGCTGCAGTCTAGACAATATAGAGATGTTATCTGTATAAAAATCCTGATCCAGATAATCTATGCCCCTATCCCTTATCCATAGAAACTGACATGATCCATGCAAATGCTTTTACTAAAGATCACAAAGGAACTAAAAGGAGGTGTAAGGAATTAAATACTAATGGTCAGTATTTAAATCCAGCCATAACCACAGAAGTGCTAACAATCTCTGGGACACAGAGAATTGAACTGTCTTGCTTACCCTATTTAATTTTTATTCATTACATTTTTTTCACTCTTGCACATATTATGTACTCATGCATACAAATACATATGCACACATTATTAATTTATTCTCTTTCTGTCTCTCTTTGACTAGAATACAAAAGCCATATAAGTGAAGATTTCTATTCTGTTCACTATGGTATTTTTGTCACTTAGAAAAGCCTGTGACCTTGGGTTTAAACAATGTGAATGTGTGAGGGACTGCAATCTTTGGAACGCTGAGGCTTGGTGACTGCTCAAAGTTTCTGGATGATCAACCAGTAAAGCCAGATGAGTGCAGCTGTATTACTAATGCTAACGACCTTTATTCTTTATTCTTTCCTACAACTGTAACCTCTAACAACAAATTTTTCATAGTTTCCTCTATAGTTTAAACTACTTAGTCAGTGTAATAGGCTTGAAAGTGAACAGGATAGTTGTGTAGCTATGATTTAGGAGACTTTACATGCTTCCATATAACATTTCTCTCTCTTCTGCCACAGTAAGAGAAGAAGAGGCCCCAACTATCCTGTTGAACCAAGGAAGACTAAAAAAATATACAAAACAACCCTGAATTGAACCTACAGCTGATGACTTGAGTTTGGGTCACCATCCTTGACCAGTGTCTGAGCTCCTGGGCGAGAGTGACTGCTATGAGACACTGAGTCCTGCAGTGGCTTGTTGCCACGTTGCTCATGGAACAATAAGGATTCCTTGGCCTTCTGATCCAAGAGAGGCCTATTAACCTGCTAATAGTAATGGCATACTGGGGAAGAAAGACGCAAACAACAGAAGGTGTAATCCATGTCTGCAAAGTCCTTTCATTCGCTGTAGGGTGTTTTGCAATCATTGGGTTAGAACAATTTTTAAGGATAGAATATTCAAAAAATCATAATTCTGGTAAGAAAAATAACAAAGTCAATATCCACTTCTGAAATTAAGGCATTATAAAAATTATGTTATACAAGATTATGGGAAGAATAAAGGTGTGAATTGGAGCCAATGAACTAGTCAAGAAAGCTAAAGTCAATGAAGAGCTGACAATAGTTAATCATTTGCTTTCAAGATCTGAAAAGACTAAAAAGGTTTTGGATTTTTTGGTAGCCTGAAGTTTCTGAGCATACTTTAAAATACTGTATTATTGTTCATAATTCAGTCAAAATTGAAAATAGATCAAAGCTACATCTATTTGGTACAATTTTCCCCTAGTAAAGAGGCAGCTGGAGCACGAAAGTTTAGGATTACAGACATGAAAGTCCCATGGGGCTATTAGTTGGATGGAATTGTCCATTCACAGAAGCAGCACAACCCCCAGAGATGAGGAAAACACGAGAGTGGAAGTCAGCTCAGCACCATACCTGCTGTAATTATTCTTATCAGATGGAGCTTTGCTCCAGGCTTGAGATCTCTCTGGGTCTTTCTCTGTTAAACTGTGTGTAGTATCTTCAGCCATCATAGCAAAGCTAACAAGCTACATGCCTGATTGTCTATGTTTCTCACTTTCCCTCCCTTCATAGGGAGATGCGATCAAAGAGAGTGATCAACTAGAAATTCTCCAGGCTTTCTCACATTATGTCTGTCTGTTCAGCCATTCTCCCTTCTCTGCATTAAAAGCACCAAGAATCAGCTTACACTAACTTTTTCTTCTTTCATGTATCTTGAAGATCTTTCCATAAGGAAAAAAAACAGCAGGAGACAGTCTTAGGTCAGTTTCTTTCAAAAGCAGAATATCTCTCACTAAGAAGTATTAACTTCAGAGAAAACAGATGTATGTCCTTAAACCATTTTTTTGCTCATTACGAATGAATTCCAGCAGAGAAAGTGAAGAAAGGGAACATCACATGACTCCAGAACAGAACAGCCTCATAGGAATTTCGGCAGCCTTCCAACTCCTGATGTGAGAGCTTTGTTTCTTATTTCCTTTCTCCACTTTCCTGAACAGGAGTAGTAGGCACACTGAAGCCTGAGAGAGGTTTTAACAGAGCTGCTGCCCAGGCTATCTTTGGTTCGCACTCAATACCAGTGCACATAAAGCTATTACTGCTGAAGCTTTGTTTAGTTTTGCTTCTAAGTTCAACAGAAGGAAGCAAAAATCAGTCTTCCCCTTCTAAAAACCTTAAGATTAGGGAAAGATATCTCTGAAAGGCATCTGACATACACGGGTGATTTATATTTGCCATTGTAAGATTTGCCATAGCAAATGGTACTTTTTCACGTTTCAGATATACCCTGCAATTTTGCTTCTGAACTGGAGGGCACATCTCTACAAGAACCCACTGAACACCTCATTGGAGGCTAGGTAAGGTCCTGTGTAGAGGATCAGAAAAAACGTGGAAGAAGTGTAACTCACTCTCAATATGGAAGACAATGTTGGTGGGACTCCAAGGCCAACATCCGACAATTAAGACAACCTATGAAGAGTGAAAATACACAAAGACATATATCTCACTGACTGTATCACCTAGGAAGATGGACTGATGACTTTCTTCAATACTCAACTACATGTCTAATATTCTGTTTCTAAACCAAAGGATACAAAATGCAATCTGTGGGGCCTGAAGGCTGCAGGGAGTCATGGTCAAATGACAGGCATGTGAAAAGGGTGATTGCGAGAAGTCTTAGGGCAAAGAAAACACGCTGGGGTTTAACTATTCTCATAGAAAGTTCTTAAGGGAATGATCTTTTTCCTCTGGAGTGGACATTAGTTATGGGCTTACTTTTCTCTTGGGTGGCTCTCTGTGGCTCCACAGGATCTTTCAGAGTGACAGATGCAAGATAAGACAGACACTGTTCACTGCAGGTGAGCAGTCAGTTTCTGGAAAGCCAGTGCTGAGAACTGTCTTCCCACTACTTTAAATGCAAAGTATTTGATATGCTTCATCTATCTTCTAAAAGAGAGTTATCTGCTAATACAGGCCACCAGCTGTCATTTTAAAATACATCTTGAAAATCAAACAGGTATTTTATGGAATGTTTTTACACTTTTAAAATATGCACATATGTCAATCAGTTTTACTGATATTTTAAGCAATGTGGTAAGAAAAACCAAGTCATGTTCTATTAGGGGAAATTGTGAGAAGACACGTGCTGCAGGATGTGGTGCAGTTACTGTGAGTGACACTGGGCACAGATGGTAAATGGGTAAGGACAACCATCTCTGATCTGAATTGCCAGGAGAGAACAATTAGTGGGGAAAGCTTGCTGAGACTGCACACAGCACAGAAGTGACAACAGGGAGTTCCTTGAAGAAAGAACTATGGCTCAAAAAAGAAAGAAAATAAGGCGCTTGGTTAATAGACACAGACAGTTTAGATCTGATGGAAAAAAAAGGGTGAGTGAGGCGAAGTCAGAGAAGACATCAAGCGTCAATCCTTCCCAAGGCAGGACAACAAACCCAGGAGAAGTCACTGCACAGAAAAACCTCTGTTAGCTAAAATGTATCCCATCAGGGACATATATTAAGCTTACTAACAAGATATGAGTGGCCGTGGACAGCACTTTGTAAAATCTCATCTTATGGAATGTGGGTTTCCATATAAGTAAGCAATTAATCCATAGCCTGTGAGAGCTGAAGAGGCTGCTAGAGCTGTTCCAGCCAACCAGGCATCTTTATGAAAGCTTGACTCCCACGGCTAGCAGGTGGGCACTCAGCAGGCAAGGAGCATCTGGGAGCTGAGGCTCCTCCCACATCCAGGCCCCTCACCCATTCTGAGTTATACAGCACATAGTATTATATGACAATCTAAGCAACATTCTATTAAGAGTAATAAAGACAATTACTGGAAGCTAATGTAGTATTTAATAACAATTAATCCCTGGTAAGGTTGTTTAAAATATTAACTTGTTTAGCCCTGACAAAGTCTAAATGCATGACTAGTACTAATGCCACTTCTACATCACATATGGCAATATATAAAGATAAAAGGGAAAAGAATTATCAATGTATACTGTGAAATTGATAATATTTATCTAAAAATACTTAGAAAAAGGATATGGACTAGACGATTATTCTAAATATGGTTTCATGCTTTGACTCCAAAAATGAGAGACCCTCACACACTCTACTCTCTGTTTCTGTTTAGACGTCTTTGTCTCTCAGTTCCTATATCTATAAGATGGTGTTGAGATGCAAAAGAGGAAATTTATGAAACATAAACTAATTTGAGAATGCAAGGGAGAATAGCAAGGAAAAGAAGCTCTGTTTTGTAGTTAAATTTTGTTTCTTCACTCCCTCATCTTCACATATTCTTGACTGGGAATAGAAGTTAGCTTTTCTAATGTATGTTTTCAAAAATTAAAAAGCAGCATTAGGCTGTTATAATAAACTGAAGGTGAAATCTGGTAACTGCACTAACAGAAAGGCAAGAGATAGTCATTTGGTGTGATGTTTAAGGCTTTAGCATCTTAACAACTAACAAAAAATGTCATCAGCTTTAACACCTGAGTTTGGGTGAGACACTCAACACATCTGTAATTACAAAAGACAATAAAATTAGGTCACCTACTTTCAAAGTTTCATTTGTTCATTAGCCATGGATTCATGCAGCAGTCTCTCTTACCCACAGCTAAAAGGCCTCTTTACGTTGAGTCTTAACTACCTGTTACTTCAGATAATCCTGTTACATAACATTTGTGATTATGATTATTATCAGATACAGAGATTTTCCCAACTCAGAGCCAGCTTTTCTTACCTCAAATAAATTCTGATGAAGCAGCAGCAGAAAACTCACAAGGATAATGAGACTATGGTCTACAGAAAGACCTTCCCTTAAGAGCTCAGGTAAACTGGAAAGACAAGAACTCAGATTTTCAACTAGACCATTCAGATTTTTTTTCCTCCTCCTTTAAAGTTTTCAGACAAAAACAGAAGTTTATGTTTCCTTGCCTCACTTCACAACCACCTTCAATTCTCTATCCTAGTCATCTCCCTCTGGCTCCTATGTCCTCGACCTGTGTGGTCCACTGGGCCCTGCTTGCGACACATGCACTAACAAGTGCCCAGAAACCTGCCAGTGAAGAAGCTCCCTTTCTCTTGCCTGCTACCTGATGCAAAGACACTCTCCAGATGGTGCTACTTCTCCTGACATCCTCACTCATTTATGGGGGAATGTTCATATGTCAGTCATTGTGTAGGTCTAGCTGAGGCAGACATCACTGCAGTGAGCTCCTGGGTGCAGCAACCCTGTCATGACTGGAGTATCTGGCAGGCAGTACCCATCTCCACCTGTAGGCTCACACAACTTTAGCATTCCCTATTATTCCACAAGGTTCCCCCCACTCTGATATTTTCAATGCCAAAGTGGCAATTGAAAGAAAAGAGGACATCCATCCCTGGAGCCTGGGTGGGCCACTAAGCCACGTGCCAGGTCCCAGGTAAAGAATTCTGCCATCACCATCAGCCCGTCTTCCCCTCTGGCCCACCAGGGACCCTCACTCATGGTCCACAGAGGACATACTGCTACTCAGAATTCAACAAAGTCTAAAGGAAACTCAAGCAAAGCTCTAAGGGACAAAGGCCATACATCAGAAGTCCTCTAAAATGATCCTACCACATGGGAGAGATTCTTCACATCCAGCCCAAAGATAAGTAAACCTCTTTTTTTTTTTTAACCATACTGCTCCTTTCTAGTATTAATCACTATAGATTAACTTTTCCATACAGCCACCCCAAAAATATATACAACTCCAGGGATTATACGACTCACCCACACATATCACCAATATAATAAATTGTAAAAGTTCACTACCATACTAATATTCACCCCCTGTCTACTTAACCTGACTTAACTGATGTACTAACAGCCTAATAGCCTCATCTAGGAAATAACACTAACAACAGACAAATGTACTCAACTCCAAGGCAAGCACTAGTAATAACTGTCCCAGAGCAGTACTACCAACTAAATCAGTTCAGTCAAAAACACACAGAAATTGAAAAGTCTTAAGAGACAAAACAACAATGCCCAAGTCAAAGTGCAGATCCATGAGAAACAAAACCCAAGAAGACAAATCTCCCACTGAAAGAATTAACTCCATAATGATGGATTCCAACCAGAACAAATTCACAGATAATAGCCAAGAAAATCAGACCCAAGATAATAACTTTTAAAGTATGATCATTACCATGATTAATACTATGAAAGAGGAAATCTGGGAGGAGTTAAACAACTGCATCAACCACTTTGAAAAGGAACACAACAGACATTTGGAGGACTTGAGAAAAACAGTTCAAGAAACAAAAATAGACACAGAGCAGTTAAAACAGTCTCAGGCAGAGTTTAAAATGGAACTAAAAGACAAGTTATCTTCAACCAAAAATTCAACAGAGTCTTATCAGCAGAATTAACAAAGCAGAAAATAGAATTTCAGATCTTGAAGACAAAGTGGGAGAATTAACAAGCTCAATGGAAGGGATTGTTAAAGTCAAAACGATACTTGAGAGGAATATTCAAGAGATATGGGACACCCTGAAGAAGCCTAACATGTGCAATCATGGAATACCAGAGCAAGAATCCCAAAATACCACACCTGAGGAAATTTTTCAAATTATCATAGATGAAAACTTCCCTCAACTAAAGAATAAGAGGCCCATCCAAATACAAGAGGAATTCCGCACCCCAAACAGATGTGACCAAAATAGAAAATCGCCATGGCAAATAATAGTCAAAACACTCCACATTCAAGACAAAGAAAAGGTGCTGAGAGCATCAAGAGAAAAAAAAACAAGACACTTTTAAAGGTAAACCTATTAAAATAACAAATGACTTCTCAATGGAAACAGTAAAAGCAAGAAGAGCTTGGAGAGATGAACTTCAAGTATTAAATGAGCAAAAATGTCAAACCAGACTGTATACCCGGAAAAACTATCTGTTATGATCGAGGGAGAAAGAAAAGTTTACCAGCACAAAGATAACTTGAAGGCTTACATGTCTACCAAACCAGGCTTTCAAAAAATGATACTTTGCTTTGCTAAAAATAATACTCAAGCTTGAAGAAAAAGACAAACGTATCCAGGAGGACAGAAGAGAAGTATAATACAACCAAAACATAAATGTCAAACAATATATTTACAAAAGCCATTAACATAAAAAATGTCCAGAATTAAAAATAATTTCTTCATTATAACATTAAATGTCAATGGTATTAACTCACTGATCAAGAGATACAGATTACAAACTTGGATTAAAAACCACAACCCATCAATCTGCTACCGTCAGGAAACTCATCTCACCACAAAAGATAGGCACATCCTAAAAATAAAAGGCTGGTCCAAAATTCTGCAAGCTAATGGAACCAGAAAATAGGCAGGGGTAGCCATTATGCTATTGGACAAAGTGAACTTCAAACCCAAAAAAATCGTAAGAGACACAGATGGATACTACATTTTAGTCATAGGTACAATTCACCAGGAAGGTTTCACAATACTAAACATGTATGCACCTAATATGGGTCCCTCCACATTCATTAAGCAAACCCTACAGCGTCTAAAGTCGAGAAATAAACCCCCAAATAAATTCTTGGGGATTTTAACACCGCCCTCTCAACATGAGATAGATCAACAGGCCAAAAGCTTAACAGAGACACTTTGGACATAAATCAAACCTCAAAGAAATGGACGTTATAGATCTCTATCGAACTTTTCATCCACTCACCAAAGAATACACATTTTTCTCAGCAGTACATGGAACTTTCTCCAAAATAGATCACATATTGGGCCACAAAATGAATCCCTACATATACAGGAAAGTTGAAATTCTAGCCTGTACCCTATTGGACCACCATGGTCTAAAGCTTGACATCCACAACACAATAAACAACAGAAAATACACTAACTCCTGGAAACTTAACACTATAATGCTGAATGAGAATTGGATTCAGGAAGTAATTCAAGATTTCCTGAAAGTGAATGATAATGAAAATGCAACTTATCAAAATCTTTGGGACACAATGAAAGCTGTTCTAAGAGGTAAGTTTATAGCTCTTAAGGCCTACATCAAAAAAATGGAAACATCACAAATAAATAACTTAACAATGCAGCTTAAAGCTTTAGAGACACTAGAGCAATCTAATCCCAAAAGCAGTAGAAGAGAGGAAATTAGCAATATAAGGGGAGAAATATCCGAAATTGACATTAGGAAAACAATACAGATAATCAACCAGTCAAAAAGCTGGTTCTTTAAAAAAATCAATGATTGATACACCCCTAGCTAAATTAAGCAAAAGTAAGAGAGAAAAAATCCAAATTAACAAAATTAGAAATGAAAATGGAGTTATCACTACAGATACTCAAGAAATTCAGAGTATTATAACATCATATTTCAAAAACTTATACTCTGTGAAATTTGACAACACAAAAGAAATGGATAAATTCCTAAGTAGGCACAACTTACCGAAATTGAATCAGGAAGTTGTGAATTACTTAAATAGTCCTATAACAAATGAGGAAATTGATGAAGTAATCTCGAATCTTCCCACCAGGAAATGTTCTGGACTAGATGGATTCAGCACAGATTTCTACCAGACATTTTTTTTTCTACCAGACATTTAAGGAAATAATAACACAATACTCCTTAAACTGTTCCATCAAATAGCAAAGGAAGGAACACTACCAGATTCTTTCTATGAAGCTAATATCATCTGAATCCCAAAACCTAATAAAGATACACATAAAAAAGAAAACTATAGGCCAATCTCTTTGATGAGCATGGATGCAAATATTCTCAACAAAGTCTTAGCAAATTGGATTCAAAAACATATCAAAAAGATCATTCACAGGGACCAAGTAGGCTTCATCCCAGGCACACAAGGTTGGTTCAACATATACAAATCAATAAACGTAATCCATCATATAAAACAGTCTAAAATTCAAGGCCACATGATTCTCTCGATAGATGCAGAACAAGCTTTTGACAAGATCCAATAGCATTTTATGATAAAACCCTACAGACAGTTGGAAAGGAAGGAACCTTTGTCAATTTAATAAAAGCTATATACAACAAGCCCAAGCAAGGATTATACTCAATGGGGAAAAACTTGAAGCATTTCTGCTTCGATCAGGACCTAGACAAGGCTGTCCACTCTCATCACTTCTATTCAATATTGTACTTGAAGTCTTAGCTGAAGGCACATGACATGAAAGGGAGATTAAAGGGATTCAAATCAGCAAAGAGGAAGTCAAGTTGTCTCTGTTTGCTGATGTCATGATCTTATACCTGAGTGATCCCAAAAACTCCACCAGGAAACTACTGGAACTAATACAGAAGTTCAGCAGGATACAAAATAGACATACAAAAATCAGTGGCCTTCCTATGCACAGAATGGAAGAAGTGAAAAAGCCCTGAGAGAAACAATCCCATTTACTATAGCCTCTAAAAAAATGATATACCTTTGTATAAACCTAACCAGGGAAGTAAGAGACCTTTACAATGAAAACTTTAAAACCCTAAAGAAAGAAATTACAGAAGACACTAGAAGGTGGAAAGACCTGCCATGTTCCTGGATTGGAAGAATCAATATCATAAAAATGACCATCCTACCAAGGCAATATAAGATTCAATGCTATACCAATCAAAATCCCAGAGCAATTCTTTAAAGAAGTTGACGAAACAATCTCAAAATTCATATGGAGGCACAAAAGACCCAGGAGAACAAAAACAATCCTGAGTAACAAAAACACAGCTGGAGGTATTACCATACCAAACCTTAGACCATACCACAAATCCATAGTTATAAAAACAGCCTGGTACTGGCTCCAAAATAGACACACAGATCAATGGATAAGGGTTGAAGACCCAGATATAAGCCCACACAACTACAACCATTTGATCTTTGACAAAGGGGCCCAAAAAATCCAATGGAAAAAGAACAGTATCTTCAACAAATGGTGCTGGCAAAACTGAATCTACACATGCAGAAGATTAAAACTGGACGCTTACTTGTCACCATGTACAAGACTTAATCCCAAATGGATCAAGGACCTCAATATAAGGCCAGAGACTACAAAAACCTTAGTTGAAAGGGTAGGGAACTCCCTGGAGCTGACTGGACTAGGCTAACAGTTCCTAAACGGACATCCAATAGCACAGTCACTACAACCAAAACTCAACAGATGGGATCTTATGAAATTAAAGAGCTTCTGTTCAGATAAAGAGATTGTACCTCGAGCACAAAAGCAACCCCCAGAATGCGAGAAAATCTTCACTAACCATATATCTGATAGAGCTCTATTATCCAGAGTGCATAAAGAACTTAGATATCTAAACACCAAGGCAACAAATGGGCCAATTAAAAAATGGGCCTTGAAACTTAAAAGAAACTTTACCAGGGACAAAATTAAAAGTTCTAACAAATATCTTAGAAAATGCTCTACATCCTTAGCCATCAGGGAAATGCAAATCAAAACTTCCCTGAGATATCATCTCACTCTGGTCAGCATGGCAAAAATCCACAATACAAACAATATCAAATGCTGGAGAGGATGTGGTGAGAGGGGAACGCTCTTACATTGCTGGTGGGAATGCAGGGTCATGCAACCACTCTGGCGAGCCATCTGGCGATTCTTAAAGAAGTTAAAGATTGAAATGCCATATGACTCTGCTATTCCACTTTTGGGAATAACCCCACATACAGCAAAAATTCACCTTGATAGCACAAACACGGCCATGTTCATAGCAGCACTGTTTACAATAGCAAAGTCATGGAATCAACCCAAATGTCCAACAGTTGATGAGTGGATAAGGAAAATGTGGTATATCTATACAATGGAATACTACTCAGCCATCAAAAATGATGAATTAATTCAATTTGCTGGGAAATGGATGGAATTAGAAACAATTATGTTGAGTGAAGTATCCCAGACACAGAAAATTAAGTGCCGTATGTACTCCTTAATAGGTGGATCCTAGTACCAAACCCACTTAGAGAAACACTCAAAGATAAATCACTGTAATACCGACAGTAATTGCAAAGATTATAAACAGGAGAGAAAGGGAAGGAGGGCACCACCAGAAACAAGGAGAGAGAGGATCATGCTACAGCAGAGATAATAGGCCACCATCAAGGACTGCAAGGAGTGACATCCAATACCCATCAGGATAGAGCCAAGGGCATGCAGGTGCAGCAAAACTGAAAAAAAAAATCAACAAACCCTAATTAAGAACATCAGAGACTCTTTATCAACCACCTGGAATCAGGCCTGCCTAATCTCTTCCCATCCTGAAGCTCAGGGAAATTTGCAGAAGAGGGGGTAGTAAGATTGTAAGAGCACAAGGATGGGAGGAGTTATGATATGCAAGATACTCCACACAAGTTAGGGCTGAAGCAATTATAATAGGACTCTGCATGATCTGCGCAATGACCAACATATCATTGACCCTTCAAAGTCTAGCATGGATTAAAGGCACTAGGATTCTTAGAAGCAAGGGATTAACAGCCACAATAATGTTCCTATACTTAAGGGGAACACAAGAAAGAGTTCTAGGAAATGCCACTGAGTCCTTACACCTCATCAGAGAGGAGGACCCAGAGGAAAGTTTGACATGCACATTAAAGGATGCTCCAGGGATGAGGGGAGGGGTCACTGGGAGAAAGGGAAGGAGGGGGGAAAGGAAGGGAAAAAGGGAGAAGGGAGCAGGAAGGTCCAGGGAGGGGTGGAAGGAAGGAGGGGACTGGGGTACCTATTAAGTTTGTAGGAGTGGAAAAATAAATAAATAGATAGATAGATAGATAGACGATAGATAGATAGATAGATAGATAGATAGATAGATAGATAGATAGATAGATAGATAGATAAAAACAAATATTACTTCCTACTGCCAAAATACAATCCTACTTCACTTCTAAAAGAAAAAAGAAAAGAGGACAAAGTTCCATGCAGGTGACCTTTACACTTCCTGTGAGGATTCTAGATTTTCTTTCAATCTTGCCTTTGTTTCTGAGCTTATAAAATTTTAACAGTCATAGAAACAAAGCAAAATGCAGTTCATACAAGCAAGTAGGCATAAGCAAAGAAAAATAACTCAATGCCAGAAATGAGAAGCTGTCCCAGTTTGAATATGAATTGCTCTCTCATATTCATATTTTCATAAGTGTTTGAATACTTAAATGATGTTAGTGCTTGAAAAGGCCCTGGCAACTTTAGGAGGGGGATTCTTGGTGGAGGATGGCAAAGGCTGTGGGCCTTCAGGATTTGGCATTCTGGCCCTACTTCCTCTTGCAGCTTGGTGCTGTACCTGAGTCCCCTCCAGTTTCTGCTGCCTACCATAACCTTTCTACCATAATGTATTATATCTCCTCTCTAGAACTGTAAGCTAAATAAATCTCCATTTTTCTCTCCATAAGTTGTATATAAATATTTTCTAGCAGTAGCAGCAGCAACAGCAGCAAACAAAGTAACTTCAACAGGAACTAAGTGCAAATGACATGAAAAAGGCACTGGATTCAATATCAGCACAGTGAGGGCATCTATCTCTAATACAAGTACAAAGAAGAATCCATGGTAGGACTTCCTGAAGTAGGCACTATGCAGGAAAGAAAAAGAAAAGGACCAAGGAAGAAAGGACATTGATTTTGTTTACTATGTAAATGTGAGTCTGTGTTTGGCACTTTTGTGGCTATGATAACAACATCTTATCGCTCTCCTTGGCTTTGATCAATTTGGCTATGTGATAAATCAAGTAATTTTCAACATGTCATTTCTGTTATTCATCAGTACTAGAAAATGGCAATCTTCTGCCTCATTGGCACCTTGATTGACTGATCAAGAAAGTCTTGCTCAGAAATGTAGAGTAGGTGACATTTCCTATTTAAATCTTTTGTATTTTCTCAAACGCTTCCATATTTTTTGTTCA
This sequence comes from Typhlomys cinereus, assembly GCA_023101885.1. NCBI lineage: Eukaryota > Metazoa > Chordata > Mammalia > Rodentia > Platacanthomyidae > Typhlomys > Typhlomys cinereus. The sequence continues at coordinate 3,158,759 of JALPQD010000050.1, read as the reverse complement.
TTAATACTCATTTATTTGCATATGGATCTATGCTAAAGACTATAGTCACTGAGAGTACCACTTTGCTAAAAGCATGTTAAGCACAAGAGCGCAAAAATAAAAGATTCAGCTTCTGCTTCCAGACAAAATCAAGTACCAGATATTGACCTCACCCTTCTGTGTGAAACAGTTAAAACATCTTAGAAAATAATGGTTCCTAATGAGTTACATATCAGGTAGGATGTCAGGAAGGGAGTGATTGCTGAAATATGAAACAAACATGAGGAGATCTATGGATGTTCTAATTTGCCACCTAAATAAAACCATCAAGTCACAACACAAGGCGAAAACAAAACAGAACAGGAAGAGTATAGTGTTCTCCTTAAACCACAGCTAGGGGCCCAATGAAACCAGGGCTGCCGTAACATATTATAGGAAAATAAAGAGGAGAAACTTGCATCAAGAGAAACTCCAAAACCTGTGAAAGGCCCCTTGGCAAATAAGTACTGTTAACGGCATAAAGAAGGGAAGCTAAGAAAGGGCATAACTTCAGGAAGAATGCCCAGAGAGTACACACAGATAAATTGTGTTTATTCCCAAAGGCCAGGGTTAGAAATCTCAGAATTCACAGGGCACTATTTACAATATCAAGGAGGATATTATTTCAGAATTGTAGAAAAGTCAACTCCGGTCTAAATACATCTCCTATCATACTTAAAACCCCAAAGCAAGTCTAAGAATATATTAGTTTTCCAAGCAGTTTGCACAGCATAAATAGCTGAAGATTATATTGGGAGAATATAACTACATGGAATCAGACAAGACAGAATCCATAACATATGACATCATATAAAATTCCTTGGTATTTTTGATGATTAATTTTGATTTGCGATTCCACTGAATTGACCAATGACTATGAGATTTGTGAGGCTATTAATGAAGGGTGTTTGTGATGGGTTCTTGTTTTCAAAGACAAATAGATAATGAAAGTTTTGATGTGATTGATAGCAATTCCTTGACAGGTATAGTTTCATACCATTATCTGCTGGCATTATTAGGAAGCATGGACAGGGTTTAGGGCAAGCCTAGTTGCAAAAAATATAAAAATGGGGTTGTGTCACTGGTACTTACTTTCCTGTAGTTCCTTGCTGTGTGCTGCCACATATTCCTACCATACTAGTGTGCTACCCCAAGTACATGGGGACAGAATTTAGGTCAAAATAACGCAAAAATAACTAATTCAACATTCACGAAAGAAAGCACAGTCTATAAAGAGTAGAAAATGAAACTGAATCAAAACCATTGATTAAGAAGAGCAGAAAAATGAAATAAACCTAGGTATTTAATGTATTTAAAAATCTACAGGAAATTCCATATAAGTTAAATAGGAGTATAGAAGAGATTTACATAAAAGAAGAACCACCAAAACAAGCTTCTTATTATTAAGATGACTGGTACATGAATGAAAAGGACAAATTAGAATTGAAGAAGAAAAGATAAACTGATCTGAAGATTCAGTAATACAGGCATCAACTGAAACGTCTTTGGTCAATACAAAGAAAAAAATGAATGGGAAACATGAGCATCAGAGACAATTGTGTAACAATTGGTGAAATTTTTAATTTATTTTTTTTCCCAATCATAAAAGCTCAATAGGTACCCTGGCCCTCTCCCTCACTCCACCCTTCCCCAGTCCCCCTTTTACCCTCCTCCCCTTTTCCCCTTCCTTTTACCCCCCTCCCTTCCCTTCTCCCAGTGCCTCCCCAACTCCCTTACATCCCCTGGAGCATGCTTTTGTGTGAATGCCAAACTTTCCTCTGAGTTCTCTGCTCTAGTGAAGTGTAAGGACTCAGTGGCATAGCCCAGAACCCTTTCTTGGGCTCCCCTTTAGCATGCATACACTATTATGACTGTTACTCCCTTGCCTCTAAGGATCCTAGTGCCTGTGATCCATGCTAGATCCATGCTTTGGGGGGTCTTTGACATGTCAGTCAGACAATTGGTGAATTAACATGATTCAGTCTTGTAAATGAAATTGCTGGAGAGAAGGAGCAAGGAGTAGGCGGAGAAGGATGAATGGCTTAAAAGTTTCCAAATTTGATAAAAATTAGATGAAGTAACAATCAAGAAGTTCAAGAAACCTGATGCATAACAGCAAGCATACCTAAACACTTTATAATCATACTATGATACAAACTGATGAAGCATAAGAGCAAGCATACCTAAACACTTTATAATCATACTATGATACAAACTGATGATAAGAGAACATTTTAAAAGCAAAGGAAACTGTATAATCTACTAAGGGAAACACAGGTAATTATAATGGCAGATTAATCTTTTTGGCCAAAATCATGTAATCATTTCATTAAATGAGAAGACAAAACATTTAGACAACTCTGATATCCATTTCTGATAACAGTTCTTTAGACACTAGGAAAAGAAAGGAACCTCCTCAACTAAATGAAAGGAACTATTAAAAACAAGATTCAAATAAATCAAAACCCTAAAGATGAAATCATCTGCAATGGTTATAAGCTGATTTTCTAAGATTAATAAGACAAAGATGTACACTATCACCATTTCTGTTATTTTTTGGAGATTGTAGTCAGTGCACCAGGGCAAAAAAGTAAATAAATAAATAAAAAGGAGTAAAGTTTGAAAGAAATAAAGAAGCATACTACCTTCATAAACAAAATGAAAGGTTGTTATAATATTAGAATGATTTCAGTATATAAGATAGATATCAAACTAGTAATTACATTTTAATATATTAGCAATAGAGAGATAATTTTTAAATAAATATACAATAGTATAAAATCTTAAATAGCTATAAATCTGACAAGATATACAAGCTCTGTAGATTAGATTGAAAACTATGCAACACTGTTGAGATAAACTAGAGATGACCTGAATAAATGGGATACGTACTATGTCCAAATCGATTTATACATTAAACAAAATAAAATAGCTTTTAGCAGAGACTAACTGGTAGATTCTAAAAATGAAAATGGGAAAGACATAACTTCAAGACATTAGGAAATGATGGCAATCCAGACTAGTAGTACTGGCATCAAGACCAAAGACTCTAGGGGTACTCACATGCAGTCAACTGATTCTCAACCATATTGCAAAGGACATTTAGTGGAGAAAGAATAATAGTCTATTCTACAAATAGTGAAAAAATTGGAAAACTGTATGCCAAAAACACTTTTATGAATTATATTGTAAGCCAAAATCAACTGGAAATGTATCACAGAACTAATATAAAACCTAAAATTATGCTAGGCATGGTGCCATGCTATAATCCCAGCATTTGGTAGAGGTAAGAGGATCGAGTTCATGATCAGTCTTGGCAAAAAAAAGAGTTTGGGCTTCATGACTACATGCAGCCCCTTTTTTTCCTTTCATCTTTTTATTCTTTCGGAGCTTCATAAATGAATACAGTGAATTTATATTTTCACTCCTTAACTACCAATCCTATTTCTTTCCTTTTCTCATATCAACCCTTTTCTGTCCAACTAGTCTGCCTCCGACTTTCCTGTCTTTTCACCTTCATCCTAGCTGTGTAGAGGTCAGAGCAGAGTTTCCTTCACCCCACTGTCCATTCAGTAGGGAACTTCCACTCTGGTGATAAAGAGCATGGCCTGGACATTGGGAGGAACAGACACCAGAACAAGGTCTTTTGTAGAACAAGGCCTGGTTCCTGATGGCATGTGCTTTGGCACTGGCTGGAACATGAATAAGTAGATCAGTGGGTGTACCATTGAAGAAAGCATCTCCTAAACAAACAACAAGCACCCTACAACTTTAATTATAGAAGAAAAGCTTTAAGACTGGAGTAGGCCAAGAGATTTTTCTTTTCTTTCATTGCAGCAAAATTCTGTTCTTTGTCTTTTAAAAGTAGATGCTAAGAGAATAAAAAGACATCCCACCAAATGGAAAAGACATTTGTAAACCATGCATCTGAAGTTTTCCATATAGCATATGTATAGAACTCACAGGCCAGTGAACAGAAAGCTAACAGTTTAATAAAAAACAGATAACTGAACACAATTTGACTGTAGAGGACATTCATGTCAAGTAAAGGAAAAGCTGTTCTACTAAATTAATAACTAGGGAAATAAAAGTTAAAATCCCTATCAGGTTTTAAAACCACATATCAATAGAAATTGAAGCAACAGGCACAATTCTCTGCATACTGTCAATGGCATAACAACTTTAAAAACAGAGCACTGGGCTGGAGAGACGGCTCAGGGGTTGACTCTGCCTCCCAAGCAGAAGGTCCTAGTTCAGATCCTAGTTCTCATGTAAAAACATCAGGCAGAAATGGCGGCAAACTGCACTTCTGGTTCTGGTGGGCAGACCCTGGAAACCCCCAGAGTGAAGCAAAATGGAGGTAGAAGCAATCCAGGATGATTCCTGAAGTCACCCTTGAACTTCCATAGGGCTCAGAGCCCTCTTTCTCTCTCTCTTTCTCTCTCTCTCTCTCTTTTTCTCTCTCTCTCTCTCACACACACACTAAAGTTAAAAAATAAAAATGGATTGTCAAGTATTTTGAAAGCTAAGTTTCCATTCACCATATGACCCACTACTCTATATAAATTGTTTTACAAATCCACTTGATTCTTCCATAACATTTAGAAACAACAAAACTAGAATCAACCAAAATTTCCACCAGTGAAAAATCTGTGGCATAACCAAAATACAATGGAAGTTCAGGAATAAAAAAGGACTAGATACTGACAACAGCAACAACATAGGATGAATCACCACCATGGCAGAAACTATAGTTTGTTTCTAATTATTCAAAATTTAGCAAAATAAAATAATCCATGAGAACAACAAAGGTTACATGGGGATAGAAATGGGGATAGAAGGAGAAAGAAAGAAAAAACAGAGATGACCATTATGTACAGATGAATCTTGGCAAGTGATATACATATGACTGTTTTGAATATAAGAATGGTTTCACAGGTGTATAGACATATATGTCAAAACTCACACACTTCAAACATATTCAATTTATAATATATTATACTTTAATAAAGTGATAAATATTGAAAACAAATAACAGTGTTAATAAAGGTAAAAAAATTTAGCATGAAACATAGCTTCATTTTTGTTGTAGGATAGTGCTTTATAAATTTTAGTGAATCAATGTCCTGTGTTAAACACACAAAATTCTTAAGTCTTCTGTGAGTATAATGTCATGACGGGAGATTCAAACTACCAAAAAACAATAATAAAACTGGAAATCTTTCATTTACTTTAGGAAACAACAGTCTCAATGAGACTCAGTTTTAGTGACTTAAGGGGAAAAATTACTGTCAGAGACATTTGGGAGAAGTAAAAGAGGAAAGAAGAAAGGAGGAATGGAAGGAAAGATAGAAGGAAAGGGAACAAGCAAGATTACCAATATGTATAAAACAAGGATGAATTCAAGAAAGTTTGTGTGTGTCCTTATTCTCAACTTGAATCAAAACTGCTGTGCTTATACAGGTAGGCAGCCGTCTATTTTTCTCACATCCCTGTCTTTCACTCCTGATCACTCTGCAGATCCCACTACCCACACTAGCCTCACAATTTCAGTCACTCACTGACTTCATCTAAGTCAACGGAGCTTTATGAAGTGACAGACAACAGATTCCCAAAGGAATGACTGTTGCTGATGTCATCCACAGCTTTCTAGCCTTCTCTCTAGTCTGGTTTACAGCTCCAGATGCTCTGTAAGGCTGTAAGGCACCTCAAATTCACTAACAGTGTAACTGAAGAAGCAAAGGTCTTCTCTGCGAGGACACTACCTCCCTAACTAACACAGACTTGGAAGGCTGAAAGGAACAAAATGCCATGTTTAAAATTAACAAACAGAAATGTCAAACTGTATTCGTGAGAAGACTCAACCACATGAAAATACTGACAGATGGATGAAAATTAGAAAGACATGTGCAAAAATGAAGATAAAGATGTTGTTAGGAGTTTTGTTTTTCTCCCTCCTGTTTTCACAAACTGTCTTTACTAATGCTGTATTGTCTTTAAAGAATAAAAGAAGTATTATTGACAGCTGCTAGCTTGAAGGCTTTTTCATTTCATCTAGCTGAAATGAATCTGAGACTTCTATTCATTTGGGAGAAAAAATGAGAAAAATAACATTTATGTTGCTCCTGTGGTGGGTGGATTGAGTTGGGGCGGATTTGTTTGACTGCCAATTACTGGTAACAGTTATCTGGTTGTTATACATTTAAGAAATGTGTCTAGGAGTGTTCAGTCAGCTTAGAAAGTGCCTATCCTAACTAATCTCCTATTCATCAGGATGAAGAATGACCCTGGCTAATTTGGCATGAGGCCTTCACCTCACTATAAGCACAGTGAGCGATGCAATAAGCCCTATCAATGTCTGGGCTGAACACGTGTCTCCAGGGAATAACACTACTGTGGCAAATTATCTACAATAGGAAACAAGCTCCTGTGAGCTCACTGCGTGTCAGGAAAGCAAATCAGGCTGAGCGAGAATACTGATCCGAGTGCCAGCCAGTCAGCAAAGCTGGCATCGATGTGAGGCAGGAGGGTGCACATATTATTGCTGAACGGAGTGCAAACTGGTTCATCCTTGTGGAGAACGTTTGTCAAAATATGTAAAAATGCTGGAGTGTACTAAACAATCTTCTTTAGGATTATTCTTTAGGGAAAACTGCACGTGCGGAAAACTCAAGGTAGGAAAATATTGGAGCAGCCCCTCAATCTTCAGTAGTTGTACAAATATATGCCCACCAAGAGCAGATTCCATGAGGCTTCTAAGAGTTATATGAAATGCTGGGAAAGATGTCTATGACTGAGATAGGTGAAAAAGAAAAGATAAACGCAACAGTGTTTATACCATTCTTTAATGAAACACACACCACTCACAAATCCATGTTGTTCAGGAAGTGGCTGCACAGGAACAAGAAAAAGGATAGGCATAAACTTTTTAATAAAACTTGCTAAAGATTATGAAAATATGAGAACTTAACTTCTAAATTACAGCTTCCAAAATCTAATAAGATTCTGAGTGCTTTTTAATATAGGAAATTAAAACACATATGAGCTTACGAGCACGGGGCACATATCTGGATTCCCAGGGTCAGGAGGTTGAGGCTGAAGGATCACTGGTATGAGTCGTGTGCTGGCCTGGCTTGTATATTAAGTTCCAGACTAACCAGAGGTAGACAGAAGTAAAGCTAGAGGTAGATCTAGATAGAAAATGAGAATACCAGGATCGAATAAAGTGGAGTAGGCACATGATATCGACCCAAAGAACAAATGGGAAAAATAGAATGTGATGAAGTTAAAAAACAGAGTTTCATGATACAGATATTGGGAGCAAGAAATTCCTAACAGGGAGGGAACATGGAACAAATTATGAAAAAAATAAGACCACTGGCTGTGACTCTCTCCTTGCTACTCCCTTTACCTATTGAATTCTGAGTAAATGCAGTCAGGAGAGCATGTGGGATGGAATGTTAAAGAACGACTGAAAGTGAGAACTTCTAGACAGGGGAAGTATCAGCATTAGAGGACAAGCCTAAGAATTAAAGAGTTATGAGAGGAAGAACTCCAAGTTCTCAGTCAAATGAAATAGGCCTAGCTATGCCAATTTTGAGTACAGCCAGCAGGCAGTCTCCAGCTGACTAGATCCACCAGGGTCCACCCACAAGGAGGGCTGCTGACACCATCTAAGGCAGGACTGTCTGGACCAGCCTATAGCCATCAAGACCTCTAGAGAAGGTTGAGGACAAAGCTGGGTGTCTTCATGAGCTGCTGCAGCAATTCAACCACAGCCACCGCAGCACCATCTGTTAAGTGCCATGTGTACTCTCAAAAAAAAAAAAATCCAGTTTGGTCTTAAAAATACTATTTGCCTCACAAGAAACCATCTTTCCAGGGTTCTACCTTGCAGCCTGCTTTACGTAATATTAATCAGAGATGCCAGTTCTGACTGGGCGGAATTGTGCCATTAAACCTTAAAGCTCTGCCAAAATGTGTCACTTCACCCAAATTTAACAAGTTTGGCTAAAACAGTTTATATCCCAAGGTCCTCTGACCTGCAAATCTGCTGGACTTGAGTTGCAATTTTGCCTGATATGGAATTGAAACCTTTAACTCATGATAAGACTAGTTTCATGAAAATTCAGTGAATTGTAACATTACATGTGTTTACATGTGATTGAAAAGGAAATAAAGACTTTGAATTTCCTAATGAATTCTCATGGAGGCCTTAAAAGCTGTTTGTTCCCTGTTCACTGTGGCTCCCTTAGCATTGACTCCACCCTCATGCCCCACCTACCTGGGACACTGGAATAGTGCACCCTTCCAGAAGACATGCCCTCAGCTTTGTCAGTACCTGATGTACGCAGGGCTATAGAGGAGGAAGGATCTTGTTTGAGTCTGGTCAAACAATGCACTGGCCACCCAGTGTTGGTCACTTTGCAGCCTTAGTCAGGACTTCTTGCCTGCTGGCTCAGCCTGCCAGAAGTCAATGTCCTGATCATAGGTCCCTGCCCACCAGTCTGGGTGCAGGGGCCTGCAGAGGAGGCTTCTAGTCTCATCCTGTTGATGAGTCTGTGTCCCCCACCTCTGGACCAGCTGTGGTCCAGCTCCTGTCTGTCATTCAGTCTTCTGTGTTTTCCTTCCTAGTGCTATGAGTAATCTGTGTCTCATCTGATACATCTGATCAGGATAAGGACAGGGCAAGAATTTAGAAAGACTTTTAAGTTTCTGGATTAAGTACTAATGGTACTTCTGTTTGTTGAAATAGGAAAACTTAGAGAATAAATCTAAATGATTTTGTTTGTGACATATCGTGGCTAAGAATGGTTCCAGCTGATATTCTTAATGGGCATCATGAGGATGGACAGTAAAGAAGCTGTATATTCAAGGCCAACAATGACTTAACATTTACCACATGGTACCATAACCTGCTTTCTGGTGTTTCAACCTGGCCACACAGTGAATTTCAGGACAGAAGGACTCATCTTTTCCATCATAACATCTTTTCCATCAGTAACAATAATGCATTGAAAGGCTTAGCAATCCTGTTGTAATTTAGTAATACTTGCTGAGTTGTTTCACAATTCAGCAATTCTTTGCTCCACAAAGAATTTCAACCTATAAATTATGAAAAATGCTATAGGACTGAAATACCAATATATAGGCATAATTTATCAAAATAACTAAATAGCTAAAATAAGTCAGAAGGCTACAATAGATATTTTAGTGACAGCAATATAATGAGAACAGCATATAGTGGCACAAAGGACGTTAAAAGAAAACTAATCACATTAAGAAAAAGGGTAAAACTTTGGAGATAAATGATGAATTGCCTAGTTTAGTGATTATCAGGCTGTGTTCCTGTGAGTTCTAGACTTTTTTGGACACATACTTGAAAGGCCTAGATGGAGAGTCAAGTGGGTGGGATATGGAGATCTCAAGATTATTGGTAAAATGTCATTAAAATTAATAATACTAATAAAATTTTTTTCTTTGAAAGCTACAGCTACTCTAATTTAATTCTATAAGATAAGAGATTAAGTCCTATTTAAGCATGTCTAGTTACAAACAACTAGTCCAGTGATTGTGGTACTTTATTCTAGATTTTATCTTTTACAATTCTTTAGTGTACTATATTTAAAATATATTACCTAATGGAACCATGAGTTCCATGCCTATAGGATAAATTGTTAAACTGTATCATTTCTACTGGGTTTAAAGGTGGTGGGACACAGAGAGAAGGTGATTTCTGGATTATGCTCTGTAGGTGCTGTTATGGCAGTTACTTTAATCGAGGCAGTGCAGCATGTCCAGGAGAGGCAACAATGCTCCACAAATATTGCTAACAGATGAATATACAAATTACTAGAACACATCCTGACTCCTCCCTTGAGTTCTAGAATTAACTAAGTATTAATCAAAAGTGAAAGACAAAGTTTCTTTACTCATATTTGAGGAAAAAGTATTATCTTTCCACTGAAAAAGAAACACATAAAAGGTAGAATCATTGCTGAAGGTACCTACAAGTCATATTTCCATTATCATATTATTTATTCATAGACTAGGCTACAATACTGTGAATAGAGCTTTATCATTTGCTTTTTTCTTTCATTTCTGAGTGAATCTTTTATCCTATCATCCAAAATGACAGGCTAGTATTATTATTGTTATGTGTCCTGAGAGTCAGTAGTAGGAGTAAATTTCCTTTTTTCATTAGTTTTTGGTAGAATATACAAGACCTTAGAGGTAAGCTATCAGCCAAGATATGCTTTCAAACTCTTACTAAGTTCCCTTAGGGGAAAGGCAATAATTAATCTGTCATTCTAGACAGTATATTGTTTCTCCACAATATTTAAAGGCCAATTTCACTGAGATAAAATTGTCATAAATAGATGAACTAAAACAAAAGAAAAGAAAGTAAAAAAAGCATTTTAAGTAAAATGCTGAAGAACATAAAAAGGAAAATTAATCTGAAGTTTTGAGATGCTAAGACAAAAATAAATTAATAACAAAAACATAACAAAGGCAATATTTTTGCCTGCTGATTCAATTTATACACAACTGGCTTGTTCCTATAAACTATACAGTAGAAATCATCCAATACAGGTAAAGAGATTTAGAAATCCACTGATTTTCTTCCATGTGAAATCTTAGTTAATGTGATGATCTGATAAGGTTTCCTCAAGCATTTGGAAGCATTCAGGTTATGCACTTCATAAGCTGTGTTTGGAAGATAGCATATATCTGATCTCTCTGCAAAGGTATTTGAAGGAGGTGATGGATAACTTGACTAACTTATTCCATCTTATACCTCTTTGGCTCGATGTTCCTTTAGCCTTGTCCACTTAGTCACCTTGAATTTCAAGAACAAGGGCTGATTGACAGCTATCTCTGTGATCTGAGATTGGAACTATTTCCAAACCATGAAAGACTAAAAAACTATGCCTTACTGAGGGCAATTATCCATGATGGTAAGACTTACATCCTCAAGCACAAATAACCATCTTAGGATAATCAGACTGTTCTCTTGAAGGAAGGACAATGTTAACAACTTCTTTAGGATTACTTTTGGGAACCAAAAGGTTTCCACTATAAGTGCCCATTCTATGGGTATACTAACATCTATCTACAGAGCACTTTGATGTACTATCTTCCTACCTACAGGATTATTGGCTGTCTTCCCTACTGATTTTTTTCTCCCCTCCACCATTTTATAGGTTCTTGTTCTAGTTTACAGTAATGTGTACCACTGCGACACATTTGTCTTGAATCCAATCAGAAAGTGGTTGGTTGTCTCCTTGATACTCATGCCACTATTACATGGTGATTTATATTGCAACTTACAGATTTTCAGGATCTGACATCTTAATATCAGACAAAATAGACTTCAAACTCAAGCAAACCATACGAGATATAAATGGTTACTACATCTTAGTAGAGGGAAAATTCCAGCAAGAAAATCTTAAATATATATGCACCAAATGTGGAAGCACCCAAACTCATCAAACAAACATTACAGGAGACAAAACAAGTAATCAACCTAAACACAGTAGTAGTTGGAGACTTCAATACCCTACTCATACTATTGGACAGGTCAACGGGCCAAAAGCTAAGGAGAGACACATTGGAGTTAAATGAAACCATAAATCAAATGAACCTTACAGATAACTACAGAACATTTCATCCAAATACTAAAGAATACACATTCTACTCAGCAGCCCATGGGACATTCTTGAAAATAGACCCCAGACTAGAACACAAATCAAACCTCCATATATACAGAAATATTGAAATCATTCACAGCATACTATCAGACCATCATAGAATAAAGGTAAATATCTACAACAAAGGAAATAATAGGAACTATACAAACTCATGGAAGTTAAAAATAACAATTTTTAAATGAGGAATTGGTCAAAAATTAAATAAAACAGGAAATTAAAAACTTCCTTGAAGCCAATGAAAATGAAGATACAACCTACCAAAATCTATGGGACACATTGAAAGTAGTTCTAAGAGGAAAGTTTATAGCATTAAAATGTCTACATCACAAAAAAAAAAAGAAAGATGTTACACCTGAAAGCCTTAGAAAAAAAGGAGCAAACCAGTCCTAAAAGTAGCACATGGGAAGAAATATATAAGATCCAAGCAGAAATCAATGAATTGGAACAGAAAGAGACAACACAAAAAAATCAATTAAGGAGCTGGTTTTTTTAAATGATAAACAAGATTGACAAGCCTTTAGCTTCACTAATAAAAAGAAGAAGAAAGAAGACTCAAATTCACAAAAGCAGAAATGAAAAGGTGGAAATTACAATAGATACTGGAGAAATTTGGAGAATCATAAGGACATACTTTAAAAATTTATACTCTCTTAAATTGGAAAATCTAAAAGAAATGGGTGAATTACTAAACACATGCGACCTATCAAAACTGACCTAGGATGAAATAGACACATTAAACAGGCCAATAACAAGAAAGGAAATTAAAACAGTAATTATTAGTCTCCTAACTAAAAAAAAAGCCTAGGACCAGATGGATTCAGTGCAGATTTCTGTCAGGCCTTCAGAGGAGAACTAACACCACCATTCCTAAAATTATTCCATAAAAAGAAGGCATACTCCCAAACTTTTTTTATGTAGCCAATGTAACTCTGATTCCAAAGCCAAACAAAGATGTATCAAAGAACAAGAATTATAAGTCAATCTCACTAATGAACACAGATATAAAAATCCTCAATAAAATACTACCAAACTGAATCCAAAAACATATCCAAAGGATCATACATCATGATCAAGTCGGGTTAATACCAGGAATACAAGGATGGTCTAACATACATAAATCAATAAACATGATTCATTATATTAATAGACTCAAACACCAAAACCATATTATTCTCTCAATCAATGTAGAAAAGGCATTTGATAAAATCCAACATCGCTTCATGATAAAAGTGTTGGAGTAAACAGAAATATTACCTATGTCAACTTGATAAAGGTTATATATGGCGAGCCTAAAACAAGCATCACCCTAAATAGGGAAAAACTTGAAACATTCCAACTAAAGTCCAGAACAAGACAAGGCTGTCCACTGTTACCACTTCTGTTCAATATTGTGCTTGAAGCCTTAGTTAGAGCAACATTCTTAAAAGAGTGAAGAATGCAAGGTGTGGTGACTCATCATTAATAATTCTATCACTCTAGAGTCTGAGACAAGAGGGCTGGAGAGGTGGCTCAGGGGTTAAGCCTCCGCCTTGTAGGCGGAAGGTCCTGAGTTCGGTTCCCAGATCCCACGTATAGACGCCAGGCGGAAGCGGGGGCGGCCTGCGCTTCTGGTCCTGGTAGGGCGGAGCCTGTGAATCCCAGGGCAGAAGGAGGTGGAGGCGTCCATGGTGGTTCGCGAATTCGTCCATGGTTCTACACACACACAGACACACACACAGACACACACACAGACACACACACAGACACACAAGCGCGCACACATACACACGCACATGCACACAGTTGAATAAATAATAATAATAAAAAAAATTTAGAGTCTGAGACAAGAAAAGAACTATAGTTATAGTTAGAGGCCAGGTTGGGATCTATAGGTAGAGCCTATGGTATGAGATCATAGAGTACCTCAAAACATAGAAGTTCAAAAAATTCCCTTCTCTCTACAATAATTCTGTCATTTGAATTACTATCTAAACAGTGTACATTAATGTTTATTCTATATATAAAATGTTCCTCTCTTTCCATACTTCCAATCTTAGAATCTCTTAAATGAATAAAAATAAAATAAAGGGATAGATAGCCAGCAGGTAAACTGCCACACATGTCTTTAAGAACTTTGGTTCAGAACCTAGTTCCCACCTAAAAGCAGGATGCAGTAGTGTACACATCTGTAATCTCAGTGGGACTATAGGAAATGGGAAGTAGAGAGTCAAAAATCTCCAGAAATTGTTGGGTCAGACAGTCTGGCATAAGTGACAGTAGACCTATTTTCAAAAAAAAAAAAAGATGGAAGAATGGAACACCCAAAGTATGTGGAGGCCTCCACAGTGGGCCTCCATACATTATCCATTCCCCATCACATACACCAGAATAATAATGCAAAGTTAAAACCAAAGACAGATAGCAAAAAGATTTAGGCAAACAAAGAAGTGGGGGCTAGAGAGATGGATCAGGGGTTAAGCCTCTGCCTTGCAAGTAAAAGGGCTTTAGTCCCTTGGTCCCACTTAAAACCACTAGGTGAAAATGGCTGTGGCCTGCCTATACTTCCAGCTCTGTAAGGCAGAGCACACACTCAGAGAAGAACACAAAAAAGGAACAAATTTTTTTTCTTTTATATAAAGGCCAGTAGTGAAGGAGGAGAGAGAATTTCAAATGGGTCAAAAGAACATAACTTGACTATTAGACGGGACCATTTCTACTCTTTAGAATAAAGAGCACTAGTTTGACATCAGACACAAGAAAAGAGGAAACACAGGTGTTATGTAAGTATTATGGTTCCAAGCTGGGCAGCACAGCATATGTCCCCTCAGCTACCTCTCCAATGGTTACCAGAGACTGGTCACCATGAATGTAAGGCTGGCATTTGTTCTCTCAGTGGAGAAGAAAATACTCCTTAGTTGAGATTTACACTGGCTGACACATTTTATAGCTACAGCTATCCAAAAAGCTTTCAGTTAGGTTAGATACTACACAAAGAAAAAGTATAATGGCACATTTAGACTACAGTTCCCAACACTCTTACAGTAAAACTACATTTAGGAATAAAGAGGGTGTAGGAAAAACGCAAAACATCACAGCATATATATACTACCTGGAAAATACATGCCTGTCACTGTTGAAAAAGAAGAAAGATGGAGGAAAAATTCATCTCCAAGGTCAGATAACTTATTAACTTGACAGTGAAATTGACAATGATATTGCTCTTCCAAGGGACATGCTTCAATGACTCAGATAGATTATTTTATATGACATATCTTAATCAAACAACAATAGCTTTTTATCAAGCTATGTAGTAATAAGATTTGAGAGATCAAGTGAGGACAGTGTGCTTGGGAGGAAATTTTTTTCTTGCAGGGACTTAAGCAGAAGATGATGCAGGGTCAAGGTTTCAGTAACCTATGCACCACAACAAAAAAAGAAGAGCCCAGAGAGATTCAGTCTTGAAAGCTCCATCGTCTGAAGTATTAGAAAAGATACATCGAAAAATCAATGAATGCCAAAAATGAACTAATAGGGACAGCTAAGTAACTCCACTACTGGGCTAGGCTGAGTCCACATCAGCTTTAGCTTATTGTGTAGCAGGAATAGTCTCCTATGACTAAAAAAGGAAGAAACACTGTTTTGTAACCTGCTCTGAGAGATATCTCAGTACTTCTCTATATTCTGCCTATTAAATGACAGTCACTAGTTTCAGGTCAGTGTGAAAAGTTAACTGAGTGCCATCTCAAATGTTCCCTACCCAATAGAACAAGAGTGGTAGGTGTAGAATTCAAGATTTATCAGGGGAAGTGCATTGCAAACAGAAGTTTTAGAAGCAAACTTTAGAGTTAAATGAAAAGCCATGGCTAACATCATGGGAATTTACAAAGTTCCCTCATCTCCTCACTTGTTTCAGATATATCACACCATAGCAGCATTTCACCATTTTTTTCACAGTCTGACACATCTGTTAGCTTGCTAGTGAAAAGGGGAAGAAGGGCGGGTGAGTGATTGAGGAAACCCATGGCTCCAAAGTAACACTGTAGTGATTCACACTTTCATTTTAATCATGGGAAGCCACATTGTAAATGTTGGTATGAGTATTGGAAATAAAGAAATAAAAATAGGAGTTGGAAATGAACAGCTAGATATCTTTTCCCTATGATACTGCTTATCAGCTTGACACAATGCTAGGCAGCACAGCAATTTTAGAAGGCAGGCTGTCATTCTCAACAGTTCTCCCATCTAGAACTGCAATATTTATTCAAGTCACCCCTCCTCCCTTTCCCTTCATACTGATTAGGAAAACTTCTTCATCTCTATTTCAAGGCCTCAACTCCTCCTCTGGGGGCTTTTACACTATCTTGATCTATGAACTATTCTTTCCTAGATCTTCCATGTTCTTTATGATGACCGCAGTCCTCAGCATTTTAAAAATATTTATGATCTATCATAAAATGTATAAGTATTTACTTAAAAGGGTACCTAGAGTGAGTTTGATTCTCTATAGTGAACCATTTCTCCAATTTGGGCACTAGTCATTATTTCACATTTCAGTTCTGCACAGAACACACTTAAATCCACTGCAACCTAGCTTTATCCACACAACATCTAAACATAACATCTCGCATATTTCCAATTTGAACAGTGTACCTAAGTGCACCATAAAATTTGTTAGTTGGTTCAATCCAATGACTACCAGTGAACTCCAGGAACTGAGGTAACTCAAACACTTCTCAAAGCAAGCACTTTCCAAGACAATGCTTCATGTAAAGGAAGTGAAAGTATCAAGAACATTAGTAGTCATCCTGATCATAAGGAAGAGTAACCCTTAATTTAACATAAGTCATCTTCACAACTCATTTTAATACTGTTACCACCAGGTATTTCTTCAGCCTGAAATGCTCTGATTCCTGGTATCTTTATGTCCTTTGCCTACAACCTACAAAGAGCAAGTATTATCTCTTAAAGACTTCAGAGAATATGCTGTGTAAGAAATGTTTCTTCTAGCAGTACTTAAGAGACATAGTAAAGTTCACTGCTTATTCCTTACTTTCCTTGGAGGAATACAAGTTCTCTGACAGCAGGACTTCCCATGTTTTGTACCCTGCTGTTTCTCTAGAACACAAAAGAGTATTTAGTAAAGATAAGGCACACAATAAATAAATGAATAAATATTAACTCAAATAGAAAATTAGCAGTTTGAATAGTGTTTTCATTTTTCACTTTATATATTCGAAGTTTTTAAAGTTTCTCAACTTGTCTTAAAAATTGTTGCTGGGTATTTTCAGTATTTTTTAATATATTGCTTAGTTCTCTGTATGTGTCCATCTTTATAGAACTGATTTTTATTATTTCATCACACGGAGTAGATTCTGTTAAAATGCCATTTTAATAATAATAATCCTCTTTTCAAAAAAAAAAGTATGTGATCTTCTTACCCCACCAATTTGACTTTAGGTGCCGACAGGAGAAATGAAAACTTATACATATGACAACTTGTCTGCAAATGTTCATGGGAAAATAAGTCATGATAGCCAACAGTTGACAGAACAAGCTGAGAGATAAATAAATACAACATGTCACAAACATGTAATGGAAAATTATCTGGCAATAAAAAGATATAAAGTTCCTGACACTTGCTATAGCAAAGATGAATCTTGAATATATTGTGCTAAATGATAGAAGTCAATCACAGAAAGACTCATGCTGTATAATCCTATTACGTGACCAGAACAGATGGGTTGAAGAAAATGAGAGCTGAATGCTAATAATTATGCTGCATTGTGAGGTGATAAATTTTCCCTAAAATTTATCACGGTGACAAAACTCTATGAATATACACAAAGCCACTGTATCATATACTTTTATGGATGAATTATATAATATATGAATTATTTCTCAATAATGTTCTCTCAGTAATACTGAGAATTATTTCTCAATAAGGAAGTTTCAATATAGGTTTGTTGTCTCATTATTTATAGACAGAATGAGATTTTTAAAAGCCTGTAAGTTAACCAAGGCCTAGTCTTAAACATCCAACCTTATATTCCACCTACACAGGACAGACGACCACCACCACTCCAGTGTAAACCATTACCCAATGTCATAATTGGCCCCTCAATTTCAAATATTCAGATCTCATACTTTTATCAATGTTGAACACAACATTTACTAGAAATTTCTTCTTTAAACATCCATAAACTTTAGACATAATCCTGTAATATCACATGTTTTTGGAATTAAAAAATGATAACAGCTGGCAAGACAGTACCAAACTTGCTTAGTTTACCTCCTTCCTTAGCAGATGTAGAAACTATCATCTAATCACATAAGATGTTTTGCTCTAGGAAAGGCCTTTTGGTAATTTAATTAATGTAAGATTCACTATGATTATTGAGCTTTCCATCTGCTGCTCAGCAGTAAACTATGACTCCATTTCTAAAAGTACATCTTGCCTGTCTATCTTCAGTATAATGATATGTTTTCTAGGTCACACATCATAGCACACAATTTCTTTTCATCATAATAATACTAAAGCTGCAAAGGAACAACTGACATAGTAAATGGAAATGACCAAAGGCCAAAAAAGCAATGGTAGCGATAAGACCAATTTGTGGAATATTCCACTCTATGAGTGGCGATAACCACCAAAGCTTTCCTTTATGTTCCATAAGGCTTCCCTAACTTATTATAAGGCTTCAGTATTAGATTTCAGTTCTAAGATCTACAAACAGAGCCATAACTGAGGAGCAAAGTCTGGACCTTTTTCTACAGATTATTTCTCTATGGTCAGCTTAATGTAACACATTAAGGAAGGATCTCACTCAAAGCTTCAAAGTTGCAAAATGGTTTCTCTTGACACACACACACACACACACACACACACATACACACACACACACACACACTCACATCTTGAATGACTGACGAATGGAAATACTGTAACCAATATATCAATCAAATACTGTAAACAATGTACCAATCAAATAAGCTAAAAGTAGGTTAACAACTGGTAGATGAAATTCCACTGCAAGCAAGAAGGACCACTAGTCAGGGACAAGTGAGACTGTCGGGGTTATCAAAAGAACAGGCCTGTAAAACAGAACATGTGCCCCTCTGTCAGGACTGCTGTATCCTGGGCCACAAGCCACACAAACCCAGCAGCATCTGCCAAGGTTGCAGACAGCTGTACAAGCACCCGCTGCCATTTGCTCAGCTGTTTTGAAGTGAGAGACACATATTCCCAGGGTTCTGCCATGTGGGCTTATTTTTTCAGTTTAGAACTATGTGTTCAGAATATGAATTCTTTGTGTTAGTTGTGATTTTGTCACTCTGAATCTACACTCACCTCAATGAATGCATCTGCTGCTTATGTTTTACAACTAATACAGATGAACAAAATGTTCCAGTTTACATTTTAAAAGTGGGAAATGCTGAAGAAATGAAAGCAAGTCACTCTTTCATCTAAAGGAGAGGTGCTAATTAAAGAACTAGGTGCCTAATCATTTGCAACTCAGAATGCTTTGACTAGAATGCATCCAAATACTATCACCTTTCTTCCTTTCTTATACAGTCACATAACGATTTCAAGGAAAATCATTTAAAGGAGAAAGCAAGGTTACCCTGTGTACCTGAATATGGCTTGTATGTTCTGGAAACAAATTGGATTTATAAAACAAAAAAGCAAACTATACTTGGCCAATGAAGGAGGGATAAAGGAAGAATAATATAAACGCTTTCACTGACTAATCATTGTCTTCTACATTTTTAATGAAGACTCAGTATGTGGGAACTAATTATATTAACTTTCTTGGGTTACGAGCTATTAATTTTGTGCTTCAAAGTTATTAACCACCTTTCTATATACAGTTCACAGGAAATCGAATAGGATTAATCCTCGTATTATGATACTAAACAAACAAAATAATCCCATGTTTCATGACTTTCCAAAATTGATTATATCCTTGGCAATGCTCTATCAAGAGACCAGATATACAACTGCCACTTTAGACAAGAGGAGCTGGCATTCTGGTGCAAACCTGTTAAAGAGGATTTAATCGCAATTTAATAGTCATTCCTCTTCAACCCAGGTAGGAAAGAAAGGTCATTGTTGGAAAAGCATTTTTCCTCAGTGATTCAACCACATTGAGTCCACTGAATGTCCTCTTTCAACATTCACACAAGTTCTGAATCTGCTTATTCAACATGACAGCTGCATTTGCAAGTTTTAACAATTCAGAAAAAAATACAAAATATTTAATATTTGATAACATTTAAAGGCAAAACTTTTCAGACATGTTCTTCTTTTGGTTTTGTCTAATTCCAAAAAGCAAAAATATAAATAACAGTAATTGATTTTAAAATAGCAACTTTATGCAAACGATCATCAGCTCCTATCAAAGGACATTTATTTTAAAAAAACATTACATGGATCAAATATCCATAGTTATTGAAAAGTTATTGCCACCAATCATAAAGTTACCTGTATTTAAGGATCTCTGTGGTCTACCAAGAAGAAATCATGATTTGGTGTACCATTAACAGCATGGGAAATTTTCAGTAATTTATTTCTCTCCTTTATTAAAAGCCTAGTCGTAGCTCAAAGGTCTCTAAATATCCATAAAATAAGAAAATTATTGTCATAAAATTAAGAAATAATAGCAAAATCTCCATATATGAAGCAATCAAACAAATACTCCGTAATGGAAATTACTTAACATTATAAAAATATTTCCAGTGAAATCTGTGAGAAAGCTATACCAACAAATTACACTTTCATGAAAGTCATTTTCTTTGCTTTGTTTCCACATAATATAATACCTTTGTGCAACCATTTTTCTTCCTTCACAAAATTCATTCTGAATTAAAATATATAAGAAAGGTATTTCTTTCTATCGAATTTCTCTTGAAGTTTTCTGATTTTTTTTTATGGGTTATTTTGAGATAGAGTTGGTCTTGAACATCTAAATCCTCCCATGCCTCCCAAGTACTGGGATTAGAGGCATACAACATTAGGCATGGCTTTCTTCTTGGTAAATACAGGAGAAAGTAATTATTTCAGGGTAAAACAAACCAGCAAGTCGAAAAATTATTGTTTGATAGCAGTCAGTGTAAAAAGCTAAGTGGAGTCTAAAGTTTAGGAAATTAGTCTTTGGATATAATTGAATGACATTATAATTATTATACTTGAGCTTTAAATGTACTAAAAGGCTAAATATTTGGATGTGTGCAACATAAAAATCTACATGATGTAAACTACAGTTCATTAGAATTGCCTCTCCTGATGTTTTATTCAATGACTAAAGTGTATTACATTACAAATACTTGTGGAGAAGTTTTTAAATAATTGAATAAAAGTGAAAGGAGGAGTAGGGCAAAGAAGTTAAAATACATCTGTAGAAGCTACAAAGATGGAAACGGGTTTGTAACTCAGTTAGCAGAAAGCCTGAAGAGAATGAGAAAAACCCAAGGCTTTGAAACAGAAACATGCAAAGCTGAGCTTGGTGGTCCATACTGCAACCCCTGTACTTTAAAAGGTCAAGGAAGAAGACAATGTGTCATTCTTGGAGTTATCTGGTGATTTGGGTTACATGAGACCTAGTCTCAAAAATAAACAAACAAAAAATAAAAATAAAAATAAAAAAGGAAAAAGCTATATATATATTGAAGTCCTTAAAATATGAATAATTTATTAATAGGAATATTACAATATTGCCTCATTTGTCCAATAGCATTCAATGAAGAAAGTAATAAACTTTCTTAGGGTAAAAAGGGAATAAAAACCTTTGTATGTTTAGATGAAAGGATAGATGTGTATGAAGACAACAATTTCTGACAAATTCAATTTCACTACATTAAAGTCTTTCAACTCTAATACTCTTAATAGGGAAGGGGTACATTGGATATCTTTGGCAATACTTTGCTATAGTGAAAAATTGTAAACAACAACAAAAACAAAAATCTGTCTGTCAGCTTTCATAGCATCAGAAAGTACTGTGCAAGCTACCAGGGGAGAAAAGCTGTCAACAGTCTTATCAATCCATGAAAGCCAAAAGTTGCAATAACAATGGCCCAGACAAGAGGCAACCCTCAGTGTAATAATGGCATGAATATCAAGGGGTCACAACCAGTGCTTTCTAATTAAACTTAAGGCCCACTTCTCAGCAGGGATCACATTCCTGGTATTGTAAACTAGAACAAGACCTATGAAAGCTAAGGTTAGAGAGCCTAGGGGGAGCACAAGCTGTTAATAGCTCTAAAGAGACTAACACAACTGCCTTTCAAACATTTGTCATTATACCCAGAGGGAGGAGCACTCAGCACTCAACTTAGAAGCATCCGTCTGTAGGGGAAAGTATTTATTATAGAAAATCACAACTGCCTGAAGTGCAAAAAGAAGTGACTACAGAATTCTTGGCCCTAAACTGGATATCTAAGCCACTCCCTCTCCACCCCATGGCTCAGAGAACAGGAAACGTGACTACAGAGGGAGCAGCAAGATTTTAAGACACTGAAGCAGGACAGAGGTGGAGCCAGACATGTTCTGCACATGACAAGGCTGAATTCACTGCAGCTGTGTACATTTCCGCAAGATGGGATTAACATTTCATCAAGACTGATAAGGATTAATGTTGATGTGGGAGAAAAAGAGGGTAAGAAGATGCCTTCCTCAATGTTATACCCACTGATACATGATTCACGCTTGCCATGGTCTGAAATGTGTCCCCCAGTCTCATGTGCTTGGGAAGGTTATGACACATGTAGAGGTGGAGCCTTGTAGAAAGAAGGCAGTCACAAGGGGGTGGGCTTGAGGTGGATTAGCCCCACCCTAAAAACTGAGAGGGGTCTGCTCTTGCAGCTGGCAGTTTAGTAGCTCTCAGCCTCACAGATGGATATGACTTAGCCTGCCTCTAGCTTCTGCTGCCAGCCATGCTGCTTCCACCATGAAAGACTGTATCTGGCCTCTGGAACCATAGCTGAGTAAATCCCCCTTAAGTTGCTTGACTTTGGGTATTGTCTCACAGCAACCCAAAAGAGTAACCAGTACAATGTTCTAACAAGTACTCCGTATGTGCATCAAAGGTAAACCAGAGGAAACCCAGTAGGGCATACATACGAAAATAGGAAGGATACTGGCAGGGAAGAAGAAAGGATGTAATGGGAAGAAGGGGAATGGGATTGGGAAATTAAAGAGTGAAAATATCATAAATTCACTACTCATGTATGAAACACTAAAAAAAATAAAAACAATCTCAGAAAAACTAAAGTATTAAATAAAACAAGTAAAAGTTTAAAAAGAAAATCTGTCCATGTTGGACTGGGTATATAAATAATATCTTGTCCATATATCAACATAATCAGGCATTCTTGGTCACTAAGAATGATGTATCTCAATAACAAGTGTTTGTTACATATTATTAAATGAAATAAGCAAGCTATAAAAAGTAGATAAAATGCAATTCAATTTTTAAGAACAAACACAAGCATGGGGAAACTGTAAAATTAACTAAATATTTTCTTTGGTACTAGGATACAGGGTGTTTTTTTCAGCTTTTATCCATTTTCACATTGCTTGGATTTTCCATTATAATTGTTTTATAATCATGGGAAATCATTTTAACATTTGTCTGTGGGAATTTGTAGATATCAAATGCCAAAAAAAGAAAGAAACAAACAAACAAACAAACTAGCTAAAGACATCTTCTTGGGGAAAAAGAAAAACCCTTTGAAGAGTTTCTGCATTGGGACTCCTCCACTTGTCCATGAGCTGCCATTGTTCAGAAGCTCATTGCAGTAAGGGTCACTGCACAAGGGTATCACTTGCTCTGTGCTTTTTTTTTGGGGGGTGGGGGGAGTTCTCAGTCTCCTTCTTTTATCATTTTACTGCTGACAGTGAGGTGAGCACTACTGATGGAGTCTCAATCCCTAACTGCATCCTACTGTGCTTCTCACACTCCAGACAAAAGCTAGTTTTTCCTCATGACAAGTCACTGTATTCATGTTCAGAAATTGAACTGCAAATATTCATATGCTCATTATCAAATAATATATATTATATATTCATTATCAAATAATAAATATTCATATAGGCATCAACATCGGTGGGGATGAAGAAGTCTTTGGCACAGGTCTGAAGTTTCATTCTGATTTCTAGAAGTCATCTTCTTTCCCAGTAATGAGACTGACATAATTGTGTGGTTTAATGAGAAATAATTATAATTTTTAAGAAAATGAAAATCCTGAATAGATACTATATAAAGCTGAGGCAGTCCTCTCTGTAATGTTCCCCTGTTTATCAAAGCACTAAGCAAAAGCATTATTTATCTTTCAAATGCTCCCTATCTGTTTTGGCACAGGTATTTTAAAAAGGGAAATGCTACAGTTTTTCAAATAAACCAAAAAATTCTCCCTGACTTTCCATAAAGTTTACTCTTGAGAGACAGAGAGAGAGAGAGAGGACAGAGAGAGAAACATGCAGTCGTCAAAGGACAACAGCTGAAAGTTGTCCTCTCCTTTACTATGTTGAGTCCTGGTGATCAAATTCTAGTTGCCATGTTTGCACACAAATACATTTGCCAGCCATCTTTCCAGCCCTCCATTAGAGTGTCCATTCCTTAAGCAATGCATATGGAGAAAAAATCTATATTTTAATCTGCTGTCAAGGTAACCAGAATGACCGATAATCAAATCAGTAATATGCTGACATATCTTTTATTAAAGAAGAGAAAACTATGGGGTAAGAACTATTATGAAGTGCTTAGTAGGAATCACTTTAACAAAATCCTTAATGTTTACTTCTCATTCTATATTTTAAGACATTTATATGACTATGGAGCAGCATAAAAAATCCAACTGAATAAAACTATTTGGCTTTAAAAAGGTGTAGTCAAAACAATGTACACTTACAGAGCATTTCCTATTTGCCAAACATTTTCAGAGCACTTTTAATGTTGTTTGTTCATGACTACTGAAAGCAATTTGCATCCCTCTAAGACCTATGAGGAAACAGCTAGCAAGACCTTGTCCAAGGTCACTGACAGGATTCCCAGCCCCCATACTCAGGGCAGAGCTTCTGCTGATGACCACTAACCCTACGAGCCAGTTTGGCACTTGTAAAATATTTGCTTACCTAACCCTGAGTGCTAGCGGGGTCAAGGTCAAAGACTGATCCCAAAGATACTCCCTGCCCTCTCAGCCCACATACCAAGCCTGAGGGTATAAAACCCACCATTCCCTTCTTCCAGGCCTTTTTTCTTTCCTCTCCCTCTTTCTATGATTGGCCTGGCAGTTTTGGAACGACAATAAAACTTTCATCTAGTCCATAGTGGATGCATTTGGGAGGGGGGGTAAATACCGTAAATTTACAGCACCATGACTTCAAAAACGGAGGTATTTGCAATCCCCTGGGAAAGTCTCCCACCCCCAACCCCCTGCCTCCTGGTCTGGCTCCCGGACCTTCCATTGGTCCAGACCCCAGATGAACTGTTTTCCCTGGGAACACGTGTGGTCAGAGGAATCCTGGCAGACTTCCATTTCCCTTCTCTCCTGTTTGGTCTTGGCTTGCTCAGAGGTGCTCTTCCACCTCATGGGCAACCTCATTACAGGCAACCATCTTGGGTTTTTGCCTCAAAAGTCGTACTAATATGCTGGTGGCTTCTCTCCTATCCTGAAGAAGGAATGGCCCTTGGGCCAGGTCCTCACTGTTTCTGGGGACACCTATGCACTCCTGACAAATCTTGGGGCTTCTGTGAGCTCTTTCTTTTCTTCTGTTTCTCTTTAACTTTCTGCTTGTCTCTGTACCACCTCCTCTGAAATGGGTACCTCCCATTCTAAGCTTGATCTATCTATGCTTCTCCTGCCTTCTTAAATCTATCTTAAATCGCTTGACCTCTAAGGGGTCCTAAAACCTTACCAGTCATTTTTTTACTGTAATATGATTTGGCCTCATTGCTCCTTAGATAACCAGAATTGCTGGCCACAAGATAGCATATTGGATTTTCAAATTCTTGGGACCTTCATACCTTTTGCCACTATGAAAGCAGGTGGTCCGAATGCCCTACATCTAATCCTCTTTTACCCTTCATACACACCACTATTTGAATCCTGCCTCATCTCCTAAATCCTGTTGGCTAAAGGTCCAGCTTCACCTTCTCTCCCCCCTCCCTATCCAGAATTTTCTTCCTTATCAGATCCCAATGTGGGTGATGCCTTAGTTTCACTCCCACCTTCCACCCTCTCCTTACAATACCCTGTTCCTTCTTCATCCCTCCTCCAACTTCCCCTGATTCTGCTCCCTCCTCTCCTGTGTCCTCATTTTGGCCGACAGCACCAGGCTTCTCTCCCTTCTGCCAGCAGCGTGGTTCCCTCAGGTTACTTCTGGCCCCACCTTCCATTCCAGCCTCTGGTTCCGCACTTCATCCCTTACTCTTCAGGTTCCAGCCTCCAGGTCTCACGCTTTATCTTTCCTTCTGGTTCCAGCCCATGTCCAACCCTCTTCCCCGCTGCAGGCTCGGAGTTGCTTCTTGTGCTTAACTAACATGGCAACACCATGTGGCCTTCCAAAGATGGCCGCTTTGGCTTCTTTGCCAGTTAGGACACAACACGGAGTAACCATGTGGAATTTTACCTTTCTCTTCCACAGGAAAACATTTAGATCTCAAACTCATTTAACTTTCCCTTTTGTTAAAGTCTTTACATATTAGCTGCATCAAAGGAACCTACACTGGTACACTGGTGCTAACTAAACAGCATATTTTATGTAGACATAACTAGTTTTTCCCTCTATTTTGTTTTGTTTGACCCAGGGATTCCATCCATGAGGCCAGTACACTGAATTGTTAAGTCTTCCTGGCTTGCTCTCTCTGGGTTGTCACAATTTCTCACACTTCCCTTATTTTTGATGGCTTTGCCAGGTTTGCAATTTGGTTTCATGAGCTATGTTTTTGATTATTACACAGGGCTGAAGATTTACAGAAGACCACAGAAGTGAAATGCCAGTCTTAGAACATGACCTTGAGGATTATGACTCCTGGGGGCTGGAGAGGTGGCTCAGGGGTTAAGCCTCTGCCTTGCAGGAGGAAGGTCCTGAGTTCGGATCCTAGATCCCACGTATAGACTCCAGGCGGAAGCGGGGGTGGCCTGTGCTTCTGGTCCTGGTAGGGCAGAGCCTGTGAATCCCAGGGCAGAGTAGACAAGGAGGAGGTAGAGGCGTCCCTGGTGGTTCCCGAATTCGTCAATGGTTCTATACACACACACACACATACACACGGACACACACACACACAAGCACACACACACATGCACACACACGCACAATTGAATAAATAATAAATTAAAAAAAAAAGTTTACTAAAAAGGATTGTGACTCCTCACTGATGATGTTAATATTGAAGACCCGGCCAAATAAGTTTTCCCTGATGTCTCACTATAAGGTCATTATCCCCCCCCCATACTCCCACCATTTCCCTTTCTCAGTGTTAAAACAGATAGTAATACAAACCTTATCCCATAAAGTAGGAGCAGACTGTGGTGGGGAATTTAAGTTCTCCCTGCTTGGAGGATGTGGAGATAGATTATATACATAATCTGGAATCTTTAAGGTAAATGCTCATGTCTAGTCCGTTACTCTATATTGGTTCTCATGTCTAACTCATTACTCTACAATGCCTCTCTTCTTAATATTTACTAGTTTGTCCTATTATTTATTCATATATGATAATTTTAAAAGCACAATTCTTAATGAATTTTCTGCTTCTTACAGACCAAAAAAATGTTACAACTAAATGTTACAACGGCTAAATATGTTTTAAAGTATTTCTCTCTGATTGCTGTAGAATTTGTTAGTAAGCAAATAATTAGACACAAGTTTTTCTCAGAAACACTCTATATGGAACTTACCAGAAATATTCGTTCAAGTTGATCCTGAATGTCTTTCATTCCTGGAAAAGCAGCAACTCCCTGGATCATCTCTACAAAGATGCAGCCAACTCCCCTGATTAGAGAAGAAAGCAACATTAGGGAAGCACTTCTGCTTAGAAATCTAAATCTCAGATTACAATGTCCATTCCCTGGGGAAGAAGCAATGAATAAGTAATACTCTTCATGACCACTAGCGCTGTGGGACTCTCCTCCTGCACTATCTATTGCTCTGAAAAGACAGGAGTAGATGCTGCTACCCTGGTTCAGAAAGCAAAAGACTTCAGTGGCTTGTTGTGCACAGAGGAGAAAGTCTTTGGATGACATAAGAAAACCTGCAGCAACACTCTAAACACCCTCATAGCTGTGTCACAAACATATTATACTGTACTTGCTGCTGCCAGTGGTTCCTAGGGCATTTTTTCATCAGAATCATGAGGGGGAACTTCTAAAAACCACAAGTGAAAAATCCCAAATCCAAAGATTCTGTCCAAGAGTTCACATGAGTTTCTGAGATGACTCGGGGCAGCTGAACCAGGCTTATCCACTGCCAAGCACAGAAGGAACTTGCTTCATACCTCACCACCTAGAATATCCTTTGTTTTCACCTTATTTGCTCTTGAGCTCTACATTCAATACAGTCTCTATAACTCTTTGCATTGAACCTCCTCCCTTAAGTTTTCCAAGATTTTTCCAAGAAGCTACCATTATGAGCTTACTGGTTATACTCTCTCTCAAATACATCAGTTATCCAGTGTGCTTAACCTCTCTGCCACGCTCACAGTGCCTGACTAGTGAAGATGTCCACCAGATCTTACCTTGCCAAACTACAGCAGTCTGTACCTAATTCAAGAAAACAGGCTAATCCATAGTACAGGTGGACAGCTAGTTACATACTGCTGCTAGGATTTTGGAAAGCAAGCTATTTGCAGAAGGATATTAAGAAACTAGCACAGATGAATCATATTAATGCCAAACAGACAGGGTAACTCGCAAATATTCCTTCACATGAGGTCCCTGAACAATCTGGCTCCTGCCTTCAGTAGGCCTGTATGTACAGATGACCAGTGTTTCTTTCCTAACTCTGTCTTCTAGCAATTCTCTACAATTTTAATGTCTTTACCTTGAGAGGGTTTATGTTTCCTAACTGAATATACTGAAATTGTATTCACCTGTTTAATTCACCTTCAATCTAGAGCAAGCAAACCATTGTTGTCTTTAACTTATTTTAGAATCCCATCAGGTAAAAGACAGGTGACCTAGTTTTCTACAGCTGTGTCAATGGTCAATTACTGTAGCTGCACATATAACAATGTTTTCTATTAAAGCAATACATCAGCAGAAATGCTTTTCCTGTTATATGCACAATAAAAACTTCTGTTTAAATTAAACATATACATGCATATGGTATAAAAATAACTTCACAAATCCTTTTTGTATATCATAAGAATAATTTCACTTGAGTAATAAGAATTAATTTCATCTAGGCCCACACACATTGTGTGTGTGTGTGTGTGTGTGTGTGTGTGTGTGTGTGTGTGTGTGTTTGTAGTTGTGGGAGTGAATGTTGTGAGATGTGTGTGGGTATAGAAGGCATTGTGTATACCTGTGAAGGCCCAAGGGTGACATTAGGAATCACCCTGGATTGCTCTAACTCCTTGTTGCTTGGCTTTGTTGATACCCAGGTTCTGCCTAAAATACAGGCCACTTCCATTTGCATCTGGCTTTTTACATGGAATCTGGAATTTGAACTCAGGTTCTTTTGTTTGTGAGGCAAAGGTTTCACCCCTGAACCCTCACTCCAGCCCCGTTTACACAGATTTTTTAATAGAAGGTATCATTACTCTATATTTGAAACATAAGATAGGTGTGGAGAGATTTATTTTAACCATAATAAAATATAAATTAGAGTTTCAGATATCAAAGTAGTTTTAAAATACTAGCATGAAAGTTTTTTAGAATCTTCTGCTAAGAATTTGTTCTATGGCTACTGACCTACATTTCTATTGTCTTCTTATTTAAGTTTACATAAAATATCTTGGATATGAACACCTGCGTATTCCTTTTTGCAAATCAAAACATGCTCTCTATTGCCCACCTTGTAGCTTTCATCTTCCTAGACCAGTGGCAGCTTTGATTATGATTTGAAGACTCCTGTCAGATGATAGCCACATCCTATTTTGTGCCCACCTGAGCTGTCTGGCTGGCCAGGAATATAATGGCTACACTGACAGAACTGTACATAGGATTTGCTTCATAGTTACTGGTTTTTAGTTTATATCTCTTCCAAATTAAGGATAATTAGAAGAGAAATCTATTCTGCAGCTTTGTTCAACTGGGCGAAAAGGACATTGTTTCTGTATAGACTTTCACCCCCAACAGATGTTCCCTACGACATCATCTTTCTGAAAAATGCTTGTGGGTGCATCCCAAAGCTGAAAGAATTATACTGAGATTATATGAAAATTATAATACACAAAAAAGTAGAATTATACATCATATTTGCACATCAAGGCAGAAGAATTCTTTTCTACTAGACCTACCTTTGTGCCAAACAGCAATAAAAGCACTTCAATTTATCATGAAGGGCCACTGCCTTGCCCTGCTTCACCCTCCATTAATTCTGTGCTCCATTCTGGCTGCAGATTAAGCTGGCTACACGACATCATTTACTGAGAAGAAATCCATCTACTTAAGCACTATTCTTAAAATATATAATATGGCATAAGAAAAATGTCCAACTTGTGACTTCTCTTCAGCATTTGACTGATTATATACTTATCAGTTACATGATCGGAATTTTCCATTAAGAATAAAACTGGATCATGAAGAATAATATTTAAAGATATCAATTGATACAATATGTTGAAACTGTATTTTAGGATTATTCAACTGGTAAGGTAACATTTAACAACTACCTGTGTTTCATACATCTTTCAATTACTCAAGTCAAATTTTTCCAAATCTACCTTCTGTCATTGGGATATAAATAACTTTTCATCACAAATTCAAAATGAGACTTCTTTCAATGTTTACCATTGTTTGCCAATATAAGCAAAGAGAGATGTTGTTTCAAGGTCAGAATGTCTATAATAGATTTTCTTATGGGAAAAAGAATATAAAATGAAGAAGTTACAGAAGGAATTTAAATGAGAAAACTAATCAAAGGAAATCACAAGATTTTAAAAGCTAAAGAAAAAATCTAAAATGCACAAAAATAATTAGTGTTCATTAAAACTGTCACATCACACAAACTCCTCTAATTCTTTTCTTCCTGAAATTTGAATTTGTGATTTTTGTGAATTTTAGCACATCTGTGAAATTCCTAACAATATTTTATCTTTTTAAAAAACATATTCCCTTTTTTCTTCCTTTCTACCCTTCCTCTCTTTTCTTTCCTTCTCTCTCTCTCACTCTTTCTCTCTCTTACTCTCTCTCCCGCCTCCCTCCTTCCTCCCTCCTTCCCTCCCTTTGTTCCTTCTATGGGTAACAGAAGCTTCTGCTCTGCTAGGAGGAAAGTGGCATGAGATAATGCATGAGTCCCACTGATCAAATCCTGCCCACTAGTCTTTGACCAGTATGGTCTCTGAGGCATAACAGCTTTTATGTTTCTTCCCAGGTTTACTCATTTTAATTAAAATATTGAAGTGTATGTATACAATATTCTCAAGTATCCATATATCATCAAAGGTCACATCAGCTAACTAACATTTGCTTACCATTCTTAATTTTTTCTGAAAAGGTGCTCTCTTAGTATTTTCCAAGAATATAACCTATTTTCATTAACTATTGTCACCAAGATAATTTAGCGACCTCTTGAACTACCTCTGCTATCATTTTATGTCCTTTATTAAGGTCTGTTTGTTTTCAAATGAGTGGAAGATAAAATATGAAGTGCTATTAGTCACACTACGGATGTTTCTAAAACATTTCTACTACAATTTCTCTTCAAAATGGAGGATTTAATGAGCTGACTTGCAAAGTATGGATAAATTTACTTTTATGAATTATTGAATAGTTGTTTTACGTTTAGAAATTGTGAGCTAATAGCTCACTTATTAGAAGTATTACCTTTTACTTTATCAATGTTAGGACATTTTGGCTTGATAAATTAAATTCTATAAATTAATGGTTGCTGGATCTATGCTATGGTTCCAGGGAATTTTTTCCTCTTCTATCCATACCCTATACCACTGTCCCCACATTGGTATCAAGAATAAGCAGACTTTTAAAATTGTATCTTGAGTTGCTTTCTTCCTTAAAAATTCACAATGGAAGCAAGGTTTACACAATCTTGAAAATGCATTACTAACCAACCTTCTGGGAGTGTGATCTCTACTACTTAACCAATGAGAAAAAAGAACTACAGCTAACAATTTGTTAAGGTCTTCTTTCCCAGCTGAAAAGAAAGGCCTTTTGTACCTTTAGTGCTGGCTGGTGCTACTTCGTCATATTATAATCCTATCCAGAGCTCTCTGTAGTCACCCTGTAATCTCACTTACTACGAAAGAGGGGGGAGGTTTTTAGCAACCTCTGATATGCAATTTGAGAGGCACAGAAATATTTCACACGGCTAAAGCTAAGACATTTATTGTGAAAATACCTTTAGAAGCCCATTCCCACACTTGAGTATGTCTTATATTTTTCCCTAAGGAGAAAATCTACAATATTTCTTTTGTGTTTATAAAGTGATAGAATAATCAACAACCAAAAACTACTCTGTGGCAAGGAGTCAGGGGACAGAGAGTTAGAGGTAAGACTCTACAAATGGAGGCCTTATTTCACAAACAATAAAATAAAATGCCACACACAAAACAAAACAACATTTGTGTGCATTTTAAATACCTTTTACTTAAGGAATTGTTAGCAATCTACAACTGTGGAATGTCAGGTGAGGCCAACCATAAAAAAACAAGAGCAGCAAGCTAGATTATGTAAGCCCTAAAGGATGGTATCTTTCCTGTATCCGGCAGAGATTCATTGTGAAATCTTGATTTAAACTATTGTATTTGGAGAAATGAAGGGTGAGAGGTAGTATGTGGAATGCAGAGGAAAACAGGATTTCCAGAAGAGTAATGAGAACTTTCCTCTCAAAGTATGAACTGGCAGGTCCAAGGCTAGATTATGTCCAAGGTAAGTTCTAGATCTTTCAGACTGAGTAAACCTCCCTCACAACAAACCTCTTCTTAGGGTTTTAAAAATTATGATTTTTTTTTATTTATAAATGTGTTGGCCACCATCATCTTTCTCAGAGAGATTTAATCTTTTGGTTTTGAAGACAGGAAAAATGAGGGAAAGGGTGATACAGTCTAGCCATATTCCAGAACTGGATAAAATAGATTGCCAAAATCACCCACTGTTCTGAAACACCTGCTTACAAAATCCTGGTAAGATTAAATGGCGCACTCCATATTGTGCAACTAAAATAGGTACTTCCAGCGTCTGGTGGCATATGATGGTAATCCCAGCACCTGGACAGCTGGCTCAAGACTATAATCAGAAAAGGCTAGCCTAAGACATACAATAAGACTCCATCCCAAACCAAAGGGGGAAAAAAATTGGAGACTAATTGTGTCAGTAGCCAGGAATATTCAAAGAATGTTGTGTCTGGTACATAGTATTTCAAGCATAGTGTTGACAGTCTTCTCAGGTAGAAATCACTGCTCCATCTAAGATAATGATTGATTCAACAAATGGTTCTCTGAGAAGAAAGGCAACATAGTACCTAGGTATAATCATTTTTCTAGTTGCCATTCATTACATTTTTGACCTTAGCCAAAACATTTGTAAAAACAACTTTTTTCTTATAATTTTAATTCTCGGAGACTTTGTGATTCTCAGAACAAATGGCTACTTACATAAAAACAAACAATTTAGAAAGATTTTGAAACATGGCACAATCAGGCTGGTTACACTTTACAAACAAAAAGGTCCTGAGACCTTCAAATCCCAGATCCCACTTAAAAAAGCAGGTGGACATGGTGGGCACTTGTACTTCTTGCCCTGGAAGAAGAAGCCTGGGAAATCCCAGAGCAAAGCAAAGAGGAGATAGCACAATCTGGGGTGATCCCGGAACCTGAAGTCAACCTTGGGTACACACAGTGTCCTCTAATGAACACACACACACACACACACACACACACACACACACACACAATTTAAAAAAAATCACGGCACTATAGAAGCATACAAGCAGAAGAGTATGACTGAATGGGAGGGAAAGATGAAGAGGAGACGGGATGGGGGGAGGAGGAAGGGAAGCTGGGATGAACATTCAATATACTTGTAAAAGTAGAAACAAATGAAATGGGGGAAGCATGGCACAATTGAATGACAAAAATTTCAAGAGAGAGTATAACATTACTCTCAAAAGATCCCTGCATTCTAAATGTGCAGAGGTCCTAAGAGACCCGACCAATTGTCACAGCACAGCAAGGGCACCTGCCCCTTCGCTACAGACTTCCCCAAACTGAGAGCTGCAGGAGGCTCACATCTCCTCACAGAGCAATTTACAGCCACTGAGCACCATCTGCTTTGTCAAAACATTTGGGAAGAGGGCTGTGGATCAAGATATCATCATGCTGTTCCCGACAGGAAGCAAGAGGATGAACAGACCTATATATAACTCATTCTCTTATCTTTTTTATGCTGGTGTCAGAAATCCCTCAAAGCCTATATGTCCATACAAAAGCTGAGTTTGAAGCAATGTATCTCCCCATTTAGTGTGTAGGGTAGTTATGTGCTAAAATTGTTAGAATATAGATTCTAGTTCACTAAGTATAGAAGAAAGTCTGAGATTTGGCATATTCTTTTCTTTTCTTTTTTAAAATCATGTTTATTTATTTTATTTTTAATTACTATTTATCTTCTTAATTACAAATATAATAGGTGGTGGCCCCTGACCCCTCTTTCCCCTCCTCCCTTTTCCACCATTCTCTCCTCTCACACATCCATCCCTCTCCCACCCACCCTCTTGTTTGTCTGCTTGTGTTATCTATAAGAGTCCTTTTGTTGTCTGTATTGGTATATGTTGCCATTCTCCAAGTCAGAAACAATGCAAAGCAAGACAATCTAAAGGAAATCTAGGTATTTCTGCTTTGAAGGAAGTTTGGTAACTCAGAATGATAAAGTGAACATGTGTTTGGGCTCTAGCAGAAGGAATAACAGAAAAAAATAGATGAGTAGAATAAATGACATAAAATATAAAACAGAATCTGAATTTAACACATGATATACAACATTATCTCAGACACCTTCCTTATTAATTAAGCTAGTAGATAATTTTATTCAGCCATGGTTCACTAAGACAAACCATTATGCAATGAAAGTCAGAGATAATAAATGCACCAACTTAACTAATACATTTATCCTACTATTTTCTGAAGGAATGTATATACTTGCAAAGTTGACCACAGAGTTTTGTTTTTAGGAAATGACTTTTAAAAGAGCAAAATTAAAAAAACTTTTTTGCTATAACATGTAAGAAAATATATTATACATAACAGATGTGATCTTTTCACTTTGGCATTCATAGTACTTGAAGAGTGAGAGATTAAAAAATTACATTCTACCATGCCCTTGGTGAATACCAAAGGAACTGAATTGATTAAACTGTCACTCATCATTTACTGTGGTTAGTGCTTCATTAGGCACCGATAGGCACAATATATCTTTGTCAAATATTATGGAGGATTTAACTCTCAGACCATGAAAAACAAAGCTCTAGACTGTAAGTAAAATCCTCACATAGAAAACATTCAATTGAAAATAATATGTTTCATATATAAAGGACAACTTTGGGCTTATCTTCTAACTAATTAACAAAATTATTTTTCTGCCAAGACATGTTTATAAATTAAAATTTGAGTAAAAATTAAGCAAAAGTAGGGAATGGGGTAGGAAGTCAAGTTGTCTGGAGACCTACTGTGCATACAGGGGAGGCTGCAAAAAAAGATCTACAGTTCCCTGATCACAATCTACATTTGCAGTAAGACCAACAAGAACAGTAAAACCCCAACACACTAAAGTGTCTGCCATATTTCCTTGGCATTAATGATAATCTGTGTTCATGTATTTATTATGTACGTGTATGTGTTTTAGAACTAGTGCTTTTTAATGATGCAGCAAAATTTTATTTTTTTCTTTTTCTTTTAGATCTCTTCTATCTGGAATACAAGGCAGATTCCAGGAATCATTTGAAAACTTTGCTTTTTCCTTACTCTGATCAGTCAAGTTGTCATATCCTAAATAGTCCTTCTATTCTGATTTCTAGCTACCTTCACTTTCCTCTTTTTCTTCTTTCCACCTTTCCCAAAGGTAACTATCATCTCTGTCAACAAATACTGGCACTTGACCTCCGAATGATACCTTCTTCCAAGCATGAATCAGGCATTGTACATTTAGAAAGATGCTTCCTTCAGTTAGGCTCGACTGTGACCTGTCTGTATTATCCATGAGGTACCACTGTTATGCAATCTGTACTCATGTGCAATAATCCTTCTAACATGATTAGGTCTTTCTCATCCTTATGCCCAGGATAGTTACTATAAAAATCTTTAGCAGGCTATCTTTAAAATGAATGAACAAATGAAAACACGAATTATATAAAGTAGTCTAAGGCTAGGGAGATAACTCTGTGTTTAAAGCCCTTGTCTCACTAGTAAAAGGTCAAGTTCAGATTTCCAGATCCCATGTAAAAATGCCAGGCAGGTGTGATCACCCGTCCTTAATTCTAGTCCTGGAATGGGGAGTCTGAGGATCTCCAGAGTACGTTGGATAGCCAGACTAGCCCGAATGGCATATTCTGGGTTTCATTAAGACCCAGACTCACAACAATAAGTTGGAAGAGTGATCAAGGATGATTCTCAATATCACCATTGAGCCCTCACAGGTCATTGCACTCAAAAGTACTCATACACAAATGTTCACACAAATACATACATCTACCCACATGCAAAAATATCACATCCATGCATGCACATTCATATATATGAAAGAAAAAAGCCTGAAGAATGAATGCATCAAGTAGCAGTAGAGGGAGACATTTGTTTAGAATTTATATTAGTATACAAGTATACAAGATTAAAACTTAAAAAATCAATTTTACCAAACTATTACTATCTGCCTAAGGAACTATGGAAATCCTTATGGAAACTACTAGTTCATCAATACAATTTACCTAAAATTTAAAATTTAGAGATAGAAGCACTTTGGAGAATGACTCAAACAGCATTTTGATATTTTGCACATAAAGAAACTACATTCTATAAATAAATGTCTAGTTTAATACAAGAAAAAAAAAGCTGCATCCCTGAGTTGTTGACCAATGACACATTCATTATGATCTAAAGTCATTCCAATTAGAACAGCATGTCTTTATTAGGTCACTATAATCAGACCAAAGAGCACATGAAGATGGCAACTTTGTTTCTAGCCAAGTAACACAAATGTTAGTATGGAAAAAGATAAAATTGAAATCAAATTCTTCAAAAATTAGAAAAAGAAACTAGCTGTCTAGAAAATAAAAGTGTTAGTACTCAAAATAAGGCAGTTGTTGATGTTTGAAAACACCTAAAAAATTAAGAACAGAAAGGAACAGATAAAGAAAGTTCTAGACAAAGTCTTAAAATTATAGTACATAATTACAGAGATAAGTGGCAATATATAACTGGTGATATCCAGAAACAGTTACAATGGGGAAAAGAAAAGAAGACTATGGTGGGAAAAAACAAAAGAGACATTGCAGAATATTGCATCAAACAGCAAAGAGATATTATGATGCCATTTAAAACACCACCAATCATGGTACTTGTCAAAGGATTAAATGCAAAGCAGGAAGAACAAGAAAAACAAATTATTAAGCTTTGTATGTCTTTAACTTTTGTTTACAGAGGAGCTGATGCAGAATAAGAAAGTCATTTTAAACACATCTTTCTGTAAATGCCAATTTAATTCTTGTGCAATAATGTAAGTTATTAAGTAAAACTTGTTCAGAAATTATCTTAAAGATCACATCAAATGTCATGTTTAAGTCATATTTTTCTTTGTCTTTGTTCTGTTAGTTTTCTTGTATTATTCACAGGATAGAAGCAAAGATATTCACACTTCAATTTTGATCAATTGCAAAAGAAAAAGAGAGAAAAAAAAGCATGATTTCTCACACACGCATACACACGCGCACGTGCGTATACACACACACACACACTCTCTCTCTCTCTCTCTCCAAGCAAGAACATCTGTAAAATCAGAAAAGTGTTGACGTTCAGAAAGCAAGAAAATTTGAATGAAAGGCAAATTTCTACCAAATGAGAAGTCAGAAAAACCATCACTGTCGACACTAATTTTAGCAGTATTAGTTGGTCTACATTTTGTAAAAACTCAACTCCTACCTCACTGATATTGAAATATTTTCTCTGGTATTTTTAAATTGGTTCAGTATAGACCAAAAAGAATCAGGGGTCATTTCTAATTGCCTTTAGGTTCTCCTAACTAAGCTACTGTATAAGAAACGGAGACTAATTTTTAAAGAGCAATTTTAAATAGTGATCTATATCCTGTTGAATATCTTATGAAGAGAAGTTTTAAAGACTATTTAATAAGGGCATTATATCCCTACATTTTAAAAGAAATATATGGGGGGACCATATCTATTATATCATGAAAAGAAATCATGAAATATTTGTGTAAACTATTCTCCTGCAAGGAGCATTGTGAACTTCAATTATACATCATGTTAAGTTGATATTATGTTCCATTCATCAAATGTCATGGCCGAGTTTTGGAGGACCATAATGGGTACTAACAATGTAATAAGAAGATAACTGATACTTGAAATTAAGACATTTAATAAGCAGTGAATATCTTAGTTGATATTTGTAAGATCTGAAGGCAAAAACCTTTTAAGTTGCAGTCATTCTATTTTAGGATGAAAGTTGAGGGGTTTTTTAAAATTTTTTTATTATTATTTATTCAACTGTGCGCATGTGCGTGTGTATGTGCGTGCGTGTGTGTATGTCTGTGTGTGTGTGTGTGTGTCTGTGTGTGTGTAGAACCACGGACGAATTCGCGAACCACCATGGATGCCTCCACCTCCTTCTGCCCCGGGATTCACAGGCTCCGCCCTACCAGGACCAGAAGCGCAGGCCACCCCCGCTTCCACCTGGTGTCTATACGTGGGATCTGGGATCCGAACTCAGGACCTTCCTCCTGCAAGGCAGAAGCTTAACCCCTGAGCCACCTCTCCAGCCCGAAAGTTGAGGGTTTTTATGTGCTGTCAAACACTTGCACTAGAATGCTGCATGCATAGACAGGACAACTGACCAAGGTGCCTCAGAGTTGAAAAAAAGATGGATCAATGAAGCAGGTGCTACTTGAAAGGGAGCGCTGTTTCTTTTTCATTCACAGTTTTTCAAGTATTTCTGAATAAATGAGAAGTTAGTTAAAGAAAAGATTCACTGTATAAATAAGGCACATCTTCATGGAGTGGGATTGCTCTGTGATTCTAAAGATTATTTTTGCCCTTTCTGTTTCATTTTGTTTCTGTGCCACTACCAAACAGTTAGAATAATAAGTTATCTTCAGATTTTGAGGGACTTAAAATGACCATAAAATATTAAAAGAAAAATGCAAGTTTATTTACAGGATTTCTTAAGTTGTAAAGTAGATCCTAAGTTAAACATGTTAGAATTAAATATGGCAAAGATAAGGAAGTTTATATAGGTGCTATTATAAAATTTTAATCTATTGAATTTTCATTAAGTTATGATTATATTCAATACAAAAGCAAATATAGTAAAAGCCAGCAATAAAGAACAATTTAAATTATCAGTCAGAAAGAATGATTAACAAACATTGCCATGCTTAGCAGAAAATGCATTTAGATAAACATCTCAATTCATTGAATCCACTGGTTCACATGGACATGCAGAAAGATATCAACTGCCATCAAAAAAATTAACTACCCACACGTGTCCAGAAAAACAACAATACTCCAATTCAGACACTAGTACATTACCTAGCACATATTCTAAGTCCAGCGTTTCTTCTCTTTTAAAACAGAATTTAATAAGTTGTTTCATGGCCAAGTTTTTGATATTTGATATTTGATATTTGATTTGATTCTAGCTAAGTCTGACTTAATCATTTTAAATATATGCTTTCTTTATTTTTTCTAATGGCATCTTTTCCTAATGGTATTTAAGAATACTAAATATGAAGGGAAATGTAAATAAAAATATAAGCTTAGAAGAAATAAAAATATAAGCTTAGAAGAAATAGACTAATGCATTCAGGGTATATTTATTACATATACAACAAAATGTTTGTAAAAAAGAATATGACCTTTACTGAAAACTTTCATCCCAGATACTACAGTGTCACAAGGTATTAACAAATGTCATAACACAACAGGCCAGAGTACCAAACTTCAATGAGTTTTATGAAAGCGCTAATTTAGTCTCTTTACTATATACTGCTATACAATGGTATTTATATATGTTCCTAGTTTCCATCCAATCTCATTCCATTTCCATTCAACTATGTCACTCCAGTGCATGTAAAGAAGCAATCTAGAATTTTTAACAGGTTTAAACAAGTTTTGAAAGTTTTACTAATTAATTTTCCTATAAAAAATGAATTTTTTTATCTCAAAAAAAAAGGCCTCCTGTACACAACACCAGCCTAAAACTTGCTTTGTAGACAGAATGAAATTTAACTTCTGACACTCGTGCTTGGTTTTATGTAGTGTTGGAATGAAATCCAAGGCTTCATGCCTGCTAGACAAGCATACTACCAACTACATCCCCAGCTGTTTTGCATACTTTAATAGCAAGTTTACATTGGATTTGTATATTCTATGTAGGCCCTAAGAGATCATTGTGAAGCTGTGAGGGTGAAGCCCAAGTAGCAATGGAGATTAAAGTGTACCGGGGATGACGAGACCATGGGACATGTGTGGATGAAAGCTACAGGCACAGAGTGGATCTCACAGGAGGGACTGCACGCTGGTAGCAAAGCTCTAGTACGTTTCCCAAGTCCTTTGTAACCCAGTTGATTACATTTAAATCCCAGATGCTGGGCATGGATTTAGGTGTTTGCTTTGATATATTCGGGTTTTTGGATTGGATGTTTTTTGCTGTGCCTTGGTTCTTCCAATTTGAATAAGGAATGCTTACTCTGTGCCATTATATGCTCTAAGTATGCAATTTGATTTCTTATTTTACATGAGGTCACAGTTATGTGATTGTTCTGAGAACTTCTGAACAATGTTGGAGTTTAGTAAAGACTGGTGACTTTCGATGTTAGACAGAATGCATTTTGCAACCTCAGATGGCCATGGACCTATGAAGGTAGAGACAGAATGTTGGGATTTGAGTGTGACATGTCCCAATAGATTCATGTGTGAAAACCTGGTCCTCTGGCGATGGCACTGCTTGAGAAGATTGTGGAACCTTCAGAAGGAGCCTTGCACAAGACAATATGACACTAGAAAACAGGCCTTAAGGGATTTGGGCTTCATAACACAGCCCCAGCTTCTGCGCTTGTATTTTGCTTCCTGGCTGTCATAATAATAACATGACAAACCATCATCATGTTCCTGTTGCTGAACATTCCATACCATCATGGACTCACTCATCTGGACCTGGAAATCACCATAAACCCTCCCCTTTACTTTGCTTTTGTCTGAGAATTTCATCACAGCAACAGAAGACAAATTAAAACACAAAATAATTAATTAGGAGGCATGAACAGACACTTATTCCAGAAGAACTGAAAATACACAGTTGCTGTTGGGAAATTAAAGGCTAAGCATGAGTTAAAAAGATTATTGTTTCTATAATTTTTACTGTTAGCGATTAGCTACAACTGACATAGGTTTGTTTTCTACTTGGAAACTGAAGAAAAGAATAGTTAAAGATTTGGTCAAGTAAGATGACTATAGAATTAATAAATGGCAGAAAGACCTTAATTTTGGGTTTCAATATTTCTTCTACTAAACATAGCTTTATTGCTTACATAGTAAAGCACTATTAGTTGAATATCTAGAGACAGGACTTTACATGAGTATATAATCAACTTAAAACATAAAAGAAGGGGCTGGGGAAATGGTACACTGATTAAACTCTTGCCACAAAAGCAGGAGAATTTTGGTTTGGATTCCACATAAAAAAGCTGAACATGGTTGCGTATGCCTACAGTCCCAGAAGTGGGAGACAAAGACAGGTAGATTCCTCTGGTTTGCTGGCCAGCTGGATGTTACAATTGAATTCTGCATGTTGCCAATGAATTCATGACTAAAGAATTTAGAGGAGCGAAAGAGTTTTATTGTGGTTCATTCTCCATTACAGTGCATAGTTCAGATTGGAAGTAAAGTTCACCTTGAGACTAGGAGCTGAAGTATTGCAGTTACCTTTTCTGTCATTGTGAGACAACACTCATACACAACTTAAGGAGAGAAAGGAAGATTTATTTTGCTTATGGTTTCAGAGGAGAGATAAAGTTCATTATGATGGAAAGCACATGAAGGCAGCAAAAGTTGGAGATGTCTCAGGCTATAGCAGCAATCATGGAAGCAGAAGACACAACAGGCAAATTTCTAGAGGAAGAAGGGAAGGGCTACAAAAACCTTAAGGCCTTCCTCCATGATGTGCCTTCTTCCAGCAAGATTCTATGTGTTGTAGTTTGCCTTACGTGTTAGTTGTATAAGTGACAACTTGACAATTAAAGTTGAGCTGTGGGCATATTTGCAAAGAGTTAGTAGTGAAGGGAAGCTTATGACCAAGCCTGGAAGAGATTGTCTAATTGAGGGGGGAAGACCTAGTCCATAGTGGACAAGATCATTCCCTTGGCAAGTGGATGGAATGGAGGGAGTTGGCTCAGTAAGTTGACAATATTCTGCATATTTTGGACAGGTTTGCTACCTGGCAAGTGAGGTTTGCCCCTCTCCCGGCAATCCTCTCACCTCTATATCTTTTCCACCATTAACATCTACAGCACCTCAGTTCTTGCTGTTGGTATAAACTGTTCTGACAAACTGGACTGAGAACTGTAACCAAGAATGGTAAGAAAGAATAAAACCTCCTTGTTTCCCTAATCTTTTTGGCTCCAAACTTTTTGTTTCTGATAATTATAATATTATCCACAATAATCTGTAATACTTTAATTACTAATTAGTCACAAATATGACCAGAGCTCAGCATTCAATTATCTAATCTATATACAAATCACTTGTTGAATCAGTGAGCACTTGAATCAGTGAGCTTTTGTCTCCCATTGTCTCAAAAAATAACCAAAATAAAGCATCTTCAATTACTTTTAAATACATATGCCAATAGAAACACAATCCATTCAGATTAGCCATGGGTATACCAAAAAGTCATAAGAATATAACTTCTGATATTTATATAGTTTTATATCTCCTATAATCTGTACTTGCCATTCTCATAATACAGTAAAACAACACAAAAGTTAAAAAAAATTCATGAAACTTTGACCCTGTGGCTGGTTATTTAAAAATTATTCATAAAACTATTTGTGGGGAGCCAATTACTGTACCATCATTGATTAATAGAAATTAGGGTAAACTTGCTTGAGAAATATTTAGTAGATGCGTTATTTGGTTTTAGGAAAATGAGCATACTGTTTGTATCTTGAGAAGTAGAATATTGGGTTCAAATATTCTCATCTTACATTAAGGTATGTGTGTACATATGTTTGTGTTTGTGCATAGGAGCATATTTGTGTGTGTTACATGTTTGTGAAGGTACATGTGGGAGTAGAAACCAGAAGTCAATGTCAGTTGATTCTTCTATTATACTTATCTTATTTATTTTTTGAGACAATCAAATATTGATTGAAAATACAGATGTCCTCTCCACACACATTAATAAACTATGAGCTATAAAAACTATAACCATATTATATTTTTGATAGATATTCAAAAGTAAGTATTAAATACATTTCTCCTTTAATGTTATTTTGTTTTCTAATTTTTGGTGTGATGCTATCTTTTTTGTATGCAAATGGATTTTGAGTTTTCTCTAACATTCTGAACAATAATAACATCCTGGCCATTTCTACTTGTAGTAGCTTATTTCCAAAGCGATTATCATTATTTTAAAATTAGGTTCAATAGTGAAGAATATTTAAGTTTTTCTGTACAGTGGCTTTAAAAAGTTTAACTACTTATAGGATTTTTACATTGTATAAAGAAATACATTTTATGTAAAAAAAAAGTAAGTATTGTATTCAGCACAGTGACTGCCATTCCATATGTCACAGTAATGCAGTGTTAAATTGTTCTCGCAGAGATAACCCATAGGCAAAGCTATGTAAAATTTCTGTTAAGTTAATTTGAGTTTATAGACAACAGGTTTTAGGGAAGGATTAAATTCTAAAATATATTCAATCTCTTCTGATTGGAAAACACTGCAAACTATTGATCTAATGCATTGCAAGAAAGGCAATCAAAAGACACAGTTCAATCATTTACCCTTATTGTCCTTGAAGAATTATTAACTTTCAAAGAGGTTGTGGTGTGATGATGAACCACATGATATTCAAAAACCTAAAAAACTCCAGCAGTGAGAGTAGACTCAGAACCATGGTCC
Source organism: Typhlomys cinereus (assembly GCA_023101885.1). Lineage (NCBI taxonomy): Eukaryota > Metazoa > Chordata > Mammalia > Rodentia > Platacanthomyidae > Typhlomys > Typhlomys cinereus. Next base: position 3,114,529 of record JALPQD010000050.1, on the reverse strand, counting down.
CCACCAAGAATTCAGCTTTAAAATACCCAGTGCTTTTGTGACTGATCCCAGCTCTTTCACTATACTGTATTATATGGGCAGTGGCTACAGCGAATCCCTGGAATCATGCATTATTTTCTTAATTCTCCTGCAATATTAACAATTTGTTTCATTTGACAATGATTAACTCATTTCTTCATTGTCTTATGATGTAATTAATAAGAAAATGTGCAAACAATATTGAGAGAGAGAGAGAGAGAGATGGCTTTCTGTATCTCTGAGAATCTAATTCTTATTCTTGCTTAGCATTTTTTTAAATATAACCAGAGATATTTTATTCTTTTGCTTGCCTGTTTGCTAATATTTGGCTTAGTTCAAGAAGATTGAAATAATAAGCACAGAAAATTTTATATCTCGTGGAAGCTTCCAATTCTGTCAGTGAGAGAGCTTAGCATTTTTTTTAAAAAAGCAGACTGATTCCTTTCAACAGAAGAGGCAACTGAGAAATGACTGGGAGTTAGAAAAACATTTGTCAGCATAGACAGAGGAGCCATGAAAATATATTCAGTCCAATGATTCATGTCTGAGTTTACTTCAGAAAATTGTTCCTTGAAGAAAATTATACAGTAAAGACTAATAGAGCAAGGACTGAAAAAGAGTTAGAGAGAGTAAGGAGAAAGAGAGAGACAGAGAGAGAATGAGAACACAGGCTCTTGAGTGAGAGTTAAAACCACACCACATAAATGAGGTATGAAGAATCCAACACAGCTTAAAGTATAACTTATAAAGTAGGAAATTTAATGTATCTGTTTTAGAAATACTATAGTAGTAAAGGAAGACTTGCTTTTAATATACATAATTTTAAAAGTTTATCTACAATGCTGTAAAGACAAAAGGTATTTAGTGGGTGAACTTTGAGTCTCAATGCTAGCTGTATTTCAGCCATATAATCTTAGCTGAACTAGTTACATTTTGATGATGTTGTCAGTCACTATATCATGACATAGACAAATAATTAAAATGTGGACTACATTTTATAAGAGTTTAGATTCAAAGACAGTATCCAGTACTGTTACTAATTTTACCATTTAAGTTTTAATGAAACCACAGATGTTCTAGCATAAATTCATGCTGAAGGCAGGGGCTGTAAGGCTCATTTTATGATTCTCTCTTAAAACAATGGTAAATTGTGCTGAAGCTATGGCTCAGGAGTTAAGCCTCTGCCTGGAAAGAAGAAGGATCTGAGTTCAAATCCCAGATCCCATGTAAAAATGCCAGGAGGAAATGGCAATGATTTGGATTTCTGGCTTGGAAGGAGGAGCCTGGGAAATCCCAAAGCAAAGCCAAAAGGAGGAAGAACAATCTAGGATGGCTCCTGAGGTTACCTTTGGGTCTTCGCAGACACATACAGTGCCCTCTGATACACACACACACACACACAAACACACACACACACTAATGCACACATGGATGGATGCATGCACACAAAATAAATAAAAGTTAAAAAAATGAATAAATACAGTCCTAGGAAACTTGATTTTATTATATAAACTGCATTGATTCACTGAGATTGGTAACAATGATGGCAAAACATTGAACATAACCAGTATGCATGGTGATTAAATTTATGTAACGAAAAACAAGGTTAAATAACTCTACACTAGTTACTAAGCAGGCAGTACAATTTCTGATATATAAAAACAAATCATAGGCTTCTTCATATATATTAAACTGGTATGGAATTTTTTCCTAATCACCCAGCTGCTATAATGCTAAATAAATTACTCTTAATCTTAAATCAGAGATGTGCTAGGAAATGGGTAATTTAATATGCAATCTCATTACTTCTGACAGGCTTATTTATAAATGATTTGCCTCACATTTTGACAGCATAGTTAATATGTTAATTAGCTTTAAAAAAGATTATGAGGGGAAGAGCTTGATAAACTATCTTTCTTGCACTCTATTGATACTGAATCCCTTCACCCCCCTGAAACACAATGACCTTGATGAGATAATCATTTATTAGCAAAAGACAATTTAATTCCTGATATTAAACATCAATTCCTCAAAATAACCTCAAGCAACTTTTTGCTTTAGAAAATAATGCAGCTTTAGACACGCTGATGTGATTTTTGTAAAGGAATACAGAGTTTATTCAGCACAGTGCCAGCACAGATAGAGCAGAATTCTGTGACAAAGGAAGAGCTTCATGGACAAGCTGCTTTGTACATGTGAGCCTCTTTTTGTGGTTTTTTAGAAATTGGTTAAGTCTTTCTGGCTTAAAAGCTCAGCAATAACATTTTATGCTTTGAATTCCAAAGAACTACAAAAGCCAAGAATTAAGAGAAGTTATACAAGGGATAAGTTCAATTTCCTCTGTTTAAATCTTCATTTATCAAAGGAAACAAAAGTATCAAAATTATCTTTCTTAATCAGTCTCAAATCCCACTGTGTATTCACACATCTCTATGGTGTTCAAGACCCATATAAGCAGTGCCAGCTCTGATCTCTATCACTTGCTAGCAATGTGACTTGCTATGTCTCTTCATTAATATCTTCATTGCCTGTGGCCATTTAACACTACGTAGGGATCATTAGTTTTTAGTTACTATCCTGCTGCCACGGGACAGTAAATGAATTGCAAAAATAGCCTGAAAATCCTGCCACCTGCTTCTCTGATGCTGTCCATGGGTTAATGTTTGTATTTCTCCTTGGTGCATCTGAGCCACAACTCAATTATAATTCATTTCTAGGTATCTAAATATCCAACATGGATGTCATTGGTTATGCAAAAGTTAGCACCCTGTGAACCTCTTTCCATTGAGAAAAACACATACATTTTACTTGACTTACAGCAAAAGAGCAAAACGGCTTTCAGAAAATTGTTTGCAATGAAATCAGATTCCAAATGACAGACACAGCAAAGACATAACTCAGATTTTAGGGCTTAGAAATAAACTGAAAATAAACCTGCAAAGTTACTCAAACCTAACACATTTGCTACTTGTTTTTGGCAACATATAATCTTGGCAAGCAGACAAAAGGACATTTGGGTCTACTATTTTCTATCGATTTTCCTCCTTTCTCCTTAAGTAACAGTCTTCTTATACCCCATTGTATTGGCAACAAGCATCCAAACTATCTTTCTTAAGAGAACACACACGCACGCATGCACACACACACTCACACACACACACACATACACATACACACTAGCAGAGTGGAGGCAGAGTGAAAAACAAATGCTACATCAGAAACAGGCACAGTAACAAGGTACAGCATAATACCATGCTGTGTAATTTAAAGATCTGTGTGTGTGTGTGTGTGTGTGTGTGTTCATAAATGTATAGGTGCAGGTGTGTGTACATGTACATGAGAAGGCCAAATTTCAGGCATAATTCCTAAGTTAGCTACCTTTTGGAAGGGACAAGATCTCTCACTGGCATGTTGTCAACAAACAGGCTAGCCTGGCTGGTTGAAAGCTCCAGGGAGCTGTTTATGCCTCCCCAGCATTGAGATTAAAACCACAACTGACTCTTAACTTTTTTCTCCATGGGTTCTGGGTTTTGAATTCAGGCATCAAGAACTTTACCTACTCAAGAATCTCCCCACCTTCTTAAAAACTGTGTGTCTATACATATACATGTGTATGTATGTGTGTGCAAGGTTATAAGTGTTCAGATATTTATGCATGAAGAGGCCAAGTCAATGCCAGGTAACTTCCTCAATTATTTTCTATGTGATTTATCAAAACAAGGGCTCTCGCTGAACCTGGAAATCACTGACTAGGCTAGGCTGGCTAACAGTAAGCTCCAAGGATCTGCCCTGTCTGCAGCTCTCCCGTTACTGCTGTTATAGATTCACTGCATTGCATCCAAGTTGGGGATCCAAACTCAGGTCTTCATGATTGCCTGGTAAATGCTTTATCTATGGAGCGGTCTCCTCAGCATTTCAAAGAGCATTTTTTAATGGTTTGGGGAAATTCAGACATTAAGATACAAAAAACAACTTCTTATGCTTGTGAGGTATACAGTGTGAACTGAACTGTCAAGTGATTATAACAAAACTGGCTCCATGCCACAATGTTTTCCAAACTCTGCTTTAGTAGTAGAGTTGTTAACAGAACTGATTGAAAGACAATATAAAGTTTTCACACTTAAAAATAGAGGAAAACATTCTACAACTCAAGAGTATTATATAATTATTATTTATATAACCAACAAACAACTAAAAGGCAAAAGCAGTAAGGAAATAGGAAGGGGAGGGGAAATATATTAACTGCTACCTGAGATGTTCACTGGCCTTTACTTCCAACTTTTTGCCATTACAACAAATTATCTAAGTATCTATTGTGCTCGAGGATATGCCTAGCTTTGAGGGGAGTAATTACCCAAATAAAAAGTAAATAACCATTTAAAAAACCCTAAAACTCAAGAAGTGTGATTAAAAATAGATTAACTGAGAGACTCCATGCTAGATGGCCATGTTTATACTCAGTATTTTAGAATAACATTAAAATATGATGGGATTTATTATATGCCATTAAAGATTTTATGCTAACAAATCACAGGATGTTTGATAGTCTAGAATCTTTCACAGCTTTCTTGAGAGCTACAGATCTTCTCCCTACAAAAACAGCTACATGTGCATAAATTGTTGCTGATATTTTCAGAGACAACGTAGATCTCTAAATTCCTTACTTAGGGGATAACTGAAACCCAAATTCAGAAAGCTTCTGTGTCCTACACTGCAAAGAAACTGATTTTTTTCTTAAAGTAGCTTTTTGGATGAAACAGATCAGGAGAGAACCCAGACTTCTTCCCTGTGTAATTCAGAGAGCCAAGATTCCTGGGGGCGAGCAGTGAAACAGGTATACAACAGGAAAATAAATAACACATTCTGAGCTTGCACTGAGGTCATAAATATTATATGATTACACAGTTAAATTCTAATACAGGGGCATAAACATTTAGGGCGATGATGTCTGCTACAGAAGCCGTGAATATGGAAATTACTTCATTTTGAACCCAATCATGAATCTAAAAAGTTTTTTCTATGAATAAAGACATAATTCGATAGTCACAAATGACCCTCTCTTAAACACTAGAATTGTATTATTCCCCTTATATGATATTTAAATCACACTCAGAGCAGTTCACTCCTACTAGTAAGTATGTATCAAATACTACTATCATTGGGCCTCCTAAGAAAGGTTTTAATCTCTGCTGACGCATCACATGAAATAATATAGTACTGAAAATTATTCTCTGCTATTTCCTTAAAGATCAGAATTTTATTTAATTTTAGAATATTGGTATCTATATTTGTCAGGGGGGTACATTATAAGAAGTTCAGTACATAATAGTTATCTCTAAATTCTCAGTCTAATTATCTGAGTTTTACTGAAATTCTAAGTAGGTTCTCTGCCATTTCCAAGTCTATTTCTGTTTGGAAACATACACGTCCTTGTTAAAAAAAATAAAGCCACAAATTAAGAGCCTTATAGAGAAAAATAACACAGTACTTACAGAAAAAAAAAAAACCCTTTGGCCTTGTCCATCAAGAAGCATTATCAGATACCATCTGTGGCTGTCTGTGATGAAGGGGCACCCCAACTGTGACTCCCAACTGTGTTTTAAAGCTCCAGTGATGTTGCCACACACAGACCACACTCCTGCACCATTAATCTTCATCCAAACCATTAGGATGTTTGTCTAGGCTTGACCTAGACCGAGCATGCCACACAAATTAGCTAGCATAAAACATTCATTTCTCACCACATGTCAAGGCAGGTAGAATATTCTGTGGAACCCAGAAGGACATCTGGAGGTCTGTACCACAAAGTAACCACTTCATTCGAGTATGTGTGACTAGGGACGGATTTTGCTCTTGCAAGACCTGTGGGTTACAGGAAACATTAAAAAGTTAAATAGACATTAGCAGAATCTATGTTTTAAATGTGAAGGTTCACAGTTAAAAGGTCAAATACTCTAATGCAATTCAGAATTATCAACACAATATCAACATTGCATAAAGGTTGAAGAGAACATACTGTGATCTCTGTTTTTGAACACATACTAGTAACCATCAAATCATTTATATTTACAAATAAAGCACTTGAGTCTTGAACATAATAGATATCAACAGAATAAATAAAAAAATCACAGACAAACAGAACAGGAAAATTTAAAAATTTTCTATATACTTCACAGTTATATTTCATAAGACAATATTTCTGAGATTTACATATATGCTAAGTTTTATCAGAATGGTCCCTTAGCTAAAAAACTTGAAGAAAGGAAATGCAAAAAAAAAAAAAAAAAAAACCAAAGGTTCCCATTGTAAGGCTCATTTGTGTCAGCATTTTTTATATATATACATTGAGAATCTGAAACGAGAAAGTACAGCACTTTCCTCTGAGGAATGACCAAAACCTTTTGTGACTTCCTTTTGAACAATCAACAGTGTTGGCATATTGGGGAGGCATATTTGAAAACAATGAACCAAATAAACTCAGTACTTATAAATGATGAGACAGGATATACTAAATTACAATGAGAAAATACATACAATAATACTCTAGGTAAAAAGTATAGAAAATTTGGGGGCTGGAGAGGTGGCTCAGGAGTTAAGCCTCTGCCTTTCAGGTGGAAGGTCCTGAGTTCGGATCCTAGACCCCACGTATAGACGCCAGGCAGAAGCGGGGGCGGCCTGCGTTTCTGGTCCTGGTAGGGTGGAGCCTGTGAATCCCGGGGCAGAGTAAACAAGGAGGAGGTAGAGGCAGTCCATGGTGGTTCCCAAATTCGTCCGTGGTTCTACACACACATACATACACACATGCGCACACACGCATACACGCACAATTGAATAAATAATAAATAATAAAAATTTCTTTAAAAGTATAGAAAATTTGACATCATAAGTATAAAAACACATACACAGCAAATAGGGTAAAAGTACATTTAGATATCTTTAGTGATTGCCTCTGGAATGGGTGAACAGCTGAATTTTTTAAACTATGTTTTCTTCATGTTCCACCTGAGATTGTATATAATATTATTCTCCCAAAAGTCACAACATTTATAATGCTATTTTTAAAAGGAAAACAAATTTGCCAACACCTCACTGGCTACATCATTAAGGCCAAGTGCTGTATTTTTTATGTGGAATTTTCTCCCCCAAAGACTTATGTGTTAAAAGCTAGTAGAGCAGCCTGAGATGCTATTGACATGTGATGGACATTTCAGGAGGTAGGGCCAGTAGCAGAAGGAAGTTAGTTTACTGGGGGAGGGATTATTGCTTTAGGGGATATTAGGGATCTGATTTCTTTCTCTTTCTTTTCTTCCCTACAGGGTCACTCAATGAGGTAAACAACTTTCTTCTTCTAACCATTGGCTGAAACATCTGAAACCAGTAGCAAAAATAGACCTTTTTTTTTTTTTCTTTCAGGCATTTTCTTCTACTTTCAGGAACTTTGTCACAATGATGTGGTAAAGAAACACTAGAAGAATAAAGCATTGTTTACTATTATGATGCTCAAAAATTACAAAACATTTTATATACCAAACCTACTCTAATATGTTCATTTAAATGTTCTAACTAATAAATGTGATAAATACAGTATTTAGGAACATGACTTCTTCCTGTTTTTAATTAAAGAATTTCAGCTGGTACAACAAAGCATTTCCAATGACTTTAACTTTTTTAATATACTGCAATTCTTATTAGTGATCCTGAATGTTTCTCAAAGACTCATTTGTTGAAAGCTAGTATAAATTGGTTCACATTGGTAAGTACTCCATATTAAAATGTACTAACACACATATTGCAGTATCAAATATTTCTGCTTTTAAAAACAAGAACTTTTTTCCAGTATCAGATTTCCACAATGACTTCTTACTTCTTTTCTCTGAGAGGTTTTACCTTAACAATAAGTCAAGCAAAAGTATATAACACATAGGACCATACGCATGGGAAACCATCTCCAGAATTTCAAAATGACATCAAAAGTCTGGTTCCTTAAATGACTAAGCTTCCATACCCAAAGAGCTGAGCACAGGTCCTGAAATAGGTTCTGACTCATGCCATATGTTGTTGTCAAGTCAAATGGGACAAAAGAACATCTAGGCTGGAATCCCTTACTTATCCTGAGGCCTTATTATCAGAAAGCTTGGCCAGAGAGAAAGAAGAATGGCAAACCTAAGATTTTCTCTGGCAGCTCAAATGAAGAGACATTGATATTCTGAGTTGTGAAAAGAAAAGAAAACACCAAAATGCCCTAGAGAGATGTACGATAAAACGGTTAATTATAATTTCAGTCCAAGTATGAGTTGTGAAATTGGTTGTCTGTTACTTCCTTCCCACATGCTAAGGTCAAAGTATGTTCCAACTTCATTCAGATGAGCTACAAAACTTCCTAAAACAGCAAATAAAACAAAATTTCAATACTGAATATTTCAAAGTACCATAAACCAGTTTCTTAAAATGGTTGGGATGTCAATATGTCATAAGAAGGAAGAATGTTATTTTCAAGGCACTCTTCTACAGAACTTGAGAAAAAGTTCTCTAATTATCTCATGTTAATATAGTCAATGAAAAGCTGTTTTTAATGTCTTGTATATAGATAAACAAAGGGTGTTTGCTCTAAAGATATTTCTATTTAGCTAAAAAGAAAAATACATCTTAAAAATTCTCAGTGAAGGAACAAATTATTTAAACAATGCCTTAAAAATTAACAAAAAGAATACTTTGAAGTAAGAAATGTAACCAGTTTTCCCAAATACTTTTGGTAAAGACAATACTGTGTGTATTTGTAAGGTTTATGAATCAAAACCTGCTTACTCATGCAAAATTTATTAAACTGCATCCTCCGACTGAAGGAAAACTGCAGGGCAGGATTAATTAGCACAGCATGTGTGAAAGCTTTCTTTTTCTGTTCCTTGTCAGTTGCTATGGATACACTACAGGAAGATAGCCACACTACCTTTTAAAAAAGATGAAGTTCATGGGCTATTATTGAAACTTCTCATATGAATGGCTAATTTGAATTGTAAGTCAAAAGTCAACAGGAGATGCTAACCAGATGAGTGCACTCTGTGGGAGTAGCTCAGTCTGCACAACAATTCAGTATACCTGTCACTAATCAACACTTTTCCTAATAAGGATAGATCTTGGAAAGAGTGAGAAATGTTGATATTCAAGACCTACTGTCAATGACTCAAAGTTGGGCTATCCTTACATGAGTGGAGTAGAATCTTGTATTTCTAAAGAAGTAAGCTTTGCAGCTAAGCATTTACCAATGAAATAATTCTCTTTCATATTTCCAGAAGATGGATAACTTGCAGGCAACATCCGTTGTTCCCTTGAACTTGGTCCTACCCTCTAGCATGGGCACAGATCACTCCCCAGATAAGGACTTTCCACATTTTTCTGACAGAGGAGCCCATCAGCACCAAGCAGTGGAGAATTTCCTATTCTTTTATTATCTCGATTGTTCTCTGTTGCATCAGACTTCACTGTTACTCTTCTTTTAAATTTCACACCTTTACTTCAGGAAGGACTTGATCACCCCTTGGACCTTTCTGTATTTGTCACATTTTTCTAGATTTATCTGGGGCCATATATTCAAACCCATGTTATAAGAAGTGAGGCTTTCAAGAGACTGAATCGTGAGGGGGTTGGCCTAATGAATGAATTAATTCAAGGATGGATTCAAAATTTACTGGAGATTGGCAACTAGGTGATGGAATTTAGTTGGAGAAATTCAATAATTATGGGCATGCCTTTTTCTCTTACTCTCCCACCTACTTGTCTTCCATGAGTTAAGTGCTTTTCCTTTACTATACACTTCCTGTCGTGATGGTCTGCCTTACAGGATTTAGAAACAAGGATGTCAAGTGTCCATAGATTAAGATCTCTGAAAATGATGAAGGTAAATCTTGCCTTTTAAAACTCTTTGCCCCTCAGGTATTTTGTCATAGTGATGAAAAGTGACTAATATACAGTACACAGTACTTTCTCAAGTGTGTGTGTGTGTGTGTGTGTGTGTGTGTGTGTGTGTGTGTGATAGACTTCATTGTAGCTTCAAATCTAGTTCTGCTCAATTAACAATAGACACCAAGGTGTCCTACAAGTATTCAAGACAACTCTCATAATTAGACATATGTGTCAACTTGACAGTTGAGAGTTTGAGCTTTGGGCACATTTGTAGGAAATTAGTAGGTGAGTTAAATCCAGAATGAGCCTGCAGGATTTAGTTTAGTAGATGGGGAAAGTCCAGCCTATGTTGGGTAGCATTAGTCCCTGGGGAGGTGAATAAAATGGAAGGAACTGTTTGAGAAGAGTAGGTATCTTTGTGTATACTTGGACAGACATGCTGGTCTGGCCAATAACAAGTGTCCGTCTCTCAGCTGTTACGTGGATATGGCATGGCAAGTTCCCTAGGCCCTTTAGTGACGGTGTATGCTTTCCTGTTAAGCTGGATAAACAACTGTGACCAGGACTCCTAAGAAAAAAATAAACCCATTGTTCCCTTAAGCTGTTTGATGATGATTTTATCAGCAACCATGCAGGCAACAACCCAATCAACGTTTACACAAGGACTAATCCTCAGAGATCTAGGAATAAATGCATTTGAACAGTGAACTATTGTAAGTGTCTTAAACAGTCAAAATTCTTTAACTTACACACACAACACACATACACACACACAAACATATATATATATATATATATATATAAGATTTATGATTCATGTTCACATAATTACTATTTCAAGTTCTAATGAATTCTCTTTTTTAATGTAGTAAATTGAACAAGAACCTGGCTATTTGTGAAGGAAATGGTGAATCTAGAATAGGGATTCATAAATGGTAATTCCTGTTTCTGCTTTAAGGAATTAAGAAAGAACTAACAACATAGACTTGCTTTTTTCTAGGTGGAATTGAAAACAGGAAAAAATCTAATGGAACTTGCAACGGTCCCATAAAACACTTGACCACTCCAAGATCCTTTCAAAGAACAGCTATTAGAAGATTGTTTCTTTTCCTACATTGAAGTCACCTCCACATCTCTTTACCAAACCTGATCTATTATATAGAGTTTATGATCTACCTTGATAACAAGATGATTCTTTCCAGAAGAAAGGCTCCATTCTTCATTACTTAAATCTAGAAGGATACGAAATACCCAGGTAAGATCACACCATCATTCAACTAGACTAGGGAAAGATTTGGTTCCTTGATTCCATGAATAAGTCTGCCATGGACAGATAAGAACAGAGAAGTATTTTAGATTCTTTCCACTACACAGTCTCTGGGACTGGAAGATGATGATAATAATGATGAAAATGACCATGATGATAACTTTATTGCTGGATATCAAAGTTTGCTAGGCCAGCATATTTAACTGAGTTACATCCTCAGCCTCAGATAATTAGTTTTTGATAGTGTAATTAAGTCTTCTCCTGGTTTTATATTAAGAGTCTATGAAATACTTAAAATTGCTTGAATACTCTACTGCTGCTTTTACAGTATATCACCTATTCACCAAAATACAAAACAAATATATTCCCTGAGCATTATGCTGTATCTTCTTCATCCTCTGAAGCCGGTATTTTCTTTGGACAATACTACTTTCTCCATGGATCTGGTTATTGTCCGCAGGCTGATGGCAACATTCATATGCTGATGACAACTTCATATCTCTACAATTAACTGTCCACTAAAATCTGAGACTTCTTTCTGTGTAATTAACTTCAGGTGTTAAATATCTGCCCTGTCTCCATTTCTCTTCCAGTGTCTATTACTTACTAGTACACACATATGACCATCCCTCCATTTCTCAAACCCAGATCCTTCAACTTACATCTTGTGCATGCTAGACAACCTTCTATTACTAAGCTACAACCCCAGTCATTTTCTATTTTTACTTTAAGATAGGGTCTCACTATGTAGCCTATGCTGATCCTGAACTCACTGTGTAACCTCAAACTTGGAATTTTGATGTCTCAGCCTCACCAGTAGCTGGGATTAGATGTCTACAACCACGCCTAGCACAATCATTCTTTTTTATTCATTTGGTATCACAGGGTACAAAATCTAGGAGTTTCAAAACTATAAGTTCAACATTCTTTTCTTTCCTTTGAATACAATGTCACTGCTTTGATTTCTGTCCAGAAGTCCACTTTAAGAGAAGATGCTCTTGCAATAAACTAAAATCCCTTAAGAAGTTTGGTTTAGCAACTAAAAGTCTTTCAAATGAGTGAGAGTAGCCTTACAATAGACAATCTAATGAAATCAAAGTCCAGAGACATCTATGTATTGAGTTGGCATTTTACTTTAACCTGACTTTATCAATTATGATTACTTTGGTTGTTTTGGTTTTTGAGACAGGATCTTGTCAGAGTACTTTTCTCCCGCCTCCTCCTTGAGATAAGCAAGCAGAGAAAATAGCTTAGGAAACTGGGACCCTCATTTGGCTTGGGATAAGAATCCCCATCCATTTCTGGCAATACATTTGGCATAATAGGTCCCTTACCTTCATGTACCATGCATACACATTCCTTTCTGAATAAGGCACCAACCACTCAGGACTCCCACCTACACTGGGCTAAATATACTCCCTCTCTAAACATTGGAATGCGTTTCTTCCCCTCCCTAAGTAACCACTGCACTTAGGTTCTATTCAAATGCATTCCCAGCATGTCTGCCTATACAAAATATGGAGACAGATAATCATTTAGGGAAAAATTCCTTATTGATTTTGTTAATGTCTAAACATAACTGGGAATACCTATGATTAAAGTCAGATGCATTGTGGGAAGGAACATGTATCATAGGAAAAATAACTAGATGATCAAATCTAGAGAGAGAACCATCCAAACTATGTCCCTTAACGACCAGCCTCTCCTTCCTTTGGGCCCCCTAAAGAGACACTTCAGGCAACAAAATGGTACCCTTGAGTCTCTTCATTCACATGGCTCACTACTCCCTAGCAGTATATGCTGACTTTACTATCACTTTGCTGTGAATGGAAGTTTTCTTCATTGCTTTTGACAAACTTTCTGCTTTTTATTTCATAATTGATTAAAGAGCTAAGAACCTGTAAACAGCCCAGACTCTGTCACTGTTCATATAACAAATGCAGGATTATAGGTATGTGCTATCATGACCATCTCTTAATTATTCCTAAAAATTCTAAGGACAAGGTTTAATTTGTCTATCCTAAAGGGGAGAGTTTCTATATATCCTTCATTTTAAGGAAATTATAATATTTTAATAAAGATTGCTAAAGAAAATAAAAATATTGAATTTATATATAAGATATTTTAAATTTTATTGGTGTACAAAATATCAGCTGCATCTGAAAATAGTATTTGAAATGAAATTAATAGGCATTGTAAAAGCAAGTAGAATCATTCTACCTAATACTATGAAAGAAACAGAGCATTATTGCTGTACTAAAACTCTATGTATTAAAAACATCTGTGCCATGGCAAAAAAAAAAAAAAATTGCCTGACCGTGTTTTGGTACTACCTAATTAATTATATTGGTTTAAGTTACTGAAGCTACTAGTCTTTTATTGTCGTGAACAATGAGGAGACTGAAGGTCTGGGTCAACAAATTATACCCACAGAGAACACCTGTTTTCATACACAAATTTTGTTGGAAAACAGTCATATCCAGTTATTCACATATGAAAATATGGGCTTTTGCACTAAATGTTAAGTAGCTGACGGTGATCACATGACTTACAAGATTATTATGTTTAGGATCTGGCATATTAAGAAAGGTTTATTGACCCTACCAAAAATATTAAATATCTTTTGCACTAAATTAAGAACATAAACATCCAAATTCTTCAAGTCTTTTAACGTAAGTAATTCCACCTCACTGACCCAAGTCTATCCACATTAGCAAGGAATGCAAAGTGATTTTCAATGGTAAATGTGAATATGTCATAATTTTCACAGTTCACTGGTTTATACTTAGTTTTCTAGCTTCTGCTTCTCAGTTAATGAAACTCAGAGTTATTATTCCAATTCTAGATGACCCGAATATAGCAAGTGAATGTCTAATCTGACTAAATTGACAATTCTGTTGAATTTCCATGTCATGAACGTTTGTTGCCAACTTCTCTGCCCCTCCCCATCAATTCCCTGCATCTCTCTCTTCCCTTCCTCCCCTCCTTCCCTTGTCTGCTTTTCTCTTCTTTTTTCTGACACAGGATCTCATATAGTCCAGGCTAGTCAAGAACTCAATAAACAGCAAAAGGTGCCCTTGAGATTCTGATATTCTTAACTCCACTTGTGTAATTCAATAGTAAGCCACTATGCTGACCTTATTAAGTGTTGAGATTGAGCCCAAAGCTTTCTACATACTAATCCAAGTCCTCTACCAACTATGTTATATCCCTAACCCATTACCACTATTTTTCTTTACTTTTAAAAACTAATGATAAAAGGCATTAATCATAGAAATAGCATTTTAAATCAATATATAATGCTCAGAACTTTTGAGACATTGGTTTATATAAGTGCATTAACATTTACCTTAGGCATCCACTCATACATATTTGTTAATATTTAATTGGAACAGTTTGAGTATGCATCTAAATGAGTTAAGTAAAGAATATTTACTGAAATAGTCCCAACTATGATCAGGTCAAATAAGGCAGGAATAATTAAAATCTTAGACCAGAGCAATAAGCCAATCTGAAGTGTATACTATGTATATTGTAACATATATAAAATACAATAACATAGATTATGTATTAACACAAATTATTCTTAATAGGATTCTCATTCCCATACTCAGGCAGAGCTGCTGCTTCATGGTCACTGCCTGCTAACAGTCAGCTGACATTGACTCTAGGTATTAGTGGAGGTCGAAGTCAAAGACTGACCCCCACCACACTTTCTAGGCTGGGCAAAAGTCTCTGATGTCACTTCCAGGCCATACCTTCTCAATCCATAAATTAACCCTGAGGGTATAAAACCCCACCATTCCTCTCTTCCAGGCCTTTCTCTCCTTTTTCGTATGACTGATCCATTAAAAGTTTCACCTGGTCCATGCTGTGGTAGGTTTTGGGGGGTAAATAGTTTACAATTCTCTCTCTCTCTCTCTCTATATATATATATGTAATAATTTAAAATGGCACAATATGCTCTTAATGAGGTATTCCTTTCTGTAGCTTTTGAAAGGAATCTTAAAATTAAGACAAATTAGAGAGAATCATTTTACTTCCTTCCTAAACTACCTTTTCTTTTTTTAAAGTAGAGAGCAAGGGGATAATGCCTTTATTTTCTGTTGCTGTAATGATATATTTGAGGCCAAGTAATTGGTAAAGTATAGTTTATTTAATGGCCAAGAATGAAGAACATGATGCTGACATCTGCTAGACATCTGGTGAGGGTCTCAGTGCTACATCATCACCAGGCAAAAGCATCAGTCACAGGTCAAGCCATAGCAAATGTGCAAACAAAGTTCTTTCTTTTCTTATAAAGAAAAGAAAAAGTTCTTTCTTTTCTTCTCATGGTGGAAGCCTGACTCCCATGATCTAATCTAATTTTAATTATGTCCAGGTGGCATCACCATCAAAGTTAGACAACATACAGATTTCAGGATTAAGATTCAACAGTTGAACTTTGGAAGCATACATTCCAAATCACAATAAAATCCTTATGTGGCTTTATTCAGAAATATGAAAATGACAAAATATACTAAAACTTATAATACAGCAGAAAGAATAAGAATTTGCTATTAACTATAATTCATTAGTTATTCCTAGCGTTTTAAATGTATATCAGTCTTGGTTTGTAGTTTCTTAAATTCACTATGTAGTAGTCTAAGCTGGCTTGATTTGTGATTTCTGTTATCTAAATTTTAAATAATCATTGTAGGTAAAATTTGAAAAATTAGGAAAATCTGTCAGGAAATCATTTGTTTATAAGAATTAACTTCTCCTTGAAGCTTTATGTGCCCTCTAATATTCTGTTTCTAATTTTTTCCATAATAAAACTGTTTTTAATCCCTGTGTGTAATCTCTGCTTTTTGCTCTATGCCATAAATTCCCAGTTCTGGTGATGTAACAGTAGATCTTTGGGAAAAATGCAAATGTTAGACCTGTCACAGTTTACCTACAGCATATTTGCAGAGGTCACCAGTTTTTCTGTTCTGATTTTGAGCTATAAATTGTAGTATTTGGATATTTTCACTGAGCTTCAAACACAACTATAGCAATATCAGGCTATCCTGATTCTGTCAGGCTGCCTAGCAAAGAGTTAATTTAAGTGGATTTTTAAAAAAAATATCCTTGATGAGCAGAAGTACAAAAACACCTATTTCAAAGCTTCCAGCTGTTCAGTTTTACTGAAGAAAAAGACCTGAATTTACCTTTGAAGCTGTTTCTTTGTTCCAGGAAAGCCAACTTAATGGCCACCCTGTTATGTAAATGTAAAGCAAATCCCTTCCTACTGTTCTGGGGCAGGCTATGAAATTAACCTGCACCTTGACTGTGAAAGTGAGGAAAGGGGTTAGTGTAAACAGGAGGGTAGGGGGAGTGTTTTGGCTGAGCTGTTCCTGAGGCTTGGTGGCTTTTCAGAGGAAGCCTGCTGCCTCAGGGAACATAGAGAAGCAAAGACACTTTCCCCAGTTCTTGATGGGAGTCTTTAGATCCCTGAGAAGGTATGTACTGAGAGCTATGACTCATACTCTTTAAAGGCCCTGCCTAGCAAGACACACATGCAGTAACTTTAAACTCTAAATCCCACAAGAAGTGCTGATACTGGACTGTTAGGTTAAGTTTTGATTGGAATATTGAAGATAATAGGTAATTGTGTCTCAAGAACTTAACTTAGAACTCTCAGGCCCTTATAGTTTGATGGGAACTGGAACTCAATGCTCTCCAAACCTCGGGGTCAGGGAAGTCTATGTTCTGAGACAGAAATGTACCTGACCCAAAGAAGAGACCCATTGGATGGGGTACCATGTGTTGCACTAATATAGTAGTGCACCTATGTTTCAACGTACCCTCCCCAACAGGCCTCTTCTGCAAATTCCCATACATCATTCTGATTCTAACCCATCCTCAAATTCTCCCTGATTCCCCAGGTCACAAAAGCTCCCTATTTCTGATGATTCATCCACACTCCTGATAGATCAGTCATCTTAACCTATTTCAGGCAGGAAGCTGTGTCTGGAACTACCTTCCAGGACATATTGAGGCAGGATTAGAGCAGCTATGCTGGGATGGGTCTCTAGCGGGCTTTGAAGGTCTTGGGAATTCCTGAAGATCATCCCCCAATGCTGGAATCACCCTGAACAAATCACCCCTGCTAAGGAACTGACTCCAATCCTTCCAGATATAAGATGGCCAACTTCCTTACAAAAAGATGATGGAGATGAGCTCTCCATATCAAACAACTTGATCTCTAGCCCCACATGGGCCCAAGAGCAACTGGGTTGGGCCCCAATGGGAACTAATGAGAAAAGGCCAGTTCACTGGGCTTGTCTAGGTGTAAATATGCCTGGCCTTGGCAGCCATTTTTGGTGCCCTAGCCCCTCATGGCACTCTAGTGCCATGAGTCCCTTTCTAGCTCCATGCCTGCTTCTCATAGATTCCATGAGTTCTTTCTCGCTGCCTGTTTCTCATGAGTTCTCCAGGGAGTCCTAGCCCTTATGGCGCTCCACATCTGGAGTTTATGAGTTCCAGTATTTCTCTCCTCTAATAAACTCTACCTTAATCCTCTACATGTGTTCTGGTTTCAATCTTTGACTCTGGAACACAAGAACCTGTATCATTGGGACAGTCGTTTTCTGTCCCTGCATCATTTGGTGGCCCAGATGGGACAGCCAAAACACCATTCCCGCATCATTTGGCAACCACAAAGGGACAGCTAAAAGACTGTCCTATATCAGTATGATACAAATGATTTGTTTGTTGAGTTGATTCCTTGACTATGCTTAAGTCATTGACTATGTTTGAGAAGTTCCAGAGCAATTTCAGGTATTTATTCTTACATAAAACCTGGGATTGGGTGATGCCTCAGTAGTTAAAGCCTTTGCCTCACAAGCAAAAGATTCCGTGTTCAGATCCCCAAATTCTACATAAAGATGCCTGGCAGATATGGCAGTGACCTGTACTTTCAGTTCTGGAAGGTAAAACCTGGAAAACCCTAGAACAAAGAAGTAGGGATGATTCCCCCATGTCACCCTTGGACTTCCACAGGCACATATATTCAAGTATCCTCTGGTACACGCATGCACACACACACACACACACACACACACACACACACACATCACACACACACACACACACACACATTAAAAAAAAAAAACCCTTAGGTGCATGGATACTAGTTGTGACATTGTATAAAAAGACTATAGACTAAAATAATCTTAAATTATAAGGAAAACCTAGCCTTACAATTTATGATATAGATTTTAAAATGTAGGTTAAGCATTAATATATAGCAATATAAGCCAACAAAATATATTATTAAAGGAAACAACAAAGTAAGAAACGAGGCATGCTATGGACTCTTGTCAAGAATTATGTGTATTCAAAGTCTAGCATCTGCTAAAGGCACCAAGATCCTTGGAGGCAAGGGATTGAGAGCCACAGTAGTGTTCCTATGCTTAAGGGGAACATGAGAAAGGGTTCAGGGAAATGCCGCTGGGTCCTTGTACGTCATCGGAGAGGAGGACCCAGAGGAGAGTCAGGCATACACAATAAAGGACTCTCTAGGAATTGGGGGGGAGGCAATGGGGGATGGGGAGGGAGAAGAGGGGGAGCAGGGGGTTCAGGGGGAGGAGGAGGGAGGGAGGGAACTGGTCTACCTATTAAGTTTGTATGAGCGGAAATAATAAAAAATGAATAAAAAATCATCAGTTGAAAAAAAAGAATTATGTATATTAACAAGTGTATTAAATGCCTAGAAAAGTAAGTAACATCCAAGGCAATCGCCTATGGGAAATAACCAAAAAATAGGAGGGAAATAGAAATTTAATTTTCACAGTACTGTTACCAGACCATATGAGCCAGGTTTATGACTCCAGTTCTGCCACCTGTCCTCATTAAATTAATAAGAATTCAAATTGAGGGTGACAAGCAGATAAAAGGAAATATATGCAATATAACCATATTGGGAAGATGCTTATTTCAGTCCAACTATTTCCTCTTCAAAAATCTCAATATAAGGAGTAAAGTTTAACTAGTACGGAAAACAGAAGATACAACAGCTAAACAGCTCTGCTACAGATGTGGTTCCTTGTGTTCACCTCCAGGGTGGTCACCCACTGTGCGAAATTTCTTTTGGAAATAAACTCCTTCTCTGGCTACCACTAGACTTTTTCTGTTCCCAGTGATCGATTGGGGAAGGGGAGGCTGCAAATCTCAGGATCTAATCTTTTGATAGTGCTGACAGTGGAAGAGGTATTGTCTGGTGTCATTTCCTCTCATTCTTTTTGCCTGCCCAGTTACAGTTCTCCCATTTAGAAGCTTTGAAATGTCTATTACTGTATGTGTGTTCCCTACTTAAAAAAATAACTGTTTTTAGAAGAGAGAAAGAAAAGAAGGGCAAATAAGTCCTTCCCAGCACTGGAAACTGTCAGCACCCCCCACCCCGCCCAAGACTCTAACCTTTATTCCTTATAGTGTGGTTCTAAATAGTCATCACTGGTTTTAAATGATAGGTTTTCTTGACGTGGCAGGGAAACTGGTGGCTGCAGCAGAGAGTTAATGACTGGGTACGAGAAGCTAAAATAAAGGACCATTTAAATACTCTCACCAGTGCAACCAAGATGTTTCTAAAGCTTAAGCTTCTCTGTATAATAGACAGTTTAACTACTAAAGCCTGGGTAAGATTGCAAGAATATATGAAATCAAGAAACTTTGACCTTAAATTTAAAAAATCCTGCTTTAAAGAGAAACTTACAGTATAAAATTCACAATAGATTTCTCTTGACAATGAAAGTATAAAAACTGTCTACATAACATAAAAATTTCAAATAATATCATGAAAGCTATGAATTATTTGCTTTTTTGTTCAAACATGCTATTCCCGATAACCAAAGAGGAATGTATGAGAAACACACTTGATAGTCTCTGAGAGATTCATACTGAAAATCAGCAACTTGACAATTCATTCATCCTCACTTGTCAGCAAGCATCACACATACTAAGTTTAGAGGACCAAGAGTGTTCCCAGAAGACTACAGTCATTTTAAGAGAGTTGTCAGCAAAAGGCATAAACTTATCCAGTGCTACTAGACAGCTGTCTTATCTCTTCAGAATTACATATAGAAAGTAACATCTGGGGAAAAGGGGGTAGATTGTAAGGGGGGAATGAGGAGGGAAGGAGGGAAAGAGAGGACAGGGATATCTATTGAGCTTGTATGATTGGGAAAAAAAATAAAATGTGGGAGAAAAAAAAGAGACAGCATCTGAAACATGTGAACTGCTCCTTTGAATATGCTAAGTATGCTTTGAACATTACATCTTGTCAGCTCAAATATTTGTCCTTTGAAACATTTATTTTCTCTAAAAAAGCTTTATTTGAATTTCTGCTATGTGGCTGAATATATTTTAAGTTGAGAAATTTTCATTAAGGCATATTTGAATACCAGATTTATGAAGTGATCTTTGTTATCTATTCTTTCATTAAATATTTTCTTGAAAGACCAAAAAGGAGAACGTGTACATGAAATACTTTCCTTCAAGTAAAACTATATGTGGATTAAAATTTTAATTCACAATTGAATATTAAAAATATGAAATAACATAACTCACAGGCATATATTACTCTATCATATGTGCTGCCATGCTCAGCACCACTGACCTATTTATACTTTAAAATTATATGCTATATGCTATTATTACATACTTTCAGAAATCATAACATTCAAAGTATACTAAGCCAAAACATTATACATTATTATATTACATTCCTCTGAAATATCAGTTGAATAAATTTACCAACATTAGTAAAAACAACCAAATTGGAATCATCTAGAATAGGAATTAACCAAATAAGCCTCATAGATCAAACCTGGCTGCATTCACTTATTTATATATTTTCTGTGGCTGTTCCATTAAACAACAGATCAGTGTAGTTATAGTTGAAATTAAAGTCAAAATTTTTATTATCGGGGCCTCCACAGAAAATACTTGCCAATATCTGTTATAGGATATCTCACAGGACAGAAATTTTGTTTTTGAAGTAGCACTTTATTTTCTAGGATCCCAATTTCCTAGACATACAAAAGTTTGAAAGAAACCTCAGGAAAATAACATTTACTGGGTTGCAATAGGGTACAGTGATCTTTGTTTTAGGTGATGAATATCCTTTAAAATTGATTGTTGACATAGTTTTAACACTATATATAAATCACTGAGTTTCAATTGGTGAACTTTTTCTTCTTCAGCAGAAGAAAAACACTAAAACCTCACATTTAAATACCAGCTCATCAAAAGAATGAAAATATAAAGAAAATCAAATCATGATTTTATCACTGTGATTTCTTATCTGTATGATTTTCCAGTTACAAGATGAATTATAAATTGCACAGCAATGTAGATTGGTGGAAATATTCTTAACTGTTATTAAAAAGATTCTATGTTGGGTTATTGAGTTAAAATGTCCAGGAGCAGTTCATTGCTTTATGAAGAAGACTATGCTTTTCCTGAAGTACAAAAGCTGATATTTTCAGAAAAATTTGAAGACTTATTTAGCATTAGGTACATATTAAAAATTAAAATATTGACTATTTAATAATTTTAAAGATGCTTATTATTTATTAAAAGAATCTAATAACTGTTTTGAGTTGAAAGGAAAGCATTAGCCTAGGCCATCCAGTTTTACTTCACAATTGTTTTCTTGTTACAAGAATTTACAGAGCATTTATTAGATAAAAAGAAATAGAATTATTCATATTAGATTACAATGCTGCTAGATTTCAATATAAAGAATAGAAAAACATTTTCTCATTACCTACTGCACATCTAACATCTTAAATAAATTTTTATTTTTATCATGATCAATTCCAGGATAGAAAGTAAATTTGGTAATGCCTGATATACAAAATCAAAATAATAAAATCATATGGTATTAAAAGGTCATACATGTCCTCATGTAAAGGTCTTACGTGGGTAAACCCAGCTACCCGAAGAACATTATAGAGTACAAGGGATGTCGTGCCCGGACATCTTTCTGTCTTCTCTTCCCAGAGCCTTGGAACTGGTGACACAGACGTTCATTATCTAAGCATTCAAGAGTCACTTATTCTCAGCATTTCGACTATGAGTATCTGTAGCTCTCCTGTACATAGCAAAAAAGCAGTACCTATGACTAAAACTGACAACACTAATCTCTGAGCAATAGCCTAGGATAGGGGATAATCATGTCCATGTAACAAAACAGTAGTAATAGCTTCTCCACTAGGTCTATGACCTCCCCAGTTAATGCACTTTTGATCATGTCAATAGTACCAAAAGAGAATTCTCACATGTAGAGTGGTCATTAAATCCAAATCAGAATGTGGGTGCCACTATTGCAATACTTTGCACATCTTGCCTTACAGAATAATAGTATATAATATACAGCACACAGGGTCCAAAGAGTGCCTACGAGGAAACTTCCAGTTCAGATCCAGTTTGACTTCTCTATGTTCTATGCTCACAGCATGTGATGTCTTCAGCAATAGAATCTTACTTTCAAATTGTGATGGGAAACAAATGAAAGTGGAAATTGCATGTTATTTTAGGGGCCACAGAGAACTCCCTGGACAGAATTTAGGGAGGAAGAAAACCCCTGTATTTTCCATTTTACAGCTATTGAGAACCTTAATTTTAAAACAGAATATATTATTTGTAACTACAAAAGTTAATATGAGAAAACTATCGCTGGTATGTGAGAAAAACAGAAAGTGATTATAACTGCCATTATATGAAGATATGTATGCA
Source organism: Typhlomys cinereus (assembly GCA_023101885.1). NCBI lineage: Eukaryota > Metazoa > Chordata > Mammalia > Rodentia > Platacanthomyidae > Typhlomys > Typhlomys cinereus. Next base: position 3,091,581 of record JALPQD010000050.1, on the reverse strand, counting down.
AGTAATTAAGAAATCAAGGTATTTAGAAAACAAGAAGCAACTATTGTGATTACAATCATAAGATAATGAGCAAGTGTTTTTAGATTATTTTAATTGGGTATTATTTATTACCAATGTTTAGAATAATGAATGCATATAAAAAGGAAAACCAGGCATTATTTTACTGTAATGAGAAGATACTTTTCAAAATTCACCTTGAAGAGCTGACATGTCTCCATTAGCAGAAAGCTTGCCTATCATTCTGATGTCTTAATTAAACCTTCGTAAGTTTGGTGTGCTTACTTCTGTTGCAGTTTGCCTTCATGGTTGCTGGTAAGTGACCATCAAAAGGCTTAAGGGAACAAAGAGTTTATTTTCTTATTATTGTCTGGTTACAGTCTGTCCAGCTTGATGGGAGAATGTGCACCAACACCAAGGCCGAAGAAACTGGCCACACCATCTCTATGTGATGGCTGAGAAAGAGACGATCCTTATTTATCAGACCAGCATGTCCACCAAGTATACAAAAGGATACCAACTCTTTCAATCAGCACTCCATGATTTATTCCATGGCCTAATCCCATCTACCACAGGCTGGACTGTTCCCATCAGCTAGGCAATCTCCTTCAGGTTCGCTCTGGGCTTAACTCAACTACTAATTCTTCACAAATGTGCCCAGAGCTCAAACCCTCAACTGTCAAGCTGACACCTGTGCCTAAACATGACAACTCTAAAAAATTTTTTTTCTTAAAACTATGAAATTCTACCATTCCTTTTCTTACTACCTATCATTAATGATTAGCATAATGGCTGATGTAGTTAAATATATGTCCCCTCTCAAAAATATGTTCATGGGAGAGTCACTGGAATATTATGAAGACTCACAAACTTAAAGAGGTGATCAGATCACAGAAGGATTAATACCACTGTCCCATGAGTGTATTCATTATGAAAGAGCTGGCTCAGGTCCTGCCTTGCCTGCAACACAAACACACACACACACACACACACACACACGTATATGTGTACTTTCATATACTCATTCATCTCCTCCCTTCTGCTTCCCTCCATAGGATGATAAAAAAATGGCCCTTACTAGATGTTAGTAACTTTCAACTTGATCTTTTTTTAATTTATAGTTTTGTATTGAATAAATTCAAATAACAGATAAGCAACAATATGCTAATTACAGGTATTACAAAGATTTTTTTTAAGTAAATGTTTCTCTAATGCTGTTAATTTTTCAAAATACAGAATTGGATACAAGAAAACAATTTAATAACATAGGGCACAACGTTTAAGGCAAAATTTATACAGGTTATATAAAGTTAATATAGGATCACATTTTTTATTGTTATTATTTCCACTCATACAAACTTAACAGGTACACCGGTCCCCTCCCTTCCTCCACCTCCCCCCGACCCCCTACTTCCCCGTCTCATCCCCCCTCCCCGCCATCTCCCAGTCCCCCCCTCAGCAATCCCTTTACTGTGCATGCCAAACTCTCCTCTGGGTCCTCCTCTCCCATAAGGACCCAGGGGCATATCCCAGAACCCTTTCCTGTGCTCCCCTTAAGCTTAGGAACACTACTATCAGTCCCTAGCTTCCAAGGATCCTAGTGCCTTTAATCCATGCTAGACTTTGTGGGGTCAATAATGTGTTGGACATAGCGCAGGTCATGCAAAGTCCTATTATGATTGCTTCGGCCCTAACTTGTGTGGAATATCTTGCACATCATTACTCTTCCCATCCTTGTGCTCTTACAATCTTTTTTTTTATTTAATACATTTTTTATTATTATTATTTCAGCTCATACAAACTTAATAGGTACACCAGTTCCCTCCCTCCCTCCTCCTCCCCCCTCCAAGCCCCCTGCTCCCCCTTCCCTCACCCCTCCCTCCCCACCCCCCCCAATGCCTCCTGCCCCAATTCCCAGAGAGTCCTTTCTTGTGCATGCCTGACTCTCCTCTGGGCCCTCCTCTCCGATGACATACAAGGACCCAGTGGCATTTCCCTGAACCCTTTCCCGTGTTCCCCTTAAGCATAGGAACACTGCTGTGGCTGCCATTCCCTTGCCTCCAAAGATCTTGGTGCCTTTAGCAGATGCTAGACTTTGTGAGGTCAATAGTGTGTTGGACATTGCGAAGGGGATGCAAAGTCCAATTATGATTGCTTCGGCTCTAACTTGTGTGGAGTATCTTGCAAATCATTGCTCCTCCCATCCTTTTGCTCTTACACTCTTACCGCCCCCTCTTCCGCAAATGTCCTTGAGCTTCAGGATGGGGAGAGATTAGTCTGGCCTAGTTCTAGGTGGTTGATATAGAGTCTCTGAAGTTCTGGATTGTGGTTTGTTGATTTTCTTTTGCAGTTTTGCTGCTCCTGCAATGCCCTTCACTCCATCCTGATGGGCACTGTATGTCGCCCCCTGGCCAGAAACAAAAAGCTGTTAAACTGGAGTCTTATTATAAGAGCACATTCAAGGGTAGATGTAATAAAAGTAGGAAACCTCAGTGAGGGAGGGGTCAATCTTACCAACCCCTCTTCTGCAAATTTCCCTGAGCTTCGGGATGGGGAGAGATTAGGCTGGCCCAGTTCCATGTGGTTGATATAGAGTCTCTGATGTTCTAAATTATGTTTGTTGATTTTTTTTTTCTGTTTTGCTGCTCCTGCAATGCCCTTGGCTCCCATCCTGATGGGTATTGGAATTCACCCCCTGGCCAGAGATAAAAACCTGTTAAATTGAAGTCTTGTTATAAGAGTATATTCAAAGGTAGATGGAATAAAAGTAGCAGACCGCGATGAGATAGGGGTCAATCATCCATTTGCAAAATGGTTACTTTCTATCAGGTAGCCTATATGCCCACCCCTTCTGGTGAGATCATACCCCCTCAGTTGCAAATGATCAGGAACGAAAGTCTGTGAGCTTAACCAGATGTCTCACTACTTAATTGCAGTCCTTGATGGTGGCATATTTTCTCTGCTGTAACATAGTCCCCTCTTTCCTTGTTTCTGGTGGGGCCCTCCTTCCCCATCCCTCTTGTTTATAATCTTTGCAATTACTGTAGGTATTACAGAGATTTGTCTTTGAGTGTCTCTAAGTGGGTTTGGTACTAGGATCCACTTATTAGGGAGTACATACGGCACTTAATTTTCCAAGGATCACATTTTTTGACATTCTAGTTGAAGGAGGAAGATGCAAAAAACTGAATTAGCTTAAAAATTCTTTTTAGAGCATTTGTCATTATAATTTTTACATAAAGTTTTGTAGCTGTGTCTTATTTATGAGATACATTTTGCCAACATTAATTCTGTATATACAGTGATAGTCCTAATTCACAAGGCTTCAAATACATAAAATTAAGAAACTAGATCATACAGAATAATTTGTTTAAAGTAAAAGTAACATATTTTCTACATCTTTTGCTTGTACTTTGTAGTCACCAAGTTTAAGAAAAGCCAAAATACTGATTATTTAAAGTTTCCCCCTATTGTGTCTTTATTTTTCATGAATTTCACATGGGTTCAGAATGCACAGATCTCAATAATAAGTCATTTGTCGTAAACTGACTATTGAGGTTGACACTGTTTCTCAATAAATCAACATTGACCACTTAAAACAGTAAAAAAGTGATTCTCTCAAACATAACTGTATCAATTAAGTAGCAATATTAACTTATCCTATTTTCTTCCCCAGACTGGAATGTTGAATAAGACAGCTTTATCTTTATTCAAGACCTAAAGATCAAAGTATATTCTGGTGAATGAAGATGGTTTTTCTGTCATGGATTTCTACCAGGACAGTATGTAAATAACCTTCATTAAACTACTAGATTTTAATATGTATGGAACTGATTTCCTTATATCAATGACTGAATCCACCTAAGGCTAATAGATAGAAGCATCCAAACAAGACTACCTTTTGAATGTTCCATAACATGTAATGTTTGTTAGTGAACTCTGTAATTCCTAGTAAATGTGAACAAAGAATAGAAAAGATGGAGGCACTAAACACTGCCTTTTTTATTTTATTTTATTCAATTGTGCATGTGTGTGTGTGTGTGTGTGTGTGTGTGTGTGTGTGTGTGTGTGTATGTGTGTGTATAGAACCACGGACGAATTCAGGAACCACCATGGACCGTCCCCACCTCCTCCTCATTTACTCTGCGCCGGGATTCACAGGCTCCGCCCTACCAGGACCAGAAACGCAGGCTGCCCCTGCTTCTGCCCGGCGTCTATACATGGGGTCTAGGATCCAAACTCAGGACCTTCCGCCTGCAAGGCAGAGGCTTAACCCCTGACAACTCCAGCCCCATATCATATGCATTAAAAAAATAAAATTATATATGCTAATATAGCTTTTTGTAGGAGCCCTGATCCTTGTGGCTTTGACCTGTAACAAGATAATTGAGGCTCCTACACAATCAATGTGCCCTGTTTCAGGCAGAGGAATCTCCCAGAATCAGCTTTTCTCCCTCAAGTCAGATATAAAAGACCACCTTCACTTTGATCTTGAACTTCCTAGCCTCCAAAACTATGAAGGAATAAATGCTTCTTCTTTATGAATTACCCAATCTGTGCATTTTTTATAGTAACACAAATGAATTACAGAAAGGCAGTAAAATTATAAAAATCTTCACTATAGATAAGATTGATAGCACAATAAATCTACATTTGTTGGAATGCTTTCATTTTTCCAGGACCAAGAAGAAATTTACTTTGCAGTTGGCAAAAATATGCTTAAGGAAATGACCGGGAAGATGTATAATTTGTGTACCTCTGGCAGGCACTTTTTTTTTGGATGAATGTCTGTGTGCGTACATGCATTTGCAAACATGTGGGTCAACTTTAAGTGTCATTCCTCAGTCTTTCACCTATTGTTTAAGGCAGGATTTCTCACTGGTCTGGGACTTAGCCAAACAGGAGAGGCCAGCAGGCCAGGAAATCCCAAGCTCCAAATCTGCCTGCTTCCATTTTCACTGTGTTACTATAAGAGAATGCACAGATGGGCAATTCATAAGGAGCAGGCATTTATTTTTTTTATAGCTTTGGAGACCAGGAAGTCTCTTGTTCTTACTGGGATTACAGGCACACAAACCACCTGTCACGGTCTGAAGGGTAAATTGTCCCCCAAAACTCATGTGTTTCAATCCAGTTGATTGGGAAAGTCATGGCACCTGTAGGAGGCAGTCTTCCTGGAAGAAGGCAGTTCCAGGACTTGGGCCTCGAGATTGTCTAGCCACTCCATGCTTGAGTTAGTTGCTCTGCTTTGAGCTTGCAGCAACTCTCAACTTCCATGATGTCACTTAGGCAACCTCCAGATTCTGCCACCAGCCATGCCTTTTCTGTCATGAAGGACTGTATCTCCACTCTAGAATCCTAAACTGAATAAGTCGCCCTTTTCTTCCTTAAATTGTGTTAAATTATTAAGTATTGTCTCACAGCAACAGAGAGTAACAGCTATACCAGTCTTTTCAGGTGGGTTCTGGCGATTGAAACTCAAGTCCTTGTCTTGGGAGGCAAGCACTTTATTGAAGGAGTCATCTTCTTAGCCAAAGACACAGCTTGTAAGGAACATTTAAAAGATTAAAATCTGGAGTTGAAAGCTTTAAGACAGTAGAAATCTTTTTTTTTTTCTAAATTGTGTGTGGAGTACAATCATACATGGTACATATATACATGTGCACGCGTCTGTTTAGAGACCAGAAGACATCAAATGTCCTGCTTTGGCACCTTATTCCCTTGACACAAAGTCTTTCATAGAACCTGGAACTAGGCAGGCAGGCAGAGAGCCACATATATCCTGCTGACCCTACCTCCTGCCACTGCTGAGTTACAGCAACAGAGAAAGATCCACAGGTTTTAGCTAGATACTTGAGATTCAAACTCAGAAACCTATGGAGCTATCTACATAGCCCCAGAAATCAGAAATCATTTCTTTCTAATTTAACAACAACAACAACGAAAATGACTGATTTGACCAAGGCCTGTCAACTAATGACAGGAAAAATGCTTCTTTCTACTCCTTGCAAATATGTTTAAATTAAATTTGGCTGCACCAAACAGGTTGGCCTTGAGGGCGCCATTTCTGCCTGAAGGAAATGCTTTGGACATATGTGCTAACCCTACTGTGCACCATATCCCTGGCTGGGTTCCTTTCCAGAGGTATAGGAGAGAGGGTGGAATTTAAATACTGACATAGGAGGAGGGGCCTTGGTGGATGGGAACAAATTTGCCCCCTGCAGCCTACATCTAAATCAGATAATTCAAGTGCACCATGAAAACAGCAGCTGCTCACAGTCACTTTGAAAAGTGATTGGAAAAAGATAAATAGCAAAATAAATATCACCAAATTAGTGTTCTTTCTTCTTGCTGTCCCCTCCATCTTCATTGACTCTGCAGTTCACTGACATCCCAACTATATCACAAGCACTTTGTCTTTAATATGTTCTCAGTAGAGAATTGTAAAACATCACCATCATGTAAGCCTTTCCTGTTTTATGCTTGGCAAGTCTTGTCTCAGAAACCTTAGTAAGTCTTACTCATTCTTTACTGGCCTTTATAACTCTCAACAAAGCATGTGGTGCATTTACTGGTCTGTTATTACATACAGTAAAGTTATGTATCACATTATGCTGATGAAGCAAAGAACCATCAGAGAGTTCTAAACAGCAAGGGACCAAAGAGGGCTTTACACATCTACCTAAAACTAAAGCCTTCAGTTAAGTAGCCTCAGTCACTGTACTCAGACAACAGCCATGAGAGTTTGAAAACAGGGGCTTCTTCAGTCTCTGCAGATGCAGAAGATTATAGAATTGTGAGAGCACTGAAGCATAGATGCTCCAGCAAAGCCATGCCTGGGTCCTTACCCACCCACAGAAATCACAGAGCACTTGTTTAAGCAGTTACCCAACAAAAGAGAGCTCACACAACATTTTCCCAATTTACATCTTACAAGGTCAAGCAAATGTCCTTAGTCTGTTAATCTGAGATTAGTCTAATTCATCTGTTAGTCTGAGAACTGCTATGGCAGATTTTGCTCCAAACTCAAAAAGATCAAGAGCCTTGAAACAGTAGCTTATGTGTATTTTGATTCCACTTTGAAGAGACAGGTGCCAGGGAAGATATAAATATGCACTTCACCCACAGACTGATTGAACCAAAGAAGCATGTTTAAGGTTTTTGTTTGGTTTTTTTTGAGACAAGGGTCTCATATATTGCAGCCTGGCCTCAAATTCTAGAATGATCTTGAATTCCTGATCCTCCTGTAATGATCTCCAAGTGCTGAGATGACAAATGTGTGGCACCATGTCTAGTTTATACACTGCTGGGGATGAAAACTATGGCTTCTTGCATGCTGGTTAAGTACTCCATCAACTGAGCCACGAGTCCAGCTCCTTAAAAAAACTTTTCTAAATTAATGTATGTACCAGTGTCACAAATGATATTTAGATTTACAGAAGTTCTAAGATACTCAGAAATTAAAAAAAAATTTTAATTATTATTATTTATTCAATTGTGCGCATGTGCGTGTGTATATGCGCGCGTGCGTGTGTGTGTCTGTGTATGTGAGAACCACAGACGAATTTGGGAACCACCATGGACCGTCCCCACCTCCTCCTCATTTACTCTGTCCAGGGATTCACAGGCTCTGCCCTACCAGGACCAGAAGCGCAGGCCGCCCCCGCTTCCGCCTGGCGCTTCCGAACTCAGGACCTGGAATCCGAACTCAGGACCTTCTGCCTCCAAGACGGAGGCTTAAGCCCTGAGCCACCTCTCCAGCCCCGATACTCAGAAATTTAAAGTTTGCTCTGATTGCCTCAAAAGGCAGGATAGGTGATCAAAGGTAACAGCTATTCAACTAATTGTGAAGAATTGCCTGACTTTTATTGGAAGTTACACAAGGATGAAAATGTAACACTTAAAATATTTCCAAAGTCATTTATGGTCTTTTATCTTTCCATATAAAGCATAATCTTTTTGAACAAAACAATTATGCACTCACATTTCTCAAAACAATTTACACCTCTAAAGAACACAAAGTACACCTTCACTTTTGCCCTCAGCATATCAATATCATAAATCACTTTATCAGCAGGCACAGTGTCAGTGGGCTGGGCTGGGACAGAGCAATTGGAGACAGGAAGACAAATGAGGGAAGAAAACGCAATGAGTATTTTGTGTGATTTCAGAGTAACTAGAAAAAAAAAAAAAACCCTGTAGGTTTCCTTTTTAAAAAATCTTCCTGATTTCTAGAAATTTTGCATCTTGGGCAAAGAAAGGGTAGGTTGGCACAAAGTTGGATGTCTTCTTGCCTTCTTGCCTTTTTGTGCTCAAATTATAAGTAATACTTTAATTACAGATTATTATAGGCTAAAATATCTAGATATAACTTTAGAGCTAGTGAATAAAAATGTCATGTTTGTCATTCATTTAGTGATGCAAAGACTTCTTCAGACTTTCATATAAATTTATCTTTCTAACTTCATTCTAAATAAACTGATACTGTAACTGAATCAGAATATCATCTGTGTCTAGATGTTAATACTGAGAAAGATCAAAGACTGAGATAGGATTGTTCAACTGAAGGGCTGGAGAAATGGCTCAGGGGTTAAGCCTCTGCCTTGCAGGCAGAAGGTCCTGAATTCTGATCCTAGACCCCGTGTACAGACACCACGCAGAAGCAGGGGCAGCTTGTGTTTCTGGTCCTGGTAGGGTGAGCCTGTGAATCCCAAGGCAGACTAAACAAGGAGGAGGTGAAGGAGGTCCATGGTGGTTCCTGAACTCATCCATGGTTCTACACACACACATACACACATACACACACAATTGAATAAATAAAAAAATTTAAAAAAAGAATTGTTCAACCGATAAACAGTTTATGATAAATGGACAGCAAAATTCACTCAGCTGTATTTACAAGATTGTATTTATAAGAGTGCTGATTGTAATGTAAATCAAGACTATTTGTAGATTTTACATGTTATTTGAACTATATAAAAGAAATTATATGATTGTATAAGATTGCAAGAATAATTATCTTCTAGCCTTTAGAATCAGCAGAAATGCACATATTAAAATACGGGTCACTTTAATGCCTACAATGAGCTAATACTCACAAGCACACATTAATGCTGTCCTGTTACAAACAAGGTAATAAGAACTGATACTTCACAGGGTTATGTGAATAAAATAATGCATGCTATAACAGCGTTTTCCAAATTACAAAGGACTATTTTTTATTATTAGAAAGAACTGAGCTCTGAGTCAATTTTCTGTACTAAAAGCAATCCAATGTTGATTCTTACAAAACTAAACATTTCAAATGTCCTTATGATTCAATAAGAATGCTTTCAAATGTTGAAACCAGTATTTAGAAAAATGTTCTCAAGCACTCGAGTCTAGTCGGACTTCATCATGTACCTAGGCAAAGTACTAGTCCTTTGTTTCAGCATTGCACAGCAGAAACACCCCCAGCCAAAGCAGACCACAGACATGCCATTCACACAGAAACCAAATAAACAAGTCTCACAATTGAAGTGGCACAGCTTGCTGTGCATAGCCAAAGAGCAAAATCTGAGGGCACTGACACTTTGCTGTAATCAATGGGATGTGTCACAAATCAGTTGTCTTATGAAGATGTTAATGAGTCCACAATGGACCACTGTTTCAGATCATTCACTTTGACAACTTATTAATTAAAGATGACAACTGCCTTTATTAATTTATGATGATTTCTAGTCATGCAACTTTCCTCGACATATAAAAATGTTGGTCCAATAAACTTTGATAGAAATTAATTGAGAAAAAGTGGTTAAAATGGCTTTAGAAACAATCACCCAATGGTCTTTACATTGTTTTCTTTAAAACTAATTTCACTGGTAATCTGAGCAGTAAACCAATGAAGATTATTGAAAGTCAATGCCATTTCTCTACTGTGTAGACAAGGAAGAAATGTAGCACAATTTGGTCTTACAATAGAACCCGAAAGAATCTCAATTTTTAAAATAATACATCTTCATCCTCTGTTTCCCCAGGTAGTTTCCAGAATCAACACAGACACCACTATCTAAGCATTCTCAGACTTTTCCCATGATCGGTAATTGAAAAACATAAAACACCATAGTTGCTATAACTACAATATTCCCTCTTATAATTTACCACAAGTTCCTAGACTCCAATTAATCACTGCCTAATCAAACATGTATCATATGAATTAAAATTTTTCATAGAGATTGTAATCACTCAGGCAACCCGAAAGAAAAAAAATAATCTGTACTTATTCAATACAATGCATTGTATTTTTCCCATTTGAGACAAGGTATTTATCACTCTGTAGTGAAGGCTGAGCTGGAACTCAAAGCAGTTCTGCCTCTCAGCCTCCCAAGTTACAGGATTACAGGTGTGAACCAACATGCCTGACATAATTTCCTTTGAATTCACTCATGGATTGGTGCATCTTCAGATGTGGGGCCTGCAGCTGTGAATGGCTTCAAATTGCAGTATGATTCTATTTTTAAAATACTTTCCCAAATCATAAAATTAATGAAAGTGTTTCATGGGTTTATGTTTATAAGAAGAGAATATGCATTAACTAGCAACTTCTTGCTAAGTTGTGTACTTAGCTGTGTCTTGAGGGAACTAACATGAAGTTAATTTTATTCTCAAAATATGACACTAGGGATAAAAAAACCTATCATAGAAGTACCACCACAAAGAAGAGTCCCTTTTATTTTCTTTATACTCCTTGTTAAAGAAGCTAAAGCTAGTAACTGTGAGAAAAAAAATTTAAATCTAAAGTACAAACAACAGAAATTTAACATTAGTATAAACATTTGAAAAAAATCTTCCTTTGCCAAATAATTATAATTTCAAATAATAATTTCCAAAGAGTATGTAAAATAATGGTTTAAAAAAATCACACAATGACTGAAAAGGTGCCGCCTATTCACAAACCTCAATCTTTGAGACCTGCAATTCCATCCTGGACCCACATGGTGGAAGGAGAAGCAAGTTCAAAAAGTTACTTGTGGGGGCTGGAGAGGTGGCTCAGGGGTTAAGCCTCTGCCTTGCAGGCGGAAGGTCCTGAGTTCGGTCCTAGACACCACGTATAGACGCCCTGCGGAAGCGGGGGCGGCCTGCGCTTCTGGCCCTGGTAGGGCGGAGCCTGTGAATCCTGGGGCAGAGTAAACAAAGAAGAGATGGAGGTGTCCATGGTGGTTCCTGAATTCGCTCGTGGTTCTACACACACACACACATGCATACACGCACAATTGAATAAAAAATTTTTGAAAAAAGTTACTTGTGATCTGGACATGAGCATAATGACAAACGTGGCTCCATCCTCCTCCCCTCTTTCTCTCTTCCTTTCTCTCTCTTTTTCTTTCTCTCTCTCTTTCTCTCTCTCTCTCTCTCACACACACACACACAAATAAATAATAAATAAAATATTAAAAAATAAAAATCAGGAAAAGTCAATTAGTCCATGGGGTCATCTCTATAAAATATGGTAACAGATATTCAAAAAACAATCATTTCAAGGTTGGAAAGAAAGCTTCCATAGGAATGCCAAAATATGTCTCCTTGGTTTGATCAAGTCTCTTTGATATGCCAGTGGATGTCCAGTCTTCAGCACAGTTCTGGACACACATTATATACTCAGTGTAAATCTGATGAACTACTTAACCACACTCATGATTGCATCAGAAGCCAATAATGTTTCAGGATTTAGGAACTCTAATATATCCTATTTGTTAAAGAAGTCACATGTGTATACATTGCACACAGAAAATAAATAGTATGCAACTCTATATGGCGATGAAATAGAAATATTAAGTAAAAAGAAGTCAGAGTGAAAGCTTTATTTTTCCATTTTCATGTGTATGTGTGTGTAGTATGTATGTACACACATGCTTGCCTTTGAGTGCATGTATGTGTGGGGGTGTGAAAGCATGTTTGTAAAGGCCTGAGTACATTGGGAATTACTCTTAATCATACTTCTTTGAGACAGGGTCTTGAATCAGACTAAGAGCCTACCAATATGATTAACCTGACTGGCCAGTTTGCTTTCTCCAGTCTCTACCTCCCAGTACCCTGCTTGTATAGGGGTATTTCTTAGTTACTGCTCAGCACTGATGAGTGGTAACTGCAAAACTGTGAAGAGTCAGTGCCGTCTTCTGCCTTCAGGGATGCTCAGTCTTCTTCCTACAGGGCTGCTCACTGCACTAATTTCTCTCAGGAATGTAATTCAACAGGATAGTTCCTTAATTCACAAATCACTGAGGCTCCACTCCAACCTCCATTTACTAGCTTCCTCCAGATTTATTGTTCTTTTTCTCTCTGCTTACTCAAAAAACCTATCATGGCTCCAGTGATAGGGAAGTGTAACAGCAGCAGGCTGGGTTACATCTTTTACATGGTGTCACTGCCTAGAAAATAAAGGCAGACGTGTGCATGGGGTGGAGGGTGACTGAGGAGGAGAAAGTCAGCGTCTCTAAACAACCATTACACTTAGCTTCATGTTAACATAACTCTTGATCAAGTGAATCACTATTGCCTTTTGGCAGCTAAGGGCAGCATTACTGCCAGCTGAGGGCAGCATTACTGCCAGGTCATTATCATGCATGACCTTAATCTCATCACCAACCTTTTCACTCTGGTCATCAGACCTGGCTCTGAAGTTTTATTCCTTCCATGTGTACATTTTTTATTTCTATTTAAATCCCTGTCGTTTTAGTAATGGGCAGCCAAAAGTTCTTGCCGCACATTGTAAAGGGAAAATTCACAGTAGTTTTGCATACTCAAATTCCTGTGCTCCAGTTTCCATCAATAGTGGAAAATAAGATGTTCATTTCTATTTGTGGCAGTCTGTTCTGCATTTAAAGATGTCTTGTTACCTCATGTGCAACACTTGGCTGAAACTGAACTCAGAAATTTCCTCATCTCCATGGAGTTTGAAGGTTCCATTCTTAGCAATCAACCCCTATCCATATTGCTTCAGTCTGTTTTATGATGACCAAATGGATACATTCCTCATATTTTCATCTGTGTATTCCCTTGTAACTCATATATCTATGTGCTCACATATGGATTCTTAAAAATTCATCTTGATGAGCTTTAGATTAGTGAAACTGTTTTTGATAATACTTAGTAGTAATAATGGATGCATGTCACTCCAATAAGCAGGAACTCTCAGTGATACTGATGTGTCGACTCATTAGTTATAACAAATATATAAGCTTAGTGAATAAATGTTGGCTAGAAAGGATGCAGAAGGCTATAATTTAAGAATGGAGGCATACATGAACTCTAATTTCTATTCATGTAGCCATGAGCACATAAAACTACTTTTCACAGATTTAGCACTTTAGCATGCCTTGAAAATGTTGTATGTACTCAACCAAAAGTATTTCTAATATGTAATCATAATGACTTATCTAAACTTTGAAATGTATACATTAAATTTGAATTTTAATGAGCCTATCAGAAAAATTAAGGGGATAAACAGTTCTTTTAGTAGTTCACAGTTCTAAATATATTCTTTGTTTTTAGTGCTATAGGAAAGCAACTGCTTAAACAGCACATGAATATTTATGTGTTTAAGCTGTCAAAGGATCTGTTAAAATTAGAATGATATTTCAATAATAAAATCATTGTTATAAAATATGTGTTAAACAAATATAGTAAAGCTAAATCTTGCAGGCCATAACAATTATTAATATTCAAAAATAACCTTAAATTTTAAACTATAGCTATAATGACAATCTTTCTGTGAATAATAAAAATTGTTACCTGTCTTTATCTTTGATACTAATAGGCTTTTATCTAGAGACTTTCCATCAAACTGACAGGCTACTTTACATTGAAAGGATGCTGATTTCTATTTCCCACTGTTTGCGTATGAATCCTGAGAGCCATGTAACAACCCATTCATTTATGACTTCCATAATGTGGTATTTCTAACCTGTTCTTTAAAATATCTAAAATGTGATGTACAGTAATTTCCTTTCTAGAATCTTGTCAATGAAGAGCCTGGAGGAGAGAACTATTGACATTAGCAAGACAGTGTCTTCAGCTTCTAGGACAGAGGCTGTATAATTTTACCTGATTGAAACCAACAGAACCATTTAACTAGGTTCTCACACTAGGAAAGCCAATAAAACAAGTAAACATTCTAAATTTTTATAGTACAGACTTCTTACTGTCTCTTTTAATTTAGGGCTAAATTTAACTCAACTGTCTTTCATTATAGTTAAACTGTGATCTTTAACAACAGAAAAAGTAACGTGGCTGATGGCAGTATCATCTTGAAGAACTGCAAGAAGCTGTGATTCTATAGATTCATCTACCTTTACCTCATGTGAATGGAAAAATACTTTCAGTGCTAATATTATACTGTAGGAAAACTTTTAAGTCTTGATGAATTGATGCATTTACTTGTGCTCCAATATGTTCTGTGCTTGAATATGAACGTGTAACATTCATATGCTTGAATCTCCAAAGTACAGAGGGTTGGCATAATATTGATTCCAGATTCAGTGGACATATTGTTACCCATCAGCAAGTTGTCTGGACATTAGTAAACAGTTTAATAATTTCAGATAAAAGTTCTGTTTGATACTTATTTAATCATATTAAGTCCCAGGATCAGAAACATAAGGAGGTCTTAAAATCTCAAAATACTTGAAAGCAATGTTCAACATACAATGTTTAAGCTGCTTTCAATAGCAATTCAATTAGGCAATGACTCAAAGTCATCAGTGTACAATTTTCAAATCTTACATATCTTAAGCATGTTCACATTTGCATAGTGATGTTTACAACTGTAGCCTGAAGTTATGAACACTGAAATAACATACGGATGTCTATATGAGAGATACTCTAATCAATCCCAAGGTGCACTGGCTACTTTCATCAATTACACCTGGACTCATGGTTAGCAGAGATATGGAGAGCAATGGGAAGGAATGTAAGTTTATGAACTGTAGTTTCTAAAAGCTAATCAAACAAAGATTAGTAATTTCAAGGATTCTAAATCTTCAGACTAAAACTCAGTTTGGATAAGCATAATTTTCTTCATTCAACCATTATTTTATCTTCTCAGTGCCAAGAATGTCATTGTACACATAGAAAGTCAATAATGAACACGATGAGTAACTAAATCAAAAAATAAAAAGTAAAATGCAAGTGACTAAATAATTTCAGTAAAGTAGAGGTGCTCCTGAATATGTAAGGCATAATGATAATAATGAGGAAGGCTGTATCTTGATAAAGGTGATAATGAACTGTCCTATATGGAAGAAAAGGAAACATATAGAAAGCAGCAGGATTAGCATCTGGGTGAAGAGAATGGCCAGTAAAGGGCTCTGATGGGGGATGAGTTCAGGGTTTGTTCAAGCCATGATACAAGAGGGTGAAGATATAGTCTGGATAAGGGACTTGAAATGTTTTCAATGAGATAATAAGACAATCACATAGAAATGAATCTGAATGCCATACACAACTGTACTGTGTACAAGTTCTGTGAGCTTCTGCAACAGGAGAGCCACAGTGACTTCCAAACCACTTTAATTCCCTTATTTCAAATGCCTACAGAAAATTAACACTCAGCTAAGTGCTAAAACATGAATCTGCCATAAAAAATACAGTATAGCATTTTGACCACCTAGAATTCCCTACACTCAATTTAAAGCTAAGATGTATAAATACACCACTTTCTAGATTACTTCACCCAGAAGGTTTTAAAATATACAAACATTAAGTCTGAACTCACCCATTACCATTGAATTAACCAAATGAAAAGATGTTCCTTAAATTATGAGATGCACTTATTGTATTAGTGAGATGCACAAATACAACATACATTTTGTATTCATCATCTACTCATATATACAACGACCTACTCATATACATAACAATCAATATTTTACTGTAGAATTAGGTACCTCTAGAGTAAAATGTCCCTATGTATAAAAATTAAAACATCTGGATCAAGCATCAGAAGTCACAGCTTTGTGAGCAGACATTTTTTTGCCCAAGCCAGGGCAAGGATTTAACCACCTCCAGATATCATGTCTCTCACAATAAAAAGGGTGAATTTCTACAGTTTACCTAGTTGAGAAGACAATGAAGAAGAATTCCTAGCATGTACCATGAGAATCAACCAATAAACCATAGCATTTTTTACCTCCTATTTTATTTTTTCTAATAAGTAAAGTGCATTTTACAATATAAAGAATGTAATCACATAGATTTCCTTCATCTCTTTTAATCAAGAATTTATAGTACTGCTCACATAAGAGAAAAAGGTAGGACAAAGAGATGGCTTCTAACAGTTCACATTTCAAACTCTGAATTAAGACCTTGTGCCTCTGATTGTTCTGCTGCCTGCAACTGTTCCATTTTGACTATTTAGTTTTTCTGCTGTTTCCAGAACAGTTCTTTCATTTTAAACACACACTCACACACACACACACACATACATATGCCTGAACACACTAAATCACTGTTAATTGCATGCCTTAAATTAAAAGACAAAAATAATGTACAATTAATTGGGGAAAACTGTCAGTTGGCAAATAAGTCTCACTCATTATGCTTTGTGCATAGGATGAAAGCCAGCTGAGCATTCTCAACTAGATGACTGCCTGTGACATTGAGGAGAGATGCATGGGCATGACTCTCTGCAGAGCAATCTATAACCTATAACCTATAAGTGAAGCAAGGAACATGAAAAAGGAAGAGAAAGACATTTAGAAAATATATAGTTAAATTGTCACCCAATGTCACTTCGAAGTTATTCATACTTCCTAAAAAACTTTCATTTTTAATGCATTCCTGAATGCGACAAAAAATATCAGTTTAAAGATTTATGAGAGTTTTCTGAATCTCTTAAGGTGAACTTACCTTAGCACAACAAAATTAAATTTTAAATTTTATTATATTAAAGTTAAAAAAATCAGAAAGCATGGTTATTCGATTCTATTGTATCTTTAGTTACATAAACAAATCATTTCTATAAAGTATATTTAAGTACATTTAATGCATCATAAAATATGCTTATTACAATTAAATGATCAATACAATACTTATTGCTAGTAACTTTCATTAGCATATCATGAGAAAATCACTGCAAATTCTTTAAATATATTGATAGTGATAAACCACAAAATGTATTCACCTTAAGCTAGTAATCTTGAATCTGAAGAACTGCAATTCTTTTCTCTTCCTCCCACCTGCCCTCTCATTACTTTCTATCCCATAATAGAAAGACTTTACATCTAACTACCCCATATAATCTTGACGTCAAATCTGATAATAGACAACACATACACACAAACTCACACCCACAGGGAGTTTCATTATTTTTATCAAAGTAGTGGACAAAGAAAAACATTTTGCAACACACCACTCATCATACCAGTTTTTGCTTAATACACAAAACCCAACAGAAAATTCAATCCAATAGCATTCAACAGCCTGCTAAACATCAAATAAGAAATAACCACTTCCTGTTCTCTTATTTAATAGAGGTTGGTTCAGGGAAGAGAATTATTTTCCTCAAAAGCATATAGCTCAACCTCAGACATCTTGTATCTCAAGGGTTACTTCTTTCATTGCATTCTTTTTTTTTTAACAATTTTTTTATTATCATTTATTCAATTGTGCGTGTGTGCGTATGTATGTGCGCGCGCATGTGTGTATGTGTGTGCATAGAACCACGGACGAATCGGGAACCACCATGGACGCCTCCACCTCCTTCTGCCCCAGGATTCACAGGCTCCGCCCTACCAGGACCAGAAACGCAGGCCGCCCCCTGCTTCCGCCTGGCGTCTATACGTGGGATCTGGAATCCGAACTCAGGACCTTCTGCCTGCAAGGCAGAGACTTAATCCCTGAGCCACCTCTCCAGCCCCTTTCATTGTATTCTTAATGAAGCACATTTCTAATCAGAATGTATACTGAAAAATAACTGAGGCAATGCAGTGTCAACACAATGTGCTGTCATCACACATCAGCGCTTATGCTGGGAATTCACTTAACAGAGCTCTGGGGAGGAGGGCCTGGACAACAGGAAGTACAGCCTTCCTCAGGGAGAAGGGCCAGAAGCGAAGACTTACAAGGTGTGTTCTTTTTGGATGTTAAAATCTGTGAAAGACCAACCTTAAATTTCTAAAAACAACTTATAATAAGTCTATTCTAGAACCAGCATAAGTGTCTCCATTCTTAATGCTAATAAAAATTCCTGAAATAATTACTTGCTTCTGGGAAGGTTATAGTATTCCTAGATTCTTAAGTTCTTCCATCTTTAGGGTAATATACATTTTTGAGCACTGGCCAACTCCAAGAAGGCCTGAAATGGCTTAGAGATTTCGCTTCAGTTCTTCAAGTCTGACAAAACGTTCATAATTCCTGAAGTTAGGAGGTAGGCAATACAATCATTCTACTTTTGAAATTTTCAAAATTAAAAATTAAAACAATGACAAAAACAGAGATTTCCTTGAGCATATTTTATGCTCAAAATTTTACTTAGCTCTTTGATAACATGCATTCAGATCTGTTTATACTTGTGATTACTTAAGACAAACAAACAGCCTGAACTTCATAAAAATCCACCAACCATAAAATTTTTTGCCATCACAAAAGAAAGACCAAAAGAAAAATATTCTTTGTTTCAGAAAAAAATTTGCAATGATCTATGAAGACAGAAGAAGTGCACCTAAATAAACACAGTGTCACCATCTGCCTGGCATGCTCACAGTGTGACAAAATAAGATGGTAATTAACTGCTTTCCTACCGAAATCTGCCAGCTTTAACTCCCCCGTGTCACTGATGAGAAGATTCTGTGGTTTCAGGTCTCTGTGCAAAATATAACGCTGGTGGATGTAAGACAGCCCTCGCAGCAACTGAAATAAAAACAACTGAAAAAAAAAAAGGGAGAAAAGTTAATACCCAAATTTGGAGAAACGCCAGTTATATGTAATCTGCCAAGTACTTAGATTTAGTGAAAATGGGCAACCATCACTAAAGTTCCTAACAGATCATTAACTGGAATGTGAAGCACTAACATATAAACCCCTAATTTTTTAAGAAGTAAATTTCAGAATTTCTGACAATATTGTGCCAACCCAGATTGCTATCTCCCCAGTCAGAAAGAAATATGCTGTGCTCTAATTGCATTCTACAAATTACGCAGAGTGAGAAAGATCAAGTTTCTATAATATTTGATTTTTTTAAAATGACATCTGAGAGAGAATAATCATAACATTTTAAAAGAGAACTGTATGCAAATGTACATATACATTTAATTCCACAAAAACAGAACAAGCATGACATCCATGGATTCTCCATTATTAATATGTTTTAAGGAACAGAAAGATAAGATGATTAGTAATAATGAAAACAAAAAAATCACAATTAATTCCAATTAATACTACATCATTATTCATGCCTTTATGCATGCAGCCATTGAGAAAGCTATTGCCTGAAGATAGACATGTACCTTCACTAACTACAGTGCAAAAGTACTCTAAATGGAGAGGAAAGGAAAAACAAACATCAAGGATTCAAAAGCAGTATTTTCTATGAAAAGAAATTTAAGAAGTGACTAATGACCTTATCTTGGATGTTTTATATTGGATCTTATTGAATGTCTATATTTTGGAAATAAGAAATTATGATTCTTGAGGTTTCCCAAAGTCTTGATTGCGGAAAAGAGATTAAAACACTTTACTTGCCAAAATTACTCTAATTGACATAGTATTTAAACACTCTACTAAAACAAACAAAATAAAAACATGTGTTCTTATATTTATATGCCACCAGTATTCTCTTCTAGTAGCAAAAGGTAGTTTCTTGGGAATTTCATATGAGTTAAGAGTGACAAGCTATAACAATTCTGGAATACTCAAATGGAAAAGATTAGTAACTTCTTGCATTCTAGAGCTAGCATTTCTGAAAAATTCCAGTGAATAAGGGCTATGAAATATAAGCATTTTTTTATACTGGAAAGACAGCAAATACCTAAGATTAACTCATGCAAAAAAATGTGTGTTGTAATAATGTAAGGAAATCAAGTTCTCTACTGTTACTTTCAGTGCCTAAATAGTTGAAAAGTCTGTTCTGTTCCAAGTTAACCTAGACTGAAATACTGAGGAGGGAGGCAAAACAAAGCAAGAAGCAAATATCTCTCCAGACTTTGCCTTCCCTCAACTCTTCTTTTGCAGAAAATGGAAAGATTTGGCTAACTCTCATTCCTTACTTCTAATGTTTAGTAATACAGAGTATTTAAACAACATCCTAAAAGAAAAAGAAAAACAATTGTCCTTATATTTACATGCCACCAGTATTCTCTTCTAGTAACAAAAGGCAATTTCCTGAAAACTTCACATAGGTTAAAAGAGTGATGGGCTACAACAATTCTAAAATACTCAAGTGGAAAAGATTAGCAACTCCTTTAAGGATATACCATGGCTCTTAATGAAAATCTTTATCTCTTTAAGTTTAGAGAGAAGAAAAGTAGATAAGTTAAAGTGTGCTATATTTTCAAAGGCTTTAAGACACATACTCGCAGGACTACATAATAAATCAAATTTTAAAATGCACATTTTGATAAGAACTAACTTGGCATTATATGAGAGGTTAGCTACTCTTTGGAACCCAATAGACCCTGAAAATTTGGTCATGTCTACGTAACCATGCATGCTTACAACTTCACTAGAAGGCAACACTCTGCCTATGCCAACTGCTCTGTGCATTCCTCTGGCAAGAGTAATAAAGTCAATTCTGCTATTATCATGACAATGATGAGAAAAGTGTGTGGTTTCTCAAGATTTCTCGGCAATTAATTAGAGGAGCCAGGATTCAAATACAGATAGTTTAACTACAAAGTCAATGCCTTTTTACACCCAGTTATAGGAACTGTAGACAAAAATCAAAAATATGTAGAAAACAGTTGGTACAAAAACTTCTTCCAATGGATAAGATAAAACATAGGTATCTAAGAACATGGGCTCCAAGGTCACAGAGATGAGCTCTGATCTGAGCTGGATGTTCAGTCACTACTATTCCATGTTCCCTGACTAAGAAACTTCCTCCTGCCCCCGACACACATTGCATGTTGTTCTTCAACTCTGTACTTGGTCCTTGGCTCTTTCCCAGGAATCCTTCCTCTCTGAATCCTACCCTGACTTCTTCGCAAGACACTCCCCCTTATCCCAATAGTACAGAATAAATGCTTCCTTTTCTGTGTTCCCAGTGAAACTTTTGTATAACACTGCCTCACAGCTATCTGCTTTTTTCTTAAACTAGGTATACAGTTGGTATTTCTATATTAGTAAATAGGATCACCAAATGAACTTACACACATTTGGATAGAAGTAGATAAAAATAGATAAGAAACACTACAGTGAGAAACTCTAACAACTAAGGACAGAAGTGAATAAAGAAAGCAGAACCAAAGGACTCTCCTTTTAAATTTTTTTTTTTTTTTAGTATTTATTCAACTGTGCGCATGTGCATATGTATGTGTGGCGCGCGCACGTGCCCGCGTGTGTGTGTGTGTGTGTGTGTGTGTGTGTGTGTGTAGAACCACGGACGAATTCGCGAACCACCATGGACGCCTCCACCTCCTCTGCCCCGGGATTCACAGGCTCCGCCCTACCAGGACCAGAAGCGCAGGCCGCCCCCGCTTCCGCCTGGCGTCTATACGTGGGATCTAGGATCCGAACTCGGGACCTTCTGCCTGCAAGGCGGAGGCTTAACCCCTGAGCCACCTCTCCAGCCCAGGACTCTCCTTTTAATACACTTATATTACCTTATATAATACACCTTAAAGTTATATAGTGAAGCTATATAATCCTCAGGCTAATTCAGAAATTATTCAACTAGGATATCATTTTACAGGAGATTAGGAAAGTCATCATTAAGGTAGAGACTACATGCTCTAGTTATAAATGCACCAAAATCCCAAATATGATGAACACAGCCCAAATACACAATGTTATTCAAATACAACAAACCATTGTTGGGACATGTCAACCCAAGGTGGCCAGAAAATGTGTTCCCTGGCTCAAGGAATACATAGTGGGTTGGAAATGATAGTCACACACACAAATCATTTCTATTTTAGGAGACCAGCATGTAAAGGCAATTCTCGGAATATCCTGAAGGGGCATTAAGACAGGATGTAGCAAGGAAAACATAATGAACTGATTCTGCCTTTAAGGGAAGACTAGCTTGTGCAAAATAAATAAATAAATACACCATGCAATTTGCCATACTGAACATTTCCTGGACAAAAAACCTGAAATGAAACTCAAGTCAGCAGGCAAAATATAAATTCAGAAGAGCAAAAAGGAAGTCTGATCTGTTCTGTGTTAATCTAAACTAAAGTACTAGCAAAACAAAACTAAACAAAAACAACTAACAAACAAAAAGGAAACAAATGCGTCCCAGATTTTGCCTCCTCTCAACTTCTCCTGTACAGAACTTGGAAAGATTTAGAAATATGAAAAACTAAATGAAGATAATGGTGGCAAGGCAACAACGGAATACTCCACTGAAGCTGGGTGTGGTAGTGGGCATGCACATCTGCAATCTCAGCACTCAAGAGACTGAGATAGGAGGAGTGCAAATACTAGGCCAGCGCCAGCATGAAAATGAGACATTGTCAAAGAAAAGAAAATAGACAAGAAGAGAGAAGGGGAGAAAAGAGAAAACAACTTCACTTAATCTATTAGAAAACTAGATGTGTGATAGATAACAATTTAATGTAGCTAATATCACTTGTCCTGGTGGGTAAATGGGGCATGCTGAGGATTCAGTATTTCTCTGAGTTAAGCAGAACATGCCTCATGCTGCTGTTTAACAATGTCTGGAAAACACAATTCTAGGGGATTTCTCTCTCCACTCAAGCAGGCAAGGACCTAACATTCCCACTTAAATTTCTGAGAAAATCACTTCTCTTGGTTGTTGCACAAAGATGTCATAAAAAAGCTGTTAATTGACCTCCCACAAAAAAAAAAAAAAGATACCGAGAACAAAAAAGACCTGAAAGAGACTTCTGCACACAGGCAAAGAGGGAAAAATCATATTTGTTATTACAACTTAGATAAGCAACATAGAACCTCAAATAATGAAAAATACAGAAAGGAGTCAAATAGTCTCTGATCTTAGACACCATGCTTTTACATACATTTTACAGAATCCTTTCAATCTCAACTTGTGAATTTAATTTTCCTTTTAAACAAATATAAAAGCTGAAATTTCAGAAGAACCTACTCAAAGAGTAGTAAGTGAATAAGGCACCTGCTCACAAACACAGAGACCTAAAGTCGATCCCTGAAAACCCATGGAGAGAGAAGACTGATTCCCAGTGTTATCCTCTGATTTCTAAATGCTCAAAATGCCATGTGTGCATTCTTTCTCTCTCTCTCCCTTTCTCTCTCTCTCGCTCATAAATAAATATTAAAAACATTTTATAAGTATCAATTGACTCTCTCACACAGTGCATTTGAAATTTCTACTCCATTTCATTATTTCAGATAAGGCCAATATTTAAAACATGCATCACTGAGTACAGTTTGACATTCTAATAATCAAGCTGCTTTCATTATTAAGTGAAATCAGTTCTATAAAAACCTCAATAAGCGTATAATGAACTTGTTGATCTTAAATATTTATTTTTGTTCTGTTCAAAATGTAAGTAATATGACCAAAAGCAATGTCATGTAAAAAGGCTGAGAAATTATATTTGGAATCATCTTCCTAACTTTCTACTGTGGCAAGCAAAAGGTCTTCCCAGGAACACTCTGTCACCTCAGTACAGTCTACTCAAACTTTATGAAAAAACATTCCTTCAAATTTGTCAGCATGATCTTTGAAGATTTAAACTCCAGTTTGAGGATGTTCAGTTTCATTATTAAAATACCAATGGGAAATGGCTCACTAAGCAATGTTATGATGAGAGAGAACACCAGAAGAGGGTCTATCTCTAGCCAGCTGTGCTGTCATAACCTGGGGGAAGCAGTTCACATTCTCAGTACATGGGACTATACTTTACTACTTCACCTAATCTTTTCTGAAACTCTTTATACAAGTTTTACAAGTTAAAAAAACACAATAGGCATGCTTTCACAACTTGCAGGCTTAAGCTGATAAAAAGTACACAATATTGGACTTAGTATATAGTGTTTATTGCTCAGAACAATCACATGCAGGGAGCAACAAACTTTATAACACATCCTTCCATGAGGGTCTAACAATGCAAGATCAAATGACTTTTCTTTCATTGTCTAATCTTTAGGTTTCTTTAAAAGGTCAAAAATAATATATCTTTAATATACATGGTACTGCTTAATATGAGCTGGACATCTGAAGACTGTCAAGGCACAAATGAATTTCTCTATAGACCCCAGGTCTCCTATCACTCCTTGGAGACCACAAGTACACTAGCAAGAGCTAATGGCAACAAAGAATGTGCCTGTGGCACACACAATTTCCTACAAAGACAAATAATCTGCTTTTCTGTAATTTCAGTCTATGCTTAACATCCCTAAATCTTATATTTCTTATCTTGAAAAGGACTGGATGTATGCCTATAACAGCCACTTATATGTGTGGATCATTTCAGCATTTTATAATAACAAATAGAAAAGGTTCTATAAATCAAATAACTATAATATCCACTATTTATTGAGAGCACACTATAGTGAACATTTGATTGGTATCATTCCTAAATACAACTTACTAGAAAAAACAATTAACTAGTTAAGTCTCCAAATATCTAATGAAATATTATTGTATTTCAGAGAGTAATTTTGCTGCAATGCTATGCCTTCGGGTTTTAGAAGCTACAAAATGATTCTTTGTGACACATTTAGTTAAGTTTCAAAATGTAGGAAGAGTCAAGTATTCTATCTAACAAAGTTACTATTCAGTCAAAACTTAGAAGCTTTTTTTCTTTCCCATCAAACTCTGAAACTCTGAAAGATGGTCAAACTTCAGATGCTGGGTACAGTAATTACCCAGCATAACTTTCCGGAGAAAAGCTAAAAACTAACTCAAAGAAATTAAAATAAATAACATTATTATTATCAAGTTTCTGTCACAATTACACATTGAGTTGGTAAAAGGAGAGTCAGCAATTCTTTTACTCAATTTCTTTCTTTTCGTGTGTGTGTGTGTGTGTGTGTGTGTGTGTGTGTGTGTGTGTGTCCGTGCATCCTATAATTCTATGGCTCCTTAAGATTATATAGGACCATTCTTTTTCCAGTGAAAACGAACACATGCATACACTTCAATGAGTTTAGTGCCTATAACAACATCTTAATACTAAACCAGCATGGAATGTTTTATTATACATTGAGTTGTAACATTTTTGTTGTCTTTAAAGAAAGGGAAAGATGAAGGCTGAAAATCTGACAATGGTGATGAACTTGAATCTAAGAGACTTGGAGACAATTCATTAAAGTTACACAACAGAGAAAAGTTAATCTCAAATGAAATGTAATAATTAAAGACTTGTTTGAATAGCTAGCTCAGAGGTAAAAGCTTCTGACTCACAAACAAAAGGAACTGAGTTCAGATCCTTATGTAAAAATGCTAGGTGGAAACAGCAGTGGCCTGTGCTTCAGGCCCTGCAAGGCTGGGCCTGAGAAGCCCCAGAGCAAAACAATAAGGAGAAAGAGGTAGAGATATGATTCCTAAAGTCACCTATGTGCCTCCACAAGCACACACATTCAATACCCTCTTGTACATACAACCACACGCATGCCCATGCCTCCCCCATACACACACACACAAAATTGTGAATTTAGATATACACACTGAACAAACATCTCTCAATCAACAAATTTTTCTTATTATAAACCTAGAGAAGTGTGAAACAATGGGAATTTACACATTGATGAAAAAATACCTAAGGGCTTGTAATGGCTTATGAAAACCATTTCTATCCAAGGTATCAGAAGAGTCCTAAGCTCAGGTATGCAAATTCATTACTTGGTCTGATTTCCCTTGTGGGTATCATATCTGTCACCACATTAAAGGGTACTTGGCACCATTCATCTTCGAATACAGAGGCTAGGTGAACAAGCTTGCTTGAAGCTGAATTCTAGGATGGTGTTTCTAGTAGAAACACCATTTCTAATAGATACTCTCTAAAATGGATACCGTACCTTACAACTATGTATACTGCAACTCCAGTGACTCTCTGCATTTTACCATTCATTAAGCTTGTGTTTTTAAAGCAGTTCTTGAAAAGTATATACTTAGTAATTAGTTGGCCTGGATTGTTCTGCTGGATCCAAGCTATTAACAAGCAGATTGGCAAACAAAGCCACTGAATGCTGCCCCACATTTCAATCATTAAAAACATTTCTTAGCTACCTCTTCAACACCTAATACCATGTGAACTGATGTGAAGAACTTCACTTTTAATTTGATACTCAATTTCTAGATATAGAAGATTATAAAAGAGAAGATTATGTTCTTATAACAAAATTACAGTAAAAAATATTCATGAGAATTCTGGGCAGGCAAAAAGATTGAATGCCAAATTTTTAAGAACATTTTTTCACAACCTTATGAAATAATCACAGTGCCTAACACACAGAATTAGGACTCTAAAATATCTCTGGTTAAATAAGAATGCTAACAAAGAGAAGAGAAAATAAGGTATCATTTGATTTCCTATCTGAACATTAGAAAATCTCATTTAGGAATCAATTCTGAGAACCATCTGTATAAGACAGTCTTAATTTGGCATAACATTATTTTATCCAGAAAACACCTGCTTGTTCTCTGGATGATGAAAGAAAATAGTAAATTTCCAACTATAATACACCTCATATCATTTTAATTAATGTATCTACTGAAATGAAAAACTAAAATTAATTCTATGCCAATAGGATTTCAGATACTTCAGAAAATAAAGTAGAAAGTTCATAATTACTTTGATCATTTTCAATTTTTTCAAATGGTGAATATGATTTTGAATGGAATTTTCTTTTAAAAAGTCATTATACCATGGAAATGGAACTACATAAAAACACAAAAAGATTGAATCTCATCATAATAATAAGGTGAACATCCACAACTCAAGATAGCAGCTGGAGACAGCAGCAATTAATCTTTTCTTTTTTCATGAACCTTAATTTTCAGCCTCTCATACTTATCAATTTTTAAAGACTATATGAAACCAAAATAAATGAGGAATTTTAGAATGATTCAGCCACTTTTAAAAATTCAGTAGTCAATCAGCAACTCACTGGAATTTTAAAATTACATGGTTATATAAGTTTTGCATGCAACTCAACTATGACAAACAAACATGAATATAATTTGGAGTAAATACAATGTAAAGGAGAAATATTGTACAAAAATATCAAAAAATTTCTTTTAAATCAATTTTCATGATGTAAAAATTGGTTACTATGCATTTAATCATCATTAATATTTATAATGAAGCCAATGTCCTCAGGTTTTGGATTCAGATTTTATATTGCCCTCCAAGTAATTAATTGCTGCAATCAGTCATTTGTCAAAAATTGATATAATGCTTAAAAACTATTACTTAATAGTGAATATTTATTTCAAAATGGCTAGTTGATAACAGATACATTCTGCCAGCAATTGAAGTAGCAAAGCAGTTCTAGAAATTAAACATTGACATATTTTCTAGTATTTATAAGGAACATTCAACAAAGACAAAAGCTAAACTTTCACTGATGGTTTGATGGCAATTAGTACAAAATAAACTTGACGTGCTTTAAATGTTCCCATGAAATTGGGAGCTACAGCCTCCTCTTCTTCCTTGTATCCTGCTCTGATGCATTATCCTTTAAAAATAATTTTAAACATTTATTCATGGTGTGGGAGCCTCAAGCCATGACATGGATGTAAAGGTAAAAAGATAACCTGCAAGAAGTTGATTCTCTTCATCTACGATGTGAGATGACTTCAGAGATCTGACTCAGGTCGCTAGATCTGATAGCAAGCACTTCTCCACACTGAGCCATCTCCTTGACCCTTTATTCTTCCCTGACACATAATTTTGTGGTGTTGATTAAGTCACAGTAATAAATACTTTCCCCAATTCATGAGTTTGTCATTGACATTTTTATAATGAACAAGTACATATAAAATACAAAAAAGAAAAAAATATATGTTCATTACACTTAAGATAAATGTTTAAAACATTTCCTCATGTTGTTGGGCTGCAGACTGAGGAAGCTGAAAAGCAAAACTGACAAATTTATAAGCCAAAGAGTGATCATTTTTCTTTTGTTCACTGTAATGTTTCAATTTTACAATATTCTGATCATCTGATGATAGATAATAAGTCAAACACAGAGCATCGGATGCATTAAACAGACATGCTCTTAAAAGCAACAGCATCTCATCTGGTTTTTACATCTTTGCAAGTTCATGTAAAACTATTAGTCTCTCATTTTTAGCTCATTTGATTTTCTTTTAATTATTATCTATCTTACACAGCATTATGAACAGCTGATTAGTACATATTATTCTTATGTTCTTCATTTTGTATTCATAGATTTAAGTGACAATAAGTATCACTACATGAAGAAATACAATAATAAATCAAATAGCAATACCATGGGACATGTCACTATATCATAGTCAGGCTTCTTGGAGAATAATTTCACCTGCAGCCAGAACCCTAATATAACCCTGGAGGAGTGCTTTGTTCCTTAGCAGAGAAACAGTGAGAAAAAGTCAACATATAATTAGGTGCATGGCTTCCCGTGGAAACCAACATGGTAACAGGGCTGACTAATTCCAAGCTCTGAAATTCAGATGCTAATGATACTATCTTTTTAACTTCATAGAAGTATCACTGCTACTTTCAATATGAAAATTATGATAAATCTATGTGACCGGTGTTTGTAAAATCACAAAAAAGCTAATGACAACAATTTGAGGTATTAATTTTGTGGCAAGGGAAAATGCA
Organism: Typhlomys cinereus; assembly: GCA_023101885.1. NCBI lineage: Eukaryota > Metazoa > Chordata > Mammalia > Rodentia > Platacanthomyidae > Typhlomys > Typhlomys cinereus. The sequence goes on along the minus strand of JALPQD010000050.1, from coordinate 3,062,632 downwards.
CACTGAGTAGAATTAAAAACCTTTTTAATAAATGTCTTAATCTCAGGATCTGATGTCTATTTTCTATGAAATGTGGACCCAGCATGAATCATACGTCTGTGATACTGGTACTAGAAACTGGCATGGTAATATCAGGAGCTTTTCTTTTTAAAATTATATCAACATTAAATGCATGATTATCTTAATCATGAAAATGTTATTTATAGCTGAGTAATAAGTTTTATTATTAATAAATATTTTTATTAATAGTAAAATGTATTTTCCTAATGTTAGTAATGACCTAGTTTCTTTCTTTCTTCATTTTCTTGGCTTGCTTTATTCTATTTAGATTCTTTTCTAGTTACTTACCAATTAAACACCAAGGTAGTTTTCTATCTTGCAAATATGCTCAAATATATTTATATTCCTTAATTATCTTCTTACTCTAAGCGTATACGTTGTGTCCTTCTATAGTGTTTATATGTAGGTATGTGTGTATTTTTGTGTGTGAGTATGGGCACACACATGCCACATCATGAGTGTAGAAGTCAGAGAACAGACTTCCACCTTGTTTGAAGACAGATCTCTTTGCTGTTTGCTGCTGCAATGGGTAAGCCAAGCTAGGTGGTGACCATGGTGAGTTGTTCCCCTCATGTGTTTGTATCTTTAGCTGTCAATATTTGAGAAGGTAAAACTGTGCAGGAGAAAGACATATTACAGGGGGAGGCCCTGAGCTTGGGTAGTCCTGTCCTGAGTCCACTAGCAGTCTGTTCTGGTTGTTTGCAGCTTGCTGTCTCTACCTCTACGATGGCTGACTTCACCTAAGACGCCTCCAGCTTCTGCTGCCTGCCAGGCCTTTTCTATCATGATGGACCATGTCCTCCTTCTACCCTTTAATTTCTGTCTGAATGTTGTGTCACAACAGCAAAAAAGAAAAGTAATTGTAACATTGGCCCACAGCTCCCCTTCTTGCCTTAGGAGCTCCAAGATTAAAAATATGAGCTATCACATCAGATTTTTAGTGGACTGTAGGAATCTGAGTTCCGATCCTCACACTTGCACTACAAGCACCGTATCCATTAAGTTTTCTTCCAAGTCTTTGATTATCTTCTTGATGAAATGGGTCCTGGAGACATCAGATGTGTCTCAGGGATTCAGGGCTGCTTTACAGTTGATACCAAGTTGTCATCCTAGAATCCCTCCATTATTGTTCTAGGGATTTCCTATGGGTCTCCTGGCACGATACTTTGAATACCTTGTTTCCTGGTCTATTTTTTCCTTAATTTCCATAGTTTGAGTTTTTTTTAATCACTCCTACTAATTAGACTGTCCAAAAATGCTAAGAAGAAAATATATGAATGTACAATGAAAGAATAAGAGCTTGATGGATGTATAAAAGAAACCACACCTAGATTTCATAAAGAAAACCAGTTGACTAGCTGTCCAAGAGAATCAAAGAGTATGATAAAAGTATAGTGGGTATCTTATTTATGTTTACTGTATATCATTTATGACAGTAACATTCTGGAAAGGATCTAAAATATATAAATAAGGATATTGCTAAAAATTATGATTTACTGACATCATGACTGAAAGACTATAGTTATTAGAAACATTGAGCTATACTGTCATATATTGACTTTAAATAATATAAAAGTTATATTTTAAGGCAAAGTAATTTATAAAATTACATGTTACTTTTATGTGGAAAAAGTAAACAAATAACATGCATACATGCATATATACATACATACATACATATGTACACACATACAAATATACAACAAAGGTGAAAGTAAAAATGAAAAGGCATTATGCCGCAAAGGTTAGTGTAGATGATGAAGGGACGGACAGACATAAACACTTTTTTTATACATTTTTTATTATTATTTCAGCTCATACAAATTTAATAGGTACACCAGTTCCCTCCCTCTCTCCTCCTCCCCCCGAACCCCCTGCTCCCCCTCCCCTCACTCCTCCCTCCCATCCCCCAGTGCCTCCCGCCCCAATTCCCAGAGAGTCCTTTCTTGTGCATGCCTGACTCTCCTCTGGGCTCTCCTCTCCGATGACATACAAAGACCCAGTGGCAACTTTTATTCAATATACATAACATTGAAATTGAGTCAAACTGTCTTTCAAATGTTTGTGTTTATGCCTATAAATTAGTTTTAATCCCTACCAATGTCAGAGAAACTTAACTTCGCAGTGGGAAAATATGGGGAAGAGTCTGTGAAATGCTGTCTCTGGACATGATAGCTTGTGACATGGATTCACAGCAGTTGGGGTGACTTGATTAAGAACTGAACAAGAGTCTGACTGAAAAAGAGTCTGTCAGCATTCCCATATGGATAGAGGAGGAGGTTCATGAGGTGATACCTCTTCCTGAGAAGCTACTGCCAGCTAATGGCTTCTGAGTAGAGGAATCATTTTGCTTCAGTGGTACAGCCACTGGTAGGTTACATATGACCCAGTAAATAACCACATACCCATGAGCATTCAACCAACCCTAATTAAATTCAATAGATTACTAAAAAAAAAAGATGAAAGACATTTAAGTAGGAGAGGGACATTTTAGGAAGAACATAGAATCCGAAGGGGTGGAAGGGAAATAGGAGAGAAGAATGTGAGATGAATAAGAACAATATATATATTATATAATGCATGTAGAAAATAAATAAAGAATAAATTAAAATTGATATTTAAGAATATTAAATTGTTTCTAAGGATCATGAAGCACTGTCACTTGATATACAAAGTATAAAGAGATCATTCAGCCTTCAGATATAACTTTAGTATCTTAAGCATCTCCTATTTTAAGTTTTAAGTACTGGAACATTTGCTCAAAGTGGTCACTAGAACAAAACTTGGAAAATTCACTTTTTTTAGGCACACATTTAACAATCTCTAGTAAATGAAAGTCTACTAGAACTGGGCCAACTTATAATTGGTTGGATGCAAAGATGAGAAGCTATGTATTGTGAACATTTATAATGCTGCTTAGGATCATAATGTTTTCTGTTGAAATTCAATAGGTATTTCAGTATGGACTCCAAATGAGAGCCACCACACTATCCTCTACTGAAAGCAAGATTCCAACAGGACTCCAGTGATTCACACTCACTGCTGTACACAACTGTACACCATGAAGAACACAGTGAGATTGAAATAATTATCTTGTAAAAATGTTAGCATCAAATGTAGTAAAGTTCTTCCTTATAACATTTCTTTCACATAGAAAGTTTTGAAATTTTTTCAGGTATGACAGTGATATTAAACTTAGGTTCAAAAAATGCACATGAAGGTTGCAAAACCCTTGGGCTTAAAACTCTCTTCCTACCTTCACATTATCTGGATGGAGTCCTCCAGGATGCTTGTCCATGTACTGACATAAGTCAGTATGCTAGAAGAAAAGAGGAAAAACATATTAGTATCCCTCTATCTGTAACATGATGAATCAATATTTTTCTACTACAAAGTCACAGTTACCTTCTGAACAAAACAGATACCAGATAAATAGGTAGATTTCTTACAATATGCAGTTGCGTGCTGTACCATTCACCATTTTTAACCACAACTAAATCATCACCTTTATGTTTCATGTCAAACATTCTTGCATTAAAAGGATTACATGTTTATAATTTGGTGTGTGTCAATCTCTTGCTCACTGAATGTATATTGTGTATCTCAACAAAAATTCAATTACAACTTCAGTTACTTAAAATTTTCCTAGTACGAATTATAGTTATTATTTACTTCATGACAGAAACACTCAAAATTTATTATGCTAGTAAAATTAATTGAATTAATTAAAATTTTAAATATATACATTCACTTAATTCTTAGGTTTCATGAATTCTTGATTATATAAATTGACTGAAATATTTTGGAAATTATAACTTGAGAAAAGATATAGAGATATACATTTAATTCCCACATAACATGTTGTTATTCTTTTAAAACTGGAAAGTTTAATTGATCAACAATTATATTTTTCCTTAATTCCTTTTTGTTAATATGGTGAATTACACATGACTTTCGAGAGCATGTAGAGTTGTCAGAAGTTTTATTCTCATAAAGTGTTATAAGGCTTATGAGACAAACATTTAATCATTCTGTGAATGCCAATGAACAAGTTTTATGTCCATTTTTAGGCTTAAATGATTATGAAAAGAACCTGATTCATAATATATTCAAGAACCTTGCTGAAGCAACTAAGACCATGACTCAAATTCTGTTATTTAGCTTTGATTGCAAGGCAGATGATAAAAGCTGAGGATTCACAGCAGAATTAGTTGCATTCTTCATCCTGAGCTTCTTGAAGCCATGTGATTCTCCAGGCACTGTTAGCCTCTGAAGACAGGTATAGCTAAACTGATAAAGAACTGACATGTCAGTAACTGCAGCAGAAGAGTCATAATGTTATGTAATGATCACAAGTATAGTAAACAGAGTGTAATGTTGCAGTAAGAACTCAGAAAGGCTATGGAAGAAATTAGTAATAAAAGTAGGTACCCTAATTATAAGGACAGAGCTAGATAAAACAGGACAGGACAGAACAATTAGTAGGTATATTATCAGATAAAATTGTCTATCCAGAACCACATTCAGGGTGTTTAGCTTCCAAAGGAAAAAAAAAATCCATCCTGTGGTTGAAATTATGTTTAATTTGGAAATCATGGCCCATGCCGTGCAAACACAGAGAAGGAAATACATATGATAAAAAGCTCATCAAAATAATCCTATAATATAGTTATCATAGGTTGCATGGAGCTTTTCCTGAGCAATCAAAAGAAAGCAATAGTTTGCACATTGAAAAAATTGAAGAATTGATTTCTGACCTGGAACTATTATTTATTTCTGCATTTTTTAGATGTGAATAACACCAATCTCAGAAAGAAGGCAAACAAAGAACACCAGAGTATGCGTTTTTTTGAAGAATTAATAAAATTGTATATGAGACTACTTTTTACCCATATTTATATTAATATTTAACACATTATATATACACAAACATATATGGCATTGTTTAATGTTTCACATTCAACAGACAAAATGATATGCAGAAAGTACATCCAATCACATCAGTAGTGGCTGCTTTATGGCTTAAATGCTTCTCACTGAAAGGTCCACATAGAAGTTGCTTGGTTTTGAGAGGAGAGTATTAAAGTGGTAAGATTTCTAAGAGGTGAGGCCTAGCTGAAGATCATTAGCTCAACAAGGATGGACCCTCAGAAAAAGGGGATTTAGTTTGTTTTATTTTGTTTTTTAAAATAGGATCTCACTATGCAGCCCATATAGACCTTGAGTTTGAAATCTTCCTATAACTGCTTGGGACGTGCCACCAATTTTGTTTTCCTGTCTTGCTGTATGAATTCTTCTCACACAGGCACACATCATGAAGTCATGATTAGTTTGCATGACAAATATTATCTAGAAATTTATGACCAAACAACTTAGAAGAACAAGATGTTTAACTTTTGTTTACAATATTCCATTATAGTTTACAAGCCAGGAGAGTTCATACCAATGCCAGGCATCGAGGAAAGAAGACATACCATATCCACAGGAATTGCTGAGCGAAGAACAAACCTCATATAACAGACTGCAAGTCTGCCAAAGTTCTGAACCAGTTCAATCTGCTTTGTCCACCTGCCCGAGGAGTGGTTCTACCCCACCATGGGCTGGGTCTCCTGCAGGGTGACTTTGATCTTCCTTTAACTACTAATTCTTCACAAATATGCCTTCAATTCAGCCTTCAATTGTCATATTAACACTTATAACCAACATCATCCATATCTACATGGTGGAGCCAGAATGTCCTTGCTGAAGCCTATTTCATTCATCCTTTCAGTTCCCAAAACTATGAATAAAATGAACCCCTTTTGTATGTACTCACAGATATGTTATGTAGTAAGGAAAAATTGACTAATACAGCAATGTATCCATGACATATCACAACAAAATCATAATTTATAAAGCAAACAAAAATCATATTTTCAAAATACAAACTAAAGACAATAAACAACAACAAATTTAGGTGGTCTGGAAATAAATATTTCATTTTTTTACTTATGTTCTGTGATGTATATAGAAAGATCGAAACAAAAAGTAATTAGACGTGACACATACAAATGTAGCATGCATAAAGTGGGAACATTATTAATATTACATGTAGCACAACTGAATTCAAGAAACACACATTAGTAATTATGCACTTAACAACTGCATATCACCTATGTAATATATGAAATGCAGTGCATATAAAGTGTGGCATAATAAAGTGTAACATTTATTGACATTAAATGTGACACAACAGAGTAAAAAGTCTACCATGGTTCTCTGCCCTAATATCCCTTCTTTCCTCACTATCATCCCCCTGCTTCAATCTTCACATGCTCCCCCTTATATTCACCCTATCACTGGTACTTTTATTCAGGATAATGTAGTTGGAAGCACTAAATATCCTTATATGTCTCAGAGCTACTACGCTGCCATAATTAGGTACAGGTGTCAACTAGACAGTTGAGGATTTGAGCTCTGAGCATATTTGTGAGAATTAGAGGTCGGGTCAAGCCCAGAGCAAATTGTCTGGATGATGGGGAAGGCCCAGGTGGGTGGGATTAGGCCCTGGAATAAAATACAGAGAGATGGCTAAGAGAGTCAGCATTCTTGTGCACACTTGGCCAGACATGTTGGTCTGGCAAGTAAGGATCGTCCCTCTCTCAGCCATTACGTAGAGATGCTGTGGCCAGTTCCTTCAGCCCTAGTGTTGGTGTTCGCTTTCCCATCAACCTAGATTATGAACTGTAACTGGACTATAAGAAAATAAACCCCTTGTTCCCTTAAGCCATTTGATGGTCATTTATCAGAAACCACGCAGGTGAACTGCAACAGATGCTTGGGGGCAGCACACATATGTCCACATGGAAACCAGAGGAAGTGCAGACTACACTCCAGAGTTTCGATCCCCTCCTTGGTATCTTCTCCTTCGTTATCCACTGCTCAGTGGGCAGGAATCATACAAAGACACAGGCATCTTTCTAGGGGAAGGAATCTGAGGAGAACCTCTGAAACCAAAACTCGGAAACTAAATGATCCCTGCACAAAAATTTGCAAGGCTTATGATTTGTATTTGCCATACTGACATTATTTCTTGGGAGTGAACCAATTTAGAAGGCAGAAAAGAACTCTTCCTTATAAAATGTTAAGACACAGAAAGAACACAGAAAAAGCAGAGAACTTTCACACACAAGTGCCTTTGTCAACTTCTTTCAAATCCTGGCCTTAGAAACATGCGGACTACATTTAGTTGTTTGTGGAAGGCCACGAGCCTTAATTGGAAAGACTTGAAAGAAAACTACATGACAATGTTAAGACATACCTGAGAAGAAAGTAACTCCGTGTGTGTATGTATGTGTGTGTGTGTGTGTATGTGTGTGCGTGCATGCACATGTGTGTGTGCATGTGCGTGTTTGTGTGTGTGTGTGTGTGTGAAATAGAGAGAGAGAGAAACAGAGAGAGAGAGAAGAAACTGGGGAAAGAACAAACTATGTCTTTCATTTTTCCATATTTTCCCTTTCCCACCACTGACCCTTCAGAATATGATCTAGATCAGGGACAGAGCAATTCACTCCACACAATACTGCTGCTGAGAAGACCACTTGAATGCAAGCTACCTCTCAAATATAAAATTTTTCAAGGTAGAAACAAGTATATGTCTATTGCTAAACAGCACTAAAATTCATCATGTACTTGTGATGGTTAATCCTGGGTGCCAATTTGACACACCTGGCATTAACTAAGATCAGCTGAGACCACCTGAAGAGATTATCTGGACAATACAAAGACCACCCCTAGATCTGATTGGAACCTCCCTGGATCTCACCAGAACCTCCCAGTAGGGAACCAGATACAAGGAACATAGAACATAAGACTAAGAAGAAAGACTCTCCAGGAATCCTCCAGTCTTCAGCCATCATCCACTAGCCTACTGGATGTTTGCAGTGATGTAGCTGCCACCAGCCATGTTGCCTCTGCCATGAAAGACTGTTTCTCCGCTCTGGAACCATAAGATGAATAAATTTCCATTTCTCCCTTAAACTGACTTTGAATGCTCTCTCACAGCAATAGTTAAGAGTAATAGTTACAGTACTTATGTCTTTTTATTTTACTAATTCACGGTATAGGGCTTTCCAATAGTTAATTCTTCAAATGACCAAACTTTCTATGAGATACATGGAGTTTCTCAGGGTCATTCTACTTTAGAATTAGCATGGGCTTTCAGACTGGACTCTTCTCGTCAAACTAATAAAATCCCTTCCCAAACATATGCACCTGCTCTGTACCTGTATGATGCTTCTATGAGGTCCACAATAGTTGCAGCTAATTCTGTTCTTCAGAAGTACCATCAAAATGCAAGTTAGAAATTAGCAGTCCTACCTTTAAACATTTGGGCTAAAAGTAGGAAGTCTTCCAGTGAAGCAGAAATCTTCGTTTTGAAGTCATGTCACTCAAGGTCTCTGTCAACAGTTACCTTTCTTTTGGCTGTGAAACCACACTAATATACAACTTAAAGAAGAAAGGGAGATGTGCTTCACTTTCAATTCCAGAATTAGCATACTACATACGTTATGTCTGGAATTATATGGGAGAAGGCATGGCTAGAGACAGAAGCAGAAAGTCACTTCAGGTCACCATACCCATAATCACGGCAGACAGAGCAAGAGCACACTGAGAGAGAGGAAGCAAAGCTGGGCTACCAAACCCTAAGATTCACCCCCAGCAAGGTTATACCTCCCCAAGATACTACAACCTTCCCGAAATGTAACACCAGCTAAGGAAGCAAACTCATGAACCTGTGAGGGTTAACTCATATTTGAACCATGAAAACCTCCATGTATTTTACTTTTTTTCATTCAGTTTTCCATCTGTCAAGAGAAAGTGATGATATTTAAAGTTGGTGAAGATTTTATAACATTGAAAATAAAGCAACCTACTCATACGCACAAGAATATGGATGATTACAGAGGATAAAAACTATATCTCAACTTCTGTTTTCTTAATTTGTGCATTTATTTTATGCTTCAAAACCAAGGCTGTTACATTTTATTGTGAAGTTAATGAAACGTAATTTATCAAACAAAAAATTTCAATCGAAACATACAATCAAGTCATGATTAAGCCAAATCTTGATTAAGCCAAAACAAATCGATCCTTTCTTAAGTTGCTTCTTAACAGGTATTTGGTCACAGCAATATAAAAGCAAATACACTTACAGGGTGACTATGAACTTTTAAAAAAGTACTGCTAGTATAGCTGCTAATCTATTTCACCTGTAGTTCATTACCAACACAATTCACTTTAGTTGCTAGAGGGAAGTGAAAAATACTTATAGAAGCTGAACACTCTTTTCTTTTCCCATAGTCATTTTCCTTTAGGTATAACCTCAATTTTAATCAGTTAACACTGCTGTATGAATTGACTCATCAGATTACTACTGAGCAGTTAAGTTTAAAATGTTCATATACAATGTCCACAGATTAAGTGACTGAAATTTTCTTCCAATGAAGCTTTGCAGCATTCCTCTATTTTACTTCCAATCATAACTAATGAAATCATACTGTGGTGAGTCCCAAAACATGAGTCATTCATTAATAGCTAACATCCTTTAAAACACAATCACAGGCATTCATTTGTTTAATAATAAGTCTATATCCTGTTATATTTATTTCAGACTTATTTTCAAAACTTTGGTTAAACTGTAAGTATCTAATCGGATGTTAGTTAAGCTTTATGCTAGTTAGCATTAAATCCCTTACTATCGTGAACAACAGAACAAGATATTTGTAAACCAGCACAAAAGTGCTATCTCTTCCCTCTGATATGGAGATACTACTAGATTGTTGTGTTTTGAATTTTTTCAAGACACACATGAGAATAAAGACAAAATGACCTCTCAATGTAGTCCATCATCAAAAAAGCCAAGAATGCTACTCATTTTAACACTCATTACAAAAAAATATGGATTATTTTAATTTTACATAGGAAACGTTTAGAATTTTTCACTAAATCACACCATAGGGAATGTTTAGAATTCTTCACTAAATCACATCATATCTTAAGGAGAGTAGAGGCAGTTAACATACAGAAGTAGATTATGCTACTTAAAAATTCTCCCAGAATAATCAAAATGCTAGAATTAATTTTTAATTAAATTACACATTTCTTTTTAATCATATAATTTAGTCTCATGCTTTTAGATGATAATAAACCTATGTGTGACTGTCCCATAACTTTGCCTAAATAGTTAGGACTGTCATTTCTGAATTCAAAATGCATGAGCAGCCTCAGGCGGTAGAGTAGAACAGAAAGCATTTCTAACCATATTCCCATCATGCAAAAACAGCATCCCAAACAATCTTTTCTGACAATGACATCATAAAGACACAGACTGTACAGACTTGCTAAGACAGACTACACCTAGCCATTCTTTTCTGATAAAGGAATGCAGACATTCGTCTCTAATAGTTTTCGTCTCTCGTAGCTTCAACACTGTTGAAGCTAATTCTTAAACACAAATATATCTAGGTCAATATAAGTCTTTTACTGTTTTATAAAACATCCAAGAGACAAATTATTTTCTTTTCAAAGTTAAATAAATTCAATGTATAAAGGGAATGTAGAACAATTCAAGAAATGAGCTGGAACCTCTAGAAATAAGACATGCCATAGAACCACCCATTAGTGTAACTAAATAAGCTTTGTTCAGTGTGTTTCCTAAAGAAAATAGAGAAAGAGCTACCTCATATGGATTATGCATCTTATGGCAAACTATTTTCAGGCCATAAAACAGAATAAATTTGAACAGTAGCAACTTAATTAAAAGACATTCAAACTTCATTGAAATGAAGCTAATTTTTTTAAATAAAAAATAAAAATTTACAGATATAAAAGAATGGAATGTAATAAGAATGAAATACACAAAATATGTGGGAAATAAATGAAAAAGGAAGTTAAAGTGGGTCTTACAATTTAAAAAACAATCCAAAGTTGAGACCAATATGAATATTTTAATTTTGAAAAATGTTAAGACTAAGGGGTAAGTCCTCATACCCAGCATGGAATAATTAGATGGTTAGAAAATAGAAATTACTTTTTTTGATAAAGCTTGGTTTGAAAGCCAAGGCTCCACCCATAGGATGGTGGATCTGGTCAAACTAGATATGTGATTTAGGAAACTATGAAAATACTGTAATAAGCTTATGCATATGTCAAATTATGAAAAGGAAAATATTAAGCAATTACAATTTGTTCACCATTTTTGACATGCTAGATGAAAAAATGTCAATCTTTAATCATAATATGTTAAGGATTATGAAGAGGAGTAAAAATATCACTACTTAGAAGCATCCTCACTACTGTGAAGGAAATAAAATTAATAATCGAATAAATGCCGATAGAGTCTTTCTCTTCATGATTAAAAGGAAACATTTATAATGTTGTTACTTGGCCAAATAATAACAATTTTAACAGGCCTTCTCCCAAAGCAACAGAAAAAGGTATATTAGAAGCAGTGTTATGAGCTTTTTACTGTGCACAATACCGTAGAGGTCTTCAACCTAGTTGTGACACTATCTGCAGGAGGAGGCCCATGGAGCATAAATTACAGGTGTGTGCCACCTTGTCCAGCAAGATCTCTGTTCTGTAAACAAAATTCTATGTTTCAAATAACTACAATATAAATATAAATATAAACAGTTTGGATTTCTCAAACTCATTCAGTGAAAAACTCAAGTTTATGCCTAGAATATATGATGCTCTGGGTTCAATAAAATATTATGAACTGGTAACATATTTTGAAGCTATCATTATTTGAATATATTTTATTAGGAGTTTTAAATTTATCCAAAATTCAAAATAACATCAATGAGAAACACAGACATTTTATGTTAAACAAAGGCTGCATAAATTTTTTAAAGGAAGTAAGTAGTAATAAATAATTACATTTTTATTTAGAATGATATTGCATTAATATCTAAGTATAAAAGAATAAAAGAAAGTCCACATAAGAAATAATAGTATACATACAAGCAAGCAAATCCAAAGATATCTATCTATATATCACATGTAAGTGAGTATCAATTCCCAAGTCTTCAAAAACAACAGCATTTCTCTCTCTATAGTGGCTCAATAGTATATAATTTAGGCAATATTATTTCATGCCCTAGTAACAAAATAATCATAATTCATTGGCAAAATTAAGGTATGTGCCATAACTAAGTTTAATTCAGGAAGGAAGTATACTTTTTCTTAAATGAATAATATACCATGTTTGTTATCAGGCAAATCCTACTTACTATTTTCTTCAGTGATAACATAAAAAAAATACAGGAAGGATATGAAGTACATATATATTTAAATCAAATTTTGAAGGAGCTCTGATAAAATTTCAGAAGTTTAAAAAACAATTTTGTACTTTTATTAAAATGTTATTACTTATTTTTCAAAATTATTCTCTCTAGAAATTCTTGTATATCCTGATCTACTGATATCATGTCTAGTATATTTGTACTCTTAAATCAGAAACCCATTTTCTGATTGCAATTTCCATAAAAGATGACAAACCCTGTTAAAATGAGGGGTAAGAATATATTTACCAATTAGCATTTATAATTCTTTGACATAGATTAGGTTCTGCAAATGAAAATGCAAAAATAGTAGATCTATTATAATTTTAAAAAGCATAATGCTTAAAATAACGTTACATGAAAGCAATAAAAGGGCTAAAATGAAAGAGGAGATAGTGAGTCTGGATAGAGGAAGTCAATGCTGGCCAATAAATTGCTGGCTGAACTAACTGGAGAGCTATGTTTCACTGGAACAAAACAAGAGCTTTATAACCTCAATGTTCCCAGGACTAAGGGAAAGTGGTGACCTCATCAGAGTGACTTGCTAGAAAATGGAAACAAGACCTGGAGGCGCTAATAGCTTTAGGAATTGTTTTTCTGTAGTTAGTTAGACAACAGGTTGGCCCATAAAGTGAATATGGCTGCCATATCCCTGTGTCTGCCACACTGTGTAAGGGAAACTTAACGAACCTTGAAAAATGACTACACTTCCTTGCTCCCCTTCCCTCTCTCTCAGTTACACACACACACACACACACACACACACACACACACACACACACACACATGCATATGCCTCTATTCTGTGGAAATATTCACATGAAATTGGCAAAGATGTATAGAGTCCTGTTAAAAATGAGAAAGTTGCTACAGACCTAGGAAGAGCTGCCCATTTACATCATATGGATGACATTATGATCAATTAGTTATTTTAATTCTTTGCAACTAGCCTGTCAATACATGGGACTTTTCAGTCAGCTGAAGTTTGATTTCTTTTAAAAAAAATTACAGGTCCCTAATTTTTATTTTTCCTGCTATAAGTGTTCTATAACTACTTACATGTTCCCCTCACCTCTTTGCCCAGTACTGTTGACTTTCTGTATTGTTAGATTTAGATGACATTTTTCAATATACATCTCAAAATTCTAATGAATACTAATCCAGACTTTCATTGTTGCTTCTGCTTCCTTTTCCAAGTGGAAATGGGAATGACACTCAAGCTTCCAAATGTTCCCTACTATAGCAGAAAGAAAAAGTAATGGCTCAGATCTGAAACTATAAACCAAGATCACACATGAAGGAAAAATGAAAAACCCCAAAGATGGAAAATTCTTACTTAGCAAAAAAATAATAGTTGCCATGACTAATTAGCTTTTTAGTTCCTGAATTATGAAACAGAAATGAGGCATGAGCATCTGTTGGGGATTTAGAACTGGGGTGTATGTGCCAGTGAGAAGAAAGATTACTCACCAAACCTGGAAGTTAACTCAAAAAACTAAAGCTCATTCTACAGCAATGATGATGAAAATGCAAAGTTAAAAATGTGTGCATTTTTAATATCTAAGCTTAAAAAATCAGACCATGATATATTTCCTTGTATTTGTTTTTAAAACACTATTACATTCATGAATGCAAAATTGTGTCAACATCCTACAATTCTTAAAACAAGTTATAACAAACACTAATTAAAAGTCATAACTATTTTCTACTCAGATAAAACATCTTAACAAATATACACACTTAGTCCACATGTCTTAAAAGTTTATAATTGGAAATTTATCTTTCACCATTAACTGCAATATCTACACTGTCATGACCGGTATCACATTAGATAAACTCTAACAGTTGATAAATAGCAAAGTTATACGCTTCACAATAATAATGTGAACAAAACTGACAAGTTATGTAATGTTTTATACAACAAGAAGCTTAAGTATCATTCATATTTAAGCTTTTAAAGAACAGGTGAGATTCCATAAGGATGGAAAACTGAACAGACACATGAACTTTGTACACTGCCAAATCCTCATATCACTAAATTTTAATGTTCCAAAACAAATAAACCAAGTTCATCAAGGCAAAACAAAAATAAACAAATAATATACTAATATTAAAGAAAGTCCAGAAATAGATATTACTTATACACAGAAATCTCAGAAAATGGTTCATACTAAGAAGTATGAATGAAAGAAAGTCAACATAGAAAAGTCTGGTTGGGAATTTTCAGTAGTTGTTTAATCCATATGTCTCTTTTCCCATTTCAAACACAGACAGATTCTCTTTCCAAACATAGAGAACAGTTTCTGAACTGAAAAGATGCAGTGGATAAGATACAGGAATCTCATCCAGAAATACAGTATTAAATAGGTTTCTATACTCCATTCTATTTCCAGAAGACTCAAAGCTAAACTCCAGCAGGAGTGTAGTCGATTGTGCCCTGGGAATCTAATACCACTGAAGGAGAATGGACATTGAATCCAGAGTCCCTGCAAAAAATGGTTAGCCCTGGACGTGAAGTCTGCAGTCAACCAGTTATACAAACAGTTGGAGATCTCAATCAGGTTGCTTTACCAGTTTTGAGACAAAAGCCTCTAGTATTAAATATAGCAAAATGATAACAAATTAAAATGAAAATTAAGACATGATTTAAAGGAAACAATTTTACTATTATTAATCTTATTTAGTAAATTTGATCAGTTCAGTGAAATAGAAGATAATAGTAAACTGAGGTGGGCCCAACCTTTTCAGAGCAAGCTGGCCAGAGGAAGGTCCCTCACGCATCAATGGTACTTCCACTGAAACACTGCCATATTTTAGCAGGCTACGTAAGGTCCTATTTCAAAAAACTGAAATAAAAGTAAGATGAGGAAGTAGAAAGTAAAATATGCATTTGTTCAATTTCTGATTGTGAAAAGTTTTCGCCAACCAACTTTATAGGATGTATAACCTTGAACACTTTGTTAGGCAGGGCAGAATTTAGTAATGATGCTTTCTTCAATTACTTAGTGACCTGTGCAATTTACTAATGATGTTTTCCCCAATTACTTAGCCACCTAACAGCAATTAATATGAAGGTAAATATAATTACTGATTGCATTCATCCTGATAATGGATGCTTTCATCCAGGAACAATTTCTATGCCTTCAGCCACAGTGTTTCTAGTTTCACTGTGCTGAGCATTAATGGCAGCTTCATTATACCCTCTGCATCACTTTCCTACCTTTTTCCAACTCCTCTAATACATACAGTCTGCCAAGATTAGCATTTTCCTCAAGTATTTCCTGTGAGAAAAAGCAAAATGAACACTATGTTCTTCTTTCCCAAGAAATTCTTTTTATTACTGTTCTTATTTTCCCTGTTATATTCTATCACTAAATTGTCTGTGGTTTAATGATGAAGTTTAGAAAAAAGGAAGAAAACTACAAGAAAGCAAAACCAAACACGAGGTTTAATACATTCTTGTAAGCATTCTGGTCTACAGTACAATAGAGTTACAAGGTGTTTTTATGGGTAATCAGGCATTTACTACATTCACGTCCATCCATCCTAGACCATAGCAGCTAAAATCCTGAATTAGGAGTAATGTACCTAATATGCAAACATATGAAACAAAACCTGAATGCAGAATATAGGAATGACACAAACTGAAAGCAAAAGACACTAAGATGATAGCCCCAGCTGGACAGTGAACAAACAGTGGAAAATGACTGAAGAAACCTTCATGCTTTGTTAAACAGGAAAGAGTCAAGCGTGAAGAAAAAAACAGGCATATCCAGGAGAACAGAAGGCAAATATAACACCATTAAAAGCGAAGCAATATACTTATAAAAGCTACTAAACATAATAAATGTCTGGAATTAACAATAGTTTTTCCATTATAACACTAAATGTTAATGGACTTAATTCACCGATCAAGAGACACAGATTACAAACTTGGATTAAAAATCACAATCCATCAATCTGTTGCCTGCAGGAAACCCATCTCACCACAAAAGATAGGCTCTAAAAATAAAAGGCTGGTCAACAATTCTACAAGCAAATGGAAGCAGAAAACAGGCAGGGGTAGCCATTATGCTATCAGACAAAGTGGATTTCAAACCAAAGAAAATTATAAGAGACACGGATGGATACTACATTTTAGTCAGAGATACAATTCACCAGGAAGATTTCACAATACTGAACATATATGCACCCAATACGGGCCCCCCCACATTCATTAAGAAAACCCTACAGCGTCTAAAGCAAGAAATCAACCCCCAAACGATAATTCTTGGGGACTTCAACACCGCCCTCTCTACATGGGATAGATCAACAGGTCAAAAGCTTAACAGAGACACTTTGGAACTTAATCAAACCCTGAAAGAAATGGACCTCACAGATCTCTATCGAACTTTTCACCCACGCACCAAAGAATACACATTTTTCTCAGCAGCACATGGAACTTTCTCCAAAATAGATCACATATTGGGCCACAAAATGAATCTACACATATACAAGAAAGTTGAAATTCTAACCTGTGCCCTATCAGACCACCACGGCCTAAAGCTGGACATCCACAACACATCAAACAAGAGAAAATGCACTAACTCCTGGAAACTTAACACTATGATGCTGAATGAGAACTGGATTCAGGAAGAAATTAAAAAGGAAATTCAAGATTTCCTGAAAGTGAATGATAACGAAAATACAACTTACCAAAATCTCTGGGACACAATGAAAGCTGTTCTAAGAGGTAAGTTCATAGCTCTTAATGCCCACGTCAAAAAAATGGAAACATCAGAAATAAACAACTTAACAATGCAGCTTAAAGCTTTAGAGAAACTAGAGCAATCTGATCCTAAAAGCAGTAGAAGAGAAGAGATTAGCAAAATAAGGGGAGAAATATCTGAAATCGAGACTAAGAAAACGATAGAAAAAATCAACCAATCAAAAAGCTGGTTCTTTGAAAAAAATCAACAAGATTGATACACCCCTAGCTAAACTAACCAAAAGCAAGAGAGAGAAAACCCAAATTAACAAAATTAGAAATGAACATGGAGTTATCACTACGGATACCCAAGAAATCCAGAGAATTATAACATCATATTTCAAAAACTTATACTCTGTGAAGTTTGACAACACAAAAGAGATGGATGAATTTCTAAGTAAACACAACTTACCTAAATTGAATCAGGAAGTTGTGAATTATTTAAATAGTCCTATAACATATAAGGAAATTGAGGAAGTAATCTCGAATCTTCCCACCAAAAAATGTCCTGGACCAGATGGATTCAGCACAGAGTTCTACAAGACATTTAAGGAGTTAATAACACCAATACTCCTTAAACTGTTCCATCAAATAGCAAAGGAAGGAACACTACCAAATTCCTTCTATGAAGCTAATATCGTTTTAATCCCAAAACCTAATAAAGATTCACTTAAAAAAGAAAACTATAGGCCGATCTCCCTGATGAACACAGACGCAAAGATTCTCAACAAAGTCTTAGCAAATCGGATTCAAAAACATATTAAAAAGATCATTCATGGGGACCAAGTAGGCTTCATCCCCGGCACACAAGGTTGGTTCAACATACGCAAATCAATAAATGTAATTCATCATGTAAACCAGTCCAAAGTCCAAGACCACATGATACTCTCGATAGATGCAGAAAAAGCTTTTGACAAGATCCAACAGCCTTTTATGATCAAAACGCTAGAGACAGTAGGAATGGAAGGAACCTTTATCAATATAATAAAGCTGTATACAACAAGCCCACAGCAAGGATTATGCTCAATGGGGAACAATTGGAAGCATTCCCACTTCGATCAGGAACAAGACAAGGCTGTCCACTCTCACCACTTCTATTCAATATTGTACTTGAAGTCTTAGCCGAAGCCATAAGACAAGAAAGGGACATAAGAGGGATTCAAATTGGCAAGGAAGAAGTCAAGCTATCTCTATTTGCAGATGACATGATCTTATACCTGAGTGATCCCAAAAACTCCACCAGGAAGCTCCTGGAACTAATTGAGAAGTTCAGCAGGGTGGCAGGATACAAAATAAATGTGCAAAAATCAGAGGCCTTCCTATATGCCCAGAATGAAAGAAGTGAAAAAGCCTTGAGAGAAACCATGCCATTTACTATAACCCCTAAAAAAATGAAATACCTTGGTATAAACCTAACTAAGGAGGTAAAAGACCTTTACAATGAAAACTTTAAAACCCTAAAGAAAGAAATTGCAGAAGACACCAGAAGGTGGAAAGACCTCCCTTGTTCCTGGATTGGCAGAATCAACATTGTAAAAATGACCATCCTACCAAAGGCAATATACAGATTCAATGCTATACCAATCAAAATCCCAAAGCAATTCTTCAAAGAAGTTGACCAAACAATCTCAAAGTTCATTTGGAGGCACAAAAGACCCAGGATAGCCAAAACAATCCTGAGTAACAAAAACACAGCTGGAGGTATTACCATACCAAACCTAAGTCTATACTACAAATCCATAGTTATAAAGACAGCCTGGTACTGGCTCCAAAATAGACACACAGATCAATGGATAAGGATTGAAGACCCAGATATAAGCCCACAAAGTTACAGCCATTTGGTCTTTGACAAAGGGGCCCAAAGAATCCAATGGAAAAAGAACAGCATCTTCAACAAATGGTGCTGGCAAAACTGGATCTCCACATGCAGAAGATTAAAGCTGGACCCGTACTTGTCACCATGTACAAGACTTAATTCCAAATGGATCAAGGACCTTGATATCAGGCCAGAGACTTTAAAAACCATAGTTGAAAAGATAGGGAACTCCCTCGAGCTGGTTGGGCTAGGCCAACAGTTCCTAAACAGACATCCAATGGCACAGTCACTGCTACCAACTCTCAACAGTTGGGATCTTGTGAAATTAAAGAGCTTCTGTTCAGATAAAGAGATTGTAACACGAGCTCAAAGGCAACCCACAGAATGGGAGAAAATCTTCACTAACCACATATCTGACAGAGCTCTACTGTCCAGAGTGCACAAAGAACTTAGAAAATTAAACTCCAAGGAAAACACTGGCCCAATTAAAAAATGGGCCCTGGAACTTCAAAGAAACTTTACCAGGGATGAAATTAAAATGTCTAACAATTATCTTAAAAAATGCTCCACTTCCTTCGCCATCAGGGAAATGCAAATCAAAACTTCCCTGAGATATCATCTCACCCCGGTCAGGATGGCAAAAATCCACAATACAAACAACGACAAATGCTGGAGAGGATGTGGAGAGAGGGGAACTCTCCTACATTGTTGGTGGGAATGCAGGCTCATACAGCCACTCTGGCGAGCCGTCTGGAGATTCTTAAAGAAATTAAAGATTGAAATGCCATATGACCCTGCTATCCCACTTTTGGGAATAACCCCCCAAGCAGCAAAGGTTCGCCTCGATAGCACAAGCTCGACCATGTTCATAGCAGCACTGTTTACAATAGCAAAGTCATGGAATCAACCTAAATGTCCAACAGTTGACGAGTGGATAAGAAAAAAGTGGTACATCTATACAATGAAGTACTACTCAGCCATCAAAAATGATGAATTACTGGAATTTGCTGGGAAATGGATGTCATTAGAAACAATTATATTAAGTGAAGTATCCCAAACCCAGAAAATTAAGCGCCGTATGTACTCCCTAATAGGTGGCTCCTAGTACCAAACTCACCCAGCCCACATTGGGACACTCAAAAGTAAACCTATGTAACACAGTAATTGCAAGGATTATGAACAAGAGAGATGGGTTAGGAGGGCCACACCAGAAACAAAGAGAGAGGAGACCATGTTACAGCAGAGAAAATAGGCCTCCATCAAGGTCTGCAAGTAAGTAATGAGAAACCTGGTTAAGTTCACAGACGTTCTTTCCTGATCTCACCAGAAGGGGAGGGCATATAGTCTAGCAGATAAAAAGTAATCATTTTGCAAATGGGTGATGGACCCCTCTCTCAGTGAGGTTTCCTACTCTTATTACATCTACCCTTGAATGTGCTATTACAAGACTCCAGTTTAACAGCTTTTTGTCTCTGGCCAGGGGGTGACATACAGTGCCCAGCAGAATGGAGTGAAGGGAATTGCAGGAGCAGCAAAACTGCAAAAGAAAATCAACAAACCACAATCCAGAACTTCAGAGACTCTATATCAATCACATAGAACTAGGACAGCCTAATCTCTCCCCATCCTGGAGCTCAGGGACATTTGCGGAAGAGGGGGCGGTAAGATTGTAAGAGCAAAAGGATGGGAGGAGCAACGATTTGCAAGATTCTCAACAATAGTTGGGGCCAAAGCAATCATAATGGAACTTTGCATGCCCTGCGCAATGTCCAGCGCACTGTTGCCCTCATAAAGTCTAGCATCTGATAAGGGCACCGAGACCCCTGGAGGCAAGGGATTGACAGCCATAGTAGTGATCTTATGCTTAAGGGGAACAAGAGAAAGGGCTTATGGAAATGCCACTGGGTCCTTATATGTCATCGGAGAGGAGGACACAGTGGAGAGTTAGGCACACACAATAAAGAACTATCTGGGAATTGGGGGGGAGGCACTGGGGGAAGGGGAGGGGGAAGAGGGGGGAGGGAGGGAACTGGTAAAAATTTTTAAAATGTATAATTAAATTTTTAATAAAAAAAAAAAAAAAAAGAAAGAGTCACCAGAGAAAAAGACAGAATAGAAGTTAATTGTCTTTGTTCTACCAATTAGAGAAAACAAGAAGTTCACAGAAGAGAACTGATTGAGAACTATCATTTCTCCTTTTCATTTGTTCAGTTTCTCCTTATGGTTCAGAATCCTTGGATCTAACACTTTCTGCACAGTCAGTAATCCACAATGCCTACATCTGCTCCTTCACATTTGGTACTTTTCTGAATGACAATCTTCCACTTCAAAATATGTTATCGCTATGTTTTTCTGTATTAATAAGCTCTCCATACATAAAATAAAGACATCTTGAAGTTCTTCCACAAGAACAGTCTATGAGCCCAATCCAGTTTTTCAATTGTTTTCACTAAATCAAAGTATGTTGTGGTCCTATCACACATGTAGATCTGTGGCTGGGTTCATAGCTTAGGATCAAATGGAGGTCATCTAGCTGCAAAATGGTGGATCTCTGTCTCTCTGTCTGTCTGTCCGTCTCTCTCATACACACACACACACACACACACACACACACACACACACACACACACACTTCATTTATTTTTAGAGGATCTTGCAGTATAACCCTGACTGGCCTCAAACTTGGTATCCCTTCATTGGTCTCCTCCACACTAGGACTACAGGAGAAAATTCAGTCAAGGAAAAATAGCTCATGTATGCTAAAGGAGGACTGAATTAATGAATGACTCCAGCACCTTGACTTTTTGTTTCCTAAAAATTTCCCAATAGGGGCTGAAGAGACAGTTCAAGGATTAAAACTCTGCATCACAAGCAGAGTTTGGATCCCATGTCCCGCGTAATAATGCCAAGTGGAGATGGTAGCGGCCTGAACTTCCAGCCCCAGTGGGCGTAGCCTAGGAAATCCCAGACCAAAACAGGGAGATAGCAATCCAGAATGATTCCCAAAGTCATCCTTGGTCCTCTCCACAGGAACACATGTGCCCTCTGATAAACACACACACACACACACACACACACACACACACACACACACACTGAATGAATGAATGAAGTTTTAAAAAATATATTTGTAAAAAGAATACATTTAAAAACTTTCCCAGTAGGAAAAACTTATATAATCATAGTGAAATGTGGCTAGTACATTGCTACCTTACTTGGAAATGCCTAGAGATGCGTCGATATGGGAGATGATGAGATGCAGCCACTGGCAAGGGCAGGAGACAACTGCCTCTGAGCCTGGATCTACTCACATGCAAAAGGGAGAGATCTTACATCTACTTCATAGTTACAGTTGGGGCCACGAACTAAGACACCTAATAATCCATTTCGATGTATACATAATAGCACAGGTTGGGAACCTTCCCTTCTATATTTAAGATGCAGAATTTCTTATTTTATCCTGTGGAATGAACACTTTCAGTACAGGTGTTCATTACACTCAAGGATACCGAACTAAACATATTAGTAACACAAAGCATTGGAGCATTCTTCCTAAAATTGGGCTGAAACCACCTCGTCAAACTCTGAAACCTGATTTTTGTATGCTTTCTGGAGAATAGATGTTGGCATTGCCTCTATTCTCTGGATATCTGCAATTGCCCACAAAAAAGTCTTCCTCTCATTCCTTCTATAGTCAATCCTGCCAAGGAGAAGATCTGTTTTGCTACATTTGTTGCAGACAGCAAAACTTTTCAATTCCTTTGACACAACTACATATCTGTGACTACCATTGTCTGAAGTGTCTTTTAACTGACAGGTTTGTTTTACATTTTCCACTTAGAAGAACATTTGCTTTGGTAGGAAAGAAAAAGATTAAATTTAGGAAATTAGGTAGAACACAGATCAAATAGGAAGATAAATGAGAAAAGAATTAAATATGAAATACTTAGTTCTTTAGCTTCCTTCCTTGAGTAGTGAAATTATTAGTTTCTTCTTGTTCCTGTCTCCCAAGTCATTCACTCAATCATTCATTCAAAGAGTAACAAGTAACACCTCGATGAGTCAGACACTCTAGTCAGAAATAGCCAGGTAACCAATGCCTTGATGAAATTTGGCTTATCTAGCAACAAGGACTAACTTCCTGCATTGGCTTGTCCTTATCACTTTGATCCTTAATGATCCCTTCCATTTCTACAATTGGTCACTCATTAGGGACCCATGCATGAAAAACAAATTTAAGCCACCGAAACTTAAAACAATAGTCATTCTATTCTTTCTCATAATTTTTTGGGTTGGGAATTCAGAAAAGTAAGCAAGACCATTGTCTCTAGACACCATGTGCTTCCTGTGGACTATGTCGCCACTTTCTTCCATCGTATGTCTGGATCATGTCTAGACTTGGGTCTAATGTCACATTATCCGCAGGGTTTCCATTCTTCAAAAAGTAATATAAAATCTCTTCCTTTTTACAAAGTTTGTGCAATAGAACATCAGGAATTCTTATATGGTTGGTTATGGCTATCAGGCCTTTTTAAGTTTTAGGCCTAATGCAGGCAATATCAGTCTACCATGCTGCTTTATAGTATGGCCAAATCACAAGCAGTACAGATTAAAAGAACAGGAACAACACAGAATATATGTGACAGCATGGTTTAATTAGAGCATCAATGTGACAATAATCTCACTTCATTATCTTACATAACCCTCTACCTTGAACCTCTCTTCTAAACTCCATAAATTGACATGTCTGATTATATATACAATCTCAAACTTAACACATGTAAAGACAAAGTTAGATCTTCACTGAACTGCTCTTGCAGTTTGTTCTTTCACCCCTCACAGAAATGCAGTATTTTATAGATGTTCAACCCTAAATCTTGCAAGTGCCTGTGAATGCTTTCTGTCTATCAAATATTATCAGTTCGGGGACTTGGATAAAGTGGATAAAAAACTTGATGTGTAAGAACTAAGATTTAGGATCCCCAGTGTTCATTGAATTTCAGATGACATGACCACCTGCCTGCGATAACAGCATTTTTACAGGGGGATTCAGAGGATGTCCTCAGGTAGCTAGTAAGACTAGATGAATCAGGGAGTTCCATGTGAGTGACCCAGTAAGAGACGCAGTCTTAATATATAAGGTGGATAGTGACCAAGGGAGATACCTGTCATTTGCCTTTGGTCTCCACATACACATGAACGCATACAAATATCACATATAAACACACTGAAAAACTATTTTTAAAAGAAAAAAATGTTATCAGCTCGACCATGAATGAACCCACTATGTTGGGCCCACCCAGGATTTACCCCAGGGCATTGCCGAGCACATGGGACTGAAGATGGTGCTGAGAGCTAGTGTCCTGGGCGTAACCCTGATCACATTACAGAGAGCCCTAATGACTTTCAGGAATTGACCTGCCTTCCTAATATCCTGGGTGTAACCCTGATCACATTACAGAGAGTCCTAATTGGCTTTCAGGAATTGACCTTCCTTCCATACTGGGATACATCCAGCCTGACTTCTGGATGTTGGGTTGACCTTTGACACAATTGGCTGCCCATTTCACACCCTGTGGTCCTTTGTCTATATAAGCTGTTTTGTTACCCCCCAATAAATCGAGATTTTGCTCTGACAAACTCCCCCTCCGTGGCCAAGTCTCTGGAGAGTTGAGGCGGAGGTGCGGGCGGCCAGGCTTACTTATCTTCGTTATCACAGACTGGAGCTGTGTAATTGTGTGAATGAGTATGTGAGTGGGTGTAGAAACCCCACGTCATGAGTGGAAAACTCCACACCACTAGGCATTGCTTCTCTGATGACAGCATCCTACAATAGCACCTAACTGGTTCCCTTGTTGCAGAATTTGCCTCCCTCTCATTCAATACCTTCACCTAGCCTATTATTTATGAAGCAGGTGGCAGAGAGAGGTAGATCTAATTAAAAATTAAATCAACTCAGAGAATTTCTTTTTTATTAATTTTTTCTATTATTACAAGCATACTGAGTATTCTTCTCAGCTTCCTTTCCTCCCTCGTTTTTCCTCCCTCCCATCCTCTCCCTTCCCTCTATTATTCCCTCCCACTCCCTCCCATCTTTCTGCATGCATATCTCAGAGGACTTCAGTGTTCACTCAGGTTTGTCTACCCCTGTGGGGGTTCAGGCCTGTGAACTATGCCACCAACCTCTACCTAAACCATTTTCTTCCTTCACATGTCTGGATCATGTCTAAACTTGGATGTAATATCACACTATCTGCTGGGTTTCCATTCTTCAAAAGGTAATATAAGATCTCTTCCTCTCCACAAGGTTTGTCCAGTAGAACATCTGGAATTTTTACATGGTTGGTTATGACTTTCTGGCCTTTTTAAGTTTTAGGCCTAAAGCCAGCAATACCAATCCACCATGTTGCTTTATTGTACAAGTTACATCTCTTCAGGCCACCCTACTGATGTGTGTGCTTTCCTTCATTCATCCAACTTTAGATCCAAAGGTTTCCACATTGAGTTCCCATTCTACATGTTTAACAACAACTGCCTACAGAGGAGTTTGATGTACTGTCTTCCTACCTAAAGGATTATTGGCTGTCTTCCCTATTGATCTATTGCCTCCCCTTTTATAGGTTCTTGTTCAGTAACAGGGCTGGGTACCATTCTAACAACAGGTCTTCAGTCCAAAGAGAAAGCTGCTGGTTGTCTCCTTAGTATTCATGCCACTACTACACTGATGGTTGCCATGGTGATCTATATTGCAACTTACTGATCTTATGTCATTGATGGTACTTGTGATTATTTCTCCCCATTCCCCCAGCAGCTTCTACAGTATTCTTTAGTATTGTATAAACTATCCAGCAAGGAGAAAGTCCTCAGATCAGTTCCAGCTGACATACTTTTTTTGCCCATGTACTGTATTCAATTTGTGTTGCATCTTCAGTAATAGTGTCTTACTGACAGTTTTTAGAGAATAACCAAGACCCATGGCAAAAGCCTGTAATTTCTGGGGGCCTTTAAGACCTCTCTGACCAACATTTTATCAACATTCCTATTTCTTCTAGTATAATTGTGCCCCTGGGTTCTAAGTGGATCAGCTTAAAACTTTTATTCTATTGTTCCCTGATTTCCTCATTCTATACTCCTTTGTCAGAGCATTTCTCCACTTGGCATCCATTAGGTTTCTTTATCTCATTCTGAGTGAACCAAACTCAGTAAAACAAAGAGCATAAACTAGACCCATACTGGATTCTGAACTTTCTCATCCCAAATAATCCCTGCTCTGTCCATTGCATCCTCAGAAGCCCTGCTGCTCCACATACAATTCTAGTATCTGGAATCTCCTCTTACACCACCTTAGCATTTTCAACCAAACACATTTCACACTCTTAGAAAGGTCTTCCTTAATCATCCACTTTAAGGGCACTTACAGCATTGCACAAGCAAGCAAAAAAGTGCTTATCTTCCCCTTGTTAGTTCAACATGGAAACCAGAAGATCAATCGATAGCTGGAACTTTCCATAACTGGGTATGTAAAATCATGAAAATCATCAAGGATTTGGGACTTAAAAATGTATGAGGCCCCCCCAAAAAATACTGTGATTAACTGTGTATCAGGCTTAAGAACTCACACAACCTTCTACCTCCAAGTCCTTGTAATGTATGTCCCAAACTGATACACAGAGTTATGAAGACGGTGAACACAGGCAGTCTATAAGGTGAGATGGAGTAACATTTGCTTAAGAAATATAGGATTTGGGGGCTGGAGAGGTGGCTCAGGGGTTAAGCCTCTTCCTTGCAGGCGGAAGGTCCTGAGTTCGGATCCTAGACCCCACATATAGATCCCGGGCAGAAGCAGGGGCGGCCTGCGTTTTTGGCCCTGGAAGGGCGGAACCTGTGAATCCCGGGGCAGAGTAAACAAGGAGGTGGAGGCAGTCCAAGGTGGTTCCAGAATTTGCCTGTGGTTCTACATGCACACACACATACACACACACACACACACACACACACACACACACACACACATACACACACAATTGAATAAATAATAAATTAAAAAAAGAATGGTGAAATAATTAAAAAAAGAAATATAGGATTTGGACTACAATCTTATTTTTTCTTTCATTTAACCCAGTTATTTAAGTAAATCTGTCATAAATTCCCCATGAATTATTTTTCCTTAGTAATAAAATGTCCTGACTACTTTAAAAGGTTAGGATAGAATTTAATGGGAAGACACTTAGGGGTGTGTTTTGTAGAATATACAGCACTGTTAAAACACATCACAGCATATTAGAAGATCTATAAATCATCTTATATGATTTTTGATGGATAGTCTTTTTCTTCCATATAAGTAATATTTTAAAAGGTTCCACATTAGTTTATAATATTTCATTAGTCTACATCATAGTAGAGGAAATAAAATAATTACTTCTATTTTTATTGTGCCTAGTTGTGAATTTGCTGACTTTCTTTTATAAAAAATTTTCATTTAGCTGTGGCTGACATATATACATATGCATATACTTAATATATATATTTTGATGAGTTTGGGCAAATGCATATAGATGTTTTAATCATCAAAACCAAGGTTAACCAAATCCCTTTATTTTTATTTAATCATTTTTTGTTGGTAACACTAATTCATATAAGAGCTGCCTTCCTAAGTAATTTTAAATACATAACATGAAATTGATAACTTTAGACCCTAAATTGTACAGTAAGAGCTAAAAATACAAGTCTCATAAAACCAAAATTCTTCAATCTTTGCAATCAGGACTCAGTTTTGTGTTTCCATTTGTGCATTACTATTAAATGTGATGAAAAATGATGCTATAGATGCCTTTCTATATCATAAAGTAAACAAAACAGAATAGTTATAAACATAATACCAACACATTTTCATATAATTATGTTTACCATTAATCTTTTTATTTCCACTCAATGAATGTGTCATAAATGTTTCAGCATGGTGTTAAATAAGTTAATGTGGCACTCATTTGTTTTTGGGAAAAAAATCATAAAAATTAAACTATTGTAGTACATCAAACAGAGAGATTTTATTTGTTTGTTTATTTTGTTTTTCTTTGGGAATACTGGGACTGAACATAGGTCCTTTAATATGTGAAATAAGTATACTACTACTTAGATATATTCTCCAGTACCCTATCTTCTTTCTGAGAAAAGATCTTGAAAAAATGACCAGAGAAGTATTTAATTTGCTCTCTAGATGTTAAACTTATAACATGTGCCTCAGGTTTTCAAATAGCAGGAATTATAAATGTGTGCTATTAGATCCAGCAAGATGTATAATGATAAGAAACTACAAAAAAAACAATATTACTTAAAAAACAACTTTGATATCAAAAACTTAGAAATCTGGCAATATTATTAATAACCATGGGAAAATTTAGATTGGAACATTTGACACTTGTTTCAGAAATTGCTAAGTTAAAAAAATTGTGTTTCTGCATGTATATATATGTTCACATATTCCACAATTAATTTTATAAGGCAATATATAACACCTTAGAAATTTGCTTTATTCTGGAAGCAACCTGAAGATTTCTTTTCTTTTTTTTATAATACATTTTTATTATTATTTCAGCTCATACAAACTTAATAGGTACACCAGTTCCCTCCCTCCCTCCTCCCCCCCCGAGCCCCCTGTTCTCCCTCCCCTCACCCCTCCCGCCCTATCCCCCAGTGCCTCCCGCCCCAATTCCCAGAGTCCTTTCTTGTACATGCCTGACTCTCCTCTGGGCCCTCCTCTCCGATGACGTACAAGGACCCAGTGGCATTTCCCTGAACCCTTTCCTGTGTTCCCCTTAAGCATAGGAACACTACTGTGGCTGTCAATCCCTTGCCTCCAAGGATCTTGGTGCCTTTAGCTGATGCTAGACTTTGTGAGGTCAATAGTGTGTTGGACATTGCACCGGGCATGCAATGTCCAATTATGATTGCTTCGGCCTTAACTTGTGTGGAGTATCTTGCAAATCATTGCTCCTCCCATCCTTTTGCTCTTACACTCTTACCGCCCCCTCTTCCGCAAATGTCCCTGAGCTTCAGGATGGGGAGAGATTAGTCTGGCCTAGTTCTAGGTGGTTGATATAGAGTCTCTGAAGTTCTGGATAGTGGTTCGTTGATTTTCTTTTGCAGTTTTGTTGCTCTTGCAATGCCCTTCACTCCATCGTGATGGGCACTGTATGTCACCCCCTGGCCAGAGACAGAAAGCTGTTAAACTGGAGTCTTATTATAAGAGCACATTCAAGGGTAGATGTAATACTTATACCCAAAAGTGGAATCGCAGGGTCATATGGCATTTGGCCATGGGAGGGGTCAATCACCCATTTGCAAAATGGTTACTTTTTAATCTGCCGGACTATATACCCTCCCCTTCTGGTGAGTTCATACCCCCTTAGTTGTAAATGATCAGGAACAAATGTCTGTGAACTTAACTAGGTGTCACATTACTTTCTTGCAGTCCTTGATGGAGGCCTATTTTCTCTACTGTAACCTTTTCTTACTGGCTAAGGTTCATAATACATTAAAGTATCATGCAAAATGCTTGGGAGGAAATCTATCAATAGTTTTGCAGTTATTAATAGTGTGGGCTATAGCAGGAAACAAAGATGTGCAAGAACTCTCCATAGGTCCAACAGTGGCATGCATGTTGGAATTAACCAGCTGTTTTACAATTGGATTCATGGCCTCCTCTACAGAAGAGAAGCAAGTCCTGGTGCTTTAAAAAGCATGCTAAAACTCCAGTGGATGAGGAGATCATAAGCCTGTTCCTATTGTTTTGTTATAACAAAACTGTATCATACTGCACTCTAAATGTTACCTTTAAACCCATTGACTAGTACAGTTGTCAGTCTCCAACCAGATGCTTCTTTTTACAACTGGCAACTGGGAAAGAACAGAAAATTATGGATGCTGGGCCCTAGGTGGCACCACATTTCCCTTCAAGAATCAGGGATCATTGCAGAAAGCAGGTAAGAAAGACTACAGGGACTATCACTAGACTTAAACAGAAGAGCCTCTTGTTGCAGTGATCAGAGGTGAGTGCACTGTCAGTTAAGGACAGGTGTCAACTTGACAGTTGAGGGTTTTGAGCTCTGGGCACACTTGTGGAGAATTAGTAGTTGGGTTAAGCCCAGAGCAAACCTGCAGAAGATTGTCTAGCTGATGGGGAAGGCCCAGCCTATGGTCGGTGGGACTAAGCCCTGAAAAGATAAATAAAATACTGAGAGCCGGTTGAGTAAGTTGGCATCTTTATGTACACTTAGCCAGACATGCTAGTCTGGCAAGTAAGGATCATCCCTCTCTCTCAGCCATTATGCGGTGATGGTGTGGCCAGTTCCCTCAGCCCTGGTGTTGGTGCATGCTCTCCTGTCAAGCTGGACTAAGAACTGTAGCCAGCAATCATAAGACAAAATAAATCCCTTGTTCCCGTAAGTCATTTATCAACAACCATGCAGAAGAACTGCAACAGATTTTGGTACCCAGGAAGTGGGGTATTGCTGATAAATCTGGCTGTGTGGCTTTTATGGATTTTGACTGGTTTTGTTGGAGGAACTTTGAAATGTTTGAACCTCTTGAGTTTGTGGCTTACAAATATCATTCTGCAGAGTTTAATGGGCCATCTGGATAATGACAATGATGAGAGATTTGTGAATTGTTTGGGCCCAGTTTGTATGAGGGGAACAAGGACTCTGGTAAAGTTGAATTTAAAGACAATGGATTTGTTTAACAAAGGAGAGCTGTGTTGGCAGCCTTGAAGGTTAGCATGAGGAAAGGACAGGCGGTGAATTGCTGCCATTGTTGGAGAGATGAACATCAATGAAGAAAAACTTAGTGACTTGTACTGGGACGGTGGAATGAATACCACCATATGGCGATTCCATGCTTTGAAAACCTGGATTCCTTCAGGGGCTGAAAGCCCAAGTTAAAGCAGTTTTCTTTGCAAGTTTGGCTGCCTAGAAAATGGCTTTTCTAGCAACAGAACACAAAACTTGATAAAGCTGTGGCTTAAATGGACCAAGCTATATTTTAACCTCGCTTCAGAATCTGGCAGCGTCCCCCTGGTGATACTGGTTTTGGTGTACTGCTAAGGGGGGTTCATGGATAACAGCAAAAGCTTGGCACCAAATGGCAGGCGTACAGTTCCTGCAAGAGAAAGTGAAACTTATAGTTGCAGAGGTGAACCCAGAGTTTGAGATGCCAGAACCGTGGGATGTATGCTGAGGACAGCTGTGAGTAGAGATTCAGTCTGCTTCAGAGGAACTCTGCTTTTACAACTTCGAGCTACAAACAGGGACTAGGAATCCCGAGAATCTTTGAGCTGCCTTGACTACATGATGCAACACAAAGTCAACATCGAAGTAAAGGATGCAGTATTTGATTTGCTGGACTTTGATCTTTTTAATGTTTTCTTATTGTTTCAAGATCCTTCTGTTTAAAAATGTTTCATCTGCTTTAAAGTTTAACTTATTCTGATTTAAGACTCTAAGGATCCTTTTGGAAAAGGGGGTGTAGAAGGATATAAGAACCAGACAATAAGAAAAAAGGTTATGAAATGCCATCCTCCAAGGAATGGCGCAGCTATAGCAATCATGAACCCACAGAAGAGTTGTGTACTGACATTAAGTTATCTGTGGACCTACCTAGTCAAGGTTGAACTAGGATCAGAGAAGACACCCAAGGAGCCCCACAAAATACTGATGAATTGGAGGGATTAGCACTCAATATGCTTATAAAACTAAAAAGTAAATAATGATGAACAATGGGCATCTTACAGATTCAGATGTACGGGTGGGGTAGAAACAAAAATTATCTAATTAAGTCTGCAAGAGGGGAGTCTACTAGAATCAAGAGACATTCCAAAGCCCAGGAGTACACAGAAAAACCCTGTTTGAACCCCATGGGAAACAAAGAATAACAAACTTTGGACTAAATAGGAAGACTGTTTAAAAAACACACATAAGAGTGTGTTTACCAAGCATAAAACAACAAAATGCAATTGTTTTAAGTGTTATGCTGGTACTTTTTTTCAAACATTCCTTTGCTTTCTTTCAGTGTCTCCTTTAATGAACATCTGAATTCCACACTACTCTGACAACCTACACTATGTATCCCACTAATATCCATTCTAATTGCCTAAAGAATCCAGACTACAAGAGTAGTGTCACCTTTTAATGCCAAAAAGGAAGTAAAAATGGAGTTAATTTCTTCTAGATATTGTGAGGAGAACCATCTGATTAGTCTACCAAACTACATTAAGAATCTTAATTCTTGAGGAATTGGCATATTTACAGAGAACAAGCAATCAGAAAGCATTGTGCAGCAGGAAAAGCTTTATGCAATATTCAGGGAAGTTACTTTCATACTGGGCAATTTTCCTGCAATCCTACCAGTCGTTCTCAGTAGTTTAGAGCTTCTTATTTAAGACACTCCACCTTTTGTGCTCTTCATTTTTCCATGCTGGTGAATCCACTGAATTCACTGGTACATTTTTTACTTAAATAGAAACCAAACTAACAACAGGTGAAAAGGCAAAGAGTGATTTCCCCAACAAATATAGAGAACAGTAAAAAGCAAAGGCAAGAAACAGATAGGAAGGGAAAGAAATACAGCTGAAAAGAGAAATGAGAGGAGGCAGGGAAATCAAACATGAGAAACATAGCCTTATACAGTAAGGAAATCCTGCTGGTAAGGTGCTGTTCATGTTATTGCTGTTATATGGGCAATTAAAGACCTGAGTTATCTATCTCCAATAGAATTGAGACCAGAGAAAATTTTATTCACACACAAAAAATGATTACTCACAAAACTTAGTCTTCTGGGCAACTATTACAAAACAGTGGATTGGTGTCAAGTTTTTTTTTTTTCCAAACTCCATAAAATAATAATAAAAAAATAACATGCAATTTACAATGCATATTTTTGGCTTAACAAATAAATTTCATTTTTTTAAGATTCAGGGAATATATTCATATTATGTTATTAGCTGCTCTATTAGTTCATCATGTTGCTTAATCCTGTTTGCTAAACTGAAAATTATACTGAATTTAGTTAACAGTTTATAAATAGATAACATAGCTAACGAAAGTCAACTTAGCAATTTTATTGATTTTACTGGCCAAATTTTGTTTCTACCTTCTACTTTATTCAATTTTGGGGAAGAAATGAGTCTATTTTAAAAATTGTTGTTGTGTAAAGCATTTCAGACATTGGTAATACAGTTAGAAAAAGCAGAGTTTGACAAAATATGTAAATTACTCATGCTAGAAAATATGACTGAAAAGTTTAAGTCAGTTGAATACACTATTAACTTCAAATCATGGATGAAATAAAAGAAATTATATTAGCATTTATGTGTGAGTCTGCTTTCATTCTTGGTAATGAAATATGCTTGTAATATATGCAACTGCTAGCTCTAGCTGTCCTCATAGCCATATTACCATATTATTCAAATGTATCTATCATTTATATGTAAATAGACAAGATGAATGGGTTCTTCATGAGATGAGAATTTTGAAATGACTAACAGCCACTATCAGACATTAAGATAAAAATGTTTCAAATATTCATTCCTTTATACTTTTAAGGCAAAATGGAAGCTATTTCAATTTAAGAAAAATAATGTGGTAATTACCAAATGGGGCCTTAATACATACACACGACTAATAGTTATTCTTCTCAATAAAAAGTCTACACCGATGTCATTTGGACCTTATAAATTACATGTTCTGAGATCCATCTGTGAAAATTGGGATGTTAATTATCATGGATACATTTCATGACTCCTCAGTTAAATGCTGAAATGGTGCTACACAAATACCATATGTTTCACAGAGGGAAATGAAGAAAGAATAATTATCAGTTCAAGCCTGAGTTTTCTAGCAGAAATACTCTCAACACGAAAAGATCATTACATTGTGTGTTGGTCACATTGGAAACCTTGGTTAATAGGTTTGGTTAATAGGTGAACTGCCAACTAAAAAGGAAACTTTGAAACCTAAATTATAAGTATGAAGATTTCCATTAAAAAAAATTCCACACAGATGCTTCAAGAAACCAAGATACAAGTTGAAGGGTGAGTTTTTTGGGTTTTGTTTGTTTTTTACTTTTTAACTTCCTTTATCAGTGACCAACATCATGTTGCTTAATTCTGTTTGCTAAACCTAAAAATTATACTGCACGCAGTAAACAGTCTATAAGTAGATAACGTAGCTAATAAAAGTCAACCTAGAATTTTTATGGAGGCTCTTTTAAGATATTGAAACACTAATTTTAATATAGCTGTCTAAATATGAAACTCTGCAACATTTTAAGAATTTTATTCATACTATGCTAATCTGAATTCTTGTCTCACTTACCACATATTCAAAGACAAGTGTCAGTGTTTCCTTGGTGTGGATGATGTCATGAAGCAGCACGATGTTTGCATGCTTTAGTCCTTTTAATAGAGAAGCTGTAACATAAAATGCAAAGAGAAATGATTTGTTATAGGTCACAATCACTGTTTCACTATCATTTTGGTACACTGTCATATGAAATATATCCAATTTTTCATGTTTCAAGACAAAACAATTCAGTATTTTGGGAAGAAGAGAAAGGTTTTCATTCAGATAAAAGTTTGACAATGATTTCGCCTGCCACTATTAGAAATCACCAAGTTGAGAAAACATGTTTGGTAAGGTTTCAATTTTTTATAAAAGAAAACTTTTAAGGTTTGCCTTAACGAAGATCATTAACTAAGAATATAATTTACAATGGCATATGTTCCATTGGCATGTCATCTGCTACATAGAAAGGTCTATAAATATCAATTTGTTGCTTGATGATGTAACTAAATTCTAGAACCCTAAAGACTAAGAGTATAGTTTTGCTTTCCCCTCCTGCAAGACAGATGTGACAATCTGTAACCTCAATTCTCTAGCTTATGTATCTTGCATTTTGAAGCTCCATTGTTTAGGAGCATAGACACTTAAAAGTTATTGCATATTCTTGCAAGATACTCTACACAAGTTAGGGCCGCAGGAGCCATAATCAGACTTTGCATGACCTGCACAATGACTGACATATCAACAACCCCCCAAAGTCTAGCATGGATCACAGGCATTAGGATCCTTAGAGGCAAGGGATTAAGAGTCATAATAGTGTTCCCATACTAAAGAGGATCCCAAGTAAAGGCATTGGGCAATGCCACTGAGTCCTTACATCTCACTAGAGTGGAGGACTCAGAGGGAAGTTAGTTATTCACACATAAGGGTGCTCCAGGGAATAGAAGGGGGGAAGGAGGAGGCACTGGGAGAAGAGGAGGGAAGGGAGTGAAAGGAGGGGAAAGGGGGGGCAGGGTGCAAGGGGGACTGAGGAGGAGTGGAGGGATGGAGGAGACTGGGGAAAAATAAATATTAAAAAAGTTATTGCATGTTTTTATGGATTAACCTTTTTATCAATATATAATACCACTTGTATTGGAGTGTATTAAATCTAGTCTGCTCTTGTATTTGTATCGCTTCTCCAATTTCATCTTGATTATTGTTTATATTGTATATACTTTATAATCTTTTTTCTTTTATCCTATCAATACAATAATAGAGTTTATACCAAAAACAATTAATTGCAAAATATATTTTAATATCCATTCTGAAAAATCTTTTAACTTTTAATTGGTATAAATAAGCCAGTTAAGTTACAATAAATATTATTGCAATCACCTACCATTTGCATCTATTACCTTGAACACTTACAGATCATCTGCATGTTGCTGATAAATTCACAACCAAAGAGTTCAGGGGAACAATGTGTTTTATTTTTGCTAACAATTTCTCAGTTACAGCACATAGTCCAGCTTGGCAGGGGAGTTCATACCACTACCGAGAACTGCAGGAACTAGCTATATCATATCCACAGGGATTGCTAAGAGAGGGGCATCATTTGCCAAACAGCATGTTTGTCAATGTATGCCAAAGTACTGAAGCTTCCTCTGTCTCATTCATCTGCCCAGGGAATGATCCCACCTACCATGGGTTGCAACTTCCCACATCAATTAGAGGATCAGGTCCTGAAGGCTTAATCCAGGGTTTGCCTCAATGACTAACTCTTCATAAAATGTGCTAGGGCTCAATCTTCAGTTGCCAAGTTGACATCTTTATATCTAACTACCATATAAGGCAAGCCCTTCTTAATTTTCAGAACCATTCATATAGGTATACACCCTTTCTCTGCATAATTCAAGCTCCCCAACAAAAGCAATACTTTCCAGAAGCCACCATTCTCAATCCCTCACATTTTTAGCCTCTTTTGCTGTAGCCAGTGCTGTGAATCACACCGGGACTGGTTTTTTCTCGGTCGAGTTTTTCCTGTGTTTTAAGTTTTTCACCTCTCTTCTCTCCTTTTTCAGCTTCTTAATTTTCCCTGAAGTTTCACCCGCATGTTCTCTGCACCCACAGGCTTGTTCTGGTTTTCTAATGATCTTGAAGGTATGAGTCACTTTGTGCTTTTATTTGCTATCCCTGTTCAATTTATGGCTTTGGAGGAGGATGAGTGGGTAGAATTGAGACCAAGAAGCCCCTATTCACTGTCTTCAGAACCTCCTGTTTTGCAGGAACAAGGCCTTTCCTCCAGCTGGTGTATCCCCACACCTAGATCCACAAGTGACACAGAGGAAGGAGAAATTTACTTGATGACATTTGTTTCAGTTCTCCGGGGATAGGGCAACAATGAATCAGCCAGTTTTTGTGCCTCCTGTTAGGTCTTCCTCAAGCTGCCCTTTCTTCCTACTCTAGAATCACATTAGTCCCAAGTCTCAGGCAAATGATATTTATTATCAACATAAGGATATCACTTATCTCCTGGCTGCCAGAGACTACATTTCAAGAACCAGGAAAGGAACACCCGATACTACCTCTTTAATACTATTCTCCCCCAAAATGTTAGCTTCTTTTGACTAAATAAAAATAAAAACAACCCCAAATTAACCACAAACACCCAAGAGTAAACTTTCTAAATGCCTCTCATTTTATCTTTAGATAGGAGAGAATCTCAACACTCAGACAGGATGAAACCTAGCACAGGGGAAGAGCAGTGAAATACACAACAGCCAAGCAGAATGCAGAGTACCTCCAACACTGCAATGCTCACCCCGAATCAAGCCCACCAAATCTCTTTCCTTCCCAAGGCTCAGGGAACCTTGCAGAAGAGGAGGCAGTAAGATTGTACGAACCTAAAGATGGGGTGTTCCACTACTGGACAAGGACAAGACATTCCACTCCAGGAAGGGCTGCTGCATCCAGGAACTCACTGCAATGAGACTTGTCCTCACCAGACCTGTACAATGACTGACACACTAACATGCCCCCCAAACCAGCAAGAATCTCAGGAGAAATAATTAAATGCAATGGGAACCTTAGGGGCTGGACAGGTGAGGGGGAATGCCTCTGTCAGTGGGTCTGCCCAAGAAGGGGCCACTTGGTCTAACACAGAGACTTGAAACCCCACTGGAGCAGACAATCCAGAGGAAACCCTGGGACCCATAGAAGTAGGAAGACAAGATGGGAGGGTGGGAGGGAGTTGGATGGAATGATGAAGGGAGGGAAGGGATAGAGGAAAGAGGAGAAAGAGGAGACAGAGGGGGATAGGGATAATTACTTTGTATGCCTGTAAAACTTGGGAAAAAATAGATGAAAAATAAAGGAAATCTAGATTATATGGTTTTATATATATATATATATATATATATATATATATATATATAAACATAAAGCATACAACCTGTTAAGCACCAACATGAACACAATGAGTTATTATTTGTATTGTATGAATTCCTGTTGTCTTCCCCAGGCAAACTTTTTCAAGATAATGCATCTCAACCACTTTAACCGAAGATATACTGTGTGTGTGTGTGTGTGTGTGTGTGTGTGTCTGTGTGTGTATCTGTGTATGTGTGTGTGTGTCTGTGTGTGTATCTGTGTGTGTGTGTGTGGGTGGGTGAGTGGGTGTGTGTTGTGTGTACAAGAGGGTACTTTAGTGCAGTGCCAGCGGAGTTCCAAGGGTGACATTGGGACTCACCCTAGATTGCTCTACCTCCTTACTACTCTGCTCTGGGGTTTCCTAGCCTCCACCTTCCAGGACCAGAAGTACAGGCTGCTACCATGTCTTCCCAGCATTTCTACGAGGGATCTGGGGATATGAACTCAAGCTCTTTTGCTTGCAAGGTAAAGGTTTA
Organism: Typhlomys cinereus; assembly: GCA_023101885.1. Taxonomy (NCBI): domain Eukaryota; kingdom Metazoa; phylum Chordata; class Mammalia; order Rodentia; family Platacanthomyidae; genus Typhlomys; species Typhlomys cinereus. The sequence goes on along the minus strand of JALPQD010000050.1, from coordinate 3,024,461 downwards.
ACACCTGAGTCAACTTGCCAGTCCTAGGGTAAATTTTTATAAGCCCCAAAGTCAGCTTGGACAAAGACTGTTGTCACAGCTGATTGGTGTTATTAGCTACAACACTTGAAGATAATATGGGTGCTTTTTCATCAGTAAATATCATGTTCCAGGGCCAGTAAAGTAGAAGCTACACAAAAAGACAGTCTCTTTTTCTTCACATATGTCCCCAAGGGCAAGTTAGTTTTGCACATTATAACTTTTATGATAAAAAAACTACATATTTCTTTTATTTGATCTGCCTATTAGGATTACAGCCAAGAAAAAAAAAATCACAAGTCATGAATTCTGAAGAAACAACCACTACAGGCTTAGCATAGTGTTTAGTGTTGTTCATACTAATAATTTATAATCATCTCTTTTATTTATTCAACTATCCCATCTGCTTTATACCATTAAAGCCTTACTAAATGGCTAGCACTAAGTTACTAATCTGGGGAATAACTTTGCATTTGCACATTTACAAAGGATATTCATTTCTGTATTTTCTTCTTAGGCTAGCTTTCTCAGAAATCATTTTGAATCACAGCAGGATATTTGAAAATGACAGCCAGGTACAGTACTTTAACACCTAGTCTGTGAAGGATCATTTATGAAGGAAACAGATGAAGAACATAGTAAGAAAGGATCCTGGTTTTGTGAAACAAGACTCAGAAACATATTATATAATATTATTTGTAATCTTGTCCAATTTTATTTCTTATGCTGTCAGGTTCAATGACAAAACATCCTTAAGCATAACAACTCTGAAAAAGCACTGAAATTTCAACTTCACTGAGAACATCACACCTAGCGGACCTTTGCTTACAGTTTTTTCTTTCTCGTTTCCTTCCATTACTGCCTTTGTTTCTCATCATCTTCTTCTGAATTGTTTCTCATTTCTCAAAGCAATATCTTCATGCCCATTATGTCTTACTGTGTTTATCCTATAATTTCAGTCACACCAAATTCCTGCTATTTTTCATTTTGCGGAAATTTGGGGTTTTTTTTTGGAAAGTCTAATATCACAGAGATTTTTTTTTATATTTTTGACCAATTTCACATGAAATTTCAAAGCCTCTGCATTTTACTATAATAGATCACAATTGCTACAATTTGTGGACTTCAGAGTACACGTATAAAAACACCCTAGCAGTTAATGGAGTATAAATAACTATACTTAAAATGAGCACGTTTCTTAACATATTAACAGAATAAATCTATAGCTGGTAAAGGACAGAGACACCAATTCTCAAGGTGATGACAGAAGAATGGCATGCAGTAGTGAAAACAGTCATCAACATAGCAACATAAGAGAAGGTGATAGACATGACCAATTCTGAGGCTGCCAACATAGCAGCCACTGGTTGTAGTAGGTGCCAGACGCTGCAGTGCTTGCTGCCATCGAGGCACGTGGGTCTCCCAGGTGCCAAGTCAGTCCTGGCCTGAGCACTGACGAGTTCTAGCCAATGTGTCCTTCTCCACAACAAACACTGTCAAAATAACACTCCTTGAAATCCTAATTCTATCATGAACATACCACATGTCATTTTCTCATAGTTTATACACAATTAGGACCTGCAGCTTTTGTATTGCCAGCACACTTGCTTTATCCACAAAATTTAGGTAAACATCCAGCAACATTTCCAATTTATTTCACCACCTAGGTCTGAAATGGCACAACTGTATGTGATTGTAAAAAGATCTGTGACCGGAGGGTGAAAATCATAACAGTTTGAAAGCCCTGATTATCAAAACAATGATGCAAATTTTTCCGTTTCAAAAGGCAACTGAGGAAACATGGAGTCCTGCCATAGGATGGCAGAGACAAATCATATATACTATCAACCAATCATACATTGACCTCACATACTGAGAATAAGGACCATTTCCATTCTGACTTAGAAGAGGTATATTTTATCTAAACTCCAATGTCATTGTGATGAAAATAGTTTGAATCAATGGAGAAAGACAGGTTAAGTCAATCTGATCACATTCCCAATGTAGTGACTAAAAAAAAAAAAAAAAAAGTTAACAAGGAAAAACACCTGTTCTACTATTTAAGATGATTTTCTATGCATTATACAGCATTCTGGAAGAACAGAAGACATCACAAATGCACAGAGCACATCCTTGCTTTTACTTTGGCCTCTAGAAATGATCGGTGCATTCACATTTTTTTCTCATCTTTTCTGTGAGCTCTTTTCGTGTGTGTGTGTGTGTGTGTGTGTGTGTGTGTGTGTGTGTGTGTGTGTGTGTCAGGGGAGAGGGGGAGGTTATAGTGGCTGCAATCTCAGTTTTCCAGACAAGAATTACTATCCATAAACCCCAAGGATCCAGCCATATCTCACACTCAAACAATAGATTCCAATATTTTCGTCAACATCGCAGCTAGCTAGCGCCAAGATGCCATAGTAAGCTTCCTTTCTACAGGCAGCAAAACCACTTTAGACTGAAAACTTCTCTCTTGCTCAGTGAATCTGAATTATTTTCTTAAATAAAATATTGGGAGTGGGAAAAATCTTAGGGAGAAATTAGGAAAAAAATGAAAAGAAATGATTGTTTAACTCTGCCTCTGATTGGGATATGGTTTAGACAAATTAAGATCACGTGTAGGCACTGAGAACTGACAAGAAACCCCCTGGCTAATCTACTGATGTTCTGTAAGGCATCCTGCATACCTGGTCTACAAGCTGGAAGAATAACTGTAGATGCCATAGATCTATGCAGTTTTTGTTTTGTTATATCTAATTTAATAAACACAACACACACACACACACACAGAACTTTGAATAGTAAGAATGACTACATCTTTGACCTCATATATGATTATCATATTTTTGTGTCTGCATTCATATGTGTGCAGGTACATGTGTTTGTGTATACTCAGGTATGTGGAGATTAACAAGTCAAATTTAGGTATTGCTTTTATTCATTCTGCTTATTTTTTCAGATAGGGTCTCTCACTGAACCTAGAACTCTTTAATTTGGCTAGAATGTTCACTCAGTAACATTCAGGAATCTTCCTGTGTCTGCTTTATCTGCATTGTTTGATTGCTGACTTTGCATTTGTATGCTTAACATGGGTTCGGGGGGGGGGGGGAGTCAAACTTCAGATTCTCATGTTTGCATGGCAAGCACTTCAAGTGAGTCATCTACCCAGCCTGATGATTAGAGCTTATACAAAGAGTCAGCTCTGAGTTATGGGGTGAAGACAGCATAGCTAACCCAAAACATATTAGAGTAAATATTACATTATGTAGACTTAAACCACATATTTTTTAGTTAAACAAATGGCATTCAAAGGTAATAACTTCAGGTTAGTGTTACCATATAAATGTCACATTTTTTTCTGAAAAGTCTTCTTACTACTTTAATTACTTCTTAGCTGCATTTTTCCATTGAGAAATGGACAAAAATTCCAGCCCACTGCATATTGCACCCAGGCGGCCCACTGCATATTGCCCCCCTCTTAATTCCCCCAACAACATGAAGCTGAAAAGCATTACTGAAATTAATAGCCTCCACATCTCCATTTAACATCCATAACCTGTTTATCCATCACCTGACAACCTTCAGAGCTCAGTCAGCTGAGACCTCACAGAACAACACAGGCAACTCATCCCATCCTATGAAGAACAGATTTTTGAAATAGCACAGCATAGCTAAGTGACTGTCAATGTGTGACCATAGTGCTTTATGGTTCAACTTAATAAAGTTTACTTGATTCAAAGCAGTTTTAATGTTTTATTGATGCATTGTTCCTTTTATTAATTCATCAAACTATTGCTACCTTTCAAGCCAACCAAACTACTGCAAAGACTGAGGAACAAAAGAAACAATTTAATTTTCTATTAATATCTTCCAATATTATTTCATTTTATTTGCATAATAGTAAATAGTATGCAGAAAATTCCTTTAAGTAGATTGACTAAAAAAATTAAACACACAGTGACACAACTTATTCAACCCTTAACTTTTTGACTTTCTTTAATACTTTTCAAGATAACAGTGATTATCTATCATTTCCCAAAAGTAGTCATTACTTTTTATATTATTAAAAAGAGAATGGATCTAAACACATTTAGCTAAAGTTTATTGCAATCATCAATAAAGAAAACTTTACATCTTTGGTTAAAAAAAGAAATTAAACACTATAACATAATAAAAACACTCAGATCTCTAACTATAGAGCATTGACACATAATGGTCATATCTATCCACCCTTTCCTACCCCTGAATCACAGAAGCTCCCCTTCCCCCCAACCCATTTTTTCTTAATTTCATATCCTTTAAAAAAATAAAATCAACTCAATCCAATTAATACTGTCCATATGCACATGTTTGTGGACCTTCCAATAGGGCATGGATAACCCACCAATGTCAGCACCCAAAAAGTAAAGTGAGACCCTCTTACCCTGCAGTCCTCAAATGCTAATAGTTCCTCAGTTAGAGGTGGGGTCTTGGAGACCCTCTTCCACCCACGCTGCACTGGCTTGTTCTTGTACAGGTAACTACAAGTATAGTGAGTTTATGTGTGAAGCAGCCGTGCAGCCATAGCCTGTCCAGAAGACAGCATTTCAAAGCACTCCCCCATCATCTGGCTCTTGCATTCTTTGCACCTGCTCTTTCATAATGTTCCCTTACAGTATGTGGGTTCCTATAGATGTCACATCTATAGAACTAAATGCTTACATCTGCTTATTCTAGGCACTTTGATCAGTTGAATTTTTGCATTAACCACTGCCCACTGAAAGAGAAATTTCTCTGATTACGGTCTGTCTCTTTTACTGTTTTTAACTTTAAAACACTGAAAGTTCCATAAGAAGCTATGATTTCTCTCATTTTGCATATTAATCTAATACATTAAAACTGTTCCTTGTCTAAAGAATGATTTTCCTGAAAGTAAAATTAACTTACTCAGCTCAAAACATCTCATGTCCTAACTATGCTGAATTACTACCAATTCACCCTGTAAATGACTCATTAGCTGGTACAGATTATCTTGATCCTAATCAATGGGAAGATCTATGAAAGTGCAAGAACCACATGAATGGTACACATGTGTCATAGTTTGAATATATTGTTCTCCACAGGCCCATGTGTTTGAAACCTTAGTTGTTGCTTGAGAAGGTTTGGCAATATTAGGAGGTGGAGTATTGCTGGAGGAAGAAGGCATGGCACAGGGGTGGGCCTTGACCTTGATTAGCCTTACCCTGCTTCTGCTAGTGGTCTGTTCTGGAAGTCTGTATCATGCTTTCTCAACCGCCATGAGGGATGGGACCTGTACCTCCTCCAGCTTCTGATAGCCACCATGCCTTTTCTGCCATAATGGACTATAACTTTCCTCCGGAACCATAAACCAAATGAATCTTCTTTTCTCCCTTAAATTGTGTTTGAGTGTTGTCTCACAGCAACAGAAAGAGTACTGCCACACATAAGGTTCTTCTCAAATATAAATATCACTAGTAACTTTGAAACGACATAGCAAACATGGGAAGAGCAGTGATTGTGTTCCAGGTACTGTCTTCAGGCAAGAATGAGAATGATTAGGAACAGAGTGTTCTAGATGACTTGACAGTGTAAGAATTGGTTAGATGACTTATATCTAAATTTAAAAACTACCTTTAAAAACTGTTAAGTGGTTTGTCTCATTTTAACTACTTTGCATTTTATTACACAAGTATTACATGTACAGTTGTCAGAAAGATCACAGAGTATGCAATAAAAAAAGGACATTAGTTTGTCACCTACACTCTTATGTCTTCTGATTTAGAAGAATACCATTTTATCATATTTGGTATTGTTGTTGGACAAGGCTTAAATCAACCTCTCTTCATACAAGACTAGTTAATATTCTTTCATGCAAATAAATACATTCTATATTTTAGCATGCTTTCTAATCAAAGTCTATTGTACCTTAAATCTTAGAATCTCTGTGTATGCTTTGATATGTGGATGAAGAAATAATTTAATTTCTGTTGGACAGCTAATGTAGTTAGAAATATCCCTGGTCCTTTTGGAATCATGCCCACCACTACTCCAGACTTCAGTTCCCTTTCCCTGTAATTCCCGGGACACTCATTAGCAACTCATGGACTATAAAAGATGGCAGCTCCACTTATCACTCTCGCTCTTCTTCCTGCTCTCTTGCCACTGTAGCCCCAGCATGGTGTCTCTCCAAGCCATGTGCTCCTGGTGGCTCTCTCCCTGATCTTAAGCTCATCCTCTGCTCTACTGCTCTCCCACCTTGGATTGCATATTAAAAGGCCAGTTTACTCTTAATTTCCTAGCAAATTAACAGAAATAATCAGGTCACTGATTTCATGCTTTTTCTCTCTTTCTTCTCCCTCCCTCCACCCAGCACTTTTCCTCCTTCTCTCTCTCTCTTTCTATCTTATACACACACACATACATTGAAAATTATAATCCTGAGCTAGAAGGCAGATGATTCAAATTCTTTACTCTGAGAATTTTATGGTTTCTCCTGTTTAGTACAAAATGTCCAAAAATTAAAAAGCTCATAATACCTTAGCACAAAAAAATGAGAAGATCATGACTATGTGGCCTTTCAATACACAAGAATTTCTAAAGTCAGTTAAAGTGGAAGGTTTACTATAAAATGTCTCAGAACCTGTGCTTTGGGAAAGAGCTCAGCAGGTCTGGGGGCAACTGCAACACATCGCCAGTCCTGACAGAAAAGAAAAGAAGGGCCAAAGAAACTATGTTGATTCAGGTTGGGGCCAAACTGAAACCTCAAGATACCACTACTTCATTTGATTGAATAATGAACTTTAAGCTAAAAAGTTACAAATCATAGTATAACTCAGTATAAAGAGCACCATCTTAGGGTCCAGTTTCTCAGAATCAATGTACTCCTAGGCAGTCTCACTATCCTCACCCACACCACTGCCCTGGCGAGGCTCTACCAACTATACTTTGTACTTAACAAATCTCCCCTATGCAGTCTTGTCAGCAGTGACCTGGGGCAGCCCCACAACTCAGTCTTTAAGTGATCTCTACTACATAGACGAAGGTCAGGAGCATGCTGAGCCCCAACATGTTGCCTTGCTATTCAAGTACTTTCTCCTTTCCAGTTCCTAGAGATATTTGGCTACAGATGATACAGAACATGGCACTTTCTCACTACACCCCAGTGTTCACGATCTTCACAAGACATTTAATCTAAGGGATGTAATTATGGCTCTACTTAGACTCTCTAAACATATGGTGGCAAAGACTGGAGATGCCAGGTTCTGTGTGATTACATTTCTCTTGTGCTCCACATTACACCAGCTAATCCAACACTCAGAGACTGTGACAATAAATAAAACTTGTTTACGTCAAGCTACATGCTGTAAATGTTGTTTAATAACTTTGGGAAGATTCTTTTACCAACTTTTTTCTGAAAATAAATCTCTAAATATCCTCACTACTTGCCTACCCATTAGCATTACACTAAAAAGTATTTGCCCTGCAAAAACCTGCATTTTCCTTTATAAGTAGCATTAACATTCACACCATAGACTACATACACATACAGAAGTGTAGTGGTTTAAATGCATCCATAAATTGACTTGCACAAAGTAACTGATTTGAATGGGAAACAATCCTCACAAAACTATAAAGGAGAGTGTCACCTTCAAAAGAACTGAATCCAACCTTTCCTTTGGCAACTATAGGCAAGGAAATAGATATTTGGCTGCAGGTCTCAACCTCCAACTGACTCACAACTGAAAACAATTCAACACTGTTTCTGTAAGGAAGATAATCATTGATTCTCTATTTTGTCTTCATTCTCCTATCTGTGTTACTAGATTTTTGATGTGGTCTTGGATTCCCTTATCTTCAAATGCATCCAAGTGTCGAGGGCAGAAGAATTTCTAAGATGGCAAGGTAACAGCTATATTTGTATTGTTATAAAAATTTCATTTGTAGAATCATCCCTGTACTCAAGAGTTTTTCAAAGATAATAAAAAGAAAAGAAAGGAGCTAAAGGGAAAACTGCTGCTCAAATCGGCTTTTATCTGATCAAGTCTCTTCTTTTCCTAACAGCATCTGAACAGAACTTGGGACTGGAGGGCACAATAAGCCCTTGATGCAGATCTCCTTGCCTCCCTCCCAGCCCACCACACAGCACTCCTGCCATGTCCAGCTCACAAGGCCTCTCAGACTTGTGGCGAGCTGTCCCTTTGGTCCCATTCTCATAACCTCTGGACATCCAAACATTCGGATGTAAAGTCATCTGATTTTTTCCCACTTCGAAAGCCTACCCTGCTCACAGACTTTAAATCAGAACCAATTTCTTATTGGACTCTCCACACAGTGTTGACCTATCACTATATCACAATGACCTGTTCCTGCCTATCTTCATTCCCTGTTCATTTAGTGTTAGTACTTATTTCTGCTGTACCCACAGCACTAGATTCAGTCCTGAAGATGAGATTACAGAAAATGCCTGCAGAGTGCTGCTTTAATAATGCAGGCACAAATAAGAAAAATAAAATCATTAAATGTTCTTCCATAAATCACTAAAAGTTGCATTACATTCTTCAAGTTGCATTACATTATTCTTCAAATTGTATTATGTACTTAAGTTGTATTACATTCTGCTATAGACTGACTATCTTACTACAATGTGTTTAGTTTAACCAGGATGTGTTGATGAAAATAAATTTGCTTTCATTTTCATATTATTTGAAAACACAATAAAACCACACATTTCACTGAGTTAGAAGCAAAGAAACATCCTACAGGATGACATTAGGAACAGTTCCTTCAGAAGACCTGAAATGTTGCATTCTAATGATCACTAAGACTGTATTTTACTCTTTCCATGTAAAGAAATTATGGAAATTATAGAAAAATTGGTAAAACATTTGCTTTGAATGCACTAGTAAGTTATAAAGGCTCTTTTCAAAAACTGGAATCCCATTCTAGAATTGTACCAAATATGTCAAATAAGATGGCAGTATCCAAAGAAGACGCCTGCCCACACATGAATGAATACACAGAGAGCAAATGCTGGGACTCAGTCTGTTCCAACTGCAACATTTTCATTTTTTAAAATGAGAGGATTCCACATAAGATGTGTAATTCTAGATTTTCTAGAGAAAGCACCCATAGCGAAGCACACAGCAAGCCCTGAGATAAGCACAAGTCCAGATAGCAAAGACCCCTGGATTTGCCAGTGTGGGATCCCTGGATGAATAGTTGAGTGTCATGCGAAAGTCTATCATTGCTTTGATTTTGCATAAAACAGTAAAAATTGCAAGGTAACCAGGAGGAGCCAGGTCATGGGGAGTTTCCAGGACAGTAAGAAAAGGAACAAGGGAAATGAGGAAGAAACTATTGCAACATGGCCACGATTTCTGCTGAAAATAATATAGACAGAAATCAAACTATAATCATTCCAAATAGTTTAGCTCAAAGCCCCAAAATTATCCCACTGAAGATAAGTAGCTCTTGATGCTAGTTGCACACTACTTTGCTGACTTTGTTTAGTTTTTCCTTCCCCATGTAACTTTGAACATAGAGTCATTGGCTGGCAGAGCGAAATATACACTAATCCAAATGATACACATTTTCTTCGCCCAGAAAGAGTGTCAAAAATCATTTCTTTCTCTATGTGTATTCTCTGCTTAGAACATCTGTTAGCACAATTCATCTGTTAGTACATTAAATTTCTGATATTTATACACTAGGAAAACAAAGAACAAATAAACAAAATGGACTTATTCAAAGCATCAACAAGACTAACCTGGCCAATAGTGACCATCTCTTTAATCCCAAAACCTTCTAAAACTTCAGAGATGAGTTTGAGGAAACATAAGCAATGGCTGTGATGAGCAGAGAGACTCCAGCCAAAAATACAGAGCAGGAAGGGAATGGGAAGAAGGTAATCACCAGAGAGGAACACTAACACAGACTTAGACTCAACGAACTAAAAGAAAACTCGCATGGCCAAGAACTTAAAGAAATGAGTTGTGCCGTTTGCACTGTTTGTTACTGGATATATTTTTAATAAATGTGGGATATGTTAAACATCATTTTAATGTACGTTTATCAATTTATGACTCTGATAATGACTTATTACTTACTATTGTTTTACACTTATTTTACACTAAGGAAATGACAAAGCATATTCAAGCAATTTTCTTATTTAAGCTAAAAAGTGGATAATAAGGCAGAAAATACAAAACAAATAGCATACTTAGTTCAGAAACTATTAACAAACACACAATGCAGTAGTGGCACAAGATGATTTGCAAAATCATGAAATCACAGTAGCTACAGAAGCTACTGATACTGGCTGGGCCCATCAAGATGAGCTGAGCTACTAGTCAGCTCTGGATAGGGCAAGGACCCACAGAGCATTACCATTCATTCCCTGTTGAATTGCTGGCAATTAATATATTCTAGATAAGAGGGAAGTATAGAATTAAAGAGTTATACATACATTGGTGAGCCCAACAAGCTCTAACATACAGTTTCAAATGCATGGCTACAAAGATGTCCCTGTTGTATAGCCCATAAGGACGCAAAATAAAACTACAAGTTAAAAACATGGGAGCAAAATAAATGAGACATGTAGGGAAGAAGGGAATGACAGATATGGGAAGGTGATGAAAGAAAACATAAGGAAAAGTTATCATATTGCTCTGTATACATGTACACAACTGTCAAAGTATAAAAATGTATTTTAAAAATAAAGTATTATCTTTTAAGAAAAAATTTTCACACTTCATATAACACAATTTTCTATATAAAAATTTTATGTCATAAAGTATCACTTGAGAAAAAATGTTCCAATTTGATAGGGTTGGAGACATCTTTGAAAATATGTAATTCTAAGTTTTTTAATATTGATAGTGACTCTGTTTCACTTAGCCTGCTTGGTTGTTGATAAATCACAACAAATGGATTAAGGGAACAAGGGGTTTATTTTCTTACGACAGTCTGGTTACAGTTCGTAGTCCAGCTTGATGGGAGAGCATGAACTAACACCAGGGCCAGGGGAACTGGCCACACCATCTCTACATAATGGCTGAGAGAGGGACGATCCCTACTTGCAGACCGGCATGTCTGGCTAAGTCTACCCAAGGATGCTGACTCTCTTAATCAGCTCTCTATATTTTATTCCAGGGACTAATCCTACCCACCATGGACTGGGCCTTGCCCATCAGCTTCTCCTGCAGGTTTGCTCAGTACTTAGCTCAATCATTAATTCTCTACACATGTGCCCAGAGCTCAAACCCTCAACTGTCAAGTTGACACCTGTGCCAACTATGACACTTCATCCCTTGTCAACTTGACACAAAAAGATAGCATTTTTAAACTGTAACCTCCAATCTTTGTCCCCATAGATGTTAAAACTTATCTAAAATAATAAATATATTTCATAGACAAATTTAAAATGTCAATCATTGGAAGTTCAGTTATTAAAATGTTGGAACCGAAAGTCCTTTTTTAAATACCTCAGATCTTTCAACTATAGAAGTACCTCAGATCTTTTAACTGTAGAAGTCCACTGAGTCAAAATAAGTTAAATACTTTAACACAAATAAACCATTAAAACAGAAGTATCTTGACACAATAGGAAAATATCAGATCAGAATCAAGTCCAGCAAATCAAATACCTCATCCGATATCTCAAGGTCCATCTTGTATTGCTCATCACGTAGTCACAATGGCTCAAAGATTCTAGGCATTCCCAATCTCTGTTTGCAGCCCAAAGTTGTAGAAGCAGAGCCAGCTCTCTATATTTTATTCCAGGGTCTAATCCCACCCACCACGGGTGGACCTTCCCCATCAGCAAGACAATCTCCTGCAAGTTTGCTCTGGGCTTAGCTCAACCATTCATTCTCTACAAATGTGCTCAGAGCTTAAACCCTCAACTGTCAAGTTAATACCTGTGCCTAACTATGACAGACTTAAACAATCAGATATGGAAAGAATACATAAAGTCACTATTTTTATTTAGGGGCATTTAAGTGTCTATTTGGCATTAATATCTTTGTTTCATATTCTGTTGCTGTGATAAATTCATGACCCAAACAATTTAAGAGAACAAGGGGATTTTACTCATGCTTATAACTTTAGAGTCATGACTTAATGACTGCATGACACTTGATCACAACAGGAGAGTGAGCAACCTGGCCACACCATATCCAAAGCCAATGGCTTAGAGAGGGGCTAAGACCAATCAATGGACACTTTCTAGTTGCCATTCTATCAACTGGTTCTCTTTCCATTTTATCCACCTGTCACACACAATACAATTTGTGTTTTCGCTCATCAATCATACAATCAGACAATCTCCTACAGGCTTGTCTTAAGTAATTCCTTATATGTGTGCATGAAGGCTCAACTCTGAAGTGTCCAGTTGACAGCTGATGCTAAACAGCACAGTGATTGATGTCACTATTTCAAAAAGTATGTGAATAAACTTGAAAGGAAGAAGGAAGAGGAGAAGGGAAAGGAGGAAGATAGTAACAAGGATGACAAGGAGAAAAAAAAAAAGAATTGCAAAGAGATAAGAGAGTTGAAGAAGAGAAGCATATTGACCAGCCATAGTGTTGAGGACAACCGAGAGCAATCATCAGAGCTGATCCATTACAACTCCAAAAGAAGTTATCAAAGAACTCAACATTGATTATTTGATGGACATTTGGCAATTGAAGCAAGTTGTTACAGTGAAAAAGCTATGAAAGGGGTTGCCTCATGACCTTATAGAAATGGTCATTATGAACTGTCATTGTCTTTTATTCTATGCATAAACAAGGAATCGAATCTCCATTGGTTTGTGACATGTCAAATAAAGTGAATTTTATATGACAATTGGAGACAACCACTTCAGAGGCTAGACTGAGAAGAAGCTTCAAAGCACCTCCTAAAACCAAACTTCAACCAAAAAAAAAAAAGGAAAGAAAAAGCCATGATCATTGTTTGGAAGGTTGGTGCAAATCTGATTAAATACAGCTTTCTGAACCCCAGTGACACCATTACATATAAGAAGCATGCTCAGCAAATAAATAGATGCATCAAAAAAATGACACCACCTGCTGCTTGTAGTGCTCAACAAGAACAATCCAATTCTTCACAACAGTGTTGTTACCTCTTCACAACCGAATGAGCTAAGCTACGAAAGTTTTGTTTTATTCAACATATTCACCTGACCTTTGGCCAATGGACTATCACTTCTTAAGTAACTCAGCCATTTCTACAACAAGCAGGATACAGAAAATTCTTTTCAGTTCTCTAGATCCCAAAGCACAAGTATTTTAGCTATGGAGATGAACAAACTTATTTCTCATTGGCAAAAATGTATTGATTGCAAAGTTTCCTGTTATGATTAATAAATCATATTTCAGCCTGATTTTAATTATTTAAAGTCACAACCTGAAACCACAATTTCTTTTGCAGTAACCTAATACAGAAACTATAGTCTCTTTAGGTCAGGGTATGATTGGGGTAGAAGGAGAAACTGGTCAACATCTTTCAAAGATTAAACTACTTCTCATGCCCTTTAAGGCAGTCCTTCTTCAGGAAAGTTAGGCTCATGAGCACAAGGGCAGAAATAAGCAGATATATAAATAAGAATTTTGGGATATATACAACATTATAAATCCCATAATAAACTGGAACTAATCTAAATTTCCATTTGGTATTCTGTAGATAAATAACATACAGCACACTAATAGGAAAGATGTGTTGAAATTTTTAAGAATAAAGCAATACTGAAAGTCCTAATATTGGAATGCAAAATATATCTAATAAAAGAAAACCTGTACAACTATGTATCTAAAATGGCAAAAGAAGGATGAACTAAAGTAGACATTGTTGATAAAGGACACCTGTGTGGAAAGACACAGAACATAGGGGTTAAAAGCATGGGGAGTATGAGCACGGCTTTCATTATCCACTGCTTAATATTTGTATTTGGATCATCAATTATTTTGTATAATAAATGCAATGAAAAACATCAATTAAGATATTAAAATTCTTACTTTCTTCTCTTTGGGGCAAGTATTTATTTAACACACAACTTACTCATTCACACAGCTAGTATTACTGACATCCATGTTCTAACCTTGGAAGATGTCAAAGGTACAGGAAGTGCTGGGACACATTTAAGAATTTATTCTTCTTGGAGCATAAGCAAAAACTACATTCCACATAAGCCAGGCATGTTGAAAGCACCCAAGAATGAGTTTACATGATTGAACACAGGCATGTTTCAAGTCCTGCTTCCTTAAGATGAAACAATGGAAACAAAAATAAATCCCTATCTTTGCCACCCCAAAACATCTTCCAATGAAGTTTTAAAGGAAAGAACACAATGAGGATAAGGTTGGTCTGTGTAGCACATTCTGCCCCCAGCTATATATTCTAAATGAACAAACAACCAGAAAGTCAACTGCTCCTGACAAGGGGGAGTGGACAGAGGAGAGAACATCTCCCAATGAACAGAGCCTGTGTTCCAATGTTAGACCACTACGTGCTGTTTGGGCTCCCCAACGATGTTAACTATTTCCCAGTGAGTCATCTCATAACATCAAGGCAAGCACTAGGCAAACTTTTCTCACAAACCACAGTCATAGCCCACCTAGTCACAAGGTCCTTGGTGATGTACGCCCCACTTTTTCTTCCCTACTAGCACTAAAATAATTCTACATCTTTCTTCTTTTTCCTAAGGTGCTGCTTGTCATGGGAGAAATGTGGAGGTGAGCTATCCAAGAACTGAGACGGGTATGCCATCATGACAAGAAACATTCTAAGCTCCAAGAACTTGAGTGTGAGCAAAGAGCAAATTATTAATAGACAAATACATGCTTTACTTTGGTTAAAAATTAAAATATCTGATGAAAACACTAAGGGAAAGTTTGGGGACAAAGATTGGGTTGTTGCCATTCAGATATCTATGAGGGGAAGAGAAGGGAGAGGATGAGAAAGGAAGAACAGAGTGGAAGGGTAAGAAGAACAGTGCTTCTGAACAACACATGAACGCATAGAAGATCATAGAGTAGAAATTTCCAGAATGGACTGTTTTTGCAAAAGAGTCCGTCCTTTGTAAAATGCCTGAATTAACTATTAGACCAGTACCAACTGCAGAATAGCTATCAATGTCTACAAAGCAGATTGACAGCTCCCACCTAGCTCAGCAACACAACAGTGTCACCCAAGGGGAAGCATTTTTCTTGCTTTATTTTTTCAGAAAGACAGATGTAGATATTATATTAATTAAAATAGAGCATGCATGTCTAATAAAAGGTTGTCACTGAGTGGTGCTTATTACTTGTCATGAATATCATTTATTGTAAGTCTTCCAAGACTGTTTGTTGGAAATGTATTCAGACTCTTTACAGACACATTGTGCATTTTAATTTGGACATTTTCTATAATTTTGGTTTTAAATTACCACTTCATCTTGAGCCCGAAAAATGAATTATAAAAGGAATTCAAACAAGCAGAACAATTGATCTTGGGGAAAAAAATTTACACACACACAAAAAATATTTCTCTTAACAGATCTATAAAGGTGAAGAAGCCCAGTGTGGTGGCACACTGCTGTATTCTCTGTGCCAGGGTGGCACTAGAAGAATCGTGAATTCTCAGCTGGTCTGGATTACAATGCAAAGACCAAGCCAGTCTGGACTGTAGTGTATTTTCTTCAAAGAAAAAAGAAAGAAGAATTAAATGAAACCTTCAAACAAATGGGATAAAAATTCTGATGTCCAAGACTGCCACATCAGATATATAAAGTGTTTTTAATAACTGAAACGTCTTCAAAAACATAGATGATGCTGGTATGAAACATATAGATACGTTCAAAGTAATACTCATGTCTAGATCATAGAGTGAAAGCAAAATCTCATGTGCACAGCCCAGAAAGTGCCTGGGAAGGAAAAAAGGGGACCCAAGCCTAGCTTCTCTGCTGGTTGAATCGAGGTTAACATGTCAGTGAATGAAGTTAACACTAAAGATAGAGCTGTGCAGATTAGTGTTTCCTCTGGCCTTCTAATTGTGTAAGAAAATTCCATTTCTCTTTTTTTCCCATCATTTCATTTGGAAATTACAGCTGAAAATGCCCAAACATATACAGGGCAGTGAGGCCTTCTTGTCTGCCTCGTTGTCTTCACAGAGAATTCAAATCATATTAACCACAGACCTAGGGCTCAGAAAAGAAAGCTCACTACACCTACTATCCCTTACAAAGCTGCAAAACAGGAACAAAAGCCAGAAATAGATCCTCTTCTATCTGGAAGTTCTAAGACAGTAATGCAGTTTTATTTTACAGCAGTTGTCTATGGCCAGTTCTCTCCATCATCTGTTCTAGACCAAGACAATGTGTTTTAAAACTTGACTTAGACGCCATCTGACACAAGCCCTTTGCGCTGCATACTAAAAACTACATGCCTTTAGGGACCACCTAACATGCTGGGAAGTCCTCAGAGCCAGGTGAAAGTTTGCTGAAAACAGATTGAATTCACCTCTCTAAATCCCAGTTACAACTGCATTTCCACGGGTCAGCTCTCTCCAGGCTCTTACATTAATGTGCAATTAACTACTAAAGTGCTTCACTAATTTTTCAAAATCTTTCTGAACTCTGCAGAGCTTATTTTTGCTCTCTTATGTGCCCGTTGCTAAGGACAGTTCAAAGATTAATGGGATTATTTTTAACTCATTCAATTTCAAAGCACAAAACAAAAAATAATAAAACTCAGCATCTCCACAAAAATAAGGTGAAAACTCTTACCTTTTCCTTAGCAAAATGTTTAAGATGTTATATCAACAGTAAAAGGATAATGGAATAGATCAATAAAAATTACACAGTCCTACATAGATCATATAAAAAACTTCATTACCTGAGGCAGAGACAGCATGAAAGTCCTCCCAATTCAAGCCAGAGTATTCAACCTCTACATGCCAAGGGCTTAATAAAGGCTTTTCTCTCTCCAAAAAGGAAGTGAACTTTGGCTTACAGAATAGAAACTTCTCTGCATCCCACTCCTGCCATCTCTTACTGCTAGGTATTTGAGCCTCAGCATTATACAGCCCAGCCACAGATCTAAATGTAAAGGATCTACCACCTCCCCCAGCACCAAGGAAGCCTTAATGACACCCCCCCAGGATCTTTTAATTCAATAATAAGATTAAATGTATCATTTTTCCTAACGATCACTTTCCTGAAAACTCAAAGACCTAATAAAAACATTCATATAGAAAGATTAACCTACTGAGATAAAGAGAGTTAATACCCAGTGGCTTAAGTAATAGTACCATCAATTAATTCTAATGAACTAATTCATAAATCAAGACATTAACCAATTTTCTAATAAAGCACAAAATTAATCTAAAAAATCAAGATGAATCACTCTTCTTAAAATTCATCTCTCTGTGTGACAAGTATATATGAGTCACATTAAGCTACAAGTATGTATTTCTTGAAGGAAAACAGAGGTTAAGAACAACGAACTAATGAAATTAAATACTAGAGCTAGAAGAAAACTAGAGCTATTAAAAGCAAGAACCCTCCCTTATTCCCCTTCTTATTCTTAAGGAAATTCCAAATTTTCCCTAATCTACTAAAATAGGTAAACTGAAACAGCAGAATATGCTTCATCAGTGCAGTAATGTGTCAATCCCAATAAAACCAAATGAAAATTCTCATCACCGCAAATCTCTCTATCAAAAGCAATGATGGCATTAAAGTTGTGTCATCCCACATGAGATCTGCAGTGCAAACTGGGAACTGCCGAGTTAATGAAGAGATCTGTAGGCAAACTACTGACTGTTGTGTTATTCTTCATTTGCCCAAAGCACATTCTATTCAACTCCAACTCCAAGAGAAAGATGAAACATGAGTTTCACAAAGTAGGTTCTAATATTATCTTCTAGTTACATACAGTGGTAAATATCAGGTACTTGTCTAAATGTGGCAGCAGTATTTGCAACCAATGATGCTCTCTTGGCTGGAATGTGAACTGTCCCATAGACTCATGAATTTCAATACTTGGTCTCCAGCTGGTGGTGCTGTTTAGAAAGGTAATGTAACTTTAAGAGGTAGAGCCTTGCTGGAGAAAGCATGTCGCTGAGGTTGGTAGCTAGGTCCTAATTGCTCTTTCTGTTATAACTGTCTCCTGAAAACTGCAGCGATGTGAAGGAACCATTTGCTTCTACTGACATTCCTTCAGCTATATGTTCCTTCCCCAAAAGGACTATATGTCCTCCGAAATCATAAGCAACTAACAAACAGTTTCTACCTTAGGTTGCTTGGTACATATGTGGATATGTGCATATGGTGATATGTGCATGCATGTGCATACATGTGTATGTTCAGCTTCTTGATATTTTTTAATTCTCACTGGTGGTTTTGGGCAATGGCATTCTTTTGTTTCAAAACCTTTTCTAGTGGTGTCTGTCTTCTCCATTCTGAGTCACTTTCCTCTACCTTCTTTGCCTTTTGCTTTCATTTTCCTAAGTTGTAAGACCAAGCTACTTTCTAGGGCACAGTGTCACTGTTAGATTTTACAAGGTTCATTAACTATGTTCTCCATTAAGGTGGTTTCTTTCAAACCTTTGACAAAAACAAGGAAGATGAAATCAGATGGCTAACATATTGTCCACTGTCAAATGACAGTCTCACAGGAATAAAATAACATCATATGGAAATAATATAAAATATGGTAGGCAAGCTATTTTAATATATAATAAGGTAATAAAAGGGTAATAAAAGAACAGATGGTCATGTTCATCTGAATTTAGGTACTGTTCTTGCAGGTTTGTGAGCTTGCATGGGTTTCCCACATAAAGCATGAGGTTAGATACAAACCACAAAGTTACTACTGAGACTACATCAGTGCAAACAAAATTCCACCCAGAGTTCCATAAAACTAGTTTCCTGCCTTCCCATCAACAAATGACACTAGAAAAGATATAAGGAAGTTCCTTTAAGAGAGAATGGACAGTGCTATACTGTGCTATAACAGCACAGAGGAATGACTATACTCATGAAAACCAATTATGTATTTGACAAAGACCTAGAAGAGGGAGCTCAAAAGGTATAATCAAACATGAAAAGGAAAGGAAATGGTAAGTACCCTGACATGATCCATTCATACTATATACATACGTTGAAAATCATGCTGACCTCTATTGCTGTATACAATTAACACAAACTAATCAAGAAACAAAATAAATCACCCATGATTAGCCACAATACAACTTCCAGCCATGTTGTTCCTTTGTTACATGAGAGAAGACAATTCCAGAATCCATGTGACAGAATATCACACTTCAACCAGAAGCTTTCTGAACAAGTACAGCTACAATGAAGTCCCACACAAAGGTATTCTCTTACCACTGCAAATTGAACAACACTGTATATTACTGCCATTTGTAAACAATTGATTTTATTTTTAAAGGAGTTCTATGTTTATTTCTGAAAGAGGAAAAGGAAAGTTCAGAGAGCTTCATATTTTGCCCTATTTTTCCCTTCCCGTTTTTCCCTATTATTAACATTGTGAATTGTCAGGATGCATTTGTTACAATTGATAAGGTCGTAAATAAGTAAATCATTTATAACAAAGTCCATAGTTTATCTTCACTGTTAGTGTCCTATACTGTATGGGTTGTGACAAATAGAAAGGGTGTCTATCATTATATAACACAGAATAGTTTGCATGTCTTAAAAATTCTCTACAACTTTTACTATGCAGATAGAAATAATGTTTTTATCCTAATTACAAAAGTAAATTACACTTACATCAAAAATGATTAATAACTTTAAAAAGTAAAAAAAAAGCAAAGTTTATTATACTCCCAGCTGACTGACAGAAAATCACAATTTGAAGTCTTTCTTCTAATTTTTTTTAACTCCGAGGTTACCACATGTGGACACAGACTGATTAATGCATATGTGCACATGTATTCTCCATTTAAAACTTAACAAACATATATAGTGTTGATTAAAAAAAACAAAAATTCCCCCAGAATTTTCACAGAGGCAGTATTAAATATATAATGTTCAGCATTTCAATGAAGACCAGCAACTCAGTATATGAACATTTATGATAAGGGATCTGCCTCAGCTTTTATTGTAAAGGCAAAGCCAAGTTACTTGATTGTGGAAGAAATAGCATTCAAGTGAACAAAACCAGAAATAATAAGAGAGTGCTCTAGGCCATTTTGCAGCTAGTATTAATGCAACTCTTCCAGAGCTTCCACACTGCTTGTCCTTACCCAGGTTTCACATCTTCCCGTTAATCTTCCATTTGCCAAGTCTACTCAAAGTGATGAACAGGAAAGACATATTTACATACACAAATATTTTTAATTTTTAATGTTATATACATGAATATAATGACTTTATAATATTTTCAACCCTTAGTCCCAAATCCCATCCCCCCCTTTTCCTCTTGCAACCCTTCATTTCCCTTCCCAGACTCCCTCCTATCTTCAAATCTTTTTGCTACACAAGGAAATATTTTAAGTCCTTTCTCCCCATACACTTAAGTCTCCATATACTAAAAGTATTTTTATGCAGAACTTTAGAAAAATGTCCTGTTATGGTTGTTCTGTTTAAAGAAAACTAAATATGGATTTATTTTAACATTAAGGATCATTAGTTTTCTCAGCTTTTTATAGCTCAAATGACAAGACTTAAGGTTCACTCACTCTTTGGTACTTAGAAATGACTCTACTAATCTCTCTAACCAGAAAACATGTGCCAAAGTTTTCACTCATTTAAGAGACTTTACAAGAAAGACTTTGCAAGAAAGACTAGCTAATACTTTCTAAAGTAGTGATAAGACAGTAAGAAAGTCTTTCTTAGAAGGAAAATACAAGTAGTCTTTCCTCTGAAGCATATAAGTTATTTCCACCATAAGCCTTCACCCCAAAGTTTATATTTTCCCAGTTGTCTACATTTTAGGCATAAAATAAATGTTAGGTACACTAACTGAATGCCCCAGGAAACAGACCCATTTATCAGTATAGAAAGGAAAAATAGAAAACCACCATAGTATCCAAAAAAAAAAATTTCAAAATGGAAAATAAAAATGTGGTGTCTGAAAGCACCCAGTAATACATTAACTTTGCCTCTGAGTGAAAATCATGTGTAAAACTTGATTGCCTATAAAACATTATACTTATAAAGCCAATAGTTTATTAGAAAGAAAAGTACAGCTGCAAAGACATAACCAAAAAATAGAATTATTAGTTCCTTCCATGGTTTCCACAATGTCATTCTATAACGCCCAAGGCAAAAATTTATTGAATGTTTCTGAATCTTGATAAGAACATTGCAGCAAAGAAAGATAACTGAAATACCTTATTCTAGGAAAAAGAACAGAAGAGGAAACTGATTGTCTCCTTCATTTCTGGGAGTCTGAAGAATATCTCCTCACTGGGACACTACTAGCCTCATCCATCAGACACCTAAAAAGTGGTGACTGATAACTATAGTAAAGAACCTTTTAGAGGGTCTGGGGAAGTGACTTGGTAGAGAGACCCTTTCTTCACAAAAATGAGGACCAGAGTCAAGACCCCAGAGTCAGGCAGACATGGCTGCCATTAACACTTGGATCCCCAGGACAAGCTGTTTAACTAGCCTAGTTAACCAGGAAGCTCTGGTTCAGTTGACAGATTCTGTTTACAAATGAAATCAAATTTTTTTTTTACAAAATCAAAGAAAGTATCTGATGTCAATTCTGAGTCTCTATACACACGAGAACACACATGCATGTGCACCCTCACATGTGTGTGCCAAAACACATGCAAGCCAATACCACCCCTCCACACACACACACATAAAATCACATATACAAAGACTCAAACTCAGCAGGTGACAGTGCTTATTGTGCAAGTCTAAAACCCTGAATTCAATCTTTGGAGTCCATGGAAAGGCAAAGGAGAGAAACAGCGCCACAGAGCTGTCCTCTGACCCTCCTGGTGCACCACAGCATGTGTGTACACTCCTACACACACAAAAAAATATGGTTTTAAAAAGAATCTTTTGGTTTTCGCAAACCTATCTCCCTTCTTTTATTCATACAATGCAGCATGCTTCTGTAGAAGCTTAACAAATAAATAATGAAGCTGACCTCGGTTCCTATTGTTCTCTTGCCCCTGAATCAGCCTTACAATAACACCACCTAAGCCCAGTGGTGATATCAAAACTGTTTTCTGAAATCTTTTATTTCATCATTTCCACATGATCATTCTAAATGATAATATCAATATCTGTCTTGATCTTAAAATCCAAAGGCAAGATAATCTTTTAAAATTAAAGTCATACTACAACATTCCTTTGCAAACAAAAAAGGAAAAAGAAAAATCAAAGCTCTCCAACTTCTACCCAATTACTCCAAGGACTTCACATTACACTCAGAAAAATTATGGCTTTTGTTTCCCCACACTAGGCCCATTTTATACTATAATCCCCATTCTGTGTCTGTTTTTCGCCGGCACCTCACTTGACTTTTACTAATCTTCAAGGAAGGCGATCTTAATTCCTGGTGTAATTCCACTGTTTCAGAAACTGAATTTATGTGATAATCATGGCACTGTTGTGAAATCTACTGGCAGTGTTGATTAAAATCCTCTTCATAATAATCCAGGCTAAATAAGGGGTGCAAAATAGAGATAAAATTTCTTTAATCGATTCCATCTTATTTTCAGATCACTTACAGAAATCCTTACAATGAACACCACGGATCTTTTTTACTGTAAAATTGCAAGAGGACAGGAGCTGATAACTATTTCCTCCCCACCAAGGTGTCTTTTAGTTGCTGCCAGAACAGTTTTCTAACAAAGCAATTGTCTAAATTGACCTAAATGGCTTAAAATCATTGTGATGATTATAAGGACCACTGTGCAACGTCCATATTTCTTATTCTTCAAGGAATCTAAAAGGAAATGTGGTTCACTTTGCAGAAAGTGTAGTGGTTTTATTTTCATGATACAAAAGAAATGAACCAAAATATCTGGGTTTAATTTTAGGTCCTTCTTGAAAACATTTCATCACCTGTGAAATAGGAGGCTACAAAGAAGCTACACATAGTGATTGATGCAATAAAAGGAAGCTTCTTACATTAGTCATACTATCTGGTACCTTATCCTACACTAAATCAAAGACTTTACCCCTAAGCAGTCTTATTTAGACTGCCCTACAATAGCCACATAAAGGCATATTTCCTCATCGATGGTACTTCAATGTTGAGCCATGTATCAGTTTTTTGTTGTGATTAATATTTTTAAATGCACTTTTAAGGAACTTCCAGGCTTATTTCTTTTGCATGTTCTTATATTGTTTTAAATACTTTGCATGTCATTAGAGGTTATTGTGTACATACAACTATTTTATAGAGCTATAGTCATGTCTAATACCAATTCTTTGCTGCAGGTGACAAGCTAAATTGTAACCGTAAGTCTTCAAATAATTTCATGTTTTCCATCTTATTCTCGGCTTTGTGCTTATAGTGTTAATTGGATTCTGGTTTTACATAACATAAAAAGGGTAAGAAAATGGGAAAGCCAAATTCACAACCAATGGATACAATCAGAAATGTATTAAAAACTGACCATCCATCCTATGTATAATTAACAAAAGACTTCCTGTGAGAGAGATGCAAGCTCAGGAGTCAGGAAGACAACTGCTCTCAACAACCAAGGTATGATCAAGGGAATCTAAGATGTGGATTGGAAATGTCTCACAGAGATCTGAACATGAATTGATACATCATCCATTCACTATTTACTGGGGCCTGACACTGGTCAAGCACTGGGCTGCATCAATAACCCAGTTAGGCAAAGTCACTGTTTTCTCATGTGCGTTCATCTCACGAGGAGCCACTTATTCTTTTATCCAAGAAGTTTATCTGTTACAAACTGAATCCACTTACTAAAGCCAAGAAGTATTCCCAGTGCTAAAGATACTGCAATGTACTTCCAAGAGAAGTAAACAAATACTGGGGGAAGGCAGTAATTGAAATGAACAAAATTATTTAGTGAAGAGACCATAAGGTGACAGAAACAGGTTTCAGTGTGTGCGGAAGCAGTGAGGGAGCTTAAGTTGAAGGAATGAACATGTGCCTGTTGGGACAATATCTCTAAAGAGGCAAAACTTTCAACACAGATGTAACTGACACGAGGGAGAGGGACACAGAGGTGAAAGACGGGCACGGAAACTCCAGAGACCTGAGGCAGAAACTCCAGTGTGCTGAGTGATCAGGGAGCAGTAAGGGCAGCATCTGGGGAAGGACACGGACAGGCTGTGAAGTCAGAGAAAAGGTTAAAGACTGAAAAATACAAGTGAAAAACTAGATTTTAGTCTCCAGTAACTAAAGCTAATGATCTGATTTACGTTTCAAGATGGTGGCAACTGACATAAAACCTGACTATAACTAGGAGAAGGCACAGTCAGAAGCCATTAATAGCAAGAAGTTTAAGACTCCAGATAAGCTCAAGGTTTAGTCAATGAAATTCAGTAATGGGCTATCTAATTTGTGTGAAAGAAGTTGGACAGCCAGCTCTAGCACTCTAATCTAAAAAGCATATTCAATAATAAAACTGAATGAAAAGACTTTATTACTATGTGAAATTCAAGCTGGTACTTACAAGATACACTATGTACAATAGAGATGTTAGACAAGAATTCAACTACCTGAGTTCTAAAAGGACATTATGTCTTTATCTTTCCTTAATACGTATGATTCATGGCCATTACTCTGTCTGTAAGTTATTCAAACTAGCAGGAGAATATTTCCATGGAAACTCAAGTTAGATGTAGCTGACAGAAAACTAAAAGAGGGAAGAAAGATTCAGAAATATTAGATAAGTGCCTTAAGACCTGTGATTTCACCAATAGGAAAAAAAATAAAAGAATATAGCCTTCAATGAGAAAGTGGAGAGATTGACTTTAGGGAATCATATTCAACCTGATTTGTGTGATGAAGATTCAAGTGAGACAAAGAATAATTTTCCAAGTAGAAACTCCGAGATACTGAATACATCAAATGGCATGCCATCCATTCACAGGTGGTGAGGAAACTGAGCACACTTGATAACATCCCCAGGTCCCAATCTTCACTGAGAAAGACATGCATTTCACTTCATCAAACAAGTCCACCCTTCCTAGTAATCATAATTCTGCATCAAACTGGGTAAAAGAAAAAACCTTTAGTCTTAAATAAAGATGTGACAGTTTTAAATCAAAGCCATGGTATTTAAACCTTTGACATAAAGGTTAGCAATCAATGGTCAGTCACATTGGATGGTGCTCAGTACTTAGTTGATGGAGTGTCTGTCTATGATTATGAGATAGCTTGACATGTTAGCAAACTAAGCTTTTAATTTTAATTTATGTGATACTTGAGATAAGTTGAAAAATGTGAAGAAAATTTTAATAGTTCCCCATCAATATTATGATGCCTTAGATGAACTACATTAAATACTTTTGTTTATGAGAGCAGGTTAAATATTTCATGTTCGGGTTGTAAAATCAAGACATCTGAATGCTTAATGAAAAGCAAACTTATTTAATTTGTAAATGTGATTTAAAGTATTTACAGGATTCAAATTAACTAGGCTTGAACTGGGAAATATTAAGTCATTTAGTTGGTCCTCTTTTAGGATTTTCTGACTGTAAAAAAGCAGTAAAACATCCTCTGTCTTCTCCCCATGGGCTACTTCTTCCCCCCCTCCATGCACACACACTGGCAGGAGGCTGGCATTTTTGAAAAGTCTATACTTCATACATTCTGTGTTTGATGATCTAATCCCCAACTCCTAAAACAATGGTAAGGGATTTTTTTGTTGTTTGTTTGTTTGTTAGAGAGGGGATGGTTGCTTTGGTTTTGATCCTCACCTTCATATTCAATGTCTACCTGTTTTCAGTACTAGTTAAAAGAATTAACTTTTACAGTTGTGAAATGGACTACCTAAAAGAGGTTTATGGATTGAAGGCTTGTTCTTCACCTGGTGGCATACTGGGAGGTGGTAGAGGCATTAGGAGGTAAGGCCTTCTTAGGTGAAGGAGATACAGGGCCTGGGACTTCAATAGGAATGTTCCATCCCTGGACTCTTCCAGACACGCCTCTCTGCTTGCTAGCTGATACAGGGTAAGATGCTTTCAGCCTCCGTGCCCCTTCACCGTGGTTTCTACTTCACATCAAGCTCAAGGCAATAAACCTAGTCCCCAGATGGACTGAAACCTCTGAAACAATGAGCCAAAAAAACCCTCCTTTATATTATTTCTCTCAATTGTTTTGGCAGTGATCAAATTTGATCTAAACAGTACCCAAATAAAATAAAAACTCTCTATCCTAAAATCTAAGTAAGAACATTTATAGCCACTTAGGTCCCTAAACCCGAAGCAATGAAGAAGCTCTTGATTAGGCATATGGATAATTTCTAGCACCCTACAGAGCCAAAACAATCCTGAACAATAAACTCAAGGCTGGAGGCAACGCCATACCTGATTTCAATCTACACTACAGAGAAGCAGTGATAATAATAATAATAATAATAATAATAATAATAATAAAATGTTACTTCCATGGAATAGAACTAAGGGCCTAAATATAAAATCACACAAGTACAACCACCTGATTTTTGACAAAGGTGCCAAAAACACACAATGGAGAAGAGAAAGCATCTTCCACAATGGTGCTGGGGAAACTGGATATGTACATGTAAAAGAATGAAAATTGATCCTGCATGGAAATTAATTATAAGTGGACCAAAGATCTCAATGTAAATCTGAAACTTCTAAAAGAAAAAAGAGGGAGTATACTTCAAGAGATAGGCTTAGGTAAGGACTTTGTGAATGGGATCACATTTTGACAGGAAATAAGATCAACAATCAACAAGTACAACGTCATGAAATTAAAGTGCTTCTATTCTGCAAAGAGGCAGTCTACACAATGGGAGAAAATCTTGGTCAGCTACACCTCTCTCTGTGATAGAGGATTAGAGTCCAGAATACTCAAATAACTCAAAAATTAAACATGAGGAAGGCAAACAGAGAGTTATCAGAACAGAGAGTTCTAAACAGAGAGTTATCAAAAATAACACAAATATCTTAAGATTTTTTTAAAGTGTTCAACCTCCCTAGCCATCAGGAAATGCAAATTAAAACTACTTTGGGATTTCATCTTACTACAGTCAAAATGGCTAAGATCAAGAACAAAACTAATAGCAAATGCTAGATAAGAGGTAGGGAAAGGGAAACTCTTTTTAGTCCCTGTTGGTGGGAGTTCAACAGAACAACCATATGACAATACTACACCATTCCCTGGCATATTCTACAAGGCCATCTGTCATGGCTTGAAATGTAAGTTGTCGAGTAAACACAACTTATCTAAATTGAATCAGGAAGTTGTGGATTATTTAAATAGTCCTATAACATATGACATAATCGATGAAGTAATATCGAATCTTCCCACCAAAAAATGTCCTGGACCAGATGGATTCAGAACAGAGTTCTATCAGACATTTAAGGAGCTAATAACACCAATACTCCGTAAACTGTTCCATCAAAGAGCAAAGGAAGGAACACTACCAAATTCTTTCTATGAAGCTAATATCATCTTAATCCCAAAATCTAATAAAGATACACATAAAAAAGAAAACTATAGGCCAATCTCTCTGATGAACACAGATGCAAAGATTCTCAACAAAGTCTTAGCAAATCGAATTAAAAAACATATCAAAAAGATAATTCATATGGATCAAGTAGGATTTATCTCAGGCACACAAGGTTGGTTCAACATAAGCAAATCAATAAATGTAATTAACCATATAAACCAGTCCAAAGACTAAGACCACATAATACTCTCAATAGATGCAGAAAAAACTTTTGACAAGATCCAACAGCCCTTTATGATCAAAACCCTAGAGACAGTTGAAATGGAAGGACCCTTTATCAATATAATAAAAGCTGTATACAACAAGCCCACAGCAAGGATTATACTCAATGGGGAAAAACTTGAAGCATTCCCGCTTCAATCAGGAACCAGACAAAGCTGTCCACTCTCACCACTTCTATTCAATATTGTACTTGAAGTCTTAGCTGAAGCCATAAGACAAGAACAGGACATAAAAGGGATTCAAATCAGCAAGGAAGAAGGCAAGTTATCTCTATTTGCAGATGACATGATCTTATACCTGAGTGATCCCAAAAACTCCACTAGGAAGCAACTGGAACTAATACAGAAATTCAGCAGGGTGGCAGGATACAAAATAAACATATAAAAATCAGTGGCCTTCCTATATGCCTAGAAAGAAAAAAGTGAAAAAGCCCTGAGAGAAACAATCCCATTTACTGTAGCCCCTAAAAAAAAGAAATACCTTGATATGAACCTAACCAAGGAAGTAAGAGACCTTTACAATGAAAACTTTAAAACCCTAAAAGAAAGAAATAGCAGAAGACATGAGAAGGTGGAAAGACCTCCCATGTTCCTGGATTGGCAGAATCAACATCATAAAAATAACCATCCTACCAAAGGCAATATACAGATTCAATGCTATACCAATCAAAATCCCAAAGCAATTCTTTAAAGAAGTTGACCAAACAATCTCAAAATTCATATGGAGGCACAAAAGACCAGGGATAGCAAAAACAATCCTGAGTAACAAAAACACTGCTGGAGGTATCACCATACTAAACCTTAGTCTATACTACAAATCCACAGTTGTAAAAACAGCCTGGTATTGGCTCCAAAATAGACACATAGATCAGTGGATAAGGGTTGAAGACCCAGATATAAGCCCACACAACTACAACCATTTGATCTTTGACAAAGGGGCCCAAAGAGTCCAATGGAAAAAGAACAGCATCTTCAACAAATGGTGCTGGCAAAACTGGATCTCCACATGCAGAAGATTAAAGTTGGACCCGTACTTGTCACCATGTACAAGACTTAATTCCAAATGGATCAAGGACTTCAATATAAGGCCAGAGACTATACAAACCTTAGTTGAAAGAGTAGGGAACTCCCTCGAGCTAATTGGGCTAGGCCAACAGTTCCTAAACGGACATTACATTTACAGCCATGACAGATGGCCTTTTAGAATATGCCAGGGAATGGTGTAGTATTGTCATATGGTTGTTCTGTTTCTGAATGAACTCCACACTGTTTTCCGCAGTGACTATCATTTTGAACTCCCACCAATATGGACTAAATAGCACAGTCAATACAACCAACACGCAACAGATGGGATCTTGTGAAATTAAAGAGCTTCTGTTCAGATAAAGAGATTGTAACTCAAGCACAAAGGCAACCCACAGAATGGGAGAAAATATTCACTAACCATATATCTGATAGAGCTCTATTATCCAGAGTGCACAAAGAACTTAGAAAACTAAACACCAAAGAAACAAATGGGCGAATTAAAAAATGGGCCTTAGAACTTAAAAGAAACTTTACCAGGGACGAAATTAAAAGTTCTAACAAATATCTTAGAAAATGATCTACATCCTTGGCCATCAGGGAAATGCAAATCAAAACTTCCCTGAGATATCATCTCACCCAGGTCAGGATGGCAAAAATCCACAATACAAACAACACCAAATGCTGAAGAGGATGTGGTAAGAGGGGAACGCTCTGACATTGCTGGTGGGAATACAGGCTCATACAACCACTCTGGCCAGCTGTCTGGCGATTCTTAAAGAAGTTAAAGATTGAAATGCCATATGACCCTGCTATTCCACTTTTGGGAATAACGGGAATAACCCCCTAAACAGCAAAAATTCACCTCGATAGCACAAGCCCGACCATGTTCATAGCAGCACTGTTTACAATAGCAAAGTCATGGAATCAACCCAAATGTCCAACAGTTGACGAGTGGATAAGGAAAATGTGGTACATTTATACAATGGAATACTACTCAGTCATCAAAAATGATGAATTAATGGAATTTTCCGGGAAATGGATGGAATTAGAAACAATTATTTTGAGTGACGTATCCCAGACACAGAAAATTAAGTGCCATATGTACTCCCTAATAGGTGAATCATAGTACCAAACCCACTTAGAGACACTGAAAGACAAATCTCTGTAATACCTACAGTAATTGCAAAGATTATAAATAGGAGGGATGGGGAAGGAGGGCCCCATCAGAAACAAGGAGAGAGGGGATCATGTTACAGCAGAGAAAATAGGCCACCATCAAGGATTGCAAGTAAGTAATGAGACATCTGGTTAAGTTCACAGACTTTCGTTCCTGATCATTTGCAACTGATGGGCTACGATCTCACCAGAAGGGGAAGGCATATAGGCTACCTGATAGAAAGTAACCATTTTGCACCCCCCCCCACCGCAGTCTCCTACTTTTATTCCATCTACCTTTGGATATACTTTTATAATAAGACTCTAATTTAGCAGCTTTTTATCTCTGGTCAGGGGGTGACATCCAATATTCATCAGGATGGAACCAAGGGCATTGGAGGAGCAGCAAAACTAAAAAAAAAAAAAAAAAATCAACAAGCCATAATTCAGAACATCAGAGACTCTATATCAACTACCTGGAACTAGGCCAGCCTAATCTCTCCCCATCCTGAAACTCAGGGAAATTTACGAAGAGGGGGCAGAAAGATTGTAAAAGCCTAACGATGGGGAGGAGCAAAGATATGCAAGATACTACACACAAGTTAGGGCTGAAGCAATCATAATAGGACTTTGTATGACCTACGCAATGACCAACACATTATTGACCCCTCAATATCTAGCATGGACTAAAGGCACTAGGATCTTTAGAAGCTAGAGATTAACAGCCACAATAGTGTTCCTATACTTAAGGAGAACACAAGAAAGAGTTCTAGGAAATGCCACTGAGTCCTTACACCTCATCAGAGAGGAGGACCCAGAGGAAAGTTTGACACATTAAAGGATGCTCCAGGGATGGAGAGGAGGAGGCACTGGGAGATAGAGAGGGAGGGGGGGAAAGGGCGGGGCAAAGGGGGTAGAGAACAAGGGGATCCAGGAAGAGGTGGAGGGAGGGAAGGGACCGGGGTACCTGTTAAGTTTGTATGAGCGGAAATAAATAAATTAATTAATTAAAAAAAAAGAAATGTGAGTTGTCCCCCATAGGCTCATGTGTTTGCATTCTTGTTTGATGTTTGGAAAGATCATGGCAACTTTAGGAGGTGGAGCATGGCCAAGGCAGGCACATCAGAGGGGGAAGGTCTTGGGGTTGATTATCCCTACTCTGCTTTCCCTGGGAGTCTGCTCAAACAGTTTGCAGCTAGCTCTCTACCTCCATGATGTCTGTACTAACCTAAGCAGAATCCAGCTTCTGCCAGCCACCCATGTATTATCCATCATAATGGACTTTATCTCCCCTCTCCCCTCTGGAACCATTAGCCTAAATCTCCCTTTTCTACCCAAAAGTTATATTTGAGTGTTGTCCCACAGGAACAACAAAGAGTAAGTCTTATACCATCCACAATGAAATTCTGCATATAAACAAATTCTTCTCACTCATACATAGTCTTTAAATGCACACTACTGAGTGAAGAAGTCTGAATGAAAAGGTGAAATAATCAAAGATTTCAACTATTCCATATTCTGGGGAGAAAAAAATTCAGAAACAGTGAACAAGATCAGTGATGGAAATGGGTTGGAATGAATGTATGGGGAGATGAATGAATGGAGAAGAGGGGATTTTTAGGCTGGGAAGCTATTCTGTGTCACACTATAAAAATGGACAAGTGACATCATCTCCCAAAACTCGTAAACCTGTGCATCACAGATAGTATGCTAATATAAACTGTGGCTTCAGTTAATATTGACATATTAGTAATTGTTAAGTTCATCGCTTGTAACAAACAATACTAATACAAGATGTTAAAAATAGAGAAAGTTCTATGCCAAAGTGAAAGGATTTATGGAAATGGTGACATCTGAACCTAGTTTCCCTATGATCTTAAAACTAGTCTAAAAAGTAAAGCCAACTATGTTTTAGAAAAAGACTGGTAACTGAACATAAAATTTAAAAGGAAGGAAAAATTCAATCATAATGAAAAATTTAAAAATATAAAATTAAAAAGGAAAAAAATTCAAACATAATGAAAAATTTAAAAATATAAAATTTAAAAGGAAAGAAAAATTCAAACATAATGAAAAATTTAAAAAGTATTAAATAATCCTAAAAATAAATCTGTTTTAAATTCATCTTTCTACTGCCAGTAGTAACATCTCTACAGAGATGGCCGAAGTGCCAGGAACACTATGTTCTTGAAGAACATGAAAGCACAAATGCTTCATTCAAGACATGAGTCAAAGTGAATGGA
This sequence comes from Typhlomys cinereus, assembly GCA_023101885.1. Classification (NCBI taxonomy): domain Eukaryota; kingdom Metazoa; phylum Chordata; class Mammalia; order Rodentia; family Platacanthomyidae; genus Typhlomys; species Typhlomys cinereus. The sequence goes on along the minus strand of JALPQD010000050.1, from coordinate 2,992,147 downwards.
CTAATAGCCTCAAAATTGTTTTGTTGCTAATTATAGTACTTAGAGTTTTCCCCTAATCTGCTGAAGGCTGAAGTCACAGACACTCATGTATAATTCACTCTAACAGCTGCAATTAATTGACACCTCACTCGATTTTTCTGAAAAGAATTCTTCTAAGATAACTACAATCACAAAAGCAGTTTCCTGAAGTTTCTATCCAGATGACTAATCAAGTCTTTAATTTAAAAAGTAAAACTGCTAGGAATTTTGCTAGCAGAGAAGTATCAGACTCTATGTGGTCAATTTTACATTAATATGTATCTAAGGAATCATTTTCTACAGCATGATGATAATAACATTTTAAATAATAATGGATTCAATCATAATTAGTCATCATTAGCGAAACAGGGGGAAGGTTCATATTCTGGTTCATTCTACCATAAAAATGTAAAAGTTGCATCGTTATACTTTGTATAATGTAACACTATTTTTTTCTGAAAAAGTATTTAAAAATTATAAAGATGCAATCACTTCTGTTGGGTGTGGTGGTACATTCCTAAAATCCTGGCACTTAGAAGTCTGATGGAGGAGGGTCAGAAATTTGAGATCAGTATGAAACACACAGATAAACTATCTCAAAATTAAAAAAATAAAATAAAAATAATCTCTTCTAAGATAATAGTTTATATAAACACATTTACATTTCTTTTACTACAGCAAACACAAAGGCTAAAATAAGCATCGTCAAACTATAAAAGTATCTATCCCCCCAATATTTGTGTTTAATTTTAAAAATAGTTGTATTCACTTGTTTGTGGTTTTCAGAGAAATTTTACTTGAAGAGAGACTTTGCATATGCCGGGCAACTAGACCATTATCTCCATCACTTTCAGGAAATTTTTCCTGAAAGACTTCATAGGCCCTTTAGCAAATCCCTGGAAACCATGTGCAGGTATGCTCTGTTAAACAAGCCAAATCAGAGGCTCTCTTAAGACTTCCACCACCACAGAGCACAAGGCAACCGTGTTTTTACTGTTTTAGTGTGATTAGGTAAGGATTGGGGTCTCCACTCCTGCTGCATTGAGAAATTCAGTAGCATGAACTGCGCAGGTAAGTTTTATTTGTGTACATGATCCCCTTCTCCATGAACAGGCCTCCTGTGATTCACATGTTGATTTGTTCATGAATCCTGAGCTAAAGCCAGAACTTCAGAGACATGGGCTATACAACTAGAGGTAACCTTTCAGGATTTCCTGAGGAGAATTTAATTGCTTCTTTGAGCCAAGAAGGATGTGAACTGCAAATCTAACCAAACAACTTAATCAGCAAATATTTGAAATATTGCCAGCAAAAAGCAATCCAATCCTTTTGGCCACCTCACTGCAAGCTATTATTGTCTAATTTTATTACTTTTTAAATTAAGTAAGTCATTAGCATTATATCACCATCATCATTGTGCCTATTATTTACACTATTAGCAAAAAGAAATTATTTTTTTAGGATTTGACAATTTAATAAACCCTCCTGTCATTCTAATACCATCACAGAGAAAAATGGCAAGTTAACACTGTTTCTTGAATTTCTGTCAAGTGAAAGAGATGTTCAGCTTTGTTGAGTAACTTGTCAGTAGTCACACAGTTGGTATAAAACAGCAGCAGCCAGAAGCCAGTTCTTACCCCACACCCATGTCCCTTACACTACACAATGTGACATTTTATGGAGGTATTATTCTGTTGTGTTATGGCAGAACAATGGGAACATTGCTAACTTTCCAACTGATTCACAAGAGTGATGGTTTCTAAAACAACTTCAGCACCATCTCTACCAACGCCATGCTTGTTCAAGATGATGAAGTTGGCCATGAGGACTCCGGATAGATACACCTGCTCTTTCTTCTCTACTAATGTGGCTCTGGGCAACCTTTCCCTAAAGGCCCTTTCCCTAAAGCTTTGGATTTTCTCTATATAGTGATGATAATGCCAGTTGATATGGTTCATGGAGCAGCTATATGAGTCTGATAACACCATAACACCGGCAAAGCAGGAAGTCAATGGTCAGTTTATCATCTGAGCAGATCAATGTTGCCTCCTTAAGGTCTGACTGTGACACTCATCTTGGAAATGTAGCTGACAAGGAACTACCTCAGGTTCCAACAGTAAAGTAACTTGATGACGTTGTGTAGAGGAAGGCACGTGGCCTGCATTAGTGACCCCAGAATTATACAAGCAGGTGGGAATGGACTCAAGCTACAGAGACAGCCTCCCTCACTTCACGCCCTCTTTCAGAGGCAACTACTTGCCTCTGAAAAGAAGGGACTCTGCTAGTCACAGAGCAAAAATGTTAGTTACTGTAATGGTTACTCTTTACTATTGCTGTGAGAGAGCACCCAAAGTCAAAAACATGGAAGAAAGCAAAACACAGGAGCAAAACACAGCCATGTAAGAGACGATTTAGGAGACTTATGGAAGAAAGAGAGATTTATTCAACTTACAGTTCCAGAGGAGAAATAGATATAGTCTTTCAAGGCAACACAAGCATCATGGCTGAAGCTGGCAGGCAGGCAGGCTATGTCACAGCATACCTCCACATGGCTTGAGCATTCCTGGAATCTCTCTCCTCTTATATTCTATGTTCCCATTTATATGGTCCATTACTGGGAGGTTCCTTTGGGATCTAGGATGGGTATAATCCCTTCAGGTGGTCTCAGTTGATCCTTCCAGGTGTGATCTCAGCTGATCTTAGTTAATACCAGGAAGGTCAAGTTGACGCCCAGGCTTAATTATCACAGTTACAGAGCAAAACACAGCCATGTAAGAGACGATTTAGGAGACTCTATCAACTCAAGGCAAGTCAGGAAAGAAGGGTGGCCAAGAGGCCTCCTGTACCTTAACCTTCCATGAAGGTCAACCCCAACTACATATCGTCCTGTAGGGTCAGCAGAGGCTTCACTCAGTTCCTTGCTCCTTTCAGAGGCATTTCCTAAAGCACTCCCCAGCAGACATGCATATGCTTCTGCCTTGAATCTGTTTACAGAGGAAACTAATAAAGAAGAGACACAGGATTGAGAGGGGCCCAGGGGGCTATCAAGGATCTTCATTTCTTCATTCTAGAATACAAAGATAGACTGGAAAGGAAAGATGTAAAAATGGTAGGTATTTTGACAAACATATTTGACAAATATATTAAGAGATTTTTTTTAACATGAAGAAAGAGGATTTAGTAAAAACAATTCCCACCCTGCCATTAGTGTAGGATACTAGACTGAGAGACACTTAGAAGAGAGTTTGGCTTAGTGCCAAGCTGCAGAGAATAGCAATCCATCCAGTCAGTTATGCTGTTATCTGAAATTTGAGACTGGAAGATAGCATGATTGGAAAATCTTGACAAAGAGATAACAGAGAGTGATAACCACTCTCCTTAGGAACTGAAGATCCTCTAGGCTATGAATTTCTGGGATGTTAAATATACATAGACAAAAGAAAAGATGACCACAGAAGGGAAGGATAACTTCAAGGTGGTCAATTAGCAAGTAAGAATACAGGATACTAAGTTGTCCTACAATGGAATCTTTATACTAAAAATTATTCACTGATTATCTGAACTGGTTCCAGTATTTCATCTGGAGACTCAGAGAACCTAGTACAGAGTGGGTGGAGGAGACTTTCAGGAACACGTGACATTAATTGTATCTAAGAAAAAAACAGGGTTGGCAGTAGCTCAGCTGGGAAAGGCTGTGCATAAACTCGACCTGTGTTCTATTCCCAGAGCCCACCTAACAAAAGAAGAGAAACAGCCTTCTGAAAGTTGTCCTCTGACCTCCATTTGCTCCTGTGCCGGCTCTCACTAGCACTTTCTCTCTGCCTCTTTCCTTTCCCTTTCTTTGCTCCCTCTCTCCCTAATAAATTAAATTTTTTAAAGAAAGAAACATTTGTGAGTGGCAGTAGAGAATGGTGTCAACAACAAAGTTAAAAATGATCAAATACTTGAAAAAGTAATGGATTTTGGAAAACTTTCAAGAGAAAACATTTGAGCTTTTATTTTAAAAATAATATGAAAGATTAGTCCCTCTGTTTTAATTACTGACGTTTGTCTTTTTAACTTACTGAGCACTGAATAAAGAATTCTTTCATGAAAATAAACAAATTTCCTCACAAAAAATAAGATCAAAAAGACTAGTTTTATATATTAACATGTGCATTTTAAGTAACCATTCAAAATTTAGTAAAAATGTCCTTGCTTTCTTCTCTAAAACTGTAAATTGATACAAGTAGGTCCCAGCTTTGATTTTACTTTCCAAATACCTTTCTAAATACTTTCTAAATACCTAAACTATAGATTAAGACTTTGGGAGGCATTTAAATATTTCCTTGGTCTTGCAGACTGCCAAAGTTGGTTTGGGTCTGGAATATGGTTTTGTTTTTGCAAGTCTTTTGCTAATACACCAAATACTGCAGTCAGTTTGATGGTTATTAGTGCAACTGATTTCCCATCTCCTACCTATGCTTACCAGCAGGTTGTAAATCCACAAATAGGTTAAAAATTAGGTACATCTGACTCTTAATGCTGGTATGTAGGCTTCCCAGAGGCAAAATCCCAAGCAAAGATGAAGGTGTAACTCCTCCTTGGTTTGCTGCTCCCTTGGTCAGGAGTTGTGCACTACCCTGCTCCAGTTCCAGGTTTCCTTTCCCACCTGACATACACAGCTCTGTGCGGCAGGATTATAGTGTGTTAGAAAACAGTGGAGACTTAACTGGCAGGAATTTTTTCATAGCCAGTTAAATCTTGGAAGAAATGATGGATTAATCAAATATTAACATTTTGCTAGTTCATAAACAATAGGTAGAATACTACACATGGTAGAATACTTTGAACAAAAGAAAAGTTTTTCAATTATTACTCTGTAAGGGGAACAAAATTAAACGGAAATGGAAAACCATGGATGTATAGCTGTTGAATTTCATATTTTGTTATTAAATGCATGCTTTGCTGTATTCAAAAATCAAAGGTCAGTGGCAGTTTTGCTTCACCATGAATATCTATATTTCTAAAGATTTCTTGAGTTTCTAAACTTAGTAGTAGCTTAATGAAAATACTTGGGAAATAAGCCATGCATACTTAAAAGTATTAAATATACTCAAGCATATTCTGAGAAGTCAGTGGGTGAATTTGGTTTGTTAGAAATACTTTCTCCTTGATATTGAGTTTATGCATGTTTTGGAATGATTAGTATCATTTAATCTTCGACAATTAATAGTCTCATTCTCAGGATACAAGAGTTGGGACAAATACCACCACACCCAGCTTTGATTTTACTTTCCAAATACCTTTCTAAATACTTTCTAAATACCTAAACTATAGATTAAACTATAGATTAAGACTTTGGGAGGCGGGAGGGAGGGAGGAAGGAAGGAAGGAAGGAAGGAAGGAAGGAAGGAAGGAAGGAAGGAAGGAAGGAAGGAAGGAAGGAAGGAAGGAAGGAAGGAAGGAAGGAAGGAAGGAAGGAAGGAAGATGCATGGTGTACTTAGAATCCCAGACCTCAGAAGGTCAAAGTAGGATTGGTCTGAGATAAGTCTGAGATACAAAATTAGTTCAAGAGCATTTGGACTACATAATAAGAGCCTGTCTTTAAAAAAAAAAAAAAAAAAAAAAAAAAAAAAAAAGACAGAGCAGCAAAGATAGGAGAAAAGAAAAGAAGAATGGAAGAGAGGAAAGTCACAAACAACCATTTATTAAGTAATTATCTTATGTTTGGCAATTTAAAAAAATTTAGTCAAACCACCTTAAATAAGCAAAACCTGTCACTGTTCTGCTCATCGGGAATGTTTTCACAATTCTCTGGACAAAATCTGGACAAAAGACAAAAGGAGAGAGCACTAGCCTATAAAAATACTATCTCAGATTCCATGAATACAATTTTAAAATCACAAATGCTCCCTTAAAGTCATTACCATTAAAACTGGCCCCAGCTTCAGGTTCCTGTCATATCAGCCCTCGGTTGTAAAATAGGGGGGAAAAAAGAAAAGAAAAACAGTGCATAGATAACAGAATGCCTGCCAAGTTCTTTCCTAGTATCTCCTTTAATTCTTTTTCTTGGGTCCTGTTCAAGTTGTCAGGACTTAAAAAAAAAACTACTATCAGTTTAATACTCTTGGGTATACCCAGAGACTTGACTGAGATGGCAAGTACCCAAAAAATATAAATATTCCATTCTGAAGCTTCCTTTAACATTAACATGCTACTTTTAAACTTTTCCCACAATATACTATATCATACATTTCTCCCACACATGCTAATAATTAGTGATTTTTTATAAATTAAGATAGAAATTATTACTGGATGGTTTTATGAAGAGTTCCACTGCATTCCAAAATGTCAGAAGAAAATGACAAATGCAGAGATGTCTGAAGGGCTTGTTTGCTGGCACTTCACAGCTCCAATGTGTGGTGAGAGCTGAGCCACAGGCAGGTCACGTCATCTGTTCTACAAGGAATGACTCACAACACTCACTCACTCAGGCTTGGGCTCTGTCCAGCTTGATCATTTGAACATTTCTCCCCAGCACATAGTAAGTGTCCTTTTGTAAATGAAAGGACCAGATTTCATTAATTCCCAAATATTGCCCTCAGCTCTCACATCCCGAGATTCAGTATTAATAAAGAATATTATTAATATAGAATTTTAATTGATTTGGAAATGAAAATTTATGTCAGTCTTTCTATATGTCTATATATTTTAAGGCATTTCACACATGTGTGCAATTTAGTCTCTTTGTATGCACTAGTCTGTGACTTTGATTCAAGCATAATCTAAGATTCATGAGAAGAATTAGAAGGCTTTTCTTTACACTGTTATTTTATGAATGATTCTTTTATAATAAAACTCTCCTTGTTGCTGGGAAACAAATAGAAATTGTGTTTTTGTTATATTTCTATCTTGTTTGATATTAGTAGTCACTCTATATTACTTATGGTTATTATTTCAACTGATATCTTCATGCATAATTTTTCACTATCCTTTTGTCTCTGTAATTAAAGCTTTTTTTTTAGTTAAAGCATATTGAGTACTAATAATCCCGCTTTCCTCCATCCCCCCTCCCTCTCATCTTCCTCCTTTCCCTTCATCAATCCACTCTTTCTACCATCCTGTCTGGCCACTTTTATGGATTCCAAGGATTCCCTCTGGCTTGTCTACTCTTGTGAGGGTTCTCTATAGCATACCAAGTTGCCCCTCTTCGGGCCATCCCACTGAGAGGGGTATTTCCTTTCATTCATCCAGCTCTAGTCCCTAATGTTTCCACTGTATGTTCTTATCTTTCTTCAGTTCCTCATAGTTTATGAGGGCATGTTGGCATTTCAATCATTACGTGTGTCTGGTAAGGACAAGTTTCACTGCAGTGAGTTCCTGGATGCAGCAGTCCTCCCTTGAACAGAATGTCTTATCTAACCATGGACCTTCCCATCTTCAGGTTCTTACAATCTCACCATCCCCTCTTCCACAAGCCTCAGAATTCCCTACACTTTAGGATGAGGAGAGATTAGGATGTCCTGATTCTGGGTGAGCATTGGCGGGTGGCAGGTATTCTGCATTATAGCCAGTCATTATCATCCACTTCACTGTTCTTCTATTGTCCCAGGCTCCCCTGTCAGGGGTTGAGATTTTCTACCTCTCTTGTAGAAGAAGACTTCTACACTGAGTGCTAAGTGCTCTTCAAATCTTTGAGTATAATAGTAGCTATTTACAAAGCAGTTTGGTGTACTGTCTTCCTACCTACAGGTTCATTGGCTGTTTTTCCTTATTGATCTATTTCCTTCCCTTTTTTAGGTTCTTGTTCTAGTTAACAGTAACAGAAATGTGTTCATTCTGACAAGCAGGTCTTGAGTTCAATTAGAACTCATAACATACTCAAAAGCATTTCTTTTAAATGCAGCATTATTGTTGAATATTTCCTTTCTATCCAGTCTGAAAAAAGTTATTCTCTTTCCTTAGAATTTTTAGTTTATAATTATTGATATGGTAGTGCTTATATCTGTTATTTCTTTGTCTCTTGACATGCCTCAATAGTGTCTTATATTCCTCCTTTACTACTTCCTTTACATTATTTTGCATAGTTTTAGCACTTATCTGTTATGAAAATTAACATTCTTTTGCTACCAGGTAACCATACTATTTTCTTAGTAGCTGCCCTAGGAATTACAATGTAATGTCTTAATTTATCATGGCTTAACTCAGGCTAATGTTGGCTTAATATTTATAAAATACAATAGAGTTTCCTTCTTTCCTTTTCTTCATATGTCTACATACTGAATATTAAAAGGTGATATTATATTAAGAAATCTAATAATTTTACAAATTAAGAGAAAAAGGGGATAATGCTTTCATAGAATCTTTCACATTTGCCCTAATATTGCCATTCTACCAGTCTTCTACTCTTTATCCTTCTAAAAGTGGGTTTAGCACAATTTTCCTACAGTCTGATGAGCTTCCTTGAGTATTGCTTTCCAGCTACACTCATCTGAAAATGTCTCTGGCATTAATTTTTGAAGGATAGTTCTGTTGGATGTTGAATGTTAATTGACAGCTTTTTCATTTCCTTTTTTTTTTTTTTTAAATTGCCTTCTCGCATCTGCTGGTTTAGGTGAAAGGTCATTCCGAAGCACAATTTTTCTTTCCCATATGTGTTGTTTTACTCATTTCACTCTCAAGATTCTCTCTGTGTCTTTTCCTTTAAACAGCCTCACTAGGACAGATCTATCACTGGGTCTCTTTGTTTCTGTTAATTGTGCTCCATTGATCTGTCTGCAGTAATAAATTAATCACGGTGTTCAAGAGCTTTGGAACTTTTAGAGAATATTTTTAAACGTCCTTTTGCCCACATCTCTCTCCATTTTCAACAAAGCTTATTCCAACATACGCAATAAGTTTCTCAAAAGTCTCTTTGTTTGGTATCTTTGTTATACTCATTAAATATTTAATAAAATATCTTTCTAGATACAATATACAAGATACACAAAATGTCAGTGATAAAGTTATTGCCATGAATTGCTGTTCGCAGTTTATCATCCTTTGACTATTTTCATGTTATTACACAGGACAGAGTTAATAAGGTGCAACAATTTCTGAAATATTAAGTAAGGTAGTTGTGTCATTTTATAGCAACTTGTGTCTAGGTTAATAACGAGCATGAGAAGAAATTTTATGTAATTTTATATATAATACATTTATTAATATGTGACTAATTTATGCCATTTTTTAAATTAGACAAGAAACTTTTAAAACAAGAACATTATTGTCTCAGAACAAGACAGTGGTTAAAATCTGTACTGATTAGTGATAACTCTCAGTTTGACATCTAGGAAACAAGCCCCCAAGAAATCTTGTGAAGGATGATCTAATTATGGTTACCCTCTAGAATGTCTGTGAAACATTATTTTGAAGCTATCAATTGATGTGAGAAGATTCAAATGTAGGCAGGACCATTCCTGATGCAGGGGATCCTGCACTATGTAAGGTGAGGAGAGCAAGCTGAGCACAAGCAATCATCTCTGCTTCCTAACTGTGAATGAAATGCAACCGGCTGCAGATGACAGACTGTGCTTATGGATTGTGAGCCACAAGAAACCGCTTCTTCCTTAATTTCTACTTGCCAGAGTATTCTAGTATAGAAAGAGCAGTTAAAATCTTCTAGAAAATTGTGTGGCAAAGACAAATTTATTTATCCTTAGGATTCAACTTCCTCATCTTCAATTCAGAGTTATCAATGCCTATGTATTAGCATAGGATTACTGTGAGGATCACTGAGGTAGCATATTTAAAAAACTCGCAAGGAGGGGCTGGAGAGGTGGCTCAGGGGTTAAGCCTCTGCCTTGCAGGCGGAAGGTCCTGAGTTCGGATCCTAGACCCAATGTATAGACGCCCGGGTATAGACGCCGGGCGGAAGCAGGGGCGGCCTGCATTTAAAGTCCTGGTAGGGCGGAGCCTGTGAGTCCCGGGGCAGAGTAAACAAGGAGGAGGCAGTCCATGGTGGTTACCGAATTCGTCCATGGTTCTACACACACATACACGCATACACACACACACACACACATACACGTGCACAATTGAATAAAAAAAATTTTTAAAAAACTCGCAAGAAAAAATGAAAAAAAAAAAGCCCATGGAGATTTGTACATAATTATAAATACATTCAGATGAGAAGCGTTTACATGATCCTTTTAAAATACTCTTAAATACAGAAATATCATATCTCACCTGACAGAACAATAGATAATATTAGCTTTTATGTACTTAAACCAGCAAAGAAATCAGACATTAGACTAAAAAAAAATCAAATTTTGATTTCCAACATTAATGACACTACAAATAAAAGGCGATTTTCATCATGTTTAAAGTCACATAACATAAAATTTTTCTATTTTTTGTTGATATAAGCTGGCAGACATGCATCAAATTACTCAGACTTATAAACAGTAATAAATGGAGCAATTTACATGATTAGACACATAGTCTAGACTCAGGGACTTTTGCCTTCCATTTACCTGTCAACTGTAAAATGCTTTGAAGAGTCTCATGTTAATTTTTGCAGTAACAGCCATAACAATTATTATTAGGTGCTTACAAGAAATGTACATTGCATTACAACATGTGTGCACAAAGAACACCAATGAGACAATAATAGACTTTTCTACCAAGTAACAGGGTCAGGCTGCCACCATGATTTCAGTCAAAAGGTCATAAATAGTTAAGCCTGAACATTGAAAAGGAAGAACCTGAAGGTGCAATGTAAGGAACATTTTCTCATGATCACATGGTAGTGGCTAGGGACTGCTACCAAAACTGAACCTTTCCTAATTTATTATGCTTTTCCCAGGTTCATCTATCTGCTACTTAATTGATTTACAATAATATGTGTATAATTTTGGTCATACAAGTTTCTCTTGTCAATAATAATACAGCACATAATCAAGATATGATTTGGAGTGTTTCTTACACACCTACATTCACTTTGTTTTTCAACCTGTACTAAATGCCTACCAGGTAACAGGCACTTTTGTAGACACCAGTTAAAAGCTTCAAGCTGAACTCTGGAGTTCAGTAGGCAGAAGATTGTTGAGTTTGCTGTGACCCTCCCTGCACCCCAACTCCACTGGTCTGGTGAGTCTGCTGATGCTGCTATCAACCATTTTTTTGTGCATGTCTTTGGACAAAAATCTTCTGGGATAACCAATATTTAATTATTAAAATGAAAATGATACTATCAACCTTCTTCATAATATTGAAAAAATACAAAAGATCATGCATTTGAACATGATGAACAAGATCTTGAATTAAGGAATGCAAGCCAAATTTGAATCCAAACTCATATTTATTTATTTATTTATTTTTCTGCTCATACAAACATAATAGGTACCCCATCCCCTCCCTCGCTCCACCCCTCTCTGGACCTCCCTACTCTCTCCCCCTTTTTCCCTTCCTCTCCCCCCTCCCTCCCTTTCTCCCAGAGCCCCCTTTCTCCCTGAAGCACCCTTTAATGTGTATGTCAAACTTTCTTCTGGGTCCTCTTCTCTGGATCTCTTCACTGAGTAAGGACTCAGTGGCATTTCCTAGAACTCTTTCTTGTGTTCCCCTTAAGTATAGGAACACTATTGTGACTGTTAATCCCTTCTAAGGATTCTAGTGCCTTTAGTCCATGCTAGACTTTGAGGGGTCAATGATATGTTGGTCATTGCACAGATCATGCAGACAAACTCATATTTTTCTTAAGAATTAAAGAAGGCAAAAAAGTAACAAAGAGCCAAGTCACTTTGGAGGAAGTCAGTGCCATTCATTTGACTAATACATAAATTTTAATAAAGGAAAACAATGACAAATGATATCTCAACTACCATATAACATATTATTCCTCTGTGATTTTTGAAGCAGAAATGCAAGTTTCAGACCATTATAACTACAAATATCTCTGTAAAAGTGAGGAGAATAAAGGCCTGTTTGGTGTTGAACAGTGTCTCTCCAATACTTATGTCTGCAAGCTAAGACAGACCTGGATACTTTCTCCCTACCAGCTAGCTTTCACGGCACCAAAAAAGGCTATGCTGACTACTAGAGGAGAAAGTCTTACCCACTTGTAAGTTCTGTGACCTATAATAACAACAACCCTGGAAAGAAATGTCTGCTGGTACAAGAGCAGCATGTATATTTACAAGGGAAACAATCACTTTCTACTTAGATTTAAAGCCTGCTCTTTAGGAAGGAACTTATGTCTGTTCTTACTACTAACCTGACTATGGATGGGGAGGTCAGGGTCCTAGAAGAGAGCAAACTACTAATGTTCTGTTATATGGATGGATATAAAACTGCCTTCTAAATATTTATCTTAAAAAGCATAGGTCAATACAGCTCTAACCTACCACTGAGAAAAGAGGAATGGAAAGAATGTTAAGAGCCAGAAGTTGGAAGGAGTCCTGCCAATCATCGTCTTCTGGACCTGACAAGGCATTTATACCTGTGAACTCATTGCAGCTGTGCGAACCGGTACAAGTTCTACACAAGATTGGGCTTATCAACATTCTGTCACAAAGGGGGGAGGTCTCATAAATCACCAACCCTCCCTTAGATTTCTTTATAAAGTCTTACAGTAAGAGGACAACACATTCAGACAAGGAGATCACAGGAGGCTCAAGATTGCAGTAATAAACCAATATAGTAAAGACTTCCAGGAGCCAGATGAAGCTAGAAAAATGCAAGCAAGGATTTCTTCCTATACTCTCTCAGGAACATGGTTCTGCCAACACCTATACTAGAATTCTAGTATAGAAGTATTCAGGGACAAACCACCAAGATCGTGGTAATGTATCATTGCAGCTCTAGAAAAGCAACATAACACCTAAAATACAAAACTTAGGTTGGTTAATTTCCAAATGAAATATAATACATTTGATATCTAAAGTGACAAAAGCATAATTTCCCAAATTACATCTGGTGGTATGGTACAAAAACAAAAATTTAAGAAAGTGCTATAACATGAGATGCAAAGACATGATTAAGAAAACCAAGTACATTAGTCAAGCACCACGATATTTCACAGCTCAGTTAATATCAGCCTTGTTTTCTATTTCATAACTTTAAGAAGTCTACAATGTAAAAACTCATAATTTATATACCAAATCTACTTCACGATAAAGCTAAAAATTAAGAACTGAAGTATCAAAATTGCTCATTTTATAAGTATGCTAAGATTAAAGACCCAGTCCATAGTGAGTGGTACCTCTCTCTGCCCCCCATATATATGAATGTATATTTCATTCTATTTATGTATTCACTCACTATATAGTCATTTAATATATATTAATTCAATATATATTGAATTATTTCAATTGTTTCAGCTTCTGTGAAGAACCCTGATTAATATACAATCATACCACAATGACATAAATGTAAGGATAAAGGAGTCTGATCTCAAATAATCTATTTAAAATCTTTGTCACACTATAACATTTCAGTGTCAGACCCTGCAGTATGATTGTTCAGGTTCAATTTTTAGTTTTACCACAAACTGGTTGTATCTAGTACAAGTGACCTCACCTTTCCCTGACAACTTTCTTCTTCTGAAAACAGTAACAAATATATGAGGTAACAGCTTTTATAAGAATTGAGACCAAGCCTCACCTGACTATGTACAGGACATGAATATAAAGTAAATACTATATGGGGTATCGTGTAGTACATGGAGCCTCAAGTTTATTATGTACCTCAGGGTGACCCCAAACTCCTGAGTCTCCCACCTGTACCTCCCAAGAGCTTGATTACAGGCTTTGTCACCATGCTCAGCTAATATTGCCATCATTTTAATTTAAAACTGCTTTGTCTTAAGAGTATTTAGGTGTCTGTTCATGCTACCCTATCAAAACTGTTACACATTCAAAAATCCTTGAAAGCTACAATCGATACCCTTAAGTTCCTAGTCGAACAAATAAAAAAATTAAATCTAAGAACATCTATGCTTTGAAGGTGTTTTAAGGTAGGCTATCCTAAGACCTTTTCTATACCCCATGACTGCTCTCAGAAGCAGTACAAATCATGAAGGTATCAAAGTTTTCTAAATTATAGGAAAGAAAGTTGTCCTTGCCACAGCTACTTATTCTCTAAGCTGCTGTCATAGACAGTATGCATCAGATCACCTAAACCTGTGCTAAGCCACTGGGTACTCTATCCTAATGAGATAAAATGCAAAGTCTACCTGTGGACATTAATCTAGGGAAGATTAGTGTTGTCAAACATTTCTACTTTAGGTGAACACTGTATGTTAAAGTCTAAATTCCAGGGAATTGAGAAGTCAGTAAGAGGAAAGTAGTCACTTGAAAGCTACTTTACCAAGCGCAGTGCTTTCCTCTTTCCAACTCTCTCTGCTCCTGACATTTACTGAATGAGGAATTGACCAGCACAGCAGAAGAAAGGCACACTCAAATTCCAGTGCTCCTTGCACCACACTGCTACCCTGCTTCCTCTAATCTGAATCCTGCACTCTCTAAAATATTTCATTTTCTACTGTTGGACATACATATGAGCGATCATGTGTGTTCATCCAGAAACATCAAGAGTAAAGAGTTCATCAGCAGTAATAGCTTCTGTTTCCAAGTGTAAATAGCAGAAAAGGAGCTTTAAATACAGAAATGAAAAGGCAAGAGAACAAAACCCAACCCAAAATGATCTATAGTTTAATTTCCTCTTTCAAAGTCATTTCATTTGTATTAAAGATCACTGAAAACTCAGACTTAATAACCTTAAAATATTGTACAATGTGTCATTTTATGATCAGTCTTTCTAGTCCTCAACAATTTTTCTATCACCCTTGACAGCAAGAGCACTCAAGCTTCAGATCTCACAACTCCTTGAAACATCAGGGCATCATGTCAAAGTAGAAGGTTCCTAAAAGAAGGTTGTAGATAGGGTTACAAGGGTCACAGACTACTAAGAAGTATTGTTGCAGTCCGCCTGCATGGTTGCTGATAAATGACCAGAACACAGCTTAAGGGAACAAGGAGTTTACTTTCTTATGAGAGTCCAGTTACAGTTCATAGTCCAGCTTGATGGGAGAGCATGCACCAACACCAGGGCTGAGGGAACTGGCCACCATAACAGCTGAGAGATGGACAATCCTTACTTGCCAGACCAGCATGTCTGGCCAAGTATACAGAAGGATGCCAACACTCTCAACCAGGTTTCTCTGATTTATCCAGGGCCTAATCCCACCCACCATGGGCTGGGTCTTCCCCAGCAGCTAGACAATCTCCTTCAGGTTTGCTCTGGGCTTAACTCAACTATCAACTCTCTACAACTGTGCCCAGAGCTCAAACCCTCAAAAGTCAAGTTGACACCTGTGCTTAACTATGACAAGTATTATATATTATGGGCTCAATTATATACCCCAAAATTTGTACATAGATCTAATTTCAGTATTTCTCTCTCTCTCTCTCTCTCTCTCTCTCTCTCTCTCTCTCTCTCTCTCTCTCTCTCACACACACACACACACACACACACACACACACACACACACAAATATATATGTTAGGATGAAACCATTGGGGAATACAGTATGATTAGTTCCATTATATTAAAAAAAGACACTTGTACATGGATGGGGCACAGAAGGAAGAAAATACAAAGACACGGGTAAAGACCTTTATCTTCAAGCCAAAGCAAGAGCCAAAAACAGATCCCTCCCCTGTGACCCTCAGAAAGAGTTCTATAACACCCAGAACTGTTGGTTAATATCTTCTGCTGTTTAAAACACCTAGTATTAGAGCAGTGGGGCAGTAGCAGGTGGTTTGTCTGAGATGAAGACCAGATCAAAACCCTTACCACTGTGTCTACCAAGCAGCCTTTTGTTTTCACCAGAGGTTCTTTCTCCAAAACCTTTGTGCTTCACACTTTGGCCATCACTCTCCCTCTTGCCCTCTTCTCAAACCTTCTGCATGGCAGAATGGAATGACAAGGAGATCATGTGAACTGCAGGTCAAAGCAATAACTATTCCACATTTACACACAAAACTTGAACTTTGATGACTTCTGAAGGAAACTGCTACATATAATGCCTATGTCAAATTCTTGTGAGCTCCATTCCCACATAATCAACAAAACATTTTGAAGTACATGTCCAATGAACTCAAAATATCAGAGAGAGAAAGAAAGAGTGGGAGAGAGCAAGGAAGGAAGAGGGAAGGAAAGAAAAAGAAAGGAAGGAGGAAGAAAGAGAAGGGAAGAGAGAGGAAGGAAGAAAGAAATCTTACAGAACAATAATCAGCTATTATCAACTATTACCTGAGAATGCCTAATCAAAATGAGGCTCTCTCATCAAAGACATTGGCAAAGATATTGAATTTTTCATTTCTGTTTCTTTTCTATGCCTATCTACACTGTAACTTCTCAGTCTACTCTTCGCTATTTAGCTTATTTCTAGCTAAAGGCCCAATTGGCACCTTTGCTCCCTTCACTAGTGAAAGAATTTTCTGAGAATTTAAAATATTCCAGAAATGACTTGACATTGATATATCACTATATGTTATTGTACAACTTACTATTTACAATCTGCCACCTGATGACACCTCTCTTGAGAGCATCAAATATATCTAATATTTGATTGTATTTATTGATTGTAGCTTGATGATTTTCTGTCAGTCACTCAGTAGTTGTTATGAGATAGCATTAGACAAGGTCTCGAACCTCTCCAAAATTATATATGAATAGAGAAAGGAGAAACTTTTCACTTCCCAGTAAAAACTGCAATGAACAAATAGGGTAGAGACATGCTGAATAAAAATGCATAAGAAAATAGCTGCTGTTTCAGAAAAGAGAGCCCCAAGAAACATCTCTGAGAAAAGAAGATATTTGATTTATTCTTAGTAACTGAAAGGGGAATTCTTAATAACCAGGGGAAGAGCATGTGTAGAGCCCTTGAGATAGGAAACTTGCATGCTTGAAGGAATATAATTATAGAGTACATGACATAGGTTTCAAATGACCTATTAAGACAGGTTTTTCAGAAGATGTAAATAGCTTCAATGTAGGTAAGAAATGAGAATGCAAGAGAAGAAACCAAGACTATGATGTGAGAAGTTCTGGTGGAGTCCAAGGGAGAACTGATAATGCTTAGGACCATGGCGATGAGAAACCCAAATCATCAAGGCCAGATGGGAGTTACCTTTGAGAAATGTAACCCTCACGACTTGTTCATAGACTACATGTGCATAGGGGAAGTACCAGATGTTTCTCTTACTCATGTAGAAAAGCAACTTGGGATATGATAGACAGATCAGAATTGCCTTTGGTTATAAGTTTTAGGTAATTTGTTACATAAAATGTTTGCATTTTAGCTGAATCAGCTTTACAATTTCCATACAGAGTCTTACTTATTAGTGGAATATTCTTTTGATATATTATCAGACACAAGGGTAAATCCTAAGTTAAGTAGATGGATATGAAAACAAGGTCTTCATTAAAGAATTGTATGTACAAAAGTCACTGGTTTATAATTGGTATCAACCTATAAAATCAATGAAAGCACCTGGGAGAGTTCTCATTAAAGAGAAGGCCCTTCCTTATCCTGAGTAAAATCTTTAATACAGCAAAGAAAAAGGTAAAATCTTACATATAGAAAAGAACTACATTTGAAGGGAGTCTTTAAAAAAGTAGCACTGTAGAAAAATAAAGGAACAATAATTATAATATATAGGTAAAGAATAAATATACATCAACAAGAATGCCAATACAAAATCAAGGATCTAAACAAAGAAATCAAGAAAGGAGAAATTCAAATGAACAATAAGACAAAGTGATCTTCCCATTTCTAAGAATTTCCCAGAAAAGCTATGAAAATAGAACAATGTCACCCTGGGATATATTTTAGGAATCCTAGAAGTAAAATCATACATTAAAAAGTTACTCAGTCCCTACATTGTCTCCAAATTAATGTCCGCCACCCCCACATCTTTGCATGTAGCAAATCGGTCTTATCTTCCTGAACATAGCATGATATTATTGTATTTATTTCAACTTACATATTGGATGGGGCATATAAAGTATAATTGTAATATTCTGCACATTTCAAAAATGTATGAATTTTTATCTGCTACAAGTATCACACAAACACAAAAACAAAGATAGTTCATGAAAAGCCTACCTTCCCTAATCGCAGTGAAAGGCGTTCCTTCTTCCTCCTGCAGCCTGATCACCTTCAAAGCGACAAGCTTCCCATTTACCCTGGAAAGACAGAACAGATGAAAGCAAATTGGTGGACATTTGCTCCTAATACACTTCTGACGCTGATAACTTCCTTGAATTTTCTATTTTTTTTAAATTTTGCATTGAAAACATCAGTGATCCAACTACACTGCCACAGTAAAATGAATTTCAGTAAAGCTGGAAATTTTATATCCTTAACAGAAATATTCACATTTAAATATTCACATTCACATTGGCCAAAATAGAACTAGAAATTCCTACGGTTCACTCTGTTCCTTCCAGAATGGAGTTCCTATTTAGCAAAATCACATAACAATTCTCAAATTAATTAAAAACCATGCAGTCAAAAAAAGTGATTCTCTTCCTTTGTTTTTTGGTTGAAAAGTCTTTCTTAATCTTACATCTAAGACAGGAACTTACCACCTGAATTCATTCTCTCTCTCTCTCTCTCTCTCTCTCTCTCTCTCTCTCTCTCTCCTTTCTCTCTTTCTTTCTCTCTCTCTCTTTCTCTCAGTTAACACTCATTCCCCCATCTTTCCTATTTGTCAATAAAAGCCTTCTAAAATTACATTTCATCTGGTTGTGCTTTATATTACAGTACATCATCAAAAAAGATGAATGCTTATAATAGGATTATTCAAGGCCTGTTCAAAGCAGATGATACTTCCAAACACATTCTACATGGGTATCAGCTTTGTTCAAAATAAGACTATGCTATGGAAATAACTTTTTAAATTTTTATTTACTCTGTATGTGGCAGGGGGACATGCATTGGTATACATGTGGCAGTCAGAAAACAACTTGCTGGAGTTGTTCTTTCCTTCCACCATATGAGTTCCAAGGATAAAACACGAGTCATTAAACTTTGCAGCAAGCACCTTTACCCACTAATCATCTTAGATCAGGGATAACTTTTTATCCAGTCAATTTTGTCAACCATTAATATCAAAGACATAACCACCTCTTCTTGGTCTTCTTGGTTGCTTTATTTTCTATATTTACTAGGCCTAATAGCATACTTTATATGGTTTATTTGTTAATTAAAATATTTTAAAGCACATGTCAAAATGTGACTCATTCAAGAAAATAATAAATAAAAAGTGAATCTTCCTTTGGATGCCCAGCTCATGTGTTCTCATGCCAGCACTTAGCATTGTTCAAATAAACCTTCTGATCCACAGATTCACATATTTATACATATATGTATCATGTAAATTAACTCACATATGCATGCATATATATATGCAGAGTAGATGCATATATAAATGATGTACATTTTGCTCATATGACAATACATTTTTGTGACTTCTTCACACATGCACAGAAAATGACATTTCATTTTTGAAAGGTAACAGGCTACCTACAGACCTTCACAGCACAGTCTCTTCAAAATCAGAATGTGTTCTGTTTTGCATCCTTTTCTCCTGAATTCATCACCTTGACTTTTCTAATCCTGTTTATGCTCTTCGTTTTGCCCTTTAGGGCTGAGGGAATTCTGGCAGGCTTGGGACTGCGATGCAGTCAGTGCTGACATCTGCACAGACTTTCTCAGCTCAGCTGAGCTCATCACTGACTCCCAAGGGAGGCAATAACTGCTTCCAGGAACGCCTTGGAATTTTCCCCTCATTTACAGACATTTTCCCTCACCCATAAAACACACATGCACAACCTTCTTCCCACAGAGCCTTGGATTCCCTGGAGAAGCATTAAATTGTTCATACCAGGAACTCGATTCAGGAACAGAAGACCTCATGCTTCTGAAGACTAAGTACATAAATGGATTCTTGGACCAAGAAGTTGTGACTTTGGCACACTGAAAGCAGTGGGGCCCTTGCACTAATCACTGCTCACATGCAACTGAACACCTTCCAAGCACTCTCGTGAACTAACTTGCATCAGTTGATGGTGAAAATACTTCTGAACTTATGTTCTATGGTTGCATAAACAAGTAAAACCCAGGTTTCTGGCAGTCTAATTATGAAATTTCTGTGAGTTGAGAATCCAAGGGTCAAGTTTTTCATAGGCCATAATCATCAATAAGTGCTGGCATGGAGATGTTATATAACATATCATTAGAACTAAAAATTTCCTTGAAGTGTATACCACAGTATAAACTCAAGAAGAATTTCCTATTCACTGGTATCTGCCCAGTACCTAGAACACAATATGTTTTCTTGAATGAATACTGATGCTGTAAATAAAATGGTGCTTTCTTCCTCATATATGCAGAGTAAACCTAGAATGCGGCATAAAAACTGTTAAACTACTTCAAAAACTTTTGCAAATACCAAAAATTTTATAAATCTTCTAAGACTGGTTGTCAGAACTCTCTCTCTTTTCCTTTTTTTTACATTAAAGATGCAGAAAAGACTTCACCTCACTGAGGTTTTAGAAGTTGTACACTGTTTTGTTAATTAACCTTTCTACACCCAACAGGCATGTTGGAAAACACTCACCATCCTTTAATCAGGGGAGCACAGAACGCTCCCTTAGAAGCTCATTCCTCTCCAACTGCTTCACTGGTTTCCCACTAAGAAGTATATTGATTATCAAATTGCTCTTTAACCTAGGAGTCACTTGGACTTTCTCCTTCTTAATTAGTTTTTCTCTACATGTCTGGACACTCACCAACTGCTGAGTCCCCAGTTTCAAAGCCTAGAAAATGCTAAGTCACCGAGTTCACCTTTGAAAAAGGCACTTTTGGGGTAAAAAAGATAAACTATTATTTTTAATGTTCTCCTTTGTGTATGAATATATATATACTAAGTTTTGTGTATATGTATGAATATGCACATATCCATATTTTAAAACTTTTTATTCAGCTGAAATAATTAAAATTCTAAGCCACTAATTTACATACTCAGTTTCTTAAAGATATCATATAAAGATAATTGTCATTCTATGAAACAAAGATATTTCTTCAAATTATCCTTTAGATTTAAAATCACACTGTAATGAATCAAAACATGCAATTAAATTGTTGATTTAAATAAACACAGAATTCCAAAAAAATTTATTGCTGTTTACAGGAAAACATTGAAGATGCTACTTTAGTAATTCTTATTAATTAAATGAAACACTAATGAATAGGAGGCAATCAAGGTTTGATTGCCAGTGGAGATATTAATTCAGGTAAATAACATGTTAAAAAAAGAATATATTTGAACTTGTATTAATATCACCATAGAATACTCCATTGAAGACATTGCCCACTTTGCCTCCCATTACTAAAGCCACATAGACACCCATTTAGTTATTTTTAATCAATTTATTTACTTTTTTTTTGTGTGTGTGTGTGTGTGTGTGTGTGTATCATACAGCACTGTGTGTCCCTGTGTAAGACCAAGGGTGACTTCAGGAATCATTCTGGATTGCTTCTACCTCCTTTTTGCTTTGTTCTGAGATTTTGCAGCCTCCACACACCATGGCCTGATGTGCAAGCCTCAGGTATTTCTGCCTGGTGTTTTTACATGGGATCTGGGATCCAAATTCAAGACCTTCTGCTTATGAGGCAGAGTCTTAACCTCTGAACCATCTCTCCAGCCAGCCAGCCAATCTTTTATTTCTGAGATTCTCTCACAACTGCTGTTCCCAGCATGGCCTCAGGGCTAGATTAGCTTTAAATGCAGGGATGACAGACACTACTTCGGTTAGTGTGCTACAAGGCCTGAGGTGCACAGGGCAGCCAACGCAAGAATAACACGCACAATGAGGACATCTCTGTGCACTTAGGACATGGAGTTGCCAGGCAGAGTCAAGCTCAATCAGGAGCTCACTTTCAATCTGGTTCTGATCACAAAATCAAAACTCTCACCAACTTTAGAAACTCTGTCCATAATTTGGGGTGACTCTACATTTGTAGAGACAAAATTTTCCTGAGAGGGTAAAGACGAGTTACAACTGCTTCAAATAAAAGGAACAGTCTATTCACTTTTTCATCCATTTGGTCATTCAAAGTTCTGCAAACCCTAAAAAGGAAAACTCCACACTTTGATCACATTTCCCAGCTTGAAAAGATGATGCTCAAAAGAAAATTTTCTTACAGATAAATGATTCTCAAAGGAATGTCTAAAAATTGTCTATTTCATTAGTTATCACAAATTAATAAGATAACAGTAGAACAAAACAAAATCACAAAAATTATCGAGGTCATCTTTGAAAATAGTTTCCATGTGCTAACACACAAATGAAGTTATGTCTGGAAGATATAGAGGAAATTAAAGCAGTATACCTAAAAGGAATTTAATATACTCTGGGAAACTTAATATATTCTGCCTCTCTCATCCATTATGATTTTGTCTCAAGAGAAACTGCCAAGGAAAATAATACCAAATGAAGACAGGTACATTGCTTTGGTCCTGGTTCCTGATATACAGGGGACAGAAAGAAATGTGACATCAGGGAAGAAGTAATGAGAAGCTGCAATACAGCAAGAGTGATGATGCTTGGGGCACAGTTTATAAACTTGGGGCAAAATTATCAAAAATACTTAGAAAATTTATACTATTAAAGATGTGTAGAATGCTCCTTATCCAGCATTATACACATTTCAAACTTTAAGCATTCTCATACTATCCTTATATAACTCCAATTTTCATTAGCATATGAATTGGAAACCACCTCAACATCATTTAACTATTGCTATTCTGATATATGCTGTGCTGTCAACTATATTTTGAGGGAAAAAGCAGAATAATATTTCCAGATAAACTGTCACCAATTGCAATTTGTCCTAATATTTATCAACATGACACAGATCAAAATGGAAGAAGGTCCACAATAGTTTCTATTTAGTATATTTCTTTCTAAATCCAAGACAATGAAAACCAAGAGCAGTAAAATAGCAATAAAGTCTATTTATTAGGATATAACTAATACAATATTGGAGGAGTTAAGGCAATAAGGAAAGGATATAACTAATCAGCAACTATTACCTGTAAAAACACATCGTTATTAAGCCTAACTCATAATTTTAGTTGTTTTAATCAAGCATACAGACTCATAATTTTTGAAACAAAATTAGTTTTGAATATTTTGAACATAATAATGTTCCTATCAGAAAATAGAGATGTGTATACTCCCATGATTACAAGCTGACCAGTTTTGTACCTTTACAAAAATAAAATCTGTCAACAAAGAATATTAGTATTACTAACTTGAAATTAGTAGGCACCTCAGTAACACTAAAGTCTTTGCATAGACAGAAAGCTCTTTATTGTCTGTCTGCTCTATAGTCTCAATGCCCTGGACTTATTTCCTCAAACCCATCCAAGATTATCCAAAGTATTTCATTCTTTCTCTATTGAGACAGTGTTCTGCCATTAAGATCTACTCTCTGCTTCAAGTTCTGAATCCACAAACCCTAATCCAAATCCTCTGCTATGAGACAACTCTTCACCGAATTAAATTTTAGCATTTTGTCTCTCACTCAACAAACACTAACCGAGGGACTATGCATGCCTAAACACTCATAATTATGATAGTTACTCATGCTGATCTTGCCAAAAAGGGTAAGTACGGAGTTCTCCTCATGGACCTTACAATTATGCCATCTCTAACTCACCCTATTTCTGATAGTGAACCTATAAAACATGATTCAGATGTGTGGACTGTCTCTAAAAAGACTAAAACTTGTACCACATGCTCACACCTCTACTGCAGATTCTGTTTAGGACAGGTGCTGGCTGCCCCTTCCTTTCTGCGTCCTCATTCTCAGAGGAATGAGAACACTCCACAGCAAGCAGCAGGGCAGCACTGCTTTTCAACACTCATTCCTGACCCCGGCCACATTCACTGCCTAGGAGCTTTGACTTCATTAAGCCATGTTCTGTCCCCACTCCCTCTTTCATGTTCTCTCCATGTCCAGTCCTTGCTAATGCCCTTCTCTCATCCAGGCCTGCTGGGATTTTGCCTCTACCATTGAACTATGCAGAAAAATTTGTGCCTAGCACGGTTTCATGCACGCAGACTCAGTAGTGAACAAATGAGTCAGCTCCCTACTTCATGAAAGAAGTACTGGAACAGTACTAGAATCTTTACTGTTCTGGTTAGTTAACCAACCTCTTTCAAATCTCTCCCAAATGCTCATAACATTCTCATCTACCACTACATAATTAGAACATCCACCAGTGATTAGTAAGCCAGCAAATGTACTTATTAGTAAAATTAGTTCACTAGCCCACTAGTGCTAGAACCACAAACTTAACATTCTAAATAGAAAACAGTATCTTTCAAATATGATATCTCTTTTTCAAAGCTTGGTCTCTACTTTGCAGCTGCTCAAGACTCATCTGAACAAGATTCTGTTGTAAATGTTCACTGGAGAAGTGAACAGAAAGGGTGTACAGAGGAAAAATCATCCCAACCTCCTCAGCCATGGTTCATAGAACTCATTATTTTCAATTTTAGGATATTTCAAGGCTGCTAGTGTCTACAACTTTTCATGGTTTTCCAAGAAAATCAACAGTGATGAAATAATCACAAGTCCAAATTTCTTCAAAATTCATCAAACAGTCATACAGATCTCAGAACAGAACTCCATAGAGAATTAAAGTACAATCAGACATCTGATAATTTAATTATCTATATTTGTTCTGCACTTTGGGGCCTAAAACTAACTCTCCTTGGTTGCAATGACACAAGCAAAAGAAAAGGTAAGTGCACCTGTCTTTTGCCATTTTTTACACTAGTAACATCCTGTGTGTGCACTCAAAACCTAAGCTCATCTGGAGCTTTCCTCATGTCTCACTGAGGTGATCAGTGGGCATCTACCATAGTGTCTGGCAGCTCAGTTTTTAAAGACATACCTCATCTACTGCCGTACCATGACCTTCTGCAATATCTGGACAACAGGTTGTACACATTTCAGAACTCTGAAGAAGAATATCTCCTAGTTGCAAGGAATCATTTTAGAGAGCAAGAAGTAACCTGAATGTAATTCTTGAGATTACCAGATAACAGAGCAGGTAAGACAGCATCTAGCAGCCCAAATACATAATGAACAAAGGTAACCTTCTAAAGAAAGGTAAAGCAACTTATCAAGGCTGAGAAATGGAGGAAATGAAAACATAGCAAAAGTAGACAAAGCGCCGAACACTGATCAGTGTGGAGGTGGACAGCACATGGGCCATGACCTAAGAAAGGACACAATGCCTGAAAGAATGGACAGGTTTCATCAGAAATAACTGTAGCTCCTTTTGATTAGGCCTTGAGGGCTCACACACAATGTCACTATGTTAATTAGTTCTGTAAACACACAATTTACAGTCACAAAATACAACACATGCATGTACCTGTAGGCACTGAAAGTTAAGAATATACTGATGATGTAAAGGAAGAAAAGTACTAAATATGAAAAACAGTAACCACTGGGATTTGTTTTTGTTTTTGTTTTTCCCTAGTTCCATTTTCAAGCACACTTGTCTGGAGAATCACATTACCGAGGTCTCAGTGGCTCTGCATTTTACATTGCTAGAGAAATCACATTTTCTCCTCCTAAGGTCAAGTTGCCACTTCAAATGGATTTTTATTTTCAGCACCTTTTTTTCCCACCAAACGGAAAGTGTGTGCAAAGAGCAGAAAGAGAGATGGATATGCTTTTCAATGGCATCTCTTTCCCCCAGTCTTGGATTACTAAATAGGTCTCAACTAATTCTTTCTTCTATACCTCACACTCTATGTAAAAATCAGAGTCAAATCCACTCACTGGTGACTTCCTTTTTAAAAGTCTAACTTCAGCACTACAACCCAACAAGTCATAAACTGGGATTAGAGAATGAAATCTGATGCTCAACCTTACAGTATCTTAACCTTTATAATGTCCTCAATTCTCTAGCAAATCCACAAATGTTCACTTCCTCTATCCCACGCACACACATCATCATAGATGGAAGTCAAGTTCCTACTGTCAGAAAAACAGCGCATCTAAAGAAAGGAAAT
Organism: Typhlomys cinereus; assembly: GCA_023101885.1. Classification (NCBI taxonomy): domain Eukaryota; kingdom Metazoa; phylum Chordata; class Mammalia; order Rodentia; family Platacanthomyidae; genus Typhlomys; species Typhlomys cinereus. The sequence goes on along the minus strand of JALPQD010000050.1, from coordinate 2,965,995 downwards.
GGGGCTGGAGAGGTGGCTCAGGGGTTAAGCCTACGTCTTGCTAGGCGGAAGGTCCTGAGTTCGGATCCCAGATCCCACATATAGATGACAGGCGGAAGCGGTCGTCTGCGCTTCTGGTCCTGGTAGGGCGGAGCCTGTGAATCCCGGGGCAGAAGGAGGTGGAGGCGTCCATGGTGGTTCGCGAATTCATCCGTGGTTCTACACATACACAGACACACACACATACACACACACACACACACAGACACACACACGCACATGTGCACAGTTGAATAAATAATAAAATTTTAAAAAAATTTAAAGAAAGGAAATAAGATACACCAAAAGCAGATCGCTGATTCACTTTGAGGCTTTGAGGGATTCCCAAAAACTCACACTAGTGTTAATCACAGAGCTCTTGTATTTCCTATAGCCAAGCAAAATTAAGTGAAGTTTGGAACAGCAAGATAAAGCAATCAAAGAAGCCTTAGAAAATTATTAAGACAGTGGTGTCCAGAATTCAGAGTACTCTCTACATATTTTAACGAAGAACAAAACACATACACACCTGCAGTTTATGTCACAACCAATACAGCAAACCAGTGTTTTTTCCTGTGGCTTTTCTACAAACACAAGTAGAAAACTAACAAAGAAAAATGCACACTAACATTATAGAAACACTACAAGACTGGACCATGTCAAAAGAGCCATGAAAGAACTCTTATTTTCTTGAACAAAAATGACATTATTTCCATAATTATGGAAAAATGTTAAATATTTTTGAAATCAAACAAAATTCTATCACACAAAGCCACATTTATTTGTTTTGATTTAAACCTTCATGACAAATGGACTACACAATGGTACAATATGGATTGATAAGTACCTAAAACTCAAAAACTATACTCCTAAAAATGTCACTAAAAATGGGCTGTCTCATAGGCAAGTATGGTAGTGAACTAAACCTGACTCTACTAAATATAAACTGTAAAAAATTACCTGCAATTTTTATGTACCACGAGATCAGAACTAAAATTTCTGAAACTATACTCCAAAATAAACCATTCCTATATCAAGTTGACTTTCACTCATATTTTGTCACAGTGACAAATGGCTAAGAACAAAACTCCTCATCACACTTTTTCAGATCAGAACATTGTTAAACATTTTCCTCAATCTTACATGTGACATCTATTTAAGTTCTGTCACAGATGCTAAAGAGTAAGTTAATACAGATGAAGAAGTAAAGGAGGTAATTTGGACAGTTACAGACACATGTATACAGAAACCAACATTCTGACACGTGAAAAATACTACTATCATAATGGGTGTCAAAACTACTGCAATGTGGGATGGAAAGATGGCTCAGTGATCTTGCAGCACAAGTAACAGGACTGTAGTGTGTATCCTCAGATCCCATGTAATTGCTGAGTAGGGTTGACAGCCTAATATAATTCTAGTCAAAGTCTCAAGCAGAGTTTAGTACAACCCAGAGCAAGCTGACTAGCCAAACTAGCACTCTCAGAGAACTCTTGGTTTGATTAGAGAAACTGCCTTAAAAAGAATAAGGTAGAAGAGTGATCAAAGATGATTAGATATCAATTTTAGGCCTCCACACATATACATGTATGCACACACCTCACACAAATGTAGACATGAAAATTATAATGAAGATTATTGCAATAAGGGATAGAGATTTAGGGCTCAATTCCAAATCAAAGAAGTATGAATTACCATCAGAAGCAAGTTGGTAGAAGAGCTCTAGGGAAAGGGGGGAATTCTTGCTAAGTTTGCTTGGAAGGATTCATGTTGGGGAAAGCCAGGTTTGTGGTGTGCTCACACACAAATTACACAGGATTCTTGATAAAACTGGCCTATGTAGCCTGTCAAGGGTAAGTGTCAAAAAAATACTCAGTCAAGAAGACTTAGAGAAGCCTGATTTGGAAATACATGCTGTCATACGGTTGCAAAGTTTCATGGCATGGTTATGACTTGAATTAGCCTTAAAGACAGAAGTGGCTGTAGTCATGTTAAAAAGAGAGATAATACACTGAGATATACAGATATGTAAAAGTATGTTCAAAACTACAGAAAGCAAAGCACAAAACATCAGGAGAAAACTGTGTGTGTTCGTGTGTGTGTGTGTGTGTGTATGTGTGTGTATGTGTGTGTGTATGAATGTTTGCATGAGTGTGTGAGAGAATCAGATGGAGAATTCAGATTAGAACTTTGAAGATAATAATCAGTGGAGAAAACTTAAATATGTATTTCATTTGAAAAAAATTAAGTATGTATTTCAAATTTTAGCAAATAAAAAAAAAGTTACTGGATTCAAAAAACACTAGATAAATTTTATAAGAGGTCCAGGTTAAATAAATAACTATAACAAATTAAAATATTTTATAAATTCTCAGCATGTCAATCACTATCAATCATTGTAGTTATATATACATAGTATAAAACATATGACAGTAAACTTTGATAATCGCAGCAGAGAAATCTAAACACAACTTGCCAAGTTCACCCATGCTGTTCCCAGAACTTTCTGAGAATTTACCTGTGCATGCAGAGCATCAGCAGGTATACATAAGTGTACAGGATATGTTACACTTAGATAAAAATACAGAAATATAACTTTAAAAGTGAAAAGGCCCTGAAAATTTGACAAGAGCTTCAAAGGACTTTCCTGTTATAGTTCATGGTTGCAAAGTTTCATGGCATGGTTATGACTTGAATTATCCTTAAAGACAGAAGTGGCTGTAGTCATGTTAAAAAGAGAGATAATACACTGAGATGTATGTGGCAGGGATGTGTTACAGATGGCAGTCAAGAAATCCGAGTTTCTCTGTGGTACATCTATACAATGGAGTACTACTCAGCTATCAAAAAGGATGAATTACTGGAATTTGCCAGGAAATGGATGTCATTAGAAACAATTATATTAAGTGATGTATCCCAAACCCAGAAAATTAAGCACCGTATGTACTCCCTAATAGGTGGCTCCTAGTACCAAACCCACCCAGCCCACCTTGAGACACTCATAGGTAAATCTATGTATTAACTACAGTAATTGCAAGGATTATGAACAGGAGGGATGGGGTTGGAGGGCCACATCAGAAACAAGGAAAGAAGTGACCATGTTACAGTAGAGAAAATAGGCCTCCATCAAGGACTGCAAGTAAGCAATGTGACGCCTAGTTAAGTTCACAGACGTTCGTTCCTGATCATTTACAACTAAGGGGATATGATCTCACCAGAAGGGGAGAGCATATAGTCTGGCAGATAAAAAGTAACCATTTTGCAAATGGGTGATTGACCCCTCCCTCACTGAGGTTTCCTACTTTTATTACATCTACCCTTGAATGTGCTCTTATAATAAGACTCCAGTTTAACAGGTTTTTGTCTCTGGCCAGGAGGTAACATACAATGCCCACCAGGATGGAGTGAAGGGCATTGCAGGAGCAGCAAAACTGCAAAAGAAAATCAACAAACCACAATCCAGAACTTCAGAGACTCTATATCAACCACCTAGAACTAGGCCAGCTTAATCATTCCCCATCCTGAAGCTCAGGGACATTTGCGGAGTGTAGAGCAAAAGGATGGGAGGAGCAATGATATGTAAGATACTCCATACAAGTTAGGGCTGAAGCAATCATAATTGGACTTTACATGCCCTGCGCAATGTCCAACACACTATCGACCTCACAAAGTCTAGCATCAGCTAAAGGCAACAAGATCCTATGCTTAAGGGGAACACGGGAAAGGGTTCAGGGAAATGCCACTGGGTCCTTGTACGTCATCGGAGAGGAGGGCCCAGAGGAGAGTCAGGCATGCACAAGAAAGGACTCTCTGGGAATTGGGGCAGGAGGCACTGGGGGATAGGGAAGGAGGGGTGAGGGGAGAGGGAGCAGGGGGTTTGGGGAGGAGGAGGGAGGGAGGGAACTGGTGTACCTATTATGTTTGTATGAGCTGAAATAATAATAAAAATGTATTAAAAAAAAAGAAACCCGAGTTTCTGATTTACTCAAAATTCCATTTGAAATTGTCCTATGTTTAAGGTACAGCTTTTATCATAAGATTATTTCTATGTTATGTGTAAGGAACATGAAAGGGTCATAAAAGAGTGTCCCACTTCTAAGTCAATGGTCAGCTATAAGAATAAATAGTCCATTTCTTGCTTGATGGTGTTGGTGAGCCAGGAGTTATGCCTGCCACATACACAGTATGGGTGCAAAAGAAAGGGTAGTAAGAGAAATGGACACTATGAGAATTTGGACTGAGGCCCATAGAAAAAGGCATCAATGAATGGAAGCTCCGAAACAATTTATCCAAAGCAAGGTGTGTATAGGGGTTGGGGGGAGACTGTGAGTGTTCTATTCATGTCATCACTTTTCACTTCATGGAAATAGTTTGTTTGGATGGAATGAGAGACAAGAAGATATAGTGTCAAGACAGAGTTATCTAGGTCAGTGGAAATATGGGCAAATGACTAAAGATAAGTGACAACATAACAGCAAGTTTGAAAATGACACAAGAAATGGACTATTTATTCTTATAGCTGACCATTGACATAGAAGTGGGACATAAACACAGACTTTTAAAACTTCCTGCCACTAGCAACAGAAATTAAAACTTGGATCTGGAATCGCACTGACTTGGTCTGAATTATAGCTGCATCATTCAGCTATGTGATATACCAAATTTGCTATCATGGGTTTCAGTTTTTTCCTCAGTAAAATAGGTGAAATTGTATTATTTAAAATTTTTTCTATAGGATTTTCAAAAGAAATATATGAAAGCAGCTGACATTGCATTTTATATGCAAAATAAATGAAAACTGAACATGCATTACATGTGGGACAACGTGTTTGCTCATGTATTACTCAAAATAATATGAAGCCACACACTATCCTAGTTTTACAGGTATGAACTAATGTTAAAACGTTCTATTCCATAGTTCTAAATTACAAAGAGAAATGAAGTCACAAAAGAAGAGATTCACAAAAGAAGACAGCTATGAAAAAGTCATGACCAGCACCCCTGAAAAAGGAATCAAGAGCAGAGCTCCATGCTGGCTCCACAGCCGTCTAAAGCAAAACAGCTAAGGGTAACTTCCGTATAAGCCTAACTCCTGAAGGAGGTAAAGCTGACAATAAAAAAAGAACTACTCAGGAGCTATAAATTGTCGAAACAAGAAAGAGAAGACATCAATCATTTGGAACAGTGAAACACAATTCAACTGGACAAAAATAGGGTTTATCCTTTTTTTTATTTCATCGATCATTTCCCGCCTATATTTCTACAGATGCCTCTGTACATACTTAATTCTTTCTCATTTGCTTAATGCTAAAACACCTCTTCCTGCCTCACCTCTCAGAGATTCTCCCAATCCAGAATAGTGGCTTTTTCCCTGCATTTTTTCACTCTCCTAAGGCTTTACCTCCACTCATTACGCAAATGAAAAAAACTGAAAGTTTCTTAAATGCAAAATGTCCTGTCACCTTTGCCAAATGCCCCTGACCAGATGTTCTAAACATTTGACTTCATCATGTCCTGTCTCAGAAATGCCTTCCATACCTTGTTGGCTTTCTTGCTTCTTCTCTAAACATTCTCTGATATTTGTTTCTCCCTTCATCCAACTAGAAATATTAGTATTATGTTGTTCATCCTTTCTATTTTATTTAGAAATGAGTTATACCCCATTCTAATGTTGACAGTCCACAATGCTGCCCCTTACCACAGTTGCTGATGGCCTCTACCTTGTAAGAAAAGGAAGCTGAATTATTGTTGTTCCTCAAAAAAAAAAAAAAAAAAAAAGAAGTGTCAGTGTTTAGTCTATCTTTTCTCATTAATAGTCCTGCTTCCTCTGGGATCCCAATAGGCTTCATTTGTGAGATAGCTTACTTTTCTCAGTATCTCAACTTCCCTATACTTTGTCCTAAGAGATTTGATCAGATATTCAAGAAAATCCTCTGCTTCCTCTCCAGCTTCCTGGGGGCCTCTTTGCCTCCTACCAATACTGACTGCTGAATTCACTCTTCAGCAGCAGTAACTGGACCAATTAGGAACATGAGTTACAAAAGTGCTTTCAAGTATTAACCAAAGTGCCTAATGCTTACATTTTTCCTAATCTCAGACTAATACTTGAGATCTGTAAGATTTAAATCCTTGAAAATAGATGGTTAAAAACTGCAATCCCAAGGACCATCTTAATCTTGGTACAGAATTAGCTTTTACATTTTTTCAAGGATTTGTTTATAAAGAGAAATGTCTGTTTCCTTGGAACTCTAAAAGGAAGAACATATTTCCTCAAGAATTGACCATAAAAGTATGACAAATGTCTTATGCCTGAGATTTTTCAAATAATTTCCTTTTCGGCTGAGATTTTTTTAAGCTTACATATTTTGTTTGATCAAAGACAATGACCTCAAATCAACTTTCCCATCTTTAGATTTTACATAAAGAGATAACACTCCTTTCTTGATACCGAAGCCACAAGCAAGAGCTTGAGGTTGAACCTCTATGGCAACCTAAGCATATTTAGAGAAGCCCCTCTTACCTACAACAATCTTCATGTAATTCAAAATCTCCAGTATAAACTGTGACTACAATACAACACTGCACTGGATTACTCTATATAATTAATCAAGCCTAGATTTTTCAGGGGGTCGACATCTCTCCATCATTAATCCTAAGGGCATAATATGCTTGTGTTTGAGTCCATAATAAATAGAATGTGAACATTTGACTAAAATTACTCATTTTGCCTTATTAGCTTTGAATTCTAATAGCACCTGATTTCACCCGAAATCCTAAGCTTATTAATTCTTATTTCAAATAGCCAACTTTGAAGCTGTACTGAATTTTTCTGAACCCATTAGTTAAATCATAATAGGCAGGGATGTGAATAGGTCACCTGAATTTTAGACTGATGCGTTTCTACTTCACAAAAATCATAAGGTGTAGCTTTGAGGCCTTGATGTACAATATACCAATCATATTAATGTGACACGAAGTCATTAAAATTAATGGTGAGTCTGCATTAAAGTCAATGACAATTAAAAAGAATTTAAAAGGTTTCTACATATTAACTGAAATGAATGTCTTGTCCCAGAATAAAATATCTTAATCTAAATTTGTTGAGAGGTAAGATATTCTATAAAGTTTTGAAAAGCACAAAGCACAATATATAATTGACCACATAATGAAGATAATATTCACAACACATATAAGCTAGGATTGTGTCCAGAAAATCAGGAAGTAAGTTCTCTTCTAAACAAACACTTTAACCAAACAGAATCTTTGATCTTATTAATAGTGTCTCTAGAAACTTCATGGGATTAATTCCAAAAAGTGTTTAGAGAAGATAATTGAAAGAACTCTATGTAAAAGGTAAAGCAAAACTTTTAACTCAGAATAAAACCCAAATCTACTTGAGGTTTTCAAATGTCTCAAAATTCTTTGAGGCTCCTCATTGTAAGGTGTAGTCTGTGTCCCTTATTCTTGTATCTGCTTTCTATGAACACTGAATCAACAAAGAAATAAACAGGCACTCTCCCTTTAGGGCTAAGAATTTAAATTAAAAAAAAAACACTAAAATAGTATAAAAACATAACATAGTAAAAACTCCCAAAGTTTTTCAGCACCTTTTGGCCTCTACCAGAGAAATTTATGAGTGAGTCGAACTGGAATATCTTTTTAAGTACTTACATATAGGGCTCAGGATATGGCTTAGGGTTTAAAATATTTTCCTCATAAGTAAAAGGACTTGAGTTCGGAACCCAGATCCCATGTTAAAATGCCAGGTGTAAATGGCAGCAGCCTGCAATCCCAGTCCTGGAAAGCTGAGCCTGAAAAACTCCAGAACACAGCAATAAAGAGGTACAACAATCCAGGATGATTCCCAGTGTTATTCTTGGGCTTCTACAGGCACACACTCAAGGGTCCGCTTATACATGCGTGTACGTGCACACGTGCACGCAAGCACATACACACAAAGAAATTATATATGCATTCATTATATATGTATATATAATATACAGACCTGTATCTATAGTTCATAGTTTTTATATATAATTACTTGTACCTTCTTAAAATTTGACATTATATATTGTGTATATATATGAATACATATGATGCTGCTTTACTACATCTTTTATTTTAAGGATACATGCTAGAATATGGGTCAAAGTTATTTAATCTTTATTGTATGAATGAAACAAAATGAAATTTACAAAAAAGAAAAACATTGGCAAATCTCATTTTCTGTATCTTGGCAGTGCTGTCAATTTTTCAGTGGTCTTTGTCTACTTGGGTTATTAAGTACTGGCGAAGGCATATTGCAGACTCCAGCTACTCCAGGGGACTCCACCATGTCTTCTTTCAGCTGTGTCACTTTTTGACTCTTCACATTGTGACAATTTTTGGTGGATACATACTGAAGATTGACATGTCTTCTTTGAGAACTGACCCAATTATCATGATACAATGCCTTTTTTTAATCCATGAAAATCTGAACTATTAGAAGCATCTACTTAGTTTAAAACTACCAAGGCCACTTCAGCTTTTGTTATTTTGTTAGCTTGATGTATTTTTCTCTGTCCTTTTCACCTTTAATCTGAATCTTGACATTTAAAGAGTTTCTTATAGACAAAGAGACTTAAGTCGTGTATTTATTCATTTAGTCTTTTAATTGGCACATTCAGATATAGTAGGATTTATTTATTTTGGTATTTGACACACACATCTATTAGGTTTTAACTATTTTGATGATAGTATCAATATATATCATGTCTATAATTGTTTTGTGTTCAGTGTAGTTGTCCTTCCCTCCTGCTTTTCTTGACTCCTGATAGTAATTTAGAATTTTATACAATGCTATTTTATACCCTCTTAGTTAATTAGTTCTACTTTCTAAATTTTTATAATGGTTGACTTAAAATTTGTAATGTGTAACTACATAAGAGAGAGAGAGAGAGAGCAAAAGAGAGAGCGTGTTCAATTTTTCCCTCTCAAACCTTGTAATTACAGACATGTCTGTCTTCTGATTTGGTTCATTATGATTGCTCCATTAGATGACAGGCCCCTAAAACAATGGCCTGTATCAGTTTTGCTCAAAACTCCTGCTTAATAAGTAACTTGGAAGAAATGAGCTCTTCTAAATAGATATTGCTGTATATATTCCTTGTTTAGACCATAACTTACTATTCATTGCAAGATAATGTCATGCCAATTTACAGGAATTTTTTTTTACAATATCTGTGGCCTCTATCCACTAAATGTCCGTAGCATTGCCACCGCCTCCTGAGCTATGAAAGCCAAAAATGTTCTCAAACAGTATTCAATGTATCCTAGTAGGCAGAGACATCCTGCATCCTAGCATCCTGGTTCAGCCTAGGTTTGCTGCCACAATGAAGTGATTCGAAGATGTGGCTGTGCTTTAAACTGTTCTCAGAAGCTACCTAAGTAACTATAGGATGGAGATTATAAGAACTCTGACATTATAAAGTGTAATCATTTCATTTCAATAATTGAATTTTTTCACATTTACTATTACAAAAGAGTTAGTGGAGACTAACTAATCAAAAGATCAATTAACTGCAACTGAAATACCTAATAGAGGCCAATGAACTTACACACTATAAAACATACATTATTCTAATACATTCAAATATAATAATTGAAATCATGCTTCCTATCTAAATAATAACCATGCTGTCACTTTTGTCAAAAGGATTAGGCATTGTTTGTTTTATCTGCTGCAAGCTAAATGAAACCAGCTGTACCAATGAACCAAACTGTAGAGTCTGCATTCTTCCTCCAAAGGAAGTCAGGCCTGGAGTTCCCAGTTTGAGTTAAAACCAGTGTTTTTAAAGAATGAAATTGGCAGATGTGGGTGGGTGGACTATTATGGGTAAAGATAAGAACCTTGTTTTCCTACTTTTCATTATACATAAGGAATGCAGACCTAAAAATCTCATGTGGCAAACCTCATCGATTACATTAAAAATCCAGTTTTCTTCTTGTTTATTGTTGCCAGGTTTTGTGCACAAAATTACAAAACAAACACTGGCTGTGGCATGACGTAGTGCCACTATTTAAATCTTAAGAAGACACTGTGGCTACAGTGACCCCCAAGTCTGAAAGGCATCAGGGTAGAGCTAGTGAAAAAAGAAAGTAGAACTCAGAAGCACAGCTTATTAAAGTGATCAGATTTGTGTCTCCTTTGCAGCCATCTGTACAGGTGATTCCTGCATTCCCACCCTCTGAGGACTGGCAGCCAACAGGACAGCCCAGATGTCATCACTGAAGACCAAAAGCTTCGAGGAATCTGGATTGTAATGTTTTCCACTTGAGAATTTCCAACTTGTACAGTTCTTCAAACTCCTCCTGAGATGTTTCAATGGAGATGACCTTGAGAGCAAGCATCTTTAATCTCAGGAAAAGCTCTGGAAAGGTGGCTAACTGCTGCTGCCTGCTTCTTGCTGCTGCTTGTTTTAATTAACGGCATTTCTTCCCTCTGTTTCTCCTGGGGCTCTGAAGGGCTCTTTGAAATGCATTTAGTATATTTCAGTCTGGGTTTGGCTTAGTCTCTCAATTTATGAGGTCATTTAATTCTAGTTCAATTATTCAGCACAGATTGGCAGAATGAAACACTAAAGAAGATTGGCACTTTCAATCACATAAATCTCATGTTACATAAAGTGAGCAAATTTCTCCATTGTTCCTGTTGACCTCTGAGATAACAATTTGCTGCTGGCACAAACCAATGTGGGCAGGCTCCGGCTTAGCTGTTTAGCAGACTCCTCCAGGAGTGAGGCCTTGGCATCTTCACCTCTACAGAAACTGAAGATAAGCCAAGAAAATGATTGCTGATCACAACCATCTGTGGGATGACTTGGACAGTGTGCACCCAACATCCAGTGCCAGAGAAGGAACAAAGAGCATGCTGTTCTCCCTCTGAACAGCACACAAATGCTGAGAAAATCCTAAGCAGCAACAGTCTCACTCATTCCACCCCAATTCAGCTGCACATGGCAAAGATTCCTAACTTAACCATGCACAGCTGTGGGGAGCACAGGTATGCTCCATCAGCAAGTCATAGGGCAACAGGCTAAGGCAGCAGATAGTCTTACCTCTATTGACAATAGTCCAGCATCTATGGGGATGTCCACATATAAACAAACTACCAGTCCTTCCAAGTTATATTGCTTAAAACCAATTCCACTTTCATACCCAAAAACTTCAGATTAGTCAAAATTTGCCTATAATGCAAGTTAAAATTAACTTGTTTTTAATTTAAAAGCCTGAAGCTCACCAAATTGAGGCTTAGAGATAAAAGATAATTTTTATACTGGCTTCTACATTTGTTCATCTGTTTAGTGTGTGTGTGTGTGTGTGTGTGGTGTGTGTGTGTATACATGCCACAGCATGCATGTCCACTTCAGAGGTTGGTTTTCTACTTCCACATGTAGGTTCTGGGTACTGAACTCAGGTGGTCAGGATTGGTAATAAGTGCTTTTATCCACTGAGTCATCTTCTGGACCTTCTATAATATCTGATAATGTTTTATTTAAAATTATTCATTTTACATTTTATATTTTCAAGTTCTTGGCATTTTAAAGTAATCATTAACTTAACACCTTGAGATTATCTTTTCACTTTTCAGTTCTCCTACTTTTAACATTAAGATTTGCTAGTTAACTAATACATTTCTTTTGTTAGTCTGTCTATTTATTTGTTTGTTTTGAGTCTTTTTATTTAGCCCAGGCTGCAGTGAAACTCACTATGTGGACCAGGCTGGCCTTCAGTCTGAGCAATCATGTCTCTGCCTACCACGTGCTGAGAGTCAGGTCTGCATCAATTTGCTGACCAAGACTTGTTCATACTTTTGAACCTTACTCAATAGTGATGAGTGTTTATTATATTTACTTATAATGATTGCTCTTAATGTCACGTTGGTCACTTTTCTCATTCCTGTGACCTAATGCTTGACAAAAGGAACATAAGGGAGAGTAGGTTTATTTTGACTTGAGACTTGAGGTGACTTGGTCCATTGTGGTAAGAGAAGCATCTAGTCACAGTGCATCACAGAGAGCAGAGAGTTAAAAGCTTTGTTCGCTGTATGGAAAACCAATAGATAAATGACGATGACATGCATCACAGAAAAAATTAACATTACTTTGAATGTAGTTTCAAATTAGGAAGGTTTGAAATTAATAACTGTTACTTAAGTCATATCCTCAATAAAAAGATATGTTCACCTTCAAACCCTACCATCTTGAATGTAACCATTTTGTAAGATAGAGTCTGGGAGGGCTGAGGTGAAATGTCATTCTCTAAAGTGGTTGTTGCACAAGAATAAGGACACAAAGTGAGATTCCTTGCCACCGATTTAAAACTCAGCTTGGTGGTAGATGTCTGTAATTCTAATCTTGGGGTTACAGTGACAGAGGCTCTAGCCTGTCAAGTCAAAAGGGCAATTTCAGGTTCAGTTAAAGACCATGTCTCAAAAAGCAAGGTGGATGGTGACAGAAGACACCTGACGTCAACCTCAGGCTCCCTCCCCATACACCGGCAAGTGCCCCAGCATGTAAGCAAATAACACACAAACACAGATACAGAGGGAGAGAGGAGGGTAGAGAGTGAGCACGGAAAACCTGAGGTCTTGAGAGCCATGAAAATAAAATGAGGTCATCAGGAAGAGCCTTAATCTCATAGGACTGTGTCTTGATCAAATGAAGAAACTCGGACAGAAAAGAGAGAACCATGGTGGAAGGAAAGCATGTGAAGATGAAGGCAGAACATCTTCAGGTGAAACACTTACAAATAAGGAACCCCCAAGGGACAGGAGTGAGAGGACTGGAGCCGACTCTCTCAGAAGCCCTCCGGAGGAACCCACTCTGCCCACTTGAAGCCTCCTGAACTCCCGAGACAATGAATTTCCAAAGCTGAAGCTACCAACTTTGTGGATTTGTTCTAACAAGACAATGCTGAGGAGTACTGAAATGGTTTCAAAGTTCAGTGGCTGTTTAGATCGTGTAGCACTGTGGGGACACACCAAAGTTGGCTCTCCATCCTGCTGTAAGTCCCACACCCAACTTTTGTTCTTCTCCTGACCTTGCCGCCTGAAAGCAAGCAATTCCAGGCAGCCTGTCTCTTACATCATGTGAGGACACGATGGCTTTCATCTCTGGATAAAGGAAATTAATTTCTACATGTGATGAGCAGGGTTGAAACTGCTCAAGAAATGCTGACAAGATAAATTTAAACCCATGAAAGTGAAAACGATATACTGTCCAGAAATATCTTTTTCAAAGGCTAGAGGTAACTTTAAAATCTCTTTTATTCAGAAATAATAAATGGAAAAATTTTAAATCTAACATTCTGACACAAATCTCCAAGTTACATAGTTAATAGCATCTTTTGAGGGTAGGTAGTTCCAAGTGTTTGGTTTGCTTCCTTGCCATAGCATAGTATGTTTGTTTTGTAAAAGCCAGAGAATATGTGTGGACTACCTGGACTATTCAACAAGGCCAAAATCTTTCCAAGGCTTATCATGTAGAAGCAGCAATAGTGTAATGGTTGGGGCAAGACAGCTTACAGCCAGAATGACATGACCTAAATAAACGTCACTAACCACCTGTGTGACCATAGCAGGAATTTTAAACTTTCCCTGGACCAAGACTGAGACTGGCCAAAGGTTGATAATAACAACAGATATCACACAGCCTGTTGAAAGGGAAGTAATAGATCCAGGAGGGAACAGACTAGTAACGTTTTGCTTTATGAACATGTTATCAAGCTGTCAAGCAACAATTTATTATGATATCCATAAATTAGAGTTGCTCTCAACAATCAACCAGGAAGCTTCCTTTTGCAAAGGAAGGAATTTAGTACAGAGAATCACAATTAGCCAAAGAACAGAGAGTGATTTTTGAAGTGCTAGACCTAAACTGGACATCTAAATCATTCTCACTCCAAGGCTCAGGGAGTGCCATGGACGAAGAGATAGTAATGACTTACGATCCAGAAGGCAGAGAAGGGTTCAGCCAAACAGTATCTTCGGCACACGACAGTCAGTATACTCATGAACTCTCTGAAACTGTAACTAGTTTCACAAGACCTGTATAAGATTTGGCCTGTCTGCATTTCACCATGGAAGGGGAAACAGTTCATGAGGGACCACATCTATGAAGAAGTCTAAGAATAAAATAACTAGCTAGAATCACACTATTAACTTTAAATGTGCAAGTAATTTTTATGCAGTAGAGTATTGCCATTTTCCTTAGGAAAGAATACAGAACTTGAGTTGTACCCACTGTTAAAATTAGTTCACCCAGTTAGACTACTACTCTGCTCTTCAGTGCTCTCAAGCTACCTGCCATAAAGTTATTAACAGTATCGTTCTCTCAGTTTGCTTTCTTTTCTAGTCCCCATCATGATGACATCATGATTAAAAAAATATTTAACAAATTTTAATAGTCGTCAAATTAAAACTGTTGCTACTTTAATAGCATATGTCTGCTTATAATCCTTACAAAGAATATTCTGAGGAATATTTATTGTCTTAACTAAAATAAAGTTAACAAAAAGCAAGAGTATATACCCAAAAAACTATGTAAATCATAATCAAAATATCTCATCATCTGTTCTCCTTCAGAGACTTTTCTTTTAAGTGATTTTTTATTATAATTATTTACATTTAATGCTTGGGTAAGATGATCTTGTCTTTCACAGACATTTTGTAAAGAGACTACTATATCAGGGATAGCTTACAAAATAATTTCTGATGTCATTTGATAAATTATTATATCAAAATAAGGCTTGTGTTGAGTTACTTTAGAAAATGAATTATGTTTTCTATAAGCTACTTGCCCCTAAATACAGGAGCTTTCTAATCTTATTAGACAAGAGGAGTTCATCTTAATACAGTAAGAAAAACTTTAAGAATTCAAGTCAGTGACCTAGCCCTGGGACAGCAGTGGGGAGATATCAAAATGGTCAGGAAGAAAAAGAGAGTTAGAGAGTTTGAAACAAAGCGACTTTCTACAAATATCAAAAATGGTATTACAGTTAATTTTGTCAAATCATTTATTCTTCTTCTAAACATTCAACCACCCTGGGAACTTAGTCACATCATTTACCTGGAAATGAATTCTCATTGAAGGATTCCAAATGCACTGAGAGAAGAATATAACAAGGTTGAGGGGATGGGATGTGTGATGGTTACATTCAGGTGTCACTTGACAGATGCAGGCTGTTTGAGGCACAGCTGTCAAGAATCCGTGGCTGCGGCACGCCCTTGAACAAGTCTGCATGTGGTTGTCTAGTTAATATGAAAAACCCAGCCCTCAGCTGGTGGTGATTTCCAGTGGTGGACCAGATAAAAGGAAGTGCAAGGAGAAACTTGCTTATCCCTCATCGTGTGTCAACTTGCTGTGAGTCCACTGCAGCTTCCTCACTGCCTTCCTCCTTGTGCTGTCACCGCTTCCTCTGTCCACTGACCTCAGAGCTTAGCCCTTTTGGCCTTGCTGATGTTCACACTGCCACTGGAGCCTAGTCTCATGGGTCTTGCTGCAATTCATTGTTGACATCGAGCCCAGCCTCTTCGGCCCTCCAGTGTGATTGAGGCTGGAGGCTTTTGTGGGATCCTTAGGTCTCAGCTCAAGAACGAAGCAGTTATGGGTGATGACTTTTACTTTATTTGCGAGTTGATTTAATGAAGAGTGATGTGTGTGTGTGTGTGTGTGTGTGTGTGTGTGTGTGTGTGTTCTGTTCCTCTAGAGAACCCTGACAAATACAGGATGTAAAACATATGGAGTGTAAAAAAGATAAAGGAGAAGTCTGAAAAACTGTTTGTTAACAGGAAAAACTGATTCTATTAGCTTCCACACTTGTTTAAAACAACTAATGGGAGGAAAAAAAAAACCTAACAGTACAAAAATCTCTTATATATTAAATGAAACTTATACAAGCACACTAATATGTAATATTGGGAAAACAGACACATTTTACACATGAAATATTTTTTAAGTAATGAACTTACTTGCTTTTCCCTTTGTATACTGTGGCATAAGATCCTTCCCCTAGTTTTTCCAGTTTTTCATATGAGTCAGCTTTTCCAAATTTGGGACTTGTTGGCTAAAAATAAAAGACAGAAAACAAAACAAATTGCATCAATCCAATAATCCCATGCCACTTTTTAATTAACTTTCTCTCATATAAGAATATCTATAAAACAACAAAGCAAACAGTCATAGTACAAACTCAAAATATGCAAATGATCACACATAGAACTAAATTTACCCATAATCTACCCAAGGAACCATCACAAATATTTTGATTTCACATCTTTCACAACTGTCTTGCTGATGACTACATTTTTACATAGATATAATCACAGGGTGCAAATTCTTTGTTGTATAATAACTTTTTCTATGCTATGACATCACCTTCTAAATTAGGCGCTGTGAAACTGATCCACAGGTCAAACACAGCCCACTACTTGTTCTTATACATTTTGCTGAACTGGGAATAAATTTCACCTTAATTAAATATTGAGGAATGGAAAAGAAAAAGAAAAAAAATTCATGATACATGAAAACTATATGAAAATCCAACCTAGCATCATAAAGTTTTATTACAATAGAAATCTTGTCTCAACTGTCAACTTCTCACAAATGACAGTTGAAATAGAAATTATAAATTGACAAAGGTGAAAATGCTCTCTGACCCCCACTATAAATCTCTATTCTAAGAGTCATTAACAAGAATTTGTGCTTTAAAAATTAATGTCTCCCCCACAAAGTAGGAACCCTTGTTGATTCGCTTTTCTTACCACTACACATCCCAGGATGTCTTGAACTTGAGACCCTCCTGTCGTAGCACTAAAAGTATTAGGATTATAGAAGTATGTCACACCAAAATGTAGAAGCCAACTATCTTATTCCTTGCACCAACGAAACTATCTCTACACATGTCTAAATACTGAAGAGTTGAAACTAACAACAGGGATTGCATAAAATAAGTAGTGATGCAAACTGCATGCAGTCATCATTCGCCTGTAATATCTACAAGTATTGGTGGTTGAAAATCAACCCATGATATGTAAGCTTTCATGAAGTTGCTTCCTTACTGAGAGGTCATTCTGCTCGTTCACAAAGAACAGAATTTGTGTGTGGAACTAAAGATTTTGCTGAATGCCAGCAAATGATGCTGCAAATCTGGTTACACACCTGACAAAAAATGAAAGTGGATCAATACCTCTCACCTTGTACAAAAACATCAATTCAAAATGGATCAGAGACCTTTATTTAAAACCTGAAATGCTAATACTGTTAAAGCAAAATAGCCAGAAAACACTTCAATATATAGGTACAGACAAGACCTTTCAGAATAAGGCTCTAGTAGCATAGGAAATCTCTCCCAGAAATGAAAAATGGATTTAGGTGAAATTGAAAAGTTTTGCAGAGCAGAGAAAACCATCACCAGAGTAAACAGACAGCTGGAATGGGTGAAAATCTTTGCCAATGAACTTCAGACTGGGCTAATATTTAGAATACATAAATAACACCAATCAAAAAATAGGACAGTTCTCAAAAGAAGAAACATTGACGACTAATAAATATTTTTAAGCGTTCAAAATCATTGGCTAACAGAGAAGTACAAATTAAAATGACTTTGAGATTGCATCTAATTCCAGTCAAGATGGTTGTCAATAAGAAAAGAGATAACAGGGTGTCAAAATGCACAACAGTAAAAGGCACCTGCACATAAGCCAGAAGAACGGAGTTCAGTTCCCAGAGTCCACAGGGTGGGAGCAGAAGACTGATCTCCAAAAGTTGCCCTCTGACCTCCACATGCACACAATCTCTCTCTCTCTCTCTCTCTCTCATGCACACATGCATGTGCACGTGCACACACACACACACACACACACACACACACACACACACACTCATTAAAGATAAAATGTCAAATAGAGACAAAAAAAACTGCTAGTGACTATGCAGGGGAAAAGGAACTTATAGTGGCCATTGATAGAAGTAAAAACTGCTGCTCTACTAGGTAGTCAGCATGGAGATTCTTTTTATTTTTTATTTCTTCCACTCATACAAAGTTCATAAGTGCCCCCATTTCCCTCCTCCCTCCATCCCTCCCTCGATCCCCTTGCTCCCTTCCCACCTTTTCCCTTTCCTTCCCCCGCTCCCTCCCTTTCTCCCAGTGCCTCCCTCTCCCATTCCTGGAGCATCCCATAGTATTCATGTCAAACTTCCCTCTGGTCCTAGCATGGAGATTCTTAAGTAACTAAAAACAGAACTACCATATGACCCAGCTACACCACTCTTAGGCATATCCTAAAGGACTCTGCATGCTACCAGATACAGTTACACACCCATGTTTATTCACAATAGCAAAATAAATGGACCCAACCTAGGTGTCTAAATAGATAGATAGGTAGATAGATAGATAGATAGATACATAGATAGATAGATACATAGATAGATAGACAGACAGATAGACATGGATAGATAGATACATAGATAGATAGATACATAGATATAGATATATAAATACATAGATATATAGATATAATATATATATAGAGAGAGACAGAGATAGAGATAAATGAGTAATGAAAATGTGGAATGTGAAAAATATTTGAACTGAATGACCCAGAAAAAATGAAATTTGCACAAAAATTGACAGATCTAGAAATGATTAAATGAGGTGACCAAATTTAGAAAGACAAATACCACAAACCCCCATCTCTCACACAGATCCTAGCTGCTTCCAATTTTTATGTTTATGTGCGAGCAAGCTTATATGTAGGTCATGAAACTAGAAAAGAGACTGTGAGAGGGGAAGAAGAGGTTTAAAGGAATAGTGTGGGGAGTGTGATAGAACACATGGGATACAAGAGTGGAAATGGGCTTACTGGGGGTATGGGAAGCAGCCCAGAGATGAACAGATAAATAACGTACCATGAAAATGGCACAATAAAATATGCTACTTTTTTACAACAGATTAATAAATAAAGACATAAGACCTAGGCAAGAAGAAAGCCTAAGCATCATCATGGACAGATGACCGTGTGAAGCAGGAATGACTGCTTGGAAATTTAACAAGTGCTGCAGGAGTCAATTTCACAACCTACCACAGAGCTGGACCAATAATGACCCATTTCCTCAGCAAACTGTACAATGAGGGGACAGCTCCATGCCAAGGCACCAAGCTCCACAATTACATGCTACTCCACTTTTAATGAAACAGAACAAAAATAGAATTATGGCCCTCACAAACCTAGAATTCCTAGAGATGCTTAAGATTTAGGTATTGTCTACTCTAACTGAAACATAAAAATAGGCAAGCTTCCCAGAAGGACAAAACATCCAAGACTGTATGCTGAATTTCAATCAAGTATATTTTTCCTCAAACTAAAGCTCATGTATTTAATCTGTTCTCATTTAATGTTCAGTATAAGAAAAAATAGCAGCACAAGCTTTATAATCAGCAATATTTTTAGAAAATACCCTGACTAATAACAAAGCCTTGCTTTGTATCTATGCTTCAGTTTGCAAGATGAGCCAAAATGCCACATACTTGGTGACTTCAACAACAAAATTATTTTCTCCCAGTTCCTGAAGACAGAAGTCCAAGATCCAGAGACAGCCGGTTTACTTTTTGTTGAGACTTTTCTCTGGGGCTTATAGGCTCACATGACTGTGTCTCTTGAGGGCACCTCTCCTTCTTCTAAAGACAACAGTCCTATTGGCTTAGGGTTTTCACTCAATGGGCACATTTTGACTTAATTACCTCTTCAAAGTTTATCTTCAATATGGTAACACCCTCAGGTACTGGGGTTTGGAATTTCAACACAGATAGTTCAGAGAAACACACTGCAGCTTATAAAAAGATAGATAGATTGATGATCGGAAAATATACTTCAAATTTTAATACAGAAAGATATTTTGGGACAAAGAACTGTGAGGTTTTTCCTTTAAGGAATTTAGTTTCCATGTGTGAGTTAAACCATAGATTACAATAATGAACTCTTTTAGGAGCACTTTATTTTTTTTTTCCTTCAAAAACATACAAGATATAAATGATGTGCTAATTTGAATCGAGTAAAATGTAATGGAAAATTACACTCAAACTTGTCTGCTAGTCCTGTGTGGGTTATGTTCTCATGCATTTTTCATCACCAGCAAACAGCTTGCGAATGTCACACTTTACCATCACCCTCCTGAGCCCAAGTTCTAAATAGAATTTTTAAATCCTATATTAAACTTTGTATAAAATGATCTTCAATGGGGAAAATATTGTGCTCACAGTTCCACTCTAAATTATTTAAAATCAGAATGAGAGATCTGTGTTTGCTTTTATATTCCTTTAAGAATGAATCTGATCTAAGTTAAGGGAAAAAGGTAACAGTAGAAAATGACCCCTTTGTTCCTATTAGGAGGCTCTGCTACTGCATTTTGAGAGAATAGACAAGAGAACAGGAGACAATAATTGTTCTCTTCTTGAAGAGGCACTAATAATTTTCTATGAAATTATGGTTTACTCTTCATAATCTGCCATGTATATAAAATTTCTTTAGGATAAGACATAAACTATATTATAAAAAGAACTGAACAGAAGAACTTTTAAAAACAGGAAATTTTTCTTGTAATAACAATCTCCATTTATTCACAAGAAAAAATCAGGGAAGAGAAGATGCTAATAGTACAATATAACCTGTTATAGAGCTAAATGGATTGGGATATATTAACTCATGTGGTTAAAGTATATCCTATTAACACTGCAATGGCAGAAAATTAATATTTTGCCACACTTGAAAGTAAAACACAGTCGCTTATCTGCCCTGTGAAACTGAGATGTAGACACTGTGGAAATACACTCTAATTTGCAGATCAATCATACTGGTTTCGGAGCAGGAATTAAAGTCATGTAATTCTTCTGTGAAAATTATTCTAATCTACAAAACAATGGCCCTCTAGAACAGGCCATGTCCATGACATAACCTGAGCTTTGAGAATTCAGTTCTTAAAAACTGACTCTCCCGCTTCAAGCAAGGAAGAAGTAGTCTGGTCTATAATTACTATGCATATAAATAGGACTTCATATGTCAAGTTTTCAAAGAGACCAATAATAAAACTTTTCTATCAAATGAATTGTAAGAATTGTAAGAAAGAGGGGGTCTTAAAACAAAACAAAAACCATGAATATGGGATAGGGATTTATAGGGAAGAAAGTGGACAGGCATGACAGGAGAAGATATGGGTGGGAGAGAACTGGAATGCATTATATATAATATATATATATATATATATATATATATATATTACACGTATGTAACAACTCTGACTTATTTCTTACAATTTCATAAAACTGATTTACATAATAATACTAGATCAAAACAAGATCAATGTGAGGTCAAATACATTAACAGACAGAAAAGAGTTTTATGGGGCAAATACTTTCTTTTGGTTTCTCTACTTAGAGTGTACACTTGAGCTACTAGCACTGTGGTGATTTGGAAATAAAGACTGCTGATGAGTTACAAAGAACTGTCAATTGTCTGGCCTACTGGAGAGGAACACAGGCATGGACAATGAAAAGTGCAGATGTTATAGATGAGCACTGCTTGCCACTCTGCCCTTGGAAAGGTAAGGCGAGACCTTAATACCTCTACCTCATTGCTTGAAACAACAGCTACCAAGAAATATTTTGAGGGTTTACTCTCTGCTGGCCTTTGAGTTTTATATACATTACCTAAATTTAATAGTTACAACCCCACTCTTCATAAGAATCCTATTTGAACATGAAAAATGTGAACACTGGAGAAATAACAGAAGTCATCTAACATCCTGTAGCCAGTCAGAGGCAGAATGAAAAGAAAATTATCAAAAGTGAAAACTTATTTTCTCTAGCACTTCTATCCAGGTAAAAATATACCACAGCGATAATTAGGGAGATAATCACCATGTTTAGGTCTGTCTTCTGCTGAAATTACATTCCCAGAAGCAGTGATAGGTTTTGGGTTACATCATTATAAACTGCAGATTATACTACAATGTTCATTCTAATGATGCAATAAGAAAGTCCACAGTTTCACACTGACATTATTGAAAATTGACTTTAACCCTTGTAGTAAGTGTTTGAAACTGTTGGGAACCATCTGTGTAGTCAGCATTCCATCTCCCTGACAAAATACCTAAGATAAACAAACTTAAAAGATAAAAGATTTATTTCAGCTCTATTGCTCTGGAATTATGATGCCCTAGTTCATCAAGGCAGGAGCATACTTCAGAAGAAGTCTACATATCTCGTAGCAGCTGGGATGTGGAAAGAAACAGAGAGATAGAGACAGGGACAAAGAGAAGCAGGCAGGATGGTCTAAATATCCTTCTTCAAGAGCATGCAACACAATGGCCTAAGCTTTCCTTCTCTACGATTTACCTTGCAAGGTTTGCCTAGTAGTCAAAACCTTCAGCAAAGTCTCTAGGGATGGCCATTTATGGTTTGGACCATCACAACATAAATTGCAAGAAAATTACAATGAAGAATGCTGTACTATCCTAAATGGTGATTGTGAATATGGGCATGAAATTAAACAATGAATGATTCAATCAGAATTTGAAGTCAAACCTGTTTTGGCTCATTTCTTCTTGCCTTTTGGCTTCCAGAAGGGTCTATCACTTTGCATTTTTACCCCTACTCCACACACACACTAAAGCAATTCACAGTTGACAAAACTTGATTACAAGGCAGAAAGAAATGCTAGACAGAAGGAATGACCCAAACATGAAACATGTAAATAAGCTGGCAAGAGAGTTTGGGTGTAATATGGGAAATTTTTTACTTCCAGAAAAAGATAATAAAGGACTAGGGAGATGACTCAGGGGTTAAAGCCTTTATTTCACATGCAAAAGGATCTGAGTTTGCAGAATCCACATACAAATGCCAGGCAGATATGGCAACAACCTGGGAAGGTAGAGAAATCCAGGATGCTACCAAATGTCACCCTTGAGCCATGAGAGGTATATATGTAAGTACTCTCTTCCACACAAATAAACCACACACACCCATACACAAAATCAGACATACACACACACACACACACACACACACACACACACACACAAGAAATCAAATCAAGTTATACCAAGAAGGCTTTCCCCAAGAATGTGTGTGAGCTACAGTGAAATTCCCATTAGTAAGCCTGTAGCTCCTCCATGGTATATAGTTTCAACGTGATGAAAAGTGGCAAATTTGGAGCAATTTGTAGAACGTATCTCACATATGACCTTGTGAAAATGTGTTCTCTTCAGGCTTAACATGTAAAATACCACTTGATGAAATACCTTCTAACTTGGGCTGCCAAGTTATTGGTTTCCCAATATTTACAGGTATTAAAAAAAGTAGGGATATGGTGGGTGAGAGAAAGTAATAGGTAGGCTCTGTGTTGTTGTAATATGTGATACAGGGGACCAGGAGAAGTTAAATCCAATATGAGCTAAGGAAAGAGAATCTAAAGGATAATAACAGACAAGAGAAAAGGAAAAAGAGAAGATAACTTGATGTCTTGATCACATATTCATCTCACCTCATCATCAATCCATAAAGAAATATAGTAAAGGTATAACTCATAAGAATAAATAGAAAAATAACTTCAGAAGAAGACAGAAGACAACATAAATATAAATTTAATGATGGGAGATGAAAAGATGAAAGTCACTGGCTCTGATATATAAAGAAAGATTGATACACAAACAGCCCAAGGCATAATTCAATGAGATATCAATTAAGTCTTCAGAATGTCAGAAATATTCAAGAATTAAAGGGATGTGCAGCTCAGGGGCAAAGTGCTTGTCTGATATGCATATGGTACTGATTGAATCCCCAGTACTACAAACAGAAAAAGAATTTGAGGGCTGGAGAGATGACCCAGGGATTAAAACTCTGCCTCACAAGCAGAAGGACCTGATCCCAGATCCCATATAAAAGCACTAGGTGGAAATGGCAGCGGTCCTCACTTCTGGCCCTGGTGGGCGGAGCCTAGGAAATCTCAGAGCTAAGCAAAAAAGAGGTAGAAACCATCCAGGATGATTCCCAAAGTCACTCTTGGACCTCCACAGGGACACGCAGTTCCCTATCACACACACACACACACACACACACACACACACACACACACAAGATGAAATGAAAATTCTTTAAAAAAAAAAAGAAAGAAAAAGAATTTGAGGAAGAAAGTTCCAGGTGGGCTTAAAACAAAGTGATTACTTGATGTGACTTGAAGGAGGAAGTCTTTCCCCAGATTCTCAGTCAAATGTCTAGCCCCAGTCCTTTCCTTGTGGTAAAGATGAACCAGAGAAGCTCAGATCTGATACACCACTCGGTGGATGTCAGGACAGGCAATCATGATGAGAAACATAAGCCGCAAGAGTGTTAACAGAACTAGAAGGCCAGCCCTCTGTCCTTCTTGCTCATCTTGGAACAACGGCACCAACATGTATATGTCCTAAAAATGTATTAGTAGATTAATTTGAGTAGAGACTTGCACAGAAGAGGCAAGAAACAACAAAAATAAAATTTAAAAAAATCAAGAAATACTGACATTTGAGGTATTTTACGATTAGCTCCCCAAGGTAAGGGCCATAAATCAACAGCCTACAAGGCACAGAGAGCTCCCATCTTCCCAGTACAATACATGTGAGTTGAGACCCAAGAGTTCTTTCCAATAGACAAGGTATGGATTCATCAAAAATTTCAACAAGCAAGGTGGTGACCAAAATAGATCAACAGATAAAAGGAACGCAAAGAAAAATAGATTTAGAGTAGAAAGAAACAAAAAAGAAAATTACAATCATAATTCAATTTGAAATTAACTGTACATTGAAAATCAACATAATTAAAAATATATGACAATCAGAACAATGAACTCATGAAAATATGTTATGATAAAAATCCAATTATAATAATGAAAATTAGAGTCAATAACCACCAAGAAGGAAGAAGAAAAATAAGTATGAAAAAGGTAAGTAAATTAGAAAAAATCGTCCCCAACAAGCCAGCATTCATCTAATAATAGTGGTTTCTAAGGACAGAGATGAAAATGAAAAAAATCGAATTTTTAAAATTAAACTGAAAGAAATTAATTTAAAAGTTAAAAAAAACTATTAACTGTTGAGTATCAGGAAAAGGCTACACAACAAAATCTCAGCAGGTTCCCAAAAAAAGAAAGTGGACAATAACAAATGAATTAGGAATCAGAATAGTCGGGTTTTTGATAGGAGTACAGGAATCTGGAAAACGACAAAACAGTGTTTCTAAATTAGAACCTTAAATCTAGCCACATGATTAAACAAGTAATCAAGTGTAAGTAAACACATAGATTCTGTTCTCTCAAGAAATACTGGAGAATATACTTGCACAAAATAGAGCAGTAAATCAAGAACAAGAATGGTAAATAACCAATCCAAAAGATTTTCATCAACAGAAAACCAGAAGAGAAAGTCCTCATAAAGTAGAGAATGGAGTGTCGGAACCAGGCTTGATTAATCAATGTGGGCTTGAATAGGACGTAGTTTACCTGATCTGGTTTGTATAAAAAAGTTTTATAGTACTATCAAGTTGTTGCAGGCCTCCATGTGTAAATACAATTTATCTTATTACCAGCTATGAACAAATAAAAAGAAAAAAAGCCTTTTTCCTCATACCTTCTAAAATTTTATAACATCAGTCAAAAGATTATTAAGTACCAATTAAATCTAAAAATTACTTAATATCAAAAGACCTTTTTTTTTTACAATGTTAAGTGCTGGACAGCCTTAAAAACATAGATTCCAACAATAATTTTTACACTTGATCTTAGCCAAAAGGCCGAGAAGCGATAACAACAATAATTTTTAAATAAAATCATCAAGCATCATAATATTTTATGTCACTCTCTGAGCTGATGTCTGTACATTTCCCCACCACCACCAAAACAAAACTCATGTTGAAAATTTCCAGTCCACAATGGAACAGGATGTGGCTGCAAGTAATGAGGTCCTAAGACTACAGCCTTCATGAGGGGGGATTAATTCCTTTTCACAAGAAATCATCACTCTAGCCAGAATCTTCATCTTGTGATTTCCTGACTCTAGAATCCTGAAAAAGGGATTCTGTTTGTTACACCTCCTGGTCAATGACACTCTGGCATAATAGCCCAATCTAAGACAAACATTCAAAAGGCAAAAATATTCTTGATTCAGAGTTCAGCAAATTTTCATTATGACAAGTAGATTTTCCATTTGAAGATCAATTTCAATGTCTATCTGTTAAGTTTTAAATAATTTCCATTGGAAGTGCACTGTATGACTACATGTGAATAAATTTCAACATTCATTCTAAAACAAAATCTTTTGTGAATCTGCCAATTTAAAAACTGCCCACAAGCCAAGCAAGGTTCAAGAGCCTCTTCAAAAGTCTGAAATACAAATAATTTTTAATGATAAATTCCTCTAGCTCAAAACACTTTTTTAAAACATATTTTTTCCCAAACAATAAGTTAATCATTTCATTTGTTTGCTTTGCTGGGTGATAACTAGAGAGTCTGCATGTAGTTTGCTCTCTCTTCCAAAACATCAAGCCACCTGAGAGAAAATGCATAAAGAATCACTAAGAACAACCTGCCCTCATTCAGCACAGCGTGCACTGTGAGAGAATAGGGTTAGCCTTTCTATTTGCCCAATGATAAAAGGGAGGACTGCACTTACCGAGCTGGGGCTGGAGTGCCGCCTGACTTTAGGTGATTCTTTGCCTGCAGAGGAGGACTTAAAGTTAATGCAAGCATTGTTCTCTGAATGCACCCTTTTAACTTGATTGGTTGGTTTTTCAAATGGGTCAAAAGTGCTCTGTGTCCTCTGAACTCTGACTTTTTTATCCTCAGGAATTGTGTCCAAGTGTTTGATCACTGAATCCATTCCCTGGCAGTTCCGTGTAGACATCTTTGTGACACATATCTGGAAAATAAAAGGAATACATTGAGCACTCTCTTCTGACACTTCAATATCAATAAACATGCCAGTTTATTATTCTAGAAAACTGCAGATTTTGATTTCAGGAAATAAGCTGAAGTCCCATATTATAAGAATTATAGTTACCTTATGTAAAATGACTTATAATCCTTGTTTAAACTTATGTACATCTTAACTTAAAAAGAAAAAAAAAACTTAGCTATCCCTCAAACAATAAACTTAGGACATATGCTCCATAACCTGAATGATTCTTGGCTGTATCATGGGTTTTATCATCTAACTGAACGTGAATTAATAAAAGATAACCTGACTTCATTGAGGAACAGTGGATTAGACCAGATAAACATTTATGAATGGCTCACAGAAGCAGCTAATATAGCCTGGAGAGAAAAAGGTATTACTTTGTTTAAAACTTTATTTCTAAATATATATATGGGATTTATTAAATATGCATCTTGAGTTCATCTGCAAAAAAAAATAGAAATCATGATTGGAGATGTGAAAGGAGGATAATTATAGACTATTTTTAATTGCAATGGTAACAAATAGAAAGCAGTAACTATCAGTGAAAATGTCTGCTTCTCACTCATTTGAAAGTTGTTTGCCTTATTCTACTATAGCTCTTCCTCGATCCTGGTACTTACTCTCTTCTACAGAGCCTGATAAATTTGCTTGGTATTTGAATCTCTGAGGCTTTGACTCCTGTTTTCCACTTTATGTTCTAGTCCTGTCATTCTCCCTGTGTATCCTCTGTGCATCCCGCATTTTGTCTGTAAAGCTAATTACTATGGTTGGATCTTAAACTTCTCCCAAAGGCCCATGTGAAGAAGGCTTGATTCCCCATACTGAATCTTATTATGAGGTCTTTAGTGAGTGGGATCTAGTGGAAATTAGGTCATCGTGTGGGGACCTTGAACATTCCACTCTTGCTCTCTCTCTCTCGGTATTCTCAGTGACATAAGATGAACAGTTAGTGCTCTCAGGCCACACTAATCATGGTGCTTTACCTCACTGAAGGCATATAGACAACAAAATCACCTGACCGTGAACTGAAACATGTGAAGCTGTGAACCCAGAGAAATGTTTCCCAGTCTTATCTTAACACACTAGACAATGAAATTTCTTTTACAGTTTTTCTTTCCGTGAAAAGTTTCCACATCCCTATGTGTTATCAAATAAGGAAAACCAGAAAACTGTCAACAAAAACGCCTATTGTTAAAGTTAAAGTTCTTCAATACTATATACAGGTTGATTTCATGTGGAGAATAAATGTATCTATGTACATGCTTACATATAACTACAGATACAAACACAGATATGATACAGAAAAGTAAAGAAGGAAATATATCAAGCTTAACTTCAGCTACCCAAGAAACAAGGAACTACATGAATAAAGGCAAGATTATTGTTATTTAACTATGTAATAAATATGTAAATTTACAAAAAATTGTAAGTTGCTTAAGTAAAAAAAACATACAAGGGGCTAGAGAGGTGGCTCAGGGGTTAAACCTCTGCCTTGCAGGCAGAAGGTCCTGAGTTTGGATCCTAGACCCCACGTACAGACGCCGGGCAGAAGCGGAGGCAGCCTGCATTTCTGGTCCTGGTAGGGAGGAGCCTGTGAATCCCTGGGCAGAGTAAACAAGGAGGAGGTGGAGGCATCCATGGTGGTTCCTGAATTCATTCATCCGTGGTTCTACACACACACATACATACACACACACATACATACACACACACATACATACACACACACACACACACATACACACAATTGAATAAATTAGAAAAAGAACATATAAATTAAGCTAAGTTCTTTAAGTTTTAGAAGCAAAAAAATTAATTCAATATTAATAATCAGCTCTGCCCTAGAGGCATATCTCCATAACTAAGCATGGGTTGGTTTCTAATTAAGCCATAATGGCAAAGGATCCTTTTTAATATATCTCAAAACTGCTCAATATTCTGTTTTTAAAGATTCAAGGCCGAATCTTATATTCATGATCAAAACTCAACAATATGTCACAGGTAAGTAAAAGCACTTAATATTTTTAAGGATTTTTAAAGTTAGGCAGACAATAAATAAGAAAACGTCACCATCAGTGAGATAATGAATTAACACATGAGCCCAAAAAGTCAGTAAGCCCTAAACACATGAAATTCAAAGTGAAAAATTCACAAAAAAATTAACATCGAATTCATAGCATTAAATAATTGCAGAAAGAAAAGAAAGGAAATTGGATTCTACTTCAAAAGACTTGGAAAAGAGCAAATGAAACACAGAATAAGCATAAGATGAAATAGCAAATAAATATAAAATTGCAAATAAAATAGAAAACAGTAATGAAGAATCAATAAAATCAAACTCAAAACACAAAAATATTGATAACCCTTTGGTAAGACTGTTAAGGAAAGAATAAAGAAAGCATAATATTGCCAGTATTAGAAATGAGAGAAATGATATCACTACATATCTATAGAACTTATAAACAATATTATTCCAATAAACTTAGTTAAATAAATAAAATAAATTCCTTAAATGACAAAAGCTACTGTTGCTCACTCAGAAGAAAGAAACTGAACAAGACCATGCCCAGCAAACAAAATTACATTTGTGGAAAAAAAATGTACTACAACAATATGACGAGATTACTTTTCTAGATCTGTACAACAGGCTAAAAAGACAAAGAAATCACACCAGGCTACGGAAATTCTTCCAAAAGGAGGAATGAATGTGTCCCCATTAAATTAGGCGGAAGTATTACAAGAAATTATTACTAAAAAGACTATGGTCTGTCCTCTCATACAGCACTAGTCCTCTCATCATTAATCCCTGAGAAATACCAACTGCTATGTCATGAAGCAGCCCTGAAAAGAGCCTGAAAATAACCACTTGGGTTAAGTGCAACCACAGTTTAGTCTGCTGCTTTATAGGAACCTTCCTACAATCCTGAGATAGAGGCATGGTCCACATAAGAAGTATCTAGATTCAAACCACACTGGGATTAGGAGATTAACAAAAAAAGGTCGGGTCATGTTAAATGGTAAGTTATAGAATAATTTCTTATGTAACAGAGGTTTTTAAGTTATATGAAAATCTAAACTCAAAATAATTGACAATTCAATAACCATTCATGAAAAAACAATGAAACTCAATATAATGTATAAGCAGCTACAAAGAATTTCATCTAACATCATGCCTAATTATGTGAACTTCAACATTTTTCTCTAAAAACAGGATAACCTCAAGAATATCCATTTATATCCCTTATTTCAACATTGAACTATATTTTCTAGATAATACAATAAGGCAAGAAAAATAAAAGATATTTATACTGGAAATGAAGAAAAAGAAACCAAACCTTTTCACAGAAAACATAATCGTCTTTGTAGAAAAAAAAAACAAATCTATTAACTTAAAAAAAACATAGAAAAATAAGTGATGCTTAATTAATTCTAAATACAAGATTAATATGCAAAATTATTTGAATTTCTATGTAGTAGCAAAATAATCAGAAATTAAATTTTAAAAGCATATAAACAACAAAAACACTGTACAATATTTAGTGATTAAACTCTGAATCTCTGTAAGAACCCATAAAATATGGCAAAAAGAAAAAAATCGGAAAGGATACCAAGAAATAGGAAAACACAAAAAAGAGGGACTAATTCACTAATTCTTGAATTTTACAAGATTGCAATCTTTTTCCAATCATAAATTCACTTATGTGTTGATTTACATATACAAAGAGTAGACAAGCAGATACATAAATAGGTACATAGATACATTGAACACAGATGAGAGATTGTTCAATGAGAGCATAACTGTATATAAAAAGAAGCAAATGAGGGCTGGAGAGATGGCTCAGGGGTTGTGACTCTGTCTCACAAGCAGAAGGTTCTGAGTTCGGATCCCAGGTCCCACGTTAAAAAAAAAAAAAAAAGAAGCAAATGAGATTTAATTTGATAGTGTGGATGACTGAGAAATGGTGGTATGTCCAATGTCTATAACTATTCTCCAAAGAAACATTTCTAGATTTTTATAAAGAGGAAAAAATGCAGCTAATTTTAACCCTGTAGTTAATTTTGCATCCAAAATATTTGATCAATATTAATAAGTTGGACTTTATAGAATTAGGATGTCTTTTTATACTTAAAAACACAAAGGAAAAGTTTATGATGAAGTCAGACTATAGAATATTTACTCAATCACAGCTACAGAAGAGAAAAGATGCACAAGAATGAAATGAGAAATGTCACTTCCTCATGACAGCAGAGGAAAGGAAACTACCAAGGGCAGTCCAAGGTTCAAAGCGCGGACCCCTATCCATTCTATATCAACTATCAAACGCCACCAACCACAATATTATACTAACCTCCGCAAGCCTATCAATTCTCCTAGGCGCATGAGGAGGACTTAATCAAACCCAATTACGAAAAATCATAGCCTACTCATCCATTGCTCACATAGGATGAATAATTGCTATCTTAACTTTTAGCCCCCATATAATACTTCTAAACCTAGCAATCTACATTATATTAACCCTGTGCATATTTACAACAATAATATTTAATTCCATAACAACTACACTATCCCTATCCATTCTATGAAATAAAATACCAATAATAATTTTAACACTTTTAATCTCCCTACTTAATGTCTTAGCAGTTCATGAACTCATGCAAATCTTTCATTTGCTGCCCTTCATGCTATTGGTTCTGGCAAAACTAAAACTCACAAGGTCATTTGTTAGTTTCAGAGAAGGAAGCGCTCCAACTGGAAATTCTGAGAGTTCTTTGGATCCATCCAATATAAACAAGAGAAACTGATACAGAATTTATACAAATAAATCCTTACGTCTTAAGGGCTTGGCACTAAGGTGTGCTGAGTCAGGGAACCTCTTATTCAGTGCTCTAACCATGGCACATTTGATAACTGTGAACATCATTGAAAACAATACATCAATGGAAAATCCACTTCACCTGACATGCATGAGTGGTAACTTTCTCCTAAAGTTCAAGAGAAAAAAATACTTAATGTTTTAAGCCTAAAGTATTTTTCAAAACATTCTTAAACATTTCAAACTTATCATTTTGACTTGCAATTGATAGAATACAAATAGAAAACAACAGTGCAATTGTTATAGACCAATATATAGTAGTGACCCCACAACATTTGCAAGCATTATTTCTTGCAAATTAATTCCCTAACTCATAGATTAGTTGAAATTATGTAAATATACCCTAGTAGTTTG
This sequence comes from Typhlomys cinereus, assembly GCA_023101885.1. Lineage (NCBI taxonomy): Eukaryota > Metazoa > Chordata > Mammalia > Rodentia > Platacanthomyidae > Typhlomys > Typhlomys cinereus. Next base: position 2,933,732 of record JALPQD010000050.1, on the reverse strand, counting down.
CTCAGTACGATATTTATATGTGCTCTACAATATGAGATTTAGTAATTCTCTACTTGGTTATATGCAAGAATGGTTATATGCAAGAATGACACTACGTTGCTGCATCCTTCCCCCCACAATGTCTTGTTTAGTGTTTGTACTAAGTCATATACAAGATGAGTCATTCAAATAATTAATCATCATATTTTTATCCTAAGAGTACTAAATCTCTGAGATATTCAAAAGCTCTTACTTAAAAAGTGCTATCAAGACACAAAATAACAAATACATATACTCGCTAAATTCTGTCCACAAAAGTTTTTAACTGCAAACTTGTGATAGATGAATCCTAAAGTGACATTAACATCTCTTGTATGTAAATAATTCTTTCACTTTCCAGCACGATTATAATTTAATCTGTCATGGTTACATTAAGTTATATTGCAAATAGAGGATTACCTGTGTTGAATAAACATAACTGAAAGAACCTTTTAAAATTGGGACATTTTCTCCAGTTAGTGGCAGAAAAGGAAGTCACAGAGTTGAGATCCAGCTAGACTGGAAGAACACAATGACCATGCTGTGATCTAAGAACTGTCCTTATCTAACAGGAAGACAATCACCATTCTGCATGCACAGGGAAACGAGTTCTGTGGACAGGTAACCTGGCCTTGAGCTCCAAATGAAAACCACAACTCAGACAATGCCTTGATTTCAACCTAATGAGATCTTGGGCAAAGAAACCCTATGCCACACCCAGACTTCCAGCCTACCGAAACTGTGAGATAATAAGCCTCTGCATCTGTAGTACTATATTACACAAGAGCAGAAACCTAATGCGTGCATTTTACTGAAACTGCTTCAAACACTTTGAAACTCAAGCAGCACATTGTTCAGAAAAACACTGTTGCATAGAACACTTTTAAATTTGATTCCCTGTATCAAATCCTGAACAAAACAAGCAATGATCCTGGTGACTGCCAATATATGACTATGTACTGATGGCCACATGCCACACCTGAAGAGCATTCTAAAGCTCAAGAACAAGTTCTTCACATAATTAAGTTTATGAACAATTTATACTCGTCTACACTTCAGCCACGTGCATATGATCAATGCCAGTATCAGCACCTGCTTTGGTAGCATCTTTAGCCAGGGAAGTAATGTATACTTCAATTTTCCACATAGGGCAAAGGAACTGTTCTGGAAAGTTTCAAGTTTCCAATATTTGGAACAAACTACTTAAATGTGATCTGACCATATCTGTTGACTGTGAGCACAACAGAAGGCACAGGCCAAGCCTTTCTGAATAACCGGGGAGTCAGAGTGGTAAGCTCCCATACTGTCTAACAGTTCGCTCTGAAAACCCTTAATAGAAAAACAGGCTCCCTGAATCAGGAAAGGATCCAGGAACCAGGAAAAAGAATAGTGTTCATTCCTTTCCTTAAACTGCAACTTCTAGAAATCAGAATAAAATTACTGATATGTGCACAGTATATGAAGAGTAGTTAAATTTAAAAGGATGAATAGGATAGAGCTAGTTTTAACACAGACTGGTGAGCATTCTAGTAGTGCTAGACCAAGTAGAAGTCTTACCATAAATAGGAAGTGTGGGAAGAAAAGCTGAGCAGACCAGTGTGGAAAGAAGAACAGCATGATGGAGTAGATATAATGCACTAGCACAGCTTGTGTCCTAAATGATGCTTCACAAAGGGTGCGTCTGCTGGAGGAGGACCAGATTGCAAAAACACCCATGTGCAGAAGGCATTTGTAAAAATAAACTAACTTTTAACAACATGTGTTAAATTAACCCCAATGAGGGAAACTTGGCTTGAATGTCAACCTGTGATTCAAGTATGAGTCACTAATTTGAAAAAAGCAAAGCAAGACCCCAAGTGGCCAACAACTCAGATGCTGTAACCTGGAGTGTTCTGAAAAGGCAGCATTTTAAAGCTAACACAATCCCCCAAATACTCAGGGTAACATTATTACTAAATTCTCCAGAAAAAAACCTAATTGAATAGCTATAGAAATCTAGGAAGGTTTAGAAATATAAAATTTTTTAGCATTTTTTATTATTATTTCTGCTCATACAAACTTAGGAGATACACCGGTTCCCTCCCTCCCTTCTCCTCCCCCAACCCCCGTGCTCCCCCTCCCCTCACCCCTCCCTCTCTATCCCCCAGTACCTCCCCCCCAATCCCCGGAGAATCCTTTAATGTGCATGCCTGACTCTCCTCTGGGCCCTCCTCTCCGATGATGTACAAGGACCCAGTGGCATTTCCCTGAACCCTTTCCTGTGTTCCCCTTAAGCATAGGAACATTACAGTGGCTGTCAATCCCTTGCCTCCAAAGATCTTGCTAAAGGCATTTGCTAAAGGCTAGACTTTGTGGGGTCAATAGTGTGTTGGACATTGCATGGGGCATGCAAAGTCCAATTATGATTGCTTCAGCCCTAACTAGTATAGAGTATCTTACATATCATTGCTCCTCCCATCCTTTTGCTCTTACACTCTTACCGCCCCCTCTTCCGCAAATTTCCCTGAGCTTCAGAATGGGGAGAGATTAGGCTGGCCTAGTTCTAGGTGGTTGATATAGAGTCTCTGAAGTTCTGGATTGTGCTTTGTTGATTTTCTTTTGCAGTTTTGCTGCTCCTGCAATGCCCTTCACTCCATCCTGATGGGCATTGTATGTCACCCCCTGGCCAGAGACAAAGAGCTGTTAAACAAGAGTCTTGTTATAAAAGCACATTCAAAGGTAGAGGAAACCACAGTGAGGGAGGGGTCAATCACCCATTTGCAAAATGGTTACTTTTTATCTGCCAGACTATATGCCCTCTCCTTATGGTGAGATCATACCCCTCAGTTGTGAACTAATTTAACACATATTGTTTGTGCTTTAAAACATAGTGCTGGGACTGCAAAGTTAGCTCAGGGGTTAAAACTATGCCTCACAAGCAGAAAGTCCTGAGTTCTGATCCCAGATCCCACATAAAAGTACCAGGTGGAAATGACTGCTGCCTATACATGCGGCCTGGGAATGCGGAGCCTTGGAAACTTCAAAGCAAAGCAAACAGGATGTAGTTAAATCCAGGGTGACTCCCAAAGGCACCCTTGTACCTCCATAGGCACACACAATGTCCTCTGATACACACAGATACACATACACACACACACTAAAATAAAAATTAAAAATAAATCTTATGTTAAGTGTGATAGTATAATTTGCAGAAATCATACTCATGCATGTTTCCTTTGTTAAAAATATTCAATATGTCAAAATAATCAGCCATGCTAAATCAGAATGTGAAATTAAGATAATTTAATTAAGCTTCCTTTCACACTACCCCACTCCCCTGGTTGGGACACGCACCCGCGGTCCAGCCGGGCCTCACCCCGCGACTCTAGGTAAGCCCTGGCCGCGCCCGCCCACCAGAACCCCAGGTCAGCCCAAAGGGACCCGGCTCCGAAGCCCGCCATCCAGCCGGAGCCGCGCGCAGGGCCGAGGGACGAGGAGAACCTCCCCCTGTGCCCGGGCCCCGCCCCAGCTGTCCTCTGGTTAAATAGCTCCACGCCGACGCCCCCATCCTCCCTTTACCCCACCCCGCTCCGCGGGTCGGGACGCGCGCGGTCTAGCCGGGCCTCACCCGTGACCTAGGTAAGCTCTGTTCCTGCCCACCCCCAGAACCCCAGGCCAAATAATTCAGTTTAGTGAAATTGAAAGATCTTAAGAGTTAAAAGGACAATGCCAAAGTCAAAGTACAAATCCATGAGAAGCAACACTCAAGTAAACAAATTTCCCAATGAAGAAATTAACCACATAATGTTACAACAGACATTTGGAGGAGTTGAGAAAAACAGTGCAAGAAACAAAAACTGGCATAGAGCAGTTAAAACAGACTCAAGCAGAGTTTAAAACTGAGCTACAAGACAAGTTATCTTCAACCCAGAACTCTACAGAGAGTCTTATCAACAGAACTAATGAAGCAGAAAACAGAATTTCAGACCTTGAAGATAAAGTGGGAGTACTAACCAGCTCAATCGAAGAGGTTGTTAAAGCCAAAAAGATACTTGAGAGAAATATCCAAGAGATATGGGACACCCTGAAGAAGCCTAACATGCGTATTCATGGAATACCAGAGCAAGAATCTCAAAACACCACCCCTGAGGAAATTTTTCAAACGATCATCAAGGAAAACTTTCCTCATCTAAAAAAACAGAGGCCCATCCATATACAAGAGGCATTCCGCACCCCAAACAGATACGACCAAAACAGAAGCACCCCACAGCAAATAATAATTACAACACTCCACATTCAAGATAAAGAACTGGTGCTGAGAGCTTCAAGGGAGAAAAAACAAGTCACTTTTAAAGGTAAACCTATTAAAATAACAAATGACTTCTCAGTCGAAACAGTAAAAGCAAGAAGAGCTTGGAGAGACATACTTCAAGTATTGAATGAGCAAAAATGTCAACCCAGGCTGATTTACCCTGCAAAACTATCAGTCATGATCGAGGGAGAAAGAAAAACTTTCCAGCACAAAGACAACTTGAAGGGATACATGTCCACCAAACCAGGCCTTCAAAAAATGCTAGAAATGATACTCAAGCGTGAAGAAAAAAACAGGCATATCCAGGAGAACAGAAGGCAAATATAACACCATTAAAAGCAAAGCAATATACTTACAAAAACTACTAAACATAATAAATGTCTAGAATTAAAAATAGTTTCTCCATTATAACACTAAATGTTAATGGAATTAATTCACCGATCAAGAGACACAGATTACAAACTTGGATTACAAATCACAATCCATCAATCTGCTGCCTGCAGGAAACCCATCTCACCACAAAAGATAGGCACACTCTAAAAATAAAAGGCTGGTCAACAATTCTACAAGCTAATGGAAGCAGAAAACAGGCAGGGGTAGCCATTATGCTATCAGACAAAGTGGATTTCAAACCAAAGAAAATTATAAGAGACACGGATGGATACTACATTTTAGTCACAGGTACAATTCACCAGGAAGACTTCACAATACTGAACATATATGCACCCAATATGGGCCCCTCCACATTCATTAAGAAAACCCTACAGCGTCTAAAGCAAGAAATCAACCTCCAAACGATAATTCTTGGGGACTTCAACACCGCCCTCTCAACATGGGATAGATCAACAGGTCAAAAGCTTAACAGAGACACTTTGGACCTTAATCAAACCCTTAAAGAAATGGACCTTACAGATCTCTATCGAACTTTTCACCCACGTACCAAAGAATACACATTTTTCTCAGCAGCACACGGAACTTTCTCCAAAATAGATCACATATTGCGCCACAAAACGAATCTACACATATACAAAACAGTTGAAATTCTAACCTGTGCCCTATCAGACCACCAAGGCCTAAAGCTGGACATCCACAACACGTCAAACAAGAGAAAATACACTAACTCCTGGAAACTTAACAATATGATGCTAAATGAGAACTGGATTCAGGAAGAAATTAAAAAGGAAATTCAAGATTTCCTGAAAGTGAATGATAACGAAAATACAACTTACCAAAATCTCTGGGACACAATGAAAGCTGTTCTAAGAGGTAAGTTCATAGCTCTTAATGCCTACATCAAAAAAATGGAAACATCAGAAATAAACAACTTAACAATGCAGCTTACAGCTTTAGAGAAACTAGAGCAATCTGATCCCAAAAGTAGTAGAAGAGAGGAGATTAGCAAAATAAGGGGAGAAATATCTGAAATCGAAATTAAGAAAACGATAGAAAAAAATCAACCAGTCAAAAAGCTGGTTCTTTGAAAAAATCAATAAGATTGATACACCCCTAGCTAAATTAACCAAAAACAAGAGGGAGAAAACCCAAATTAACAAAATTAGAAATGAACATGGAGTTATCACTACGGATACCCAAGAAATCTAGAGAATTATAACATCATATTTCAAAAACTTATACTCTGTGAAGTTTGACAACACAAAAGAGATGGATGAATTTCTAAGTAAACACAACCTACCTAAATTGAATCAGGAAGTTGTGAATTATTTAAATAGTCCTATAACATACAAGGAAATGGAAGAAGTAATCTCGAATCTTCCCACCAAAAAGTGTCCTGGGCCAGATGGATTCAGCACAGAGTTCTACCAGACATTTAAGGAGTTAATAACACCAATACTCCTTAAACTGTTCCATCAAATAGCAAAGGAAGGAACACTACCAAATTCCTTCTATGAAGCTAATATCGTCTTAATCCCAAAACCTAATAAAGATTCACTTAAAAAAGAAAACTATAGGCCGATCTCTCTGATGAACACAGATGCAAAGATTCTCAACAAAGTCTTAGCAAATCGGATTCAAAAACATATCAAAAAGATCATTCACGGGGACCAAGTAGGCTTCATCCCCGGCACACAAGGTTGGTTCAACATACGCAAATCAATAAATGTAATTCATCATGTAAACCAGTCCAAAGTCCAAGACCACATGATACTCTCCATAGATGCAGAAAAAGCCTTTGACAAAATCCAACAGCCTTTTATGATCAAAACACTAGAGACTGTAGGAATGAAAGGAACCTTTATCAACATAATAAAAGCTGTATACAACAAGCACAAAGCAAGGATTATGCTCAATGGGGAACAATTGGAAGCATTCCCACTTCGATCAGGAACTAGACAAGGCTGTCCACTCTCACCCCTTCTATTCAATATTGTACTTGAAGTCTTAGCTGAAGCCATAAGACAAGAAAGGGACATAAGAGAGATTCAAATCGGCAAGGAAGAAGTCAAGCTATCCGTATTTGCAGATGACATGATCTTATACCTAAGTGATCCCAAAAACTCCACCAGGAAGCTCCTGGAACTAATTGAGAAGTTCAGCAGGGTGGCAGGATACAAAATAAATGTGCAAAAATCAGAGGCCTTCCTATATGCCCAGAATGAAAGAAGTGAAAAAGCCTTGAGAGAAACAATCCCATTTACTATAGCCCCTAAAAAAATGAAATACCTTGGTATAAACCTAACAAAGGAGGTAAAAGACCTTTACAATGAAAACTTTAAAACCCTAAAGAAAGAAATAGCAGAAGACACGAGAAGGTGGAAAGACCTCCCATGTTCCTGGATTGGTAGAATCAACATTGTAAAAATGACCATCCTACCAAAGGCAATATACAAATTCAATGCTATACCAATTAAAATCCCAAAGCAATTCTTTAAAGAAGTTGACCAAATAATCTCAAAATTCATATGGCAGCACAAAAGACCCAGGAGAGCAAAGACAATCCTGAGTAACAAAAACACAGCTGGAGGTATTACCATACCAAACCTTAGTCTATACTACAAATCCATAGTTATAAAAACTGCCTGGTACTGGCTCCAAAATAGACACACAGATCAATGGGTAAGGGTTGAAGACCCAGATATAAGCCCACAAAAATACAGCCATTTGGTCTTTGACAAAGGGGCCCAAAGAATCCAATGGAAAAAGAACAGCATCTTCAACAAATGGTGCTGGCAAAACTGGATCTCCACATGCAGAAGATTAAAGCTGGACCCATACTTGTCACCATGTACAAGACTTAATTCCAAATGGATCAAGGACCTTGATTTAAGGCCAGAGAATTTAAAAACCATAGTTGAAAGGATAGGGAACTCCCTCAAGCTGATTGGGCTAGGCCAACATTTCCTAAACAGACATCCAATGGCACAGTCACTGCTACCAACTTGGGATCTTGTGAAATTAAAGAGCTTCTGTTCAGATAAAGAGATTGTCACACGAGCTCAAAGGCAACCCACAGAATGGGAGAAAATCTTCACTAACCACATATCTGACAGAACTCTACTGTCCAGAGTGCACGAAGAACTTAGAAAACTAAACTCCAAGGAAAACAATGGCCCAATTAAAAAATGGGCCCTGGAACTTAAAAGAAACTTTACCAGGGATGAAATTAAAATGTCGAACAAATATCTTAAAAAATGCTCCACTTCCTTAGCCATCAGGGAAATGCAAATCAAAACTTCCTTGAGATATCATCTCACCCCGGTCAGGATGGCAAAAATCCACAATACAAACAACGACAAATGCTGGAGAGGATGTGGAGAGAGGGGAACTCTCCTACATTGCTGGTGGGAATGCAGGTTCATACAGCCACTCTGGCGAGCCGTCTGGAGATTCTTAAAGAAATTAAAGATTGAAATGCCATATGACCCTGCTATCCCACTTTGGGAATAACCCCCATACAGCAGAGGTTCGCCTTGATAGCACAAGCACGACCATGTTCATAGCAGCACTGTTTACAATAGCAAAGTCATGGAATCAACCTAAATGTCCAACAGTTGACGAGTGGATAAGAAAAAAGTGGTACATCTATACAATGAAGTACTACTCAGCCATCAAAAATGATGAATTACTGGAATTTGCTGGGAAATGGATGTCATTAGAAACAATTATATTAAGTGAAGTATCCCAAACCCAGAAAATTAAGCGCCGTATGTACTCCCTAATAGGTGGCTCCTAGTACCAAACTCACCCAACCCACATTGAGACACTCAAAAGTAAACCTATGTAACACAGTAATTGCAAGGATTATGTACAAGATAGATGGGGTAGGAGGGCCACACCAGAAACAAGGAGAGAGGGGACCATGTTACAGCAGAGAAAATAGGCCTCCATCAAGGTCTGCAAGTAAGTAATGAGAAACCTGGTTAAGTTCACAGACATTCTTTCCTGATCTCACCAGAAGGGGAGGGCAAATGGGTGATGGACCCCTCCCTCACTGAGGTTTCCTACTTTTATTACATCTACCTTTGAATGTGCTATTATAACAAGACTCCAGTTTAACAGCTTTTTGTTTCTGGCTAGGGGGTGACATACAGTGCCCAGCAGGATGGAGTGAAGGGCATTGCAGGAGCAGCAAAACTGCAAAAGAAAATCAACAAACCACAATCCAGAACTTCAGAGACTCTATATCAATCACATAGAACTAGGCCAGCCTAATCTCTCCCCATCCTGGAGCTCAGGGACATTTGCGGAAGAGGGGGCGGTAAGACTGTAAGAGCAAAAGGATGGGAGGAACAACGATTTGCAAGATTCTCAACAATAGTTGGGGCCAAAGCAATCATATTGGGACTTTGCATGCCCTGCGCAATGTCCAGCGCACTGTTGCCCTCATAAAGTCTAGCATCTGTTAAAGGCACCGAGATCCCTGGAGGCAAGGGATTGACAGCCATAGTAGTTCTCCTATGCTTAAGGGGAACAAGAGAAAGGGCTTATGGAAATGCCACTGGGTCCTTATATGTCATCGTAGAGGAGGACCCAATGGAGAGTCAGGCATACACAATAAAGGACTCTCTGGGAATTGGGGGGGAGGCACTGGGGGATGGGGAGGAAGAAGAGGGGGAGGAGGGGGTTCGAGGGGAGGAGGGGAGAGGGAGGGAACTGGTAAAAAAATTTTAAAATGTATAATTACATTTTTAATAAAAAAAGATAATTTAATTAAATTAAGTTAGTAATCAGTAGTTAAATAAAAAAGGTATCTGTTTTGAATATTACTTTTATTATCACCTTAAACTTTTAAGGATACAGGTCTTCAGCTATGAACAAAGACCACGAGTTACAGCTACTCCAAGCACAGGAGATCTTGAACACTGCACAGAATCATCGGCTTTCACTGTCCTTTACACAGACTCTGTCTTGTCTCAAGAACAATCTACCTTCTATGCTAAGTCATAACCTTCCTCAAAAATTACCTCTATTCAGAACTTTTATTCAGACTAATTAAATACCAGTCATTCATACCAATCCTCTATTAAGAATCTCTTTAATGACTCCATTCTGTCAACTCCAATACTTCATGTACCTTGCATTTTAACTATTTCATTTAATTACAACCATCTCCTCCACAGGGCAATGATTGTGCCTTACACTCATTTCACAATTTCCAAGAGACCTTATCACCAAAAATCCTCTGAAGACATAGTAAAGGTATGCTGACTAACTAGTGAAATACAGGAAGCTTCTATACTTTAAAAACAACCTTCTTGGGCTTCCTTGCCCCTCATCTTGCCTCTCATGGAATGCCACGTCTGGAGTCCTTGAGTTTCCATCTGACTTTTCTCTCACCCCTAATGGATTCCATGTCTGGAGTCCATGAGTTCTTCAAAGCTCTCTTGTCTCCCCCCACCCCAGATTCACATGCGTGAGTTCCTTTCTTTCTCTCTTCTAGTAAGCTCTGCTTTAATCCTCAAAAAATTATGTATTATATAATTTATATAATATATAAACGGTCTTCTCAAATCACATCTTGAGTACCTGCGTCCAGGACCAATCACAGTAAACAGCCATGTTTTACCCTATGTTAAAACAAGGCATTTCAATACTAAAGCGAAATAAAGATATGTTTCCCCCGAGCACAACTTTTCACACTTATTCCATTTAAAAACAGAAGTGACAGGAGTTATATAAGCAGGATGCCTCTCGTGGTATTTGAAGACACATAAAAAGAAGAAATCGTCACAAATACAATCACAAGTACACTTTTTTCAGTTAATTCAATAGAATTTAGAATTTCAGTCTAGATATCCATCATAATACAAACTTGGTCAACTCGTCTTTGACAAAATTTGTTCATTTGCTGGCAGACCCCAAACTTAGCAAAGAATATTCAGATTTTCAACAGTTCTTGAGGCTCCAAAAGACAGAATTTGACCTACAATTTTAGCTCAGAGCCATGTGAAACCCAGACAGCTGTCTGCTGAAGCCTTGGCAGTGAATGTGAAAGAACACAACTTAATTCAGTTAAGGCTGGCATTCATTTCTTAGTGAACCCATTCAGGCTGAAAATCGTCTCTTTGAATCAGCCATTTTCCAGTGATCAGCATTTTTCTAAGTTGCCAGTGTGATCTTCTCTACTCCCTCACCCCACGGTCTCAGTAGAAGGCAAACAATGGAAAGGATAGCTTTAAAAGATTCCAGTATGACCCACAGAAAGCAGGCATCACATACCAAGAAGTAACAGGCTGAAGTCTTCTGACGTTACTGAAAGGAGTATCCACTGCAGGACCAATAGAAAACATGAAATGAACAGAACAAAACAACACTATCATTATCATTTGGTTATTTGCCTTGACTATTTCCCCATGAGGGACCAAGTGCTGTCTCTGACTCAATAACTTCTCTTTAAATCTACTACGTACACACACACAAAATCACCATTTTCAAGCTTTTATGGATTTAAAAGCTACCACCTCTCCAAGAAAATTGCAATTTTAAATATTATAAAGTGAAAGCTTCCTCTCTAGAAAAAGGCATTTTAGTTTTCAAAGACAGCTAGGTAAATAAGGAATTTGGGGATTGAAGAAAGTTGGGGTAATTGTATTGCCTTGGAGTCATACTCACCAAAAATACCTTAATTCAATGTCCACTGGCTGAAAGAATGTCATTCTCCTTGGTTGGAGGTTGCGATTGCCTCTTTTTCTCCCCAACAGTGCAAATATGTTTGCATGACCATGTGTCTATGCAAAGTGCATGGGTACAGATGGGAAGTGAATAGGCACATGGAGCAAAGATGTAGAGTATGTTATTTATATGTAACTGTATGTATAGGTGTGTAAATGTATGTGTGTGTATGTATTTACTTGAAACATGATCAAACTCTTGTTCCCAACGTGTATATGTATGTGTGTGTATGTATTTACTTGAAACATGATCAAACTCTTGTTCCCAACCACTTTCAGAAACTTAACTAATATACATAAAAAAGAACTACTTAGAAGTTTCTCAGACTCTCTAGATCTTCCTTTATCTAGGTCTTCCTTTATCTGTTAAATGGTCCAGTTAAAGTTATCAGCTCTTGATCTTTCACAATTTTCCTATGAACTCAGTAAAATCAAATGGATGGGGCCAGACAAAGGGATTCCTCTCTTTGTGTTGCTCTGTATAGACCAATTCCCCATAGAGTTTAGAAAGTGCACTCCATGAAGACTCATCTTGATGTTTCCACTCTTCCTGTGTTTTCATTAACTCTTGAAATATTTGAATTATTTCCTATTGGTGGCAATTTGGGCACATGTCTGAGGAACTGCCCATGTGCAGCAGGGTGCAGCAGTACATACTGTGAGGCATTTGCCAACCTTGGTTCTGTAATACACTAGCTGTATCCCTCCAGTTCTGTGCCTGTTGCAACTATAAATGTCCTCACTACAAACTTCTATCATTTTCAGATATGTGCTACTGTCATATGTTTTCATTAAGCTACTGCTGAATCTTTCATGTGTTTGGTGTGGACTTTGTTTTTATCTTTCTCATGTCCCAATTATATTTATAGGATCTAACTTTAAATACTTTGAGCACCTAAACTATGTTCCGGTGTGTGTGTGTGTGTGTGTACGTACCCAAAGCGCTAAAAATTGCCATAAAAAGGTGTACTATAAATATCTACTCAATGATGTCTTCCTTTTAACTACAAGTAGACTCTTTAAAAGTTACTTCTAATGATCACTTGGAATTAAGCCAGGAAAATTTTTCCCTATCCTAAGGCTTAAGGAAACTTGCGGAAGAGGGGCTGGTAAGGTTGTAAGAGCCTAAAGATGGGAAGGTCCACTCAAGACATTCCACTCAAGGAAGGACTGCTGCATCCAGGAACTCATTGCAGTTAAACTTGCCTTTACCAGACCTGCCTAATGGCTGACATACCACATGCCCCATAAACTAGTGATACCACAGGAGAGATAACTACATGCAATGGAAACCTTGGGTACTAGGACTGAACAAGTGGGGCAGCCCGAGGAAGGGCCAATTGGTTATCCACAGAGGCCTCAAACCCACAGGAAAAGACAATCCAGAAGGAACCCTGGGACCCACAGAGGCAGACAGGGAAGAGGATGTGAAGGAGTAGGATGAATAAATGAAGGAGGGAGGGAAAGAAGGAAGACGAGGGAAGGAGAGAGGCAGGGAAAAGTACTCACTATCCTTGTAAAACTAGGAAAAAAATACTTTAAAAATTAGTTCTAAGAAAATACATTAAAATGAGACATCCTCAGAGTTGAGAACACTTCCGCCAGCTGTTCTCACTGACCATATTCAATGTCTAATACCATGACTTGTTTAAAAAACAAAGGCTTATTTCTTTTTTTCCATTCATTCTGATATATATTTTAACTGCAGAATAAAGGTTTTCCTCTACTTTCATGTTGTTTCTTTTTTTTTTTCTTTTTAATTTGGATTCTGCATATGAGAGAAAATAGGTGACACTTGTTCTGAGCCTGGTTTATCTCACTTAATATGATGATCTTCAGTTCCAACCATTTTCCTGCTATATAACAGAACTTCGTTTGCTTTATGGATTATAAAACCCCATCCAGTATAAGTACCACATTTTCCTTCTCCATTCCTATTGTTGACAGGCATTTAGGCTTCCTTATCTTGGTTGTTATGAATAGTAATGGAAAATTCATAAGGTGCCTGTTGTGTTACACTGACTTAGATTTCTAGAGCCATATATACAGGGATGGTATGGCTGGATCACAAAATAACTGCATTTTTAGTTTTTCTGTGGAATCTCCATATTAATTTCCACAGTGGATGCACATATTTATGTTCCCACTGATAGTGTACAAGGATTTCTCTTCCCCTGAATCCTCACCAGCATTTGTTGCAGCATGACAATAAAATGCTTATGCCTCTACTGACCAGTTTCTTTGAGGAGCTGACCTAGTTTCACTTGAATCCTGCGTCCATCAACTAATGGACACAAGTGGATGGAAACTCTTGAGGACACCACATTCCTCCGCACAGCTTCAGAGACTACAGTTTTGCTATAGCCCTTAACGCGGCTTCAGTGCTTCCTCTTGGCAAATCAAATAATTTTTTACTAGTTCTAATTTGAATATTTAGATGTCCATTCAAGCAGCTTAAACTGTGATGAATGCTAACTAAAATAATTTTATTATTTTATTAGCTGCTGTTTTCTTGCTATAATTACATATTTGAGTTTATATGAGATACACCTTTACTGGGAGACTCAAACAGATAAATCCATCTATTTATCAACCTCTAATTTCTTCATTTTTTTCTTAATCATAATGGTAATTTTAATATAAGGTTTACTGAATATTAATATCACAGGCTTTTTAGCATGCCAGTGTCTCTGAGGATCTATACCATATCAGGAGCACTCTCTAACCCTTGCAGCTCACAAACCAGAAGCAGTGTCAGTCCCCCAGTCCAGATCTACCTAGTTAGAATCTGATTTTTAACAATATGCCCTGTGGATTTGTGTACACAATAAAGTTTGAGGCATGATACTCTAGACTGCGTAATGATGTGTCCAGGTATTATGGTCAAACAAGGGATTAAATTTGTGAGAGAAGTCAACTCCTTTAGTTAAATTTTATTTTGGTCACTGGATATAGAAGTGGATAAACATTCTATCATTCTTTGGTTAACATTTTTGCTCAAACTTTCTAAAATATATGATAACTATATATTATTTTGAACACTAATATATATACATATATATCCTTTATGTAAGAATATGAAAAGCATGAGATCAAAGGTGATTACACTGTCATGTATGATATTATTCCTGCATACCAATTTATGGATTTACATATTTCAAATACAAGAGCACCATTTTTACATTGACCATCATTTCTATGTTTTTAAATTACCACATTTTTCTCAAGAAAAAAGAATCTTGCTTTTCTTATTCCCCAAGGTTGTTTTGGTAGCTTTAGAAGAAAAAAATAATTACTCCTAAATCTAGGGGGAAAAAAAAGAGGACTATGTGTTCGTTAAGAGGAGTTTTCTTAGGGCACATAGTCCGGCAGATTAAAAAGTACCATTTTGCAAATGGGTGATTGACCCCTCCCATTGCCAAATGCCATATGACCCTGCGATTCCACTTTTGGGTATAAGTATTACATCTACCCTTGAATGTGCTCTTATAATAAGACTCCAGTTTAACAGCTTTCTGTCTCTGGCCAGGGGGTGACATACAGTGCCCATCACGATGGAGTGAAGGGCATTGCAGGAGCAACAAAACTGCAAAAGAAAATCAACGAACCACTATCCAGAACTTCAGAGACTCTATATCAACCACCTAGAACTAGGCCAGACTAATCTCTCCCCATCCTGAAGCTCAGGAACATTTGCGGAAGAGGGGGCGGTAAGAGTGTAAGAGCAAAAGGATGGGAGGAGCAATGATTTGCAAGATACTCCACACAAGTTAGGGCCGAAGCAATCATAATTGGACATTGCATGCCCGGCGCAATGTCCAACACACTATTGACCTCACAAAATCTAGCATCTGCTAAAGGCACCAAGATCCTTGGAGGCAAGGGATTGACAGCCACAGTAGTGTTCCTATGCTTAAGGGGAACACAGGAAAGGGTTCAGGGAAACGCCACTGGGTCCTTGTATGTCATCGGAGAGGAGGCCCAGAGGAGAGTCAGGCATGCACAAGAAAGGACTCTGGGAATTGGGGCAGGAGGCACGGGGGGATGGGGCGGGAAGGGTGAGGGGAGGGAGAGCAGGGGGTTCGGGGGGAGGAGGAGGGAGGGAGGGAACTGGTGTACCTATTAAGTTTGTATGAGCTGAAATAATAATAAAAAATATTAAAAAAAGAGTTTTCTTTACTATTAATAAAGAGGACTATGTATCCTAAAACGAGTCTTCCTATGGAGGAAGAGCACTTGCTTGAACAGTAGAACTGAACAGTTCCCACCCAAACTGGAAAAAAAAAACAAAACAAAACATTTGAACTGCTACTGCTGTTCTGTAGCAAGTTTGGGGGGGGGGAGCTTTTCACACTGTCCATTAAAAATTCATTGGCTATTCCAAAAGATCAAGGACAAACAAGGCATACAAATTTTCTTATTCTTACTTGATATCCACAATTGTAAATGTGGTTAAAATCCAGTCTGGAAAAAAGAGAGAGTCAAAGTTGTAGCATTCACATAACATGGTTTCATGAGTATCCAGTGTTGGAAAGTAAAGAATAGAATTTGCATTGGTATTTTTTATCCCATATGCTACATTTACAGCCAGAGGGGCTCAGAAAGAGGGCACATGAGATGAGAATCTACACATAGCAAGGGCGTGATTTGTTCTGAGATTTTACAAAGCAAAAGTTCAAGCCAACTACAAAATCCCCACAGCTTTGGGAATTGGAATGCCCATTTGTGGCAAAGCTAAAGAATCAAACTACATGGAAGGGCTCACAGGGCAGGGTTAATTAGTTTCTTCATCAAGACACTGTACCCCTAAAGCTTTTCTTCTAGAAAAAAAAGAATTTTACAGACATAGTAACATTTTCCCCTCTCTCAAAGACTTACAGGTTTAAATATAACTCTACTCTTTATTAAGTTCTGTCTTGGGTTCTTCCTCAGAAAAGGCAATTACAGTGCATTTTGCAAAAGACTCCACACTGTGAGGAGGTATGAAGTAACATGGCCAAGAGGACTAACTAACACTACAGCAATTTAAAAACTAAAAACGTGTACCAAGTCAGAAGTACCAATAGCTAGATAACTGAACTGGTTGAATTTTAAATTGATATAATAACTTTATTGGGATGGTTTCTGCCTGTTCTTAAATGCCTAGTGTTTGAGGGTTTTGTTTGTTTGTTTGTTTGTTTGTTTAATGCATTGAGAGCTGCAGAAGTTTCATCTGTTGGAAAGGCTGTGCAAAGACCAGTGTCCTGTGAATCCTGTTGTTTCACTTCTGAGCCTCACTGAAACTCTGAGCTTTGTTTGTACTAAACCAGGTCAGCTTCATGACTATACTCAAATAACTCCCTATTCTCTCCCTCATGCAAAATGAAACATCCAGAAGTATGATAACATTAAAAAATGGAAACTAAAAAGAATACACTATTAGAGGTATGACTGATCCATTAAGAGTTGAATCCCTTCTCCCCATAACAATATGAATAACATTTAAGAATAAAAATTTCTTACCTAAAGAAGAAATAAAATCGTGTGTTACATGTTACTCTGAAACTGATGGATACATGAATATACAAGTTTATTACCTCAACTCTAATGCCATATTTTTAAATAAAAATTTGAACATCTTATTAGTATTGGATAATAATTTAGTAGTTATTCTCAAGAATGATGCTATACTGCCTAAAGATGTGATGCTTATCTTCTAATAAAATCAATCTAAAGGCACACTGGACCAAAGAATTCGGGGAAATGTAGGGCATCACTCAATATAGGATTGACTTTTGAAGCTCTCGCCATTTCCAGAGAATCATATATGGGTCACTAACCTACACAGAGCTCCTGAAGAGAAACACCGGGAACAATGAGCCTTTGAAAAGAAAATGGAAGTATCTTTCAATGCAGCTCTAACAATTGGTTCATCTACTGTAAAAAGCTAAAATTTTAGCAATAATAAGTTTGACAGCAATCCACTAATAATAAGCTCCTAACTGATTTCATGAAGCAAGGTCTGTAAACCCTTCCCACAGCTGGGAAAAGTCAACAGTGACTCCTCACTGAGCCACAGTGAATAGAGCAGAGCAGTTGGATGCGCATATCCTGCTGTTTCTCTGCCACCTGAAAACAAGCCCAGTGTTTCAGGAAGCACTTCCCTGTCAACATTTTTTAGCAAGATCTCATTTAGCTAAGGAATAAGCTTCTGGGTGAAATGCATTATCAATTGGGGCAAAGAATCAGTCTATACAATACACAGTCTTTTAAAGTCGGCCAGATGATGAACAGAGAATTGGAGCGTATTATCAAAACCTTTTGTCTTCTTAAACCCAGTAAGATTGAGAAGAAGCCAGGCCACAATAGGAAACAGAGGAGCAAAAAGCAGCAAAACCGGTTAAGGGAAAGGAATCCCTCACGGCACACACCTGTAATCTCAGCACTTTGGAGATGAGGGACAGGAAGAAGCCAGCCTCAGCTACAAAACAAGCTGGAAGCCAATCTGAAAACCTGAGATGATATTCCAAAACAACAAGTAGACCAAGGCTACTAAGGAAGGCAGGATGACATGGTGATAAACATTGCTATGATAGATCCCACTCCTCTGTATATGTTAGGTAACCTCAACTGCAAGCTAGAGTCATAAATATAAACCACTGAGTGACCCAGTGTAGAAATTGTCAGATAGGTTAATGGTAAATAAATAAATGGCACTAGAGACTTTATTCAGCTTTCTGAAATGGAACCACCTACAACAGGAAAAACAAATCACCTCCATTTAGGGGAAGTAGAATGGAAAGAATTCAAGGGAAAATATTAATGAAGCCAGGCTTGCCTCATCCATGGAAAACTATTGCTATGATATCAGACTTATTCCCTCCTCCAGTTGCTCTGTCAGATTCAGAGCACATACCTTGGTGCTAATGGCTATGTATCACCTGAGAGAAGACAGCGGGGGAATGGAAGACTGTCTGCAGGGGGCTTCAGGAGACCTGTGCAGGGTTTCAGCAAGTCTTTGCTTGTAAAATTTGATCAAGGGACTAACATGGTGATGAAATTTGAATGTGACTGATGTCAAAAAACACATTTTAGCTTCTCAAAGAATTTTCAGGTGATCGTTGCTCTCCATCAGCAAAGATTAGCCATGAACATCACAGCAGCACCATTTTCATATTCAATTACCAAGACATGCATGTAATCCAAGTACTAATACATTTTTTTCTCAGTGCACTTCTATTCCTGATTAGTGCCCCTTTCTATGGGCTATTATCTTTAGAAGCTCTAAGTCATCTATTGTGGTATGCATAGAGCAATTTGATTTAGTGATATGCTATAAACACCAAGGGAAGAAAATGCTTTCTTTTCTACATTAACTCCAAAATATACAATGGAAAAGAATGAAATTCTATCTCATGCTATATTGATAAACCTTGAAAATGTGCAAAGTGAACAAAGTCAAACATAAGAGGCCAAATACTGTATGATTCCACATGATATAAAGTCAGTTACTTTTTAAAATAGTTATTTATGCGAGAGGGAGAGCAAGAAAGAGAAAAAGAGAGAGAGGAAAAGGGGGAGAGAGAGAGAGAGATGCATGTCATGGCACACAGATGGAGGTCAGAGGACAACTTTCAGTAGTTCAGTTCCTTCCTTCTATCATGTGAGCTTCTGGATCTAACTAATGCCAGGTTTTCGATCAGCCATCTTACTGCATTACCTTGTCAGCCCCAAGAAAGAAGTCATACAGAAGAGATTAATACACAGGCACAAAAAGTAGAAAGATTACCAGGAATTGGGAAAGGAAGCATAAAAGACTACTATTTAATGACTGAATTTTCTGACCACCTGGAAGTCCATAGCAGTAATGGCTGTAAAACACTGAATACCAGTTGATGCCACTGAATAGTTGACCTAAAAATAGTGAGAACAGCAAATTTTGCATGATTTGTATATTAAAACACAATTTTAAAAAACAAAGCATATAGCATCTCTTTCACAACACCAAAATGGAGAAGAGAAGCATGCAGTATTTTCTCTTAAAATGTTTTTAAACAAGTAGATTATAAGTTCCATGAGGACATGAATCAGACAGACTTGTCTTATTCACCATTAACACACAGTAAGCTCTCCACATATGTTTATACATAAGCGAATGCTTCATAAATGGGGGAGGGGCTCTTGAATAGCCAATACAATACTTAGAAAGCACAAGATTTACCTTGTAGAGAGAATACAATGGTGCATGTTGCTGGGAAAACAGTAACACTGCTACATCTCAGCTCCTTCCATCTCATCGCTGTTAGCAAAGCATGTCTTACAAAACCTCACACACAGTAGGTAGTTAATAAATACATGCATGATGGGAGGGGAGCGAGACTATAAAAATTTGTGCCACATTACTTCTTGCAGATGTACATTTCCTTCTGTCATGGAATGAAAAACTAAACCTCACAGCTTACATGAAGTGAAGGTAAAATTATAAATAACAAGAATATATCACTCTCAGAAAAACAAACCACAAACACAATGCATCTTCTAAATGTAATTTAGAGGAAAAAGGAAAAATAGTATCTTATAGTTCATTTTTATTTTTAGGAAATAATAGAAGACCAAAATACAAGAAAACCTCAACTCTGTTTGAAAGAAAATCCAAACAGTCATTCCCAAAAATCAATTTCTTGATAAACACAGAGGCTCCATTAACATAATATTATTAATACAACATAAAGCATAGCATGCCATAAATATTTCTCTCAATTAGCCAATCAAATAAAAATAATCTTCTTTCTTAAATTAATCTGTCACAAAATTATATATATTATATATAACTAGTTTTGGCCACCATGAAAGTTATTGATGATTTTGTCAATGAATATGAACTTCCTAAAACATTTACATTTCAAGTGAATTACTAAGCTAATGCATACATAGAGTATTTTAAAGTGAAATATAAAGTGCTGATATCTCTCATATAAACTCCTACATAATAGGTAGAACCATACCAAGACCAAGACCATATATAGTATTAGTCGCACTCTGAACAATATGAAAATATACTCATCAACTTCACACTCCCTCACTATTCAGTACAATGTCCCAATTGAAAAAGGAAGAGACATCCATCCTCTGCCAAAGTTAAGATTTATAGATCGGCTCCTTGATTTTCACATTTGCGTGAGCAGGTAGTACCCTGGCTATGGTCCTGGTCTTTCGTGCATGCAGTGGTGTTCCATCTGCACCCAAAATGCCAGTCGTCCACTAGTAGAGCTAGCGCTTCAAACAGAACTGCATGTAGGACTGTCACTTGCCTGCATGATAGCAGAGCCAGGACAGTTGTAAAGATGCTGAATACTGACAAGCTGACCTCTGCCCAGCGGCACACACTTAACACAGATGCATTTCAAGAAAGGGAGAGGGGAGGATATCCAGGAAAGAAGCCCCCATCGCTAATTTAGAGGAAATTAATTCCACTCAGATCCAGTCCAGCTAAATTTGTGGACATGGATTTGCCCAAAGGAAAAGTGGTCTCTGTCCTTCACTTGTTTCACTCAGAGGACATTCAACCAAGCATAGCCAGGCACAATCTGTAGGATCTTTTTGAGCTATAATAAATAAGACTAGTTTCCAAAGAAATAAGACTTAGCTATGGCAATGAAGCATCGTTGAACATCCTCCTCATCTTATCTCTGCTACTGATGTTTACAAACTAAAAGCCATCGCCTCAGGAGCCTCCGGAGACTCTCCATGAGTAACCCCTGCTGGATCTTTAATTTAAACACCCCTCTATCAATCTGTAATGGTTTTGGCAGTTCAATAGAAGGGAGTGAGTAAAATGACATGCATAAAATGAATCCTTTTCAAGTTGTAAATGAGTGAGTCAGGATTCAGGCTTTCCGAGATGCTCCAAATTAAAACCCTGCTATAATTTCAGGCATGCTCTGTCTTACCGTTTAGCTGTCGTCTCTTGCAGGCTTGATTCACCTGGAACTCCTTAGCATAGCTCTAGAAATGTGCTTGTATC
The DNA here is from genome assembly GCA_023101885.1 of Typhlomys cinereus. Taxonomy (NCBI): domain Eukaryota; kingdom Metazoa; phylum Chordata; class Mammalia; order Rodentia; family Platacanthomyidae; genus Typhlomys; species Typhlomys cinereus. Next base: position 2,912,290 of record JALPQD010000050.1, on the reverse strand, counting down.
AGGCCACCCTCATACAGCAACTGAATTCACATCTTTCTGCACTAGCAAGCTGAAATGGTACGGCTGTACTACAACCAAGAAAGGGGGAAGCATAAGCAAGGAGAAAAAAAAAAAGAAATCCAGAAATCACCTCAGAGAAGCTGATCTCAGTGGAGTGTACCCAAAAAAGGTTTCAGAAGAGCACAAAGGACATGTTAATATTCAGGATCAGGAGCTTTAGTAGTCCAAATCTTCCTTTTAAAAAGAATCTGTGTTTTCTTTCTCCAAACACGATGGACTTGCCTGTGGAGTTCCCAGGAAGGCAGAGTAACCAGGCGCTGCAGCAGCATTGCAGCCAAAGTAACCGTGCATACACTGTCCAGGCAATTCACCACACGCTGTCTCTCCAGAAAGATATTGATTTGCAATGCAGCGTTGCTTCAAAAAGAATACAGAAGGGGAGCCAGACAACTAATGGTGATTGCATAGGAGGAAAAACATTTAATCAAGGGATGCACCCCATCATGTTCAATTCAATTTTTTAAAAGCACTAGAGAAACCCAGTCAGTGTCCTGAATGACATCCTATTAAATAATAATCTGAGGTCCTACAGAAGGCCAAGTTCAGGGTACAATCATTGATGCTGCAAAAGTTAGAGAATGGTTTAATGCTTCTATGTGCATACATTTGTCATATGCAAATGAAGAATAATGAAGACTCTAAATTACCATGCACTGCATACAGGAAGTTCAAAAAAATGCACAGGTGCAACATTTGCTGAACCAAAGTGACAAAAGGCATAACTATGAGCCCACAGAATATCTGACAGGCATAGAGCTTGCAACAACCTCAAAAATAAAACAACACAGAGCAGAGCTCACACCTGAAATAAATTGCGCCAAGTCATGCCACAAGGTGCTCGGTGGCAAAGGAAGGAGGTTAAACTGCTACGTTCTTAGCACCCCCTACAGGAAAGTGTCTGATCTACTGTTCATATCTTTAAAGGATTACCTATCTCTGCAACAACCACAAAAGTTCAAAAATTAGATCAAACTAAAGCATAACTGAAAAATACTTTATACAACAAATTGAAACGTGATACGGTAGTCTCACCTCATAAATATTCATTTATTTGAAAAATACAGATACAGAAAGAGGTAACTACTATGCCAGCAGTGAGTGGTTGACATTCAGAAAGTTCTGGAGCCTTCAGCATACATATACTGATACTCAGAAAGCTAAGGGAAAAATCATCTGCACTCCACATCCTAATTAGTCTGAATGAAATACCTCCCCTATCTGTTACTGGCAAATTTATCATTTTTAATGACACCGTGAGGACAGTCAACTTTAATATTTTTCCCTGCATCACAAAGACTCTTGCTGAAATACAAATCAAAAATTCTTGCTGAAATACAAATAACATGTATGTCTTTCTTCCTCAAAGCAAAGAAAGAAAATTATCTCCTTTTTTTGCACATGTACTCATGTGTATGTACATATATATGCATTCATATGTATACAAGTATGTGTGCAAGTATGCATACACACGTGTGTTCACACGTGTGCAGGCCATAGGGTTGACAATGGATGTCTTCCTCAATAGCTCTACATACCTATTGAGATAGACTACCTCACCAGTCTGGACCTCACCAAGTAGGCAAGGCTGACTGGCCAGTAATGCCCAGACACCCTCGTCCCCAGCCTTGGGATTAAAAGCAAACAAGCCATCACACTTGGCCTTTTCATGTGAGTTCTCAGGCTCTCCTGCTCATGAAAGCATTTTACCAACCGAATCATCTCTCTAGCTCAAGTTATCTCCTGATATCAGAAAAATTTTAAATTACTTAAACAACATATCTGCACAGTAGATTTAAGTTTTGACTTTAATGTCTTCCAAGATTTGACTTGTGAATGTGATTGCTCATTCCTCTAACCCATGAACTCTCTCTTTGCAAAACCAATAACACTCCATATTTGAAAAATTTAGAATTAATCCTATTGCTACCTCATAAAACTCCACTCTATTAATATTATTGCATTTATTTTAAGCAGAAACATATCAACTGCATCAGTTCTTTTCATTCTCCTGCGACACAAAGCTAGTCATCTATAAGGTATTAATTAAATATCTAAAACAACTAATGAATTTTCCAAATATGCATTTTAGGGCAGATAAATCTTAGGCTATTTATCCTCCAATAATTCAAGGCTCCCTACAAAATAATCACTGTTACAGCAGCCAGCTTGGTCACTTCATTAAAGTAGTACTCACATGCTTCCCATTAGCTCAAAAAGTATATAAAGTATTCCTGTTTATTAAGGTTGGTTTCTACATAAAAACCAACAAACTAACACAACAGGCATCTCCTTTCATTCATGCATGCAACAAATATGTATTTACGTACACAGAAGTGCAACCAGCCACATTCCACATTCAAGGAGCCGAGTGATGACTAATGAAGCAAATCAATGTAGAACACTTGCCTACTATGTGTTCTCCAGCAAGTATCAGTATACATGCAGATGCAAGACATACACATAAAGATTTCTGAAAGTACATGAAATAACCAAATGTATATGTTTAAGATAAATCAGATTAAATCTATAAGCAGAAGAAATCAGATTTAATGCAAAAATAAAATTCAGATCAATGATTGAAATAACACAGAAGAATGAAACTATAGTGCTCACTTCAGCAGCACATTTACTACTAAAATTGGCCCCTGTACAAGGCTGACAAGCAAATTCATGAAGAGTTCCATATTTAAAAGAAAAAAAGAATAAAATTATAAACTTGTGATGATAATGTAATAAGTTTCATGTTGTTGCTTTGAGACGGGGTCTGATTATGTAAGTAGCTCGGGATGGCCTTGAATTATCTATATAGCTGAGGCTTCCCTTGAATTCTCCTAGGTGCAGAATACCACCATACCTAGCAAAGTTGGATATTGTAGCAGTCCGCCTGCATGGTTGCTGTTAAATCACCATCAAATGGCTTAAGGGATCAAGGGGTTTATTTTCTTATGACAGTCCAGTCACAGGACTTTCATATTTATTTTCTTATGATTGACGGGAGAGCTTGCAACAACACCAGGGCTGAGGGAACTGGCCACACCATCTCTACATAATGGCTGAGAAAGAGACGATCCTTACTTGCCAGACCAGCATGTCTGGCCAAGTATACAGAAGGATGTTGATTCTCAACCAGCTCTCTGTATTTTATTCCAGGGCCTAATCCCACCCACCATGGGCTGGTCTTCCCCATCAGCCAGACAATCTCCTGCAGCTTTGCTCTGGGCTTAACTCAACCACTAATTATCTACAAATGTGTCCAGAGCTCAAACCCTCAACTGTCAAGTTGATACCTGTGCCTAACTATGACAGGTATATCTAACCTCCTCAGGCTGACTCTAAAGAGAAGCCCAGGAGGAAAAGGTGTATGAGGAGTAACACCAAGCCTGAAGGAGAAGCTGCCTGAGGAAACACAAGTGATACATGCGGTGGTGGTTAAACTATTCAAGCTCAAGGGACAGAGATTCAATGCCAGCATGTAAAGGATCCTGTATACCATGCTAAGAAGTTAGTCATTTTACTTCACACAAAGTTGTCATTAAATCTGTAAGAAAGGCTCTAACAGGACTATACACAAAAGAGGAGTTAGATTCTCCAGAAAGGAAATGGTGCATAAAAATGAATTTGAGCAGTAAAGGAAAGGAGTTAAAGAAGTTCTGGAATTATGGGGCAGAAGACAAAGAAGATGAGATGTTCAGCATGAGTTTCTTGCTGAGGGATGGGACATGAAGGTCTAAGAGAGAATGAGGAAACTCCAGTTCACAGCTGTTTGCACGCCGTGGGTCCAGGTTCCCTAGAGCCAGGACTGTGCCATAACGCTCGTTCACCTGACTTCCTGAGGATGTGTTCGCAGTGACAAATGGTGAGGAGGCAGGATACAGAGGGGAAATAAAGAAGAATGTGGTCTCAGATGAAGTTCTTGACACCTAACATTAGCGCCACTGAAGCTACAAGATCAGCCTTTTGTGCCCTTGGGCAGCCAGCCATTTGCCAGGTGCTGTGCAGCAAGACAACAAGGGCTCCATGCCGCTCAGGCACACATTGACTGAGCAGATCTGGGCAGACACTTGCAGAACCACAGTGATGACTCCGTCCAGGTAGGCAACTTCCCATTTTCTCAAAGCTGATTCCTGCCTCAGGCATCTTTATCTTTGCTACTCTCTCCATCTACAATACTGTTCCCATGCAAATTCCTGAGTTACTGGAATCAGCAGCTACTTTCTCTAAGTCCCCCTTCCCTTCCCTTTTACACAGTCCTACTTTGGTTAACTAATTTGCTTTATTCGTTCATCTTCACCTCCCACTAGACTACAAACCCCTCAAGAGCAGCAGTTTCTGTGCAGTAGTCTTCCTGAGTCTCCTTAAGAACAACATTCAGAGCTTGAGTAAAATGATGGTAGGAAGAATTGCTGGAAGCATAAGTTCACACAACATTCTATGGAAATAGCAGTCAGCCATTGACCAGGGAGCTTGGGGAATTTGAGAAAAGAAAAATAGAGTATCAAAAGATACAACATTATGATTGGCCATAAAGTAGCAGCAAAGACAGTGACTCGTGGACAAAGGAAATTATTCATTGTGTTCACACTATGAAGATTGATTTTATTAGGGAGCACTGGCATGTACCTGAAACTACACTAGAGGAGAAAAATGAGGAGGTTACAAAGAATTCAGTTTGAAAAAGATGAAGTCTTGTAAATAATTACCATTTCATTAGAGATAGATAAAAAAGATGGGAAAGAAGACTAGCCAATAAAAATGTTAGCATCTGATATCTGGAGTTTAAGTCTTCATGAAATACCTGTCTTGCATAAATGGTCTCTCTCTCTCTCTCTCTCTCTCCTCTCTCCTCACCCCACTCCCCAATCCTAAATATATCCTCCACATACTCTCTTTTCTTAATGGATCACAATAAGCACAATCTTCAGACTATTTCAGCTGGTTCTGGAATCAAATATGTCACATCAGTGACAGTCGTAATTGCTTCACGGTGCACGTCCAGAGTTAGTTGGATGCTATTCTCAGTGACCTGGCAACTAAGTGCTTCCTGCCTTCATTTTTATGATTCTTCCCTCTTGAGCCACCAGGCTTTCCTGTGTTTTCCTCCTCCTAACATCACCAGCCTCTTCTCAGTCTCCAGATCCACTTCTTTATCCATCCCTGCATAGGCAAAAAGGATCCCATAAGAAGGTATGGCTAGAGAGCAGTTTCCAGCAGAACTGGAAACTTTCTCCAGAAGGGAACATGTGTGGGCTTTAGACCTCCAGCTTTGTGGTGGTTCTTGTCTATTCAGACACCCTTGCACATGCCAAGCTTACCTGTAACTATCTCAGATACTGCCACATGCCTGATCCTTATATAAATGTATTCATACAGATGGTGGGGGGAATTCAAAAAATGATGGGAAATGTTTCTTAAAAAACTAAACAAAGAAAAAGAAACATGAAAAAATGTGTTTTATAGGGGGGAAGCAGAAGGAGGGCCTCAAAAAAAAAAAAAAAAAAAAAAAGGAGATAGGGGATCACGCTTCAGTAGACAAAATAGGCCATGGTCAAGTATTGCATGTAAGTAGCAAGATATCTGGAGCAGCTCACTCTCACTTCCCTTCCTGGTCACTTGCAAATGAACAAATTTCTTCTCACCAATCAGGGAGGATATAGGGACTGGCAGACAGATGGTAACCATACTGCAAATAGAACACTGACCACACACACACACACACACACACACACTCTGATGTGTCCTACTCCTATTCTTCCATCTACTTTTAAGGTTCCTCTTATATTAAGATCTTCATTTAAACGGTCTTTTATCTTTGGTTAGGAGGTGACCTTCGATACCAATCAGGATGGAGCCAAGCGCAGCGCAGGAAAAGCAAAACTGAAAACAACAACAAATCATAATTCAGAACAAAGACCCTACATTAATTACCTGGAACCAGACCAGCCAAATCTCTCCCCATCCTAAAGCTCAGGGAAACTTGTGGAAGAGGGGGTGGCAAGACTGTAAGAGCCTAAACTTGGGGAGGACCAACGATATGCAATATACTCCACTCTAGAGCTGCAGCAGCAAGAATCGGACTTTGTCTGACCTGCACAATGGCTGATATGTCAATGACCCCCCCCCAAGTCTAGCATGGATCACAGGGGAAAGGCTCCAGATAGTAGGATCCTTAGAGACAAGGGATTAAACAATCATAGTAGAGTTCCCGTACTAACGGGGAACCCAAGAAGAGGATCCAGGCTATGCCACCGAGTCCTGAACCCTCACTAGGGTGGAGGACTCAGAGGGAGATTTGGCATTTACACAAAAGATGTTCCAGAGGACGGAAGGGAGGAAGGGAGAGGCACTAGGAGATGGGGAGGGAGGGAGGGAGGGGGTGAAAGAAAGGAGGGAAGGGGGGGAAAGTGCAAGGGGGGAAGACTGGGGAGGGTTGAAGGGAGGGCGAGGACGGGAGTACCTACTGAGCTTGTATGATTAGGAAAAAAATAAAATCTGGGAGAAAATTAAAATAATAAAAAGGAAGAGAAGAAAATAAGAAGAAGAAGAAGAAAAGTGTTTCAGGACATCTCCCCTCCCCCACCCCAAAGGCTCAGGATACTTTGCAGAAGAGAGGGTGGTAAAATGTAAGAGCATGAAGGAAGACATGGCTATAGCCAGACAGAATCTTCTGAACATGACAGGGCTGTAACATCCATGAGCTCATTGCAGCTATGTGTACTTCTACAAAACCTGCAAAGGATTTGGTCTATCAACATTTAACCATGGGATGGGCAAGGTTTCAGGAGGCCCTGTATCTCCCTGGAGTCAGTGAGAGTTAATGTTGATGGAAGTGGGGGGAGCTTTGCTCAATGGTGTACTACTGATACAAGGTTTATGGCCCAGTTAGTACTCGAACACATGCCAGCAAAGGCAACCCAGATAAAACTCAGTGGGTCACACATGCAAAAAGACATGAAAATAGGAGGGAGAGTGGTAGGGGACAAAAGGGACTCTAATGGGAGAGGAGGGGTTACAGGATTGTAGATTAAAGCATGAAAATAACAAAAATTCACTGCATTTATATATGAAAATCAGAATAAAAAATAAATTGTTTAAAAAGAAATGTACCTTAAAATTAGGATAGTAGTTAATAGAAGGCTACTCTATGCATATAGCTCTACCTATTTTATGAATTAACTTCATTAAATATACATTGAGAAAAAAATGCTATTTGAAAAGTGACAAAAGGCAACCTTTCCCAAAATAACCCGTAATCAAATGATTAACAGGTCCATACAACCCCAGCAATCTTTCAACTATAAACATTTATAATAAAATATTCATTATATTTACTGATTTTAAATGTTCATAATGCTTTATGAAACCTACACAACCTAAACATTAACTTTATACTAAACTTTATATTAAACTAAAACTTTATACTAAACTTTATAAAGTTATACTAACTTTGTACTAAACTTTATACTAAAGTATATAACTATATACTTTAAAACTTAACTCTTCTTCACCCATGAAATTCAGCCCTCATAGACCTATATTTGTAGAAATGTCATTTACTTAAAATAATTCCTCAAAACACCGTAAAATTCTGCAGGAGCTGAAACTGACTATTTAAAAGCCATTTCCTAACTGCAGGATCAAACTGCCAATGTGTCACTGCCATTTCATGATAACTTCAGAATTTTTCTCTCATTATTACTTAACTTTAAGTGTTCCCTAGAGTCTAGAGAGAAGAGGGTGGAAGCAATTTTACCAATGAATATGAGTGACTCATATCATCACAAACAAATTCATTTTTGAAAAACTTGTGTAGTCTGTTAAACTGCAACCTAAAACAAGAAGAAATCATGGAGAAAGCAAGACAGGGCAACTCAAAAACCATGGATCCAAAGCAGGAACAGAAACAAAACAATTCTAGTAAATACACTCCAATGGTCCACAGCTTCTTGTTTGGACTTATCAGCTGTGTGACTTCATTTTATCTGACAATTAATCATCATATATAGATATATGATACAAGGTGATGTTATAATTTATGAATATAATATAGAAAAATTAAATCAAGCTAATTCACATGTTCATCAACAAATACTTTTGTGGTGAAACCATTTGAAATTAAATGTATCCAGAATTATGAAATGTACAGTATCCTATTGTTAATTCTATTCACCATGTGATGAGGGAAAAATATTGAAGACACACACAAAAAGACTGTGTCTCCTCATCCATCACCCAATGCTCCCATTCTCCAAGCCATAAGCGCTATTGTACTCTCTGCTTCTAGGAGGACAATTTTTTCAGATTCCACATTTGCTTGAGAATATGTACTTTTATTTGTTCTATGCTTGGTTTACTTCACATAACACCATGTTCTCTAGTTCCATCCATATTGTTGTAAATGACAGAATTGCCTTACACATAAATGTCAGACAGTAGCCTGTTTAGACAGTCAGACAATAACCTATTTAAGTTTTTTTATTATTATTATTATTATTATTTATTCAACTGTGTGTATGTGCGCGTGCGCGTGTGTGTCTGTGTGTGTGTGTATGTGTGTGTCTGTGTATGTGTAGAACCACGGACGAATTCGCGAACCACCATGGACGCCTCCACCTCCTTCTGCCCCGGGATTCACAGGCTCCGCCCTACCAGGACCAGAAGCCCAGGCCGCCCCCGCTTCCGTCTGGCGTCTATACGTGGGATCTGGGATCCGAACTCGGGACTTTCCGCCTGCAAGGCGGAGGCTTAACCCCTGAGCCACCTCTCCAGCCCCACAATAACCTATTTAGACAGACAGACAGACAGATAATCACATTTTCTTTACCTGATCATCTGCTAATGTGCACATAGGTTGATTCCATAATTCAGCTCCTATAAGTAGAACTGCAATGAACATGGACATGCAAACACCTTTTTGAAAAGTTGAACTTTTTGACCAAGCCCCCAGAAATATAGATTGCCAGATCTGTATCTTCATCTTACATTCCCACAGTGCTGATATGGGTGTGTCTGTGTGTCTATGTGCATCTGTATGTCTGTGTTGGGGGCTCTAGTGTTTATTAGCTAGGGAAAATCCATATTCAAGAAAAGATGTCCAGGCAAAAAAGTTTGGTTGTCAGCTTTACCTCATCTGCAAATTAAAAGTCCAAGAAAGAAGCTATTAAAGAACTTCAGGTAGCTGTGGTTGTCAAGGAGCAACAGGAAGGAGAGAGCCATGACTCCAATAACTGAAGCAAGTAGATGCGGACAGCTGCAATAAAGCAGGTCTTTCTTTATTTTGTTTGGCTTCAGAAATCTCACGTGAGGACAAGGTAGAGTTTCTCTCCAAGGCTTTAGCTTTCTGTTTACAGAAAGATTTTTCCCTTTTCTCTAACTTTTCTCTGTAGTTATTCTGGGTAACAACTTGTCTGTACTTCAGTGTGATCTCCTGGGTTAAATTTGTAATTCTTATATTTCAGATTCGTGCTTGAATTACCACATTTGTTGGTGTTCCTAAACCAACCATATTGGAGGCTTCTATGTGCAAATACATGCACACTTAAATAATATTTATTTGGAAGACATGTAAAACACTGTGAAAATTTTTCCTTATTGATGTCCTTGCAGAGACATGCATGACAATTTGATATGTTGCCAGGTGCATGGAATGGGGAAGCTCAGGTAAAGGTGAGGATAATCATGTTCACTAAAGAAAGGTAACAGAAAGTTTAGCACATTCAGAACTGATATAAGCAATATGAACAGAATTATAAGACTTCCATGGCATACATATGTTAAAGAATTTATTTCAACTATATTTGCCATTTTTAAATCTAAAAAAATGCTATCACTGGCCTGCTATATACTTTAAATACTAATTTGATGGTCAGTAAATAGCTTGATTACTTTCCCCTATATTCTTAAGAACTACAATAAAACTGGAAGCAGGAACTTGAGAAATGAGGACAGAATGCTGTGCTTGCACAACACTTGGTAACGAAAGGACCAATCAGGCATTCCAATAGGTGTAGTTGTGTGGCTTCTGGAGTTTCTATGGTGGACAGCTTTACTTTTGGCCTTCGTACTGATGTTGGTATCACCTAGGTTATTCCAGAAACCACATGGACATCCACCACAGTCTACAGAAGAATTTGTCCTGTCCAGGACCAGACCAGGGTTCCTATTTGGACATCTCAATGCATTGCATTCCTCCACTTTGGTGGCAACAAAGCAGTAGAAAATGTCAGGTTAAAATGTCCAGTGCTGTCTCCAGCCAGGTACAGGAGCTCAAATAAGGTCATGACGTTATAAAATATAAGACGTGGGAATAGCAGCACTGACACCAGGGAATGTAGATCTGCAGCCTAATATTTTCACACAGTGCAGATCAGCTCTTGTTTTTATTCTGCCATGCTTAATACTGCAATAAATCTCATTTTTTCCTTTAGATACTTTATTCACACTCTCTTGCAACCAAGGGAGTTAGTGCACATGAGTACACATATGCAAAAAAGATGCTGAGAGATGATGAATCACTAAGATCAGAGCTATGGCTTAATCATCAACACACATGTTGTATAAGCTCTAGGAAAGAAAGATATAAGGTTCGAACATTGTCATGGCTTGAAATGTGTCCCCCAAGGTCATGGCTCCTTTGAGAGGTAGAACCTTGCTGGAGGAAGGCAGTCACAGAGAGTGAACCTTGAAGTAGATTAGTCCCACCCTACCTCCTGGAGAAGTCTCGTGGATGGGTATGACTTGGTCTGTCTCCAGCTTCTGCCAACTCGCATGACATATCCGCCATGAAAGACTGTATCTCCCCTCTGGAACCGTAAGCTTAATAAATCTCCCTTTCTCCCTTGAATTGCTTGACTTTGGGTGCTCTCTCACAGCAACAGATAAGAATAACTAGTACAAATGTTGACTTAGACCATAGCAGGAAAGGACAGGTTTCATACCAAAGGGTTTGCAAAGCTACTTCATAAACCTAGCTACATATAATAATTGTACAAATCTGTATTAAATTAAGTATCAAGCTAAAAATTTGTTATTTTTCCTTGTAATTTATAAGAGAAACCTACAGGGTAATCGCTACAATGACATCAGGATTTTTAGACAGTCTCAAGACTTTGGCCAAATAGTTTAGATAAGTACTATGCATCTGTGGTAGCTTTAGACCCAGTATCTATCTAAAAGGAAAACAGCCAAGCTTTGTATATCCTGTGTGTTTGTGTGTGTGTGTGTGTGTCTGTGTGTAGTTGATAAACATCACTGCCCACTGTTACGGAAACTATAAAAGTATAGTGAATTTACTGTATAAATCCTGCTCATTAAAAGCCTCTAGCCAAAAAAGAAAAAGAATATTAAAAATTAAAAAGTGATAGCATGGGGTTTTGGAAAAAAGTCACAAAAGAACTCTAGAGAATATGGAAATGAAAAGAAAGAGCTAAGAAGGCATTGTAAAGTAAACTGGTTTCTGTGATTCGCTCCCTAGGATTTCACTCCATTTTCTACTCACTTACCAGCCATGTACTGAGTTTTGTATTCTGCACAGCAGGGGTAAAAAGATGAAAGGGACAGCACCGCTGTTCTCACAGATGTGCATACAAATACATACAATACCAGAAATAATTCCCATAGAGCAGGTAAGAAAATACTATAAGATTTCAGACTGAGGGAGGTCTCAGATAAGTCAAGCAAAATTGGCAGATTTTCAGTTTAGGTAATCAAATTCTGAATATTAGAATCACAAAGAATTCAATAGGAAGATGGGGCTTTATATAAAAAAAAAAGCAATGATCACTCTTAACACAAGAATTGATATCTATATCTGGATGTAATTTGATAACATACAAAGAGTCTTTGTAATACCCCAAGAGCACAGCATATAAGAATGAAACAAGTTCCGTAACTGGAATCCTAATGAACAATGGCTCCTTCTCCCTTGTGGTAGAAGACTGTTTGGATGGGCTCCAGGGTTTCCAAATACACTGCCTACCCCCCACATAGCTCAAAGACATGTTTTTTCCCAGTTGTCCTGGATTCAGGAAACAAAACTTTTTTCCTTCATATTCCTTAAGGAAATTTTTGCTTTGAAAAACTTGTTCCAATAGCTGGACATGAAGAATTTGGAAAGCACCTTTCCCCATCTATTCCTTTCACCACTGGTGACTCTTAAGTCAGAAAACAGAGGTGATGCAAGGCCAAATTAATGTAATCAATCCTCTTCATTCATCTCTCCAATTCATTCAAGAAGATTCAGCACATATAAACCAAAGAACTGCTTTCCAACCCATCATAACCAGAACCTTCTATGTGCAAGTCTTAACTACAGCTATAGCAGGACCACCAACTTCCAAGAACTACACACAGTACAGATCTACCTTGTTTCAGACATCCCTGACACCCTTACCAAGGCTACTTGCCACAGGACTCAACAGATAAAACAGCCATGATAATACAAAAGAGACATCCTCACATCACAAGTCAACCATATGGACAGGCACACTACAGCACCAACTTCATTATAAACTCAGATGTAAAACAGCTAAAGGGGAAAGAAAGGTGCATTCAAAATGGAACAAATGTGAGCTGAGAAGATGACCTAATAGGTAAAGTCAGATGACAAGTTGCATCCCTTGACTCCACATAGAAACTGGACACAAAGTTATAATGTCAGTAATTCTCCACAGGAAACAGCAGAAGGAAGCACAAGAATCTCCAGCAGCATGACGCAAACAACCTGGCTCATAAAGCAGCACTGAAAAGACCCAGACTCAAAGGACATGGAAGGAGAAGAACATCTGAAGGTTGAGAGTTGTCCTCTAGCCTTGCATGTTCACTGTGTCACATGAAGTCTCTCTCTCTCTCTCTCTCTCTCTCTCTCTCTCTCTCTCTCTCTCTCTCTCTCTCTTTCTCTCTCTCTCAAAAAAATGAAGGCCTTGAGCAAATGTTCTTAGTGATGGGCACACTAACACTTTCTAAACTTAAAGAGGAGTATTATAGACTAAGTTACAAACTGCCCACAACAGAATATGATAGTCACTTAGGAGTGACACTAAGGTTTTAGTCTCCACAGATACCCTGCCTCCTGGGCTTATACTTCTGCACACAGAGTCTGGTCAGTCCCCTTTTCCTGGACACAGTGCAGCCTAAACATTTCCTTCATGTTGTCCATGGATGCCAAGCAGACTCCCAGCTACTGCTCACCTGCATCGGCTCCTGTTTATTATTCTTCAACATCTGTACTTGTTTCTATTGCCAGTGCATTTTGTTTTCCCACAATTACAAGAAACCCAAAAACTTTTAACCCTCAGAGACTTCTTGATATTTGCTTTGATTTCCTTTTGCTAAAGGTAGAAAAACTATTTAATTCAACCTAAGTTTTAATAAGAAAACCTTTGTGCACCATCTCTCCCTCTTCCTTCTCTCCTCTCATTTCAGTGACCACCTGTGTGTCCACCGTAACTACCAAGCCACAGCATAAGAGTCAACTCAGAACTGAAAACTCATGGTTACATAATAAAACTATAAATAAGGTTGACTGAGCAGATTACAGCAATGAGAAGAAATCTTACCACCATCCAGAAGAACAGGGAAGCTCAGTGAGCAGTAGGCATGTGAAGGATGGTGAGATTGACATTTGCCAACAGGAGAGTCACCTACACCTACTCATATCTGACTGCCACTAGAAGCTGTCAAAACAGAACATTAATTCTCCAAGAATTAATTTCACCAAGAGCAATAAAATGACTTCACAAAAACAGCTGTAAATTGTCAGACACGCATTTCCCAAAAGTTTGAGGAAGTTTGAAGACAATTGGTACTAATCAGCTATCAGGACACTTTTTTGATTGGGATTTAACACATGCAAGTAGACTGTGCTTCTGTGGAAGGCCACATGGAATGATTCACCTAATTTTAGTTAAAAAATAGTATGCTGTGCGTTTATTAAAGGCTAATGCATCACTACTTTTATTTTTTATTGTTTTATTTTGTTTTCATTTTATCTTATTTATTTTTATATTTTTATTTATTTTCATTTATATTATATTATTTTATTCATTTAGTTATTATTTTATTTTATTATTGTATACTTTGACCAAATGGTGCATTGTATTTACTTCTGGCCATGGTGGGCAGAGACTGGAAAATACCAGAGCAAAGCAAAAAAGGAGCTAGAAGCAATTCAGGATGATTCCCGAAGTTACCCTTTATCCTCTACAGAGACATACAGTGCCCTCTCTCACACACACAGTTTTAAAAAAAAAAATTTAAAATAAAAGTAACCCATGGATTCCACAGGTCAAATCCAGAGTCTCCAAATTCCCAGGCTTTCCTAAAACCTTCCAGCACAAAAGACACAACTGAACAGCATCTTTCAGTACTGGCCTTTCAATCCTAGAAACCTACTTATCTTCTAAGACCATGATGCCCACGGACTAGGATGCTGGTCCTTGTCTCTGTCCACATTCCCTTCACAGATGATCTCATCCTACCCCATTATTCAAGTATACTAACACCCTGAGCATCCCCAAATATATATCTCTGGCCCCTCCGTGTCCCTCATCTTCTGACCTACACTCAACCACTTATAGGACAATTCCTTTCAGATATCTAATATGAATTTTCAACTTAAGTCCAAACCAAATTCCTGAATTCCTAGCCTTTCAAATTTCTGCTTCATGTCCCAATACTTCCCCATCTCAAACAGCTCTCCAGCTAAGTAACCTAATTCTCTAAGACAAGCACTAAAGGATACTTTAAGTAAAGTTGAGACTAGTGGGGGAGGGGAAGGAGAGAATAATAAAAAAACAGGCGAAGGAAGAGTTCTGAAAGAAGGTGAAAAGAAAGAAAAGGCCATCACAGAGGTCCCCATGTGCTGGCAACCTGCAGGAAGCCAGCTGTCATAGGCAAGAACACAGCAATCAGCATTTTATTTGGGAAAGTGATTCTGAACACACAATCCACATGCTCTGTACAATCTACAGAATCATTAAAGACAGCTGCACTTTTGGTTTAGAATGTGTAACTTCATTGTGTACATAGTAAAAAAAAAAAAAAAGAAGAAGAAGGATAAATTGCAAGAATAGCAAGTAGCAGGCAGAAAAAAGCAGCAGATACACAACAAAACATCATCAAAGTGGTCACTGGCAACATCCAGCAGAGCCTGGAGTAGCCTGACAGAGAGCAAAGCAAAGGTGACATTGCCAGATCAGGGCGCACAGCATCCAGCAGGAATGGCCTGAGGAAGCCCTGCTGAGGCGGCCAGCGGGAGGTCCTGATTGAGTGTCCTGGCCTGGCTGGGCCAGAGCATTCCACTGGAGGATGCTTCCAAGTGGAAGAACAAATAGCAGCAGATAGAAAATATCAACAAATGCAGAGTTTAGGAACATCCAGCAGAAATGACCAGGGACGGCCCACTGAAACAGTTATGCAGAAGTTCCTAATAGAAAGTTCTGGGTAGAGCACAGGTTCTCTCATGAATGAGCTTCCAGCTTCTCTTTCCCACTGCAGGCATTTTTCTACCATGGCAAAAAACAGTAGTACCATCTGTTGAAAATGGTTTACCTTCTAGCTGCTCTCAAGGTTATAATCCTTTTAACCCTTAGCTTCTTGCTGTTTTCCCTTTCCCAAACAGCCAAGACACCAGACTGACACATGACAGTTCAGAGGCCATTTGATATAAACATGCTTGAGTCTAAAGTGGGAGGTTGGGGACAAAGGGGCAACCCTACTTCCAAAGCCAGTTTCTCGGTGAGTTCAAGCAGTATGTGACAATTTGCAAATATAATGTATATCAGTAAATAGAAAAAAAAAAAGTGCCATGTACTCTCATTTGTACAGTCTAGAAACAAGACACCTGAAAAGGGACTACTAGGAAAAAGGAAGGGGCACCAGAGAAAGAAATCAAGATAATATAGGGTACACATGATCTAAGAAGTTACATACATTATAAAACTGCCACAATGACACCCAATATTCTGAAAACATAATATGTAAGAATAAGAAATAAATGAAAGGAGCTTGGGAGCTTACTGAATAAGCAAGAAAGCTGTAGTTCAGATCTCCAGCACACACATAAAAGTCATAGATGGGTGTGGTAGCCCTTCAGGAATCTCAGCATTCTAGAAGTAGAGAAAGGTGATTGCTGGAACAAACTGGGTGCCTAGGCTAGGAGAATCATCAAGGTCCTGGTTCAATAAGAGACTAGAGAGTGATTGAAGAAGACACCCAGGTATAATATCTAGACTCCACATGCTCACGCACACACATGCATACATATACATACAAACACATGCAAGTGTACACAAACACATTAAATATAGATACACATGGAAAAAAAGCTTAATAAGTATAAGTATATATGTTTTATATATGTGTATATATGAGAAAGTAAGACATTTCAGCTGGCTTAAACAAGAAACATAGCAGTCTTAAAGCTTTAACATTACAACAGTAGGCTTATGTTTAGTATTACAAAAGCTTAAAACAGAATGCACAGTATCAGTATCATAGTTAGCACCGGTGTCAACTTGACTCTTGAGGGTTTAGGCTCTGGGCACAGTTGTGGAGAGTTGATGGTTGAGTTAAGCCCAGAGCAAACCTGAAGGAGATTGTCTAGCTGTTGGGGAAGACCAGCCCATGGTGGGTGGGATTAGGCCCTGGATAAATCACAGAGAGCCGGTTGAGAGAGTTGGCATCCTCCTGTTCACTTGGCCAGACATGCTGGTCTGGCAAATAAGGATTTTCCATCTCTCAGCCATTATGCAGTGATGGTGTGGCTAGTTTCCTCGGCCCTGGTGTTGGTGCATGGTCTCCTGTCAAGCTGGGCTAAGAACTGTAACCAGACTGTCGAAAGAAAATAAACCCCTTGTTCCTTTAAGCTGTTTGATGGTCATTTATCAGCAACCATGCAGGCGAACTGCTACAATCAGTTTACTAAGATTCTTTTTAATCAAATGTCTTTCATATAAAATTTCATACAAAAAGGCTTCTTAAACAATTTCTCTGTTTCATGAAATTTTATAACCAATACTAAATAAGAAAGGATTTAGAAAGAAAGTCATTAAAAGAATGAAAAAGATAGAAAACTCAAAATCAATGATGAAATAGATGTTCTTTCATTAGGATTTCTTCGTGAGCCCTGAAGGACAGAAAATCAACACACTACATGTCCTTTACAACACAAACCTGTCCAATTTCTGTTGCCTTTCTTACATGTTCTGAGCAACACAGCCATAAATGTGTGGAACTATAGAAAAAACCATAAAGACAGGCATCTGCACTAATTATTTGTTATTTAAAAAAAAAATGTTGTAAGACAATGGAACAACCCCGACAAATGTCTGATCTGGGAGCAAATATTCAGAGTATGCTGACCTTTCCATACTTCCTCCAAATCTTGTTGGCCTCGCATATCAGAGTATAGTCCAGGTCAGGGCTTCCCAACAGCTAATATGACTTATATAATTTCTGTTCAATAAATATTTAAGTATGAAGGAGTACAGATGTTTTAAATTTTAAAAACGACCTTTAGACATTGACCTCAATATTTACATTCCACAGAAGTAGTCACATTTTAAATACCTTTGGGGAGAATACACAATACAACCATTTAGAAAGGGAAAAAGAGCAAATATACACAGAATCTGAAACACTTCCTACTACAACATTTAAAAAAAATAATAAAAAGAATCTGCTTTTTTTACACCCGGGTAAAAAGTACTATTTTTTTCATTCATGTGCTTCACATTTTTATGCACCTTTTCCTAGTTTCTTTGCCACAAGCTACAGAACCCTAGTGGCAAAATATTTTTCTCTGTGGAATTTTTTTAACTTGATAGAAGAAATGGCTGGACTTTAAAGCAATGTTTCTTTCTCATCAGAGCAATGTGGTGACCTCTATGCAAAATGTAGTGAAACACACAAATTATTGCTATAAAATAGAAAAAGAAACCAGGTTTATACTTGTAAAGAATGAGACCTTTAACTTTGGAGCTCTTTCACACTATTTAAACAAAGAAAATATAAATAAGCTTGAGCATGAATAAGCCCTTCCTGATAATGATCTCTCCCACAGGGGACCTGGATACCACTGGGAGGCCAAATATGAATACCAGCTTTCTTCCCAAATTTACTATATTACCAAAACAGATAGTAAGAAATACTGAGAAGTCAAAATAATAGGAAAAACTAATACATCCTATCACAGTCTAGCAAAATTTAAAATTCACAGTAAACAGAAAACTTATATAAATGAAAAAGACATCAAACTGAGATTCTATAAATACAAGTCCAGTGTAGTCCATTAAATTCTTGAAGTGTTTTTCATAATACTTATGAATTTGAGTAAAGAGCTGGTTGGCCATGGCTGGGAGCCTCAGTCAGCAGCCATGGCTGCTCAGTGGCTGACCACATGATGCAGAAGCACACAGAACAGGAACACAGATTCTGCTCCCTTGCTCCAGGACCCAGAATGGAAGACTCTAATTGCCAATGACCACCTGAGCTTCACTTGAGCAACCACAGGAAGAAGCAACACAGAGCTCATGCGCATCCCATAAAATGCTTGTCCTGATGATGACAGCACTGGAAGGACCAAGCAGTGAAGGAGCCTTAACACATTTGCGCAAGAATCATAAAGACAGATGTCATGGTTTGAAATGTGTGTGGCAAGATCATGGCACTTTGAGAGGTGGAGCCTCTACCTCTAGGAGAAGTCTGTCTTTGCAGCAAGCAGTCTTGCAGCTCTCAGCCTCTAAGATATCTGCAGTGAAGTAGCTTCCTCCAGCTTTGGCCAGCCAGCCATGCCACCTCCGCTTTGAATGACTGTATCTTCCCTCTGGAACTGTAAGCTGAATAAATCTCCCTTTCTCTCTTAAGTTGCTTGACTTTGGGTGCTCTCTCATGGCAAGAGTTAAGAGTAATAACTATTACAACAGATTATGTTCTCTTTCAATTTTCTTATGTATATATGCAGGGAGTGTGCATTTGTGTTAACATATGTAAGGACACACGAATGTTTACACGTGTATGTGGAGGCCCATGGTTGACATCAATGATCATCCTCAATAACTCTTCCACCTTATTTTTTATAGACACAATCCCTAATCCAACTCAGAGCTCATCAGTAGCTCTAGTCTAGTCAGTCAGATTGTCCTGCAAAGTCCTACTCTCTGCCCTTGAAGGCTGGAGTCACAAGCAGCTGACCACGTCCCCTGGCATATTTTATGGGATGTGGACATCTGGATGGAAGTCCTTTTGCCTGCACAAGTCACTGAACCATCTTCTCAGATAAGGACAAACTTTAGATGTGTCAAATGAGAAATGGAGTTAAACAAGACACTCCTAATTATTGTAGCAGACGTAAGAGATAGGCATTAAAACTGAAATTACAGGAGCAGGAAAGAAAATTGAGAAACAGCATATGAAACCTATAGAGTGAGGATATGAAAACAAGGGAACTGCTGCTAATAGTAATGTGCAACTAAGGAATGTTATACTATAAATCTGTGCCAGGTGCTTCCTTGTCCTACTCAATACCCAATACTCATCTGTGCTGCCTTATTTAATCCTATTTATTATCCCAAGAAAGGTCATTAGTACTGTTCCACTTTTCCTAAGAGTAAATGGAGTTTGGGTGCTGAACAGCATGATCAAGATCACAGGATTAAGTGGTGTTCCTGGGACTCCAGCTGAGGCTACCAGCGGCAGCACCCACAGGTCACTTTGCTGCCTATGCTGCGAGCTTCCCAAGATGGTGAATTTGCAGGTGTCTGAAGACACTGAAAGTCTGTGCTATTCCTCATACTCTGGTTTCTCAGCATTTTGATTGCTTGGTCTTTAATTCCATTCTAATCCGTCCTTCACTAATACATGATGAAGGCTGTGCTAACTTCAGAAAAATAAGAATGCCATGCATCCTATGGGATGAACTTGCATCTGTAAAGACGCAGAATGAATAGTATATGGTTTTCCATACAGTTTACCCTTACTTTCTCATGTAGGAGTAGATCTTTTTCATGATCTACTTTCCTAAAAGACATTTCTCTCCAAATAAGTAAAAATTTTGTTTAATTTTGGTATTTATCTTCTGACCCACAATGTAAGAAGGACCTGATCATCAAACCGTATGGCAAAATCTAACACCAAAGGACGTCACAAGCAGAACATATAAATACTCTACACTGAAGCCATTCACATTTATTTTATGACAGGTGTCCAATCCATTCCCTTCCAGTCACACAGTGTGGATGGCTACAGGGAAGAGGATGTGTTAGAATCCATTACTAATACACACCTCTGAGACACCTGAAGTGTCACACTTCCTATCTCCTATTCAGCTCTTTGTCCATAAAAACTATAAAATCTTTGAGGTTACAGGCTAGAGAGATAGCTCAGTGGGTAAGGCAACCTACACACAAACCTGAGTTCCGTCCCCAGAAGAGCACACATGGTGGAAGAAAAGAACTCACTTCTGAAACCTGTCCTCTAACCTCCACACATGCACTAAAGTGCCATGGAATGCATATTCTCTCTCTCTCTGTTATATTTTAAAAAATCTCCCAAGTTACTATCAAACTAATTTGGTTTTCATCTACTTTCAAGATACTCAATTTCAACAATGCAAGAAGGAAGCCTGTCTCCGTGAGTGCCATGTGTGCTAGATGTCTACCTTCTCAGAGGGTGTACTGACAATCATGGCTTAGTTTTGTAGATCATCACATATATGGCTCTATAGAGTTCTTAATTTGATATTTTTATTTATTGTGTTCATGCTAGCAGTCAAAAATTCTTTCTCTCGCAGATTTAGATTTAGACAGCAATGTGCTGCACCTACATAATATGTAGAAATAAATATGAAAATATAGTGGATTTTTCTGATTTAGACTCAAACAAGTAGAGAACCTCAATGACACAACTTTAAACACATAAGCATCAAATGGTTCTTTATACTTTCACTTGCCTAGCTAAATATTTTTGCCACATAGCCACCAAACTATTTACCTTATCTGTGAAATGCAGCAAGCAATAACTCTTTATGAACCTTCACTGAACTCTTATATCAGATATAGATAGATACATACATACATACATAAATAGATAGATAGATATGATAGATTCAGAGATAGATATATATATACATGATAGATATAGATATATATGCAATACCTTAAGCTATAAAATCTAAATTCGTTTTATTTTAATATAATAATAGCTAGTTTTTCCAAATGTTTACAACTCTATATGCATCATATAGCAGAAAGAGAATGGTAGTAATGGAAAGAAAGTGTGCCTAAGGACAAGCCCTATCATTCTTTAGACTTTTATTTCTAGAGGACAAGATAATCTGTATAGAAGGAATAACAATTATATTTTAGATGTGAAAAATGTAAAGCTGTCTTCAAATATGTTAAATTTTATTCATTACAATTAAATTCTGTGTTCTACTAGATACTGTGGTTCCATACCTAACACAGTACCATCCTTCAAAATGTTTTGAGATCAAGCCTCCTTCCAGAAACAACTTCAAGGTAGACTATGAAATGCTTGGAATGTAGCACCATTAAAATAAAAACCCAAATAGTGGGGTGGGACAGCTGATAAACAAGATGGATAAACCTCTTATCACTTTCCTTATCAAAACATGCCTATGAACTAATAAAAAGGATATAATTTCAATAGGACAAAGATAAAATTAGAAATATTTTATGAATATTGAGAAACTACTTGCTACCATGAACGAACAGAGAAAGGAGCTGGGCCCATGTTCATGGAATGCCAATGAGGTAGATGTGACTCAATTTCTGCATAAAATCCAGACAAGTCTGATAAACCATGAAAAGATGAGAGCTGCAATGAGACAGAAGAACTGTATGAAGTCTCCTTAGCTCGTAACTTAAAGCTTCAAGACTCTACCTATCCCTACCCAAAAGTCTCTAGAAACACTGGCATCTAGACATATCAAAACTAGAAATATCTCAAATATAAACTTTTATATACTGAATTTGTATACTGAGTTCACTAGGTTCACTAGGACCCCCAAATCTACTTCCTTGACTGTAACCATATACATATCCAAATTTCCTTATCCAAGAGATTAGGATGTACCCTCTAGACTTTCTAAGAAAGATGTCTTTGTAAAATAACATATGGCTCCCCCTAGGAAGCAGCTTTGTCTGTGCAACATCCCCATCAAGCAAAGCAAACTTGCTAGTCAACGCAGGTGCAGAGAGGGTGTTAATCAGTAAGCAGATCAGCTCCTTAAACTCTGTATAGCTATGCAATATCATACAGTTAAGAGTTTCAAACAGGTAAGATAAGAAACAAAACTCAAAAGAGAAAAGGAGAACTGCATATAATCCATATGACATCAAACAGAAGAACACTTAAAAGTCAAGAAAACGCCATGCATTGTGGTACATGCTGTTCGTGAATGGATGCAGGAATCCAAAGAAGGAAGGCTGTACTTCAAGCATAATCCAGGTTACACAGTGAGGCCCTGCTTCAAAATGCCAGAAAAAAAACCAAAGTAATAAGTAATGGGACACAGAAAACAACAGAGTAATTTCAAAAGTTCTAGAGGAAAAATTAATCTAAACCTAAAATTCTATACCTAGCCAATACGTCAATCAAATGTGAGAATAAAAATAAGGGCAGTCTCACAGCAGAAGAGAGAAAAGTCTTTCACGTTTCTGTCTTCAGAATGCCATGATAAAGACATTATTCTACATGAAAAAGTAAGCCAGTCACGGCGGATCAAGCTGCAATGGCAACACTTCAGAGATTCAGACAGGAGCTGGGGCCAGCATGGGCTACACCATGAGCTCAAGGTCAGCGTGAGCTACAGCGGGAGGCCCTTTCTTAACTCAGTAAGACTCTGCATAAGCAGAGAACCCTGAAGGTACTGCTTTAGCAAACACAGCACCAAATGGTTCTTTAAATTTTCACTTGCCTAGCAGAGAAACAAACAAAATATAACACAACTCAGATAAGAGATTTGAGATCCTTGACCAATATGAAAGAGCTCTGAGAATTTCACAGGACGATAGAAGTGTTTCAAGACTGAGAATAAGCCACAGAGCCTAGATTAGAAAAGTAGAAGCAAGGCACTGAGAAGTCCTTCTTCACCGGGAAGAAGAAAAGGTCAGCAACATAGAAAAGCAAGAAAATGGGGAAGGAATCGTAATTGTTAGGTCAAGCAAAAACAAAAAGTCCTACAAGAAGGACAAGGTATCAGTGTACACTTGTTGCATAAGAGGCACCAATGTAGCACCAATAAAACAGACGTCTGCTGAGTGCTTTAAGTATTTCTAAAAGAATTCCAAAATATGGCCATTCTGCATCATTTTAAACAAAATCACACAGCCATCAATAAAGTAGCAATGGTAGTGCAGAATCACGTGCAACTCTGGTTATAAAACAAAGTCATCTTGGTTCCATAGAATGTCATGGAAATCCACAGGAGGAAATCAGATCGTGATAAACACCCTGTTTTACTTAGTTAACACAACTGGTTGTGTCTTCCTAGTATACTAAAGCAAATACTATCTGTGCCCCACAACCTCCGAATCAATCTCATGACCTTCTAAATCTCACATATAATTATGTCTCCAGGTATTCAGTCAGGAAGCCTTTGCAACTATAATTTGATATCTGTTAGCAAGTATCCTTGGCTCTGCCTTCAAAATAAAGAATCCAAGCATTTCTTAGCATCTCCAGAACAGCCACATCGCACTCATAGGTCAGTAACGTGTATGCTGCAGATTGCTTTTGAAGATTAAGGCAGAAACTTCTCAACTGTTTTCCTTCTGCTGATGTCTTCTCTCAACGAACTGATAATGTGGCTGTTAAAAACAAAATTCAAGCCACTACTTCAAAACTTTCCAAGACTGGGTGTGGTAGCATACACTTGAAATCCCAGCCTGAGGAGGTTGAGACAGGAGGTTCTTGAGTTCAAGACCAAACTGAGATAGAGACCTGGTCTCAAAATGCCAAAACATAAACAAAATGAAACAGAATTTAAGATGTTCCCCTTCTCCACAGTAAATGTAAACTTTATAGAGCACACAGGTCCTGACAAAGTGGTTCATATTTCTGAACTCATCCCCTTGCTCACTCTGTCCCATTCACAGTGACATCCTTAATATTGCTGGACATACCAATCTCCCATGTATCCACATGCTTCATTCCTCTTGGCCTCACATAGGAACCTCCAAAGCAACCTTTTCTGTGAAGTTTGAATATTCACTGTCTACCTCACAACAAAAGTAATTTCCCTGACGGCAGGGTCTGGTTTGCCCACTGCTCCATCCCCATGGTCCAGATCCGAGGCAGATACACACTGGATGCTTAGCAAACACCTGTAATGCTTGAATCCCCAAGTTGCATGTAGCCAAATGGGACCACAGTTTTGAGGCCCCTCCACATTGCTTTACATAGTGACTGCACCAAATACTCTCTTAACAACACTGAATAAGGATTTCCCACTCTCCACATCCCCCATAGCATTTGTTATTTTTTTATATACTAGCCATTGTGAGCAAGGTAAAACGACAATCTCAAATTAGTTTTCATTTGTATTTCCCTGACGCTCTTTTAGCTTTTTCTTAAACATTTGTAATTCTTCATTTGAGGACTCACTTTTGAGTTCCTTAATTCATTTTTCTATTGTGTTTTTTGCTTTCCTGATGTCTAAGTTGTTGAGGTTTGTTGTTATTGTTGTTTGTTTCTTTGTATATTCTGGCCAGTGATCCTCTGGCAGATGTATAACTGGCAAAGATTTTCTCCATCCTTTAGGTTGTCTTTTTGCTAAATTAGCAGGTTTTTTATTTTGGTTTTCTTTTCTAAAACACAACCTTTTAATTTCATGAAGTTCCACTTGTTGATTGGTGACTTTATTTCCTATGTGAAATGGGGCCCTACTCATAAAATCCTTTACTAAGTCTGTCTCTTAAATGTGCTCCCAGTTCTTTTCTCTAGAAGTTTTTTTCTTCTACAAGTTTCACATTTAACACTGAGGTATTTGATTCACTTGCAATTTATTTTCATTCAAAGTGGAAGCTAAGGATCAAGTTTCATTCTTCTACATATATTCAGTTCTTCCAACACCATTTATTGAAGATGCTGTCTTTTCTCCAACACATATTTTTGATACCTTTGTCAAAAAGCAGTGGCTGTAGGTCTGCAAGTTTATATCTGAGTCCTGAATTATATTCCATGGAAGTATCATGATTTATTTTTATTATTATACTATGGCTCTGTAATATAGATTGGAATCAGGCAAGGTGGTACTTCCAGAACTGTTTTTATTGTTCAGGACTAGTTTGGCTATCCAGAGTCTTCTGAGCTTCCACTGAATTTCAAAGTTTTTTTCAATTTTAGTGAAGAATTTTGATAGAGATTGCAGTGAATCTATATATTGCTTTTGGTAGGATGAGGAAATCATAAGCTCTACAGGAGAACCCACTACTATTGTTTTACTAAATGTATATGGAAAAAATACACCTTCTAAATACTATATTTAGATCCATATATTAGTATAATACTCAACCTTTATGTAAGAATATTCTTATTGTAATGGATAGTGGAAAAATACTGAGAATTACAGCCAGTTAAAATTCAGAAAATAAGTGATTATGGAGTGTCCTAACAAGACGTCTAAATTTCCCACCACCAACAACCCCAAGGCTCACAGAACATCTTGGAAAGAAGGACTGAAAGAATGTAAGAGTCAGAAAAAGGGGAAGAGTACAACCAAACTGTGTTCTGGACATAAGGTCACTGCATACATAAACTCACTACAGCTATGTTTACCTGCATAGTTGGTAAGAGGATCAGGTCTCTTACTAGTACAGGTACCCTGAAGGGAGTCCTATGGTCCACACATACAGACAGACATAATGGTGGAAGGAAAACAATGATGAAAGGAATGGAGGAGAGAAAAAGGGCGAAAGGAGAGAAAGCATGCACAGAAACCATTTTGTCTGAAATAAATAAATTCATTAAAAAATATTTTCAGTGGGAAAGAGAGAAGGGATGAAGAAAGGTAACATGGGGAGAAAATGTCAAAATTTAATTGTATACATATATGAAACCATCAAAGAATAAAAAAAATTGAAAACAGTTTTGGGGACAAGAGAAATGGTGCGATCAGTAAAGCACATGTTTAAGCTGAGATCTTCCTCACCAATATTTTGCCAAGTATAGCAGCACAAGCCATTTGTCCTCATTGCTGAGAAGTCACAGAGAGGCAGATTCCTGGAGTATACTAGCCAGCCAACCTAGCCAATTAGTGAACGCCAGACACAGAAAGACTCACTCCCCAAAAAATAAGATGGTCTGCAGCATATGTGCCCAAGCACACACATGTACATAGGCATATGTGTATACGCACCCCCACATACACCTTCAAATAATTATTACCACAACTGAAATTAAAAGTAAAAAAAATAAAACAGTCACAGAACAGAGTACACAGGGCACTTAAATCTGAATCAATAACCAAGAGAATAGTAGTTGTATTTATAATATATAGAATATTTCCATTTTTGCTTGTATTTCTTGCCTTGGAAAGTAATATATAAGGAACCATTATTAATACAATTATTTTAATATATCCTTTGTTGCTCTTAAAAATATTTTGATTAAAAAAAGTCTGACTACTGTGTTAAAATTTTACACATGTGCTTTTACAATTTTTAAATTTTGTGTTAATTACAATTTGAAAAATATATGTGCTTTCTCTTAAAATGACACAGCTTAGGAATGCCGCCTGACTCAGCGTGACAGAAGCTACCCTACTGTGGTGAATGTATGCTGTATTTACTGCTTCTAAAGGGACTGACATTTTAAGATGAAAAAAATAAGCTGTAGTTTGTTGTTAAGTTAATAAAAGCTTTGTAAACTAAAACTGCATTAGGAAAGAAACAATATATAGGATAAAAATATAAAAATATAGTATTTAACCATAAGTACTTAAATAACAATAACGGGTGCTACCAAAAACATTTTTGCATGATCTGTCATATTTAATATGTGCAACAAACCTTCAGGGTAGGTAGACACTATTGTTAATTTCACTTTGCAGATAAGGAAACTGGGACACTGAAAGAATAAGTCATTATTTGCATAGAAACCCAAGTACAGGTACGATTCAAATCCAGGTCATCTGACTCCAGAGTTCAATACCTTCTGAGATGGCAAATGCCAAGGAGGTCCAGAGTCTGTGCTTTACACAGCATTGATAACAAGTTGAGGTCTGTCTTGTGGGTTCAAAGTCTAAAGTCACAGACCTTCAATTTTGAGGGCACACCAGTTTATTAGAGATGTTTGCTACAAAATGATTAAGTTCTTCCAATACTATTTTATATATGCCCATAAATAAAACATAATTTTAATGTAAATGAAAAACAAACATGCATGAACACAGTAACTAGAATCCATACTATAAATCTTAAGGATAACAAGGAATTCTAAAATTTAACTTGTCATCAAAGACTAAAATTTTACCTTTCCCTTGGATAATTAGAAAATGACTTCCAAATAATTTAGAAGATACTGGCAACTTATAAAGTCTGTCATTCAATTAGCCAACAATTCTCAACTACCTAGAACCTACATAAGGAGTAATTCAAAAGTAGATAAATGTATTTAATGTCTTCAGTGCAGTCAAAGCAAATTGTATATTTTTCAGATGTCATTTTGAGATCAAATTTCACTCAGTTATATAGTTTATTATCACTGAATATACACTATGGGAAATTTTTATTGTAACAACATCTTCAATCTGTCTCTCCTCAAAGGAGACAGAGATCTGACAGACCATAGTTCAGTAATGAAGAATGTCCTGTTTACGCACTCTCCTCTTCCATATATCTCCTCCATACACTGTCAGTCACTTCTTGCCCAACAAGTTAAAAAAGTTTTCTGTTCACACCCAGATTCCCTGAAAACCTCTTGGGTTCACATAAAAAAGAAGGAATGCTGGTGAGAGATTCCATTCTCTTCTCCCCTACTCCAAACACATGAAGATGTATGTTCTAGTACTTATGTACCAGAATTCCAGGTCATTACACAAACAGCACTAGGACTTACACTGGCTCTGTGCACTGACTGTCTGACAGAGCTCTGAGGGTAGAAGTGTGTAGGATGGCAGGGTTCAAGCTCCGATGAGGTCAACATCAGAGTAAGCAAGAGAAGGTTCTGTGTTACCTAGACACTTCAACCCACTCAAATGGATTTTAGAAGCATAGTCATGGGTGCATGGGATGAAGAAAAAAACAGAGAAAAGTAAAAGGAAAGGCTGTAGATTCATTATAGTTTGTGGGAGCAATATCATACAGCAATCATTGTTTACTCATGAATGTTATTTAAAACTGTCTGAAGTTAGCACCAACTATACCAACATAGAATTAAATATCCCATTCTAGGATACAACACACTGGGTCATTAAGTGAGTCTTTATTAAATTGCCATAATACACTTTTAATACATGATGCACTTGAAATGCATTACAAAATGCATTTTACAGTTTACTTTTGTAGTAATGTTAGCAAGGGGATTTTGTTAATGTCTGTTCAATGCCTGTAGATTAGTGACTCAGTAACTAATAATGTAATTATTAGCTGAATTTCATGTGGTTTTTAAACAATGACAATTATTTACCAATAGAAATTTTTAAATTGATTTTTAATTATGTAACTTCATAATCATACACATAAAAGGCGAATTAGGTCCTGAGATCTAATTATCAAATTTTTAGGTTAAGTTTTTTAATAAAACCACAAGACGCTATTATATTATCTTTTATTTTCCCACCCTTTATTTATTTCATTGGGTATCATTACTGACTCCTATTAGAAATCTGTATTCACTAGTCTATGACTGATAGCAGGTGTCAAAATCAGATACTGAGTATCCATGGGAATCTTACACACCATCATTTTATTCATCCTGTCTGAGTTGCAAACAGGTGACAGGAATGTGTCATACATGGCTGCTATGACTACTGCACCCAACCTGGATGCCCTCAGTCCTTTGGATACTTGCCACACAGACTCAGTCTACTACTTTATATTTTGTTATAATAATATTACTGGCATTGATTTCAGGAGAGATTTAGAAAAAAGAGATCATAATTCTAAGTCACATTTCTCTGCTGTCAAACCTAACAGTGACCTAAATCAAGTATTTTACTGTTTTGTCTGTCCTTTGGCAGCTGCCATTGCTTTTAGCTGCAATGACTCTTTCTGTTTTATCATCATCCACAAAAGAATGATGTCACTACTCACAACTGTATTTCGCAGGGTATGTCAGAAATGGTTTTTAAGTCTCCAGTATTTTTTGCATTCCTTTGGGGGGAAGGTTATCTATTTTAAAAGCTAAAACACTTTTAAATAATTGCGTACACCTGCTTCAGAGCTGGTGACCCTTCACCCAAAGACTACAGGTGAAACTGCACTGGAAGTCACCACATGCCCTTTCCCACTGCCCACAGCATCTAAGTAGCTGTGGTTCTCACATCCCATAAGATTTCTACTTTCAGAAACAGCACTGACCTTTGTCCCTTGCTACCTTCCATCCAACCAAACCATGCTCCCCTAAAGAACTTAATTTAAAAGTAAAACTTTTCAGTCTCTGTTCTTGCTTCAATTGGTTTCCGTGGACCCAAAGAATCCAAGGCTTCTTATCACCAGCTTAACTGACCAGCCTTAATTGCACATATCAGTAAGAGTAGGGCCATAATGCAGAGCATCTAAGTTTAGGAAAACATGCATCTATGTAACTGTAGCATGTGTTTCTTTCATCTTCCTGCTTTTCACATTGATGTCTCTTCAGCAGGTCATCCAGTTTCCTGACAGAAAAGTGTGAAAATTTGTTGACTAACTTATCCTTTCTGCTCAACATGGATGGTTTAATGCAGTTAAAAGTTGACATTTCAAAATTGCATAAGTCACAGCTGCTACTTAAAAAAATTCATTCACAATTATATCATGTGTTCTCATATTTAGAGACAGTCATGCCAAATGAGTTTTCATGTATTTCTTCTTCTGTCATCTTTAGCTCACAAAAGATTAGCTATTTGATTAGTTTTTATTTTTTCTTGGTCATAGCATATTATGGAACCACAATGCCCACTTTAAAAATTAACCTTAAGTACATTAGAATGTTTAGCATTGGGGAAAAAATTAAAGATGAAAGTGTTTTTTTTTTCCCCCTTGGATGTTCTGTTTAATTGTTCGTCCATTAATCAGACGGTATGTACCAGCGTTTCTACAAGGGAGTGGATTACATTGGGCAACACAGTATGGCTCTTTCCTTAATAATATCAGACTTCTGCTTTCAACTATGCCACTCTGAATTAACATGTCTTCCTAGCACTACTCAGTGAATTCACACACACACAGGTCACACACACACACACACACACACACACACACACAGAGTTCCATACTCTATCTAGATAGACTTGTAGTCTGATAAGTGATGTTTGCCTTCCTTCTCTTGGAAATCCTGTGGATATGATGTGACCATCTCTTGACTCTTGGTGGTGGTATGGACTCTCTTGTCAAGATGTAACTGGACAGTCATAACTGGACAATCACAAGCCAGAATAAAACCCTTTTTAATCATTAATTTATTAGCAACTTCCATGCAAACAACAACAGGATACAAGTAAAAGGATTCGAACTTTGATCTCCATATCCATAGGAAATGTTGGGTGGGTATGGCAACCTACGTAAAATTCCAGCCTAGGAAGGAGTCTGGGCATCACTAGAGCAAATTAGCTAGTCCTGATAACTCCCTAGGAGAACTCCAGGACTAACCAGAAAACCAGCCTACAAACAGTAAGGTGAAGAGCAACTAAGGATGATTCCTGATATCATCTTGGGTTTCCATACATACGCATATTCACATATATGGGCACCCACTCACAAATTCATCCACATGCAAATACACATACATGCTTGTATATACCTCACATATATTATGCATGAAGAATTGGGAAAAAATAAAATCTTTCCTGAGTAGAAACAGAAGGCAAAAATTAACTTAAAGATAATTGATGAATATTTGGAAACTAAAAAAGAAACTCTTAGATAATAAGAAAATTTAGTGTGGTAATTATATTAATTATTAGTTATTTGCCTTGTTGCTGTGATAATATATCCTGACAAAAGCAACTTAAAGAAGGTATGTGAGTTTCCTTTCCTACTGCTGTAATTAAATACCCTGAAGAAAGCAACTTAAAAGCAGAAAAGATTTATTTCAGCTTATACTTCAAGGTATTGACATCATGGTGGCACAGTCAAGGGGTCAAAGCAGCTGGCTCTACCACATCCACAGTTGGAAAGCAGAAAACAAGGAGAGGGTGGATGCATGTTCCTGCTCAGCTGTCTTTTTCCACTTTACTACTCCACCATAACCTGCCCGAGAAAATGTTTCTCCCATACCAATTAAGATAATCAAGATAAATACACACACACACACACACACACACACACACACACACACTAACTTTAATTAGAAACTAACTTTAATCAGATAATCTCTTACAGGTGTGTCTGGAGGCAAGCCTTCTACTGATTCTAGATCTTGTACAGTTGATAATACTAACAATCCTAGGAGGGGTTGTTGGGGCTCTTGGTGCAAGAGCACATTCCATCACAGCAAGTAAACCAAGGTAGCAGGACCTTAAGATAGTCAGGAAGCAGAGGAAGACAAACACCAGTGCTCAGCTCTCCTTCCTCTTTTTACTTTGTCCAGGACCTCAGCCTAGGAAATGCTATTGCCTTCAGGAAAGATCTTTGCACCTTAAAGTGAATCGAGACAGACTGTCACAGGCATGCCCAGAGGCT
Organism: Typhlomys cinereus; assembly: GCA_023101885.1. Taxonomy (NCBI): domain Eukaryota; kingdom Metazoa; phylum Chordata; class Mammalia; order Rodentia; family Platacanthomyidae; genus Typhlomys; species Typhlomys cinereus. Next base: position 2,880,392 of record JALPQD010000050.1, on the reverse strand, counting down.
AAACTAATCTCTGTGATCCCTGACAGTGCATGCAGAGGCTGACCTGATCTCCACAATCACTCACAAGCAGGTCTACAAACTTGGCTCCTAGAGTATTCCAGATCCAAGCATATTTTTAAAATTAATTTATGATAATGGTGCCAATTTGAAGTAGTAAGGAAAAATGGATACTTCAATAAATGGTACTGAGACAAGTGAAAGTCAATTTGAAAGAACAGAAGATATGCATTCCCTATACAAATTTTATAACCTAATATATTTTGGATAATTTCAGACTGTAAATATAGAAAGGAAATTTTCAGAAGAAAACATGGATGAATATCTTTTTCTCCAATCAGTATGGGAAAGACTTTATAGGAACAACCCCAACACCATATACCAGAGTAAGACAGTAGTATATATAAATCTGAATATAAAATACCATAAAATCTATATATAAGAAAATATATATACATAGATATATAACTGGAAAGGTGATAAAACAGAATTTTATATATATGTCTACAAACATTAACAAAGATTACCCTCATAATATGATATAATAAACTTTTAATAATAAAAAATCACTTCCTCAATACAAAAATTGGCATAAGATAAAAACAAACTACACATACACAAAAAGTATGAATGAGCAGTTAAGTTCATCTTCATTAAAAAATAATTAGAAACAAAGAGTAAAACATAAATAAATCAAGTTTAACATGAAAAATACTGCTTTATAAAGGTTATTCAGCATTCAGAAATATATTAAAGTAGTTTATTATACTAACAGGTCAAATCAAGAAAATTACTGAACATCTATGACAGCATTTAGTAGTTTTCAGGGTAGACCTGGCATTTAAAAGGAAGAAGAAGTCGGCTGGGCTGCAGGTACAATTCTGTAGAAGAGCACTTGCCTAGTGTTCATGAATTTAGCATGGCTGAAATAAAAGCAGAATAGTCATCCAGTCATCTAGTCATTCTGACATAATGAAAAGTCTTAAATAGTACCAACTGCCCTCCTCGAAGATGCTACCAGAAACAATTTTCATGAAGGATCAGTGAATTTCTTGGGCCACTATTAGAAAACGATGGGAGGATTTCACGGACAAAGAAATTGGTTGGAAGTGTTTTGGACGTTTAGGACATCACATTTAAAAGCAAATGCTTCTCAGATTAGGAAAATTATTGTAGAAAATAATTGTAAGTTGTAAAAGTTTCTTAACAGCTATTCTGTGCTTATGCACACACAAAATTTAAAAAAAAAGACTAACTGGCAAAGATGATCATGTCTGTCTGAAACTGACTGGAATCTGAAAGGAAACATGTATATCTACACTGGATGCACGCAAAAATGGATGCTGGGCTAGATGGACTGACAGAGACAGTTTGAATTTTAAAAAATCTTACTATGGTATAGTCATTTTAAAATATATACCTAAGTTCTTTGATATAACTTTCTTCTGAAAGCAGATCTTAATCTATGAATTTTGTTACTTACTGAGGAGAAGGTTAGACAGAGTAAAAAGGATATTAGAGATAGTAATACTTACCAAATATATCTTTTTCTATCTTTTGTTACTTTACCCTGATGGATACTCAAAAAATAAAATTAAAAGAGGAAAAATGAGGAAGAAGGAATAAAATGGTAGCAAACTGAAACAAAGCCATATTGTAATGCAAATGAATAGTATAATCATAGTGCACTTCACAGAAGAACAATCCACAACAACATAAACTTTGCAAGTTTGTGATCACAATATTCTTGGTTAAAAAAAAATTCTGGGATGAAGAGGAAGGGACTAAAAAACAACCCCAAACTGTTTCTACTAATTTAATTTTGTAGTGTTGTAAGAAATTACTCTGAAATTATTTAGGGTATGTGATAAATGCTAGCAATAAATGAATAATATCACCAGGAATATAACAAAAATGTGGTACCTGATGCCACCACCTTGCTCAAGCACTAGAACTATTTAAAATAAAGTAATGAATTAAAAAAAACATTGGGGGGTATGTGTTGACAGCAAATAAACATACAAAACTAAACACTTGCTTACATGAGAAGGCCAAGTAACAATGTATGAACTCATCACTTTATAACCACTGGAGTAAAAAAGGACTAATGGATGTTAAATAGGGGGTAGGAAAGATGTTTATGAGGAGCAATACAGGAGCAATACATCTGGTTTGAATTAAATACCTCCCCAATGTAGCCTACAACATCGACTAACACCTTCACTGGATGGGCAATGACATCCAGTTTGAGTAACAGAAGGATTTGTGCTTCCAGATGTGAAGCCCCAGAGTGCATCACTGATGTGATATTTTGGCTGAGAATACGCAGCCTAAATCTAAACGAGAGGAAGTGTTACACAAACATAACATAGGGATATTCTATTTTTAAAAAAGACCTCCATTTAGAAATGCCAATGTATTAAGTATAGAGAAGAGCGCTAAAAACGGTGTCAGACTGAAGAAGCCAAAAACACATGCCAAGCAAATGCAATGTATTCTTGGCTTGAGTCAGTCCTGGAGTTAGAAAGACACCACTCAATCCTGTTCTGTGAGCTCAGTGATAAAATCATACAATAATTCAAAAGCATTTAATCAATGCTAAATATATTGAAGTACTGTACTAAGAATGAATATGAGTGTTTTGTTATTATAAAGGCATCTGTCTCATATACTAGAAGATGCAAATATAAGTTTTCTATGCAGAAAATATATTTGTATAATATTTTGACTTATTTTAATTATTAAATCATGCCTGATTTGTGAAAAAAAAACAAAGTGGAGATTCAAAAATAATAATTATAGCAAATGCCTTTCTTCTGGTAACTCTACTGTTGCTGTTATAAAATACTCTGACCCAAACAACTTAAAGAAGAAAGGGTTTATCATTTGGCTTATGGTTCCAGGAGAGATACAGTTCACCGTGGAGAGGAGCACATAGTAACAGGCAGAGAAGGTGTGGTGGCAGAAGTAGGAAGCTGGCTATTACACTGCACTCACACTCAGGGCATGGAGTGGGGGGGGAGTGGGGAGCAGGGTTATCAAACTTGGCATACTTTGTCTAGAAAGCATGTTTCACTTTCTAAAGGTTCTACGATCTTCCTAAACAGTGCCTACAGATGGAAACCAATTGTCAAAACATTCATTATTTCATTTTCCTTAGTTCATTTAAGAATATGTTAAAGAAAATAATTTTATTTGAAGAAAGACTAGGAATTGAGGCTTATTTCTTAAGTTAATCATAACGATAAAAAAATCATCAACTATTAATTTTAGTAACAGATTCCGAAAGGAAAGAGCTAAATACTCTTAAAGTGAGCAGATGTAGTGACACAGTCCACAATGCACTAGGGAGACAGAGGCTGGAGGATTGTCCATTCAAGGTCAGGATGGGCCACAAATGAATATATGGAGACTGTGATTCAAAACAAAATCAACGGGGTTTCATAACATGACTACCCTGTTTTTAATTCATTTAACTTAGTCATGGAAACAATCACTTCCTTTATGTACTTCTATTTCATGTTTCTTTTTTTATATATACTATTTCATGTTTCTATGTACAAGTATAGTTGACAATCACTCTTTGTTGGTAACTTGACTGAACGTACCATCATCTAGGAGACATTCCTCTGGCCATGTCTGAGAGGGAGTTTCCAGAGAGAACTAACTGAGTGAGTGCAGTCCATTGCAGTATGGAGTGCACCATCCCAGCAACTGGGGTCCCAAAATGGATAAAAGAAAAAAGAGCAACCAGATGAGACCAGGCTTCTTTTTTTCTCTGTTTCTTGATCCATGGAGATATAAGCAAGTTTGCACTTGCGGCTGCATGCCTTCCCCACCACAATGGACTACTTCCCCTCCACCAGGACCCTGATTAAACTTTCCTCCTTTAGACTGATTCTTACTAGCACATTTGGCCACAGTGGTGACCAGTCCACTATCATTACAAATACAAGTGTAGTTGACAGTATCATTACAAACACAAGCATAATTGCCATAAATATGTTATGGGGCTCAGCATAAGAAGCAGTTGTACACCAGCATCCAGAGACTTGTATCAGCAGACTGTGCTCTGAGAGGGAGGGAGTGCAGAAAAAGAATCTGTCAATCCCCAAGAGTCTAGATTAGGGGAGCAAGTTTAAAAAACAGTCCACAAAGTCAGGCCTCTACCTCATGCCTGCAATCCCAACACTTGGGAAGCTAAAACAGGAAGGAAGATCACCATGGACTCCAAACAGGTCTAGACTACTGTGTGTGGAAACCCTGCTTTATGTGTTTATTTATTAAGTGTCTGGAAGACACCCAAACAGAGTCACCTCTATCAAAAACTACTGAAAATATTTTTTTAAACAGCTACTAAGCACTGTGTGAATGGATCTCAGTTTTCCAGAAGTGTCTTTGGATTGAAGTGATATTTGATCACGTGTACAGGCAACTTAAACTTGAAAGCCTCCCTGTCTCCTTATAGACACCAGAATACAAAGCAGGAAGGTCTGCAAGCAGATATTACACATTCGTTTGAAACATGTCCTAAGTGTTCAATCTTATAAAGTATTTCATTAAAAAACAGAAACACAGAGAGGGGGATATAGTGTAGTGATCTCCTGGGATTGATCGATCCCCAACACTAAAGAAAAAGGAAAAAAAAAAGAAAAAATATGGGAGGGAGAGTAATACAACACAGGATGAGAGGAGATTGCAAACTCACCCTGATGATCTTGGATAAACAAAAGCATTTAAACTTTAAACATCCATATCATCACGATGTCTCTTCACAGAACCTGAAAAGACTCTCTCACTTTGTTCTACAGTATAACTAGATACAAATCCAGGTTCTATTTTGCCCCACAATGTTTTAGACCATGAGACAGGAGTTCTTTTGTCTTCTAATTCAGGATTACAATGGTGTTTAGCGTAAAGAACATCATCTCTTCACCCTCAAGCCTCACAGGAACTGAAGACCCTAAATACTTTAGCAGCCAAGGGGAATCACTACATGTTCTGCCCATCTAATACGTGACAAGATGTGCAGTGTAGTGCACAGCTTTGCAGACTCTACAGAGAGGACCAGAAGAATCTGCTCAATAGTTTTGCAAAGTGGTGTCCTTGAAAGCAAGACAAATGGAACTCATTCTATCTGATCCAAGAGTATCACCCAGCTTCTTTATCATGGTTTTAAATTCTTTACTCATGCTGCATTTTAGTTCAACTGTGTGCTCTTCTATTTACAATATGCTATATATAGAGAAATTATACTGAATATTTGGTGCCCTAAAGTTACATGCAAATTAACTGAGTACTTTTAGCTGAACATTAGAAATTATGTTTAATAAATTCATCTTAAAAAGACTGTCATGAAAACCCCAAAGCAATACTGAAGTCTTTCTAATCCTATTAGCTGAGGTAATATTTTTAGTAAAACACCCAGAAATTACATGACTCTTAATTACATAACTTTAACGCAGAAACTTTTTTTATTTGGGACTTTGTATGGATATATACATAAACCATACATACACACAAATATAAAACTTTGTGTGTGTGTGTGTGTGTGTGTGTGTGTGTGTGTGTGTGTGTGTATCAGGTGGCACTGTGTGTATCTAAGGAGGACTAAGGGTGACTTCTGGAATCATCCTGGATTGCTTTTACCTCCTTTTTGCTTTGCTTTGGGATTTCCTAGGCTTAGCCCACCAGGGCCAGAAGTACAGGTCGCTGTTTCTGCCTGGCATTTTTATGTAGTACCTGGGATTCAAATTCAGGACCTTCTGTTGCAAGGCAGAATCTTAACCCCTGAACCATCTCTTCAACCCACAAATATATAACTTAAAATAAAGATATATGAACAAAAAGATATGCATAAATGCTATAAATCATCATCAACTTTAAAGAATTATTTCTAATTTGCATCTAACATACTAGAAAATAATGGGCAATGGCTTTTGAGAGTTCTTTTCTCAGTTAGAGAGCTCATTCCAATGCTCTGAGACAGTCTTTTAATAGCATGCAGTGACTAATTATCTATATTATAAAACATTATTTTTAAAATGCATTCTTAAAGATGAGATTGATTGATTTAAATGGAAAATGCTATTATATGATTTGCAGTGTCCGTAAAATGAACAAGAATCATTTAAGAGAATTTCTTAGACACTCATAATATGCAGAACAGTTTAAATGGTTATAAACCAGATGAATATTTTCCTACTGTTTGCACTATGACCTATTGTAATTTTTTTGAGACAAGGCCATGTAGCCCAGGCTGGCCTTTTAATTTGTGATCCTCCTGCTTCTACATGTCAAGTGTTACGATTATAGGTATGTATCACTTCACATGGCTTACCAACAACATTCTTAGAAAATGAACTATCATGGGATCTGGTGTTTTTAGAAGTCCCCAGAAGGAATTTCTGGCAAACAATTCAACAAAATGCAAATTTATTCAGTGAAGCATATTCCCCATTCTAATAAGTCATTAGCAATATTAGGAAACATCCTTTGCATAAATTATAAACAAAAATATCTAAAATAACAAGTCTGTAGATGTTATGCTTGAGCTATGTAGTTCAAATTATTTTAATTCAAGTTATATTCAGCTAAGATCTTTTAAGTTGATCACATATTATTACTGAGATACTCCTAAGCACTCTTTTAAATTTTTATTGCTAAAAATTTTTATATTCTTTTATTTTTCTGCTTTTACAAGGCTATTGAGTATTTATCCCAGCTTCCCTCTCTCCCCCACCCTTCCCCCTTCACTATTCCCACTCCATGCACCCTTCTCCCTGTATGCTTCTATGGACCGCCAGGTTCACTCTAACTTGCTTGCTCCTGTGAGGACTCAGGCCTCTGTGGTATATCAAGTTATCTCTCTTCAGGCCACTCCAGTGATATGTGCATTTCCCTTCACTCATCCAGCTTTAGACCCAAAGATGTCCACTATGAGTTCCCACTCTATGGGTATAATAACAGCTGCCTACAGAGCATTTTGATGTACTGTCTTCCTACCTATAGGTTTATTGGCTGTCTTCCCTATTAATCTATTTCCTTCCCCTTTTATAGGTTCTTTTTCTAGTTTACAGTAACAGGAATGGGTATCATTTTGACAAGCGGTTTTTTAATCCAATCAGAAAGCTGTTGGTTTTCTCCTTGGTACTCAATGTCACTATTACACTAGTGGTCACCTGTTGCCATGGTGATTTATATTGCAACTTACAGATCTCATGCTGTTGATGGGGCCTGTGTTTATTTCTTTCCCCCAGCAGCCTCTACAGTATTCCTTGGTACTGTATAAGCTATCCAGCAAGGAGAAAGTCCTCAGACCAGTTCCAGTTGATATATTTTGCCCATGTTTTGTGAGCACTCTTTATAACTCTTCCTAGTATACTTCCTTCAGAGACATTTGTGTCTATATGGGTCATCATTCAGTTGTCTTTTGTATCTCAAATAGAGAAATCTATCTGCTCTTCTTAGGACACTAAGTTGAGTTCAAATCCCCAGCATCTGGTACATAATGAGTATGCCTAGTACATGTCTGATTAATGAATGGACAAAGAGATGTATAATGAAGCAGGGGGAACTGATATGTTAACATGAACACGACTGTGCCTCTGCTCTTCTACAATCCCTCTTAAATCCAACACCTCGGAAAGAATGAAAAGGACAGCTAAATGACAAGTCCCCATCAACTTAAAAAGGCTTTAAAAAATGGCATATTAAAGAGAAATTTATCCTATCTTTTTAATGCATTTCAATAATCCTGGAGATATAAAATAATGTACACATTCATGGCATCCCTAGGTCATTCTCAATCTGGTGGGGAGACAGAAACCCAAATGAATAATAACACAGGTGAGGATTTTTTCTTTTTTGTTCTCTGAAGCTTTGGTCAGATTCCTTTGCCCCTGCACCAACCCATGTGGTTCAGAAGAGCTCGACATCCAACACCTCACTCTTCCAAGGTTGAATACCCTCCCTTTCCCTCTGCTCAGCCTTACCCACCACCCTGTGTCCTCTTATCATGATTTCACAGAATTAGAGTGAGCAGCCTTGAAGCTGGTACTGTTATTATCAGCTAATAAGCTCTGCTAATCATTTAAACTAAGCAAATGTTTACATTTGTCTCTGAGTCACAGCCTCTCTGACTCAAGTGTTGACTGTGCCCAAGAGACACTGTGTGGCCAGCTGCTTGCCAGCTACACAGTTGGCATGAGTAGCCATCTTCCTGATCCATTTCCCTGGGAAGCCTGAAGAGATACTCCCCAACATGGGCTAATGATGTACCACCAAAGACCTAACCATTTTAATATTTGCTCCAATCTTCCATTTGATTAAACAAAGGAATAAGACTGAAAAGTGTCATGAAAGTAGGGATATTTAATCATGTTAGACACCAAACATGAACTTCACAGGGAACAGACTAGATGCCTCATGTGTGGGGCTGAGCTGATAGGCTTTCCTCCTCCTACTCACAAGAAATCAGGACTTCCAGAAAGACGTGTTATGTATTCTCCACCATCACCTCTGAGCAGAGTGGCTTGGTGACCTTAAGTGACTACAAAAAATATCTTTGACTAGCCAGTAGACTGTTGGAATATAACTGAAATCATGATTTTATAAACATCACACCATTCTTTTAAAAAAATCAAATAGCAAATAGTCTGCAGCACTATAAGACTGTGGTCCTCTTGTCCATAAAAAAAAAAAAAAAAAAAGTGAAACTTGTCCACAAGCAGCTAAAGCTTTGAAGAAAGCTTTTATAAACTGACAAATTTGGGAAGATAGACGTATGCAGGAAAGGATGTTCCAGGGGTCGTCATTTGCAGCTGACTGCTTCCAAGTGATCCCAACCCACCAAGCACATCATCTCATACAGCACAGTATTCTTACAGTGGGCATTTATATAAGTGTCTACAATGTAAATGCATCTAACTCTTCTCTTATCTGATTCCAAATTAAACATCAAATGTAGAAGTACATCCTAATACATCGGTTAAAATTTCTAAATAGTCTATGCCAAAGAAATCATAAAGAAGTGGTGAGTAGTTATATGCCTGAGTACATCAAGATTACTTGATACACACAGAAACAACATAAAACATGGTAGGGATGGTTGATTAACTTGTGTCTTGACCCTTTGTTATCCAGAGACTTTGAGGCATCCATGATTGGTCCTCAGCTATAAGTGACAACCACAGTTCTTTCTGACCACTCTCCCCACACTCATGAGCTAACCCCTTCCACCCTTTCCTATAAGTACATCCAAGTCTCTTCCCTGGCTGTTCCTTTTTTTTTTTTTTAATTTATTCAATTGTGCGTCTGTGTGTGTGTGTGTGTGTGTGTGTGTGTGTGTGTGTGTGTTTAGAACCATGGACGAGTTCAGGAACCACCATGGACCGCCTACACCTCCTCCTTGTTTACTCTGCCCCGGGATTCACAGGCTCTGCCCTACCAGGACCAAAAACGCAGGCCGCCCCCGCTTCCGCCTGGCGTCTATATGTGGGGTCTAGGATCCAAACTCAGGACCTTCCGCCTGCAAGGCAGAAGCTTAACCCCTGAGCCACCTCTCCAGCCCCCTGGCTGTTCCTTTTGCCAAGTGTGCTCTTCCCCTGACATCCCTGCACATCCCTCTCAATCCTTGGTAATTTGCACATCCCTCTCAATCCTTGGTAATTTGTCCCAAGTTGGGATTCACAGAGAGACCCTTGCTGAGCAATTCAGCTTTGCTGGTCTCTCTTCGTACTTTCCCCCCCATTACTAACATGGCAAATAAATTGTATTTTTTCCCGCAAAATCTCTTCAATAAACATCAAACTCGGTAAGTGCCAAGAATTATGTTTGAGCTGTTTATCACCACATCTGCAATGCCCCAAGGAGTCCCAGGAATCTGGTAGGACTCCATAAACATTTTCTAGATGAAGGGGCAAATCTACACAAATGCTGCTCTTAGATAGATCTCCACTATGACTCCCTGGATGGCTACAAAGTCTGCGGCTAACTCCAATTCACAGGACCTGTGCCTAGTCCAACATTCATCCCATCTTTCACCCTTTCTTCTGGCTTTCTTCTTCCTATTGAGCTGTGATTCCATATCTTATTAAAAAGAGATTACATTATAAACTATCTGAAATCATTCATGAAATTTCAGTATGATGTAAAGAAATCAGTTAAGCAGAAGTGAGATCATGGTTGTCATAAAATGCTTTGGCTATCTTAGTTTTGCGTGATTTTGTAGTATTTAAATTATAAACCATAAAAATCATATTCATATAAGATATGGAAAGGAGACCAGCAGTTAACTGATAAGGAAAACATGTGACTTCTTAAAGGTTTTCTTTAATAGAAAAAGAGAATAAGCTACATGGATACATTAAACTGAATCTATCTGCAAGTAAAATTTGACAAGTGCTGTTTAAAGCTAAGTATAAACCCTCGAGCAGAGTTATAGCTGGCTGATTATTTTGTAAACCACTCCCCTTCCTTGCAACTTCATAATACCCAAAATTAAATGCTTACACTATGCAAACAACTGCCAAATTTATATTTCAATAAAAAAATTTTAATCTACGCCAACATTCATTTAAGAAGAGAAATAATTGTATTCAGACCTCAAAAATAAAGCATTTACGTAGATGAAAACAGTCAAGGTTGAAAACAATAAATTATATGCAGGTGTGTTTTGTGCCTGCAATGAAGAATACAGCAGATAGAATATATGTGGATAATGGTACCGTAAAGTGGGGGGAAGAAGGGGTGGGGGATTCCTACTATACTTGAAAAGTTAATGCACAGAAAAAGAAGCTCAAGTAGGTGGGATTTTGAGTTATATTCTCAAAACCATTCCCAACCCTAAATCACCTCTGTATTAATCAGAAAGCCAGAAAAGGTTTTCTTTGGTCTGAGCTGTGGTCAAACACATTATAAGAAAGAACTAGAATCAATATATACTCCCAAAATAGACTATCTTGGAGGGAGAACACTATTTAAATTTTCTTCTACATTATATGCTGGCATTTTCTACACGCACAGGGCAGAGTGCAATCTCAGACGGGAAAGAGAAAAAAGTATTCTTTGGTAGCCCAGACAGAACAGCAAGTACAGGAAGGGGCTGAAAGTGACCAGTATGTAGGGTGGGAGGAGATGAGCTCTTTAGAGAGAGGAAACTATGTAACTGTGGTTTCCAGCCACCATTTTTAAAGTTGCACACAAGTTATTTTGGAAAAAGATACTTGCTTAAAGTGTGATTATCAATTTTATGATTTTCTTTAGCACTCTAAGAATCCTCCCTAAATGTTTAAATCAAAAACCCAAGATTGCTTTACTTTCCCACTGTCAAGTATAACCAGGGACACAAAGTAAGCTGCTGAGTAAAGCTCACTCACTTCTCACCCGAGCTTGGATACAGCTGCCGAAACCCACTCTTCATGTTCCACTGGATTTCCGCTTCCTGAGGTATAGCCTTTCCTGATCAACAGTCCCTCTCTAGCTACAGCTAATCTCCCTCTACAATGATAACATGCATTACGGCTAAAACTCCCAACCTAAAATCTGACAATTTGACCGAGTGGCATCTCCTATTTCAGCTGTCTCCCTTGTAATCCTACTCTAGCTAAGCTGTGATCTGTAATTAGTACATGGCTTTTTTTCCTTGCTATCAAAAACCATATTTTTAAAAATACTTTTACATTTTAGGACACAGTCCTTTCACTATAAAAATTCATGCAGAACTTCTAAGCAATTTGCCATTACCCACTTTAATATACAATAAGACTATCTCGAGATGGAACTAGAATTTCACACGGACAACTTAGTTATGTACCTAGATGTCAAATGTGGCAATGACAATGCATCCATCTCAATTGAATAGGCACAAACTGAACAGTCTATAAAAGCTGCATGAATGTGTGTGGAATAATAACCAAGCTATTAATTCAACTTATTGAGCCCTTGCTGTCTATGTAAAATAAGCCTTGACCTTGATATAAATCAGGTGTCAGAATACTTAAAAATGTATCCTTTTTTTGGAGGACAGAGGGTTCTTTCCATTGTGTACTTTGTCTGATAGTCAAGATGATTTGTCTTAAGCTAGCAAGTCTGTTATTTTCATCTCTTGCATATTCTTATGCTGGCAGAATAGGAGCCACTAAACCCTGTGAGATGACTTCCCCCACAGCCAGCTAACTCAGGCATAAACTTTACTTCCTCCTGTCTTTCCTATTGCTCAGGGGAAATCTTTCTAATAAACTTGCTATTCTTCATGGCTACAAAACTTCCTTTAAAATGAGCAGTTCTTTTAGGACATGTAAAAACAACTATTAAATCGGTATGGCCTAAACCTACTAAAAGTTTTCTGTCTAAACTTGAGGATGAAACAAAGCCAACTGAGTCTACTTAAAGTCCAGGTGCACACTCTTCTGCCCCCTTCACTGCCCAGAACTGTTGACTAGAGCTTTGGAAGATTGACCAGCAGCTCACTAATGCTCTCCATGTCAACTTTATAAACCATTGCCTATTAAGGGTAGTAAGATAGCCATGTGTTTGCTTTCTCCCTAGTTATCTCTCTCGTTACTCTTCTTCGATCTGTGTCCATCCCAAGCCACTTACTTGTTGGGCAAAGACAGTCTAGAATCCAAACGGTAGGAAGGAATTTCATAGGAACAAAGTCCAATTTTCAGAAAAATAAAGAGTAGGCAAGGAAGGCAAAACAGCAGATGTACATTAAACTCTGGATGTTTGCTTATTTAATTGTAAACCCATGTGTAATGGAGACTTTGTCCTAAGATTCTCTACTACTTGCTATACAAATAGATTCCAATAAATCAGGACTAATTAAGGATGAAGTACTTGGGATGGGGGTAGTCATAAGAGAAGATGGAGGTAGGCAGGAAATAACTACCTTTCTAGGTCACCCTGTGGCTGAAGTAAAATTTTATTATTAAGAATCTGACACTATCCTTATGGCATTTACAAGTATTAACATAAAATGCATCGATATAATAAGGTAACAGTTAAAACTAGAAAACTCACAGAAGAAAGCAAAAGTGAAAATCTACAAGACTTCTTATATATGAAACAAAACTGTGACATGAAAGAAACAATGCATAAAAATGAACTTGATCAAAATGTAAATTTTTGTGCTTCAAAGCACATCAGTGATAAAGTGAAAAGACAATCCAAAGAATGGGAGGAAGTTTTGTAGCTCTATATCTAATATGAGTCTAGCCTCTAGAATCATAGAGTGATTGCAACTCAATAACAGAAAAAGACACAGTCCATTTAAGAGCCAAGGAAGGATTCGAATCCACATTTCTAGACTGAAAGCATAATAGCAAAAACCAAATGAGAATTACAGAAATGCAAATCACAACAATATATGCTTTATTTCTACTAAGATGGCCAGTAGCAAACAAACTACAAGTATTGAAAAAGATGTAGAAATGGCAGAAATCTCTTAAATTACTGTGGGACTATATAGTGTGACACTCTTTCTAGAAGAATTTGAGAGTTGCACAAAAAATTAATTATATATACAATTGCTCCATGCCCCATAAATCTGCTTTTCCCAGTATACACAAGAAATGACAACATATAGCAGCACAAAAAATGTGAACATTATTCATAAGAACCTAACTATGGAAATGGCACATGTCCCCTAGCTGATGAACAGAGAAACACAGTGTGGTGAATATGAAATTAAGACAGTCATGACAGGCCACACAGTGTTCACAATACACAAAATCTGAACAGAGATATATGAACTGAGGACAGAAAATGAAAAGTAGATGCTAATGACCATTAAGTGTCTTTCAGGGATGTTAATCATGTTCTGGAATTAGATACTGGTCATTTTATAAAGATGTTCGCTGTGGCTGGGATTCAGAGGCACTTGGGGGTGGAGCAATGTATTAGTCAGGGTTCTCTGAAGAAACAGAATCTATAGAATGTAGTATATATTTAAAAAGTTTATTAAAAATAACTCACAATAAAAATAGTGTCCTTCAAGGTAGCCGCCTGCAGCACTCTCTTTCCTGGCTGGAATGTTCCACAAAGCCAAAAGATCCCAAGAAGGTCTCAAGCCTTTGCTACTCTGGAGGGTCAAAATCGGTGAAGATCAGCTAGGCTCTGATGTCAGTGATAAACAGCGAACAGTAACAAGGCCTAGAGACCAGGCTCCAAAGGCAGCAGGAACAACAACAACATGATGGAAAAGGAGAAGCTCCAAGTCATCCAAGGATGGAGGCAGCAGCAGCAGCAACAAAAAAGGCTACGATGCTCTAAAAGCGAATGAGGCACGCAGAGTGGACTGCATAGCAAGTTAATACTGGATAAGGGAAGAGCAAATCCCTCCTCCTTGCACTTCCTATCATCTGGTCCACCACTGGAAAGTACCACCCACTATGGGCTGGGTTCTCCGCAGCAGTCAGTCAAGTACCTGCAGACTTGTTCAGGGGCCATTCCAACCATTAATCTTTCCCAGCTGCGCCCCAAACAGTCTGCAACTGTCAAGCTGACATCGAAATGCAACCCTAACAAGCAAGTACAGGTGAAGCATTCAGGAGGCTATGCTCAAACCTCAACACGCGCCTACTGCTGCTCCAACAGAAGAGCGTGCACACAGAGAGTAAGAGAGCAATAATGTGTTTCACAATATGCTTTAAAAATAATTGGGCAAAAAGTGATAAGAGTACAAGCTTGATAGCAGTTGAATATACGTATCTCTATTTTTACGTTTAAATTTTTTAAATAATAAATAAAGATTATGATACAAACATTTCCAAGCATTCTGATGACAAATCAGACATAGCTTTAAAGAATCTCCACTGATAATGAAGTAAATATTGAAATCTGGAAGCTTAGCTCGAGTCTATTCAGAGAGATGAACAAAATCTGTCTGGTATTCCATTACTTCTAGGACATTCTTTCCTAAGACATTTCCTCTAATTAATTGAAACCATGTTGTAAGTCAACATTTTCCTAAACTCTGTTCTGTGAAACAACAAACAATATTCAAGATAGAAACAGATGCTCAGTGTCCCATGATTAAAGACATTTTTAAAGCACTGGATCAAAGTTAATGTATTTCTTACACTAATTCTCAGGGCCCTTAATATGCTAACATGTGTGATGGGTCACCCAGAAGGAGTGTGCCTCCTTTGAAAAACATATGAATCTTTTTTCTACTACCTATCCATTAAGCTCATGAGTAACTTCTTGCAGAGCCACAGAATTATAGGCACAGAATTAGAATTGCTTCCAGAGACTGATGTAAATACAATCTCTCAGTGCCTGCTCTTCCACTCTCATGGGATCTATGTAATCCAGGCTGGCCTCCAACTTGTGATCCTCCTGCATCAGTCTGGGGGGGGGGGGGAGAACAGGTGTGCTCTCTTCTGTCTGTTCAGAACCAACATAAACAGAGTTTATGAAATGTTTCCTTCCACATAAAAATTTTTGTATAAAAAAGGGTATTTGAGCTGAACCGCAAAATAAAATGTGAGCCGTGCATTGTTAAACTCAGTGCAATAAGAATAACAGATTGCCGGAATTCTTAAGGATAAGATTTTTGAATTGTGTCTACCCAAAAATACCTTTCTAAGATCCTGTTGGATGTTTCTCCCTCTGCCAACTCTTCTTTCTCATTATGCCATAGAGTGTCTACAGACACTCTTCTGTGACACATGTTAAATTATCAACTTTGACTGTGACTGAGGTGAAAAATTGGCTTCTTACTTTGTGGCCAGAGTTCAGCTATTCAACCAGCATGTTACCATTTGCAGAACTCTTTTTTTTTAAATTTATTTATTTTTCTGCTCATACAAACGTAATAGGTACCCTGTCCCTTCCCTCCCTCTACCTCTCCCTGGACCTCCCTACTCCCTCCCTTTTCCCCTTCCTTTCCACCCTCCCTCCCTTTTTCCCAGTGCCCCCTACCCCCATCTCTGAAGCATCCTTTAATGTGTATATCAAGCTTTCCTCTGGGTTCTCCTCTCTGATAAGGAGTAAGGACTCAGTGGCATTTCCTAGAACTCTTTCTTGTGTTCCGTTAAGCATAGGAACACTATTGTGACTGTTAATCCCTTGCTTCTAAGGATCCTAGTGCCTTTAATCCATGCTAGACTTTAAGGGATCAACGATAAGTTGATCATTGCGCAGATCATGCAGAGTCCTATTACAATTGCTTCAGCCCTAACTTGTGTGGAGTATCTGCATATCTTGACTCCTCCCATCCTTGTGCTCTTACAATCTTATCACCCCCTCTTCTGCAAATTTCCCTGAGCTTCAGGATGGGGAGAGATTAGCCAGGCCTGATTCCAGGTGGTTGATATAGAGTCGCTGATATTCTGAATTATGTTTTTTTACTTTTTTTCTCAGTTTTGCTGCTCCTGCAATGCCCTTGGTTCCATCCTGATGTGTATTGGATGTCACCCCTTGGCCAGAGATAAAAAGCTGTTAAAATAGAGTCTTATTATAAGGATAGAATCAAAGGTAGATGGAATAAGAGTAGGAGACTGTGGTGAGGGATGGGTCAGTCTCCCATTCCAAAATGTTTACCTTCTATCTGCCAGACTATGCCCTCCCTTTCTGGTAAGATCATACCCCATCAGTTGCAAGTGATCAGGAAGGAAAGTCTGTGAGCTTAACCACATGTCTTATTACTTACTTGCAGTCCTTGATGGTGGCCTATTATCTCTGCTGTAGCATGATCCCCTCTCTCCTTGTTTCTGGCAGGGCCCTTCTTCCCCTTCTCTCCTGTTTATAATCTTTGCAATTACTGTAGGTATCACAGAGATTTACCTTTCAGTGTGTCTCTAAGTGGATTTGGTACTAGGATCCACCAATTAGGGAGCACATATGGCACTTAATTTTCTGTGTCTGGGATACTTCACTCAATATAATTGTTTCTAATTCCATCCACTTCCTGGCAAATTGCATTAATTCATCATTTTTGATGGCTGAGTAGTACTCCATTGTATAAATGTACTACATTTTCCTTATCCACTCATCAACTGTTGGACATATGGGTTGATTCCATGACTTTGCTATTGTAAACAGTGCTGCTATGAACATGGTCATGCTTGTCCCATCGAGGTGAATATTTGCTGTATGGGGGGTTATTCCCAAAAGTGGAATAGCAGGATCATATGGCATTTCAATCTTTAACTTCTTTAAGAATCGCCAGACGGTTCGCCAGAGTGGTTATATAAGCCTGCATTCCCACCAGCAATGTAGGAGAGTTCCCCTCTCTCCACATCCTCTCTAGCATTTGGTGTTGTTTGTATTGTGGATTTTGCCATCCTGACCGGGGTGATATGATATCTCAGGGACGTTTTGATTTGCATTTCCCTGATGGCTAAGGAAGTGGAGCATTTTTTAAGATATTTGTTAGACATTTTAATTTCGTCCCTGCTAAAGTTTCTTTTAAATTCCAAGGCCCATTTTTAAATTGGGCCATTGTTTTCCTTGGAGTTTAGTTTTCTAAGTTCTTTGTGCACTCTGGATAATAGAGCTCTATCAGATGGTTAGTGAAGATTTTCTCGCATTCTGTGGGTTGCCTTTGTGCTGGAGTCACAATCTCTTTATCTGAACAGAAGCTCTTTAATTTCATAAGATCCCATCTGTTGAGTGTTGGTTGTAATGACTGTGCTATTGGATTTCCGATTAAGAACTGTTGGCTTATTCCAATGAGCTCCAGGGAGTTCCCTACCCTTTCAACTAAGGTTTTTATAGTCTCTGGCCTTATATTGAGGTCCTTGATCCATTTGGAATTAAGTCTAGTACATGGTGACAAGTAAGCGTCCAGTTTTAATCTTCTGCCATGTGGAGATCCAGTTTTGCCAGCACCATTTGTTGAAGATACTGTTCTTTTTCCATTGGATTCTTTGGTCCCCTTTGTCAAAGATCAAATGGCTGGAATTGTGTGGGCTTATATCTGGGTCTTCAAACCTTATCCATTGATCTATGTGCCTATTTTGAAGCCAGTACCAGGCTGTTTTTATAACTATGGATTTATAGTATAGACTAAGGTTTGATATGGAGATATCTCCAGCAGTGTTTTTGTTGCTCAGGATTGTTTTTGCTATCCTGGGTCCTTTGTGCCTCCATATGAATGTTGAGATTGTTTGGTCAACTTCTTTAAAGAATTGCTTTGGGATTTTAATTGGTATAGCATTGAATCTGTATATTGCCTTTGGTAGGATAGTCATTTTTATGATATTGATTCTTCCAATCCAGGAACATGGCAGGTCTTTCCACCTTCTGGTGTCTTCTGCAATTTCTTTCTTTAGGGTTTTAAAGTTTTCATTGTAAAGGTCACTTACTTTCTTGATTAGGTTTATACCAAGGTATTTCATTTTTTTAGGGGCCATAGTAAATGGGATTGTTTCTCTCAGGGCTTTTTCACTTCTATCATTCTGTGCATATAGGAAGGCCATTGATTTTTGTACATTTATTTTGTATCCTGCCATCCTGCTAAACTTCTCAATTAGTTCCAGGAGCTTCCTGTTGGAGTTTTTGGGATCACTCAGGTATAAAATCATGTCATCCATTTGCTGAACTCTTAAAAGGAAAAAAAAAAATTGCTAAGAATATTCAAGGATTTGACACAGCAATCAGAATTTCTTGAGTTCCTTAGTGATTTTTAAGATGTTGAATTTGGAATCAATAAGATAAATAGCTGGTGATAAAACTAACTTGTCTGTCCTCAACACATCACCATCCCTGCCTTAGAAGAGCCTTTCAAATACACCAGGCACACATGCTACACATTATACTCATTTAATGTTCACTGAATCTAATATGATTTTATTAAATGAGAATTAAATTTATGCACATTAAGTACATTAAATAAGGATAACTGACAGTGAAATCAATAACAAACCTGGAAACTTTCAGTTCAAGAGTCCACTTTGGAAGGAAAGAGTTGACTTCTAAAGTTGTCTTCTACACACACACACAACACACACACACATGCACACACACACACACAAACACACACACAGAGGCATGCAACTAGTCTCTTTCTCTCTCTTTCTCTCTCAAATATATGGTTAAAAATCTACATTTTGAAAAAATTGAAAAAGTATTTTAAAGTGTTAATATGTGGTATATGTCAAATGATTGCAGGAAAATATCTAGTAGTCTTTAACTTCAGTGATACCTTTGAAAATTTAAAGAAAGTTTGTAATCCTTGAAAATGTAAACAAACATGGAAAAACACATTTGCCCTGACTTATTTCAATAATTTTTCATATCTCAAACATTTTTAATATTATTTGGTGTGGGTGCTAGTAAAAATTACTAATTCTGTTGACATTAACCCTTTCTTAACTTTACATCATTTGAAAACACTTGTTGAAGGCAAAACCCAAGTTTGGGTTATTCATCACACAGAAATACTGTGAACAACACAAGAAACACAATTTTAAAACAGGAGATGGTGAATGTGAGCAGAGTACAGTAACATACAAGCAGTCAAATATCATGATAAGATTTTGTTTCTTAAAGAGCAAAATTTTGTATAAAATACGAAAAGTGAATGTAAAAATTATCCAGATCAAATCAAGAAAGCCTTTTCTTGCAGTGAGAGGAGATGAATGCAGAGACCTACAACTGCACAACGTGCTAATAAGCAATAACTGAGCCCTCGGCCCTAAACATTAAGTCGCCCATATCACCCCCTGAAGGCTCAGGGCTCTGTGTGGAAGAGGGTGGAAGGAATGTAAGCACTGAATGAAAGCAGGCCTGAGAAGTTACACTTCCTGAGTGTGACAGGCCGTGGTGGTCAGGAGTCTACAGGAGCAGTGGTCACCAGCACAGGCTGGCCTGAGCAACAGGCAGCTAAGAGTGGGGTAATGCTCATGGGCTCCGACCACTTTTATTCCTAATTATTGGCAGCTAACAGATTCTGAGAGAGGGGAAGATAGCATCCAACTGTGTACCAACTGATGAGTCCACCAGGCTCCAACAGACAGTTCGAAATCCATGGTCACAGTAATGACCATGGTCAAACCCAATGTGAGACACAAAACAAAATGAAAGTCATAAATGTGGGAAAGAGATTTGTTGGGAAAGAAGGGTTGAGGAGAAAGTGTGAAGAAGCCATCAGAATGCCTTGCGTACATAAATAAAATTGTCAGAGTAAAATTTATTAATAAAAAGCAAAGGGAAATTAGCCACTTAAACTATTATATTTCAATGGCTTTCAAATAACCATATAAATATCAAGTTTACTGGCTTCAGACTTTTTTTTAAATATTTTTTATTTCATTTTTGTTCAATCGTGCGTGTGTGTGTGTGTGTGTGTGTGTGTGTGTGTGTATGTGTAGAACCACGGACGAATTCGGGAACCACCATGGACCGCCTCCACCTCCTCCTTGTTTACTCTGCCCCGGGATTCACAGGCTCTGCCCCACCAGGACCAGAAACGCAGGCCACCCCCGCTTCCGCCGGCGTCTATACATGGGGTCTAGGATCAGAACTCAGGACCTTCTGCCTGCAAGGCAGAGGCTTAACCCCTGAGCCACCTCTCCAGCCCCACTGGCTTCAGATTCTATTACTGTAAAAGTATTTTGTGCAAAGTAATTTCTGTTTTGCAAAGTGAAGGTGCTATGTAAAATGAGAACATTACAAAGAAGCTCTTGACTTTGAAACCAAATTGAAATTTGATTTTCTTATTGAAGTTTAAAGTGACTGAAGGATACGGTGAATTTTGAGAGGCACACTAAAGGATGAATCTGGCAAGAGCTTTAAGCCAAAATTATGCTAATAACAATTCAGCACCAAGGAACATTTTGGTTTCTTGTACTAGAAGAAATGGAGACAAGAGAACTACAACTTCTCCACAAAGATCAAAAACAGACACCCCTCATCATGAGGGACCAGGATGAAAAGCAACACCATATAGAGACCACTGACAAACGTGCATTCTGAACACTGGCAGAGAACACCTACTTGTGCAGCATACACCATTTCCCCACTGCAGCCGCAGTGCTGGGGGAGGAGTGTTAAGAATGAGTATTTATGAAAAACTGTCTTGCAGGACAGTGAATGGACAGTAAGTGATGTAAAGTAGTTCAAAACAATAAACAAGAAGTGAATCGATGTAGTTAGTATATATGGAGAGATATCAGAGAGTTGGAGTGTGTGTGTGTGTGTGTGTGTGTGTGTGTGTGTGTGTGTCCATCCTTGTTCCAATCACATTGCCCTTTTCACATGCTTTCTCTTTTCTTTTCCAGCGATTTCACCTCAGCTCATTGTATGCAACATGCCCTTGAATTTGTGATCTTCCTTCCCCAAGCTTTCTCAGTAACTGGGATTACAGGTGCATATGATCTTAATATGAACAAGGTCACAGACTGACGACTATTTAAACCTTTCCATGGATAATTCTATCTCTTACGTGTGGGTCTTTAAAAATTACAAGTCAGGGCCAACAAGATGGCTCCATGAGTAGAGGTGTATACGCACAAACATGGTGACTTGATTTCAGAAGCCCACATGGTAGGAGAGAGGCAGATTCCTAAAGTTGTCCTATAACTTCCACATGCATACAATAGCATGCACACAACCTGTGAACTTGCCTGCTCTCTCTTACATGCCCTCTCTTTAATAAAAAATTTAAAATTTACTTCCAACACATAATTCCACCAATCTGTGGCTGCTATGTATACCTAGTACTGACGGGAGTCCAAAGATGAACTCCCAGCATGCCTGCATTCTGAGAAGAAGCTAATATGATTTATGGATTGGGAAGGAACAGCACGGAGGTGAACTAACTGCCCAAGGACAATCCTCTAAGAAGCAGCAGGACATCTTATAAGCATGCTTCTACACCATGCCAAGGAAGTGCTCAAGTGAGAAATCACCTCAGCTGCAAAGAGGAAGCTGTGAAGTCCCTAAGCAGGTCTACCTCCACCAAATAAGTGCACCTGGCTCAGGACAGAAGAAGAGCAAAATATAGCTTGCAGTTCACTGGCTCAACGTGGTCCAAATGCTCGCTCATGTCCACCTACCCACAGAGAATATGACTTCCCACAGGCTACTTAGTTTCCCAGTCCTTGGATTTGAGCACTGAAAAACAAGGAGCTCATGATAAATCCTATTAGGATTTCTTCTAGCCCTCAACCTGCAGTATTAAATATTAGATCTGTCTTATGTCAAAGCTTCTAACCACAACAGATGAAAAAATAATCTGGTTGAGTAGTAAGGGGTGAAAAATTAAATGAATCCATTGCATTTGTGTATGAAAGTGTCACAGAACAGAAATAAATCAATCTGTGTATATATTGCTCTAGGGGCTGAGGAGGTGACTTGGTCAGTAAAGTGCCTACTGCACAGGTGCGAGGACCTGCTCTGGATGTTCAACAGCCACAAAGAGGAACAGCAGGATCCTGCATGGGGCGTGGGGATGGAGAGACAGGCAGATCCCTGAAGATCACTGGCCAGCAAGTCTAGCCAATCAGTGAGCACTGGCTTCTGTGAGAGACCCTGCCACAAAAAATTAAATGGCAAACAATACAAAAGGACACCCAGAGTTGACCCCTGGCCTCCACATGCACACACACCCAAGCACATACACTACATGCAAATGTTTTAAAATAAATATTCTAATTTATAGATCCATAATAAAGTACTATTATGTGGATTAGAGTCACAGTTCCTTTATTATCCCTGAAATCAGTATTCTTCAAAGTGCCTGCAAAGTTGGGATAAAGCAAACAATACACTGTATCAACTATTTCTCCCACATGAAGTGACTTCATGGAGATACAGTCTATTTTCTTACTTTGTTGAAATTCAGCTTTGGTTTAATTTCTTGAAAAGTCCTAAGACTAATACCTAACACGGCGCCAGCAAGCAGCACCTTTGGTCATCCATCAACACAGTAGAGGCCGCTGCAGTGGTTGAAAAGCTGCCCAGAGCAGCCGGCAGTACAGCCAGCCTGCTCCTGAACTGGAGCAGTTTCTTGCACAAGGACATCAACACACTCCTCACTTCCCAGACCTTCAGGAGGCAGCAGCAAGATCCTCACAGGAATCATGGCTTTAGTGACACATGCCGGGCTTAAAGAACATTTAGTGAAGTTTCCATAGGCAGGGGTTGGAATTCTTCCACCCAGCAACTAGATGACTCACACTGATAAGGCATGTCACAATAATCCAGGTGGAAACAGGGAACGTTTGGAGATAACGCTTCCAGACATGAAAAGCATGAGGTTAAATAAAAAGCTATTTGAATATTGACAAATCAAGATCCTGTGAAAGGTCAAATTTTATCATTAAGACCAGCACCTATTCTGAAGAACTTGTAACAATTGGTTCTAAGAGTGTGGCAAAGTGACAAATTCTACGTGCGACTGTTTAAGCCAAGTGCTTGAAAGGAGCACAGTCTAACAGTCTGTGAGCAGCGCCAATTGGACTTGGGCTTTGTGGCCCTGCTCCCCACACTGAAAGAGAAAAGAACTAGAGAATGAGCAACAGGAGGCCCAAATGTACACATGTGAACTGTAGTATGAAGTTGTAAACATACACAATACCTGGTATTGTGCACACGAGACTGCAAGAACTGAAATTCTCTTCTATCATTCCACTGCCCTTAGCATGGGACCAAAGACATATTAGCATTGGTTACAACTGAATGATCACTTATCAAATACTAGGAGCTAAGTCTTTCTGTGTGTATTAGCAAATCCAATCCTCAGTAATGCTAAGGGAGAGGCATAAGCATCAATCCTGACCTTGCAAGAGAAGAAACAGAAGCTCAAGAGATTAAGGAACTTGCCAAGTAAGTACAAAGCAAGCATGTAGCACCAGAGTTTGATGCTGGAATCTATGTCTTAGCCCTCTACTCTATTCCTTCTTGACTTTCCACTTGCTCAATAAAGGCTGCTTGGGATAATCGCACATCAATCCTTCAGTGTACCATTAGGGAAACTACTGTTTTTTTCTCATATACCAAACAGTTACATTATTTGGGACATCAGTTTGTGTGCATAGTACCCTGACTGGTGACACTCATTTGTAGTGTGCATGTGGCTCAGTGAAGAATGTGGGACATGTGGAGACAGCCTGTGAGCTGCAGGCCTGCATGAGACAAACTGAGGATGGGAAGAAGTCTGCACATACACACAGCTCTCCTCCTGAGCTGTCATAACCCATGGACTTACACTCCAGATACTTGCCCTTGGGATGTGGACTTGTACCAGCAACTCTCCAAGGGGATTCCAGCCCTTCAGCTTTGAACTGGATATCAATGTTCCCTCTTGACCTGAGGCATCCAGCTTTGTGGACTTCAATACCACTGTCGCCACATCTCTGCAGTCTGCAGATATCCACTGTGACGATTCAGCTTAATGTGCCAATCTAATACATTCCTTCCTGAACTGTAAGTGTGTTCCACTGGTTCTATTCCTGGTTGGAATAATTTATCAGGAAACTCTAACCAAACTTCAGGCTCAATTCTTACCTATTTCACAATAATGTCCTTATTAAGAATCAAAATAAATAAGGCTGTGTTTTGTGTGGAGAGAGACAGAGACACAAATAGATACAGAGAGAGAAACAGAGAGATGAAGACAAGAAGAGAGAGAAAGAGAGAGAGAGAGCCTACAGCTCCAGAATTCCATCCCTCTAGAATTCCATCCCTCTTACGGTCTCTGAACAACTAGAACTTTCCCACAACCCTCTGCAGCACTACAGGACTAGTTTCCTCATTTCTGTCTTACATCATTATTTGCATAAGCTCCCAGATAACATAGGAGAAGTCAAAAAATATCCCAAGTGTGTAATTGTTGTTTTTTTTTTCTCTTTTTTTAGCCAACTGTACTGCAATCCAGGGCAATATCCTTATAGGCCCAAGTTTATTACTCCCTTATTTTGATAAGATTATTTCTGGTAACATATATGATTTTTTTTTTTTTTGGCTTTTCTTTACTTTGCTCTGGGAATTCCCTGATTCCACCCACCCAGACTGGAAGTGTAAGCTGCTGCCAGTTCTTCCTGGTATTTTTACATGGGACCTGGGGTCCAAACTCAGGACTTTCTGTTTGCAAGGCAGAGTCTTTACCTCTGAGCCATCTGTCCAGCCCAATACATGGAATTATTAGACAGTATTGTTTAAAAGCAGCTTCACGTTTCTGTCATTTCAGCAGAAAATATCTACTGAATGAACAGTTTGGTTGCACTGCCTCTTTCAAAGGCAGACAGTTAATTAGGGATATGTGCAGTCTAGTACATCAAGGGCAGATCGAAGGAAAACAAAGAAAATGAATAATCTATGATAAATTAGCATGAAATTTTGTTTTTCCCTGTCATGGTTGGGCAGAGGTGTCAACTTTACAGTTGCGAGTTTTGAGCTCTGGGCACATTTGTAGAGAATTAGTGGTTGGCTTAAGCCCAGAACAAACCTGCAAGAGATTGTCTGGCTCAACAGGAAGGCCCAGGTAGGTGGGATTAGGCCCTGGGATAAAACACAGAGAGCGGATTGAGAAAATCGGCATTCTTATGCATACTTGGCCAGACATGCTGGTCTGGCAAGTAAGGATCGTCCTTCTCTCAGCCATTACGTAGAGATGGTGTGGCCAGTTCCCTCATTCCTGGTGTTGGTGCATGCTTTCCCAAACTGATGGTAACCAAACTATCAGTCAGAAAATAAACCCCTTGTTCCCTTAAGCCTGTTGATGGTCATTTATCAGCAACCACGAAGGCAGGCAAATGCAAATTCCCTAAGATATCTTGCATATTCCCTCAAAATTACAGGTTGTTATTCTTGCTAATATTCTACCAGCAACCAAAGGCTCCTGCAGTCACACCCTACTGGGAATACCATTTATAAAGAACCCTTACCTTTCTTCAAACAAAAATGTGGAAAGAAAGCCGCCTGTTGCAGTTACTCTGTGTGACTGCTGACAAATTCAAGACAAAGCAGCTTAAGGGAACTAGGGGTTTTATTTTGGCTTAAAATAGTCCAGCTGTAGTTTCTTAATCCAGCTTGGCAGAAGAGCATACACCAACATCACGAGCCAAGGGAATTGGTCACACCATTACAGGTCTGCTGAGAAAGAGACAATACATACTTGCTAGGAGAGCATGTCCAGCCAAGTATACCAAATGATGCCAAATTCCCTAATCAAGCCCTCTGTCTTATTCACCTGCCCAGGAGTAGTCCTACCCACCATGCACTGAGCCTTCCCCCATCAACTAGGCAATCTCTAGCAAAGTCACTCAGGGCTTAACTACTAATTCTCTACAAATATGTTAAGAGGTGAACCTTCCACTGTCAAGTTGACACCTGTGTCTAACTATGACACTGCCATACATTTGCCTAAATTACTAATGTTCAACATCATCTACAGAAATCTGGAAGTGTTGACTATTTAAGAAACAAAGTCTAAACAAAACTAAGAGTGCCACATACACTACTATTCTTTAATTGTTGTAGCTGCTTCCCATTGTCCCATTGGTTGTTCATCCCTCCTTCCCATTGGTTGTTCATCCCTCCTTCCCATTGGTTGTTCATCCCTCTTTCCCATTGGTTGTTCGTCCCTTCTTCCCATTGGTTGTTCATCCCTCTTTCTCATTGGTTGTCCATCCCTCTGCCTGTATGGTTCCTCTACTGGGACACGTCTGGGGCATGTCCGAGCTTGTTCAGGCTTGTCTGTAGCCAGACCTCCTGGATTCGGGAGCCCAGGTTAGGACCTCCCTGAATTGATAGTGCCACAGAGCAGAAGCTGGCCAGATGGCTCAGTGGGTAAAAACATTTGCTCACAAACTTGGCAACATGAGTTCTAATTCCAGGAGCTCACATGGTGGAAGAGAAGTAATTTGTGAAAGTGGTCCTCTGGCCTTCACACATGCACTCTGAGACACCTATGCCCTCTACAAATAAAAAGTAATTAATTAAAAAAGAATAACGGGCTGGAGAGATAGCTCAGGGATTACGACTCTGTCTCATAAGCAGAAGGTCCTGAGTTCAGATCTCAGGTCCCACATAAAAGTGCCAGGCAGAAACAGTGACAGCCAAAACTTGTGGCCTTGGTGGTGGAGCCTGGGAAATCCCAGAGTGAAGCAAGATGGAGGTAGAAGCAATCCATGATTATTCCTGAAGTCACCCTTGGGCCTCCCCAGTGTCACACACTGTGCTCTGATACAGATACACACAGACATACACACACACAGAGACACACAAATTAATTAATTTAAATAAAGAATAACTGACAGATCTCATCATCTTAACCACAATAACCCATGTAGCAAAAATAGAAAGAGCAAAGGTACATGTTTGCTCTGTGACCCTGGCTAAGGTACTGATGCCTTCTGGATCTTGGTCTTCTTGCAGTATTAAAGGAGCCCATATGGTTCTATATGTGCTAAAAATTAAATATTTAGTGGCATTCTTAGCAAGAACTAAACAAATACCCATTAAATTTGTATTTTAAGTGGGGCACAGTGGCTCATGCGTAGAATCCCAGTACTTGAGAGGTACATTCAGGAGAAGGAAGAAGTTCAATTGTTCACATAGGAGTTCAAAGCCAGTCTGAGTTACATGAGACTGTACCTCAAAGCCAAATGCGTATGTGCGTGCATGTGTGTGTGTGTGTGTGTGTGTGTGTGTGTGTGTGTGTGCATATGTGTGTAGACATGTACCACGTGAGAATCCATGCATCCATGTGTGTGTGTGTTCTTGTTGCTACTGCTAAGTCTATTAGGCCTCCTTTAGGATAAGCTTTAAGACAAACCAAGTAACTCCCTAGTGCTGTGCTGTCTGATTAAGTAACCACTATCCATATGTGGTTACCTAAGCTAATTGAAATTAAAAGTTCAGTTCTTCAGTCTCAAGAGCCATATTTCATATACCGAAGTAATAAATGTCTAGCAGTTATAATGTCAGACCATACAGACCTAGAATATTCCTACTATCACTGCACTGAAGAACAAATTAACTACTGCATGTTTATGCCTGCCTTTAAGCATTTATGTTCTAGTTTACATTAATAACTAGCATCACCTATTGAAGATGCTGTCACAAAATCTTTTTAAAAAGAAGAAAAAAATTAAGTGGAAGAATATGGAAAATATTTGAAAATTTATTTCAAATAAGAAACAAAAATAGACACATTGCAACCAAAGTCCTTATCAAAGCTAATGATCTAGACTGCTGAAGAAACACATTCAAATTATAAAACTATCACAGTCTCTTAATTCCACAAAATGGAGAGCAAAATAAAAAAGAAAATGATCTCCAACCAACCAAATGTTTATAGCATTGATTTTTCATCAATAAATTACATTTGTTAGAAAACATTTTTGAGTATGTATTTTTTGTTATATAACTTGGCTCATGTTGGCAGGAAACTTAACTCTTCAAATTACCAAAGTCATTTTCTATGAAATATATTGGCTTTTGCCTCATGGGCAGCACTGAACACTGCAATGCTCCCATGAGTCAAGCAAAACCAACTCAAGGCGCTCTGAGTCCTCATGTATAACACTCATAAATCTGCTCTCTTCAATCTAGGTTTAGGAAGATTCTGGACCACTGCATATGATGTGTGTGGGTTTGGCAACCAAAATAATAACAAGTTCAGACTTATCCTGGACTACTAGATACTAATTAAAATATTTCCCTATTGAAAACAAATAGCTCTCTCGAGAAAGCAAATGGAAGCCCTGGAAGAAAATGATGAGGATTTGGTTTTCAAGTGAGTGCACTTCGTTTGCCTTATTCCAGCTGGAACACATACTAACAATAAAGCCTGGAAGGTGAAAGGCATGCCCCTCGCCCACAAAAAAAAAAAAAAAAAAAAAAAAAGTTGGAGAGCTTTAAAAGCATAGGTTAATCCAAGTCATAAAATCTCCAGGCAACAGGAGGGACTTGACACTCTCTAAAACACAAAAAGTTGAACTGGCTTTACTGGAGTAAGACCACTTAGAGTTCAATTTTCAAACAGGAATGGATGTGTCCTGGCTAAGCATCACAGGCAACGAACCAGAAGATTTAATAGATCACAGAAACTCTAAGGATGTTTTAACATGAGTCAACCATTCTGAGGAAATGTTGGCAAGGTCTCAAGACATCAGACCCTTTGACAGGATTCCTGGTAGCCACAGGAAGTCTTGAAGAATGCTCCTTTGACCACTGGAAAGAAAGCAAGAGCCACATCAGCATCCCAAAGATGTGTTCATGCTTTAGACATGCACTTATAGTGTGTTTTCAGAGTTTTCACTTTGAAATAAATCCTTATGTGATGTTATGAAGCTGATAAGCATTTATACTCAATTTACATCAGATAATAAGCTTGTTTAAACTTTAATTCTCAGTGCATATACATGACTACCTGATAATAATTTAATTAAGTCTAAGAATGTCTGGCAAGAAAATCAACATCTGCTTATGGCTTTGACTACTTCAAAGACATTCTCTTGCTGAATTAGAAACTATACTTAACATCTGAAAATGGGTGGTTTACCCCAGAAATATTTCCTTTCTGGGCTACACTCCGAGGTTTTATACTCTTGTCTTAGTGCTTGCCTAATCAGCCAAGCCACTAAAACAACAAGAAACAAACACTGGCAGAAACAAAAACTTCATGTTTTCCTTCAAAAAAAAAAAAAGACAAAAAGGCCCTTCCAAATTCCACTTGCATGTTAAATTCTGGGACACTGATTCAAAACTCATGTCCACACAAAGAACACTGATAGCCACTACATTCAAAATTGCCAAAATGTGGTTGCAACTCAGATATCTACAATAGGTAAAAAGGACAAGCCACAGAAAATGGAGATAATAGAATTTGGAATAAAAAAGAAATGGGTCAGAAAGGCACAAAAAGACTCACAAGAATCCTAAATGCATTGCTAAGTCAAAGAAGCCAGTCTGAAAGAAGTATTATGACACCATTTCAGCTACAAGACAGTCTGGAATTGTCAACTAGGGTCCAGAGGCAATAGAAGGATGAAGACTAAACAGAACACAGGAAATTCTAGGGCACTAGAATTACTCTTTTAATAGTGTAATGGAGAACACATGGCATGCATTTCTCAAAAGTCCAAAACTGTGCAACCCTGGAGTAAATTGTAGTTTAATTGTAATGAATAAATATTGGTTCATTAATTTCAAACATATCACATTAAGGGGTTAATAATGGGAAAAGGGATGGAGAAAAACTAATATGAAAACTCCATACTTTCTGCACAAGTTTCCTAATAAGCCTAAAATTGGTCCAAAAGAAAACCTTCATTATCTATCTTGCTTGCTCACTCACTCGCTGTCTCCTTCTTTTTTTCCCTCTTCCTCTCCTTCTCTCAATTAAACATTAAAAAAAAAGACTACAAACAACCAGAGTAACTAATGTTGTTAAAGAGACAGCATAATGTGCTCAAAGCCTGGGTACAGGAAGCCAAATTATTATCTGCCTCATAGTACATATTTAAACACAGTTTCTGACACATCTGCCTATGCTTATCTTTTTCCCTTTTCTATTTAATGTATGGTTTGGATCCTAGCTCCCCAGACACAGAGTAAGGTCATTCAAGACAGACGAGCATAGGGTCATTTTGCTCTGCATTCATGTCCCTATGCACCTACACCGTACTCCAGAAATATTACAGTAAGTTAAGTGTGCACTCAGGAAACACGGAACATGCCTGATAGAAGCAGGAAGGCTTAGTCAATTTATTAACTTGAGGAATAGAAGTACCATTAATGATATCACTGGGTGTTTTCCTTGGGTCTATAACATTCTCATCTGATCCATAAGTTGATATTATCCTTCCTCATGCAGTTCTTAGGTAAAACTCAAGTTGTTCCACAGATATACTTTCTCAGCAAGTGCTTCAAATTTTAATATACATGAACTATCAATCATTACAACTGGGGATAATAAGAAAAAGAGGGAATTAGGATTTGAGAACAGAAAAGGGAAATACAGCAGATGGCAAAACAAGAATAAAAGTCTTGGGGAAAATAAAGGAAAATGAGGGAAAGGAAGTACAGGCCCCCGAGTTGCCCACGAGTGAGCAGGAGACCACACTGCAGTGTGGGGAGGCTCAGGCGCTGGCAGAACTGGCAGTGTGCCCCAGTGATGAGAGGCAGGCTAAGTACCTAAGCCAAGCAGATCAAACAGAAGGATTCTGCACTACAGAGTGCCTGCACTTGTGATTCTGCATCGCAGAGTGCCTGCACTTTTGAAAATGCTGGAAGGAGGACCTGCAGCCATCCTCAGGAGGCCAGACTCAAAAATGAAGTCAGCATTTACAAACACCATCTGATCCAAACAAGCGATCGACATTTAGAAAAGGACCAGATAAAGAAGAGTGGCCTGAAAGGTGGAATCTTACCTTTCAAAAAATGGAGAGAGAGAATGAAGAAGAGATGGAAGAAAGGAAGGAGGAGAAGAGGAAGAGGACAAAAATTAACTATAAATATGTCACTGCAATCATAAGGGATGAAGTATGCAGAAATCTTAATGTCTGTTTTCAGTGTGAGAACACAAGAACCTTTACATACCAGATTTTAAGTGCAGAGGGAAAAAATTGGTTACACTGATATTGGAAGACAGGAAAGTGGAAACTGGCCAAATACTAGTGGCTGCTAGAAGCGCCTGCCAGGTTCAAGGAACACAAAGGAAGATGTTTTATTACCAGATCCAGGCGCACAAAAGAGGAGCTGTTAACAGGGACCTATGTGCAGAAGGCTGGGGGAGAAAACTCAGTGTATAACTTGGTCCTTGAACTTAGGTGTGGGGGGTCATGGACATGTGGCTGTTGAAAGCTTCCAGCCACGCAATCAGCAAGATCCAGAAGCTATCCAGGACCCAAAAACAACAGCAATGGCCGTTCTCTACTCCCCGCTTCCTCCCACAGCTCAGTCTTTACCAGAGTCTCTGACAGCTAGGAGAGAACAGAATCCAGTTGGCAGAACACTAGCATGAACGGGAATTCAGTTAGGACAGTAGTCTCAGAAACATAATTTAAAGAGTTCCAGCCCACAAAACAAAGTATGGAATGGCAGGTGTGAAGCTAAGATCAAAACTAAAGAGCCAGCGCAGTTTGACACCAATATTTTCCTAATAATTTTGACCTCTCAACTAAGTACCCTTCAGTGGGCATTTTCCAGGGAAACCAGTGAATTTTATAAAAGAGAACCAATGAATGTTATGAAATTTCTCTTGACTAAAAATATGCTGGAATATTTGCACTAAGCTTCCATTCCTCTGCCATGATTATAAATCTATTTTCTACTTGGACAGAAATTTCAAAGGGCAGCGCATAAAGAAATTGTTTTATATTTGAGAATACTGCCCAAGTCCAACAGTTTCCTCCAGCAAAGGAAAATTTTTCATAAATTTCTAGTTTCCAAAAATCTGTTTAACTATTTGCTGATCCTTCTCAAAGAAGGATCTGGAGCATTCTGCCTGGCAGGTAGAAGACACATAAGTCTTCGGGGGCAAACCAGGTGGTTGCTCTCCAAGAAAGTCCAAGACCCCAGCTCTCATGGTATTTACTCAAGGAGATAATTCCTTCCCACAGTGAACAGGGCATTGTCTTGACAATGGACCTCTGTAGTCACTGCAACCTCCCGGTCACAACAGGTCATAACAGACATGTGGTTTCCATTATGCTGTCTCGGGTTACTCTCTCCGAGTGAAGCCAGCCACCACAATGAGGATATCCAAGCAGACCTTCAGGCATCCATGGAGCCAACAGCCCCAGCTGAGTCACACACAGGCAGACCTCCTAGCCCAGTCAAGCCTTCAGAGGACTGCAGATCCAAGCCAACATCCTGACCAACTTCTTGGAGAAATACCCAGATGGGGACTCCCAAATTCTTGACCCAAAGGAATTCTGAGAGGGAACAGACTTGTATCAATCTTTAAGGCGCTAGGTTTCAAAGTAATTTTTTATGCCACTGTGTATAACTAACGTATCTTCAAAGGCTGCTGTTTGATCATATTCTCTCATTCCCTAGTCAAATGGACAAGACTCATTGCTTCTTGCCCAAGTTGGGTCTGAAAGGATCTTGTAGTTCCATTAAAGTAGTTTATTTAAAAACTTCAACTGCTCCCACCCTTTCTATGCATTCAACCACTCTATTAACATAGTTTGATTTTTCTGTCAACTGAAGACAACAGGAGCCAAATATCCATGGGCTTTAAGCTCCGAACGCTAGTATTCAAGAAAATGACCAGACTTAAAGACAAGCTCACACGTGGTTTAAAAAAAAATGTTTCTTGCCCAACTGGAAAGTAAAGACAGTTGATCCCCAAGGCTCCTAAATCCTAGAAGCTTCTAGGACACAATCTCTAGGTATCTCCAACCTGCAAAGCTGCAAACTAATTCTTATCACATTAAGGACCAAAAGTAGTCTAGCATTCACAGGTAGGAAAAAAAATTTAAAAACTTAAAAAGAAAAAGGAAAAGACATTCACCTTCATTTTTAATGTTATTAGCCCTTAAAACAACTAAGAAACCATTAATTTCCATTTGTCCACTTGGTATATCTGCAAATTTCAGAGGATCTATAAGCAAGCGTGCAAGCTTGCTTATATGCATATATGGAAGCTGTATTTAAACTGTGGTTCACAGTCACCTGTATAGAGCCAATTATAGACTTAAGAGAAGAGGAAAACTTTTAAATACTTTTATATCATATGCATATTATTTTAATTTTTAAGTATAAGAAAAAAGCTTAATGAGAAAAAAAGTAGAGGAAAAAGCAGACTTAATTGAACTAATTTATAAAGCATCTATCATAATAGTTGGGTTCTGGCTTTGGGTTTAAGACGTGTGCACTCAAGCATTAAAAATCACCATTAAGAGAAAAAGGTCTTTCATGCTGCCAATGTGCCTCTTGATAAATAAGGAAGGATGGAGTGTGTTCTCCTTCTGTCTTAATGCAAACCTATAACTCAACTATGGAGGGTGTCCATGAACTGACCATCCTGCCCTGAGCCTGGTGAATCATGACATGTGATGGAAGTACCTTTCTCTGAGTGTTCAGGAAGAGGTTAAAGAAATAAAAGAAGTCAGTTCTCACTTCATTAAGCTGTAGGGAACCCCGAAGCACACAACTGCTGTCAGAAAGAGTGTGTGCTCCTGTCTCTGCTCCATCCAAAAATGTCAGCTGTGATTTTCTCCTCTGCTGGCCAAACCCTTTCTGAGACCAAGAGAGCACTTTCCAAGTGCCTGGCTGCTTTAAAGAAGACTGGCAAGTGGCTGTTAATTAGGCTCAGTGTGCATGACAGAGAAGGGAAATTAAAATAGAACAACACACTTTCAAGAAAGAACATTCTTTCTCTCTTTTGGTCAATGTGTTAAAGATTGCTTCTTGGAATGGGCTGGCATTTCTATTTGAAGGAGGAGCACTTTTATGTTCATCTACCTGTAAATAAGTTATAGCTGTGCTAAAAATATATATTTTAAGTATTATCAAGTATGTGATAGTCCTAAGCAATGCTATCACAAAACCAGACTGAAAATCCTCTAAAAGACTCTGCCATCTTCTCCTAGCTGCTCAAAATCTCTTCCAACTCAAATTTGGAAAAACATACATTTTTAGAATTTTTTCTGAATTACAGAGAAGAGGAAAAGGAGATTTCCACATCTGTTCAAGTTGCCTTGAGGGAACTTGCTGCTTTATTAATAATTACAAATATGATTATCTTCCAAGCACAGGATCAAAGCATTTCCACAATCAAATTGGCAATGAGTACCAAAAGACAGGAGGTTTTTTCCCACAAGGAAAATGACAAAGCACAGAGACACGCTGTTTAGAACACCTTTTAGATGCAATGTTTTTACATGTGTGTAGTAGATGTCTGCATATGTGCACACATGTGAGAATGTTTATGAGTATGTATATATGTCTGCTTGTGTGCGTGCATATGCATGTTTATGTGGGTGTGTGTATGCATCTGTGCCTATTGAACGAATACAGACAATCCTTAGTGCCCCCATGTCTATGCCTCATAAAGAACATGTGATTCAGAACTTCATACTTTTAAACCCTCCAAAAATGTCTGTCATATTGGTGTTCACTAAAATAATCCCCCAAAAAGTCATTTTTTTACAGAGACACATACTTCTTCTCTTAGAGGTAAGATGCCTAATGTCCACATCTATCTTGGCAGTTCTGCCTGACTTTTTTCAAAAAGAAAAGCTAAATTCAGCAGACTTTTTCAGAGTGACATGTACATGAATGGGATGACTACTTTACCAACCCAAACTGGTGTCCATGGAACATGTTGTCTAGGATTCATTAAGGAATCCCTTGGGAAGTGTTCATCAAGGAAGACCTAAAGAGGATGCTCAGCAGATAAGGCACTCGCCCTGCAAGCAAAGGACCTGAATTTGGAACCCTAGATCTCACATAAAAACACCAGGCAGGTGTGACGACCCATCTGTAATTCCAGCCTCGGACAGATAACCAGAATAAGCTAGCTAGTCAGACTAGACCTAATGGGTGATGGATTTTAATGAGAGACCCAAACTCACAGCAAAAAGATGAGAGAACAATAGAGGGTGATTCCAGATACCATCCTCAGATCTGCACATCCATGCACATTCCATGCACTCATCCACATGCAGACACCTATACACAGATGATGCACACTATACACACACATGAGAAAGACAGAGAGGATTACTCACTGAAGGATTTCTTATAGCCTTGAACACACAGCTGCAAGTGCAGAATCGTAACTGTCACTTCTAAAGGGATAAGAAGTAACCTATTCTGGAGCCAAGTATGAGTGACCAGGGCCCACAGAACACATTCCCTATGCTCTGGCAAGATATTGTTTTCCTAAGGTTTTGTAATCACATAAAAAATAAAGTCATGAATCAAGACACCTTTCAAATACATTGGCAGAAACATCAAGTAGGCAGGTTACAGCAAAACGGCAGTCCCTGCTATAGACTTCAGACAAACCCCAGATATAGAGCTGATGATATTCTTAGCCTTTGGGTTGAAGAAACCAGGGATCTGATTGTATATTCCAATGGATTTACTTAATACTCACAAAGATGTCAGGTCATATATAGAAGATGCTCAAGATGTTTTGGTCTGGATTTGCAATATTCTGACCTGTCTACATCATTGAGGCTCTAACCAGTCAGTAAGTCTTACAGACATAGCTTCTTCCCAGAACATCTACTCACACACAGTTTATGATCATGCAAGAAGAGAATGTAAGTCCCCCAAACTTGGATGAGCATAAAACATTTGATAATTTACTTGTGGTTACTTTCCATCACATTTTTGTTGTAAAATACACAAGTGAACTATAAATGACTACTGCTTCCTCAGTTAGACATAAGTTTAGCAAGGAGTCATAGAGCATGTTCGAAGGACTGACATGCAAGTGGAATTACCTAATTATTAGATTCCTCTCCTGTAAAATGAGATAAAGGTATGGCTTGACTCATACTTGCTCTGTGAAAACTCAAAGTATGCATGTATTAAGCAATAGCTGTTTTGATTATTATCACTAATCACATCTTAGCTCAGGCCACAATAACAAAATACCACAGGCCAGGTGAGATAAACAACAGATACTTATTTCTCACAGTTCTAGAAGATGAAAAGCCCAGAAACAATATCTGATTCCTGGTAAGCACTGTCTTTCTGGCTGTAGGAGTCCACCATCTTGCTTTGCCCTCACAGAGCAGGAAGACCTGTCCGGTGTCACTTCCTGTAGGGACACTAAAATAATCTGTTGACTCAGGGTCTTTGCTTATCTTACAACCTCTTTTAAGTGCTTCTGTAGAGATCCTATCTCAAAGTTATGTAAGGGTTTATGAACATAACTTGAGAGGCAAAATGCAACCAATCCCTTGCCATTCCTTTTCAATATGATCTTATCCTTATATTTTACGATATCTACTATATTACCTAAAGAATAAAAATTCGAGGCTACGGGCTGTGGACTAGGGAGCTGATTCAATCAGTAAAGTGTCTGCATAAGAAGCATGAGGAACTGAGCACGACCACCCATGCGGTGCTGCATGGTGACACACATCCGCAATCTCGGTGCTGGCAAGGCCAGGGGCAGGAGGACTCAAGTACTGGTCATTCGCTGTCGTCTAATTCATGAGCTCCAGGTCAGTGACACTGTCTCAAAGGAGGTGCCTCTGAGGATGGCACCCAAGCTGTCCTCTGATTCCATCCACATGTTACTCACTACACATGCATATAAAAACTCAAGCTGTGCAATGCAAAGGCACTGTCACTATACTGCTGCCATGGACCACACAGACATACTGCAAGGAGAGACCTGGCTTATCTCTGGGTTAAATGAGAAGCTAGGCAAGTAACAGAGGACATTGGGATATCGGGCTGTACACCCATGCAAGCTCCCATGTAGGAAGAGCCAGGGAATGAGAAATTCATGCCTCACACACAGCTCATATTCTTCTCCTCACTTGAGGCAAAAACCACTTTGAAAAACAAGACTTGTTGGTGATGGGCTATAGAAATCAATGGAGTTATAAATCTTAAAATCAAGATTAAGTCATCACTGCCCAGTGTGAGCAGAAGACCATCAGAGGTAAACTAAAACAGTAAAAGATCAGACGAAATAAAAATATTTGTCTCTAACATGACAAAATAAAAACACTGATGCTCCTATTTCCTTTTTTTCTTTATTTTTAATTATTTCTATTATTTATTCAATTGTGTGTGTGTGTGTGTGTGTGTGTGTGTGTGTGTGTGGAACCACGGACGAATTTGGGAACCACCATGGACGCCTCCACCTCCTCCTGTTTACTCTGCCCCGGGATTCACAGGCTCCGCCCACCAGAACCAGAAACATAGGCCGCCCCCGCTTCCGCCCAGCGTCTATACGTGGGGTCTAGGATCCGAACTCAGGACCTTCCGCCTGCAAGGCAGAGTTTTAACCTCTGAGACACCTCTCCAGCCCCTGATGCTCATATTTCTGTGAATACTAGGAAGTGATGGATATTAAGGAACAAGCAGGAGAAACCACATATGTGGACACAGAAATGAACAAAGCTAAAAAAAAAAAAAAAAAAACTCTGGACCACCTTGGCCATGTCATGGTACTGGCAGCAACACACAATCTCTATAGACAGCAAAGGCTGCTCCTCTGTCAGGTTCTCCTGCCATCCTCTGCGGGCCACTCCTAAAAGTAATTGAAGCCTTTATTTTACCTACTGTAACTAATCTCCCCATGAAACTCCCCAAACTCTATCTTTTAGTACAATATTGACATATAGTGGGTATGGAATAAAAGCTGACAAGCATTCGGTACTCCTAAAGTAATATGAGGAAACAAGCACTGACTTAATGCAAGTTACATACATAGTCGAAGAAGTACAACTTAATACATTTTTTTAACCATGGGAAGCAATATCTTTTATGTAACAAAATTGTAACAAGGTTTTCAAATGATAATAAAATGATTCAATCATAGAGAAAAGTAACATGGTAATGTCTATCTAAAAGTCTATGTATTCCTAAAATTAAGCTACAAATTTATGTAAAGACCAAACTAATGTGAACAGGATTGACATTATTTAAAATATCAAAATACAGGAGGTAGTAACAGAGGAGAAAGGGTGGAATGTGCTGAACACTTAATTAAATATTATGCAACCACTAAAACTAATCATTTAAAGTCTATAAAACAAGGCTGTATGTTCTGAAATTATTAAGGCAACATCTGGAACAGTTCATCATGAGTTCATTTAGAGGAAACAAAGTGTGTCACATTGGTTTATTATAAACACTTCACTTTAAAAATGAAACATTACTTTTTAAAAACAGCTTGAGAAATAACTTGTATAGCATGCAACATCCTCATTTAAAGAACACAATTCAATGACTTTAGTACATTTATAGAGTAATCCAAATATCACCTGTTCGATGCCCAACATTTTTGATGATCTGAAAAGGAAACCCAGGCCCCTGGCCATCAGTTCCCTTCAAGCAATCATTTTCCTAGCCTGAGGAACCACTGGTCCATTTTATGCTATAAATTTGACTACTTTGA
The DNA here is from genome assembly GCA_023101885.1 of Typhlomys cinereus. Lineage (NCBI taxonomy): Eukaryota > Metazoa > Chordata > Mammalia > Rodentia > Platacanthomyidae > Typhlomys > Typhlomys cinereus. The sequence continues at coordinate 2,841,391 of JALPQD010000050.1, read as the reverse complement.
AGAATCTATATAAATAGAATCATATGGTAGGTAGAACCTTTTTCATTTAGCATAATTATATCAAAGTTCATTTGTCTTTACAACAGTACTTTTCATAAATAAACAGTACTTTATTGCTCAAATATACCACATGCTATTTATCCATGTATCACTGATAGATATTGGGCATTTTGAAGCACACTGCTGCTACAAGCACTGCTGGATGAATGCTTATGTATGTAGCAATGACTTTTCTTATTTACCATGAGACAGCCCTCACACTCAAGCAACATAAGGAAAAGAGGGTATTTATTTGGCTTACAGCTCCAGAGGGGATAAAGTGCACTATGATGGGAATAACATAGCAGAAGGCAGAAGCAGGCCAGTTCAGGTTACCACACCATTATCAGGAGGCACACAGCAAGAGCAAGAGAGACGAAGCAGAGCCAGGTTTAAAAATCTCAAAGCCTACCGGTTGTGACATTCCTTCCTCCTGCAAGGGTCTACTCTTTAAAGAGTAGTACCCTTAAAGGTACCAGAACCTTTCCAAATATTCACACCAGCTAAGGATTCAAATACATAAGCCTGTAGGGGACAAAAATGACATTCAAACCACGAAAATATGGACATATATTTTCATTTCTCCCAAGAAAATATAAGGAATACAATTGTTGGGTCATGACATGACTCTATGTTAATGAATTTCAGCATTTTCTGCTTTTACAATCCCAGACCATGAGGGTTTTATTCCCTGTGCATTCACCAGCACCTGTAATCTCTCACCCAAGCTAGTGTGAAGCATCTCACTTCTAACCTGCACTTCCCCTGTGCCTAGTGCAATATCATCTACCTGTATGCTGATGAGTTTGTGTATTCTTCAGAAAAATGTCTTTTAAGAAGTGTGCCTACAAGATCCTTGGAGGCAAGGGATTGGCAGCCACAGTAGTGTTCCTATGCTTAAGGGGAACACGGGAAAGGGTTCAGGGAAATGCCACTGGGTCCTTGTACCTCACTGGAGAGGAGGGCCCAGAGGAGAGTCAGGGATGCACATTAAAGGACTCTCTGGGAATTGGGGCGGGAGGCACTGGGGGATGGGGAGGGAGGAGTGAGGGGAGGGGGAGCAGGGGGTTCGAGGGGAGGAGGAGGGAGGGAGGGAACCGGTGTACCTAGTAAGTTTGTATGAGCGGAAATAATAAAAAATGTTAAAAAAAAAAAAGTGTTACAACTGAATGCCCATATGCAAAATAAAAATAAATAAAAGATCTAAAAAAAAAGAAGTGTGCCTATGGGCTGGAGAGATGATTCAGGGGTTAAGATTCTGTCTCACAAACAGACCTGAAATTGGATCCCTGATTCCATGTAAAAACACCATGTGGAAATGGCGGCAGCCTGCACTTCCAGTCCTAATGGGTGGACTCTGGGAAATCCCAGAGCAAAACAAGAAGGCGGTAGAAGCAACCCAGGATGATTCATGAAGTTACCCTTGGGCCTCCACAGGGACACCCAGTGCGCTCTGATCACTCACTCTCTCTCTCTCTCTCTCTCTCTCTCACACACACACACACACACACACACACACACACACACACACACACACACACAAGAAGGTCCTGAGTTCGGTCCCCACCTATAGACGCCGGGCGGAAGCGGGGGCGGCCTGCGTTTCCGGTCCTGGTAGGCGGAGCCTGTGAATCCCGGGACAGAAGGAGGTGGAGGCGTCCATGGTGGTTCCCGAATTCGTCCGTGCTTCTACACACACGCGCACACACACACATATACATACACGCACACACACACAATTGAATAAATAAAAAAAAGAATGCAAATAAAAAAAATTAAGAAAAAGAGGTGTGCCTAACTTATAACTGTATTATCTTTCATCACTAAAATGTAAATGTTTTTAATATGCTCTTAAATATGACACCTCAAAAGCATATAATTTACAAGAATTTTTCCCATCCTATTGCCTATCTTTTTACCTCTTACTACAGAGATTTCATCCCCACCATAAACAATGTGAAATAAAGTGAAAAAAATAAGGACTTCTTATATCACACCCTCTGTCTTTGAAATCATATTTCATTTCGCTCTGTATTTCATCCTAATGCTTGAGAGCCTTTTGTCGATTTGCACTCTGCTTCTCAGCAGCAACAACAACAAAAAAAGTACATGAAGTTTTTAAATACCTTGGATTTCTGTGATAACAAAACTACAAGGTATAACTCCCTTTTTCGGGATTCATTTAATGTGGCTATTAATAACACAACAAGCCCAGAACTTTCTGTGATACTGTAAGTACTTATTAAACATTTGAATGAAATATACTGGTAATGTTCTATCCTGTAAGACAGACATCAGGCCTTAAAGATATGCCTGATGGCAAGAGAGATGGCTCAGGGGTTAAGCCTCTGCCTCTCAAGCATTAGGTGCTGACTTTGGATCCTGGATCCCATGTAAAAATGCCAGGCAGACACAGCAGTGATTTGTACTTCCATTCCTGGAAGATGGAGTCTGAGAAACTGCAGAGCAAAGCCCAGAACATGGGAATATCTTCGAGTAATTTTCAGAAAGACCAGAAGAGAATGTGAAGATCTGGAAGTCAATCCTCCTAGGACTATGGATCCTGCAGATAGGTCTGCAGAGGTTTTCCTGCACCCATCTGCATATATGTTCCCTGACTGGAACAGTTCTCCTTCAGAAGGTCTTGGTGTGGCTTTGGCTCTCTTCTGAGACTATGAATGATGAATTTTTGATAGGCCACACAATCTCTATTTCTAACACCTCTTTCTATAGAAGACAGGGGTGCTGACAAAAAGCTTAACTTCTCCTAACATGCTGTAATAAAACAAGGAAACTCAAATAACCAAAAACAGTTCATGCAAATAGATCCAAATGCTGATGAATTTTATGTCACTTTCTACTTTTCACTCTAAAAGTGTGATGGCTTCATATCATTTGCTATACCAGGCAGTGATTTCCAAATAAGACTAAAATAGCTACTTTTAAAATCAGACCTAAGCTTGACAGGAGCTTGTAACTAGATTAATATTGCTTATAGATATCTAAGTGTCACTTTGAAAAACAAAATGTTTGTCTTGATGACATCTCCCCCTGGGCATTTGGCTTCCATTAACTCCAGCGTTATCTCTGCAGCACAAGAGAATGCCTGATTTTCTTCAGAATATTCATAATTTACAAAGCTTCTCTTTGGTCATGATTGATAATTGTTTATAACATTGAGGAAAAAGATCCCTGCACAGATGTTATCCAGTGGGGAGGTTCTTTTTTTTTTTTTTCATTTTTAAATACTATCAATTTTAGGGAACAAAGAGTTCTCTTTGAAGCAAACATTTAATTGCTATGATTCAAATTTCATATGAAAACATTACAACATAAAATATAACATAAAAAGATGATGAGATAAATTTCATAATGATAATGCTAGACAATTAAGAAATTTTGCAAATATTAAGTTATGGCAGATATAGATTCAGAATATTGAGCAATATCACCCAGCAAACATTTACTAACAACTTGCCTGGTATAAGAAAGACCCTGTGACACAAAACGTGGATGAAGTTACCGAAATTTTTGAAAATATTCAGATCACCATAAATACAAAAGAATCTGAGGCAAAAGGGGCATTTGCAGCCTAAATATTTATCCAAAAAGTAAACTGTCATATTTTGAAATTTTCATCTAGAAAATCACTTCTGAAATCAGTTCAAGAGGACCTTTCCTCTTCACCAATGTCATGCACATACACATGCAAATCATTACAATTTTGAAAAGCTGACAGCAGTGAATGAGACCAATAAAGCTAACTTTGGAAAATTACTCAAAATATCTTTGTAACTTATAATTTATAACTCTTCATAGCTTATAACTAAATAGGAAAAAATCTACAATTGTAAGAATACTTTAAAGGTGTTAAAACACATAAAATGCGCTTCTGAATACCTTGCAAAATAAAAATAAATATGTAAGACTTTATTTTAATGCTGAAATAAAGAATAGCAAATTGTGTTATGTAATTTTCCCAAGAAAATCTTCTCCAAATCCTTAAATCACTTGCTTTTCTAAAAAATAGAACATAATTTCAAATAAAAACTAGAGAGTACTTCATTTTCATGATTATAGATTTATCTTCTAAGAGATATATGCCTTAGTTCTTTTCCTGTTGCTATGATAAAATATCATGATAAAACCAACTTAAGGGAGAAAGAATTTACTCTATGTATGTTACTCTTTACTATTGCTGTGAGAGAACACCCAAAGTCAATCAATTTAAGGGAGAAAGGGAGGTTTATTCAGCTTACGGTTCCAGAGGAAAGGGACAGTCTCTCAAAGCAGAGGCGGCATGGCTGGCTGGCCAAAGCTGGAGGAGGCTAAGTCACCGCAGACATCTTGGAAGCTGAGAGCTGCAGACTGCTTGCTGCAAAGGCTGACTTCTCCTGGAGGTAGGGTAGGACTAATCCACCTCAAGACCCACCCCTTGTGACTGCCTTCCTCCAGCAAGGCTCCACCTCTCAAGGTCCCATGACCTTGCCAAACACATGAGACTGTGGGGGACACATTTCAAACCATGACACTCTAGTTCGTAATTAAAATTACAGTCCATTATGATGGGGAAGTCAAGGCAGCAGAAGCGTGAAACAGCTGCTTGCACTGTGCCCTCGGTTGGGAAGCAGGGAGCAACGAATGCTTACCTTCAGCTCACTTTCTCCAGTTATATAATACAGGATCCCAACCCCGAGAAATGCTGCCACTCCCAATGGGCAGTTTTGCCCACCACCCATAAGATGACCCGCCCATAGGCATGGCCAGGGGTCCATCCGACAGGTGACTCTAGATCTCATCAAGGTGACAATGAAGTTTATCACAACCCAATTCCAATCGAACTACTCATATTAGCCATGAAATACTGATCTTCGTTTTAGATGGTTTCACTATGAAAGACCTTTCTCTAGTGGCCCTTCAGTCTTCTCTATCCTTCCAGTTTCAACTGGAAGTGGCAACATTCTAGCCAAATCCAGCAGATTAAACTTATTTGTGCTCCAAGGGACTTTCTGCTCTGGAACCAAGATTTTTCCCAGACTCAGTCCCTAGAGCCTTTCAAGGCACAAAAAGTTTACACTACTCATTCACATGCCTTTGAGACCTATTCCAAGGTAAATGCTGAGAGAGATATTTTCTACAGTCTCAAAGTTCTGTTGTCAATCACTCAGAACAGAAAATGAGAAATTGCCAGAAACTTCTTGAAATTCTATTTCCTAGTCTTTGGATCACAACTTCTTCATAAAAAACTAAAACATGTGATGCCAGTCATTTGACCAGCATAAATTTTTAGCTCATTAATACTGCCTCATCAAAAACAGCACCACTCCCTATATCTCAGCACACCTCTGCATCAAGATGAATACCTTACCCATGATGATCTGTCTCCCCTACTAGGAAATGCAGCAAAATGGAACCAGGACTCAGGAGAGCAATGACCTTTATAAGGAGTCCCAGCAAGGGCTCCCTGGCAAGCCATGGCTTTTCCCACAGAATGACTCAGGTAACACTTTTCACAGCTTTCACACAATGACCTGTTTCCTTATTGGTAACATTGTGGATGACACAGAAAATGGAAGAAGTTAAATGAGCCTGGAGAAACAAAATGAGGCCGGATATACGCATACTACTTGATACAAATATGACATCTAGGGACTATTCATTCATAGAAGGAAACAATAATAGCCTACACTGTCACAGAAATGAAAAACAAAGGGAAGCAATGCATACTTATAATTATATGTATACATATATATGTAAATGGCACAATCTAATAAGTACATTAATTTAATGATTTAATAATGTATAAAGATGCTTGCAACTGCTTTTAAGACATTTAAATTTTAAAGAAATAAAAAAATACATGCTTAACAGTATTTTCTGGACTTCCTACTGGATTATTTGAAAATAGGGCTAAATATGCATGGACACATAAACATGCATTTACAATCACCATATCACCTACAACTGTGTATTACTGCAGGTATACCTATAATTCAATGTCATAAATAGCTCTATAATTTCAATCAGATTTGCTTGTATGATAGACATTTCTTTATAAAGTAATCAATAAAACAAAGTATAACTTTGTTCAGTAGTTGTATTTCTGAAATTTTCAGTATATATTAAAACTGGGGATAGAGTCTCTCTCTCTCTCTCACACACACACACACACACACACACAGAGAGACAGAAATTTAGATTTCTGAGTAATTAGAAACAGGCTTTTATCTACTAAATTTCCACTAGGAACATTCAGAAACTACAAAATGCATACGACGTTAGTCACCCCACTCGCCAAATAACAGTAAGTAGCACATTCCAAAGTTAGTCCCACCAACCAATTTCTGAGACACTCCAATAAAAGACAGTACCACTTCCACTGAATGAAGTCACCCTGAATATATTTACTGACTAGAAGCAACAGACCTAGTATCTCACACTTCAAATAAAATGAGAAAGAAACAAAAGAGAAAGGAGGGAAACAAAAATAAATAAGAAAGAAAAATGGAGCATAGGTCTAATGAAGAAAGTGATATTCAAGAAGCATTCAAGTAATTATGTCAATACAAAATACTATAAATACCTTTAATTATAAACATCCTGCTAATTTAAATTGTAGAATAACATCAGACTTTAGGAGTTTATAAACCAGTGAATATTTTTATTACCTTGGAGATATGAAGTGTTGGCTTTTGAATTTTTCCATGAAAGGTCATTTTAAAAAATAATAACTACCACTTACAATAACCATGGTAACAAGGCAGAGAGGAAATTATCTCTGAATTTTAAAAAGATATGAAGCCAGAGTACTTTAGCTTGGAGAAAAACCTCACCACATCATTCTTATTTTATTCTTTTTGCTGCAGGTTGGTGGAAACTTATTGAGAGCCTGGGATTTTGTTACCATGGCACCATAAACTTGCTGCTCCCTATGTGGGCTGTGGACCAACAGCATCAGCATCAGCTGAGAGTCTGTAAGAAAACCAAAATCTCAGGCCCCATCTCAGACCCACTGCATCAAATCTTATTTTAACTATATCCCCAAGAAAATCACATCCACATTAAAGTTTGAGAAGTAATGTCTTAAATAGACCATAAGAACCCTCAACTGGCTGAAACTTGTCCTTAGTCACCTGCATTGAAAACCCAATAATGAACTTCAGCATTTGAAAATGGATTCTGGAAAAATCCATGTAGAGGATGAAACACAAGGAGGTAAGATAGTACTCTGAAAGCCAGTCCTGTTTCAAATTGTACTGTGGGATCTTGAAAAGCAATGGAAAGGAATATGCAGCAGAGTACAGTCACCAACAAGTAACAATCCACAGCTTTCCACAGTCGTCAGGGCTTCCAGGTAAGCAGATGCAACTGTGCTCCAGTGCTGGCTTTCTCCCTTGTCATACACATCACAAGTTTTATCAGTCAGCTAAGAAGCCAGCCTGCTGTTTTGGTGATGTGATAAATGCTGCATGTGAACTCATATTTTAGGATCTTTTGTCACACAATTAGTTATCTTTTTTAAATATTTTACTTGTGTGCGTGTGTGTATGTGTGCGGGTGTGTATGTGTGTGTGTGTGTGTGTGAGAGAGAGAGAGAGAGAAGGACAAAGTACATGTGAAAGTCAGGGTAACTTTTGGAAATTAGTTTTCTCCTTCAACCATGTGGGTTCAAGGATCCAACTCAGGTCCCCAAGGTTTGTGCACAGGCACCTTTACCCACGAAGCCATCTCAACAGCCCCACAATTAGATTTTCTAGCAAAATCCCTCTACACTCATGAGGATTTTCGTGCATTTGTCCATGCTTCTCTTCAGGGTCACTTTGATAAGAAAGCAACTGCCAGTGTGATACAATACCTCTTCCAGATAGAAGACATGTTGTCACCTGGAATAATGTGGACAAATAGGTAGCTGTTAGCCATATGTGGGTATGAAGCACTTGAAACATGGCTAGTCGATTCTGAGATAGGCTACACAAAGAAAATGCACAGGCCGATTTGTAAAGATACACAAAAAAAGGAAAATATCTAAAAGAATAATCTCTATAGACATTTTATGTACTATTATAGTACTTTGGTATTTCTTTCATTATAGGGCTAGGGGTATAAATTAGAGTACACTGCATGTGCAAGACTCTGGAACTAATCATCATCATTGGGCAGGGGAAAGAGTAAATTTATTGAATTTCAATGCTGACTGATAGAAAAAATTAATTATATATCACATGTATTATATTTCCAGTGAACAATGATATTGGGAAGCTCATCGGAATTATGCTTATATTAACCTTCCTTTGTTTAAGGTGTTTGACAAGATCAGCCTCCTTATTTTAACAGAGTCCCTTTATGCAATGTCTACAATGTCCCTGAATTTACACACAAAAGAGAAAGAAATATGAAACATTTGATAAAAATAAAGCAAACAAAAGGACTGACAGCCGAAAAGCACTATTGGGGATGAGGGTGCTCTAGAAGTCCAGGAATGCGGGAGTGGAAAAGATAAACAAATTCCACTGACAACAGCCAATCATTTCCTGGCCTACGCCATTCAAATGGCTAAACTTTCTCTGAGAAAAGAGAGCAAAACTACAATCTCAACACTGAGATCTCAGAGCAGGAAAGCTGTTATATGTGACAAGGTCAATGGCTACTTGGACTGAGCTGTAGAGGTGAGCATCAAGTAAAGTTGCAATTCTTCCACGGTCCAAAGAAAAAGAGAAAAGTTTCCCTAAGAGTAAAAAGAACTGAAATACATTTTTCAACAGTAAGACCTCTACACCTGAGAGTTTTTAAACAGAACCCCCAAAACTGGAAAGTGGCACTGGATCAGAGTCAGGGAGGAAAGCTGCAAACCAAGCCAGCAAAGTGGCTCCAACCATCTCCAATCAGAGCAGATTCCTCTCATTCCTGGCCAGGGACAATCTCTGTCACTGAGGAATCTGGAGCTAGGACAACACACTGACTCAGAAGCCTGGGGGGGGGAGGGGATGGAGAAGATGGGGGAAATGTCTGCACAGCTGGTTTGTCACAAAGCCTTCTCTTACAGAGGCTCATAAAAAATTTCCTAGACATGATATAAGACTGTTTCAAAATGATTAGTAGGTCAGAAATACCCAAGGTATAAAAGGCCAGTAAACACATGAACTAACTCTGATGCAACCACGACAGTGTGACATTCTATAGTCATGCTGCAGTTCTTTTCATCAGGCTAACCGCAACATGCCTACATGGAAGAGACCGACAGCTGAATTAACACACACATGAGGAATATGAATTAACTCTAAGAAGTGCTAGAACCCACCAAGAGTCCTGACAGCCATAGCTCCAGATGCAGATACTGAGGCTCAGAGCAACTTAGCAACTGAGCTCCCACTAGCCAAGCTTCTGGGTACTGCAGAGCAGGTGTGAATCCATAATTAAGACTCATTTCTTCTAAATGGCTCCCTCTCATCGCCAAACTTGTCACCCCTTGGAAATCTGTGGAAAGCACAGATTTCTCCTTTCTTTTTAAACGGTCAGTGCTCCCAGCATAGTTTCAACTGTTGGTTCTTAGATAGTTAAAGATTACAACCAGGTTTTGTGTTTAACAGCTACAAAGTAAAAGCTCAGTATTCAGGTTCATGAGTCTGGAACACAGAACATGGAAACTATGATGTGCTTGTCTAAATGGACAAATTCATAGATGACCCACATTGTTAGTAATGTTACAATATCAAGGAAATAACTGTCATTTTGAAACTCACATTACTTGAATTTCTAAGTCACACACTTCCAATCAGATGCTAAAAGGAAATCTTGAAGTCCTAATTTTCCCAGGAAAAGCCAACAATAAGGTGCAAATGAATGTTCCAGAAAAAATCCCAATGGGAGGATGGAATCCTGGTACCTGGACATAACATGAGACTTCCTGGAGTGCAATTTCCTCCTCTATAAAATATAGATGAAAATATGAGTCCAATATTTCACAGGTTATAATAAGAATTCACTGGGAAAAAAACATGAAATTGCTTTGTAAACTCTGAAGCCCTATAAAAATCTGTCATGAATATACAGAAACAATTTTGCCTGATATAAGACATAACAAGAATGGGCTTCAGGGCCTCTGATGATGAGTAAGAAAGCAGTTACCCAACCGGCAAATGGAAGACCTACCCTCTCACTGCTGTGTCCTACTCCTATTCTTCCATCTACCTTTGAGTCTCTTTAAGATCTTTATTTAAACAGTCTTTTATCTATGGTTAGGAGAGGTCCTCAACAACCAATCAGGGGCTGGAGAGGTGGCTCAGGGGTTAAGCCTCCGCCTTGCAGGCGGAAGGTCCTGAGTTTGGATCCCAGATCCCAGGTATAGACGCCAGGCGGAAGCGGGGGTGGCCTGCGCTTCTGGTCCTGGTAGGGCGGAGCCTGTGAATCCCGGGGCAGAAGGAGGTGGAGGCGTCCATGGTGGTTTGCGAATTCATCCGTGGTTCTACACACACACACACACACACACACACACACACACACACACACACACAGGCACACGCACATACATACACACACATGCACAATTGAATAAATAATAATAATAATTTTAAAAAAATTAAAAAAAAACAACCAATCAGAATGCAGTCAAGGGCAGTGCAGAAACCATAATAGAGAACACCAAAGACCCTACAATATTCACCTGGAACAAGACCAGCCAAATCTCTCCCCATCCTAAAGCTTAGGGACCCTTGCAGAAGAGGGGATGGCAAGATTCTAGGAGCCTAAAGATGAGGAGGACCAGGGATATACAAGATACTCCACACAAGTCAGGGCTGCAGCAGCTAGGATATAGTCACAATGTGATTGGATCTTGTCTGACCTGCACAATGGCTGACATGTCAACAACCCTCCAAAGTTTAGCATGGATCACAGGGAATAAGGCTTCAGGCAATAAGATCCTTAGAGGCAAAGGGTTAAACAGTCATAATAGAGTTCCCAATACTAGCAAACAGCCAAAGAAGGGGCCCCAAGTTATGCCACTGAGTTCTGAACCCTCATTAGAGTAGACAACTCAGAGGGAAATTCAATACCCACATAAACAAATGCTCTGGAGAATGAGAGGGAGAAAGTAGGAAGCGCCAAGAGAGGGAAGAAGGAAAGAAAAGGGGGGAGGGGGAGGAGAAGTGGAACGGGGGGGGGAGTACAGTGGGGGACAACAGGGGAAGGGAGAGGGGAGGAAGAAGAAGAGGGTTACCTATTGTACCTACTGAGCTTGTATAATTAGGCAAAAATGTAATAATTTTTTTTTAAAAGAAGGCAGTTATCTGTCGCTCCAATCCCACAGATCCAACAACTTAACCTTCTAGATGAAATCCACGCTTGGGTCTGCAGGTGCAGGGAAGGAACTTGGTCTTCGAAGGATCAAGACAGAGCCAGGCATTGATTGGAATGGAAGGCCCAGAAAGACACAACAGCCACAGCAAACTTATCTTCTCATCAAGACTTGGGAGGCTAAGGGGAGTGCTAATTCCAAAACTCTGATCCACGGCAAGATATAGAAATTCTACCTTAAGATGACTAAAGTGACAGGCACAGAATGCAAGCATCCTGTTTCACCAAAATAAATTAGGGGGAAAAAAAGAAAAACTTAAAGATACAATCCTAATATCATCAAATCCACTGTTGAGATCACTTCAGACTTTCATCTGCACGTACTTTTTCGCTTCATTCTGGCCTTGCCGACACATCCCACTTTGCCATCACCTCTGCTGAAGCAAGGCATACGTGGAGAACAGCTCTTTCAACTGAGCAAACTCAAAGGCCTCCACATGTGACTCTGGAGGCCACAGTCTCTCAAACACAAAGACTCGCTGACGCTATTTGCGAGGTCAACCCATGCTCTCAAATCCCTTTAAGTCATTTGACACTCCACATTGTGCAGCTTTAGGCCTACAAGTATTATTTGTCAGGGGAAAAATAGTCACGCTACCACAAATTCTTAAGGAAAAGATAGCTAAAAAAAAAAAAAAAAAAAAAAAATTGTTTAAAAGACAGAAGCCAGTGAAGTGACAAATGCACGATTATGTTAATAATGGAATCTATAAATAGCCATCACACAGTAGTCATACATAGGAGGGATGAACATCAGCAAGCAGATGCGGCAAAAACTCAGAGAGGTTTAAAAAAGAAACAAAGGGTCGGGTGTGGGGAGGTTGTAGTTCAGTGAGAGAGGGCTTAATTGGCAAGCCTAGTGCCTGGACTCAATCTCCAACACCATAGAGTAATACTCATATTGAAATAAGCTAAAATTAAATTTTTAAAAGCAAGGACAATGTGCAGATTCAAATAATATAGTTTAAATAAGCACCCCAGGGAGGAAACTTTGATGTAAAATATGATGGGTTGATAAAGAAAGAATTTCCTCACACAAGATAAATAAATAAACAACAAAAACTACTGGGAATGACAGGAAGGGTTTTCAGTAAAAACAAGTCAGGTAGTGTTTGCAGAGGGTACTGGGAATTAGGACAATATATCTCCCAGATCACTAATAGTCTTAATAGATGCTGCCCTTCCCTCCCACACCCTCACTCTCCACAACAGAAGGGACAAAAGCCCAGAGAACTAGAGTACAATTTCCAGTGTTTTACCTTTTACAAATCTTCTTAGGTCCAAGAAGAAAATCTAGAAACAAAGAGAATTAACTCCAAAATATGCACTGGGAATCACAATATCTTAATCTAATTATGAACTGAGGTCTTCCAAGAGAGGTCACCAGATTGGATTATCAGTCTTTGTAGGTTTCAAGATGAAGACAGAAAACACCAACTCCAGCTGATGGTGCATGAGCAAGAGATATGTGTGACCTCACCAGCAGGAAAGTGTTTGCTAAAAACATGACTAGATTATTCCAAATTGCTTAGAAACAGGCAAAGGAGCTTCAAAAAAAAAGTCCTTGGTACTGAATTCTTGGCCATTCAGGGATGTCTGGTCTGTACTTTCTAATTAGATAAGAAAATCTCCTTAAGGCAAATGCCACAGAATGTATACTAAACATCTTCTCCACCTAGGAAAATCAATTTGTTTACAGCACTTTCTTTTGTACTTTGTTTCTCAATTAGTCCCACAGCCAAAGCTCCCTAATACAGTCAGTGGATTAATTTGCAACTCGCAAGTTACAATTCAAGAGGAAGTGGAACTCAATCAACAAGTGAACAAGGAACTTTCCCTTGGGACCCCTTTTGTCATGACCAATTTTTATAGTTACATAAAATAGAAATAGAAATCAAACACTGGCTGACAATAAATCAGAAAGAAATTTATTTTAAAACATTTTTGTTGCACATTTAATTCTACCGTTTAATAAAGAGTGTGTATGCTTGCACGCTAATGAGATAGATATGCTTGTTTATTTTTATGTAATGAATTGATTTTTGGCTGGATATTTGATACTTCAAGGCACTTCAACAGTCTTCGAAGGTGATCTTTAGCTTTTTTTAATAGTATCTAGTATTTTCGTTATTCGTTGATTCATTTTATTTGAGAGAGGGAGGGAGAACAAGGAAGGCGAATATGCACATGATACATGTGGGGAAGTTAGTTCTCTCCTTCCACTGTGTAAGTGCGTGGGAATTGAACTCAAGCCACCAGGTTTCCAAGAAGGCACCTTATCCACTCAGCCGTCTCACCAGCCTTTGATCGATATCTTGAGTTTATTAGCTGTCATTATTAAAAACACATTTAAATATGAAGTACAAAGTGGCAGAAGCATATTGAAAGCTATTTCAGAAATTCTGTTCTGATCCCAAGCAAAATTCAGTCAACAATTTTCCATGAAACTCACTCAACGACTCAAAAAGTAACCTCTAAAATCAAACATTCTAACACAAACCAATTTAAAGTTACACTAGTTTGATACAAGGAATGACAGTATGAAAATTCCTTATTTCCTGTAACTAAACAATGTATTTATGTAAGAATAGAAGACTGTGTATGTACAGTAAAAACACTGCAATTGGAAGCGTACAGCAATCCTGACTATGACCCAAGGCGCTGATATTGCATGGTGTGCTGGGCAAGCACGTTGTAAGGTGCACATACACAGAACTAAGAACAGAGACTGCAGTGAAGTTCCAAGGTACAAGAGTGGAGGCTTCACTGTGCACTTGATTTTGAATTTATTTCTGATCACCCTGAACTTTACTGTTGATAAACCATCAATAAGACCCACACTCGTTAGGCAACCCCACCTAGCCCTTAATTCCAGAAGCTGGAGTGCAGATCACACGAATTCAGACATTCCACTAGCCCCGTGGATCTGTAACAACTGCTTAACTCCTTTAAGCCTCAGTTTCCCTATCTGTAAACTGAAATCATGTGAATGTGAACATTACTGGAAAAATTAAACAGTATACATAAAGAAAAAAAATCTGAGATAAAGCTCTTATCATCTCATTCTGGCACAAATCTGAAAGAAGGAATGAAAGTGAGAAGAAAGTCCTAATTATGCAAATTCACCCAAAAAATCCCAAAGTGCTGGCTATTCTTTCAACCAACATTCATTTGGTGCCTCATAGGTACAAAAGAACTGTGCCAAACACATGACCTCTGAAGAGGAGGAAGTGTTGCTTTCTCCCTTGAGAACCTCATGCTTCTGCAGGGGAAAAGAGGACCATAAGGACATGAGAGACCATCCCCAGATGGACGTGTACACAAGATAGGAGCATCCTGATGGAGAAAAGAGACTGAACCCTCAGCTCACCATACAGGGCACATGCACCGGAATACATGCATTTCCCCAGACAATAACTACGTTATTTCAGAAGAGTAACCACAGAAGAGAAGCAGGATGGGGCTAGAGAGGTGGCTCAGGGATTAAGCCTCTGCCTTGCAGACGGAAGGTCCTGAGTTCGGATCCTAGACCCCACGTATAGACGCCGGGCGGAAGCGTTTCTGGTCCTGGTCCCCGGGGCAGAGTGAAGGAGGAGGTGGAGGCGTCCATGGTGATTCCCGAATTCTCCCGTGGTTCTACACACACACACACATACACGCACAATTGAATAAATAATGAATAATAATAATTTTTTTAAAAGAGAAGCAGATAGCATCAGAACCCTCACAGGGGAAGACACTGACCCAGAAGGGACAATGGCAAACAGAAGAACTTTCTTCATCCTCCTATATCAAGGATAATCACTGCTGCCCTTTCTGAAGTTCCCTGTAGTTAGACCAGAGAAAAGCTGCCTGATGTCAGGGGTGACAGCAAGAGGAAGTCTCAATTTGGACTTTATAGTGCTTCCTTGTCTTTAAAATTGGGCTCTTGTGTCTGCGTGTACACAGGAAGACACTGTGAACACCTGAGTCAGTGCCCCAGGTGTCAGGCCGAACTCACACGCGTACCACACTGAGTGTGGGAAGTGCTTCCACAGAAGTCGTGGCACCAGCTCTGTGCCTGGACTTAAAAGTGTTACCTTAGTCCCCTTAACAATGCCTTCTCCAGGTCGAGACTATTACCCCTGTTGTACAGAAGGCACGGCACAAAGACCAACTGAGAAGAGGACGATTCCGCATCCCATGCTCCCGGGCACTGCTCCCTCACACCGGTACAGCACCAGAGCTACGGCCAGAAATGGAGCCGTCATGGATCAGAAATAAATCTGAAAGCAAAATATCCAGGCCAACTGCCCACTAGATCTGCAACTGTGACTCAACTCTGTCCCAAAGATGTCTCCAAGTCACAGTACACATCTCAATAAAAGTTCACACAGCGATCTCAGCTGTACAGCTGACCGAAGTGCCATGCCGGCGTGCAGAAGCTTTCAGGGTACACTAGTGAAGGTAATGGCAGCTCTCTCCCTCAAGTGGCCTTCAAATCACTAAGCATAGCTAGCATTCTCTAATGCAACATCCTTTAAAACATCATCTGCAGTACCAGGAAATATACCTGAGGACCTTTTTGGTTATTAACTCTCTAAAAAGACTGAAATAATAAGTACCTCTTTGTCTTTAAAACTTTTGTATTTAGAGTCAGTGAAATGGTGAGGACACCTGAATTTGATTCCCAGAACCCACAAGCTGGAAGGAAAGAACTGACTTCCAAAACCTGCTCTTTCTTGTTCATTCTCTCTCTCTAATAAATAAAATATTCATCCAAGACCTATGAAAAATAGTAACTTTCCATTTAGAAAAAAGTTCTAAGCATCAAAAGAAAAAACTAAAAAAAAGCATTTCAGATTACTAGAGAAACATTAAAAAATCATTTGCAGATGGCATGATTTTATACCTAGAAAACTCAAATTAAACATCTGAAAAATAGTGAAATCAACAGTTTAGTAAATGTATCAAAATGAAAAATGAATTTGTGAAGCTCAGTAGTAGAATCGATCAAAAGTGATTCTTATTAACTAGCAATTATGTCTGAAAATAACATCAGTATTAGAATCTAAGTCACTAAGCTTAAGACAGCAACACTACTTTATGAAGAGATCTTTACCATTTAAAAACTTCAACACCAACTTGAACCTTGTTCCTGTAGATGAAAAACAATAACTGAAATCTAAATTCCATTTAAACACTGAAAGAAAACAAAAACTTCTCTTCCTAAACTTCCGGTATTTTCAGTACCTCTGTATTTTCCATCTTTCCATTAATGACCAGGTTTTACTTTATAGAGCAAAAATGTAACTCTATCAGAATTAACAGCAATCAGAATAAACACAATCACCAATGTGATCTTCAGTTTTCAGATTTCATCTTTAATTGGAAAACCAGTTTTCTAAGTTCCTTCAGCTGTGCCCACTCAGTTGTCAGAATGTGTTTAAAAGCACAAGGCATATTAACCATCATTCAACCAAAACCATGAAACAATGAATCTGACTCCACACCATTGCTCCCATGAAGTCCAACAGAAATGTGACCTGGAGAAAAAGAAGCTGACAAGACAGTGGAGACCAAGTGATCACACTGGCTACAGCCCGAGAATAAAGTGCCCGGTGGAAGCAGGAACCAGCTTGAGGCTCTCTAGTGGAGGTTAAATCCTTGCCAGACAAACAGCAGGAAGGGCTGGCAAATACATTCATTTTAAAAGTAAATATTAACTTAATGAGCTTAGTGACCGGAAAACTGATTCTGCTCTCTTGAGATTTTTACTTCCCTAGTCCTTCCCTAAACAAATTCTCAAAAGTCTGAGCCTAAATGGTACCCAAGATGCATCTGACATCACTGTGTATGCATGCACCCTTATTTATCTTACCAACTCTGAAATCACTGTTTATGCATGCACCCTTATATCTTACCGACTCACCTGGCAGTAAAAGCAGAAAACCAAGTAGTTGAAATGTTTCTCACACAGGAATGAGTCAGAGAAGCTCAGTGAAGTACGGGTTGACTCACGAGCCAGTCATCACAGACCACTTCCCTCTCCTGCCTGAAACATCTGCCTATCACATCTGCCTTGGAAGGATGGCACTAAAAACCCTGATTTACAGACCCACATCTGGCCTATGAGAGAGTTGAGGACAGAGGAGGCTCAGTGACTGGCAGCTGGACCACTGGCTGCGGCCAAGACAGAACTGTCTGCTCCCATCAAAACCACACAGTGTTCAGAACAAAAGGGAAGAAAAACCAGTGAAAAATGAACCCAGGAAAGAGGACAGAATGAAGAGAAAGAAAGAAAAAAACGGTCTGTTTCTTTCTCGCCCCCCCACCTCAATGAAAGAAAGGAATGCAGAGCATTCAATGTCTCTTCTCTTTGCCCAATGTCTTTCATCTTTCTTTCTAAATGGAAATATATATATATATATATATATATATATATATATATATATATATATATATATATATATATATGCGCTTGTGTTTTCTCTGTAGTTTTACCCTCCACAAAGATTCTAGGTGTCACAATATGAAATAAATGAACAAGTTTAAAATCCAAGTATATATATGTATTGAGGACCTGAAGAAAAATGTGTTCAACATTAACTATTCTGCCTTGTTCAATGAAAGCAATTTACACCCACATAAGATGCTCAGCCACTGCTTTGAGAACATCCAGTGAAAACACACTGTTTATCATCAAGCTCCCAGCTTGATCCTGTCTGGCAATCACACAGCTTCTACCCTTCACAGCCTATGTTGCATACCTCAAAATACCTACTCAGAGATGTAATGTGAAACATTGCTACTAATAAATTAAACGTATTTTCAACAAAAAATTTCACACAATCTTCATCCAAATCCAGATTAAAAAAAAAAAACAGCAATACAAACATAGTATAAACTATCCTCAAAACTAGACACTGAGATGTAAACAGTAAGTTAGGGAAGATATCCCTTTGATTTCACAATAACCAATCAGTCAAATTTCCTTCAACATCCTTTTTATTGATTATTTCATCTCCTTGGGTTTTGATTTCCTATCCATAAAATGGGTATGATTTGATTAAAAGAATGACCTATCTATTGTAGGAATCTTTTAGGTTTGCCTAGTATCATGCATTGTTAGGAACACATAGGTTGTCTTTCTGCAAGAACTCTAGGTCTTTCTAGGTTTGTACGCCACATACAACACAATACCTGTATGGCATCTCTCTTGAGAGGCAGCCAAATGACATGTCACTAGAAGAATGCTAAAGATAGTCAAAAAGATTGAGCCAAACCTGTGATCATGCAATTAATGTCAGTCACATGGGTTTCAATATTTTTATCTTCCAGTAACTGCACAGAAACTAACATACATTACACTGTGTAATTTTCAGAGTATTTTGCAAAGTAGATGTTTACTTTTTTTCCCTATGACTAAAGCATCTCTTGGAGCACATCATTTAGACAGAGTCATTCAAACCTCGTGAAGAAAGTTCTGAACTCAATTAAGGCTTCTGGGTACATGCCATATGTTATTAAACCTTTTCACACCTGAACTCCAATATCTAATGGCCTAAGAATCCTCATTTATAAGATTAAACAGTCTGCCTTTGAAGAGAGGAGAATCAGGCACTGCAGTATCTTTTCCATCATCCTTACTTGAAACCAATATAAAGAGAGCCAGAACTGAGGACTGAAAATAAATGACCACCTATGACACAAAAGAATTTGCAATTCATGCTTCCAATGACATTACCAACATTCAACTTGATCTCATCAATCTTTATTTCTTCTTTATCTACAACTAATTTATATTAATGAAAAATGTTTCCAATATAAAAAAATTAACAAATTGTTTTATCCATTATAAAATGTTTACTTACCTTTTTCTTTACTTAAAAAAACCTATGTAATTCCTAGGGGTTTCTGGTCAAAATATCTAGAATATTTACTTGATATCATTAAATACACAATTGTAGAACTAAGGACATTTTCTGCTTGAATCAGAAATCAGAAATCATGTTCTGAAATTAAGGTATTCCAAAAAGCTCAGACTGTAAGCAACTGTAGCTCTATCTATTTTCAAGTCTGTTTTAATACTTCAGCAGTGTTTTTCAGGATAATTCCCAATCATTTTTAACATCTGAAGGATGTTAAAATCCATGAAGGATTGAAAGATATGACACACCCTAGCTTCAACCATAGCTTCCTCCAACAGGAGATGGGGAAATTATGAACTCCAGGGAAGATGAGAAGGTGAGGACTCACCATAGTCCTCAGCACTTTATAGTACTCACCCAATATTCTTTCCAAAAAATCATTAAGATAGAACAAGTACTATCCAGAGACAAATAAGTTAAAGTCGCAGTCTGCCCTTAATGCGAGGACAAGTTCAGGAGGGATATGCTTCAGTCTGTTTACACCAAGACATATGCCATGCCTGATAATTTCACACTTGGCACATTCCCATGGGCACACTCTGGGACATGCCTAATTCCTGATATTCTAACCACAGTGCTGGTCCTTTCTTTTTCTTCCCCAAAGAATCATCAAAATATGATTGAAAATCTGCTGTACATAATATCTTAATAAAATTACCTTCATGCTTCATTATTTCAGCTGGTCACAAGACTTGTATAACATGCTCAAGGTGTAACATACTAGAGATAATATGGACTATGGACTACAAAGGTATTTTTTTAAGCACACCATACAGACATGTTCTGTCTCACAGACATGTTCACCTCACAGGTGATCCAAAAAACATTAAAGAACTGGATATTCCAACACTGTCTAATTCCAGGTGCCTTTCAATATTACAATTATGATTTTAAGGATTTAAATGAACATTTTAAAACTGGAAGTGGTGGTCCATGCTCACTCTCCCAGCACTCAGAAAGGAAGAGGAAAAAGGAATGTCCTGCGCTCCAGGCCTGAGGTATGCAGAAGGTACCAGGTCCTTAAGTGCTACACAGCAAACCATCTCTCAGAGAGAGAGAGAAGAGGGAAGGAGGGTGGTAGAGAAGAAGGGAGGGCGGGAGAGAAGGAAAGAGGGAGGGAAAGAAGGGAGAGAAGAAGAAACTGAAAATAATTTTAGTCATTTAAAAGTCAAATATATACTTTCTTGAGAATATAAATATATGTTAAAATTTTTCTATTTTAACTATCTGGTCATAAAAAAACCCTTCAAAATATTTTTCATTTTCCTTATGTGTACATACACACATTTTGTGATTTAATAAAAAAACATGAAAATTGCTAATTCCTTATTAAAAATTATCACATAACAAATACTATTGCAATAGTCTCATATCATTAATAAATGTTTAGGAAAATCCCCAGATTCGAATGCCTTATAAAAAGGATAGTTGGGGCTGGAGATGGCTTAGTTGGTAAAGTACATAACTACCTAAGTAAAGATCCCCAAATCCCACACATCGACATACACCTGCAAATAACAGCACTAACAGGCAAAAATAGAGGATCCCTAGGGCTTGTTGCACAGCCAGTCTAGTCAAATGAGTATTTTCCAGGTTCATTGAGAGACCACCAAGTGAAGGTAGAGAACTGAGAAAGATGTTCCACATCAATACTCAGCACCACACATAGCTACACACATGCAACCTGTAGACTCATATAGGTAGGTACATGCACAGATAGATTAGTTAATGAGAATTAATATTACTAAGAATGAAACAAAAATTCAAACGAAATAATAATAACCAGAAGCAATTTTTATATTAAAAACTAAATTGACTCAGAAATGGGACAGTATTGCTTTAGTAATAATTGTCAATAAACAATAAAGGTCCCCCCTCAAGAAACTAAACTGAAGAACACTGATATGCCCTGAAGAGATTAAGTTTTCAAAATTGGGAGCAACTACTTGTCTAAAGAGTGTGCAATTATGCCATTTACAAATTTTATGATGGTGAAATAAGGAAAGACACATTGTTTGACCAAAAAAAAAAAAAAAAGTCAAATACAGACCAAATGCTGATTCAAGACCTCAAAAAACCCTGACATTCACCCTCCCTGCCATAAACTGATGTCAGTCACCTCTTGGTTGCTAGCAGATCGGCAACCTGAGGACTCATCAACTGGATTGGACCGCCACTTGCTGAAGAAACCATAGGTATCAGAAACCATAGATGACACAGAAACTCTTCTTATGTCAAAGGTCAGCTGCCCTCAATGAATTCTCAAAGGCAAATGAAGGGAGCACTCAGCAGTGGAGAGCACTCGTCACGGACAGGAAAGAATCCCTGCAGCCCGCAGTCAGGACACAGGATGCTACTCGGCTTTGGACTTCTCTTCAGGCTCTGTCTTGCCAGAATGAGGCATACAAAAGTGACTGATTCTCCCAAATGCCAAACGTTTTGCATTTTGTGACATGTATTTCCTCTCCTACTCTTCATGGCACTACCTAGACATTCCTTCAGCCACTGTCTGAGACTAGCTATAATTATGGTAATTATGTCTGTCATAATCAGGGAGATGGTAAGTCTGATCAAACATTTATAGAACAAAAAGAAAATGAAACACAGAAAGTGTTAAGCATGCGAAAACTGAAAATTTAAAGGAAATTTCCAATGAAGGAATTAAGGATGATTTGAAGCTACACATACACACACACACACACACACACACACACACACACACACACACACACACACGCCTGCTAGAAAACCACTCTACCACTGGAGGACCCAGAGGAAAATTTGATATGCGCATTAAAGGATGCTTCAGAGATGGGGGAAGGGGCACTGGGAGAAAGGGAGGGAGAGGGGAAAGGAAAGGGAAAAGGGAGAAGGGAGCAGGGAGGTCCAGGGAGGGAGGGGACAGGGGTACCTATTACGTTTGTATGAACAGAAAAATAAATTTAAAAAAAAAGAAAGAAAAACACTCTACCACTAAGCCACATCTCCAGTGGCATTCTTTTCTCTAATCATTCAAAATGCTGCCTTTGAAACCTAACGATGTTACTGGACTTCAGCCATGAAGAACTGGCATGGCAGTGGGAAGAATGAGGGCACAAGAATAAGGAGAATTGTCTGAGAGGGATGGCGAAGAAGGCAGAGGAATGAATGAAATACAAAAACATGCAACCCTTCCTATAGGACAGAACAAAGCAAAGATGCCGCGAACCAGTAGGACTGGTAAGGAACCAACACAGACCTCTGTGAGTCTCAGTAGAACAAAAATCGGGCTCAGGGCACAACTGTAGTTTGACACAAAACGGGCATTCATAGGTACTGTATGCAACACTCCTTAAACACAAGACAATGACAAGGACAGCTGGGGAAGGCTGGAGAGGAGAATGAGACAGAGCCCAGAACCAGCCAGGAACTGAGATAAGCAGGCAAACAGGAAGTGCACTCGAGGCAGTGGGAATAACTGAGGACACAAAAATTAGGGAAACTGTTTCGAGAGGGATGGTGAGGCAGGCATGGGTGGGACATGAAAGCCAAGTCAGGAGACTGGACTTGAACTTGGAATGGACAGGGACCTTTCAAACAGTAAGCACGGGAAAAGCACAATTTGTATTTCAGGTCTGTTCTCTAGCTGGAATGGGAGGCGAGCTGGAGCACCAGTCAGACCCAAGGCCCAAGGAGACAAGGGATCCGCCTGTGCACCTCAGGAGCAGACACAGACTGCTCTGTGTGTGGGACCGACTGGAGATTCAGAAAGCATCAGGTTTCTGCCCTGGAGAACTGTGGCTGGGACAGCCCACCACCAAGCTAAGGAAGAGAGAAGCATGGTATGGGTTGGGCATACAGCAAATACTAACATTTTATGTGCACGGACACCAAGGTGACTGGGAGATGCTGGGCAGAAACCACTAATTGGGCAGCTGGAGAGTTCCATATGGAATTCAAAAAGATGAGTCACACAGGGTGAGGTAAGTATAATAAGGGGGCAGCAAAAAGCAAGGGATAGATGAAATTGTGGATGAGAGAAATGACCTCCAAGGACAGAATTCAAAGTGATGGCAGAGAGATGGGGGTGACTCAAGTATGGTGGGAACCTGAAGCAAAGTTCCGGGACAAGGAAGGGGCAGGGAACAGAGAAAGGACTCAACTAGGCAAGAGTCTGGAATACAAGACAGAATAAGGGCAGGAAGAAAAACTGAGTGATAAGAAGAAAGACACATCTGTCCCTGAAATGAGGGGAAGAGACAGGTACACGAAGGTGCTTGCGTGAGCAGGGAGTCAACAACAAGACTGAGTGGGCTAATAGTGTGGGGGGGGCGTGATGGTAAAATTCTGTCCACTAAAAACTCACATATCCAATGAATACCTCCAGAAGACTTACTTGAAAAAAAGTGGGGTATAAATTTAATTAGTCAAATTAATAAGAGTGAGGTCCTAGATGCAATGTGACACACAGTCTCATAAAATCAGAAAAGTTAGGGCTGGAGAGGTGGCTCAGGGGTTAAGCCTCCGCCTTGCAGGCGGAAGGTCCTGAGTTCGGATCCCAGATCCCACGTATAGACGCCAGGCGGAAGCGGGGGCGGCCTGCGCTTCTGGTCCTGGTAGGGCGGAGACTGTGAATCCCGGGGCAGAGTAAACAAGGAGGAGGTGGAGGCGTCCATGATGGTTCCCGAATTCGTCCATGGTTCTACACATACACACACGCACACACGCACATACATACGCACATGCGCACAGTTGAATAAATAATAAAAAAAATCAGAAAAGTTAATCCAACATTTGGAAAAATAAAGACAGGAGGGTCTGAAGAATGGGAGCAACCTGGGGTGCCTAGCAAGTCCCCATAAAAGTAAATGAATAAATGTAACTAAATAAAATTCAAATAAAAGGCTACATGCTGAGGGAAAATGAATGACATATAGAGAGAGGAAAGAGTCATGCATCTACAGGCTAAGGAAAGGGACCTGTGACAGACCTTTCCTCACAGGAACATACTTTGCCAACACCTTGCTTGATCTCAGACTTCTGGTCTATAGAATTGTCTCGTAAAAATGTCTGTTGTTGAATCCATGCAGTGTATGGGACCTGCTCACATGCATGCAGAGGTGAAGCCATCTGCTAGATCTGCTACAGAAGTGGACCTGAAGAGAGTCTGAGGGAGCAGGACGGTTGGACAACAACCGACAGTGACGCAAGCACACAGACTCCAGCCCTCCTAATCTGAGGTTCCAGCTAAGGCTACAAGTGACAAACTTATCTGCAGCGAGATTTCTTCAAGCAGATTCTGGAAGTCACTGGGTGAGAGGAAAAGATGAGGATACAGGGCTGGCGGAGCAGACTGCAAATGATGTACAAAGGGCCAAACCACTGAGGATACTGGCAAGAGATTCTTGTGCCTGTAGAAAGGAGAAGCTAAGGAGGCCATGGAAGTCCGGCGAGCGGAATGGGGCAGGAAAGAAGGCCGTGAGCTAGAGAAGCGAGTGAGGGACAGGGGCAAGCACAGGACTGAGACGATGGGAAGAAGACGCTGTGCTGGAATGAAAAGATTTGAGATTTTTCAGAGTCTGGTGAAAATGATCCAGTTCCCCTTGAAAATGAGTATGTGTGAGGTGAGTCCAAGCTTGGGAAGTCAGGCGACTAGGAAGCTAGACTACTGTATGTAGAGACTGTATGTAGAGCACACACTGTCCATGTACACAGTGAGCTGGCATCAGTCACCCCAGTCTCATGCTCATGGAAACACTCACTGCTGCTTCTACGGTCTCAAGTGTTGCACCTTTATACAAAGCAACAGCAATAATCCATGAAGCATATAGTGTGCAAACTCAGATGACAAAGATTCATTTTAAAGAATGTTCAGGTAATTTATATACATCATCCTAGGAATTCAAAAACCGAAACAGGTGGAAAATGCCAAGACATCTATACACAAATAAATGTATATTGAACTAAAGGTACACACCATACTCAAAGGAACCAGGAACTTTTCCAAGGGTTATTTTAGTCACAGAAATTGCTATACTTCTCCAAACAAACAAACAAACAAACAAACAAACAAGGAAAGTCAACATTTTAACCTACTTCCTCATCTGGACTCATTTTCTTTAACAAAACACAAATCAGGACTACTCAATGTTACTTTTGAAGCTTATTTTATAACATTCATGGGCTGGAGAGATGGCTCAGGGGTTAAGACTCTGCCTCTGTAAGCAGAAGGTCCTAAGTTTGGATCCCAGGTCCCACATTAAAAAAAAAAAAATCAGGCTGAAACGGTGGTGCCCGGCACTTAGGGCCCTAGTGGGCGGAGCGTGGGAAATCAAGCAAGAAGAAGTAGAAGCAATCCAGGATGATTCCCATAAGTAAATAAAGTTTAAAAAAAAAAAAAAACAAATAACATTTATGAGTTGTTGTAGCTTTTAGACACTTCCAACTCTTTTTATGCACATATAATTGTTTACACTTACTGGAAGTTTTATCTCCAAAGCTCACAGCTTTGCATGTGGATAATTCTGCATTAGTGAAAAGGAACCATATTCTCCTCTCTTATATATTAGACATCATTAATATTCTGCAACAAATCATAAATGAAAAGATATTACACACACGCATGAATTTTAAGAATAAAATTAATAATAAAAAAGAAAGAATGCAGTGAGAAGACTGTTGGTGAAGGCGTCTGTGCACAAGCTAGCGATCTGATTTCAATCCTACGAGGCAAAAATGAAAGAAATTAACTCCTGAAAGTTGTCATCTGACCTCTCTATGCATTTTAGAAGATGAGAAAAGTGGGATTCAATAATTCGGCTGAACGTATAGTGCAGGTTCACTGTCTGCAGAGGAGTGTGGCCTCTGAGGGGTCACAGACACTTAATGAAGGGAACATCACGCTGTCACACTGTTAAAATGATGGCACCAAAAACAAATTGCCTTTTACCTTCAATCTTGCTAATTTGTTCAACCAACATTTACTTATTCTGTCACTTAAATCCGAACATCAGTTTGGGGAAATGGACCTAAAACTAAAAAGGAGAAAAATCTTGGGAAGTCTTATAGCTAGTAAATCTATTCAAGCCAAAAAAATGTAAATTTTAACCTGTAAGACATTAAGTGGCTAACATGTTAGGATCCAAATAAATGCAGAATGAGTGAAGCGATCACTCTTTAAAATGCCCTCTCTCCTCAGGGATTAAGCCTCTGCCTTGCAGGCAGAAGGTCCTGAGTTCGGATCCTAGACCCCACATATAGACGCCAGGCGGAATCGGGGGCGGCCTGCATTTCTGGTCCTGGTAGGGTGGAGCCTGTGAATCCCTGGACAGAGTAAACAAGGAGGAGGATTGAAGGCGGTCCATGGTGGTTCCCGAATTTGCCCATGGTTTTACAAACACACACACATACACACACACACACACACACACACACACACACACACACGCACACATACATACACACACATACATGCGCACAATTGAATAAATAATTAAAAAATTAAAAAAAAAATAAAATGCCCTCTCTCCAACTGGGATGGACTTCATTAAGTTCCTTAGCGCTTCTTCACCCCTATAAATGCCTGAAGGTCTCAATGCTCACAAACCTTTTACATATAAATGCATACAACTCCACACAATTCCAGGCTGTTTTCGAAATTAGCAAACTATTTCAAAGAGTAAGTAAATAAGCAATGCATATTTCTTTCTCTCTTCTGCTTAAGACCAAACAGTTAGTCACACTATAAATAAATCATCCAGGGAATCAGGAAGTCAAAACCAGCAGGAGGCACCTTCTTGTGATAAGAAACAGACAACTCATAAATTGAGCAAGGAGAGGGCTGCCACGCCCTACTGCATAGCTAAGAAGCTGACCTAGTCCTCAAGTTCTGACTCCCAGTGAATTCCAACAGATCATGGAAACTGGATTCCAACACCAGGAGGGGAAAGGTGAAAGCCATTCAGGACAGTCAGAAAATGAGTCTAAGTTCATATATAGTACTCAGCTGAGGTTTTAGTAAGATGTTCATGTCACATGGACTGCTGTGTTGCTTAGGAATCTAGGAAGTGGCACCCAGCCCATCACCTCTGCTCCTCAGAGTCACTCATGCTCCACAGACACTCACTGAATGGACGCCATGAGCAACAACTCATGGGTCACAAAGGTGAAATGCAATCATCCCCTTGTGGAATCTAAAACATGGTAGATTAAAGATAATGCTTTCACAGTTTCAATATGCAAATCATAATGCAAAACCTTATATGGAACTGTAGAGGTAGATCTGAAAAATCAGTCTCCTCATAGCTGTAATTCTTGCCTTCAAGCTGAACCCGTTCACCTTCTCTGCAGCTCTTCTAACTACAGAAGGCAAATAGATGTCATGGCTAGAGTATTGATGATGATGATGATGATGATGATGATGATGATGATGGCATAAAGGTGGCAACACAAATTAGGATATCAATGTGTGTGTCAACTGTAATTCTAGAGTCTTTATACACATATCAGTTTATTAATTCTTTGAGGTAACCATCATCTCTATTTTATACAACCCTTGAAGTGTGCATAATTGCTCAATGAGAATGGGTAACATGGTTTAGTCCCACTCCCCACTTGCCTGCCCTGCCACTATCCCCCGGAGCCATAGTGCTGAGTTTTCTGCGATTAAGTGAAACTTACTCTGCTTCTTCATTTTTTCATCTGTGAAATGAAGAAATGGAGAAGCAGCGATTTCCATCACTATTCCAAGTCTTGCATTCTGTGATTTACTGACTTATAGTATTTAAGAAAACTATGAAGTATGGAGGAAGGAAAACACTGTATGAAAACTGAGGATGATTTTGCTCCAAATAACAAAATCCAGACTTCATGTTGTGCAGCGGCGCAGAATAAAACAAGACTAGAAGACAGTCACTGGCCCGCTCCGTCCTTATGCCCTTTCCCTCCATCTCAACTCAAGCCTCAGTTTTCTTCAATTGTTTGTTTCTTTAGCTCATGGTACCTACAGCCAAAAACCAGAATAATACACACTCCACAATGGTATTTAAACAAGAAAAGGTTTTTCAAATTCCTAACGATGATAAGGAACTTAGAAAATGGAGAAATGTCATGCTATGGTTTAAAAGGAAGAATGCAGGATTTAATAATGAACTATGATTTCAAAATGGGCAGAAAGAACAAAAATATTCAATAGTGGTTATATCTGGATCACAGGATTTAGCAGGTTTTCTTTCTTCCTTTCTTTGTTTTTCTTTTTTTATGTAAGTTTAAATTACTTCTATAATTAGAGAGGAGAACTTTCTTTATAAAGAGAAAAAAGGTGCCCAATATTCCCATACTAATTTCTCCAAAGAGGAAATACTCTCCTTGAAAGCATCTCAGTAACAATACAGCGGAAATTCAAGAAATACAGGTTTAGAGGAAAATATCATTACTGCTTACTGTGAATGGGAAAGAAAAAAACTTCTTTCACTGCTTCAGGACTAGAAGAATTAAGTTGTGGAGGATGTCACAGGAACGCTGGCAGGGAAAACCACTGTGGAGTCCAGAGACACAGCTCTAAAGAACTCAGCCCAGAAGAAACAAAACAGGTGCAGCTGACAAAACAGCAGACCAGACAGCCACGTAATGCTGGACCCTGTTCAGAAATCTCAGTCCGTAGCTGGTGCTTCCTGAGTGGACCCGCCATGAACACAGGCTAAAGGGGCATCTCAGCAGCACACTCGCCCCTATCTCACTGCAGAGGGAGGACAGGTAGCATTTTCATAGAAGTCTCCAAGTATTGAAACATCTCAAACCATGACCACCAACTAACTTGCACATTCTTGAAGCTGTGGTTGGTAAGCGCAAGGAGTAGATACATCTCTGTGCACATGCAACTGCACATATATGTATATCTACATATATAAGGGCCAGTTTATAACACAGACATTTAGACGTTTACAATGAAAAACTTCACTTGTAAGGGCCTGAAAACAGTAACAAACACTCAAGGAAACACAGTTTTAAAATCACATTCACAATACTGCTTATGAACCCTCTTCCTTATTTAGACTTTTTTACTACTGTGTAGCCAGTGGACAGAGACTTATCTGATATACAAAGAATAGGGAAACTAGAACAGGAAGAGTTAGCTCCTCCTTTGGGAGAACAAAGTGGTGTCAACGCAAGCCACTCTGACTCAGCCTTGCTGTCCAGCTCACCAGTGCTTCCAAGCACACGCAGCACATGGATTTCAAAAGTGGCCAGCAAGAAGCCAGCAACGGAAAGACTGACAGTGCCTTTGATTTACTGATTTGGAAAGACACATTTCTGAAGAGTACTACAAAACTCATTTAGATGATGATTTGAAATTTGAGAATGTGATGTAACTAAATCAGCAAAATGTTAGCTCTTATTTAGGACGTGTTTTTCTGTTTCTAAGTGCAAAGTTGGCGCCTATCAACTCTACCTGGCAGTAATCAAATACACCTAGCATTAGATAAAGAAATTTAGCCTACCTCATCAAAGGTGGTGTCGTCTTTCTTCAAAGCTATAAAATAAAGAGAGCAAAGAAACAGTTACTGTGAAACATTACAAAAAGACCAAATATCTAATAAAAAAAAAAAAAGCAGTATGGCATTCTCCTTTCAGAAAGCAAAACTGTGCCCAAACCTGAATAACAATGTTATAATACAAATACAAACTGCAAATGAGAGAGAAAACTGCACAGCATGCATCTCTGCAAAACATTT
The DNA here is from genome assembly GCA_023101885.1 of Typhlomys cinereus. Classification (NCBI taxonomy): domain Eukaryota; kingdom Metazoa; phylum Chordata; class Mammalia; order Rodentia; family Platacanthomyidae; genus Typhlomys; species Typhlomys cinereus. The sequence continues at coordinate 2,811,378 of JALPQD010000050.1, read as the reverse complement.
TTCATAAATATGCAAATGGAACTATCCTCCCAAGTAGGGAAAAGAAGTATGTATATCCTCCTCCTCTCTCTTCTTGAGTTGAACAAGTTTTGATGAAAACATAGAATCAGCACCAAGCAATCTCAAGGCAATCTCTCCTTGAACTCCTGGTTTTTCAGCATGTATCAGCATGTATGGGATACAAACTTCCTGACCCTTGATGAATTCCATCTGCACAGTATCCAACATGATATTTTCATATAAGGAAAGTCTAAGCATGCTGATAAGAGACCAAAAGAATGCACAGGAGAATAAGAGACATAATTCAAACATTCTAACTTGATATATTGTATAGCAACGTAGTTCCAACAAGTGTAATACATTAAAATGCTTTGTAGATAAAGAAAAAAATGCTTTGTAGGATATAATACTGCATATTTATTTCAATTACATTTAACTTTAGAACTGAAATTTTGTCACTCTAAAGAAAAAGAGGAGAATATCACTTAGAGTTTGGAAAAGTCTAGTTCATTAAATCCTGCAATTTCTTACAATGTTTCCTAGTGAGAAAAATACACAAAATAATTATTTGCAGATAAGTTCAAATTCATAAAACTGTAGAGGTATTTGTCTCTATATTGGGTACTCTTAGCCTGGTTAGAAACATTGGGGTATTTGTTATTTGAAAAGCTATGCTCTCACAAAAGCAATGAAAAGCCAATTATTTTGGCAATTAAGTTCTGAAAAAGAAAGCATGGTCCTTGATGGAATCAATCATATAAAAGCTTGAACACTCTAGTCATCTGTTTTGCTTTAGTTTGGTTTGGTCTGGTTTGGTTTGGCTTGGTCTGGTTTGGTCTGGTTTTTGAGAAAAGGTCTCACTGCTTCATCTAGACTTGCCACGAATTTGTAATAATCCTCCTACTTCAGCATCCCAAATACCAGAATTACAGGTATTAGCCACCATGCCTGACTTAGAAAGGTTACCTCCTCTGTTTCAGATCATAAATTTGTCTTTCCAGAAAAGACCAAGAAGTCTGTAATCACAGTCCTGAGTTAAGGAGAGCCAGGCTGGCTGAGGGAGATAAACCACTTCTTATCATTTAGTTCTTAGTCTTGCCCTTTTTGTCTAAGACACTGATCTATAATAGATTCTCTATGTTCTTCATTAGAGAACAATTTGCTCTGAATGGAAAATTAAAAGACAGTCCTTGTCCCAGCCTCAAATAGCTAATCCTGCAATCAATGGCTTCCACATGTTTCATTAAATAGCCGAATTAAATCTAAAAACAACCTATCTTGACAGAAAGATACAAGCTCCTAGCTGATTTTAACTAGCTAAAATTTTACTAGAATTAAACTCCTAATCTAGCAGACCTTCTTTCAATCACAGCCAACAGTGGCATATCTTTCAATTAACATACTTGCCTAGAATATTTGATAAACTATCAATGACATAATTCAAAATACAGAGAAGTTTTTAATAAGGAAAATAACTTTTTGGAATAACCAATGAGTAGCTCACTGATTTTAAATAGAAAGTAGCAAGAGCAAATTATTCTGCAGTCTCATCCTTAGTTCATTTAACAAGAAAGAATGGCGCGTGTCCACGTGACTGCCATTGCAAGGCACACGGCTACAGCAACAGGCTTAGGATTCAGAACATAAGCTTTCCACATATTTTGTCTACTTTGGACCTTACAAATTTAGCCACATGTTTTCTTAAGCAACACTGAACTACAGCTGTATCCCTCTAGGAACTGCAAACATGGAATGAGAGCTTCAAGGTGAGAAAGAAGATGGGGGTGAAGGTCCTGAGTATCCATTTCTCCTTGCCTTCTAAGTTCTAAGGATTTCAAAATCACAGCATCCTGATTAAAGAAAGGAGATCTGAGGTCAGCCAGAGAAGAAGAAAAGAAAAGGAGAAGCTGCAGGTCCATTTGCTAAAATATAAAGTTATGAAAATAGATTCTCCCCCACTCAAGTCCCATGTACCACAGGGAAGAGCAGATTTGGAGCAATGAAGCCCATTATTTAACTGCCACCTTTCATTTCACATTAACATCTTACATGATTTCTTCTAAACGCTGAGTCCTTACTTAAAAAGCAGTTAATAGTGACAACAAATAGCAGTGAAAGGTGTCCTTGCTAGATATGTATCAGCATACTGATGGATGAACTCTGACCTAATTGTGCTCAGGACATCTTGTTATTGATTACATTCCCTGATTGTCATTAATCATTTATGTAAATGCAAAACCACAATTGTCTTTGAGGATATCAAGGAATGTCAAGCATATTGTGTTTTTCTGGCTTAACAAAAAGGGTGTTTATTAAGTCATTTAACATGATCAGATAGTCTATTTGGGCCTCTGCTCACACACTGTTCCCACTAGGAAGCTTCCCTTTACCTCATCAAGCTCAAAGTTATGGTGCTCTTCCTAGTTTTCAGCAAATTTCATTAATCTTCTGGGTAGAATTTGTCACTTTATGTTGGCAATGCCCATTCGCTGGCTTGTCTTTTATTAGAGTTATTGAACAGAGGCACCAATGACATTAGTCACTGGATTTGCATATCTGCACAGGATCTAGCACAAGGTACACAATAAGCTGTTGAGTTAATGAGTTCTGCTTCACAGGCAAAGAGACAGCACCTCACACTGATAAACACTAAACTTCTGGCCAATGAAAACCATGCATTTTTGTCTTATGAAAAAATCAGAGATACAAAGTCCATCTTCATATTTTTTTAAAGTACTACTAGATAGAATCCAGGGCCTCATGAATACTGAGAAGCACTCTGTCACTAAGCTATACTTCCAACCCAAATTAAAACTTTTTGAAGCTGCTTTGGGAAAGACTATGGTACCATAGTTAAATTGTCTATATGAACTTTAAACTTGACTCATCTTTTTTCTGACAGAATGAGTTCAGCAATAACTACTGGACACTAGAATTAGTTGCATACTGACAACTGAAGGTAAAAAAAACCCACAAAACTTCAGTGTAGTAACATCTTTTCAGTTATCTCACAAAACACATCCTTTAAAGAAATGGTATACATAGGTTCATCTCAAATACTACAGTGCACAAACTTTCTTTCTTAGGAAAGGATTCAAGTAAGCATAAAGAAATTCATTCAAATGAAGACATGTCCATATGATCATAATTATGCTACACGAAGTCTTAATTTAAGCTAGCATTTAAAATAAAAGGGCGTAATGGAAGCAAAGAAGCAGATTTTAATACACTCAAGTGACTCAATGATAAGGTTTTTGTTTCTCCTAGTTGGCATAAAAGTTAAAAAGAAAACAAAATAAAATATGAGATAACTACACCCACGATAATTTCTTAGTAACTGACCACACTGACACCATTTAGTAGGCAGCCATAAATTTACACCACAGAAATTGATGGTTGACTTTAAAATTCAATTACCCATCTTATAAAGGAACTACGGCTATATTAGAGTCACTCACTGGCAGATGTCGTAAATTAGAGAACTAAGGCATGAAAGCCAATGTGTTTTATTAGATATTTTATAACGCAGTAATTTCAGATCCATTGTGTTTGGGGTAGATGGTGGCAAAGTCAGCATAATCTCTGAAGTCTGGCAAATTAAACACTTCTTATATTTAGAAATATTATTCTTAAAAATAACCACTGATTAGATACCACCTGCTTTCACATATTGTCATCTTTATCTATGGATAAAATAGTAAGTAAGTGATTTCTTGTGGCTAAACAATAGTGCATTTTCACCATATGACAAGATACATTTGAATCATACCAAGGAAGGAAAATGAAGTGTGTGTGTGTGTGTGTGTGTGTGTGTGTGTGTGTGTGTGTGTATTGAAAACCCTGTCTCTAGCTGAAGGAATGGAAATGTTATCACTGCAATGTTAGATATTTAACAGAAGCAAATGGTTCATCAAGAGAGATAAGAACATACAGTAGAAACCTTGGGAACTAGAGCTGGATAAATTAAAGAAAATGTCCCTATCAGTGGGGTGGCCCAAGGAGGAGCAATATGCCTGAACCCCCAAAAGTAGACAAACCAAAGGAAACCCTGGGGTCCATAGAAGCAGCCAGGCAGGAGGGTGGGAGGGAGTAGGATGGATTGGTGAAGAGAAGGAAGGGGAATGGGAGGGAAAGAGGACAGAGGGAGGAGGGAGGATGCTTTTTACATGCATGTAGTATTGCTTGTAAAATCAGGAAAAAAATAAATGAATAAAATTTTTAAAAAGTAAACAGTTCATTCACTCTTCAATCTCTTCATGAAGTACCAATGAAGACAAGAGGGTGATGGGGACAAAAAGAGAAATCTAAATGACCAGTATTCTCTGATAGTTTTATTGGCATGATTTAATTGCCAAAATGATCATGCCAGTACTTAAATGTGAGAACTCAAGGAATAAGTGGATTTAGTGGTTTCCCAAGACACAGTAAGCAGGAAAAAAAGGGGGCCCTAACACAGAAAAGTCAATCTCTAAAATCATTCTATTTTCAAGGTGCTATGCTACTAACCAGTGAGTGGCTCCTTCTCTTGCTTCCTAACCTACAGGGTCAGCTAGGTCCCTATGATATAATCTCCAACAATGACAAAACGTTGCAAACATTAACATTACATAACACACAAGCCATCCATGAACTATTTCACCATGTGCCAACAAAGAAGCTCAACTGCACATGAGAAACTGCCCAAGGTCACACAGTTAACGGTAGCAGCACCAGGAACCCCCAGTCTGACAAACAGAACACATTCCTATATACTATATAAACCCAGAGGAAAGCCTTATTCAACAGTCTTGGGCACCTCAAAATCCTTCAATTGTCAAAATGTATTCCACTGCATCATGAAAATAAGCAGGTAAGACTGTGTTTTTTTTTTTTTTTCTGTAATGCTCTCCCTAATAAGTAACCTGAGTTGGATACACATACAACTAAAATAATTGAAACTTCAATAATTCCTTTCCCAGTATACAATAAAGTCTGCTCTTCTGAATCAGTCTTCCTTCAGCTCGGGGAAATGGTCATCTATGTACACAGTCCTGCATGGTCTCCTAATGGGAGGCTGTAAAAAGTCAACAGATCTTAGAAGACTTCTGTAACAAGAGTTAGACTCCTCAAAAGAAGTTTTACATCACTAAATCTCAGTAGGCTAGAAAATCCAATTAACTATACTACCTCATTTGTCAACATTGTAGTTAACCCAAATTTTACTGATTGTCCATCAAAAACTTGAAACTACTTAAACATGCCGGATTTTTCTATTAATGCCTTTGGTTTCTTGCTGAGACTCAACTGCGATGAATTATTTAGCACAAAACTGGAGGGGCTCCAACGGAGTCATTAGCATTAGTAAATATACAGTTAATGTGCTTTAGAAAAGGGCTTAATGGACTCCAGAACCCGTGGAGTGTGGGTCCAGCACTGAAACATCCTTGTTAATAATGCACAGTACTCCACACCTCTCTCACACGCCTCTTGGCTTCAAACTTCTTTAGAACTCAGAAGGGTGAAACTGGGACTACCTAACATCTTTAATAAGTAAAAGCACGACTGCATACTGTTTCACCACACAACTAACTGATGGTCACCATACTGATGATTTTACCCAAGAGTCTGTATATACAGACAAAATTTTCAATCAAACAACAATGACAAAATAAAAAACTACATTTTGATCCAAATTTCTGAAAGTTTTTATGTATGACAATGAAGGTACGGAACATATTTTCACCAGTTTGGCAGCCCAATAATTATTTAACAGAATCAGTAGGCTTCTGATTTATTTCCATGAACACCTTCATGAACATATGACACGAGAAGCAGAGGCCAGGAGGTCTCTTGGGCATTCTGTAGTTTGTAGCATCCCCTTGCTGTGCGCATTACCTGTATCAATGAAACTTATGACAGCTGTAGAGGGGGCTACACCTTCGGGTTAAAAGACGTTTTCTACGGCTCACACTCAAAGCTGAACCCCGTTAGAGAGGACACTTCACACCTGCTATAGGCTGTGACATGGATTTATTTTTAAGTGCCCTCAACATTCTTGAGTGGGTTTCTGGTAGTCAGCTGGATAGGCTGATTTCAAGACAATAGCCCCTGAACTCCACTCAACGAAGCAAGTCTCGAGACAACTTCACTGCTCGGGTTTCTCTGCCGCAGCTGGAAGCCTCGGAGACCTCCTGACCGAACCCCACTATCTCTGGCTTTCCAGAACCCGAAGTACGGAACAAAAGGTCCCAAGGTATCTGTCCCACTTCCTTGAAGGTTGGATATGTTAAACAATACCAGGGCACAGAACAACGTTTCGACAATTTCCAACGCGAAGTGATGGGCTGAAAACATTAACACCGAAACCTGCGCTTTCAAGAAAATGACAAGTGACCGCGGTGGGCGCATGGCCCCGCGGGCCGTGACCTGCCGATCCCTTGCCCGTCCCCTGCGGGCGCGAAAGACCAGCGCTGCAGGGGGGGAGGAGAAATTAAATTGAAGGCTCGAGACGGTCCACAGATGAAGCCCAGCTCCCGGGGCGCAGGGCGGTTCTCGGGTCAGCCGTCGCCTCCCCCCGGGTGCCCAGCAGCGTCCCCTCCATCCCGGGGGGCCGCAGCTCACCCCCGGGTGCCAGCTGCCCGGCCGGTGCCAAGAACGCGGCGCGGGGCGCGGGGCCGAGCGAGCGAGCCGGGGATCCCCAGGCTGGGGTGCGGGCGGGGACAGGCGGCCACTCACCGATGCGGCTGAAACTCTCGGACAAAGTTCTCCGCAACTTCTTCATCTTGCCGATCTTCTCGGCCGGCTGCGGCTCGATGAGGTCGCACATCTGGGCGACGCGGGGCCGGGGCAACTTCCCCAAACTGGTCCCGAGCGGAGCGCAGACAACGGCGAGGGCGCGCGGCGCGGGGAAGGCGGCGCCTCGTCCCGCTCCTCCGCCTCCTCGCGGCCGCCGGCGACGCGCAGCGCTCGGGCGGCCGCGGCCGGGCGCGCCGGGCTCGGGCCTGGGCCGCGGCGGGGCGCGAGGGGGCGTCGCAGGCGGTGCCCGGGGGCGGCCGCGCTCGCCGCCGCCCAGGGCCCCCGCGCCGCTAGCCGCGCCGCTCAGCCGCGCTCCTTTGTACGCGGGCGCCGCGCGGCCGCGGCCGGCAGGGGGGGTGCGCGGCCGAGCGGGCGGCGGGGGGCGCGCGGGAGGGGCGCTTCGCAGCCCGAGGCGCGGCGCGCGCAGGCCTTCCCGCGGCGCTCCGCCGCCCCCGCTCGCCCCCTCCTCCTCCGCCCGCGGAGTGGAGCCCCGGCGCGGGCGACCCCCCTTGACGCCCCGGCCCTCCTGACCCGCCGGCCCCACGGCGCCCCCTCCCGGCCGCCCGCGCGCTCGGGGACCCCAGGCCGGCGGATGGCCGCCGAGGCCGGGTGGGAGCGGTCGCGCTGGGGAGGGGGCGACACGGGCCGGTCCACCGGGCTGCTGGGGTTGGGCTTGGCGTGGGGGAAAGGACGCAGGGTTGGATGCGGGAGATCGGTCGAGATGCGGGAAGACCTCCGGAACAGGGACAGGCTTGACAAAAACTTAGTTTAATTTTCAATTTTGTAGGGGAAAGTGGGTGAGCCTTAGGGAAAGTAGGGCCCGTTTTCTTGGAGGCCAGGTGTCCAAGGAGAAGCCACTACGGTCACCCGGAAGGCAGGGCCCCTGTGCTTCTGGACCCTGTCTCTTGAGTGGGAAAGTGACTTCTGTCCTCCTTACACTAATGGGGAACTGGTGCTTGGTCTCCTTGCATCCCATTTTCCCAGATACCCCATTTCTGAATTGGAAGAACTAAAAGCTAAAAACATTCTGTGCTCCTTTCTTCATCTCAAGATACGAACTGGAAAAAAGAGCAGAGGAGACTCTAAAATCCCCGGACAATCTGTTCCGGGAGCAAACACACAGTCTTCATTCTAATAAATGTGCAGCTCTAAACGTCATTCTCTCTGGGGAGAGAGAAGGAAGATGGGGGAGGGCCTGTTGGTTTGGGCCAACAAACTTTTTATGAATAGAAATGTTAGCGATCTTGAGTCATCGGACTGTGTAAGTAATAAGGGCTTTTGAGGGTGTGACAATATAGTTTGTTTTAAAGGAAGTTTGGGCAGTTTGTGTTTCGTTAAAAAGATTTTTATCTTAAAACAAAAACCAGCCCCCTGCCTTCCTTAAATTGTGAAGTAGAACACTGATTTGTTCTGCCTTACACTGAGCACTTTACAGGGTCTTGAAAGATTGCCACTGATAAAAGGCAGGAAGTCAGACCCAGTGCAAGTGTTCAGCAGAGGAACCCCAGATCTCATGAGGAAAGTCAGGATGAGTTGAACATGAGAGTGTGTTGGATCCTGGCAGCTGTATCCAGATGATTATGGACAACCCAAGTGTGGCCTCATACAGGAAAAAGTTTTGACTTTTACTACTTCCTCGGATTAGCTGGGAGAAAGTAAGCAGCCATGAATGAACAAAAAAGAAAAAAAAACTGTAAAAACATTGACGGATTCTACCAACTTAGCTGATTGTAAATGGCTGTTATTGTTCACTTTTACAATGGCCATTTCCACTATTGTTGTTCAAGTCCAGCAGTGTGGCTCAATTGCGAGTGCTTTCATGTGTGCATCAGTGTGTATATGTACAGGAATATTCTTGTTTTACTTTCTCAGTATATCCTAGTGATAGGCCACAGGGGTGTGCATCTCAGCAGGTAAAGGTGTCTGATGCCGAATACTGTGACCTGAGTTCAATCCCAAGCCCACAAGGTGGAAAGAAAGAACCTTCTCATTCAGGTTGTCCTCTGACCTCCATATGCACGCAAAGCACACATGAATAAATGTGACAAAAAAAATTAGTCAACTTCTACTTACATGGCCATCTACATATACAAAACCATGATAGGAACTGCTTTTTAAAATTAGGTCACTGTATCCTGATAGATGTCAAGGATTAATCAGAAAAGCATACTTCATATTAAACTGTAGCAAAAATGTATAAACATGTTTATGTATGATACAAAATTTCTAGACACCCAGGCCAAAAAAAATAGCTAAGACCATATACTAGCTGACAGAGAACTTTTCTTTTGCCCTTAAGGCCCATAAGGTGAATTTGAATATTTTGTGAAGGTGCATTAACTTTCTATAACAAGATTATTTATTTACAAACTAATGAGTATTTCTTTTTTCTCATCATGTCTTCAAAACTGCAGCTGTTGCAACTCCAGAAATCCTCTGCAAATTTACAGCACTACACCTGGCAGCAGGAAGGGATGCTTAACAATGGTTAACTAAAGTTGGACCATCACTGATAACCAACTTTCCATTTAAAATTTTATCTGTTCCCTTTCCTAGTTATTACAATATATAGAAGGAAATGAACTTCATGCTTTTAAGATATGTTGACCTCTACTTAGGGATTCAACTCTGTAGAGTGATACATTTGCATTCCTCATGGTCGGGGAGTTCTCTAATGACAGGATCCCCAAGGATGGGAAAAGCAGACTATCTGCTTCACAGAAGGTTAGGGCTTATCCATGAACGTAGATCGGAGCATGGAGCACTGTCAATAAGAAGTGATGAGGAGTTCAAGAAACACAAAGTTTGGAAGGTCATAAGCCTTAGTGGCCTAAATTGAAGGTGCAACATGTGAGCACAAGAGCAAGTTTATCTAGGTGCTAACCTGCTATGTACAGACCCTTGCCGGACTCACCACATACGTGAGTATACTGGACCTGAAAGTAGTGACAGGTCCCAGAGCACGGGATTCATGAGTTATAGTGTCTGCTCATCACCAAGAATTATGAGGCCTCAGGCTAGTGAGAAACTCACCTACTTCCTTACCTATAAAATGAAAGATTTGGACTAGCTGAACTCTAGGGTAGAATAGGAGTTGAGCTGGAATCCGTAGACTGATAGACAGTCCAGGGAAGGAACAGAAACGCTCTGGCAGCAGACTCCCAGGATGACCACAATGGTAGTTCACTTCTTATCTCTTCTTCCTGAAGACAAAGGAACATCAGAATTCCGTTCCTGCCAGGGGGCATTCAAAGCTAAACATATACAGGCCAGTCTTGAATTTGGAAACATGGACCTAAGAACAGACCAGTCCCAAAGGGAAAGTAGGAATGGCCTGCCCCTCCCCCAACCTAATTAAACTGACCTAAAGGGAAGAAGAAAGAGAGACTCCATCCAGCCTTGGGTCCCTCCCCACCAAGGGGAAGCATTCACCTCTGCTGCTTCCAGTTCTCTTAAACTAACTTTGGCTTCAGCTTTACACTGCTTTGCTCACACCCTAAAATACACTTTAAAAATAAAACTTTGTTCTTTTATATCTTCAATCTATCTGGCACAGAAAAAAGGACTTGATTCTAGGCTCCTATATGACATCAGGGTCATTCATAACTATATAAGTCTAATTCTATGAAAGTCTAATTAATGATGAAAATTCCCCTCTCCCAGTATACATACTAAAGGAATATCAATGAAGAGTAATCTATGATAAACAAGACAATCATCCATTGACAAAAATTACATGAAATTTGAAATTCATCATTTCTGGACACATTAGATATAATAATGCTTTTCTTAATGGGCCTTATAACACATCTTTTCCTTGTAAGATAGGATGATATGCTGCCTGTGGATATTAAGGGAAAGAATCCTAATCAAAATAAACTGTAATGTAGAGAATTTGACTCTCTGACCTGAAACAATACAGAAAGACAGTATCAAAGAAAAGAAATCCATGAAACAAGGATTTCAGAAATGTGAATAACAGATGGAGAAAAAAAAGTCTGTTAATGTAAAATTTCAAAATTTAGTCAAAGTGTAGATAACATGGAAGTGGTAGAAATTTATGTAATTAAATATCCTTTCGGAACTCTGAAAAATCACTGAGTTATGCTTATGATCAAATATCATTCTCTTTTGGACCCGTTCAAGATCTAAGATAGCACAAGGTTTCAGTGATTTGTAAAATTTCCATGAATCTCAATGAAATTGATACATGGGATCCAAATGCCTTACTTGCTGTTTTCTCCTATATGCCAACTGGATAGAGTGTTCTTAAGAATTGTTTGTTTTATTTTTGCTTTCTGACAAAAAAAAGCACATTGAAGCAGGAAAAGGGAGGATTTTAGAAGCCAGTGTAGTCACACTTGGGTAAAATGGAGTCTCCCCAATTTTCCCCATCTCTCCTCCTCATTCTGGTAATCATCAACTGCCCACTCACTCCTCCACTGGATCCTTTTCTACAGAAATCGCTCTCTGCTGACATAGACTTCCAGGCTTATTCAGAAAGGAGAACTACATTTGCCTAATTGTTTTATAGAAGACATGCCTATGCTTTTTTTTTTTTTTTTGGCTGCATACATTTGAAAAATCCTAGTAACCTATGTAAACTGGTCTATTTGTAGATGACTGAATGAAGAACAAAGAAGTTGTAAAAGCATCCAAACCATGTTACACATAAATTAGCTCAGAATAAGAGGCTTGGAAATAGTAAACTACCAAAGTCAAAGCATGCATTAAAAAGCAACTATCACCCCCTCTCCTTATTCATGATAAACAAATCAACAAGACAATCATGATGTCATGACAAACATGACAATCAAGACTTATGATCATACTGGCATACAGCACTGAGTTTCATTGTTACATAATTTGTAATTAAGAAATTTCCATAAGAAAATATGTCTCTCCTTTTCCAACAAAGATCCAATTTGCTTGGCACCACACCCTTTGGTGTTACTTGTGTGTGATAGATGTGTCATTAACTAAGGGTCTCACTTATGAATGTCATCACACTCTGTGCTTCATATCATATCCATCAGAATTAAACTTCAGAAGCCAGTCCTGTAATTGAACTCGAGACATGGATATGGAGAGCAGTCAAAAGCTAATACCTTAGGGAACTAAAACCTTACGCCTTTTGATCAGTCCAGACAAGTCCTGCTAGGAGCAATTAAATTAAGAAATGAAGCTCTCCTATCTGCAACATCCTAGTCTTTCTTTCCTAGACCTTTGACAGTTCATCTGCATTCGCTTGTCTGTTCTAATCAAGTACCTACAGGCCAGGAGAAGTATCTATGGAGTAATCATATTGATAATGCTATCACTCATGTCACATTCCCTAGCTAAAATGACTTCCTATATTAAAATGTAGAATAATTTATGCTTTTATAACAAGCTATGAATTAATGAGCTCGATTTATCTTAACCCATCTTACATCATCACTACCTCTATGTTACACACAGAAACAGGCCTAGAGATGGCAAGGGAATGTGTTCAAGACTATCACATAGGTTCAAGTCTTAGACTGAGACCCACTTTTGGTTTTCAAAAAGAGTTTTAAATAAGCCGTCTTTGCAGCATGAAATGTCTTTCCCATACCCAAGTATGAGATGATGCTGTGGTTGTCTTTATTATATAGAATGGCAAGAGAAGTCAAGGAACTGATCAAACTCAAATACCTAATGGAACGATCAAAAGTCCTAAATTCTTACCTTGTATTTTTCTTTTTTTTTTTACTGTTTAGAGGAATAAGTATGAAATTGAAAAAGGTAAAGCTTACTTTAAAAAGAGTCTCCTTTCTATTTTATTTGGTGTTTACAGATGAACTAAAAACATTTTTAAATGATCAGTTGACAATTTGACGCTACATTCAAAGATACTGCCTGTGTTCTCATGGACAATCTATGAAGCAGATAGGGAGCAAGCAGAAGATCTAACTATAAAGGGGTCAGCATTTGTGGAGGCCTGATATTGGAAGGTGGCTGGAATACAGAATGATCATACATGGAGTCTGGCAGATGTATACAGGTCCCAAAGTAAACACTTGGATAATCATGTGATAAGGGATGTAAATTCTTCAATTCTTAACAGAAAAACCAGACAGTTTGCATGGAAGTTTCTATTTTGATACTGATTAAAAACACTGCAAATCAATTCTGTTAGTATTATTCGTTTATGCATTTACTTTTTAAAAAGAGAGTTCTGCTATATATAGTCTTGGTAACCTGGAACTCACTATGTAGACCAGGCTGCCTTTGAACTTGTGGTGGTCCTCCTGCCTCTGGCATCCAAAGCTAAGATTACAGGTGAACACTACCATACCTGGCCTGTGAATAGGTTTTTTTAAGAGGAATAAGTCTACCAACATATAGCTAATGAAAGAGAAAGCAGGAGAAATATAATTTTGGAAGCCATGAAAATTAACTGAGTAGTAACTGACTTTTCAGTCTCTAGAAAGTTGAACCCTTCAGCTATTTATTGCAAGGCTGAGAAATAACCTACAGAGTTTGTGACTGATGGCTAAGAACCCTGGCTGTCATTCCTCACTTCACACCCCATGTTATGGACAACGGCTGGTCCTATGGTATGCCCCACAATTGACAGGCCCAAATGTGCCAGTTAAGCTTCCCCCAGAACATTGTTTTTAGTTAAGACTGGTATTTATATTGAAAATATTTTATTTTTTTACTGTAGAAAGAAAGACCGAGAGGGAAAGACAGAAAGAAAGAAGGGATATATGTCATATGGGTAAATGTCAGAGGACAACTTTTGGAAGTTAGTTCTTACTTCCACCACACAAACTTCCAGGAATTGAACTCTATTTGCCAAGTTTGTGAGTAGCACTTTACCAGCCAAGCTATCTTGCCAGCTTCTCTCCTGTATATGGACAAGATAGAGGCCAAAACTGACTAGGAAGCAGTAAAAACTATACAAGAAAGTTAAAAAAGTTATTACAATCTTCAAAGATTTAAAGATAATAAAATATTACAACTATTAAATAAGAAATAGATACTGCAATATTTTTAGTATTACTATAAATTCCTCCTACTTAAAAGTATTCAGAGTAAAGTAAACAGATATTGAAATATTGTAGTTTTTGAAAGAAACTTCGTGTGAAAGTTTACAATACAACATACTAAAAAGAAAAAAAATCCCCCAGAAAGCAAAGCAAGAAAATGAAGGCATAGAAAACGAAGATAATAATAAAAAATAAGGGAGACACGGACTGCTCCAGGAAGTTCAATGTCTGAATAATAAGAGTTCCAGAAAGAAAAAAAAAAAAAAAGCAGAAAATAGAAGGGGGAAATTTATCAAAGAAACAATTCAAGAAAATTTCCTAGAAAGAAAGGAATCACTTTCCAAAATAAAAGGGCCTATTGAGTTCCAAGACAATGGAGAGAAGAAACCTTATTGAGAATTTTCATTATGAAATCACAGTACCTTATGAAATAGAGGATGTTCTAAATCTTATAAAGAGGAAAGACAAGATTCTGACTGGAATCAGGTGTCTGAATGGTTTAAACTGTTTAATGGCAACATTAGATGATCAAAAATAGTAGAAGGGAATTATTGCCCATCTAGAGCTCCATCTCAGCCAAACTCATCAAGCCAGGGTAAACATTGCTGTTTTCAGGAAACGTTACACACACACACACACACACACACACACACACACACACACACACACACGTCCACTTCTGAGGAAGCTATCAGAAAATTTGTTCCATAAACTTCAGTCATGAGGCTGTGTGGAGCGGCACCCTGACGGCTCCTTGCCCTGGTCTGTTGGGAGGATGTCAGCTCCTGCCCCAGGATACTAATGGCAGCTAAGCCATTGAGAGAACTAGAGGCAGCTGTGGAGACAGAGGTTCCCATCTTCCTCACCTTTGCAGGCCGAGAAGGTCGGGAGGGCAGCCTGAGCATCAGTGAGTTTAAGGAACTGGCTACCCAGCAGCTACTTCATCTGCTTGAGGATGTGGGCTCCCTGGATGAGAAGATGAAGGCCTGGGTGTGAAGCAGGGCTCAGAGCTCAAGTTCAATGAGTACTGGAGGCTGACTAGGGAACTGGTCAAGGACATCAGGAAGAAGTAAAACCTGCTGGACAAGGTTGGAGGTTGCCCTGGCAACAGGGCAAGGCTGGACAGGGCCAGGCAGAACTCTACTGCCCCCAGATAAGTTTCTTCTTTAGAAAGAGAGAGAGACAGAGAGACAGAGAGAGACAAAGGGAGGGAAGAAGGAAGGGAGGGAGGGAGGGAGAGAGGGAGGGAGGGAGGGAGGAAGGAAGGAAGGAAGGAAGGAAGGAAGGAAGGAAGGAAGGAAGGAAGGAAGGAAGGAAGGAAGGAAGGAAAGAAGGAAGGAGAGGAGGAGGAGAAGGGAGGAGGGAGGGAGGGAGGGAGGGAGGGGGAGGAAGAGAAACAGAAAGAGAAAGAAAGAAAGAAAGAAAGAAAGAAAGAAAAGAAAGAAAAGAAAGAAAGAAGAAAGAAAGAGAAAGAAGAGAAAAAAAGAGAAAGAAAGAAGAAAGAAAGAAAGAAAGAAAGAAAGAAAGAAGAAAGAAAGAAGAAGGAAGGAAGGAAGGAAGGAAGGAAGAAGGAAGAAGGGAAGAAAAAAGAAAGAAAAAGAAAGAAAGAAAGAAAAAAGAAAAGAAAGAAAGAAAGAAAGAAAGAAAGAAAGAAAGAAAGAAAGAAAGAAAGAAAGAAAGAAAGAAAGAAAGACGGGATTCAGGAAAAGGGGTTCTTATGTAAGAAAAAAAAATGAAGGGAACAGGAGAGGCCAAGATTATAGCACAAAGGACATCAGCCAAGGACTAAGAGTAGGGTAGATCGACAGAACCACTGGTGGTTAAAGCATGCTGGGAAGATTTGCAAAATGGAAGTGAAGACATACTAATCAAATCTAGAAAGTTGTTTTGATAACTCACCCACAGTGAGCATTATACCACACTCAGGAATTTACTTCAATGGCAGATAACCAGTGTATTCACCCATGAATATAAAGTATACTTAGTTCTCACGCTATAGTCCCAGCAGAGAATATACTCATACACTGATGTGAAAGGCTAAATATGGTCTATGTTTTTATTGTTAGGAAATGTTAGCACAGTGAAAAAAATCCCCCACCATGGGGCAGAGTCCACTTGAAATTTCCACTGGTTATTGGAGGCAAAGCCTGCACAGCTCATTTATCTTACCATGATGTTGGGGGAGAGGGAGTTAGGGAATGATGAAGCTGTCCCCATTCAAAGTACAAGCATGGAGTCAGCCTCTTCGTTAAAAAAACTGAGTACTAGAAGGAAAAAGTATTCAAATCATGGTGTGTTTTATAACTCAGAGGAAAATAAAATCTACAAAGCCATGTCAGGGTGAACATGAGAACAGGTTGGCATAGGTAAGTTGTGCTCATATTGAGGAGATGAGAACGGGAGATGTGCATGTGTCTGGGTACCAGTTTGCTGAAAGCTGAGTCAGATCTTCGTTTCTAAAGTTGAAAGTCTCTGGCTTTGAAAACTAGCAATATGAGCACATTTGGTTATAATACAGAAATATTGTGAAGGAATTAGATAGTTGGAAGTTGTTCTCTAAGGAGCCAAGTGATAAGAAATGATAGAGATGTGAGAACCTCTACAGTGGAGGATTACTAATGCAAGCATGTGTGTGTGTATGTGTGTGTGTGTGTGTGTGTGTGTGTGTGTGTGTGTGTGTGTGTGTGTTTCTAAGTGACATGATACCAAAGGCACTGAGAAACTGCTTACCACCTTGGAACTCCATACAATGAGGCTCCGTATTTGATAGCACATTTTTTTAAAATCTCAAATTGCTTTGTGAGGGTATTTCATCATAGAAAAAAAGAAAAAGATATAAGGCCCAGGGACTAAGTTGCATTCATACAGCTAGGACACCTGACTACCTATTAGCAGTCAGCCCTGACCCTCTTTTGCTCTTTATGTTCAAGGTCACATTCCTTGAAAGTTTCCTGGGACAAACTCTTAAAACATCCCCATACATACCCTGATCTAAATGTTGGCCAATTCAGCAGTGTACAAAGCAGCCCTTGACCTCATGTGACTAGAGAAGGAGCAAGTGTAAACAAACTTTAAGATGTCTGTGCTTTCAGGACTTAAGGCAATGGACACCAAGGACCAGAGAGGGAGCTGGAAAATGGCTAGAGAGGAGCCTGGCTGTTCTTGATGAGAGGGTTTTCCTAGAAGACCTTTCAGAAAAACCTGAATTAATCCAATGTTTGGGCCATGGAAAATGTGCCAGAAGCAGAAGGAACAAGAAGTCCTTTGACCCCAAGGTGGGAATGAACTTGACACAGCAACAATTAGGCAGATAGATGGAGGAAACTGGAAGACAATGAAATCAGCTAGGGAGGCAGGAGATGTACCAGGTTTAGCCTCAGGGGTAAGATTTCAGTATTATTCCAGTTGAGAGAGGAGGCCTTTGAAGGTTCGTGGACAGAGCAGTAACAGACCCTGATTCACATTCTACCAGCCATGATAGAAGCTGGGCTTTGCCCTTTCCTCAGTTCTCTAGAGTTGTGCTGTCATGACTAGTCCAAACTGAAGTGTGCTTCAAGAGTTTAAAAGCCACACAAGGTGTCAAAGACAAGTACCAACAAAAGAACACCATCAATTCACACACATTTGTTTATAATCTCTGCATGCTCAAGTGAAGATATTTTACCGATGTTGGGTTAAGTGTGATACAAAAAAGAAATTTCACCTGTTTTATTTCATTTTTATTTAAATGTAGCTACCAGAAAATATGAAATTAAATCTATGACTCAAGTTCTATATCAATTGACCAGTGTTGCCTGGGAAAACCTCCCACAGGTTGCCAGACTGTCAGCCTCTGAAAGCTAAGAAGGCAAATAGAATAAACTGTATGAGAATGCTCAGTCTTCTTAAGGAAATACATTATGCAACAAGATAAATTACTGAGATGATAGTCATCAACAAAAAATGCACTGGTTCTATAGCTGCCAAAAATAATGCTAGAGTCTGAGTTGCGGTTTTATGTTTTCCTACTGAGATGATGACTTTTTGAAAAGTCATCCTTAATGTGATGTCCCTCCCCACCCGCTCTTCCTCCTCCTCATGCCCCAAACAGCACTCTTTTGACATACCTAGTTTAGGTTAAGAATGCAGCACACCTGTACTTACAGGTTGTATGTGGTGGTTGGACTTGGCCCAGGACTTCATGAGCACCAGGCAAGAACTCTGCCAACTGAGCTACATCCCAAGCCCCTCAATGGTTTTCATCATAAACATAAGTAAAAAAATACCCTGCAAAAAAAAAAAGAGTATTTTTTTACTTATGTTTATGATGATGTAACTCAGTTGGCAGAGTTCTTGCCTGGTGCTCATGAAGTCCTGGGCCAAGTCCAACCACCATATACAACCTGTAAGTACTGCATTCTTAACCTAAAAAAAAAAGAATGCAGCATACTAGTCATGAAGTTTTTATCCCTGAAAAGTGGTTGGCCCAATGTAGTTTGAACCTCAAATATTTAACATGATATTGTAATTATCTGATCTACTCAAGCAAGCAGATTCCAAATGTCAGAATCATATCTGTAATCATAATTACAGAATGCTGTTGGTTCTTATATTCAATCCTAAATGTGGCTGATTAAAATGTATTTATATATTTTTAAAGTTGTACACATGTTTTAATCTAGAAATTTGTTTTGCTTTGGGATTTATAGCTATGTAAAATTCTCATGATGTTGGAAATTCACATTTTATTTATTTATAATTGCATTCAAAAATAAGATGATGGACTTGTAGGGGGGTGACATGGATTTGTTACTGTAATCCTGTTCCTTGCATAGCAAAAGGAAAGAGATGCATCAGAGGAAACCACCTTCATATTCTTTTCCTACATCTCTGTATGTGCTTTCTTTTTCTCTCCTGTTAGATACATGATGGGCCTTCATGCTATTTGCAGTCACTGTCTTTGCTTTCTGAATCTTCTCTCTTGTCTCAGACCTCTCAGTTGTTCCACATGTCACTACAGCCCATCTCACTAAGCTTCCTTCATGAGCAAACATTTCTTGTCTTGAAAACAATCATACTGTACTTATGCATAAATGCACACACACACATACACATACCACTTCTTGGCTCCTCATTTCCATCTCTTCTTTGTGAAGTTGTTGTTGGTGACTTTTTTGAAAACAGTGTCCCATAAAAATTTCATGACTAGTGTGCTGCATTCTTTTTTTTTTTTTTTTTTTTTTTGCAGGGTATTTTTTTACTTATGTTTATGATGAAAACCATTGAGGGGCTTGGGATGTAACTCAGTTGGCAGAGTTCTTGCCTGGTGCTCATGAAGTCCTGGGCCAAGTCCAACCACCATATACAACCTGTAAGTACTGCATTCTTAACCTAAACTAGGTAGATCAGTGCAGCCTCCAGCCATCAACAGTCAGTTCCCTACTGAAGAGTGGGCCTTAAACCCAATAGGAAAGCAATTGGTTACCCCTATGACATCCAAGCCACTGTTACATTAATAGGTACATCTTGTCTGAGCAGTTGTTATTGTTGCTTACAAAATTAGATAGAGTATCTTTTTGTAACAGAAGGCATTTAACACACAAAATTATTACTGGCCCAAATGCAGAGAATAAGTGTTTCTGCAGACTTGGCCCTAGACAAGACATCTAAATTACCCCTATCCCAAGACTCAGGGAACATTGTGAAAAATGGAGTGTAAGAATATAAGAACCAGAGAATAGGGAAGGTAATGTCTTCTGCACATATCAGAGCTGTTTTAACCAAGAACATAGAATGGATGTGTTTAGCTCCATAGAACTGCACGAGATCTGGCCTATCAAAGCTTTATCATGGAGGGAGGAAGACTTCATCAGTTACCACATCTCCCTGAGGGACTATTGAGAGTTTATACTGGTGGTGGGAAGGGGAGGCAATCTCTCCAATGGTAAGCACACTGATATATTGTTTGTACTCCAACACGAATGCAGGCACGTGCCGATACAGGTAACCTTGAAGAAGCACAATGGACTTCACAAGCAAAAAAACATGAAAGTAGGAGGGAGACTGACTGGGAAGAAGAAGGCTTGCAATTGGAAAAGGAAGGAGATGAAATCAGGTAACATAGGGGTGAAAATGACTAAAATTCATTGAAATCATTTACAAAATAAAAAAAATTAAAACGTGTTAAATTAAATTTAACAGAAAGGAAGGGGAAAAAGATAAAATGTCGGAAATAGGAAGAGAGAAAGGGATAGCATATATTTTTGCCTCTAGCAAAATATTTAAGCGGTCCTTATTTACATATTTAATCAGTGGACACACTGTGTCTAGCATGGCTCTGTCTTGTGTCTTGGACCCTTTCCTGTGTATGCACTGCTGCTACTTTATTTCAGCATATAATTATCTTTCACCTAAATTGCTAATCTCCCAGCTGTCCTGCCTGCTCTGACTGATGTACTTGCTTAGCTCATTTTTGGAGCAGCCGAAGAGATCTTCTAAAACTGTAAATCAGCTCATATCCCTCTCCTGACTGATGGTCCCAAGCTGTCTTCTTGTGCTTGGCATGAAATCCAAGCTCCTGACCGCCAGGCGCTGCCTTCTGCTCTGCTTTGTCACTGTACCCTCTGCCTCTGCTCTGCTCACCTCAAGGCCTTTGTCTGCCTTTGAGCTTTGGACCTGGAGTAGCTCTCTCCAACATTTAAAATGCCAAGTCCTTTCAGTCCTTCAAATCTTGTTTTAAATGTCACCTCCTCGCCGCCTTGCCAAACTGCCCCTTTTGAAGCAGTCTTATTCATTTGTTTTCTACAAAGCCCTGTTTCTTTCCTATGTTTGTCACAATTATAACACCACTTTAAAATATTCTTTTCTTGTCAGAGAAGGAAGGAAGGAGAGACAAGGAAAAGAAAAGAGAGGAGAGGACAAGAGAGGAAAGGAAGAGAAGGAAAATGGTCGTTTCTGTATATTTTTACCTGACTCTCAGCTTTTGCTCTTTCTTGTCTAAATCCAAATAAAGCTGGAGTACTAGTGACATACTGTTTTAATAAAGAGTAGATGCCGTCACCCTATCTTCCTATTACTCTCTCCTCTCCCTTCCACCTATCTGTGGAATGCACGTATGACTGTACACTAGTTTCTAGAGTTTCCTAAGAACAGGCCCGAACTGGTTCAGTACTGCCCGTGGCTGGACATGGAAGTGTTCAGAAGCACCTTGTGATGTCCTATCTGAGCCCTGATCATAACAGCTAGGTCAGTAAGAATGCAGACATTAGCCTGGAGCTCAATGGTTGGGAAGAACAGGAAAAGACGAGTGCTGTACGGTGGCCCCTCCGGATGCCAGTACAATCCCTGACAGGAACGGAGACCTCGCTCGGGTCTACATCTTTTTCCATATGATTACCTACTCTATTCTTTGATCCATAGCTATGTGAGACCCAATATATGAGGGGAGAAAGTACAATAAATGGAGAAGTACACCAGTTACAACTGTTAATTTGCAACTTTTACACAACTTACTGTCACTCCTATAAGTAATGAAGTTCATCATACACTAACAGACAACAAGAAAATCCTTTTTATTTGAGTTGTTAAATAACACTTATAGGAGGCTATTGTTTTGAACTAAGCACTTATATTGGGTCTAATCAAAATGGAGTTGTTTATGATAAACCTCCTTGACAGCAGCATGTTTATTTGACCTTCTGAGAAATCACACTGAAAACTTACCAACCACATTTTCCAAAAGGTTCAGTTTTAGTGAGCAGTATAATAAAGTTCCCTTCGCCTTAATCCTTTCTCACTCCAAATGAAGTAAATCTATATTATTAGCCTGATTCTAGCCAACCAACTCTTCTTTTTTCTGTATCTTTGTTCTGTGTTTCTGTCCTTGCCTTGGAAGGAAAGTAAGTTCAAAATCATCAATCTGCTTTCTGTTTATTTATTATTCATCCATTTATTGTTTCTGCTCCTCACTGTACTTCTTGTGTGTGTTCATAACCAGTCTCCTCTCCTCCACTGCTTAGAGCTCATGCTAGTCTATGGAATGAAATGTTACTTGATCCTAGAATTAAAAAAAAAAAGCAATCAAGATTGTTAATGATTGTAATTTTGTGGTGAGGTAGAGATTAATCCCAGCCAAGTGTCTGTGGCCCACACCCAGTTTCTTTTTCTCTATCTTTTTCCTCTGCCAAGAGCTATAAGAAGCTCAAAGTGGAAAGATAAATTTCAATACATCCCCCACACTCACATACACACACACACACACACACACACACACACACACACACACACACACACGACTGTCCCTCATTTCCCTTGTCCATTGCATTGATCACAATAGTTACATATCTGTGATAGTTACATCTGTGTCCACATTGCTATCTTATTTATCAGTCCCTGATGGAACTTTTGCAAAAGATTTCGTTTCAGAAAATTTGTGCTATAAAGGAGGCAACAACAGAGAACCTACCATCTCACAGGATGCTGTAAGGGGGGAAATAGTCATGTGCCAGGATCCTAAAACAGCAGAGTATTTGGAAATCAAACACAGGAGTTTTCATCAAGGGAGGGGAAGAAAAATGAAGTTTTGGCAAGAGTAAGTGCACTTGGATGGTTTCAGATAAGCTTTTTTACACTGCCCAAAAGATCCCCTGCACTTAAAGCACAGACTGTTCTCCTTTTCTATCTCCCTGTCACTGTGTGTGTGTGTGTGTGTGTGTGTGTGTGTGTATAAAACCTTAGAAAGGTAGGCCCTATGTCTTTTCAACCCCTGCACTGTTTTGGAATAAAGTACCCTCTGGAACATCAAAAATGGAATGTAAATGATGGTAATGATGAGATAATGAATCCTTTTGCAAAATAGGTGGATTCCAATTCTCTTCTTTCCACAAAAGTGAAGGACACCAAGTGGACTCTAGAGAGGATATGTCACTAAAAACACACATAGGAATATCATACCAGTTTTTAAATGGATAATGGTACATATACCCAATGGAATACTATTCAGCTATCAAGAAACATGAATTAATGAAATTTGTTGGTAAATGGATGGAGTTGGAAAAATTAAACTGAGCCAAGTATCCCAAACATAGAAAGACAGACACATGTTCTCCCTTATAAGTGGATCATAGCATTAAACTTTCAAAACGATATAATCAAGCAGAAACTTTTGTAACACCCTCCAACTACAAAGGAAATAAGTCCCCACCTGTGGGTTTACTCATTGAAGGTCCACTTATACTATCATAGATGCTTTGTTTCTTATTTCTCATTATTTCAAGCACCGCGAAGGGAGCCCTGGGCTCTACATATGCATATAGATATAAGGTCAGAAGGGATAGAGACAGAGGTGTGAAGGGGAGGGTGGGAGAGAAGGGGGGCAGGAGGGAAGGAGAGGAGGCATGGACAGAAACTCAGTTACATATACATAAAAATTTCTAATAAAAAGAAAAATTTGAAAAAAATATCATGTTATTTATGGTACAGTACTGAAGAAAATTTCAAAGAACGATTTCCATGCACATATTAAAAGAAAGCAAAACACACTCCATCGTTGCAGGTGACTTACTTAGTTCATTTCTCAGCATCTTGTACCCACCATCATATCACCGATGCTGCATCCTGATAGTTTGCCTGGGAGACATGGGGCGGTAGGAGACTGTGCCCATCTCAGTAAGAAATAGGATTCCAGTCTAATCTTACATTTTATGTTTAGAAATTAGCCATCAACATCTGCAAGGTATGCTATTATGAGAAACTGTATAGAATTTTTAATATAATCTCATGATCATAGGAATTTAAAAAATATTTCCATTTGTACATGCCTTACAAAATGCTCTGAAATATAAAAATATAGTAGGAAGTAGTATTGGAATATAATATCAAGGAAGAAAATTTCCTCCTACAGATAAAGAAGTATTTGTATATACTCTTAAGCCATAAAACGTGTAATATGTAACCACAGCCAGTAATACTATATTATGTACAGATAATTTGTGAAGAGAGTGCATTTTAGGTGCCCTTATGACATATATAAAGTAATTATATGAAGGGATGAATATATTCATTTGTTATATAATAAGAAAATATTTTGGGGTACCAAATTGTTATTTTATTCATGTTTTATTATACAGCAATCATCTAATAATGTGATAGTTTATTCCAAAATGTTATTTATAAGCACTAGAAATTAAACATTTATAATAAAGTATAATACAAGTACAATTTTTGCCATTTTAATAAAAATTAGGCATACAATTTAAAATATAAGGAAGAGATTACTGCTTCTGAAAATTTCAGAACATGTGTATAAAAGCATTTGGAGACAGTACAAAGTGAAAATTGTGCTGGAAAAGCAAACAAGGATCAGGCCCTCTGTTAAGACTGTGGAACAATGCAGTATAGTGACAAAGAGCCTGTCCACTCACATTTGCTTTTGTGTCCTTTATCAAAGAGAAGATCTTCTACTAAGGATGATTGAATAGACATTGGTAAAGGGAAAGAGTGGCTGGAGATGGAAAAAGAAATTGTAACGGTCACTTCCCTTGGGAGCCAGTCAGCACAGCAAGGATCAAAGTCAGTCAGGATTGACTGAGAATTCTGGCTCTGCCTGTTATTATCAGTGTGGCCAGAGCAAGATGCTAGACTCAGTGCATCTATATTTTGGGGATAATGTGACTTACCACATAGAGCCAAATAATGGAAATGATGGGCTTTGCGTAGTCAAGCACACAAAACATAAATATATTAAACAAAATATACAAACATAAATACATTATAATTATGCAGCCATTTCCCTGGAGCAATTTATCCTCCTTGAGTTTTCCTTTTCTCCCGTGAAACAGAAATGTGAACCTCTACATCCCAGAATTGCTATGAACACTAAGTTGATAATAGTACTCAAAACACAATGAAGACATCCACTGACAATGAGTTCTTTCCCTAGCCCCTTCTTTCTATATCTTCCTGTCAATTATGGATAATTCTATGGTATCCTGATGGAGCACAATGAAAGAGTCTTGTTCCAAACACATACTTAAAGATATTACTTTTATTAAGTCTACTAGTAAAGACTAAACATGACTTTTTGTTGTAATAAAAAGACACCAGTTTTATAATTAACTCTACCCTTATGGGTTTTTTTTGCATTATGAGCAAATTATGACAAAATTATTTTTTCAAAAGTATGGAAAATGAATTGATGAAGATGTAAGAGGACCTGCTTATGAAGACAATTATTTTTTCCTCTTATGAGTGAAAACATGAAGCATTTAGCAATCTTTGGGAGTAAATGCTGTGATTCATTCATCTTAGATAATATGAAGGTTGCCTTCTCTTAGCAGCTGTGTGTTTAAAACAAACCATGGTTCTAGATGCCCAGGAGGGAGCTAGGGAGCCAAACTTCCCTGAGCAGGCATTGAATATTTTTAAGGACATTTCATCATTTTAATCTGTGAGTTAATTGTCATTCATTACTTTTTAGAAATAGGCAAGTTACTGTCCGGAGTTAAGGAGAGGGGTATAGTGATTTTCAATAATCAGGAGGGATAATGAGGCCTTATCCCAACCATGATCCCAGCAGGAAACAAAATGGCACCCCAAAGGGGTAAAGAAGTATTTCTGAGGCTGGCCAATGGCCGCTTGGACATCTGTTGTGTGGTAGCTCTACTTGAACAGTCTATGATAAAATACAAACAGAGGGAGGATTGTAGACAAGAGAGAAGAACTTAGAAAGGCGAGTGCAGGAGTCAAGGAGACATCGTAAGGAAGGATGAAGTCTCCCCTCACCACTGACATCCACCTCCCACCCACTCCAGGACCAGTGACAAAGGGAAGTTCAATCAGGGCCAGGACAGAAGAGGCAAGTAGAAGGGGGTGACTCTAGAATTTGGCCTGTAGTGGAGCAATGCAGCCCTGGGCCTTATTCCTCCAATCTAGTTCACATCGAAACAAGCAGGGAGAGGTGCTGGCTAAAGACATTGAAATACAGAAAGCATTTGCTTTTTTCTGTAGTCTCTCCTTTTCTCTCTCTCTCTCTTCCTTTCTCAGTATTCCTAGTCAATGTCATTTGAGAAAGTGAGGCAGGATTAGAGCAGCTATGCTGGGATGGATCTCTAAGGTCTCTAAGGTCTTTGAAGGGCTTGGAATTTCTGAAGGCTGTTCCCCACTCCTGGGATCTCCCTGAAGAAACACCCCAGCCGAGGAACTGACTCCAATTCTCCCAGAGATAAGATGGCCGACTTCCGTAGGAAAGGATTATGGAGATGAGCCCTCCATATCCAACAAACATCTTGGTCTCTAGCCCCATGTGGGCCCAGGAGCAACTGGGTTGGGCCCCAATGGGAGCTAACAATGAGAAAAAGCCAGTTTTCCCGGGCTTGTCTAGGTGTATAGATATGCCTGGCCTTGGCAGCCATCTTTGGCACCCTAGCCCCTCATGCACTTGGAAGGCCATGAGTTCTGTTCTTTGCCTGTTTCTCAAGGATTCCATGAGTTCTTTCTAGCTGCCAGCTTCTCATGAGTTCTCCATGGCACCCTCGCCATTCATGGCATTAGTGCCATGAGTCTGTTTCTTGCCTGTTTCTCAAGGATTCCATGAGAAGCCTGGAGTCCATGAGTTCTCCAGTGCTCTAGCCCTTCATGGCACTTGGAGTGCCATGAGTCCATCTCTTGTTCCTTGCCGTTCATGGGTTCCATGCCCAGATTCCATGAGTTCTCCCAGGCACCTGACCCTCATAGGACTGAGAGTGCCACAAGTCTGTTTCTAGCTCCATGAGTTCTCCAGTGCACCCTAGCTCCTCATGACATTCCACGTCTGGAGTCCATGAGTTCCAGCCTTTCTCTCCTCTAATAAACTCTACCTTAATCCTCTATACGTGTTCTGGTTTCAATCTTCCACTCCGGAACACAAGAACCCTACAATATTGGGACAGTCGCTCCTGTAATATTTAACCCCTGAACAGGGATCCTGTAACATTTGGCCACGCAGATGGGACTATCCTGTAAGATTTGCTAACCCAGAAGGGACATTTGACAGAGAAAAGACAAAGATTGTCCTGCATCATTTGGTAACCACAAAGGGATCATGAAGGGACTGTCCTGCAACATAAGGAAAAATTCAAAATTTAAATTATTAGCAAAAATCTTTCATCTTGACATCAAGCAATGCCAGCTTTAAAAGCACTGGAAGAGATCCAACTCTTTGCAGAGTCTTCGAAATTACATGGTGCACTTTCCACAGATTCTAATACAATGTACACAAATATGTTTTCTTTTTATGGAATAATGGAAATCCTACACAAAGCTTATCCAATGACTATGTTTCACTTATGTACACATACACTTCATATCAGCACTGAATTTTTTCACTTACTGGTAAGAAAGAAAGGACAGGACAGAAAGGAAAAGGAACTTTGACTAGCCCTGGACTTCCCTTTCTTTCTATGGTGTCATTCTTAGTGGAAGCAGATGGTCAATACTAGGAAGTCAACTTCAGTAGGGAAGGATATGGTTAGAGTTCCTTCATTGTGGGTGTTTCTTGGAATAATATTACTTAAAAAAAAAAAAAGCTTAAACCAATTTGAAGCAAATTTTGTTTGAAATGGGAAGCAGAGCTTTAACTGTGATAGGCTCAGTTTACACTGGTCTTAGGTCTTCTTAACAATGACATTCTTTGTGCATTCTATTGTTATGGGGAATTGTAAATGTTACATTTAAATGAGGAAGTAACTTCTATTCACATCCATATATCACTTCTAAAGCACACCTTCAAGTGCTATTAACAGCTTCAAATCTGAAACAGTAAAGTATTGGACCAAAAGCAGGGCTCTTTCAGGATGATGCCTTCTGACTGCGTAGGAAACAACTGAGAGGAAGCTTTTTCCAGCTGATGATCCCCACACTGGTGATAAGGGTTTCAGACACATAGCCCCAGCATCTTGGGGGACTGTCTAGGGAAGAGAAAGGCAGAGACTGCATGGAGAGGGCAAACCAAACATCCAGGTAGGCCCCAAATCTCTTTCCAAAAAGCTCCATATCTTTGCAATTCTGCTGGATGGCAAGAGTCAGGCACTCCACAGGGATGGCTCCAAATGTTTTGTAGGACCTAGAATTTACACAGTTTTTGAGTTCTCCTCCAATAAAATTAATTAGTAAAGCAAATGATGATTATAAATTAAGTACAAAACTGTACATTAAGTTAGTGTCATAGTTAGGCACAGGTGTCAATTTGATGGTTAAGGGTTTGAGCTCTGGGCACATTTGTGGAGAATTAGTGGTTGGGTTAAGCCCAGAGCAAACCTGCAGGAGATTGTCTAGCTGAGGGGAAGGCCCAGCCTATGGTGGGTGGGATTAGGCCCCGAACAGGTAAATAAAATACTGAGAGCTGATTGAGGAAGGCAGCATTCTTCTGTACACTTGGCCACACAGGCTGGTCTGGCAAGTAAGGATTGTCCGTCTCTCAGCTGTTGTGGAGATGTGTGGCCAGGTCCCTTGCCCTGGCAGTGGTGTGAGCTCTCCCATCAAGCTTGGACTGAGAACTGTAACGGGTAATCGTAAGAGAAAATAAACTCCTTGTTCCCTTAAGCTGTTTGATGGTCATTTATCAGCAACCATGCAGGCGGATGCAACAGTTAGAATGAGCAAGGGAATAAGTCAACCCCTTTCTTCTGAAGACTGCAAGGTATTTTCTACAGAGCCCATACAGATCCACTTCCTAATTGCATGCTGGCTTTTCCTTCCAACCCAAAACCTTCCAGAACTCCAACAACTACCACCTCTCACAGAAGCCAGGGAACTTAGGAGTCCCCAAGCTGAAACCCATTTGAACTTTATGACACATTCCTCTGCAGACCCCCAAACTAATATTATAGAACTAAGTAACCATAGAACCGCAGGCATTTTTTTGCAGCTATGATCTACCTGCTTTCCTACAACACACGAAGTTGCAATGATCTCATGCTTTTCACTGTGGTTAGGAAATTCCACTGGACTTCAGACACATTCTTTAGGAATAGGGAGGCAACCGGCAGTCAATCACCTCTCTGCACACTTAAGTTCTTGTCTATTCTTTGCATTGCTTTTCTGCTGGGCTGCAATAAGTCAAGTGGAAAGAAACCTTAGAAGTCATTGTACTCCCTGACCTTCAAACCTAGCCAGATTTGCCTTGGTTTAATCAACGAATTTCCTTTAGACATAAAACATTATTACTCTTACTTCATAATAGTCAAATTGCAGTGGGGGTGGGAGCAAGAATTTAAGTTCAGGGGGGAGAAAAAGGACAAGTCAGTTAAATGGAGGATTATCCTTGATGGGGCTTCATGGAGTTGCATAAACCAGAGCCAGACCTGTAAGTAGACAGGAGAGGGTAAATATGCTAGTTTGATACGTATGTCAACTTGACAATTGAAGGCTGAGTTCTGGGTACATCTGGGAGGAATTAGTATTTAAGGCAAACCTTAAGCAAGCCTGCAGTAGAGTACCTAATTGATGTGGGAAGATCCAGCCCACAGTGGTGGAGCTATTTCCTAGACAGATGGAAAAGATGGAGGGAGCTGATCAGTAGTTTGCCCTTCTTCAGTATACTTTGGCAGATTTGGTTAATACAAAAGTTTTGTTCTAAATAAGATAGGAAAGACTAGCACTTAAGTGCATGGGTTTAATTCTTGAACCTAGTCCTTATGTTGAGGGACTGATCTATCCCACTGTTGTAGGGCTTTTGTGTTCAGAGTTGGACATTGAAACAAGAACACGGGTAAAGTTTATAAGAGAAGCGAAAGAATGGAACTCATGGACTCCAAACTTGGAATGCCATGAGGGGCAGGCACCCCAGAGAACTCATGAATTCCAGGCATGGAATCCATTAGGAGCAAGAAGCTAGAAATAACTCAAGACCCCACATGTGGATTGCCTTGAGGGGCAGGCACCAAAGATGAGTACTAAGGTCAGATATAAGGTCAGATATATTTATACGTTTGGTAAGGGGGGGAGGAGAAAGAGGAGAAGGGGGAGAGAATGGCTTTTCCCCATTGGTTAGGCAAGCCTGGGAAGAATGGTTTTTCCTCATTGGTTAGCTCACATTGGGGCTTAAGCCAGTTGATCCTGTGCCCACCTACAATCCTTTCACAAGCAAAGGATTAGGGAAATTTGCAAAGGGTTGTTCCTTCAAGGTAATCTCAGCAGTGGGTGTGACCTTCCAAGACCTTCAGAGACCTTCCCAGCATGGCTGCTATAAATTTGCCTTTCAAGGAACTTGATCAAAAAACTCATTTTCTCTATGCCTCAGTTCCTGCATCTGTGAAATTGAGGTGTGGTATATATTATGTCACACCATATCATACCTTGCTGCTATGTTACATTATGTATATAAGTGGAGTTTGCTTCATATTGTGTGAGTGTTATAAAGTTAATATTTATGAATTACTTATAGTACTTGTTATACAATTAGTACATGATAAAAGTAAGAAATTATTATGAGAATGACTCCAAATATAATTTTATATGTACATTTGGAAAATATTTAAACTATGCAATTAAAAATTACAATACATAAAGACTCTGATCAATTTGTTCTTATTGCACAGTTTTACAAAATTATCAGTTTGAATACATGTGAATTTTCATTTTTTAAGCTCTAGCTAAAGAGCACAAAAGCTAAAGTATTGTGAACACTTTTTTAAAACAAAACAGACATTTCTGAACTTTTCTTATCAAGAACCAGAAATTTACTTTCCCTTTTTAGCCCTTGCAGATGAGTTGACCAACTCTACTATCTCCAAATAATAGGGAAACACTTAGTTTTCTTTAGACATAGTCAATTTATATAATGGAACAAGGAGATGATTTGGAATTTCAGACCCTAATGAGCAAAAAGTTAGATGTGTTCATTCTTTATTAGTAGTTTCTTCAAATTGGATTCTTGCTGACTTCAGATCCTGATCCCAGGCAGAAATGGCCATAGTCTGTACTTCCAGCCCTGGAAAGTGGAGCTTGGGAAACTCCAGAGCAAAGTAATGAGGAGGAAGGAGCAATCCAGGGTAATTTCTGAAGTCACCCTCGGGACTCTACAGGCACACACAGTGCCCTCTGATACACACACAATAAAATAAAATAATACAGTTTAGAAAAGATGAGGAGACTTGGTCATCAGTCTTGTTAGCTTCTAAAGGTCAAGGTCGAATGCTCTTACAACCTCTCCTACCCTCCCCTCCCCTGCCCCTCTACTTCTTCTAAGTGTTTCTCTACTCAAAGATAGGGGGAAGGACAGGAGGAGACTCCAGAAATACACAAAAGAATTTGCCCAAATAACTTTCTTTGAACAATCTATTGTCTGTCCACCATTCAATAGCTGGCAGACTGGCTTATCTGCTAGAGCCACAGTCCTGAATTAATCCCATTCACATCTTCCAAGAACTCTTAACCACATCTGTTAGAGAAAACTCACACTTAATTAATCAACTGGAGTTATCTAATGTTGGTTAAAGTCTGGCAATGGTAGACGCTCAATAAATGTTTGTTGAATGAATTAGGAAGTGCTATAATTTAAAATGCTTGACAAGATTCCACTTTCAAGGCAGTTAAAAGTCAAAACAATGGCCAAACAACCTAGTTGCTAGGGAGATACAATTTATAAAGGCAACTTATAAAGACAATTTATAAAAACAAGAATTAGAGC
Source organism: Typhlomys cinereus (assembly GCA_023101885.1). Lineage (NCBI taxonomy): Eukaryota > Metazoa > Chordata > Mammalia > Rodentia > Platacanthomyidae > Typhlomys > Typhlomys cinereus. Next base: position 2,779,944 of record JALPQD010000050.1, on the reverse strand, counting down.
CATGTGGTAAATGTTCTTTTAGCAGAATCCATAATTATGGTGGCTTTCCTACATAAATGCTTACTTTAATACTTTTACATGCTAAAAAGATACAGAAGCACAAGGATGGTGTGAAACTCCTTGTAACATATTATATATAACCTACCACAAAATGAAAAATAAACATCATTTCATAATGCCCACCAGGGACAACAAAGGTAGTGTGAAGCTTCATGTATCTGCTGGACACTAATGAAATGAACCAGAGTGCCATCCACCAATGAAGAATTTGGGAAATGCTGGCTAGAAGTCAGGAATGGGTTGGAAAAGGAAAAGAGTTTGTTTTTTTTTTTTTTTTCTTAAGTCTGTTAGCAGTTTTCTTTTGCCATCTGTCTCTCTTCAACCTTTGTCCCAATATTTTGCAACTGTTTGTCAGTAGTATTTTCTTTTCATTTTCCATCTCTTCATTTGGGTTCAATTTGCAAAATATGTAATTCATTCCTTGACAGTGTATAACTCCATGTCTCTAGTACACTCACAAGAAAAATGTCACCATAATTTATTTTGAGAATACTTTTATTTTCCCTAAAAAAAAAAAAAGCAAAAAAAGTCACTGCCCATTTCACCCCTCCTGGGGACAATCATTAATTTGTTTTCTAACTAGGTAACTTTCTGTATTTTCAACATTTTCATACATGCAGAATAATACAAATATACTCTTTTGTGACTGAGTTCTTTTGCCTGACAAAATATTTTCAAGGCTCATCCATTTTTCTTTTTAAAAATATTTTATTTATGAGAGAGAGAGACAGAGAGAGAGAGAAAGAGAGAGAGATGAATGCCATAGTTTAAGGGTTGAAGTTAGAGGATGACTTTTAGAGTCAGTTTTCTCTGAGTTTCTGGAAATCAAACTCTGGTTACCAGGTTTGAGAACAGCACGTAATCCACAGAGCTATTTTAAGTATCCAGTTCCTTTTCAGGTATCCACAGAGCTGTTTCAGGTACTCAGTTCCTTTCTTTTCATTGATGAGTAATGTCCCACTGTGTGGGCAACACTTTGTCCTTTCATAGTTGATAAGCATTCAGGTTGTTTTCACTCTGGCACTCTTATGAATAATGATACCAGAACTTTCTTATATATAACAAGATTTCATGGGGATGTATGTGTATAGCAACTCAAAGTCTAACTTTTCTTTTTGCTTAAAACTTGGGGTACAATTCACATATATACTACAAAAGTCAACACTTCTAATTATGCATTTTACCAAGTTATAGTAAGCTGTGTGATCATCAACATCATGTGCCACCAAGAATTTTCCATCACCCTCACCAAACCTGCAACTATTAGCTTTGTATTGGGTGAGTGAGTAAGCTTTGGGGCCTCTGTTCCTTTCCTTTGCTTTGGGTGAGTGATTTATACACCTTGCCCTTTTTACTCTAGTTAAAATACTATCTGAGTATCTGAAAAGCAAGCACACTGACTCTTTAAAAATAATGGCTCTATCAATATATAATTCAAACACAATAAAATTTGCCATTAAAGTGTATGATATAGTACTTTCTAACATTGCCATAAAGTTGTGCTATTATTGTCATTGTCTAATTTCAGGATATTTTTATCACGCCCAAAATAAAGCCTGTACCCACTGGCAGGCACTCTCCATTCCTTTTTCTCCTCCCCACACTCTAGCAACCAGTAGTCTATTTTCTGCCTCAACAGATTACCTAGTAATTGCATTTAAATTTTGGCAAATAAAATGACCTTTTATTATACATGTGTATACACATGTATGTGTGTTTGTGTGTGTGTGTGTGTGTGTGTGTATATGCTTAGTGGCCAGAGAACAACATTGTGTGTCATTCCCAGTAATACTGCCTACCTCCTCTGAGAAAGGGTCTCTTATTAGTCTAGAGCTCTTTAATAAGACTAGACCAGCTGACCAGTGAGCCCAAAGGCTCCTCTTTGTCTTGGTCTCTGAGTACTAAGAGTATAAGTGCATGCCACCATGCCTAGCACCCTTATATGGGTTCTGAATCAAACTCGGGTCCTCATGAATGTAAGTCAAGCACTTTATGAACTGAGCTATCTCCGCAATCTAAAAAGACAATTTTTATACCATTTTTCATTAGCCAATTTTCAAAGTCATTTGGTTATATTCACAAATTTCTGTTGCTAAAGCTCTTTACAGAGGATTTCCCTGCCTGGTAAAATATCAAAGTCGGGGAGCAGTGAGTATTGGCAGTATACCTCAGACTACTGGTTCTAATCTCATCAACCCCAATCCCTTTTTACCTCCTCTCTGCCTTGATCGAATTTGCAGGACTTGAGGAGTGACATATGATCTCCACCCTCGGTTACTGCCCACAAATGAGACAATGAAAAAAACGACAGTCTGCCTGAAACCCTACACTGCCTTCAGACTTTTGGCATGGCATCTTCTTCTAAGAATTATGAATAGTATAACTGCAGGTAATGGATGATGAAAATCTCTAGAAGCCTCTATTATAGTTTTTAAGAAAGGCAATACTTGATGAACTCCACCTAAATACTCTCTCTTTTCTCTCTCCTCTCTTCTCTCTTCCTTTATCTTTTCCCTTTCCTTCTATGCCTTCCGACTAGGATGAGAGAAGACCGGGCGGAAACTAAAATATGAAGTTTGTGGAGCCAGCAAGATCCAATGTATAGATCTGCAAGGCCTCAGCAGAGGTGAACTATGGGGCTTATGAGTGAGAAGAAATTAAGGCACAGGATGGAGCACCTGAGGCATTATGTGATAAGAATCTACAAGACTAGCAGTGAACTTTCCTCAAAATCTCTAGCATATTACAAGATAAAGTCCACAAGTTCCATCAAAGGGAATGGTCTTTATCTCTCACTGGTTCAATGAGTGACCAGAGAGTAAGGAGCCTTAGGTACTTTTTCATCAGTAAATTGGTCAAACAGTGTGTATGTTCTATAAATTGGGACTGTCCACTGAAAACTGTAAGCAACTTGATCCATTCTAGAAGAAAGATATCTGAATTAGAAATACCTTCATTTTTCAATTGCCAGGGAAAAGAACTTTTTGGAAGAACATCAAACAGCTGATGTCTATGGAGACAGAAGGATGAGTGCACTAAAGGATAAGTGGGTTGGTGTCTGACTAGCTGCCTCTATGGATAAGTGGATGGGTAAATTGAAGGCATTGCTGCTAATCACATGAAAACACAAAATAATCTCTAGCAAGGTTACCCTCCGAAGAATTAATTACTTACTTGGGTTGAGTAACTCTTATTGAAAGTCATGGCCAGACACAGTACTTAGCAAGGTACTTAAAATCAGTGTTTCTAACCTCATAAAGCTTTCAAACTAGAGGTGGAACAAGAACAAATACATTTATGCCGTCAAGTTATCACTGATCACATACTGTAAAATGAAAGAGAATCATTGTCATCATCATTTCATTTTAAATTCCATTAAATTAGAAAGAAGCAAGTTAAGGTATAAATTCTTTTGTAGGAGCATTGGACATGAAATAACAGAAATAACTAAAGATTATATGGCTTAAAATTGGGGCCTGAAACCATAACCCAGGGCTACCACACTTAAGCAAGGTTTTGGAGGTGGGTAATTCTTGGTCAGTGCTTGACTTTTCAGCCAATATTGTTGCCAAGAGCAAGAAATGGAGTAGGCATGATTTAGGTATTTTTTACATTTGTAGATATATAAATTCTGGATATATTCTAGAGACAAAACATTATAAACTTGTTCCTTTACACTCTTTATCTCTACTTCTAGTGTCTGTCTTAATGGATTCTTCTAAATATTGTACTTACCATACTATTTTCAGTATTTTGTCACTATTGTATTAAGTTGATCTCTTGGGTTTTTTTTTTTAATTTGGTAGAGTTTTTTTTAAATTGGTAGAGTTTTTGTCTTAATGTTCATTGTGCAGTATAGTAAAAGTTATTATATTAGACCCTACTTTTTATATGTTTTTCCTCAGGAGAGTTTCCATAATACATTTATTTAATAGAAATGTAGACTGGTCAATGTCCAGAATATACAAAATTTGCAAGTTCATATACATCCAATGCATTGAAGAATTACCTATTAATATTATTTCTATTGTTATTGTAATATAGAGAGCTGAAAAATATAAGACTCCATCATTAAATGCAGATATAGCATTGAAGAATACTTATTGATTGTGGTTAGTGCACATTAAAAGCTCTTAGAGCACACCTAATCATATAATTAACCTTTGCAATAAGTATACAAAATATACTAATTAAAGTATTCACTACTTTTCCAAATAATTTGAAATATGGAACTTCTTCATAACTTTCACCTCATATGTCTAATCTTGTATGACTCACATTAAATAAAAGAAGGACATTCTGAAAATGAGGTTCCAAGTATGTTTTAATCTATTAAATCACCCCAGGAATTAGTGCTTGACAGAGTGAAAGTGCTTTACTGGTTCAGAAGAGAACTGATAGCTGTGTGAGCTGCAGGAGGAAATAAGACTTTCTGATTAGGGGATGGGGAATTTGATATTTGACAGAGTTTTGGTGAAGTAACATTTGCTTAAGGTTAGAAAAGAAACATGACTAAAAACAGATAAGGGCACCATATGCTAGTGAATACTTTGATTAGGACTGTGTTAGAAAGTCAGTGATTTTCTAAAAACAAATTTACAGTATGCTGTAGTTCAACACAGAAGTTAAGTAAATCTGTATGTTCAGCAAAATTTGGATTTATGAAAACAGTTTTACACAATTAGAGAACAAACATAAATTAAGTATTCTCTGCCATCACTGAATAATAGATCATTCTTAAGAGTTAAGTAACTATCAGTGGGGCAAAGATTATAATAGAGATATTGTAGATACTCTGCACATTGCCTATAAATGTATAATCAAATGACTTATGGAAACAAGGGATTTTATTCTGGTTTATGGTGGTCCAGTTACAATTCTCAATCAAGCTTAACAAAAGAGCCTATACCAACACCAGGGGCTAAGGAAACTGGCCACACCAAGTCCACAGGAGTGTTGAGAGAAGGACAAATTTCCCTTGCCAAATATCAAGTCTATCCAAGTATGGCAAAGAATGCCAACTTACTTGACCAGCTCCCTCCATCTTATTCAACTGCCCAGGGAATAGTCCCACTCACCATGGGCTGGGCCTTCCTCATCGCTTAGGAAATTTTGATAGGCTTGTTCTGGGCTTAATTCTGCCATGACCAGAGTTCAAACCTTCAATTGTCAAGTTGACACTTGTGACTAACTATAACAGAGTCTAAGTACATATTTCAAGATGCTTATTGTCGGATTCCACGACAAAGGATGCGTAGGGGGCTGCACAGACCAGCTGGGCAGGCCCTGGGGCTGAGTAGGATGATGAATGTCAATGGCCCGGATCCCCCCTCACCATCCAGGAGAGACACACCAGGCCAGGAGACCCTTCGAAGCAGGATCTCATTTATTGGGGATAACAAAACAGCTTTTATAGACAAAGGACCACAAGGCTCGAAACAGGCAGCCAATTGTGTCAAAGGTTAACACAACCTCCAGGCTCTAGAGGTCAGGTTGGATGTAACTCCAGACACAAAGCAGGTCAATACCTGGAAGCCAATTAGGGCTCTCTGTAATGTGATCAGGGTTATGCCCAGGACACTAGCTCTTAGTGCCATCTTTAGTCCCATGTGCTCAGCAATGCCCTGGGGTAAATCCTGGATGGGCCCAACAGCTTATTTCAAAAAAAAAAAAAACCCACAAAAATTATCCAAATAGAGGGAAATGCACAGATTTTTTAAGGGTTCAATTTGCTCAGCTTTGACAAAATTGACAAGACTATGTGATCAATTCTGATCAAGATATAAACCATGCTATTGAGGCACAAAGGAAACTGCTTCTTCCTAATAATCACCCCCACCATGCAACTACTGTTCAATTTTGTCTCTATAGATTATTTTTGCCTTTCTTGAACTTATATGAAATTCCCATATATGATGAAACATATATGTAATGTTTTGAGTTTATTAAAAGTAAATAATAGGCTGCTGGTGGGATTTTATGTACATTTGGCATAAGTGTTTGGTTTGATATATTCATTGCAAGCATAGTACATATTCTAGTCTCTGACTTGCCTATTTGTTCTCTTAACTCTGAAATATCTTCACTTTAGTCAAGTCTAATTTACCTTTCTTTTTCCTTTTAGTTATTAGTACTTCTTGTGTTTTTCTTAAGAAATCTTTACCTAACTAAGGTTGCAAAGATATTTTCCTATGGTTGTTGGAAGGATGATAGTTGTAGCTTTTCTGATATGGACTACACTCTATCTCAAATCAATATTTGGAAACAACAGGAGGCCTGGGTTCTGCATGTAAGTCTCTCATTGTTTCAGCACAGTCTAATGAAATGACTTTGGTTTAATTTAATTCACTGAAATTATGTCAAAAGACAAGGAACTTCTGAAATATTACAGGAGGAAATTGGAACAAAAAGGGAACTTGACTCACACTTGAGTCATTTGTACTGAAACAGCAAATGACCACTGAGATTCATTTAAATACAGCTGTCATCTAAGGAACAAACTATTTTATATGGAGAGGGTGTGCTCTCTACAGTAGAATCTTTTTTTTTTAATGTGCAGCATTTGTTGCTATTCACTTAACACCTCCAAAAGGCAAGTAAAACATTTTGAGGGAAGGAGTCATGGGGCAAATGGAAAGTTTTAGTGGATCTATTGGCTGTGTGATCATCAAGCCCAAATCCCTTCTACACTGGAGAACTTTAAGGACTTGAAAGAAGTAAGCCACATATGATGATCCACACATCCAACTGGGGCAGAGTTTACCCAAGGAAAAGGGAAGAATTAAATATTTCTCCCCTTATTTTTAGTCCTGAGATGAGGCACTTGTTTTTGGTAGGCAGGAATATGTTAGAAGGCTAAGGTGCAAGGCAATGGTCAGGGGTAGGTAGGTGATCTGCATCTCAGCAGCACAGCAAGTTGAAGGTCAGAAGCTTGGGAAAGGTGCAACTTTTGAACTCAGGAGTATAGTGACTGCACTTTGCCTGCGTTCTCATTCTGTAGCGCCCAAGTGTTATGTAAAGGTACAATCAGATCTTCCGTTGTAAAGTAAGAGAATTGCACTTCAGCTTGGAAGAAGGAGCAGCAGCTATTAAAAATAAATCTGTGAAAATCTTAATAATAAACTTAAAAATACTGCAGGCAGAACATCATGAATCACAGAGATTATCAAAGTGTTTAGATAAAACACTATAATCCAACTGATGTGGAGTAGCATGTGCTGTTAAGATTCCTGTTTTCAAGAAGAAAATTAAAAAAGATGAAAATCAAGTACATAATTTGATTCTTCTAAAAATCAATGTGAAACGAGATAGTGGAATAAGAATGTAACAATACTTCTATTGCATAAAAACTGTATGCACCAAGTCAGCATGGAATAAGCCAATTTCCTTGAAAGTCATGTGAGTGCTCCTTCAGTTTTAATGTTCATGTAAATAAACTGAAGATGTTGCCTAAATGTAGGCCTGATTTGGTAGAATTAGGTGAGATGTGAGAGCCTATATTTTAAAAAGGTCTAAAGCAATGATTACCAAACTGTGGTCTCTAAACCAGCATCATCAGCTTTACTTGGAACATGTGAGAGCATGAATTCTAGGCTCCACTTCATAAGAACTATATTACAGACTTTATGAGGAGTCTGTGACTTCAGCTTTTGAAATCGTCTAATGTGCACACAAGACCCTGCTCTAGAGCTGCATGGTTAGCAGCACTAGCCACAGGAAGGCAGCTAATAACTTTAAATGCTATAAGTTAAATGCAAGTAAGAACTCACTTCCTCACTACTAGTCGCATTTCAAATACTCATTAGCTCATAGCACATAAGCATCAATGAATAAGATGGCCTTTTGTTCCATTTTTCTAGTTTCAGTTTATATTCCTATCTCTTTATAATTATTAATAGTACACACATTTTGCTGTAAAAATATTTCTAGTTTCACTAGAAAACTTTGACTTTATCCTAAGGGTGATGGGAAGACATTGAAGAATTTTAAGTAGAGAATTGATATATATGATGTTTTGGAGTTCTGTATGGGACTAAAGAGACAATAAAGAGCAGTTAGAAGTTTGCCACATTATTAGCCCATAACTGTGATGCTCTGAATAAGAAGAAATGGGCAGAATTAACATTGTTAAGAAAGAATTGATGACAATTATGAACATGGGTAGATGGGAGTACAGCTTATGGTTTTCCTAGTTTTTAGAAATAAATAGGCATGTGGCGATGTTACTGACTCTACTAGGATGACAAGAAAAAGGAGGAGAAGGATAGAGGTAGCAACTAATGTACATTTCAGTTCTATGATAGTTGAGGGGAGTTGGCAGATGTTTGTGTGCCTGTATCAGGGAAGAAGTTGGAAAGGTCAATCTGACATCCATGAGGAAGTAGTTTACACAGGTGGAGAAGGGTCTCAGAATGATAAGAGAATAAAGTAGAATAAAATAGAAAATAGAATAAGTAGAATAAAATTTGAGAATTCTCATTGAGCTTATTGAAGACATTAGTGAGAGAAGTGTTAGAGTTGATACTGCAGTAGATGGTTTTCAGAAGGTGATTGGAAAGGAGGGGATGGGATGAGGTAGGGATGGAGTGGGAGGGGATAGAATGGGGAAGGGGACAGGAATGGAGATATAGACTGATGGGAATGGCAGCTGGGAGAAGAGTTGTAAGAGTCTCTTGTAAATATTCCCCACCTCCAAGTTTCCCTGAAGATTAGGAGTGGCTACAGGGAGAACATTTGATGATGTGAAAACCAGAGAACCAAGTGAGAAGGATCCAGAACAGGTCTACCTCTGAATCACCTCAACTTCTAGAAGCATGAAAGACAAACATAACCTCACATCTTCTGTGACTTAAAAAAGTCAGAGGTCAGCTTAACTGGGTATTTACTGCCCAAGGCCTCTCAAGCGGCTATGGTCTGACCACCCACTCAGGTATGGTCTCATCTGAAAATGCAACTAGAACAGCTCCAGGCTTGCTGACTGCGGTTGCTGTCAGCATTCGTTTTCTCAGGGGCTGCTAGACAGAGAGGTTCCAGTTCCTGCTGCTGCCCGACAGCTGCCCTCCTTGCCTAAACGGTTTCTTTCAGAGTCTGCGAGAACAAGAGAGAACCAGAGGGAGCCCAAGACAGAATCACAGTCTTTTTGTAACCTGGTCTCCTAAGTGACATTCTGTCACTTCTGCTGTATTCTATCATGTTCCACTCTCCACGCCTGATCTTGATCAGGAGAAAGGAATGGCAGAAGACAAGAACAGCAAAGATGTGGGGCTCGTGGAAGTTCCCTTGAGGGTGCCTCCCAGGGAGTGAAGAGCTCTCATATACTATTAGTAAGGAAGTTGGGGCTCGTTTAGAGCAGTTTCGTATAATTATAGAAAGAATAGAATGAATATACTTCATATGGCTTTATTTTTCTCTGAAAATCAAGGCAGGTTTTTGAGGATGATGGGAGAGTTGAAGTTCTTTGAGGTTTGATAGGATAGAAGTAGAAGGTGGTGTGAAGCAGCAAAGAATGCTGGGAGGAAAATCATTGATGAGACTAAGAGGAAGCAGTAAGTGGAGAATGGGGTTATTTGGGGACACGTAGACTCAGCTGAAGCAGGAGTGTGAAAGTGCACAGTGAAATCAGTCTGTGTGACCCCACCCCCACCCCCACCCCAGCAGCAATAAGCAATAGGAAAGAAGGGTCCTTTAGACCAACTTGGTAGCAACTGCTCAATTGCCTTAGGGGACACGGAAACCAAGAAAAGCTGCCAGAGTTGATACCAAAACTCAGGTAACCATAAGCATTCAACAAAATAGCTTCCAATTTCTGAGTCTAAAAAACAGGCCTGTCATACAGAATTTCATTTGCTGCAAAGAATCCCAAAGAGTCGAGTTATCACAGAATAAGCCAGGCTGCTGACTTCCACACCAGTTTTCTCTTTAGCTGCCTTCAGTGGAATTCACTTTTGTTAATGAAATCAAACCCATCAATCACAAAATAGTCAAAGTTTTCATCGATTGTGTTGGTAAGAGTAGCCTCTGAAATATTCTCAAAATGAATTTTTGAGAAATATGTCCCTGTTTCTTCTTCCTTTTGAATAAAATCTAATTAACACTTCACTCTGATGCTTTCATTTCCTACAAATAAGCATTTTTCCCCTTTATCTCAAAAAGAACAAGACCGCTTCCTTAGATGGAGGGAGGTGGTGGTAGGCAGCTGGCATCATCTTTTCCGTTGCCTTCTGGCAGACAAGTTGGTCATGCTGTCACTTTCCCATCACAGTGGATGGAAAGCCTGCTAAATACTCACATGTATGGTCAGCCTCCCACCTTCCTGTGTGTGTCGTTGAATGGGCAGTGATGACACTAAAGCACCATAGCCCGACTTCATTCAGCCTTGCCCACTCAACTGACATCCAAAGACCAGAATTAACAAAGATATAGAGAAGTCAAACTCTCCTGTCCCTCAGAGAGCCAACCAGAGAGCATGGTTGACATTTCAGTCATGGTAGGACACAAAGGCAGGAAGGGCTGCATGATGTGGAAAAAGTAGAACTGCCACTAAGGGTGGTGTGTGTATGTGTGTGTGTGTCAAGACAGACCAGTGGTGCTGATATTGAAAGACTACTAAGTTCAGCATGGAGGCAGTTATGGCCTAAACCAGGGTTTGGTTTATAATGTCTTAGTGTTTCATGAGATTCTGGACACAAATGCTCGGAGGAGTTGGGGGATGGGGAGAGGGCATGATAATGATGGCAGAGTTATTTCCAGCCTCCTGTCATTTTGCAAACATTCAATTTATAGTATATAGAGTAGAGACTCCTAGGCCACTCAAGAGAGGCAGGGCAGTGAAAAAAGACCTGTGACTTTACTAGCAGTCACGACCTATCCCCCAGCAACCTTATCACGTGACTTGACATTGTTCCTTAAGCAACACCTGTTCCTGTTTCCCTCTTGCTGGTGATATAAACACAAAACCAAAATGACTTAGGAGAACAAGGAGTTTATATTGACTTAAGATTCTTGGTTACACTTCATCAGCAAGGGAGGACAGTTCATGGGGGTATCAGGAGCTAAGGACATGATCACCATGTCCACACAAAGAGCTGAGAGAGGGCCATGCTTCCTGTATGCTGAAGATACCCAATCAGTCCTCCCCATGTTATTCTCCTGCCAGGAGAATCGTCCTACCCACCAGGAACTTCCATTAGATTGTTTCCCACAGGCTTGCTCAGGGTGTGCTTTCAGGAACTACTAATTTGTCACGGGCGTGCTCAAACTCAGCTCTCAAATTGACAAGTTGGCCACAACACACAATTCTACCAAATATTTTCCCCTAGTATAAGGAAAAATATCAATTGTGGAAAAGTCAAAAAACTAACTCCTCCTAAATCTATTCACCCAGTGAAAACAGAACAGTCTCTGTGGCTTTGTGGAGAAACTGGCTAAAAACAATGAATTCAGGACTGATTTACTGAGGCCTACTTTCTAGAGAGGAGACTGCTAAGCTAAAGGCATAATCATTCAGTTAATTAAAAAAAGACCAAGGAGGTCGAGACGATGAAACGTCTGGACCCCCCTGGAAGGCAGGGGTGGAGCATGTTCCATGTGTCACTCAAAGGTCAGTGATGTTATCAGTGGGGTGGCCTGAAGAGAGGCAACTTGATATACCATAGAGGCCTGAGCCCCCACAGGAGTAGACAAGCCAGAGTGAGTCCTGGGGTCCACAGTGCCAGGCTGAGTACGCCGAGGCCCGAAGGCGGATCCTGGGCAGTGCCAGCCCTGAGGAGGAGCAAGAGAAGCCCATCCTCGACAGGCCAACCAGGATCTCCCAACCTGAAGACAGCAGGCAGCCCAGTAATGTGATCAGACAGCCTTTGGGTCCTGATGGATCACAAGGCTTCAAACAGCGCAGATAAATGCCGGCAAGAAAGGATGCCGCCGCTGCTGCTGCCGCCACCGCCATCACCGCCTCCTGGATTGTCTGTCATGGGTTGCACTGCCATGGCAGACGTCTGGACTTGAGCAGAGGGAACGACCTGACTTACTTGCACTGTGATCCCCCTTGCTCCGCCCACTGTGACCTTGAACCCCGTGCACTGTGACCTCCCACCTCTCCCCCCTTCCCACTGTGATTGGCATGTCGACAAGGGCTGTCCTAAAAAGGGTGGGGATTTAGGGGAGGATTGGGGGAACCTACCAAGGACTCAGAGTAGAGGGTCAGACAGTGCCACTTGGCCACTTGGGATAAAGCCAGTGCCAGCAATAACAGTTTATCATGCTCATTAATTTGGGATTTCAAAACACAAATGAGAACTCCCACCTACCCACCCCCAAGTGCATGTCTTCATCACTTTTAAAGTAAGTTCCATTGAAAATATCCTTTTTTTTTTCTTCCTATTTTTTGTTTGTTTATACAAGTATCTGATTTGCAAGAAAAAGTGCATGGAAGGGGTTTTAGCAGTTTAATGAATTTTTAATTAAGAAAGGGTAGTTTGGTAGTCTAAAATGTTTCTAGGAAATTTGCTAGAAACATTAACCAATAGGATTTTGGTGAGCTTAGCTTCTATATTCCTACTGCGCCTGGAAAAGGGGAGGGGCTTTGCAGCCCTGGTAGATGAGCACCTGTGCCTATACCTTCCTCCAGCTAAGTCCTGGGTACATTGGTCCTGCCTGGAGATGGCTCAGAGAGCCTGGGGGAGGGTGCCAACCCCACCTCTAGTATTTTGGGAAATGGGGAAGGTGACAGACTTCCCCTTCCCTACCCTTCAGGGTGGCTCCCTATCAGCCAGGCTTGCTGCCTCTCAGGAGGGCAGGAAACGTCAGGGAGACAGACTGCACTACCAGGTAGAGAAGTATGGGGTGCGAAGCTTGTCCAGTGTTTGCTGCCCATGAGGCCAGGAAGAGTCTGGCCCCGAGCCTTTCCTGGTGTCGTCAGGAGGAGATTGGCCTATGTCTTCCAGCAAGGTTGGAACGCTTAAGGTCTGCGCACTCCATGTCTGCTGACGGCTCCAGCTCGGAAGCTCTACCTGGTACATTTCTTTGTGAAGTCAGTACCTAGAAGCAGATGGTTGTGGTTAGAGTTGGGGAAAGAAAAGCTTTGCGTGACAAAGGCGGATGTCCAGCGGCTTCCTCAGAGCCCTGGATTGTCCTTTTCCCGTCTTTCCAGGGCACGGCTGGCATGAAGGCCGATTCTGTCCCTGAGCCTGGGGGGTTTTCCTTGGCTCTGTGGGAAGTCTGAGGGCAGCTGTGTCCCACCAGCTGGTCTTTTCAGATGCACTGCGCCTTATCCTTCAGGCAGCCTCTCACCCTCCTTCCCCTCACCAGCAGATGTTTTTTGCAGTGGATGGTGTATGGTTTTGGATCAGGTCAGCAGTGGTAGCCAAGGTGGCAAGCTTAAGTTTTGCAGATCACTCCACCTTGGGTACTGCCTGGCCCTCACTCATGCCAGGGATCGGCCAGGCTAGCCATGGCCTGTGCAGTCTTCTCTTTGGGAGAAAGGGCCAGCTGCCTGCTAAGTCAGCAGCTGATGTCCAGCCCAGTCAGAGAACTTCATGAAGCCAGTTGTTGTCCCGAGCTAGCTGGAACAGAGCTGTAGTCAGTAAGAGGGACAGTCAACTCTAGAAGTGGACAGGACGGAGTTGGCTGCTCACCAGCTCACTGTCCAATCAAGTCTGTCCTCTGGGAATAGTGATCTCATTGGAGAAGGATGCAAAGGTAGTCCAGGTGGGAAGGCCAGAGGTGCTGACCACTTGCTCTTTGGGACCATCTGTCCTCACCCTGTCCCCTTCTGGTGAGAGCCAAGGGGAAGCGGATTGGCTGGCAGGTGTGTGCACATGGAGAGTTTGCAGGGTAGCACTCCCAACACGCTCTGGCCAAAGACGGGCTCTGTCCACAGCGTGCCTGTGCCCACCCACCAACAGTCGTGTCTTTGGCCTCCTAGATGGAGAGGTGGCAGGCAAAAACAGAAAGAAAACAGGAAACTATTGTGTTGGGGAGGTGGGAAGATACATGGGAAAACGGTTTGGAGTATGTGTGTGTGTGTGTGCGCGTGCGTGCGTGCGTGTGTGTGTGTGTGTGTGTGTGTGTGTGTTTTGTAGTTGTCTATAACTTTTTCTTTTCTCTTTTTCTTTTTCAAAGTAAGTTGCAGGCTTTGGCTTGAAAATCCCCAGGGGAATGAAGGGCAGGAACCTGAGGCTGTCGCTCGTTTGTCTGCCTTCATGGCACTGCCCCTTCCCCAGGTCCTCCTGGACCCTGTGAGCCAGGCCTCGGCCCTTCCAGCTAACCGCTTCCCATGAGCCACTACTCTGATGTCAGCCTATAACCAAAGGAGCTGGGGGTCCGGGCCTGGTGACCAGCCCTTCTTCAGCCCCCTCAATCAGGGTGCTCCCCACTTGGAGGCAGGAGGCAACACCCTATCTGCTGCCATCAGCCCCTTCTAGAGCCCACCTGCCCCGCCCAGCCCTGCCTGCCCTGCCATACCCTGCTCTGCCCCATCTGGGATGCTCTGCTCAGGGATGGGCCGGCAGGGCTGCACCCAGACTCCCTGGTGAGCAGAGACTCAAGAAAACCTCTGGGGTCCTGTTTCTGGTCATGTGACCCCGGGGGTGCACTCTAGGGTATCTGAACAGAAGGAAATGAGAGGGAGGGCGTGCCCTGCAGTCTGCTCTGCTGGCGCAGCGGGCAGCTCCCCACCCCGCATCGCGGGCTCCTGAGTCGGCAGATTAAGCATTTTATAAATTGTATTTTAAATACATGTTTTCAACTTGCAAAAAGAAAAAGAAACACATGAACCTGTGTGTGTGTGTGGGGGGGTAAACTCATATTCAAACCATGACATTCTTTAAAAGTCATTCGATGTGGCAAGTGTATACCTGCAACCCCAGCACTTGAAAGTTGGAGGCAGGAGGATCGGGAGTTAAAGCTCATCCTCAACTATATAGCAAGTTCAAGGCCAGACTGTGCTACGTGAGACCCTGTTTCAAACACTCCTCAACCTCTCCAAAAGCTATTTGCACTGATTACAAAGATACATGCATAAAGATTTTGTCTGTATTTTGACTTTACCATTCTCCTATTGTTGGGAGATTTATTCCAATTTTACTCAGAGTAACTATGGCAATAATAGCTATATTCTAAATCTTTACCTTTTCCACTTCATCAGTAAGAAATGGGACCGCAGCATCAAAAAATTTGTGTGCTGAGTTGTTCTCTTGTCAACTTATTAAGCTGGGGTCAGAGTTTCCCAGCATCTTTTCCTTACTGCTCAGAGCAGAGATCACTAAGAGAGGAACGCCTGAGCTGGGCAGTGGATGTGGACAGAGGATTCCTTTTCTCTTTGAAGGTCTTTGGTGTCAGAATAGAGCTGGTGCATGCTGTCCTCACCCTTACCTGCTGGTAGATAGTGGCCCAGACCTGTCACTGGATCCCTGGCTGAAGATCTGCTGACCTCAGGCTTTTCAGAACCTTCACTACTGTCTCCCCTTTGGAAAATTCCACACTGGTGTCCACATTAGCAGCCCAGATTCTCCTGGGAGCGCTGACCGTGCACTTGCCCTAGTGGGGCAGAGGTTAATGGCTCTCTTTCTGATTCTCAGACTTTGCCACCTGGGTCTTCACTTCCTCAGCTTGTGCTGTGTGAGGTTTGTGACTCCAGCGTATCATGGATGCCGTATTTCCCTAGCAACGCTGCCTCCTATTAGTACAATGGATTTTGGTGGCTCTTGTTATAGATTGTCTAGTAGCTTTTCTGAAAACCGAGAACTGGTTTCACACCCACCAGTGGCTTATGAGAATGCTCACGTTCCGACCCTCCTGCTACTCTTACGTTAGAGTCCCTTTTTTGGGAAAAAGTCAGCATGTAGTACTGTATCTCTTCCATTTCTGAAAAATTGATATTGAACTATATCCTTCTGGGATTCTGACACTCTTTCATCTTTTCTATTGGGGACAATATCGTATATTTTTACTGCTGAGAAAAAACTTTATAACAATTGTATCTATACATCTTTCATTTCTTTCCATCATTTCCTCCCTAGGTCCCTTTATTGGTTGAAGGTCATTGCTGATTTTTTCATGTTTTGTTAAATAAGGTCAAGTGTAAGTCAATAGGTAGAAGGTCAATCAGTTAGGGCTTTTAAGCTAGAATTCAGTGGAAACCAAATCTTCTGAGATTGTGAAAGATGAGACAAGATGACAATGACGACAATGACAGCTATGAGACTTTTGTAAACTTAGGCACCGACTCAAAGGGCAGGGCAGCACTGCAGAATAAACTCTACCATACAAATTGTTCTTCAGTTGTTTTTTCTTTTGACTAAAAGTTTCAGAGGATTCAGTCCATGGCAGCTGGGCCAGTTGCTTTTAGTTCTCTGGTGAGGCAGGACATGATGGCTGAAACAAGTGAAGGACAAGAGCTGCTCATATTGCAACAGCCAAGATAAGAGATGAAAGAAAGGGGAGAGGAGAAAGAGAGAGAGAAGAAAAAGAGTGAGAACTCAGGGTTCCAATACACCTTCCAGGACATCCCTTTCCAAATGACTTACTTTCTTCAAATAGTGCCCACTGCTGACAGTTTCTAACACCTTCCAACAGGTCCATTAAGTAGAGACCAAGCCTTCAACATGTGAGCTTCCTGTGGACAATTTCGATACAAACCATGACCATGATTGCCCCCGTCTCTATTCAGTGTCTTCTTTTATCTATTCTTCTTTTATCCACAATAAATTATTTTAGCAAGACCTATGAATATTTAATTCATTTTCAGCCTTCCTGTAGCAGCCAGGTTTCTGACTCTTCTGATCATCAGCAGAAGTTATAAGTGGAGCTTGCAGGTACGTGCCTTTCCCTTCTGCTGCTGATGGGCACGAAGTGAGCCAAAGCAGCTCTGGGTCCAGAGAGGAAGTCATTGGTAGTATGACACAAGTGGCCTGCAGGCTTGGCTTTCACCATGAGACTCATATGGCAGGTAGTGTCCACATATTCAACTCCATAGTCTCTGTTACAAGGACTTACATGATATTCTAACTAAAATGCACGTTTCAATATGTAAACCTTTCTGAGGCAACACAGGAGGACTACTTTTCATCATTCCCATCATTTCCCGTGGAAACACTCAAATGTATGGATTGAATGTTATGGGATGAACTGTGCTGCCTGAAAATTTCTTTTATGTGCATGTGTGTGTATGTCTGTGCGTTTGTTATGTGCAGCCGTACTGCTGGTAGATGCCTGTATACATGGATGCATATTGCTGTGGCCATCAGAGGTCAGCCCCAGATATTCTATTACAGGGTCCCTGTTCTGTTGTCAAATGTTGTGGGAACTACTGTCCCAATGTTGCAGGTTCTTGTCTTTGGGGGTCAAAAATTGAAACCAGAACACATGTAGAAGATTAAGGTAGAGTTTATTAGTGGAGAGGAAGGCTGGAACTCATGGACTCCAGATGTAAGGTGCCATGAGGGGCTAGGGGCACCTCAGAGAAGTCATGGATTCCAACCATGGAATCCATGAGGTGTAGGCAGCTAGAAACA
The DNA here is from genome assembly GCA_023101885.1 of Typhlomys cinereus. Classification (NCBI taxonomy): domain Eukaryota; kingdom Metazoa; phylum Chordata; class Mammalia; order Rodentia; family Platacanthomyidae; genus Typhlomys; species Typhlomys cinereus. Next base: position 2,762,374 of record JALPQD010000050.1, on the reverse strand, counting down.
CGGCTACTGCCATGAGGGGCAAGAGCCCTGGAGAACTCGTGGAATCCATGAGAAGCAAGGAGCTGAAAACCCAATTCATGGCACTCCTAGTGCCAAGAGGGGCAGACTCCAAAGATGGCTGCCAGGGCCAGGCATATTTACACCTAGGCAAGCCCGGGAAACTGGCTTTTTCTCATTGGTTAGCTCCCATTGGGGTCCAGCCCAGTTGCTCTTGGGTCCATTGGTGGCTAGAGGTCAAGGTTTGTTTGATATGGAGAGCTCTTCTCCACAACCTTTTCATAGGGAAGTTGGCCATCTTATTTCTGGGAGGATTGGAGTCTGTTACTCAGCAGGGGTGTTCCTTCTGGAAGATCCTGCAGTTGGGGATGGCCTGATTTCAAAGACCTTCAAATTCCTTTAGAGACCCATCCCAGTGTAGCCGCTCTAATCCTGCCTTAATTCTTCATGCAAAATGCATTTTTTTTTTTTTATGAAGTCAGTAGCTTGAAACTTACCGCGTCGTAGGCTGGCGAACCCCAACAATCCTGCGGGCTCTGCCTCACCAGCACCAGGGTCGCATGCACCACCAAACCAGCTCCCTTTTTTTTCCTTTTAATATGGGTTCTGGGAATCAGACTCAGGTCCTTGTGCTTTACCAGCCATCTTCCCAGCCCCCTGACATTCTGTGCTGAAGTCCCAGCCATTGTTCCTCAGAAGGTGGCAGATTTGGAAATAAGGTGTTTGATGTTTTAAAAAAAAATTAATAAAGGTCAAATAAATAGGTAGATAAGGAATTTTTTTCTTTTCTTTTTTCCCAACATATGCCAGGATCACTTAATCACTTGTATATAGAAAACATTAAAAACCCAAACAGTGGGCCTGAGAGATTGCTCAAAGGGTTAAGACTCAGTCTCACAACCATAAAGTCCTGAGTTTGGATCCTAGGTCCCATGTTAAAAAAAACTTAGGAAGGGGGGAGGCAGTGGCCTGCATTTCTGGTCCTGGTGGGTGGAGCCTGGGAAATTCTAGAGCAAAGCAAGGAGATCAGGCAATTCAGGATGATCACCAAAATCACCCTTAGTCCTCCACAGGGACTTACAGTGCCTTCTGATTCTCTTTCTTTCTTTTTCACAAAATAAAAAGTTAAAAAAAAAGCCAAATGGCAAGTGCAATATCTTGTATGCTGATCATCAGCCATTTTGGAATTTCATAATTGATGAAAAAAAATCTCATCTTGTCAAGAAATACAGTATAAAAATTTAAAAAGCTCAAGATCATTACAACTTGCTATACTCACATTACCCCTGTCAAAAAGACTGCTTAAATAGAACTTTCTTAGTAGCAAAAATGCAAAGACTTGTTCAAGTGACAGTGATCACAGGGTCTCAAGATACATATAGACCTGGAAGAGTCACTCTGAAGGTTTTCCTTAAAGTTTCATGAGCTAAAGACCATGGCTACACAAATTAGAAGGTACAGTTTAAAAGTGTGTCGTTTTATTAAGAATTTCTGAGCTGGTGAGATGGCTTGGTAGGCAAACGTACTTGAAAACTTCATGACCTAAGTTGGAGGACCAGAGTATACATGGTAGAAGGTGAGGACCAACTTCCAAAAAGTTATCCTTGATCGCCACTCTCTCTCTCTCTCCTCTCTCTAATAAAATTAAGAATTTCCACTTGAGTATCAAAAGTCTACTTGAACCTGCCAAAAGCAGATAAGCATCACCATTACTGGGAAGTTATGGGAAATCTATCTCAGAGCTGAAGGGTACAAAAGTGGGCTTCAAGAGAAAAAGGCTGGTCACATGAGCCTGAAAATTGTAGAGATCCTCAGGCAACTCTTCTGCTTTGTGTGTGAGCCTCTCAGAGCTTCTTCTTGGGAATCTGGGTGCTTTACCTTTTTCCTTTCCTTATTATTTTACTCCTGCCCTTTCCACCTTACCTCTCACTTTCTCTCCATAGCCAGAGGAGAAAGGAAGGATGACCAGGTGTGTTCACTCACAGAGCAGATGTTCCATTCACAGCAGTGAAGTCATTTATAAGAGAACTGGGGATGAGTTGTGGTTTGTCTAATACCCTAAAAACTTCGCCATATATATTTTTCAATCTGCATGAACTGTATGTGTATATATGTTTTTCCCAATCTGCATAAACTGGATAATACTGTTATCAATCTTGGTTGATATAAAATGTCACATCTTTAGAGTATAATTTCACAGTGAAAATTGTGACATATCAACTAAATGGGTAAAGTGCTACATGTTCCCTTTTATTGTAATGTGGTACTCTGAGTGACCTCAAAAAGTTCATTTCTGAGGTGTAGGATGGGGCTAAGGAGCCAGAATTCTGTATGGAATCTTTATTAACTGGCACTGAAATCAGATGGGCTGCTGGGGCTTTAGAGTAAGAAGCAAAATTGTTGAATATGCATATTTCTTAAATTTTGAATACACTGTCAATAAATAGAAGTATCAGCTTTCCGAGTAGAAGTATTTACCTCCTCCCCATCTACTTGGCCCTTGCTGAAAAAAGGGAAGATTAGGTGTTGTTTGCAGCATTCTCTAAGTTGTTTTAAGCCTTTTCCTGTGTTCTATCACATTGTGGTATATACTCATTTAGCTCACTCACTGGCTTTTATAAATGTAGCAACACTTCCTAGAGCTGATTACTGTCTGACAGTTATTAGCTCCTTCCCTTTGTAACTAAGAAGGTGCAACTGTGAGGCAGTCTGGCACCTGGGACTGATGAGAAGAATGTGGAATCCTCTCTTCAGGATGCAAGAAAGAAGGATAGACTCACTCATTTGCAATGACCGATTCTGTCTAGAGCAATCCCGCTGCATTAGTCATTCACACCATCCATTTTTACCTATAAATCTATAGGATCTTATTTCAGAATGTAAATGACAATTACCTATCCTGAAATTTTGGGCAAAACTTGCATTAGCTCAGGCAGTGAGATGACTCGGCAAGTTAAGGCACCTGCATGCAAACCTGGCAACCTGAGGTTGATCCCTGCAGCCAACATAGTGAAGAATAACTTCAGAAAGTTGTTCTCTGATCTCCACGAGAATCATGACATACTCTTCTCTGACTCTTCTCTTGTCCCTTCCCACAAAGGCCAATGGGATATGCTCCTTGATATCATCTCTTAGACCCCACTCTAGACACCATAGATCCAAAAATTTCTAATCAAAGTCTCCATACTACTACTCGGACCTTCAATCCATTCTTTTGAAAGTGGAACAGACAGCCAGTCTGTGTATCTCTGAATCTAAAGCTGTTTGCAGAGTGTGTGGATGGAGTTTAAATGTGTTTAGGATGTTTATACATGGCCTCTGCTTCTCTCATGTGCAGAATTGAAATAGTGAGAAGAGAAGGAGAGGGCCAAGGTGTTATGTTACCTTTTTACCAGTCACATTTCAGAGCAGAAATCTGAGCATTTGATTTTCTGGGTTCTGGTGAAAATAGATTTGTCTAGATAAAAGAAGCCACTTTTATGAAGTCTTTTGCTCAACTTTTATGATTTTTGTAAATTTAGCAATATGGTTCTATCTTTAAAACATGAGACTTGTTCTTTCAACCTATGACCTGGAAATTTAAGGCCAAACTGGCTCTTGTTATAGTTTCTTAGGTTCAAGTCTAAACAAAGAAGAGTGAAGAAGTATTGTAGATGTTGCACAAATATTCACATTTCCTCTGATGATGCAATTCAGGTCACGTTCTCACCTCTGAGCAAGATACTGTAAGAATAAAGCATATTGGATTCCAAGTTCTATGCCCTAGGATGTAGAACAGAGATCCAATCAACCTACTGAGGCAGGATTAGAGCAGCTATGCTGGGTGGGTCTTTAGGGTCTCTAAGGTCTCTGAAATTCCTGAAGGCCATTCCCCACTGCTGGAATCACCCTGAAGTAACACCCCTGCTGAGGAACTGATTTCAGTCCTCCCAGAGATAAGATGGCCAACTTCCCTATGAAGGGATTATGGAGATGAGCCCTCCATATCCAACAAATAACTTGGGTGTCTAGCTCCATGTGGGCCCAGGAGCAACTGGGTTGGACCCCAGTAGGAGTTAACCAATGAGAAAAAGCCATTTTCCTGGGCTTGCCTAGGTGTATAAATATGCCTGGCCCTGGCAGCCATTTTTAGCCCCCTGTCCCCTCATGGCACTCAGGGTGCCATGAGTCTATTTCTAGCTCCATGAGTTCTCAGTGACGCCCTACCCCCTCAAGGCATTAATGCCATGAATCTGTTCCTTGCCTGCTTCTCATGGATTCCATGCCTGGATTCTATGAGTTCCAGCCTTTCTCTCCTCTAATAAACTTTACCTTAATCCTCCACACATGTTCTGGTTTCAATCTTTGACTCCGGAACACAAGAACCCTGCAACATTGGGACAGTCATTCTCGCAACATTTAGCACCCAAACAGGGATCCTGCAACATCTGGTAGCTACGAAGGGATATTTGACCAGCAGAATAAAGATTGTTCCTATAACAAACTGACTCAATTGTAATTTCAAATAGAGGTGCTATAGTAAATAGGTAACACTCCCAAGTCACTTGAAAATCACTTTTCTCTTCTGCCTTCATGTGAGGTTGGCTTTTTGATAGATCAAAAGAATTTCCCCTTTGTCTGTACTTTTCTTTTTCTTTTATATTTGGGGTCAAACCTAGGTTCTTACATATATAAACCACTCACTCTGCCACAGAACTACATCCACAGTTATTCTGTCACCTTGGAAGCACTGTTATCTTTAGGGGCTGAAGATGGTGGAAATGGCTGTACCTAAGATGGTTGAGTGTTTGCCCAGAACATATGAAGCCATGTGTTTGATTCTCTGCATTACATTACCAAATATGGTGGCACAAATTTGTAATCCCAGCACTTGGGAAGTGGAGGCAGAGGATCACAAAGTGAAGTCGTTCTTGGCTATAGTGAGTTCAGGACCAACCAGCATGAGCCATGTGAGACACTATCTCAAAAACATAACAAGCACCCAGTTATTTTTGAAAATACAAATTAAATTCTACTTAAGGAAAATATTTAATTCTTAGAGATGTTCAAGAGTGAGAAAGGGGCCTTTTTATTATTACTTAGCTTTCAATCTCATTTAGTGCAAGAATCCCTTTCCTTTTCCCTTTGGTCTCAGAAACAAGTGTTAATAAACTGTTACAGGTCCAGAAATCCTGAAATTCTAAAACATCACTGCAAACCTAAATTCAGAGAATAACTAAAACATTGGCTAGAAGTTAACAGGCAGGAGGAGCACCAGGGGCAAGCAAAAGAGTGACCCCTGTGCTCTCCCAACACAAAGGAGTCTGTTTCATTTAAGCTAAGATTTCAAAGTTGTAGAATCAGAGAGTAGTGTGAAATTCCTCGACTTACAAAATGCCTCAAAATGTGGCTGAAAGGAAAGAAGATAAGATGTGATTACCTGGACCAGCCTGACTCTTCTTTTGAATCATTCTCAATATAGGAACATTGGGAATTGTAGCTGAACTTGGCTGATAGTTTACAGCTTCTTTCTTCCCAATTATTTCTCACATCTCAGTAACACTGGGCACATCTCGCTTGTGATACTTGGAATGCCTGGAAATCTTTTAGCAGTTTGACTCCAGGCAACTTCTGAAGCTCACATTCCTAGAAGATACACTGAAAAGACTGTGTCAAGGGTCACGGAGCACTGCATTCCCTAGGTTATGTATCTCACCAGCAGGAAGTGCTTGGTGGCTTCAGTGTAATAGTTTGTGGATTGTGAGCACCACAGAAGGATAACAGAGCTGACGGCTCCCAGACAGATCAAATAAAAAGTTACTACTGTCATTTTGGAGCTGAGCTGAGGCTCAGAACAAGACTTTAAGGCTATATGGCTGATTAGGAGTAAGGCAGGATTAGAGCAGCTATGCTGGGATGGGTCTCTCAAGGCTTTGGAATTCCTGAAGGACATCCCCCACTGCTGGAATCACCCTGAGGGAGCGCCCCTGCAGAGGAACTGACTCTAATCTTCCAAGAGATAAGATGGCCAACTTTCCTATGGAGGGATTATGGAGATGAGCTCTCCATATCAGATAACTTGACCTCTAGCCCACATAGGCCCTGGAGCAACTGGATTGGGTCCCAATGGGAGTTAACCAATGGGAAAAAGCCAGTATTCCAGGCTTGTCTAGCTGTATAAATATACCTGGCCCTAGCAGCCATCTTTGGTGCCCTAGTCCCTCATGATACTCAAGGTGCCATGAATTCTTTTTCTTGCCTGCTTCTCATGGGAGGTGCCTTAGCCCCTCATTTCTTGTTCTTTGCTCCTCATGGATTCCATGCGTAGGCACCGTGAGTTCTCCGGCACCCTAGCTCCTCATGGCACTTGGTGCCATGGGCTCTTTTCCAGCTGCCTGCTTCTCATGAGTTCTCCAGAGTCCTAGCCTCTCATGGCATTAGTGCCATGAGTCCGTTTCTAGCTCCACGAGTTCTCCAGGGCATCCTAGCCCCTCATGGCACTCCACATCTGGAGTCCATGAGTTCCAGCCTTTCTCTCCTCTAATAAACTCTACCTTAATCCTCTACATGCGTTCTGCTTTCAGTCTTTGACTCTGGAGCACAAAAACCCTACAACATTGGGATGATCGTTTCCTGTCCCTGCAATACTTGGCACCCCAGATGGGACAGCCGGAAGACCGTTTCCCCGCATCAGGAGTAACTCCTATTCTGGGTGATTTAGTGGCTCAAGGACTGTGTATTTTCTGATTTTCAGTTCTGTTCCTTTGGAGGTATCAATTTTCCTTACAAGTACCAATAGGAAAGTAGCTGAAGCAGCTCTGGGAATCATACCTAGGAAAGATACTAAGAGGGCTTCTTCCCTGTATATTATTTAACAGTAGAATTTTTTCTTAGAAGTTTTCAGTAGATACCTCACTCCTGATTGGCAAGAACTGGATTATGTATGTTTCCTAAAACAATTATTGGTAGGTAAAGTGAGAAGGCTGTAAATCAACAAGTATTGATTGGCAATCAATTCTATACCCACTACAAGCAGAATGGGAAGGGCTATAGATGTTGGGCAGCAACCAGTAAAATTTCCTATACTTATAACAAAGCTTCTAGTAGCAGCCAAAGTCCACCAGAAATGACATTTGATGAATCTACAGATCATTTTGCAGTTGTCTCTTATACCATTAGGGATGTATTTTCTTTTTCTTTCTTGTATGCCTTACCATAGTCTCCTTTCCTTGCCTCTTAAGCCAGCCTGTATTGCTTTGAGGACGTCTTCCATTCAAACTATCATGCTAATATAATTTAATTTTTGGAGTGTGTCAATGCAAATTATATGAACTCATTACTTAAGCCAGATTTATGAATCAATTTCTAAACTAATTTGGTATTCAATATCATGTGTTTTCTTTTTTCCCTGATCATCAATAATATTCCAAAGAAAAAAGACTTTTCACTGAGTTATTGAACACTGAAATATGTTGAATATCTCCAATAATATCCAAATTTTCCTTATTTAATTGTTCGTTGTCAAAATGCTATTGCAGACATTACATTCTTCCATTCATTCATTTCATGAACATCACTGTGCTTTCTCAACTCATGGGAAGTGTTTGGCTTCCCTGAGACATTTTTGTGCTATGGTATTTTGTACCGAAGAACATATCAGTGCCATTTTTGGTAACTGACAAACCTCAGTTGCTTTGTATCCCATTACTTGCTGTAACTATTAAAATAAATAGTATGCATAGCTTGGAGGAAATTGTTAATCACTGTGGATCATGGCATGACTGTAGAACAAATGACTCTAGGGAACAAAGCTTTTCTTTTTTTACATAATCTTCACAGCACAGTCATTTCATTGACCTGAAAAAAAAAATTGTAAAAAACAAGAATGCACATAGATTATTTAAAACAGAGTAAAACCAAAAGCCTAGCTGGGGCCTCTATGAAAAAATTCACTGTTTTGCAAACTGCTTCCAAACTCCAGTTTTCTTCTCTCCAATGCTGGTTAAAAAAAAAGTCTCCCTCTAATTGAGCATGGAACTGAGATGCTTTCTGCTTATCTCCATCAGGTATTCTTTTTGGCTTTTTTTGTAGGAGTGGAGTGTTGAAAATGTTTATTTTTTAAATTTTTTTTAAAAAACTTGTGTGTGTCACTGTTGACCCCCAAAGTCTAGCATTTGCTAAAGGTACTAAGATCCTTGGAGGCAAGGGATTGACAGCCACGGTAGTGTTCCTATGCTTAAGGGGAACACAGGAAAGGGTTCTGGGAAATGCCACTGGGTCCTTGCACCTCATCAGAGAGGAGGACCCAGAGGAGAGTCTGATGTGCACATTAAAGGATGCTCCAGGGGATGGGAGGGAGAGGCACAGGGGAATGGGGAGGGAAGGGGGAGGGGAGGGGGGCACAGGGCAGTGGGAGGTTGGAGGGAGGGAGGGAGGGGACCGGTGTACCTGTTAAGTTTGTATGAGTGGGAAAAAAAAAAAAAAAAAACCTTGTGTGTGTATTGTAAGTCCCTGTGGAGGACCAAGGGTGATTTTGGGAATCATCCTGGATTGTGTCTACCTCCTTCTTGTTTAGCTCTGGGATTTCACAGGCTCTGCCTACCAGGGCCTGCAGTGCAGGCCTCAGCTACTTAGGCCTGGCGTTTTTAATGTGGGACCTGGGATCCGAATTCAGGACCTTCTGCTTGTAAAACAGAGCCTTAACCCCTGAACCATCTCTCCAGCCCAAAAATGTTATGTATTTTAGACAAGTACACATACTGCAAGTGGATTTCACAAACTGAAACTGTGATGTCAACATTCAAATTAAAAATCTATTAAATGGACTTATAATCCAAAAATAGTACATTACTAACATTACTACTTTTGAGATTTCAATAGGTGACAGTATTTTAAAAACCTGAGCTATAACCAATGCACAATAACTTATACAATATAACTTATTTAAATTTCAGATTGATGAGCATTGCCATGTTCTCAAGAAGCTCCTCCTGCCTCTCTGTAATCCCTCCTTTCATTTACCCTTTCCATCCCCAAGGAACCATTGCTGTGGGTTTTTATTACTATAATCTTCATTTTCTAGGATACAATATATAACAGAATTATACATTATTTTCTTTATCTTTTGACTTTATTAGCATAAAAATTCTTACATGTTTAATGTAAAATTCATTACTATTTACTTCTAAGTACTCTTCTATTGCATGTATATACAATAATTTAAAAATTCTTTTTCCTACTGATGGACATTTGGTTTTCTGCTTCACAGTTATTATAAATTGAGCTGCCATGAATATTCATGTGCAAGTTTTGGTGCAGGCCTGGGGAGATGACTCAGTTAAAATATTTGCGGTGTAAGCAAAAGAACTAGTGTTTGGATACCCACACCCCAGGTAAAATGCTGGTTGGTCCTAGTGGCCAATCTCTAATTCAGACCTTGGAAAGCACAGACTACGAATCTCCAGAACAAGTTGGCAAGCTAAACTAGTCTCGTTGGCAATTGCTAGGTTTAATTAGAGACTCTACATCAAAAGAATTCAGGTGGAAAATAATAGAACAAGGTATCCAACATCCTGTTCTGGCCTTAGTGCAAACAGAGGTGTAAGTACCCACACACAAATATGTGAAAATACCACACACACACACACACACACACACACACACACATACACACACACACACGCAAATTTAAAACAAGCAAAAGTATCAACCAGGTGAATCAACGGATTATATGCTAGATGTATTTAAGTTGTTAAAAGCTCAAATAATTTTCCAAAGTGTTAGCATCCTTTGATGTACTTTATAGCAATGTAAAAAAGTATAGCTGATCTACATCCTTGCCAACAGTTGATATAGTCAGCGTTTTCAGCATCAGCTATTCTAGGGAGAAGGCCAATCTGGCTTTTTTTTTTTTTTTTTTTTTTTTTTTTTGCACTTGTGACTGATGGCAAATACCTTTCATGTGCTTACTTGATGAGGCTTTAGTTGCAATGGCACCATCATGATAGGCATGGGTGGGGCATTTTTGGGCAAAGTGGGGCAAGGGAGAAAGGTAGGAGGAAGGATGCAGTAAGGGAAAAATTTCACCTCCTATATTTCATTGGGTTGGAATGCTGTGGCAACTGAAGGTTGAAAATAATATTAAAATTTAAATAATAAATATTGATGATTGGAGATATTTTTGAACATTTTGTTGTCATTTTTTTCTGTTGTAACTATTTTTTTCTGGTGTGTTTTAGGTGTAGGTGTATAATATATGATTGTATCTAGATGTGTGTGTGTGTGTGTGTGTGTGAGAGAGAGAGAGAGAGAGAGAGAGAGAGAGTACCGTGTGTGCCTGTGAAGACACAAGGGTGACATCGGGAACCCTCCTGGATTGCTCAAACCCCTGCTTTGCTTTGGGGTTTCCCAGACTCCACCTTCAAGGGCCAGAAGTTCAGGCCACTGCCATTTCCACCCAGTGCTTTTACATGGGATCTGGGCATCTGAACTCAGGTTCTTTTGCTTGTGAGGTAAAAGGCTTAACCTTGAGCCATCTTTCCATCTCTATAGTATCTTTTAAAGTAAAATAAGCATTAGTCTATAAGTTAGAACAACAAAGGTAAGAGGGGATGAAAATATCTTTTCTGTTCGAGTCCATAATCATAGAATATGATGCTGAATAGAGTTACACAATAATTTTGTGCAGTGTTGTTACTATAATTATTCTGGACAATTCTAAATGATTCATACATAGAAGACACTCAAATATTGTTAGTGAAGATTAAGCATTGGACACAAACCCACTCCTAGAGATGGAACCTGTTTCCTTTCAGCTTTAGCATCTGGTTTCCAGTTGACCAGAAGAAGGCCTTCAATATACTCTTGTACTCTCTACAATTTCCTAGAACAAACTGAACATCTAAACTAGAAGTCATTGGCAGAATTTGAGCCAAGCAATAAGATAATAACAAATAAAGCTTTAAAACCAAGTGTGGGATTTTCTGGTTGACCAGACATGGCTATGCAACTGTTTTCCCTCAGAACTGTCCTGTTTCCTAAACATGGTGTATCAACCTTTTTTGAATAGTTTTTCTTTTTCAGATATAAAGGAATAATTTGAAATGTTACCTCACAGAGCAGCAGTTTCTTATAAGACAAAAGGTTTGTGCTTCATGTCCTAGCTCCACCTCTTACAACCCTATGACCCTGGGTAATTTATTTTGCCTTGGTTGGCTTGTTTTATAAATTTGTTATAAAATAGATGCTCCAGTGTTTGTCTCAAAGGATTCATTTAGAAAATGAACGACTCACCATTTTCTCAAAGTCATTTGTCAGGATCACTGATAAATCAGTGTCACCACTGAAGAAGGACAAGGTCTCTCACATCTAAAACTTGATCTTCTATTCCAAGCATAGTGCTCAATGTCTTGAGAAAAGACATGAAGACGCTTGTGTAATTAGCATGGAACTTCCTAGCAGCTATAATTAAATCGTTCATTTTCAATATCTCACTAGATTGCACCTTCCTAATGTACAAACCGTCCAGAGTCTTGAGCTGTCCAAAATTGATATTTCCTGGAATTAGGTTTGTTTGCTCTTATCTGTGCAACACAAACATTCTCATAATGTCAATAACGCTATGCTTCCCCATAAGATGGAGAGTGATCTTTTTGTTTTTGTTTTTGTTTTCTAAAACTGATACTCAATATAGGTAGAACTAATCAGATTTAATTTTAATTTACACTCTGCTTACTGTAAGTCCCAATGTGAATTTCATGGATTTAGAAATAGAAATGAAAATCTATTTTAAAAAATCCCAGTACTTAAGGAGTTGCCAGGAGTTCCAAATGATTGCAATTCTTTTGAAATGGTCCCAATGGAATGCGCTGCACCTTTTTCAAAAATTGCAGAACATTACAGAGTTTTCCTTCTAGTTGTTTTCAAAGTCAGTTTGAGTCCCTTCTTTGCTCCCATGACTTTTCACCTTCACATATATAAAGTTCTTTATACTGCATTTCTGACTTTGATCATAAATGGAGTATCTGAAACAATCAGTTTACCTGTTCATCATCTATGACTCTGCTGCCTTTCTTATGCTTCAAAAACAAATTCTTTGCCCTTGTTTCTCAGTTATCCTCAAAGACTGAGGACCTGCACCATTACATATTTATATTTTAAATATTCTTCAGACTGCTAAGCACATTTCAAAGGGAGAGGTCCAAAGACATTTTACATAATCGGTAGCATTGAAATAAGTGACTAATTCCCAAAATAGCTCTCAAGGAGGAAAATTACATTTTAGAATGCTAGTCAGGTGGTGAGTCAAGTTAAATGGTAGCAACAATGCTTTCTTTGCTTGTGTGTGTACTCAGTGAATGCACGTGTTTGGGTGGCATCATCCGAAAGTCTCTGGCATAGCACAAAAGGAAAAGTGAAATGGAAAGACAGCAACAGAATACTTAGCATGACATAGGAAGAAACACTTGCTGGGGAAACATCAGTATTGAAGAAATCTGATAGGCTTCCTTACTCAGAAGAGCAGCAAGATTCAGGAATAAAAATATGAAAAGGCAGTTGCATTTCAATATTTTTTTAATATACTTAAAGTCTCAATCTATAGTCAGCATGTCAGAAACCTGAATATTTGTAAGAACTCTTTCACTTTTCTAACAATTTCAAGATAAGTTTTACTGTGTTATTGAAGTTATTTGATAAGTAAGATTTTATGAAAAAAGTCTTAGCTATATCAACTTTACATTTTATAGCTTAGTTATATAGTCTTAAAATTTGTCTTGACATTTTACCTAGATATTTCAATCTTGTTACCAGTAGAAAGTCAGAATCATAAGCACACTAACCTTCAATAACTTCAGCATGCATAAGGCTGTCATTAATAATTCAAGCTGCTTTCTGAAGTGAGGAAGTCTTCTGATGAATTCAATAGAAGATATTCATATCATTAAACCAAACCTACACCAGTCTCTGCAGAAACCAGGCATAATAGAGCAAGAGAAAGAATTTCTGACTGATCAAAATATTTCCTTTTTTCTTATGCATATTTCTTCCATCACAGTAGCGGCTTTTCCTCTTTTGTTGGCATGCATGACAGCTAGGCTTACATACACTGCAGCAAGTGCAGCAGAGAAATGGTTTTCTATTAAAGTCAAGGATGCCAGCATCCCATGTATAGTGATGGACAGGCTTCCATCATTTTCCATAGGATGTCTCCTGGGAACGTGATCATTAGACCTCGCTCCTATGCTGTCAACTTATTCTGACCTTGAATCATTATTCTTCAAAGGCAATCATTTGAGTTACGCTTTCCTTTTTAGATTTGCTGATAGGTGATGAAATGAAATGTCAAAGGCAACGCAGAAAAGAAGGTTATTAATACTTCAATACCCAACCATTTCAAAATTGATTATACTCAATATATACATTTTTAATTATTATACAATGATAAATATTATGTGTAAAACAACTTGTCAAAATGGTCAATAAATGATTTTTTCAACTTGATTATTTATTTATTTAGTGTGTGTATGTGTGTGTGTGCACGCATGCATGCGCATGCCTCTGTGTGTGTGTGTGTGTGTGTGTGTGTGTGTGTGCGTGTGTGTATTAGAGGGCACTGTGCATCCCTGTGGAGCCCCAAGGGTGACTTTGGGAATCATCCTGAATTGCTTCTACCTCCTTTTTTGCCTCATGCTGTAGTTCCAGGCTTTGACCATCAATTCTGGAAGTGTGGGCAGCCGCTGTTTCCACCTGGCATTTTTACCTAGAACCTGGGAACTGAACTCAGGACCTTTTGTTTATGAGGCAGAGTCTTAACATCTAAGCCATCTCTCTAACCCCAATAAATGTTTTTTATAAATGTAGAGTATGGCAGATTATAAATTGAATTAATTAAGGTCAAATATGAAGCAATTAACTGAAAATCTCTATTATAATTGTAATAAAATAGAAGTTCTTTCTGTCACTTAAGACCTTTTCTTTTTTTCTCTGATAATTATAAATCTAAAGTCATGCTCAGGTTACATAATTGAAGAATAAGTTTTGATACCTCATTGGAAGTGACTTATCCTACTGTAGAAGATTGCACAATTGCTTAAAACTAAGATGCTAACTTAGAATTCATTACGGTGAAAAGACTCAGGAGTTCCTCCCAAGACACCAATCAATGACACTTTGAAAGGAATGTGAAAGCGACCATATGTAATGAATTAATAAAAACAGGCACATTTTTAGATTTTGAAAAGTTGGCATACTTTTGTGAATTTTTTAAAGATGTATCTAAACCATACAATGTTTGTAATGTGATAACTAATCCAAACAGTTATTTTTCCTAATTTTTCTGCACAGAAGTATCTTACTTTGACCTAGAGTTTTGAGAATGAAGTACTCCTTTGTAAAAAGTTTAATACAACTTGAATTTCTTAGAGTTCATTTGTCCAGTGTATCTTCATGCCAAGCCACATTTTCAACTGACTAATGAAACTGGCTTGATTTACATAGTCAATATAAACCCTAGGAAAGATGCTGGAAGAAATGATCACCAAAGAAATCACAAAAGTAAATTGATAATCTTATAATGGCCCCCTTTTTACAGTGACATTTAGCATCTGTTCAAATGTTCTATCACACATCAGATACAATTAAAGTGCTAAGAAACAAGAAAACAGAGAAGCGACTGCCTCAGTTAACTAGATGGTCTTTTACTTGCAGGACAGAAAGTTCTGAGTTCTGACTGGACAAATGAGTTGATTTCCATATTACTACTTCAAGACTTTAATCAAAATCAAAGTTTCTGCCTGCTCTAATCTGGATCTTGAAAATGTCTCAAAGATGCATGTGTTAAGGATGGTGTCATTTAGCCTACAGTGCTGTTGGAAGTTGGTGAAATCTCTAAAAGTGGGGTCTGAAGGGAAGAAGCAAGATCATTGGGGGAAAGAAAGTTATGCTCTAGGATATTTGGTATCCTTTATCTAGCAAGAAGTGAGCAGCTTTGGTCCACCACGTACTTCCCACCATGGTGTCCTGCCTAACTACAGGCCTAGAAACAATGGAAACAAGTGACCTCAAACTGACACCTCTAAAACTATGAGTTGAAATAAACCTTTTCCCCTTCAAAGCTGATTTTGTCAGGTATTTTATGACAGCAATGGAAAGATGACCAACATGGTGTATAAGATAGAAATCAGTCTTTGATCCAATGCAAACCACATTTTTCTGGAGATGTAGCCACCTTCAGTTAAATTTAGTTTTCCTTAGCTCATATAATCTAACTTTAAGTTATTGGAGGGAGACTTTCAAATCTAGACAGAATTAGGCTTCATTCACTCTCTTTATGATACTGGGTGAATTTTTTCCACAATTATTCATCCTGTATCCTCTACAACTTTAGGTTCAGCTGAAGCCATATGAATTTTATATTGTACTACCACTGCATGTAGAAACAATTTCAAATATTTTCAAGTTTTTCCTAATAGATGAAAGTGAAAAAAGGCCAGAGTTCCAACCACAGCCTCAGGCTTCTGGCCACAGGCATCCAGGGTGCATGGTGACTGTAGCAGCCCAGGTAGCAGAGTGTTCATTACCAAGATACTTGCTCTTGCTAATAAGTGAACTGTTCCACTCCAGAGTATACCTGAGCACATGGGGGTGTTGTGAAGAGTGGCACCTCTTCTCTGCCCAGTTGTATCTATGGTGTGACTACCGCTGTTCTACATGGCCCTGAAGGAGGAAAGGGAGGAGAACTCCTAAAGCAGCTTGCATAGGAGTGAGAGAGAGGAGCTTTGCTCTTCAGAGATAAACAGGACCCCATTGGCTGGAAAGCACAGCCACATGCACTGTGGGCTTCACTGACTTCCATGCATAGCACCATCTGAACACTTTTGATGACGGGTAGGTGGTCACGTAAATCAACATGCAACATGAAGGATGGCCAAATTCAAGGCTACTCTTCCCATTAGGATTAAGATAGGAATGAAGGAAGAATTGCTGTTGCTACTTCTACTATTGCTTCCTGCATCTGGATAAAGTGACTGGAAACACATTATGCAAATCAGGAGCAGTGTTAATGAATGACCAGTTTATGTGGGTAAAAGTGAATAAAGGAATTATTAATCAAATACTGGTACATGACCAAATCTTAAAAATGAAACTATTTGCTACTGAAATAAGCCAGATACAATTTTAATCTATAAAAAAATCCTCTAATATTCTTGCCAAATTATAAAGAGATTACATGTCTTTCATTTAGGAAGCATAAAAATCTATATATTATCATTCATATGGTAAAAATGGGAAGCATAAAAATCTATATATTATCATTCATATGGTAAAAATTTCATCAAGTTTTAATAATATTAATCACCTCAAATTTACTATTGTAGGGATGATTTGAATAGTGATATATATATTTTTTTATTTCCACTCATACAAACTTAACAGGTACACCGATCCCCTCCCTCCCTCCAACCTCCCACCGCCCTGTGCCCCCCTTTCCTCTCCCCCTCCGTCCCTGTCCTCCAGTGCCTCCCCCTCCTTATCCCCCGAGCATCCCTTAATGTGCATGCCAAACTCTCCTCAGGGTCCTCCTCTCGATGAGGTGCAAGGACCCAGTGGCATTTCCCTGAACCCTTTCCTGTGTTCCCCTTAAGCATAGGAACACTACTGTGGCTGTCAATCCCTTGCGTCTAAGAATTTGCTAGTGCCTTTAGCAAATGCTAGACTTTGTGGGGTCAATAGTGCGTTGGACATTGTGCAGGGCATGCAAAGTCCAATTATGGTTGCTTCAGCCCTAACTTGTGTGGAGTATCTTGCAAGTGATATATTTTCTTATCACTGCTAGTGATGAAAAAGAAATACTCTAATTTTATCTATATTTATTATTATAAAAATATATCATTATGTTTCCACTTCTTTAACTAAAAAAAGAAAGAATACAAAGACTTCAAAACTAGCTAGGAAGGAGATTACTCAAAACTTGTAACCAACCACAAGTTCGTGTTTAAAAAGCCTTTTCAACCCATATCATCTCAAAATTACTACACAAGTCATAATGTATATGTAATGAAATACTCTACAAAATGTTCAATAGAATTTAAATTTTTAACTTAAGGGAATTTGGATGGTCAATCATTCTCAAAGAGTCTGTAAAGATGATTAAAATCCCAATGGAAGCCTGGAAGAAAAAGGACACAGTTGTTACTGTAAATGCAATACAATGTTCACTCTTAGGTTCAGAGCTAGATGGCTTAAGTTCAAGGCAACACACCAATTTTTATAGAAATATAATATTTTCCAACTCAGGATTCATCCCTTAAAAATCTGTACATGGTAATAATGATCATAAGCTCAAATTAGTCACACATACACCAGAGTAAATTGGAAATGAAAGGCTTCTTCAATTACCCAAACAAACCTAAATGATTGATTTTCCTTTTGCAGAGATGAAAGGGAATGAATTAAATGTTGGACATGGATAGCATTTACCCACCCGCTCTCAGACTAGGAGCTCACCCAGCACAAACATTCCCAGAAAAAGCTCAACGTGGAGGAAAGAATCCACGTGTTCTGAAAGGTGCCCATGACAGTCCAGCTTTCTTCTGCTTGAGAAACATCCACCGGACTCGGGTGCTGAAGCAGCTGTCACCTCTCCCCAGGACACAATTCCATGGCCTCGGCAGACCATTGCTTGTCTGCCATGCACCATCAACTCAAGGGACACTGGTTTTCCACCTGGAACATCTGCTTTCAAACTCCATGAAGACTTCTGTCCAGCTGAGAAACATTTCTCTCTGAAAGGTCTTGGGCCATTCCAGCTCCTCATAATGACTCAGTGAGTCTTGGCATATTCAGATGCCTGCCTGTCTCCAGTCACATCCTCCCTCTCTGAGCTACCACCTGGCATTTTTTTTTCCCTCTTCTTTTGGGTGATTCCTTATCATTCTTCCTTACCATGTACTCAGTTTTCTCATTATCAAAGACACTCATGTGTTGCTACAATAGGCTATGAACTCTAAGGTGTCACTATTGAGTGCTGAGTTCCTTAATTGCTAGCACTCTGAGCAGTGCTTTACACATGGTGTCATTATATCAATGACATTATGTGGACATGCAAGTATTTTGGTCCCTATTCCACAGGCAACATGTTAATAACGTGACCAAGAGATCACAAAGACTTTTGCACTCTGTGGAACAAAACGCAATTTCCACCCTGTGATGAGCCCCAGGAGAGGAAAGATAGTAAAGCAATTTAGACATTCCAGAGGAAAGAACATATACTTCATGGAGACCAAGACCATTTGTTTGGAGAAGGCAGTTAAGTTGAGCTTTAAGGGGGGTGAGGAAAACCAGGGCTTTAATTAGTGAGCAACAGAATTGGTGCAAGAGACCCAGAGAGTAAATTGTAAGAACCAAAACTACAGATAGAAGAGGTACCAAGGGCACAGGCATTCAATTGTTCTATGTCCCATCTCTCTAGCCCAAATTTCAAAAGTCCTTACTTATCTCACTGAGGAATTTATCTGAGGCTAAAAAGAAGGAATGAAAATAGAGTTAAGGATTGTTTTTTCTTTGAGAGAGGGGGAGAGAGAGGGAGAGAGAGAGAGAGATAGAGAGAGAGAGAGAGAGAGAGAGAGAGATGCATGCCATGGTACAGGGTGGAGGTCAACAGACAACTTTCTGAAGTCAGCTCTTTCCTTCCACCTTGTGGACTTCCAGGAATTGAACTCAGATTGACACAGGTGCCTTACTTACTGAGCCATCTCTCAGTCTTTGAGATTTTTAAGTGACTTTGCTAATTACTATGAACCTACACTTTATGTTATTAGTAGCATTCCCTTCTTCATTATTTGTTCATGGTGACTAATCTCAGCATGGATCCTAGATAATCCAATGACAGGCACCATCAAAATTTTCAGTTTCAGAAGAGGAGCTATGAGAGCAGGCTCTAAGAAGAAAGGCTAGAAAGACTTTGAGAGTAAACTAGAGAGAGGCAGGCACTAGACTAATCAGTGGTATAGCAATTAGAGAAATGCCTTTGCCTAAAAGGGGCTTGCTCACAGAGAATGATAATTGGTATTTCAATGAAATAACTTTAATAGAGAAAATTCAAAGGATTTCAGCTTTCAAATTCTTCAAAGCAAAAATCATAAAAAAATTAATTTGGTTCTGGGGAAGACAGCTGAGGGAACAAAGCGCTTGTGGCACAGGCATGAGGACCTGAGTTCAAATCCCCAGCACGCATGTAAAAACTGGGTATAGTGGCATATATCTGTAATCCCACTACAGAAAGGACACTGGGGTTCACTGGTCAGTTGGATTAGTCAAAACCACGAGATCCAGGTTCAGTGAGAAATTTTGTCTCATAAATTAAGGTACAGAAAGATAAAGGTAGATACCTGATATTTGATCTCCACATGCACAAATATGGGCAAGCACACTCAAGCATACAAGTACACACACACACACACACACAGAATTACACACACACAGAATTACACACACACAGAATTACATGCATATACCATACACACAACTTAATTCCAATAGCTATTTAAATTACAATGGCATCTTCAACAGTATTTGTGCAAAGCTTTCAAGACTAGAACCAGTAAATGTCTATGTTGAATACTTACAAAATAAAAGCTACAACATAATTATTGCGATAGAACAGGAAGAGGCTCATTTAAACATATTAACGTGGCTGCTGAGAACTCCCTCAGTGAAAAGTGAAAGCTTTCACTTTTTATGTCACCCTGCCTGAGGCTTTCTATTATAAAAGTTCTTGTTCTGGAGAAACTTAAAAAGCCTTTTCCTCTTTCAGTAAAGCAATTAAAAAAAAAATCTCCTTACACATTCCTACCATCTTTCTTCTATTTACCAAATTTCCTAATCAAGACACATCCTATTCCCCCTCATAGCTTGATTAGATAAGAAATGACTTTAAGGTATCTCCCGTGAGTCTCCCTTACTTATTCTATCAAAGATATACAGTATTTTTTTTTTCATTCACCCACTTTAAAAGACTTGACATGGGCTGGGAAAAAGACTCAGGGGTGCTTTGCCTCACTAGCAAAAGAACCTGAGTTTGAACCCCCATATGTTATATAAAAAATGCAGGGCAGAAATGGTGTCAGTGGCCTACACACACACACACACACACACACACACACACACACACACACACACACATGCACATGCACACAAGAAAATATTAAAATCTTGACATTCAATTTTATTTTATGACACTATGCATTTACAAAATTATGAAGATATTTTCGCGTTCTGCTCCTTTCTCTTCTCTCCATCCCTCCGTCTCCTCCCTGCCCCCTCTCTCCTTGTTATATGTGATGAACCAGGTGCTATTAACTTTACAACTCCAGAGTACTAACAGTGCCTTAGAGAGCATCACAGGGAGGGAAGGATGATTGAGGCGTGGGATCCCCCGCTCCACACAGAACCCATATTGTCAGATCACAGTACTCTCTCCCACAGAGCCAGGGCATTGCTCACATTCCTTCCCTGCATGATGCTTCAGGCGGTCACTATTTTTTAAGACAAAACATTTACTGCGTGACTGGCTGCTCTCTTAGTACATAGAATGTATCCTGTAATTCAAGGCACTCTGGGAAGCTGCAATCTATTTTTAGCTGTTGTAGGACCTATCATTTGGCAAAGTGCTTCTTAGTACCTTGAAACACCATAACAGTTTAAAAGTATTACTGCATTTTATAAGATATTTTTGTCGGTGCCATGCATTCACTACCCACTCTTATCCTTCACTTCAGCACTGTGTGGCTCACCCACCCTGCAGGTCCTCCCTTCACTATCTTGAGGCAGGTATTGCACAATCTTTCTCCATACATCTTTAAGGACCCGTTCTCTGCCTCTGTTTCCTCTATATGCTCCATGACTGATCACTCTCACTCACACCCAAGACTCCATGCATCTGTTCTTCCTTTAGGTACCGTGGGCAAAAATCTCCAGCTGTAGACACACAATCCCTACTCCTGATTGAAGGAAAGATGTCATCCTTTTCCTGAAAGCTTCCATGCTTTCCTGTCACTCCACTCCTTTAGTTATGAGCAGCATCATTGTCTTCTGGTTACCCATGCTGGAGACTTTGGGATGTTCTCTGGTGTGTCTCCACCCCCCAGCTCTTTGTGAGTGGCCACTGACCTTGCAAGTTCTAACTCTGGTCTTCACGTTTCCTCTCCTCCCCTTTCCATAACCCTCACTTGTGTCTGCTGTGTATCAGTTACTACAAATTGCTTTAATTAAATATTTAATTATTTCACATGCAACTTCAGTATTTTTTTTACTTTAATTCAGAGCAAGTCTCTTAGTCTTAAGTTGCAAAACAAACAACCAATGAAGCAAAGATAAAAATCCACAATCTTTCTGACTCAGAGACCACGTTCTCCCCACTTGGCAGTGCTTTGCTGAACTCCTCCCCTGCCTGAGAGCCACTTTGGATTGACTCTGTACTGTATATTCCAGGAGTTTTTTTCTTGTAAAGTGGTGATCATTGTGTCTGTACTGAAGATGATGAAATTAAAGAGCAGAGATGTTAGGCAACTGACTTAGAGCTCTCAGAACTGATAAATTCCAGATTCAACTTCAAAACCTGTTGTAGAATCTTCCTGCCCAGTCCTTACTTGTCAGATCTTGAGAGGAATCCCTTGGAAAAAAACATTATTCCCTCCATTATTGTTATATTATTCACAAATTTTATTTAGACGGCTATTTCACTTAGGGACTATTTTTCTCTTCTATATTCTTTTATGTCTTTACACATGAATTCATGTCATTTTTTCACCCTTTATTACTGAATTCCAAACCCTTACTTCCTCCCATTACAAACCTTCTTCTTCCCCACCAATCTCTTTCTTGCCCTCATGTCTTTTTGTGGAGTCGTCACAAAGTCCCGTTTGGGTGAATGACACGTGTCTAAGCACTTACTGGAGCAAGCTCAATACACCAGCAGGCATGACATTGAGAGAGTAGTTTCCCTTTCTCCTCATTCAATATCAACCTTCCTTAATCTCTGAGGGAGGTGCACCAGCAGATATAACGTTGAGAGAATAGTTTCCCTTCCTCTTCATTCAGTATTAATTTTCCTTAGTCTCTTGAGA
This sequence comes from Typhlomys cinereus, assembly GCA_023101885.1. NCBI lineage: Eukaryota > Metazoa > Chordata > Mammalia > Rodentia > Platacanthomyidae > Typhlomys > Typhlomys cinereus. The sequence continues at coordinate 2,740,274 of JALPQD010000050.1, read as the reverse complement.
GCTTTCCTTTCATGTTGTAATGCTGATGTGTCAAATCTTGTCCCATCCTCGTGGAAGCAGACACAATTGAAGTGGGTTCATGCATGCTGTGGTTCTGTCGTATCTGGATGATATCACCTGGCTGCACCCTCCATGCTTTCAGGGTCTTACATACTCACTGCTCCCTCTTAAATGATGTTTCCTGAGCCTTGGGATGTGGGCATTTTAGATGTCTTATTTAGAGGAGAGCAATTAGGAGTTTTTTTTTAACTGAAGAAATCATTAATATTTATTTTTATACAGATACTGTTATTCTCATAATATTGTGGTCAACTTTGTCTTTATATATAATCTTTTATAAGTAAATGGCCCAGAATTGCTGGCTGTCACATCAATTTAATGGGACTTTACATAAATGTTACCTTAATATTAAAAGAATAAAAACAGATGAGATAAATAATGTCTTATATAAACAATTGATCAAGAATATACTTGACAAATTTATAGTTAGTACCAATCATTATTAATTTCATTAAATCGCTAAGTTTTGCTAACACTATTACATTCAAGTGATTTGGGGTCAGGATAAAACAGAATGCTTACAGAAATAATTAGGCACAAATATCATTCCCTAACTGAATCTTGAACTAAATGTCATTCATACAAAACAGAAGGGAAAAGGAAATAAAGGAGCAGAATTAACCACTATGTTTTCAGTAAGTTTAAGAATGCAATTTCAAATGGAAAAATTGGGGGAGGGCTTGGTGGAAATTAGTATGACTGACTCTTAGGAAAACAGCACTCAATTCCAAAGTGATTACAAGATGACTAAAATATTCACAGCATTTAATCTGACATAACTAAACATCACTATTCAGTTCTACCAATGCTCATTATTTAATGAGGAAAACCCTATTGATTTTGATTAAAAGAAAAGGTAAAAACGAAATAGAAATCAAGTGGAACAAAATATAAATAAATGGCTCAAAAATCATACATCTGGTTATGAAAGTGTTCATTTCTACAAGTTCCCCAATGAATAAAGATCGGGATACCTGCAGTGCATTCTAAATATATAATTATCATTTAAATAGAGGAAGAAAGCTGGTGAGTGAAGAAAGAAAAGGCGAGCATTTCAGGCAATAATCATGTAATCTACAGTCAGGTTAACAAAGCTATTGTCATTCTGCCACTCACCCCCATGCTTTTAATGGGCATGGTGACCAGGAGGAAACAACGGGCTAGGTCTTCATGATTTTCAGTCACAATTTGTTCATTTTTCCCTGGTATGCTCAATACATAATTTAACAGCATTTGTGTATTGAAAGATAGCTTAGAAATGTGAATGCTTCTCTTTAATTCTTCTTTTAAAAATTATTTGGGCACCCAAATGAAGAGGTTAAATTTTTGATGGAAATTTCTATTGAGTGTACACTTCTAATGATTATAGAGATTGACAGGTTTTCCTAACAACATGCTTGTTTATGAATTTCTCTAATAACATCCATGTTTGTGGATTTGGCTGAGCAAGTTGGATATGGAACATTCTAAAAGGCAGAGAACAGTCTCTTCAAATGGGATTGAAATTTACCATGCAGGTTTCAAAGCTCTCAGGAAAGAGTCAAGTGTGTTCTTGTTGGAAGGCTGCAGGATGAAGTACGGAGGATCAATGACTTGCCAAGAACCTCGCGGACTTATTGGAAGGACCCTTTTCCTGCCACACACTCACTTCTGAAGTCTGTTCATTTTGTGTGACTCATTTCTTATCGTGATCATGAGCTCGGTTAGTTCTTACAATTTTCTTGGCAAAATCCATCTGTATCTACCACGGTGACAATATATCACTGCCTTTAGCTTTTTTATTTTTTTAAAAAAATTAATCATATCTGAAGTAAGAACATAAATGTGAAGTCTGAAAAAATTAGCACCAACAAAATCAACAATATGAAAGAAATAATGCACTTGTGAGTTACACACTCCTGCATTTGACTTATCTTTCAATCTTCCTTGGGTTATTTTATATATCTTTTTTCTGATGTTTGCAAATTATTTATTTTTTAGGATTTTATTGTTTTTTAGGGTTTCATACATGAATATAGTGAGGTTAATCACCAATGTCATCCCCACCTTTTTCCATTACAACCCTTTTTCTTCTTTGCCTGTCTCCCCCATATTTTCATTTCTTTTCTTTTTTTAACTTTATTTTATTACTTAACATTAGCAAGCACAATAAGTAGGTATCCTTACCTCTATTCTTTCCTATTTCCTCTCTCCCTTCCTTCTCTCCCTCCTCTCCCTTTATTGTTCCAATTCTTTCCCTCTCATACTCCTGACCATCAGGTTCTGTTAGTCCCAGGTTTCCCTCTGGACCATTTGTTCTAGAGGGAGTTCAGATATCTGTGGCAATCTCTCTCTCTCTCTCTTCTTTTCTTTAAGTATTTGGAGTCAATGTCAAAAGTTAAGCAAACTCCAGGATACATTTAGTAATCTTTTTGATCTTCCTAAGCTAGAGGAAGATCACAAATTGTGGCTCACATACCAAATATGACAGCCTTCATGCTTTTGTATATAAAATTTTATTAACACACACACTCACATGATTGCTTTCTCATATCAATAGCAACATTGTTGTGACAAGGAATATAAGGCTCCCAAACCTAAAATATCTACTGTTCCTATAAGAAAAAATAGTCCACTATAATTTCTATTTTTTATTTTATTTTCTAGATAAAAATTTTGTATTCTGGATATGACTTTCTACTATTTTACATTCAGATCCATTAGTCATGTTATTTTTTTCCTACTTTACCCAAAACATTGTTTTAAAATTATTTTTTTCCTAATAAATCTATCATTTTATGTTGACATATCTTTCCCTTTTAGTCATAATTGCAATTAATTCCATTCCAAAATTTGTTAAACTTGAATATGAAAATGGTTATATGTGGCCCTATTTCTGCATTGGTTGAATCCAAAGAAAAATTGACATTATAATAATGAAAAGAGATAATTGGAAAAAATTTAAAGATTTACTTAGACTCTAAAGAAAATATACTAAAGAGGTAAAGAAAGATGTTTTTAATGAATAGCTTCAAAACGCTATAACCATCCCAGGCTCCCTGCTCCCTAAATCTTCCTAAATGAGTGACAGCTGTTGCAGTGGATACCAGGATGCATCATTAGATGTCTCTTCCAGGAGCAAGGTACTCATTCCTCCAGGTGTCAGGCCCTTTGAGAAATTTATCTGAATCAAAGTGAGCTTCTTTTTGTGGGTCATCCCATACGTACTGACAGCTGATGGCTGTTCCGGAAGTTTGACACTTTGCTTCAATATGGACAACATTATAGGCCACACTCAACCAGAGAGCCCATATAATTTGGTCAGCCTTCTCTGATTACTCTAAGGCAGTTTACTTGTTCCCTTTGCCCAAGTCTGCTTTTGTTTGTTTTTACACTTGTTACTCCTAATGCATTACACACACACACACACACACACACACACACACACACATACACACACACACACACAATTTCCCTTTACTTTGTTTTTCTAAGTCTTTACTTCCTCCACACAATTCACCTTCCTACATTGTTGGATGAATATGTTCTCTCTCAATAGTGTTCATTATCTTAGAACTTACCAGTAAACATGAAAGAAAATATGTGACTTATTCTCGAATTTGTGCTAGTGTCTCAATGGTTTAGTCTAAGCTTTCAAAATGTTCTCTTATGAAAGACAGTATTGAAATATCAGTTCCATTTTCTAATAATGCTTTGTTGCTTTAATGGAATACCTAATGAATATCATTTAAAATTGCTCCTTCTATACTATACAGTTAACAGCCTTCACATGGTGGTTGCAAACTGTATAGCAAAAACTCTTCTGCTCCTGCAATCAGAAGTACTTATTATTTACTTTTTACTTGTTATTGATGATAAGTTTCACGAGCACAGTTTCTTCCAGGTATATCAACCACGTTTGCTACCCTCATATTCTTTCTTCCTTCCCCCTTTTTATTTTTCCTCCCCATCCCTATACATTCCTTCCTTCTTCAAATCTTCCTTCTATTTACAACCCAGATAATTGATGGGAAAGGCTTTGTTATGTTATCTTTTGGTTTCTATGCAGTAATTAAAGGGGTCTTAAAAAGCATAAGAATTGTAAATATGTAGACATCTAACATTGTTACAAATATACATATATAATAAATATGACCAGATCTGAAGTGTTAGACAATAATATAGTAAAGAACTCCAATATCCCATTTCAACAATGTATTGATCACACAGACAGAAAATTGATCAGAAAACATTGGATTTGAACTGGAGCGTAGACTAAATGAACCTGAGATATGCAGACCATTCCATTCAATAGCAGTAGAATATACATTATCAAGAACTCATGGAACATTTTCCAGGATAGATCATGTTTGGGCACAAAACATATTTTAAGGAGCAGCAAGAAGACTCAGCATGTAAAGGTACTTGCTACCAAGCCTAACTACCTGAGTTTGATCTCTGAATCTCAAGTAAAGATGGAAGGAGAAAAACAACTCTAACATGTTTTCCTCTGGCTTTTAACATGTTCTCTGTCTCTCTTTCTTACACACACACACACACACACTCTTAAAGAACAGATAAAAAAATCTTAAAAAGTTGAAAATAAATCATTTGAAGTATTCATTATGACCATAATATTAAGAAACAATTAAGAAATTGTTTGAAAAAAATCACAAATATATGGAAGCTAAGCTATAGATTTCTCACCAACAGATCAAGAAAAAAATTAAACAGCCAAAGAGAAGTCAGAAAATATATTGAGATGAAAAACACAATAAAAATTATAGGATACAGCAAAGATAGTTTGAGAGATAGTTTAATGGAACTTGAAAAGTAACAATGAACCAAACTTAAAGCTAATAGGAAACAGTAAAGACCAGAGTAAAAACAACTGAAATACAAATTACAAAAAGGTTTTTAAAAAATAACAAAACTAAGAGTTGGTTTATGAAAGAATAACCTTTATCAATAAAACTTGAGCTAGAATAAGTCCAGATTTTAGCAATGATAACCTGACTCAGCATTTATTATAGTTCTATTTTTGTGGCCTTCTTTTATGTGTTCAGATGTAGAAAATTTTTTTACATAATTTACAAATTTAATGTTTATTTCTTTCATAAGCATTTGGATTATGTTTCTGATAAACTGTTTAATATAAAAGGGGAGGTTTGTAGAACATTGATGCAACAGTATTGAAAATCTTACCATTGAAGAAACTGCTCCTTCTCTCTCTATGGAAGACTTGTTTGATCAGTTATCTATTCAACATATGCTATGGAAAAAGAAAATAAGTTTACTTTTCAAATACTTTCTGATAAAACTCAATGAAAGCACTCATAGTTTTAAAAAGATTAGCTACAAAATATTAATAAATATTCAAAGAATTTATATCCTAAGATTTTAATGCTGCTCCTATTTTAATATTTAGGAGTCAAAGTAACTTAAGGCATCATCAACCCGAGTGTGAATTTGGCAAAGAAAAGAAGGACAAGTGTTTGAATAAAGCACAGACTAGCTGTCTTCAGTGACAGAGTCTATGGACATTCAATGACTCCCTATTCCCAGGAAACAGTCTTCTAAATTCCTTTTCTGTGATAGAAGTGAGGCCAGAGGGCCAGAGAGATGACTCAGGGGTTAACCTCTGCCTCACAAGCATAAGGTCCTGAGTTTAAACCCTGGGTCCCATGTAAAAACACCAATTGGAAATGGTGGCAGCCTGTCCTTCCAGCCTTAGAAGGCAGAGCCTGGGAAGGCAAAGCAAATAGGAGGTAGAAGCACCCTTGAGCCTTCATAAGCACACACAGCACCTTCTGATACACACACATACACACATAAAGACGCACACCTTAAAAAAAAAAGTCTGTTTATTGTCATTCAGTCCTGCTTGACTACTCTTAATACTATCACACACAAATATACAACCTTTATAGCTCCAAACGACAGTGCTAAAACTATTTTCCCACATTTTCAGGTCTACCTCTCTTGATTTCTTAAACCACTGCTTTCCCCTTTTCTATCTCTTTCTCAATTCACTTTGTAGGATTCTGATTCTATTTGTGTTTATCTGATTCCCACCTTTGAGAATTTCTCATGAACAGAACAGAAAGATAGTGTGACCCAGAGAGGCAGGGAGGACTGCCACAAAAAAAGTGTCTTGTGTACATGACAGGGCCATTGCATACACACAAGATCTGCACAGAACTGGACTTGTCAACATTTCATCATGCAAATAGTGAAGAGTTCACAAGATCTCACCCCTCCTTAACACGGGTTTTGGTGAGAGGAGCCTACTTTCTTCAGTAGTGTAGTCACTGGTAAGTAGTTTATGCTCCAGCAAATGCCCAGGCACATGCTAATGCAGGGAATCCTTATTAAACTTAGTGACACTCACACACACACACACACACACACACACACAAAAGTAGGAAGAAAACTTTGGGAAGAAGACTTTCAGTGCAAGAAGGAGGAAAGATGAGAAAAGGTAATATGGGAATGAAGATGGCGAAAGTTCATTTGTATATGTGGATGAAACTGTCAAAGAATTTCTAAAAATTAAAAAGAGAACCTGATTGAGAACAGTAGACACCAGGTCACTCAAAGTATCTGTTGAGTAAGATGAAATGAATTGTTTTAAGGAAAGCCTGCAAGGATTCCTTAAGACAAAGGTCTTATTTTATTGAGTTGCTTGGGTTAGGTGGGAAATAGAAGCAATTAAATTCCCAGCTGGGTTGAAGAATTTTAACAGTTCTCTGACAATATTTTTTTAAACCAATCTTAGTATAGTCATGGAGGTTGCAAAAATATATCTTAGAAATAAGAATAATGAAATTTCTTGTCATGCTTCCAACTCATACTGCAATTCTGATGTTTACAATAAGTAAGGAATGATTTCCAGCTGCCAGTTACCAAAAAAGTCTGTGATATTGTATCAAATAAATGAAAGCACTTGCCAGCAGCACTCCAGGGGTAAACGGGAGTCTGTCCAGGACTTCCATAATAGTACATGTAATCTCTGTTCAAAGTGAAGACGAATTTAGAATTAGATTTCTTTTTAGAATATTTACAGTTGAAATTACTTTTATTTCATTAGACAATATTTATGTAATATTTTTCATCTTTGATTTGCTAAATTGAATTCTGTCATTATCTACCTAGCAGAAAATTAGTGCATTTCCTTAAGAGAAATATAACTAGGTGGGAGGGAGTGGGATGGATCCATGTAGGGAGGAAAGAGTGGGAGAGGAAACAAGGAGGGAGGGGAAGGAAGGAGACAGGGCAATCACTCATTATGCTTGTAAAATTAGAAAAAGAATTAAAAAAAAGATAAGTGAAACTAAAATATATGGAACGGCATGAAAATAATCAGTTAGCAACAGACTGAACATCTGTTTCATTATTTGTCTGCGTCCCTCTATGATGGCAATTCCCTCATTGCACTGCTAGTGACAGAGACACTGCCTGGTGCATAGCACATATTTCATACTTATTTGCTAAGGAACAGGTAAGAGTAAGGGAGACAAAATGCATCCACATTAACACAGCTATATTTCCTCATGTAGGACTTTTCAAACTATACTATATACACTGGATAGCAATATTTTATCAAAAACAATAAATATTTTAATGCTTTGTTGATTATTCAAGTATATTTTTTTAAAGAGAAATTTGATGTTTCTCCAAGAATTTTAGGGGGAGGGCTGTGGACAGAAACAGGACCCTATGCACACTGGACAAGTATTTCATCACTGCCTCACACCTCCAGCAAACAGATCTTCTAAAAGCCAACAGGTAACTGATTATCAAATATAATAAATATTTAATAAATTCCTCTCAGAATGTCGTGACCATTCAGTGAAAAAGGCCTACTATATCTATAAAAAAACTTTAAAAAATTGGTAGACGACAATGAAGTTAAACCAGAGTTAAGCACGTTTTTTGGATATTTTCAGAAAGGAATTGAGCCTTTTTATTCAAACTGTAAATAAAAGTAGCTTCAGCAATGGATTATTTTCTAATGGGTATTATTTGCTATTTGGTTTATGAGCACTATGCAGAAAAAAATGAAGACACAGAAAGTCATAATCTTTGAAAGAAAACATTGGAAGAAAAACCAGGCTCTTGCCATACATTTGCTATGTCCTATTCTTTTACAATTTTTTTTGTTGTTCTTTGAGAGGTAAGGAAGAAGGAATTTTGTAGAAAGTACAGACTATAGGATAATTAAAATGCTCACATGATGCAAGCTGATAGTAGTGTGAGTTTGAAAAATGGACCTGAGGAAAGGAAAGTCCACTGACTATGCTGTTTGGTAGTTCTCTTTCCAGCAGAGCAGGCTAGCAGCATGGAACTGTACATTCTACTTCCATTTGGGAACTTTACACAATATATATATATATATATATATATATATATATATATATATATACATAAAACTATATCTTTCATTCCCTTGAATAGTTAAAAAAGGCTCAAACTAAAGCATTCTAAGATCCAATGAGCTACAAAATAGAAAGTAAATATTTCATAATTATATCAGATTAAATTATTGAGAAGGCTGACAAAATTTAGGAACAAGAGAGAAAAAAGATAAATGATAGAAAATATAGTAAATCAAATTCTCTTATCTTAAATAAGGAAGAGTGATATACAGAAAGAGAATTAAAGGAATCAAATCCCAGCAACATAAGACGCAGTAGTGATCTTAAGATCTAGTAAAACAAATAACACAAAAAATTATTAAAACTCTCAAAATAACAATTACAATTTTTACTGTACTAGTGAAATAGCCAAAAATATGGATAGTGAAAGTTAAAGTTTTCACCTTTCATGATGGAGAGTCAATGGATAATATATGAAGTTAACATAGCTTGAAGGAAGGATGTAACTAGGTAGTTCAGTTTATGGATGATTGATGGAAGAACTACAAGTGAAACCTTACGAAATGACTACTTCAGGGAAGGACATGTTAGAAGTAGAGTTGGGGATAGGAAAGTCAATTACTTTTTCTTTTCATCTTACAATGCTTGTGTACCTTTTGATATTTCCTTACTTGTGGCTATATTATTTTAATTACATGAAAAGCAAGACATTTCCTGTTAGATAATTTAGTATTTTTTTCAATGCTATCATCCCAAAGTGCATTACTAGTAAGAATAAAATGAACATACTGTTGTGCATTAAAGTAAAAGTAGCAGCAATACCACAAGAATCCTACTAATAATATTGCAGAAAGGATCAGCATCACGATTCCAAACATGTCAACTGAAATGTATAAAAAGAAATACATTTTAATAACACATCAAGCATTTCTTACATTTTATCTTTCTAGCATTATGCAATTTGAATCTTAAATATACATTCACAAGTCATTGTCAAAAGTGATACAACAACATGCTTATACCTTCTTATAAAGCTACCATTGACACAATGATCACAATCATTTGAAAATTATATGTCTTGTGGGAATTACATTGATAAACTATAAGGCCATTTTAAGTGCCCAAAATTCATTATCAAAGAGACAACCTGTACTTGCAGGGAAAACAGATTTTTTAATTCTGGCAAGCTTTTATCCCCTTCGTTTACACATATTTTAGCCTGGCATACTGTAAAATGAAATTAGAGAGGAAAAACATGAAATTGGAGGCTAGAACTTTTTTGTTCATATGAAACACAAAGTAGTACTTCATTTTAGGCTACAAAAAACCTGTACCACCTGAAGCCAACATAGATTTGAGCTGCAAAATTGTGTCATTTCATGTCAATTAAGCAATGATTAAAAATGGAGATAACTGTTTACTCTAGATTTGGTTCTCTCCTTAGCTGGGGATGGGGTGGGTGGGTGGGTAAAGGAGGATGGAGGGATCATCTGGAGTCATCTGTTTTGACTTTTTCTGATATATTCCTTGAAAGATACTGACACATTTTTTACCTTGGTAACTATCACATAACTTGTCAAAATCTGATATCATAAAGATCTTTGATGACTGATATCTGCTTGGTCTTAGAGTCATCATTCTGAATGGCAGTTCTCAATATACATTTTATTGGCTCAGGAAATGCTACCTGACTCAGCACATTTGCATTCCAACACCATCATATATAGGGATACCATGTACTCTCTAGGGGTTCCTAAAGTAGCTTCTTGACACAGGCATTCCTTAACTAGGCTATCGTACACCAGAGATTTTTTTCTCCCACATTTTGTTTTATTTTTCTAATCATACAAGCTCAATAGGTATCCCTGTCCTCTCCCTCCCTCCTCCCTTCCCCAGCCATTCCCCCTTGTACTTTATCCCTTTCCCCTTCTTTTCACCCCTCTCTCCTCCCCCTTCTTCCAGTGCCTCTGCCTCCGTCTCTCCTATCCCCTGAAGCATCCTTTTTGTGTGAATGCCAAACCTCCCTCTGAGTCTTCCACCCTAAAGAGGGCTCAGGACTCAGAGGCATAGCCAGGAGGCTCTTCATGGGCTTCCCATTAGTATGGAAACTCTATTATAACTGTTAATCCCTTACCTCTAAGGATCCTACTGCCTGGAGCCTTCTCCTCTGGGATCCATTCTAGACTTTGGAAGTTGTTGACATGTCAGCCATTGTACAGGTCAGGCAAAGTCCAATTCTGGCTGCTACAGCCCTAACTTGTATGAAATATCTTGCATATTGTTGGTCCTCCCCATCTTTAGGCTCTTACAATCTTGCACCCCCTCTTCTGCAAGATTCCCTGAGCTTTAGGATAGGGAGAGATTTGTCTGGTCTGGTTCCAGGTATGCCAGAGGTTTTAACAAATGAGATCTAAATGATTTGTCAGGTATTATGGTGAGGTTTCCTCCTGGCTCCATCTGAATGTCCACTGTCTGGAACAATCAACAAGTATGTGTCCAGGAGAACATCAACCATCAGCTTGAACTAGTGTGCTTTACTAAAGCAAATATAATCACTTAAAGTTCTTCAAATATAGTGAATTGCTAGTATTTACAGGTCGGTTGAAATAAAGTACATAAAAATTTAAATAAAGATAACTTACTTCTACAGTTTGCCCAAAATATAGAATTGAATTGACATCCAGCATATGGAAAACAGTATTTTTTGCAAACTTTTTCTTCTCTGCACCAAATGCACTGTATTTGGAAAGAAAAAAAAAGTGTCCAAGCATAATTACAATAAGGGTTTAGTACTAGTTCTATAAGTATTTCATGAGGAGGAGCTAGCATCAATATTCTTAGTATATTTGTAACGGAGGCCATTGGTGGCCTGGCAAGACCATCTTTACCAGATCCATGCCCAAAGCAGTGAGCATTGGCTATCAGTGACTCATCAATTCCTTCTTGGAGCGATTGCCTTTGATGTGACTATCACCTTAGTCTAGTAACTGACTAACTATCCATTGGCATCTTTGTTTTCAGGCAAAGGACAACTGTACAATTCTCCCCCAACCTCCCACCCACACTGCTCATGAGTAGACTTCAGCAGGGACCATGTTTTCCTGCCTTTCGTCTCTTTTCTTCCCAGAATCCTTCATTCCTTATGAGATTTTTTTACTAAAGCTCATTTTTTTCTCTTTCTTAGATCTGCATTCAGAGAACTTAATCCAAGATACTATTTCACAAATTAGAGATAAGGATTAGGTCAGCCAATATTGTGTCTTTCCCATCCCCCTTTCTGGATGCATCTACTCTTTCCTCTGGGAAGTCTTTCTGTTTCATGTTGCCCTGGTGGTGGTGTTGACCAGTCAACCTCACTCCCTACACAATCTGCTCACCAATGGTCAGATAGTCCTGTGGAAACAGGAAAACTGAATTCTAAGAACTTTGGCAAAGTATGTGTAAGAAAGTCAGAGAGTTGTGAAAGCTCTTGTGTGATGAAAGGCCAGGAGCCATAAGAGGCAAACAAAACAAAAGCAACTAGGGTGATAAAGGCTATCACTAGGGCTTACTATGCAACAGTCTTTGTTCTAAGTTTTTCATATGTATTAATTCACTTCATCCTTGTGACAGTCCTGTGAGCTAGGTATAATACATGTACTTCATAAAGGAAAACAATAAGGCATGGAACAGATAAACTCATATGCTATGATCACTGAAACTAGTAAAGAGATCTGAGCTTGTAACTAATCCTAGGAAGGAAACCCAGATGCATCCCAATCAATTTTTGCTACAGAATCTTGAGACCAGCTGAGGTAATGATTTACCCAATGTAAAGAATCACCTCTTCAACACTGCCAGAGAACAGGAGGTGTATCACTTGGCCACCTTTTGTTTCATGTTGGCCAGGATCAAAGGTCAAGTCAGGTGGTTGAATCAAATCTAAGATTGGAGCTGCCGTGGCCAAATGGGTCTCCCCTTGGACTTAAAGACTAGAACTGCAAAGGCAAGGTCTAGATTTAAGCATAATAGCTTGTCTCTGGCCATGGAAATCAGTTCTCAGAGCTTCTAGAAATCAAGCCTGTCTAAGAGATTTTTATGGAAGATAAATTTCCAGAACACTAAAAAGGAGACTATGGTTAAGCTGATTCCCAGGACCCAGTAACCAGGTTCACAAGTGAGCTCCTGTAGCGGCAGCATCATCTTCAGAAACTTGCTCGCCTATGCCTCTCTGGGCCAAAGGAATCTCTCCAGGTGGTGAAAGCTTGTCAATCAGATCCATGACCACCCACATCACTGCTTAACCAGACCAACTCAGCAAGAGAGCACAACAAAGACTCAATTTGTTGCAATACCACTAACCATTGTTTTCTTTTCTATGTGGGAGTTTTCACTGTTGTTACCTTGATTTTTCTTTTCTATTGAACAATGAGTCTTTGGGATTTGGAGCATGAAACATGAAGAACCGTATCCAAACAGAGTCAAGAGTAATGCCTGTCTCTCTGAAACTGGAGACTTAAAGTTAGAGGCAGTAGCTCACAGTAAATGTATTTTCAGTTGAGGGCTAGTTGAGGGATTATTTTTCTTGGTGCAGTTTTAAAATATGTTGGATAAAATAGAATATGTGTGTCTTAAAGGATCAGAAGTTGAAATTGTTTGATTTTTGAATGTGTGCCAACTTCTTGCACCCATCTTCTGCTAATCATATCTCTGTGCTAGTGGGCCTCTCCCCCCAACCCCATGTGGCCCTACAGCTGTCATTTAGCTCTGTCCTGCTCCTTTCCTACAACTAGGTTATTTGACAGAGGTGGTGGCACTAGAGCTAGTTCATCCCTCTAACCCAGTAGCTAGTGTTGGTCTGATTATACAACCCATGTAGAACCAATCAGAATCTTTTTCATAATTGTAGATACTAGAGGGATCTGCTGGTAGTGAGCCTGTTCCTTGGCGTATAGAGAATGTCCATTTATTATGTGAGACAATGAGGTTAATACATTGGGAAGCAGAGCTAGGAGATGAAAGGAAAGAGAAATGGAACAACTATCTTTAAGATTCAGCGGAACATGAAGCCAAACCTACCCAAATTTGTGGTGAATGAAATCCCCTTTTTATTAAATTAGTTTGAATTGCGTTTCTAACACTACAAAAAGATGTAATACCTTAACTACTGTAACTATGTCTAAAATATCTTCAAAGACCAGAACTTTACATTCATTGCCCAGAGGAACAGTATAATATATTCAGCATCCCTAAATTGGTAATGCATAGTTTAAGACAAATTACATGGAGTTTCCCCTGTAGCTAAGGAAGATGGTGCACATAAATTTGACGGTGTTTCAACATCAGCATCTTAGGTATGTGACAACCAGTTAAAAGGTGTTAGAGCGATGATTATTATTGTTCCATTGGAAATGTGAGTCACTCATTTTAGAGTAGAAATCTATTTTAATAGCTTACATGGACACTGAAATTGTTATTTTTCACAAGGAAACATCGTTAAAATGAAGAAATGCAGGAAGGAGAAAGGCATATAATAATATTTAGTGTTTTGTTTATATTGTATATAACGTTTGCCTGATAATACTGGCAAAACAATAGAAAATGAGTGTTAGCGTGGAAAGGGAGATTTCAAAGTCATGGGCATCTAATATAACAATAAATGTTTACAAATTTGTGTTGGCAGATGCAACAGTGATTTACACAGATATATGGGGCATAGTTTGGCATCTTGGTAGACAACATTTTAGGTAAAAGAATTTACATCTTTGGATGGAAGAATTCTAATTTCAAAATGATTGGAACATATTTAAAATGTGAGTTAAAAAAGAGAAAGCACTCGATTCCAGCTGAAATGGGTAGCTGAGGTTTCTTTTAAGAAATAAGAATGTAGTGCAGGTCTTGAGCATCAAATAGAACGGATGCAACAATGGGGAGGGCCAGAGACAACACTCTAGAATGAGAGAGCAAGACAACAGCTGGAAGAGTGTAAATCTGCCATGGTGGTATTGTAGAGAGATTTGGAAAAGATTAACTGCTCTCTGTGATAGCTTCTGAATGTCAAAATAAGAAGTTTACATTTTGTGTTTTATTTAATAATAAGGATTCAATTGAATTCTTTGGAGATCAAAGGTGACAAGATAAAAATGATGATTAAGACAAGCAAGGAGGTACCAGGAGAAACTGGAAGGACCAGGGGTAAAGAAGGAGGGGCAGGAATGAAAATATAGAAGTCTAGGATTGCTTCAGTTGAAATAAAAAAAAATGGACAGCAGATGTTTTATAGAAGGAGCCAAAAATTTCTAAAATTAGAGTCTGGGGGAATGATGCCAAGAATACACAAGAAAGTAAAGAAAATTTACTTCTTTGGGATAGATGAAATGATAAACTTAGTTGCAAATATTTTAAGCTTGGAGGATTAAAAAAAAAAAAAAAGACCCAAGAGAAAATGTCAATCGAGCAACTGTAAGCATAATGATTAGGATCCCCATAGGTCTAAGGATTAAGCCATAAGGGTAGGTGAGAGAGCTCAGGATGAGCAGCCAGAGGTAAGCAGAGAAGGAGTGCCCTGTAGAAAAACCAATATCATCAAGGAAGGGGCAAGACTTCAGGAGAATAAATGACTAAGTTTTGTAACTTTCAAGACAGTTTACTGATGATCACATGACATGTGTGACAAACAATTATGAAATAGACACATTAAGTACTAGGAAAAAAAGTTTTAAAAAATATTTCATATGAACTCAAAAAGGAAAAAAGCAATGCAGAAAAACAGCTTGGATTTGGATAGAAAAGCAAGGAAATGAGGAAGGCTTCAAGTTTGCAAAGTTTTGTGCACTCCTGAATGTGATGTATGTGAGGCAAAAACCAAGGAGATTAGCCTTGGAAACGGTTTTCCCAGGTTTCTGAAAGGGAGCATTTAAGAGAAAAGACACTGAGAGAGTTCAGAAGGAAAATGAGAGACACATGGCCTTAAATTTCTCAAGAAGATTAAACACCAAAAGGAGGGTCATCCCAAGTGCACGGAAGGTATTACAAATAATTACTAACAAAAGTAATCCATACTATTGATTACTGTTTATTTGTTTGTAGTTGAAGGACTTTTGGCAGGTGATATGCACCTGTTTCATGGCATTTGCAGATTCAAATAACCCTATATATCTTTCCCTGGTCTATTTCCTACCACGCACGTGTGTGTGTGTGTGTGTGTGTGTGTGTGTGTGTGTACACTTTAAGAAAAATGAATATTAAGAAGGGGCCTTCATGGCCCCTTTTTACCTTGAAGAAGGTAAAACTATTTACTGTGCAAGCCTGATAACTTGAGTTCAAACTCTGAACCTAGGCAAAATCTGGATGCTCTGGCGTGCGTCTGTAATCCCGGTACTCCTATAAAGAATCCATCAGAAGCTCAGGGGACTGCTAGCCTGGTGTTGCAGTCCGCCTGCATGGTTGCTGATAAATGACCATCAAACGGCTTAAGGGAACAAGGGTTTATTCTCTTACGACTCCTGGTTACAGTTCTTAGTCCACGCACCAACATCAGGGCCGAGGGAACTGGCCACACCATCACTGCATAATGGCTGAGAGATGGACAATCCTTACTTGCCAGACCAGTCAAGTGAACAGAAGAATGCCACCTCTCTCAATCAGCTCTCTGTGATTTATCCAGGGCCTAATCCCACCCACCATGGGCTGGGTCTTCCCCATCAGCTAGACAATCTCTGTCAGGTTTGCTCTGGGCTTAACACAACCATCAACTCTCTACAACTGTGCCCAGAGCTCAAACTCTCAACAGTCAAGTTGACACCTGTGCTTAACTATGACATCTGGGCAATGTGAAAACAAAACAAACGAACACACAAACAAACAAAAAGGAGAAAAACTCTGCTTTAACTGGAAAGATTTCAAGAACTGACTCCAGAACATTGTCTTCCACATATTATACACACACATACACACACACATACACGCACACAATCCTCTCTTTCTTTCTCTCTCATACATACAAACAAAATTAAAATGGCTATCTTTTTTGAAGTGTGAATACAACATTTATAAATATGTCTTACTATAATGTGAAAATATTCTTTTGCCATGAACTCTTTGGTAAATAAATTAGACTGTGGGAGATTTACAAGTTCCATTTGGCTTGTTGTAACTTTATTCCTTTCTTTCCTGATCAATAACCCATATTAAGATACAATGAATGAGAAAGGTTTGGTTGTAAAGAAACCCTGTTATCTACAGACAATTGCAAAATTCAGTCTTATAACTCCCATTAGCCAAAAATGAAAAACTATTTGAAATAAATTTTTACATAGACGTTACTTACAATAACCACTGAAACATCATGATTGAGAACTGTCATCTAAAGTATTCAAGTATTCAACAGTGACACACAAAAACTGTAATGGCAGTGAAAGACTAAGTAAAGAAATGCTTAACTTGCTTTTTCTTGGCATGTTTTTGACATTTTCTTTCTTTTTTTCTTTTATTTATTCAATTGTGCGTGTGTACGCGCGTGCGTGTGTGTGTGTGTGTGTGTGTGTGTGTGTGTGTGTGTGTGTGTAGAACCACGGGAGAATTCGGGTACCACCATGGACGCCTACCACTTCCTCCTTGTTTACTCTGCCCCGGGGTTTACAGGCTCCACCATACCAGGACCAGTAAACGCAGGCCACCCCCACTTCAGCCCGGCGTCTATGCGTGGGGCCTAGGATCCGAACTCAGGACCTTCTACCTGCAAGGCAGAGGCTTAACCCCTGAGCCATCTCTCCAGCCCCCATTCTGTATTATTTTTAAAGATGGAGGGATCTCTGTGTTTCCCAGTCTGACCTTAAACTCTTAGACTCAAGCAACCTTCCTTTCCTCAGTTTCTTAAAGTAAGAGGGACAAAGGGCTCTTGTCATTCTACCCAGTTCTGTTTCTTCTACCTTTATATATTCGAAACATTGTAAAACATTTAAGGAAAGAAATATACAAAATATTTCATTCAGGGTGGACAGTTATGGGGAAATCACAGGAAGAAAGAGTCCATTGGAGAATGACTGATCACCTGCAGGAAAATTGGGGGATTAAAGAACTTTGGAACAGTCTTATCCTGCTGAGGGCCAAGATCTTGTATAGTGTCAAGAAATGAGAAAGTCAAGGCCAGCATAGACCACCACAGTTCAGAGTGGATGCTGGAGGTGTTATCCAAATGCACTGAGTTAAAGAAGTTAGGTGGCTGTAAAAGCAATTATAGAAAGTGATAGGAATTCAGTGGAGAATTCCAGGAACCGAAAAGCCCAGGTCCTCACTGAAAGAGAGGAGCAACCGGAAGAAAGGGAAGAGTCAGAGGGTGGTTTGTTCAGATCCGTCTGACACATACTAGTTACCAGAATGTGTTCTTTTCTAGCAATGATTTGCATGTCTGTATTGGTATTGTTAGTTCCCCAGCGAAGGTTAGACTACAGTGACTTTCTGGGAACTGCTATAAAGCTCTCAGCACAGAATGATGACATTTGCTTCATTACTTTTGACTTTTTTCTATTCAGATCTACAAGTGCACAACAATGATGTCATAAGTTTAATCATCATAAAAAAGGACCTTAGTTACATTGTGGTTAAGAAATGGTATGCTGTTCTTTCTAGTCTTTAAGGATTGGAAGTAGAAGTGGCAAGGGAATTTTTCCATATTTCAAAAGTCTTATTTTTGCACCTTACGAAGGAATTTTCTTTTTCAGGAAAAGAATTGTTTCCTTTTTTTAAGGATAATTTTCCAGATGGTGAGATAAATTTGTACTGATTTTTTTCTATCGTTTATTTGTAGCCCCTTAAAGAATGATTTGCAATGAAGAGATGTCATTAGTCATTCCTGCTATAACTAATACATAAAACAAAATTTATCTTATCTTCCAGTTGCAAACTATAAATGTGTGAGTTTATAACACTTCCCAGACAACTTTCTACATAAGAAAATTAACTTACTTTCTTATCTTCAGTGCACAATGGACAAGTTGTCTTTTGAGCACATTCTACAAGAAAAAAAAAGCATAACATTGAAAGGAAAACCTACTTATTGTTCAATTTAAAACACATTTCATTTAATTCTATCTATTTCAAATCCTAATCATTCATTTTCGAGCAATATTATTTTCTTATTTTCATAGATCTAGGTACTTTTCTTACCAAAGTCAATTCAATTCCTGATTCATTTACTTGGAAAAACATGAAATGACACCATCCAATGTTAATTAGTCAAATTCTAAGAAATAACTTCTAAAAGACAATAAGAATAAGCAAATTGTCTATATTTCTGTGTATTTAGAAACCTCTTTAGTAGCTCCTTTGTTGTCAGCATGGTTTAATGAAGATATTCCTGGTTAATTACTTCATCAATCATTTGACTATTAAAAAGTAATTCATATTGTTTTACCACGACTTTAACGCTCCCACTATCAGAAAAAAATTCCCCCAATGAAGATTTTTTGTTGTAGAAAAACTAAAATTGTTTAACTTATATTTGAAAGTTCTAAAATGAAACTTTGAGTGTGGAAAATAAAACAATATCAATGCTTCATTTATTACTCAAATGTCTTTTGAAAGAAAGGGGTTGGAAGTGATGTCTTAGTTGCTGTAGGACACATGAAGAATAAAGTTACTGTACCTGCTTTGGTACAGACTTCATGGACTCTGGGGAAAAAAATTTACTTAATTTCAAACTATTTGACTGGATGCAGGCCTCGCTTGGATGGGGAAAATAATTCAGTTTTTAAATTAAATCATATTGCCCATTACTTATTCCTACCCTGAGTACTCTTACAATTCTTATGGGAAAGTGGAGGAGAAGAAAAGGCAAGGTAAATAGGAAAAAGTCTACTGTTCTACCCAGGTCCAGGGAAAACTGGCTGGCTGCAGACTATTTCTGGAGGCTGGAGCAGGAAAGGAAAGACAAAGACTCCAAACTGCCATTCTCCAAGCTTATTATCCTTATTATTTATCCTTTTGTTTTACCTAACATTTTATTTTGGAATAAACTTTGATTTACAAAATATTGTAACGATTATGCAGTGTTGCTGTGCATTCTACAGTCCACTTTTCCTCATTGCTTACATTTTACACTACTTTGTCACATTTATAAAAATGAAGAAAGCCGAAGGAATGCATTTCCTTTAACTGAACTCCAAATTATATTAGGACATCATTAGTATTGGGGCTGATGTCCTTTTCTGTTCCAAGATCTCACCAGGATTCCATATTGTATTTAGCCATTGTGTTCTCTCTGGTCTATGACACATCTTCATTTTTTCCCCTTGTTTATCATGACCTTTCATTTTTTCCATCGTCATGTGTATGTGTATAAGGGGAATATGTGTGTGCAGAGTGTTCATCTGTGTGTGGATGGATACTTGTGTGCTAGTGCATGTGCACATATGTGTGTATGTGTATACATGCATCTGGAGGCACAGTGATGATATTGGAAATCATCCCCAATCACGCTTACAATTTATTCTTTCTGAGACAAGGCCTCTGGTCAAATCAAGAGTTCACCATATGGTTAGTCTGGCTACCCAGCTTGCTCTAGGTCTATCTAGTTTCTGTCTGCTAAGATTGAAATTATAGGTAGGCCACCACACCCTCTTGCCATTTTACATGGGATCTGAGGATTCAAACTTCTGTTATTCTTGCATAGCAAATATTTTAGTTCCCAAGCCACCCCAGTGTAACTAACAGTTTGGAGTACTGGATAGCTATTTTGTAAGAAACTCCTCAATTTATATTTGACGTCTGATGTTGTCCACATGATTGAACTTGGATATGGGTTTTGATGAAGAACACTGCTAAAGTGAAGTACCTTCTATAATGTATCATGTCAGTGAGTGGTTTCTCCATACCATAGGCTTAAAGCATTTCATAAAATAAGGAATAATCTCCTTACTAGCAATTCCTGTCTTCATTGTACTACCAATGAAGGGACAGCTCACCTCTGTGCTAAACATCTCTGCTGAGGAGATGGCCAGGGGGTAAAAGTGCTTGCTACAAGAGCATGAGGACATGGGCTTGTATCTCTAGGACTCATATAAAATCGGGACATACAGCACACATATCTGTAATCTCAGTACTCCTGTGGAGATGGAAGACATAGGTAAGAGAATCCCTGGAAGCCTGGCATATGTTTCAGAAAAGCAAGAAGAGACATTTTTATGTCTTCTAAAGGTAAGTATTATTTGTTTTTCTGCCTTTATATCTGAGTTTCAACCTCATTTTCATCAAAAATTTAAAGCTATGTTTTTGTAAATGCTTTTTTATTAGTCCTTCTTTTCCATTTCTCTTTTTCTTTCCCCCTGAAACTCCTGTGGTACTAAGGTTGATATGAGTTCTTCTCTCTCTCTCTTCTCTTGCCCTCTACCACATTGTACAAGAAATCCATGGCTCTATTGCAGTGTGTTATTCTTTACACTCTCTGGATAGACTCATCTTTTAGATGACAGTTGTAAATGTTTGACTCATTTGTATTTGTGTGAGCTCATTTGATGCCCAAAAACAGCACTTGAGGAAGACATCATTTTCACTTCACAGATAAGGAAATGGGGTACAATAAGTGTGGACCTAGAGAGTAACAAAGCTGGGAATGTGTCCAGGTGGCCTGAGCTGTTACTCTAACTTCACCTCCTCTCAGAATGAAATAGATACTGTCAGAGAGGTGAATCCCAGAACAGAGCAACTATTTACTCAGATTGGGTGGGTCGAGGAATCATAGACGAGGGAGAATTTGATGGTCTCTCAACATCAGAATGCAGTCTCTTCTCACAAATCATCAAAGCTATAAGTCCCCCCAATTCTCCTAGTGGAGGAAAAAAACCTGTGATCTGAAAATTCAAACTAATGCCATAAATTCAACCTCTTGTATAAATCTAGCTGACCTGAGGGTTGGGAAACTGTACATGATCTTATCTGTTACCTGTCAGAGGTACAAACCATGCAAGTGAGTACAGGGTTAGAATTCTTTCTGGTTTTAAAAGTGAAAAACCATGACAGCTGAGAAGCCATATGGTTAGATGAGAAAGCGGGATATGAGCAGCATCTGCTGGAGACAAGGACACGAACTTACTAAATCCTGCGTGGTGAGTGGAGCTTCCTGAGCACAGGCAAAGGCTTCCTCAGAAGCAGGCACCAGGGTGGTCAACCTAACACGGAACAAACGGCTGGAGCCCAAATTAGATTATCTGTAATTATTGATGTGTTTTTTTACTTTCTTTTTGTTCTCCTTCATTATTTTAATAAACTTATTTTTAAAAAAAAAATCTGGTATGAAGTTAGAGAGATGGCTTAGGGGTTAAAGCCTTTGTCTCCCAAGCAGAAGGACCTGAGTTCTGTTTCCAGATCCCACGAAAAATAACAGGTGGAGCTGGCGACACTGGCTTGTATTTACTGCCCTGGAATGCATGACCTGGAAAACCTCAGAACAAAGAAGGTAGAACAATCTAGAACAACCATTGGACCTCCACAGACACACATAGTTCCCTTCTCTACACACACACACACACACACACACACACACACACACACACACACACACAATCCAGTATGATTTTATTTTGCTACATCACCAACGGAAGCAAAATCTGTAGGCTTAGTCTATGCTTTTAAGTTCTGCTTAAATTTAAGTTCTGCTTAAATACAGAAGGAACCAGAATGGTTGGGACTTTTTCTCTCTTGCAATTTGAATGCGAGTGACCAAAGGGCTGAAAAAGAGAGAGACTCAGGGAGTCAGGGGCAGAATGAGATCGAAAGAAATAAGTCGGGCCCTTAGGTTGGTCCACTGCCACTTGGTCCCCTCATAGGAGATTCAGAGCAAAGATATCTTAAAAGCGACTGAGATGACAGGCCTGCACCATTCTAAGTGTTTGATTTCTCCAAATTTAAACCTATTTTTACTTAAAATTACTTAAAATTTTTACTTTTACTTAAAATTTTTACTATTTTTACTTTACTATTTTATTTAAACCTATTTTAAACCACTTTTAACTAGGTTCCTCCGCCCCCACCAACACTAAGAGAACGTTTAAAAAACTCTTCCAATCACCGCCCCATGGCAGCTTCTGAGGAACACGGGGTTGTTCCCAACGACCGGGGCTTTCAGTTGCTCACCCTGTTCAATTGATTTCGCTTGTATATGGTGGTGTTTCCTGTGGTGGTTAAATCTGGAAAACCCGTTTTCTGAGAAACTGATGAACAGCTGGATGAGAACGAGGGAGAGGAAGACTGGCAAGAGGATCTGGCCCCAGGCCCTCAGCCAGCACATGGCTCCCCCGGCTCCTGAGAATGTGGCAGAGGCTGAGTCCCGAAGGGGAGGATGCTGCTGGACCCCCAAGCCAGCCCCGCGCAGCCCTGCATAATTAGCAGAATCTTGGGATGTTCCGGCCAGAATGCGAACGCTGAGGGCTGCAGTTCTGGGTACAGACTCCAGATCCCTGAGTGTCACAATCAGTCGTTCCTCTGCTGAACCTGAGCAAAGTCTCTTTCCCTCCAAACCCCATCGTTTTTCCGGCCGTGCTGTGATCTTGAAAATTTGTGATTCCCATACTCGGAAGCATAATAAAGTACTTGCGCTCTTCTGGCTGGATGTAAATGGGCCTTCAACCCGAACCGCCTCACACTGGATGCTATCTATGCAGGGCCTGTGCGGTTTGCTGCTCTGAACACTCCAACTTGTCCTTGACTTGGCAGTGACACTGGCGTACTTTGTAATGCAGATGTCCTGTGTATGGTATGTTTCAGGTGGTATATGCATGAATACTTCTATTTTCATAATTATTAATTTAATTTAGTATTTTCTAATACAAGAAAAATACTACTAGTTACATATTCCTAGCAGTAGTTCCCATATTCTTAGCATGCTGAACTAAAATGTGCCCTGCAAACGATGACTCAAATACTAGTGATAAATGTGGACATAGTGAAGACATAGACATGCACCATTGGAAAGCACCACCAGGGAAGCAGTGGACACTGAAAGTAAGCATGTTCCATATAGAAAACATGTACATTCAGAAAGTCTGCCCCTTCCAGCTCCTTTACTCCTGTCACGGAAGTGGAAGGGGAGACCTGAGAAAGTGAGGGCCTAGACATTCCCTGTGTATTAGTCAGGGTTCTCTGAAGAAACAAAATCTATAGAATTTAATATACATAAATAAGTTTATTAAAATAACTCACAATAAAAAATAGTGTCCTTCAAAATAGCTACCCATAGCTGCTTTGTTCTTGACCAGAATATCCCACAAAGCCAAAAGATCCCAAGAAAGTCTCAAGCCTTTACTTTTCTGGAGGGTTCCAACTTTGGTGAAGAACAGCTGGGCTCCGATGTCAGCAATGAACAGCGAACAGCAGCCAGGCCTAGAGACCAGGCTCCAAAGGCAGTGGGGACAGCAGCAACGTGGTGGAAAAGATGAAGCTCCGAGTCAGCTAAGGATGAAGGCAGCGGCGGCAGCAGCAGCAGCAGCAAAAATGAAGGCCACGAGGCTTCAAAAGTATAGGATGTTCACAGAATAGACTCCACAGCAAGTCAACACAAGATAAGGGAAGAATAAGTCCCTCCTCCTTACACTTCCTATTATCTGGTCTACCACTGTAAAGTACCAGCCACTATGGGCTGGGTTCTCCACAGCAATCAATCAAGAACCTACTGACTTGTCCAAGGGCCTGTTCCAACCATTAACCCTCCACAGCTGTGTCCCAAACAGTCTGCAAATGTAGGTTGACACCAAAATGCAACCATAACACTTTGGCACCATAACTGGTCCAGCAAGGTGTGTCCAATCGAAGACCCTCTGAGGGCTTCTGCTTGAATGTCAAAGATGCATCTATTCCTCTGGTTTCTGATTTGGAAGGATTTGGTCCCTGAGGCTGCTGAAAGTCATTTTGATATCATATAGCATATGGCTGCAAAAAATCCGCTATCATAAAGCATAACTGACTGATGACTTCAACTGTTGTAGCTTAGATTTCTTTACCACATTCAATCCAAGCTTTGTTTCCTGTGAGTTGCTCTCAGTCAGGACTAAACATGATTGAAATACTAATGTGAGATCCTTGCACTGCAGATTCCTCGTCGATCTATAAGAAACTTTCTTGGAACTCTGTTATACTCTCAAACTCTGCCAACAAAATTTTCTTTCTTCTCTCCTTCACAGGTATCAGAGTCACGTCACTGTTGGAAGGTTCTCTTCACTAGTGTTCTCCCTTTGTCTTTTCCAGCATTTCTCTAATAAGCATCTAACATGTGTAGTCTCATCTTATAGATGATTATTGAAGAGCCCAAACATACAACATTGATAGAGGAGATCTGAAATATAGTGATGTGTTAGTCACCATTCACACTTTCCCTACTGCCTGGGTCTCATTATGAATCATTGTCAACTGCTAAATGTAGTCTTCTAAGAGAAACATTAAAAAAAAAAAAAACCAGTTTGGCTGACTTCAATAACAGAGGCTGGAGGCTAGATCAGGCCCTGGCAAGGCTGGCTTCTGTCCCTAAAGTGTGTCCCCTCATATACTTCTAGCAATTTTTCTTGCACAAATAAACATGCAGTCTTCATGGATTTGGACCCTAAAATTTTTAAAAAATATCTTCTTGTGTATGTGTATGCATTGAGTGTGTGTGCCTATAGAGGCTGGAGAGAATCATCCTGGATTGCTCTACCTCTTTTTACTTTGCTTTGGGGTTTCTCAGGCTCTGCCTTCAAGGGCTGGAATTACAGGCCTCCCCCATTTCCATCTGGCGTTCTTACCTGCAATATGGAGATGAACTCAGGACACTTGTTTGTGAGGTAAAGGCTTTAACATCTGAGCCATCTCCTCTGGTCAGGACCTAACTTCTATGACCTCATTTAATCTTAGTTAACTCCTTAAAGACTGCCATGTTGGAGGTTAGAGCATCAACATACAAATTTGAAGGGAACAAAATTCGTCCCATAGAAGCCAGTTTGAAGGACTTTTATGTTATTCAGTCTATGTTTGCTCAGTTCTTTTGTCTTTCAAAATGATTCTTATGTCTTCAAACTTTTCTTTGTGTACATTCAAACCTTTTCCCTTTCTTCCTTCCATTTTTTTCTCAGTCATCTCTATTCTTATAGAGCAATAACGAGCATATGATGTCTAGTAAATTTTTTTCTCAACACTTTATCGAATTTTGCATTTTCAAGTACAGAGCCAATGTTTGCAAAATATAGGAATAACCAATAGGCTTAAGGGAAGAAACTATGGCCCTCAATATCTCAGTGGGACTAATAATGGCATCTTTTTCAGTATGGATGGTATTGCTCTGATCTGTGGAGGGTGCATACTGCAGAAATGGAAGTAAACTGGTTTCTGTGCTAATAATTCTTACCTGGGACTAATAGAGCTATGTGAGGGACAGTGAGGGTGAGTCAGAGACAATTGAAGAGCTGCTCAATAGGAACTGTGGTCATAAGGTTGGGTTTACAAAGCTGGAAGTGCAGAGAAACTCACTAATGCCATCTGGAAAGTGCAGGGTGAGAAGGATGGAAAATGGATTCGAGAGCTAAGCATGATTAATCCAAGCCGTGCTCTCTCTTCCCATGTATGCATACAGTAAAAACCATCACTCTGTATTATGAATATTTATTTTACATGCTCAAAACCTAAATTAATCCAGTATCAAGTTATTAATGTCTCATTGATGGTTATAAATATTCCTGCACTCCATTACACAAGGATCCCATAGACAAATTTCCTCCATATGTAATCATTTATTGTTATTATCATTGTGTCTGTGTGTATATGATATGTGTGAATATACACGTGTGTGTGTGTGTGTGTGTGTGTGTGTGTGTGTGTGTGTGTATGGTGTGCATGTAAATGTCAGATGACAATATTGTGGAGTTGATTCTCTCCTTCCATCATTAAGTAGTTTTGGGGATTGAACTCAGGCTGCCGGGCTTATATGGAACATGCCTTTACCCCCAAGCCACTTTACAGACCTAACCAAATACTTTAAAATGAATGTGTGTCTACTCATTTGCTATCTCTGTGTGTCAAAATCTTGCTGGGGAAAGTGTAAGTGTAATCAATTTCGTGTTATATTTTAATGCTCAATGAATCATATCTGGAATTCAACATGTTGAGTTCCAGTTTTGAATATAATACATGCATCAATCAAGGAAATAAAATAATTTCTTCTGATTCCTGGTTGAAAGTTTATGTGAGAAGCAAATTCAACAGATTTTAAGAAAGCTTCTCTATAGTTTTGTTTTAAATAAAAAATACAGTAAACATATTTTAAGAAGACTTTTACATTCATCTTTAATCTGGGTAAAGTCCACCCAAATGGTTTAAATGGAAGTAAAGAGTCTCAGTTGTCTCCAAAGGCAGCACTAATATCAGCACGAAATGCATTCAAATGCAGTCTGACAGTTGAACTTTTACATAAACAATCTGCTAAAGGCCATCAGATAAAAGTGTCCTTTATGTTGCAGGTTAATCACTGAGGATTTGCACAATCAGGGTCTATAGCTCTTCTAAACATAGGAAGAATCTATGTTTATGACAACTGATACATCTTTGCTATGATCATTGTGACTGCCATTGAACTGTGAAAGGTGCCCAACATGACATTTAAGACAAACAAGCAAGTGTATTCACTCATCATCAACTGGCTAATTACTATGCTGTCTTAGTGACAGGGCCACATTAATGTTTTAGTAGTACTTTCAGTCTCTAACCCTGAAAGCAGTTGCTTCTCCAAATGTCATCTTTCATTTGTGCATTTCCAATAAGGGAAGTGAGGGAACATAGTGGAATTGTTGGCATTTTGTTTTTAGAAAAATGAATATTTCTAGTCTGTTAGACATTTTTGAGGGTGCATATAATATAAAAGAACATTTCAATGCAAAACATACATTCTGGTTAGTTATTGTTGCTAAGTGCATCATTCGGCAAACGTTCCACTATATTGAGTTTCAGGCATTGGTTGAATTATATTATGGTGAGATTTATGATTAAGGAATGCTAACTCAAAATGACAAGCCAAGGGCTTTTAAAACCCACATTTCAATGAAATCTGACAGCACACAAACAGCTGCTCTAAGTCTGCTCTTCTACTATTTCAAAGGAAGAATATCAATGGATTTCTGATACCATATGTGCCAACTGCAGAAATTCTAGAACAGCATGAGAGACCCTGGGTGAAAGGTCACACTGTCTTATACAGATGGCACATTTAATTATTAAAGAGCAGTTTTCATCATTTAATCATTTCAGACCTTGAAATGAAAGGTCTTCTCAGGTATCTTAAAGTTAGCTGCAACCTAAACTCTGCTATGCAATTTGTATGACGCCAATAAAACAGCATATGTGATTTCATATCCTAATTTGATTTACATTCTCATGTGAATTGCATTTGGTTTGCAGGCAGACTGTAAAAGACATTTCACAGGGAAAAATTGAAGGTCATGTCTTTGGCAGAGAATTTTAAATTAAATCTAAGTCTTTGCCTCAGACCTAAATCTGGCTCAAATTCCTCAGGAGAATGGTCCCTTCTTTCATCAGAATTGCTTGAAATTCTGCTAGAAAATTTCTCATTTAGCTTCAAAGATATTTTGAGGAATAGTTTCTTTAGCTCTTGTCCACTACCAAAAATACGCAACACCAGCAAAATGTTTGGTGTGTGATGTTCAGTAAATGTGAGGCCCTTTTCTCCCTGTCTCATCGTATATGTGGATATATATAATGAAGAGAAGATTGTGAAAAGAAGTTCATGAGCCCCTATCAGGGAATTTCTACAGTGCAAGACTGGTCTAAAAAGCATCCCTTAAAGGAAACAGCAGCTTATTTCTGGTCAAACTGCTAGTTGTGAATGGCATGAATCCACAGAGCTGCCACCCTATTAACTAGCTGCTACTCAATATGTACAAAGACCAATCAGGAATGCTTCGTTTATACAGTAGCGTCTTTATCAGGGGGTCTACTCAAGGAAGGGCCATTTAATCTGCCATAGGGGCCTGAACTCCTACTAGAGCATACCACCCTAAAGGAACCCTGTAATACCCTGTAATACAGTGGGTACCCTAACATTCATGTACAAAAGTAGCTTCACAATAGATGGAGTGAAAAGACAAAACTATTTTTAAAATGTCTATAGTGATTTATTAAGGGATACAAATGTAAAGATACAGATCATGAAATAAAGTATAAAAAGTCTTATGTGGGTCAATGAGATGGCACGGTAAAAGCATTTGCTGCAGAAGTCTCGTAACCTGAGTGTGTTATGACACATTTGCATATGTACACATACAAATAAATAAAACAAAAATGTCTTATGTTAACTTTACAGAAAACACAAAGCAAAAACTAACAATTATTCAAATTCATATATCTGTGCGGGAGATGAATCACAGAAAATCCTATTCTATCATCTTGCTACTATCATTTGCTCAATGTTATATTATTATTTCAGTTATAATGTTCTCAGCATTATTGTTGGTGAAAAAATTCACTTACTAGTCAGAGTAGAAAGGGTGGTTGCTGAATATATGTCAAGAGCAAAATAACCTACATGAAGTACCTACATGACATGTCGGGCTCCAAGAGGAGCATTCTGGAACTCCTCTTTCAGTTGGGGGAAGAGCTCATCCAAAGTATGCAACAGTTATAAGTAATGTGCTAACTCAGCATTATGACATCTAAGTACACTAAGCAGATATTAATATAACTAGCAATATAGGCAGTCATATAAATAGTAGTAAGAGGTTTCAATACCCTACCTTCAGCAAAGAATGGATCATCCAGATGATCAAAAGTTCCAATAAGGAATCGTAAAATTTTTTTGTAATTTTAAATTATTTTTTATTTTTCTAGTTTGACAAATATAATGACTAGTTGTCCCTGTCCCCCCTTCTTTCTCTTCCCTTCATCCTTCTTCCCTCTTCTATACTACCCTCCCTTCACCAAACCATCCCTCTCCTTTCCACTTTCCTGACTCTGCTTGTGTGGACCACAGGGTTCCTTTAGGGTGGTGTGCTCTAGTAGGAGTTCAG
This sequence comes from Typhlomys cinereus, assembly GCA_023101885.1. Classification (NCBI taxonomy): domain Eukaryota; kingdom Metazoa; phylum Chordata; class Mammalia; order Rodentia; family Platacanthomyidae; genus Typhlomys; species Typhlomys cinereus. Next base: position 2,710,843 of record JALPQD010000050.1, on the reverse strand, counting down.
GCCTCTCGGGCAGATTAAATGGCCCTTCCTTGAGTAGACCCCCTGAACTATCTAGCTCTAGTCCCTAAGGTTCCCACTGGATGTAATTATTTCTTCTGAGTTCCTCTCTTGTCTGTTGGGGTACGTTAATATGTCAACCATACTGCAGGTCTGCTGAGGATAAGTTTCACTGCAATGAGTTCCTGCTGCAGCAGCCTTGGCTTGAGTGCAATGTCCTGGCCTGCAGTGAACCGCCCCACCTTCAGGATCTTACAATCTTGCTGCTCTCTCTTCCACCAGATTCCCTGAGCCTTAAGGATGGGGAGATATTTGGTTTTCCCCGGGAATCGTAAGATTTAAACTGCGGTTCAGACCAAATGGAGCAAGTGTGCAAATGCAGAACATCCTGTCCAATAGCAAAATATACATTCTTTTAAAGTGTAAACAGAATGTTTTCTATCTCAAGTCCTTTTCTAATTACAATGGTGAAAAACTAGAAGTCAATAAAGAAGGAAATTTAGAAAATTCATAAATACATACAAGTGAACCACTAATGGGTCAGAGAAAAAAACCAAAAGTTTAAAAATATCTTAGACTTAAATGAAAATGGACACATAATATAAGAAAAGTTTTGGCATAGACCAAAAGAAGTTTCAAGAAGTTTATAGCAATAAATATTAAAAAAGAAAAACTGTAAGATGAGAAAAGATTTCAGGTAAATGACCTTGCTTTACATCTCAGTGGACTAGAAAAAGGACTGTTGCTTGGCATTTTCCCCCCTCTGGGCATAAGACGATGTATATTGGAGTAGATTTTAACTTGACTTGGCAGACATTGGTAGCTAAAAAAAAATTAAAAAGAGTGGTAGCCAGGTCTATGATAATGACAACAGAGCTTCAGACCCTCCTTAGAAGGCAGAAGAAAAGAGCAACATGAACATCTTCACCTGGGATCCAAGTTATTGCTCCACCCCAATTGCAAGTGGTCCTGGGAAACATTGTAAGTATAGGAAGTAAAGGTTAATTAAAAGGGGTCTGCAGGAGGGCTGGAGAGTGGCTCAGGGGTTAAGCCTCTGCCCTGCAGACGGAAGGTCCTGAGTTCGGATCCTAGACCCCACGTATAGACGCCGGGCAGAAGTGGGGGCGGCCTGCGCGTTTCTGGTCCTGGTAGGGCGGAGCCTGTGAATCCCGGGGCAGAGTAAACAAGGAGGAGGTGGAAGCGTCCATGGTGGTTCCCGAATTCGTCCGTGGTTCTACACACGCATACACGCACAATTGAATAAATAATAATAAAAAACTTTAAAAAAATTCTAAAAAAAAAGTTTCAAAAAAAGGGGGGACTCCATGATGCAGCCTCTAAGAGGTTGCCATCCTCTTAGATGTAGCTGCTTGGGGGATATCTACCTACTCTCTTGATAAGTAATCCTTCCTCGTGCTCTGGAAGAAGGTCCAATAAACTCCCAGGTCTTGTAAAATTATATTTGGTCTGTTGTTAGTGACCTTCTGAGGTGAGTAGACATTTGGTTCCAGCTCCATAGAGAAAGTCAATGCACCAAAGACAAAGTGAAAAGTAACAATAAAGATGCACATAAAAACAGATCAGGGAAAAAACCAAAATACTCCATGAATTATTCAAAGGTATAAAGTGACTGAGAACAAACATACTGAGAATTGGCAAAGAGATAACAAGAAAATAGTGCTGGCCACAAGCCACAACGGTCACCTCACAGGGAATAGAAGACAGTTTATACTGCAGTCAAATTCCATGTTCTGATGTGGTAACAGTTTCATGATGTTTTATAGAAACAAAACAAAATTATAAATCAATACACTTCTCAAATACATTGGTGGAAACATCAAGTAGATGGGTTACGACAAAGCAAGAAAATATTTGCTTTATTCTGCAACATTTTTAGCTTTTGGGTTGTAGATGCTAAGTGTCTGTTAATACATTCCAAAAGGTTTCACCAAACAGTCACAAGGATGTTAGGTCAGGCATTAATAGGAATGGTTATTAATCAGGGTAAAGGTACCTCGAGGTAAATTATAATTAGTTCCAGAACCCAATTATTAGACCTGTGACATTCTACCCTATAATATATCTCCTTATAGTCTCACGACATTATAAGTTAACCAGTCTTATAGACGTTCATTGTATAGTGGAGATTCTTTCTGGGAACTCATGATCATTATAGGAATTAATGAATAAATTAACTCTACCATATGACCTGGCCACTCTACCTCTACATATTAATCCAATACAAACGAAATCAAATGTCTATACAAAACCTATCAGAGAACTTTAATTTGTGATAATCCAAAATGTGAATCAATCCAAATGGTTGAATCAAGGATAAACAAGCTCTGATGTGCTCATAAAGGAAATATAATTCAGCAATAAAAAACCCACACAATATGGCGAGTCATTTTTTTGGTGAGTCAAATATAAAGCAAGCTAAAGTCCATATTGCATAAAAAAACCCCACAGATACAAAGTAGACTACTTTATTACTAGGAATAAGAGATGAGAAAGAGAGTATGTTCATTATTGTAAGTAATGATTGTGATAGTATTTACATATATCAAAAGTTAAATTGTGTTGCTTAATTATGTAGTATTTATTATGTTAATTTTATCTTAAACCCAAACAAACAAAATCCTAAAGACTCATATGATGAAACTCACAAATTCTGAGAAGTTATAGGACATAAAATCAATATAAAAATCATTAGCATTTCTATAAACCAGCAATGAATTGTCTGAAAAACAAACGAAGAAAACCAATCCCATTCACAATGACCCCACCACACCCTAACATACACTAGATATATAATATTTTTTAGGTTATTATATATTTTACATTGATAAACTTAAATTTAAAGGAATAAGTTATAAGTAGAAGAGATCACTCATTGATATATATTAATATAAAATTTAATTTATTTTTTCAATTAATTTTTTCTATTTTTACAAGCGTACAAAGTATTCCCCAGCTTCCCTCCCTTCTTCCTTCCTCCCATCCTTTTCCTTCCCTTCACTATTCCTCTCCCAGTCTCTCCCACCCTTCCTCCTGCATGCCTCAATGGACCTCAGGGTTCACTCTGACTTGTCTAGATAGAACCTCCTACGGGGGCTCAGGCCTCCGTAGTATAACAAGTTACCTCTCTTCAGGACACCCCACTGTTATGTGCATTTCCCTTCACTCATCCAGCTTTAGACCCAAAGGTTTCCATTGTGAGTTCCCATTTTGTGGTATAATAGCAGCGGCCTACAAAGCAGTTGTTTGATGTACTGTCTTCCTATCTATAGGTTTATTGACTGTCTTCCTTATTGATCTCTTTCATTCCTTTTTTAGGCTCTTGTTCTAGATATATAATATTTTTACAAATTAAAAATAAAAACTCCCATATGTCACCTATTCCACTATTGGGTATGCACACATCCCAAGGATATGACTTTAGAGAATTTAGCAGATGTTTGCTCTCTCACATTCATTATGGCTTATTCATAGCAGCAAAGACATAAAGACAACCCAAGTGTCCATAACAGATGATGGTAGAATGAAAACATAGTGTAAACATTTAATTAATCTGGCAGAGGAAATGTTAAGGCAGCATTTTGCTTGTGGCATGGTCATGAATAGCTACTTCTCCTGGGCGTTTTGGACATATAAAAATTGGGAACAAAAGTAAGAGCAGAAATATTTTAAATATTTGCAATTTTCTCAAAAAAATGTATTTGAATTTGTGAACGAGGAGGGTGTGATTACTAGAGATTAATTCCAATTAAAAACATTGCACTGGGACAACAGAAAAGATACTTGATAGCATCTCAGGAATCAGTATGACTACATCGACCAAAGGCTCAAGGGTGCAAGTGTGCCAACTCTTTGAAAGATTTGCTCTTTTTTTTTCTTTTTTTTTAAAATTTTTTTATTATTATTATTATTTATTCAACTGTGTGCATATGCGTGTGTATGTGTGCGCGCACGTATGTGTAGAACCACGGACGAATTCGCGAACCACCATGGACGCCTCCACCTCCTTCTGTCCCGGGATTCACAGGCTCCGCCCTACCAGGACCAGAAGCGCAGGCCGCCCCCACTTCCGCCTGGCGTCTATACATGGGATCTGGGATCCGAACTCAGGACCTTCCGCCCGTAAGGAGGAGGCTTGACCCCTGAGCCACCTCTCCAGCCCAGATTTGCTCTTAGAAGACAGCACTGGGCATCTTGCTTGCACAGGGCTGTCTACAAAGTTGTTTCCTCGGGATTCATTTGACTCTGTGCAGCTTTCCAGATACTCAGAAGCTACTGATGCAGTGATCCAAGGAAGCCCAGTTTCTTCTCAAGCTAGTGGCAGACGCTGATATTCATATGAAGTGAGTTTTGCAGGAATGCAGTGATAGAAGCTTCTTGTCAGATTTCAAAGGAAGACCTGGGAGGCCATCAAGATAAGAATCTCTGTGGTCAGCCCCTAAACAGGCAGTGTGTGAATTTGTAATAGTAAAACAACAGCAAAAACAGGCCATAGGCAACAAGCAGTGCCAACCCAGGAGGGAGGCCAAATGGGCTGTAGGTAACAAGACAATATGTGTGCGTGTGTATGTGCATGTGTGTAGTGCGTGTGTGTGTGTGGAGAGGGTTGAAGGGTGAGTGAGAGAGAGAGAGAGAGAGAGACAGAGAGAGACAGAGAGACAGAGAAGAAAGAGAAAAAAAGAAAGTTTGTTACATATGTGAAGGACAGAAAAACACTTCCCTCCATTCAACACGTAACTTGTTTTTTGTTTCTTAGGTTCTTAGGGGATGTCCCACTAAAAATTTGTCTTGAGCTTCAGAGAATAGTGAACTTGGAATCTGGAAGATGTTGGAAGCATTAAGACTTTGGTAATTCTTATAGACGGACAAAATTCATTTTACATTATGAAATGACCCATGAGCGTTTGGGGTCGGAATAGAATACCATGACTAGATATAAAGCCTTCCTCAAAAGGCTCATATGCTGAAAACATGATCCCAGCTAGTGAACTCAATCATTAAGAGATGATTGAATTGTAAGTCTGACCTAATCAATGGTTCAATCCGTTGATGAAGTCTTAATTTGATGACATCACTAGGAGTGTGGAGCCTGTTTGATGATCCACTGTGGTGAGAATCCTAAGGCTGAAGGCAGAAACAAGGCTTCACTGCAGCCATCATAAAGCACAGAACAAGAGCAAGCAGAGCCAGGCTATCGAACCTCAAGGCCCACCCACTCCCTGTGAACTGCTCTCTTCCAGCAGCAAGACTCCACCTCTTCAAGGTGCCACAATATTTTCAACATTAATACCAACCAAGGAATTAAACACATGAGCCTGTGGGGAGCGACTCACATTCAAACCACGATGCTGAGCATGAGATTTGGTAGAGTATATCCTGCCCCTAGCTACTTCCTTTCTTAGTTCTTTTTCTTCCACTGTGAGACGGGCAGCTCTGCTCCACTGCACTCTTTCTGATATTAAGCTTTGCCTCATCACAGGCCCACAGAGATGGAACCAAGTAATTATAGACAAAACCTTAACTGGGAGCCAAGGTATATTTTTCTTCCCCGCAAGTAAGTCATTTTTCTGAGTAATGTTGCTACAGTGATGAAAGACTGTAGCAACCCAAATAGAAGAACACATCAGGTCTCTGAAGATACAGAACTGGAGTTCTCCAGAACAAGTTTTGTAAGTGGAGGGGTAGAGATCATCCTTGGTGAGAGGAACTGTAGTTATTTCTTAAACTCACCAACTCTACCAAGTTAATCCTCAGAAAGATGAAGCAGTTAGGGGAACATAGTTAAAGAGCACAGAGCATTTCACCCAAATGTTTCTCTTCTCATCCGTCAGTTGGAAATGAGTACCCCTCCTGCTGCCTCAATGAAGGAAAGAAACATGGGAATAAATGTTCCCCAGTGATGGCCAGTGCTCGTCGTGGGAAGGGGAACTGCTTTCTCAGTGGTATACCCACTGATACATGGTCCATGCTCCAGAAAGTGCTCAGGCACATTCTAATGCAAGCAACATTTATTAAATTTGGTGGGCCACATAGGAACACAAAAACATGAAAATAGGAGGGAGACTGATTGGGAACAAGAAAGATTTCGATGGGAGGAGGAGGGACGATGGGATTAGGTAATATAGGGTAAAAATGACAAATTTACTCTACATCTGAATGAAATTATCCAAAAATAAAAAATACAAAGAAAGAGATGTGATACAGATTGAGTTAGCCTTTCATTGATAAAGAAATGCAAATGGTCAAATAAAATTAGGTCCAAGAAACAGCAAAGGAAAAAAATAGAAAAGGATGAATGTTCTTATCCATTAAGAAATGAACATTTACCCAAAAACACAGTTAGACTGATATAGAAAGCCATTTCTCATTGCAGACGAATAAAGTGGTGTACCTTTCTTGTGAAGTGAATTGAAAACATTGAAATTCTAAATACATGTATTCATTCACTTAAGAATTCTACTCCTTGGTCTTTATCATATACTTAGGCATTTAAGGAAATACACATATGGACATTTATTACTACATTATTTGAATATCAAGTTTTCATATGTAAATGTGTTTGGAATATTGTGATTTCTCTTCCTATTGCATAAATGAATTTATTTAAAAAAATAGAATGTGGAATTACTTGCATAATCCACTAGAGGTCAGGATGGTTCCACAAAAATAATGATACAGTCAGTTTATGTCCACTGAATGTGAAAACTGGAAGGAACTTCAGAAATGTCCTCACCTTTAAAATAAGTAGCTCTTGTGCACGTCAATCAGAGTGACTGTAAAATATGGGTATGCAACTGTCATACAGTACTTTGAAAAAGTGCATTATGTATGGGGTTCTAGCTCAGTGGTAGAGTGCTTGCCTAGCACTGAACAATCCCTAGGTTCAATCTCCCAGAGCTGCAAAAAAAAGAAGGAAGAAAAAAAGGATAATTGCATTTCACAACATGATCTTCAAATTATTTTTATAAGATGTCTTTCTCATGAAAAAAAGACTCAGATTTTATATGCTTTTATAATGCCTTAACCTAAAATTCGGGGACTCATAGCATGTGATTTTGTGACTTTTAAAGACTCATTGGATTTTCTACAAGAAAAAGTCCTCTGTGAATGACGTGTAAGACAGATATATCCAAGGAAAAGAGATGAGGTGAGATGACAGCAAATAAGAAGTGGTTTTTAGCCTGGGTGCTAGATTCTACTCCATCATTCTGAAACCAAATGTTTAACAAGCATAATCATTTACCATGATCATATCGTTGGGAAGCATGACTGTATTAGGAATCCTGAGGGTCTAGATCACATTCATCTTCTCAAAATTCATATGTTAGATATCTTAGTGCATAGGAAGAGAGGTTATGCACACGTTATGATGATCTAAAATGAAGTCAGTGAATAGATATCATTCGCTTTTGTGCTAAGCTAATCATTAAAGCAAGTATTGAAACCAAATCCAAAATTAGCTTCTGATTAACACATTCCAAATGTAAGAACTGCATGTAGAAATAAAGCTAAATATTTGGATATAAAACAAGAATGTCTTTCTTCAAGGAAAGAAGAGGAAGATTAAACAGGATTAAATAAATGTTTATCCGTAACACTCAGTGCAGCAATAAAGTTCAGACATAAGGTCACGTTGTACAGCCATGTACAAAACAGAACATTTCATGCAGTGAACATTAGTGTATCTATTAAAACTATCTCTTGACTCTGAGAGTAAATAGGAAAGTGTATGACTGTGTTAAGTGACAATCTTTAGAAAGAGCTGGTCAATTTAACTTTATATCACGGAGAAAATCATGTCACAATAACAATCAGAAGTTAGAAAACCTTGTTTTAGAAAAAATAAAATGGGGCTGGAGAGATGGCTCAGGGGTTAAGACTCTGCCTCACAAGCAGAAGGTCCTGAGTTCGGAACCCAGGTCCCACATAGAAAATGCCAGGCGGAAATGGTGGCGGCCTGCACTTCCAGTCCGGGTGAACGGAGCCTGGGAAGAGACAGAAGCAATCCAAGATGATTCCCGAAATCACCCTTGGTCTCCACATGCCCTCTGATACACTAAGTGAATGAATAAATAATAAAGTTTAAAAAAAAAAAAGAAAAGAAAAAATAAAATGTTGAATAACAAACCTGAAGACAGTTGCCTTTTAGACCTTTTTCATTTAAGAGGAATTACATAAACAAGCGATGTTTGTAAGTGTTGAAAAGCTATGAATATCAGTCAATTCCAAATGGCTTTTGTCTTTAGATTATTATACAGTTTTCTTTTTAAAAATTTTTATTATTATTTATTATGTATTCAATTGTGCGCGTATGCGTGTGTGCGTGTGTGTGCGTGTGTGTGTGTGTGTGTGTGTGTGTGTATGTGTAGAACCACGGGAGAATTCGGGAACCACCATGGACCACCTCTACCTCCTTCTTGTTTACTCTGCCCGAGAGTCACAGGTTCCGCCCTACCAGGACCAGAAACACAGGCCACCCCCGCTTCTGCCTGGCATCTATACGTAGGGTGTAGGATCCAAACTCAGAACCTTCTGCCTGCAAGGCAGAGGCTTAACCCCTGAGCCATCTCTCCAGCCCCTATTTTACAGTTTTCAAAGCAGGTTTTCACAAATCATTTTACTTGACTTATTCTCCTAGAGAACTTTTTATGAAATATCTTTAGTCTACACATAGGCTCACTTTAACTACTTCAGAAAGAGTTCATGGACAAATTTGTATCTGAAAAGAACACTCTTACACCAATACCATGACCCTCTTTCCAATTGGTGCCCCAGAGCAGAACACCAGTTTTGCATCTGTTGCCTTCAGGTGGATACAGCCAATAGCCAATGGAACTGGAATGGTTCCCCCAGAGCCCTGGCTAACATGTGCATGGTGTATGCTTACTGCCTTAGGACTGACAGATTGGACCTCACAGGATGGAAGGAGAGTGTAGTGCCTGTAGATGGATCTTTCTGTGTTGTCTCCTCTGTCTCACTGAACTCCTGTTCCTTTCAGTATTTCAGCAGCCAACTTTTCAGTGGACCTCCCCCTAAACTGCCGCACAAGCAGTTGTCATATCTCACTCTCGTTTTCATCTTAAAGTCTAGCAGAAGTGTGCTATAGCAGAACATTCCTTGAGGCAGGAGGATTGAGGCTATATGGGAAGATCTTGTCTTGGAAAGAATTACATATAAAAATCCTGGTAGAAATTGAATTTAAGACTATTGACTGAGTTACTACTTTAGTTTAGTTAGAGCAGCCAGTTTAACCAGAAATGCTTATAATCATATCGTGTTCTCTTGGACTCCTATTTTATTTTGAGTAAAACATACTCATTATCCAAATACAAATATCCCTATGAACTTGGCATATGTTCTTAGGGAAACAGGTCATCTACAAAGGAAAATTCTGATGCTTTAACTGCTTTGACTCCTCAACATCACACACACACACACACACACACACACACACATCTTATAACCACATCAACAGTATGATGAATATTACAGGTTTCAACTTACAGATATTAAAACCAAAAAATACCATCAGAAAGCCAAATTTACCCAATCAGTAGTACAAAGACTGTACCAGAGAGATGTCAGTTCTCCCTTTTCCTATAGTTTCCACTTGAAAATGACAGGAAATATAGCCCAATGTCACATGCATACAGATTTATTTTTGAGACGCTGTCTTGCTATGTATGCCACGTTGGGCTCCAACTAGTCATCCCTCTATCTCAGTCTCCTGAGTGTTGAATCTTTTAGCTCGTACCACATTCGCTTTTTGCTCAAGTGCACCAAGGCATTGAAGTCACTGCCTTTTAACTTCTGTGCACAATTGATCTCCATTATTCATGGATGCTGCATTTGTGAATTTCTACTAAAAACGAAGCGGTTTATAACCACAGAGTCAATATTTAGAATTATTATTCACTGCACTTTCATGTCATGTATAGAGCCAAGAAACATTTTAGTGACCCACACATGCTTGTTCCCAACTGAAATCCGAGGGAACACCCTGCTTTTGTTTTGGCTCCTGCTGAAAACAAATGTCATTTTCTATGGTCTACTTACCGCCATGGTGTGTGTGTGTAGGTTTTGTTATTTAAAAGCCACCAAACATTGCAGAGGGGTGAGAATGTAAGAGATTGAAGGGAAGCAGAGGTATAGCCAGGCATTATTTTATGGACAAGACAGGGCTATTATATCCACAAACTCACTGCAGCTATGTGCACTTCCATAAGACAAGACCTTGGCCTATTGACATTTCATTATGGGATGGAAAAAATCTCAAGAGACCCCATGCCTCCCTGAGAGACTGATGAAGGTAAATGCTGGATTGGGGAAAAGGGAAGATCCTTTTCTCAATGGTATACCTCGCTGATGTATGGCTTCATACTCCAGAGAGTACTCGGGCACATGCCATCAAAGGCAATCCAGATAAAACTCATTGGATAAAATTTAAAAGGACATGAAAATATGGGGAGACTAGTAGAGAAGATAAAGGGTTGTAATGGGAATAGGAGAGGGATGGAATTGGGGACTAGGGTGTAAAAATGTAATAAATTCACTGTTTTCACATATGAAACTCTAAAAGAAGGAAAATAAAATAAAAAATAAATGTTAAAGTACTGGAAATAACCAATTTACATTACAAGAGAATTACATTTAAGCTCAAATTACCCATTGATACTGAATGTTGATAAAAACTATCACAGTGTATTTATAATGAAAAAGAAGTAAAGCAAAAAGTCTCTAAGTATAGCATGTAAGTGCTCAGTAGTGTCCACAAGCAGAAGACTATGGTATTTATTACATAACCTCCTATTGAGTTACAGTGCTGCTGACTATGAGTTCATTGTTACTAAATCAATAGTGCTCATAAATAAGGTATCTTTAAATGGAAGCACTCATAAAACAAGGTTATGTACCAATCTATTGATTTAAATGTTGTGACCAGAAGTTCCCATACATTTAACCCTATGTTTTTCCTGGGTACAATGGTTCAGTGATAGTAACTCAGTGTTTTCATGAAGCCATAAAAGACAATGAAAATAGCTTTGGACAAAAATCACATGTATATGACTTGAGGTACAATATCTCAACTTTTTGTATTGTCGGACTTGTACTGACCTCTCCTCCTGTATAGGGAATCTCTAAACAGATCACAGTAGTATTTAAGATATTTTTGATGTTAAATTAGTGCTCCAATATTACCCTTTCTTTGAAACTAATGAACAACAAAGTATAATTCTTTAAATGCAGCTATTTCAAAGTTGATTTCAAAGGAGATGGGATCTGTAACATTAATAATGGGAATGGTAGGAAATCCCACACCTCTCACTTGTAGAATGCAGTGCATGTGTAGCACACATACAAACATACATGCTGAAATACATATTATAGACATCCTCCTATCTCATGTTCATTGACTTCTTTGTGATAAGGAATTATTAAAAATACGACTACATTACAACAAGCAGTCAACACTAAAATGACTGTTACTTTTTTCTCTACTACAGTTACAACTGTAGTACAATTAGAAGCTATGAAGATCCTGCTGATAGAAGGGACAACATAAGTCCATGGCTCTCTTAAACAAAGGCCTATTTTTCTAAAGGTATACAATGCTATGAGTAGTGTTAGCATTAACGGGTTTATTACACAGGCTTGCTTTTATGAATAATAATCATGGTGAAGCTACATATACTTTACTAGATGCCCTGTTTATATATACTTTATACCAGCATCTAATGTCTACAATAATTGCCCAAGAAGTAGCTGCCATTTGCCTTGTTGCAGATGCCAAGTTTTCAGTCTGAGGACTAAGTATGCTTCCTATTACACAGCAAGAAAGGGAGGAAATTTGGCCAGACCCCAAATCTATGAAGTGGGCGTATTGCCTTTCCCAATAGCACCATCATATAAAAGAGACTACATAATTTGTGGGCACCAGAATAAAAATTTCTTCAAAAATAAGAAATTTTAGGGTACTGATCATGCAGTAGTAAACCTCCCTTCTGAGAGTTGGGTTCTTTGACTGCTCAGGAATTATGAGAAGATCTGACCCTGCCCTGGGGCACAAGGAATCTCCACTATTCCAGCAGGAGTCAGGGGAGTATGGAGGAGTGCTTCTATTTGTTCTTGGTATGACTTGTGCTTACACCACTGTGGAATGATTGCTGATTTCTCTTGGCAGACTGAGTGCTTTTGTTTCTAAAAAAGATTCCAAAGACATCTGTTGGAACCAAAACAAATATTTCAACATAGAAAGACAGGCTGCTAGACTTTTGGCATATAACTGATAATGAATTTTAAGGTAGAAAACGACTTTCTTGCCACTTTGTTTTTGAAATCTTTAAAAAAATCTGTCTCTCTCTCTCTCTCTCTCTCTCTCTCTCTTTCTCTCTCTCTCTCTTTCTCTCTTGATCCTTACCTTCTACCTTGTTTGAGACAAGTATCTTATTGACTGTCACTCAAACTAGGCTGTGACCCACAAGTTAAGTTTCCAGTAATTCTCCTTTCTCTCTCCCCTCTTGGTGTAGGAGTGCTAGATGTATGCTACACTGGTTTTACATAGCTCTGGGGGTTTCACACTTGGATGGCAAGCACTATGCTCACTAAGTTATCATCCCTGTCCTGAAATGTTTAGATTTTGGTTCCCTTAATACTCACACACTTTTGTTTTCTGAATAAAACTGAATTATGTTAGTCATTCTTTTTCTGTATCTCTTTAAAGGGCATAGCATGTCTTTACACAGTTACTTCTTTTTCACTGCAAAGTTTCAATAACTTCTTAATTTCTACTCTATCCTTTTTAAAAGCTAAGTTAAAAGCATTGGCACTATGTTGCTGATAGGACGAGAAAAGCTCCAAATTCCTCATAACATGGACAAATATTCCCAAGGATCAGGTCTCTCAATTAGGTTGCAGCTAAGCTGTTGCTATACCTGCAATCACAGTTTTCACTGGATTTTGGAAAAATCTTCTTCCGAGATGGTTCCCGTTCATGACTTAAGAATTGGTACTGGTTGATGCAGTGGTTCCTGCGTTGATCACATAGGTGCTTTATGTCCTCAAAATACTGTGATGGAACTGCCGGAGAGTCTGTGATCTATGCGTGAATAATAGGTTACCTGTAACCTAGAAAATCATTTAACATCATTTCTTCAAAAACGTTACTGGTAACAAGTTCTTGATGGGAGATGGGACTATAATGAGAATAAATAAATGGGATAATTGGAAGCCACCAATTAGGCAGGCTTACATAACTTAAAAACCTGGGGTGCCCACCCCACTCTCTTGGGTTGTACACACACTCCTTTTTCAGTTATACACTTGGAAGCTTAGGTACACACACAGCCTGTCATGGTTTGAATATTAATTTTCCCCAAAGGCGCTTGTTTTTGAATCCTTAATTGTTGTTTGGGAACCTTTGCTGGAAGAAAGTATGTCACAGGCAAGTTGAGCTGTGTTAGCCCTTCCTTACTGCTGCTAGGAGTAAGCTCTCAAGTTTGTAATTTGTTCTGTCTTCAGTAATCTAGGCTTCCTCCAGTTTCTGCTGCCTGCCACGCCTTTTCTTCCATGATGCATTGTATACCCCCTCTGGAACCATAAGTCAAGTAAGTCCCCCTATCTCCCATTGAGCTGATTTTTTGAGTTCTGTCTCATAGCAGCAGAAAAAAATAACTGAAAGAAATTGGTACTGAGATGTGTTTTTGCATTGCTATGAAGCTAAGAGAATCTAAACTGTTGTTGTGAAGCTGATAGAACTTTGTATCGAAAAGTAAAGAAGTATGACCATTGCTGTGATGGGGTTTGTGTGCCTTTGGAATTGTTTGTAGGGAGAAGCATGGAGAACTTTGAGACTTTGGGCTGAGGAAGCCTTTGTATCTTGGAGATAGGTCGAAAAGGGCCATTATGGAAAGAGCTTGGAAGAAAGTACTGTTGATAGAGATGTGGACAGAGGAATCCCAGTTTGTTTAGATCTAGGAGAGAAAAGAGACTGTACTGGGAACTGGACAAGGGACAAATGGAGTAATGCTTGAGCAGAAAATTTGATCAAGGTCTGGCCTCATCCTGAAAACTTGCCTGAGATTTATTTCAAGAGCTTGGTGGAAGAAATTTCAAGACAATGTATTTTTTTAACATTTTTTATTATTATTTCCGCTCATACAAACTTAATAGGTACACCGGTTCCCTCCCTCCCTCCTCCTCCCCCTGAATCCCCTGTTCCTCCTCTCCTCACCCCTCCCTCCCCATCCCCCAGTGCCTCCCACCCCAATTCCCAGAGAGTCCTTTAATGTGCATCCCTGACTCTCCTCTGGGACCTCCTCTCCGATGACGTACAAGGACTCAGTGGCATTTCCCTGAACACTTTCCCGTGTTCCCCTTAAGCATAGGAACACTACTGTGGCTGCCAATCCCTTGCCTCCAAGGATCTTGGTGCCTTTAGCAGATGCTAGACTTTGTGAGGTCAATAGTGTGTTGGACATTGTGCAGGGCATGCAAAGTCCAATTATGATTGCTTCGGCCCTAACTTGTGTGGAGTATCTTGCAAATCATTGCTCCTCCCATCCTTGTGTTCTTACACTCTTACCGCCCCCTCTTCCACAAATTTCCCTGAGTTTCAGGATGGGGAGAGATTAGTCTGGCCTAGTTCTAGGTGGTTGATATAGAGTCTCTGAAGTTCTGGATTGTGGTTTGTTGATTTTCTTTTGCAGTTTTGCTGCTCCTGCAATGCTCTTCACTCCATCCTGCTGGGCACTGTATGTCACCCCCTGGCCAGAGACAAAAAGCTGTTAAACTGGACTCTTATTATAAGAGCACATTCAAGGGTAGATGTAATAAAAGCAGCAAACCTCAGTGAGGGAGGGGTCAATCACCCATTTGCAAAATGGTTACTTTTTATCTGCCAGACTATATGCCCTCCCCTTCTGGTGAGATCATACCCCCTTAGCTGTAAATGATCAGGAACGAACGTCTGTGAACTTAACCAAGTGTCACATTACTTACTTGCAGTACTTGATGGAGGCCTATTTTCTCTACTGTAACATGGTCACTTCTCTCCTTGTTTCTGGCGTGGCCCTCCAACCCCATCCCTCCTGTTCATAATCTTTGCAATTACTGTAGGTAATACATAGATTTACCTAGGAGTGTCTCAAGGTGGGCTGGGTGGGTTTGGTACTAGGAGCCACCTATTAGGAAGTATATACAGCGCTTAATTTTCTGGGTTTGGGGTACTTCACTTAATATAATTGTTTCTAATAACATCCATTTCCCGGCAAATTCCAGTAATTCATCATTTTTGATGGCTGAGTAGTACTCCATTGTATAGATTTACCACAGTTTCCTTATCCACTCATCAACTGTTGGACATTTGGGCTGATTCCATGACTTTGCTATTGTAAACAGTGCTGCTATGAACATGGTCGTCATTGTGCTATTGAGGTGAACCTCTGCTGCATAGGGGGTTATTCCCAAAAGTGGAATAGCAGGTTCATATGGCATTTCAATCTTTAATTTCTTTAAGAATCTCCAGACGGCTCGCCAGAGTGGCTGTATGAGCCTGCATTCCCACCAGCAATGTAGCAGAGTTCCCCTCTCTCCACATCCTCTCCAGCATTTGTTGTTGTTTGTATTGTGGATTTTTGCCATCCTGACTGGAGTGAGATGATATCTCAGGGAAGTTTTGATTTGCATTTCCATGATGGCTAAAGAAGTGGAGCATTTTTTAAGATATTTGTTGGACATTTTAATTTCATCCCTGGTAAAGATTCTTTTAAGTTCCAGGGCCCATTTTTTAATTGGGCCATTGGTTTCCTTGGTGTTTAGTTTTCTAAGTTCTTTGTACACTCTGGAAAGTAGAGCTCTATCAGATATGTGGTTAGTGAAGATTTTCTCCCATTCTGTGGGTTGCCTTTGAGCTTGTGTTACAATCTCTTTATCTGAACAGAAGCTCTTTAATTTCACAAGATCCCAACTGTTGAGAGTTGGTAGCAGTGACTGTGTCATTGGATGTCTGTTAAGGAAATGTTGGCCTAGCCCAATCAGCTTGAGGGAGTTCCCCATCCTTTCAACTATGGTTCTTATAGTCTCTGGCCTTATGTCAAGGTCCTTGATCCTTTTGGAATTAAGTCTTGTACATGGTGACAAGTATGGGTCCAGCTTTAATCTTCTGTGTGTGGAGATCCAGTTTTGCCAGCACCATTTGTTGAAGATGCTGTTCTTTTTCCATTGGATTCTTGGGGCCCCTTTGTCAAAGACCAAATGGCTGTAATTTTGTGGGCTTATATCTGGGTCTTCAATCCTCATCCACTGATCTGTGTGTCTATTTTGGAGCCAGTACCAGGCTGTTTTTGTAACTATGGATTTGTAGTATAGACTAAGGTTTGGTATGGTAATACCTCCAGCAGTGTTTTTGTTACTCAGGATTGTCTTTGCTCTCCTGGGTCTTTTGTGCCTCCATATGAATTTTCAGATTGTTTGGTCAACTTCTTTAAAGAATTGCTTTGGGATTTTAATTGGTATAGCATTGAATTTGTATATTGCCTTTGGTAGGATGGTCATTTTTACAATGTTGATTCTGCCAATCCAGGCACATGGGAGATCTTTCCACCTTCTGGTGTCTTCTGCTATTTCTTTCTTTAAGGTTTTAAAGTTTTCATTGTAAAGGTCTTTTACCTCCTTGGTTAGGTTTATACCAAGGTATTTCATTTTTTTAGGGGCTACAGTAAATGGGATTGTTTCTCTCAAGGCTTTTTCACTTCTTTCATTCTGGGCATATAGGAAGGCCTCTGATTTTTGCACATTTATTTTGTATTCTGCCACCCTGCTGAACTTCTCAATTAGTTCCAGGAGCTTCCTGGTGGAGTTTTTGGGATCTCTCAGGTATAAGATCATGTCATCTGCAAATAGGGATAGCTTGACTTCTTCCTTGCCAATTTGAATCCCTCTTATGTCCCTTTCTTGTGTTATGGCTTCAGCTAAGACTTCAAGTACAATATTGAATAGAAATGGTGAGAGTGGACAGCCTTGTCTAGTTCCTGATCGAAGTGGGAATGCTTCCAATTGTTCCCCATTGAGCATAATCCTTGCTGTGGGCTTGTTGTATACAGCTTTTATTATATTGATAAAGGTTCCTTCCATTCCTACTGTCTCTAGCGTTTTGATCATAAAACGCTGTTGGATCTTATCAAAAGCTTTTTCTGAATCTTTTGAGAGTATCATGTGGTCTTGCACTTTGGACTGGTTTACATGATGAATTACATTTATTGATTTGCGTATGTTGAACCAACCTTGAGTGCCGGCGATGAAGCCTACTTGGTCCCCATGAATGATCTTTTTAATATGTTTTTGAATCCGATTTGCTAAGACTTTGTTGAGAATCTTTGCATCTGTGTTCATCAGAGAGATCGGCCTACAGTTTTCTTTTGGAAATGAATCTTTATTAGGTTTTGGGATTAAAATGATATTAGCTTCATAGAAGGAATTTGGTAGTGTTCCTTCCTTTGCTATTTGATGGAACAATTTAAGGAGTATTAGTGTTATTAACTCCTTAAATGTCTGGTAGAACTCTGTGCTGAATCCATCTGGTCCAGGACATTTTTTGGTGGGAAGATTCGAGATTACTTCCTCAATTTCTTTATATGTTATAGGGCTATTTAAATAATTCACAACTTCCTGAGTCAATTTAGGTAGGTTGTGTTTACTTAGAAATTCATCCATCTCTTTTGTGTTGTCAAACTTCACAGAGTATAAGTTTTTGAAATATGATGTTATAATTCTCTGGATTTCTTGGGTATCAGTAGTGATAACTCCATGTTCATTTCTAATTTTGTTATTTGGGTTTTCTCTCTCTTGCTTTTGGTTAATTTAGCTAGGGGTGTATCAATCTTACTGATTTTTTCAAAGAACCAGCTTTTTGACTGGTTGATTTTTTTCTATCGTTTTCTTAATTTCGATTTCAGATATTTCTCCCCTTATTTTGCTAATCTCCTCTCTTCTACTACTTTTGGGATCAGATTGCTCTAGTTTCTCTAAAGCTTTAAGCTGCATTGTTAAGTTGCTTATTTCTGATGTTTCCATTTTTTTGATGTAGGCATTAAGAGCTATGAACTTACCTCTTAGAACAGCTTTCATTGTGTCCCAGAGATTTTGGTAAGTTGTATTTTCATTATCATTCGCTTTCAGGAAATCTTGAATTTCCTTTTTAATTTCTTCCTGAATCCAGTTCTCATTCAGCATCATATTGTTAAGTTTCCAGGAGTTAGTGTATTTTCTCTTGTTTGATGTGTTGTGGATGTCCAGCTTTAGGCCATGGTGGTCTGATAGGGCACAGGTTAGCATTTCAACTTTCTTGTATATGTGTAGATTGTTTTGTGGCCCAATATGTGATCTAATTTGGAGAAAGTTCTGTGTGCTGCTGAGAAAAATGTGTATTCTTTGGTGCGTGGGTGAAAAGTTCGATAGAGATCTGTAAGGTCCATTTCTTTAAGGGTTTGATTAAGGTCCAAAGTGTCTCTGTTAAGATTTTGACCTGTTGGTCTATCCCATATTGAGTGGGTGGTGTTGAAGTCCCCAAGAATTATCATTTGGGGGTTGATTTCTTGCTTTAGATGCTGTAGGGTTTTCTTAATAAATTGGAGGGGCTCGTATTGGGTGCATATATGTTCAGTATTGTGAAGTCTTCCTGGTGAATTGTACCTGTGACTAAAATGTAGTATCCATCCGTGTCTCTTATAATTTTCTTTGGTTTGAAGTCCACTTTGTCTGATATCATAATGGCCACCCCTGCCTGTTTTCTGCTTCCATTAGCTTGTAGAATTGTTGACCAGCCTTTTATTTTTAGGGCATGCCTATCTTTTGTGGTGAGATGGGTTTCCTGCACGCAGCAGATTGATGGATTGTGATTTTTAATCCAAGTTTGTAATCTGTGTCTCTTGATTGGTGAGTTAATTCCATTAACATTTAGTTTTATAATGGAGAAACTATTTTTAATTCCAGACATTTATTATGTTTAGTAGTTTGTATAAGTACATTGCTTTGCTTTTAATGGTGTTATACTTACCTTCTGTTCTCCTGGATATGCCTGTTTTTTTCTTCACGCTTGAGTATCATTTCTAGCATTTTTTGAAGGCCTGGTTTGGTGGACATGTATCCCTTCAAGTTGTCTTTGTTCTGGAAGATTTTTCTTTCTCCCTCAATCATGATGGATAGTTTTGCAGGGTAAATCAGCCTGGGTTGACATTTTTGCTCATTCAATACTTGAAGTATGTCTCTCCAAGCTCTTCTTGCTTTTACTGTTTCAACTGAGAAGTCATTTGTTATTTTAATAGGTTTACCTTTATTTTTTAACATTTTTATTATTATTTCCACTCATACAAACTTAATAGGTAGACCAGTTCCCTTCCCCCCTCCTCCCCCTGAACCCCCTGCTCCTCTTCCCTCCCTGCCCGTCTCCCAGTGCCTCCCCCCCAATTCCCAGAGAGTCCTTTATTGTGTATGCCTAAGTCTCCTCTTGGTCCTCCTCTCCGATGACGTACAAGGACCCAGTGGCATTTCCCTGAACCCTTTCTCGTGTTCCCCTTAAGCATAGGAACACTACTGTGGCTGTCAATCCCTTGCCTCCAAGGATCTTGGTGCCTTTAGCACCAAGACTTTGTGAAGTCAATAGTGTGTTAGACATTGAGCAGGGCATGCAAAGTTTAATAGGTTTACCTTTAAAAGTGACTTGTTTTTTCTCCCTTGAAACTCTCAGCACCAGTTCTTTATCTTGAATGTGGAGTGTTTTAACTATTATTTGCCGTGGCGAGCTTCTGTTTTGGTCATATCTGTTTGGGGTGCAGAATGCCTTTTGTATATGGATGGGCCTCTCTTTTTTTAGATGAGGAAAGTTTTCCTTGATGATCGTTTGAAAAATTTCCTCAGGGGTGGTATTTTGAGATTCTTGCTCTGGTATTCCATGAATATGCATGTTAGGCTTCTTCAAGGTGTCCCATATCTCCTGGATATTTCTCTCAAGTATCTTTTTGGCTTTAACCACCTCTTCCATTGAGCTGGTTAATACTCCCACTTTATCTTCAAGGTCTGAAATTCTGTTTTCTGCTTCGTTAGTTCTGCTGATAAGACTTTCTGTAGAGTTCTGGGTTGAAGATAACTTGTCTTGTAGCTCAGTTTTAAACTCTGCTTGAGTCTCTTTTAACTGCTCTATGCCAGTTTTTGTTTCTTGCACTGTTTCTCAACTCCTCCAAGTGTCTATTGTGTTCCTCTTTCAAAGCGATTGATTCGATTATTTAATTCCTCCCGGATTTCCTCTTTCATAGTATTGAACATGGTAATGATCATATTTTGAAAGTCGTTATCCTGAGTCAGGCTTTCATGGCCATTTTCCGTGGGTTTGTTCTGGTTGGAGTCTAACATTATGGGATTAATTCCTTCAGTGGGAGATTTGTTTACTTGATTGTTGTTTCTCATGGATTTGCACTTTGACTTTGGCATTGCCATTTTAACTCTTAAGATCTTTCAATTTCTGTGCGTTTTTCACTAAATTGAATTATTTGGCCTGGGGTTCTGGGGTTGGGCAGGGACAGAGCTTACCTAGGTCGCGGTGAAGCCCGGTGGACCGCGCAGATCCTGGGCGGCGGACTGGGGGAAGGGAGGATGGGGCGTTGGCGGGGCGCTATTTAACCTGGGGGAGCTGGGGCGGGGCCGGCGCGGAGCGGTTGTCCTCCTCCCACGCCCTGCCTGGCTCCAGCTGGGTCCCTTGGTCTGCCTGGGGTTCTGGGGGTGGGGGGGGCTTGGAGCTTACCCAAGTCGCGGTGAGGCCTGGCTGGACTGCGCGCTTCCCAGGCGGCAGAGTGGGGGAAGGGATAGAAGACAATGTATTCTTAACAGTGTGGCATGGCTGCTTTTTTAGCACTCTTACTCAGAGTTAGGATGAAAAAGAGCAAGGAATCAGACAGAAGAAGATAAAAACTATGAGACTTGATGAAGAAAAATGTGATGACAAACCTGAAGGGTTGAACCAGAAAGGTACAGACAAAAAAATTTGTGGTTATTTTTACAGAAATTAGCTCCATTAGTGAGTCAAAGCCCATTCTCCATGTGGATAAAAGAGGCTGAACCCTAAAGGTAAGGTCTTCAGAAAAGGCTAGCACACATAAGAATAAAAATTGTTTCAAAAGGGAAGAGCTCAAAGGTCAGATTTCCAAGGGAATGTTCTGATTCTTTACAGCAACAACCCAGGAGACATTCTGTCTAGCTTCACAAAAAGAAACTAAACCAGTTGTGATTCAAGGGGGCCAGTTTCCAATCCAAGGCTATAGTAGAACTTGGCAACATTGTCTGTGTGGTGTTGGTTTTAAAGGCATTAAAGATGTAAGGGTGAGGAAATCATGGATTCTTCCTCTAAGGTTTCAAAGAGTGGCTGAATTCAGATAGCATGTGGTAGGATTGGAAAACTTGCCAAGAAGCCCAAGAAGAGCACTTTGTGTATCAAGTTGAAGTCTGCTCTGCCATTGAGACATAAAGATGGTAGAGATGCCAGAGCCAATGGGGCATCTGCCAAGGAGAGCTGTGCACCCTGGAATGGAGTCAGCACAAGACAGAGAGGTGTCCTGTGGGCAGCTGAGCTGGAGGCGTAGAATCAAAACCCTTCAGAACGGAGATGACTTCAACAAGAGGCTCATCTGCTGAACTTGGAATTGCAGGTTTTGGAGTTTGTCCTGTTGGATTTCAGTCTTGTTATGGCCAATCTTTGCTGGACATGCCCCTATTTCTCTCTTTTGGAATGGGAATGCTTATTCTGTGACAGTGAATGTTGGAATTATGTAAATCATCTTTTGATTTTACAGGAGGCTTTGAACCTTGGACTTTTGAACCATGTTTGGACCACTTGTGTAGACAGTTGGGCCTTTTAAATTTGGACTGAGTATGGTTTGTATGAGATGGCCATGAGCCTTTGGGGCCAGGAGTAGATATGCCATGGTTTAAATATAAGTCATCACCCACAGGCTCATGTGTTTAAATCCTTAATTGTTGTTTGGGGAGATCATGGCGCCTTTAAGAGGCAGAGTTGCTGGAGGAAGGCATAGCAAAGGGGTGGGCCTTGAGGTCGGTTAGCTCTGCCTTGATGGTGCTAGGAGTCAGCTCTCAAGTTTGCAGTTTTACTCTCTCAGCTTTCATGATGGATATCATTTAAGCCACCTCCAGCTTCTGCCAGCCAGTCATGTCTTCTCTACCACGAAAACACCATATCCCACTGCTGGAATTGTAAGCCAGATAAACCTCCCTTTTCCCCCCTTAAGTTTCTTGTGAGTCTTGCTCCACAGCAGAAGAGAGAGTAACCAGTACATGATCCTATTATAACAGCATACCTAGCAACATCAGAGACCCACCTGCATCAGGTTCACACTCCTCTCAACAAAGGGTTGTGTTTCTCCTTCCCTGGCAACTACTAAACTTAGAGGAATCCCATACAGTTGTACTCTTCTTGCGCCCATGTAGGAAAGGTACAAAGGTAGCAGATCTAGCCTCAATGGTTTTGGATGCATGTACAATAAACTTCAAAGAAAAATACCATAGTTCTTATCTTATGCCTATGCAAGATCAAGTGGCAGATAATAAAATAAAATGCAATGTAGGGTGGGGCATGCAGAGTAGAAAAAATAATCAGATGGCCAAATCTATCAATTGAAATATACTAAACCCCTTAGTAACCAGCCTTTTTTACATAAAAAGCTGGGAACAATAACTGAAACCCTTGAGTATCTTCACTAATGTGGCCATCTGTTCTGCAATGTTATCTGACTTTTCTGTCACTTTGCATAGGATACTTTACAAATTTGTGTGGGCCTTTCATTTGTTATTGAAAAGACCAAAAACGTAGAAACATCCAACTCTAACCTGCACCATCATAACACTTAAGAGCCTGCTCCCATACTAGTAGTCACTTTTTATAAGGAGACATAAATTTCTGGAAGGAGAGTTCAATACAACTATAGGAAAGGTAACTCATAACTGATAACTTTTTTTACCCATCTTATGAGATACTGTCAATGTCAACAATTACCAAGAATCAAATGTATTGTCACTGCCACAAAATATTCCTTCTACACCTTTGTGCTGATTTCCTAGTGAATGTTCTGTAATGTACTCTTATTTGTGATACTACACAAAACATTTCATTTGCAATTAAAATAAGAAATTATAGCCAGTTTTGCAGGAAGAAGTGATAAATCATAGTTGGGGAAAAACTGGGTCACAGTTGCATTTGATTAGGCTCATTCTGTTCTTGGGGACAGAAGTGCTACAGAAGGAATAGGGAAATACTGGAGACTCTTAAGAGGCTATTTCAGACTAGCCTCTATCACTAGTAAAGTTTCACAATTCAAAATTGGCTGTGATTCCTAATTTCTTTATTAACTAACCTGAAACTCAGCAAATTAATCTCTCCAGAGCATTGGCAACTGTTAATAGGTGTTTAATAGCCATTGATGAGAGGAAAGAAAAGCCCTGTCTTGCAGTTTTTATCAGTTCCTGGGGCACAAATAAGCACTTGTGTTATGTCCAGTTTCAAGCTACTGATCACATTGAAAAGTGATCAGTATCAGTGGCTCTCATGGGCTACTATGACTGGCGACTCCACTGCTGCCTTTGAGCTTGTAAAGTAGCAGCAGAGCAGCAAGTCATCAGGTTAAGAATGTAAGACTAGTGCAATCAATGTCCTCTTCCACACATAATTAGCTTTTTTCCAAGAAGTTCTGTCATAGTTAGCCACAGGTATCCACCTGACAGTTAAGGTTTTTTTTTTCAATTATTCAGTTTTTAGATGGCAGAAGCAAAGGTCAGCCTTCCTTTATGTCCCAAATTACAATAATGTAACATAACACAATAATATAAATACAAAGTTAATACAAGTAGAATAAACTCTGGGATTTTTCCCATAATTTATTTTTTCCCTAGGTGATCATTTTCTGAATTAAGATAAATACATCACTCAGAAATGTTTCAGCAGACCATAAGAGAAACATGCTGTGAACTTTTTCTGACTTTAACATTCTTGAGGGCACGGACTGAATCAGTGCACTTCTGGTTCTTACATCAATGCATGTCATCGTTAGATACAGATATCAATTTGATGGTTGAGGGTTTGAGTTCTGGGCACATTTGTAGATAATTAGTTAAGCCCAGAGAAACCTGCAGGAGATGTCTAGCTGATGGGGAAGGCCCAGTCCAAGGTGGGTGCAGCTAGACCCTGGACAGGTGAACAAAATACAGAGAGCTGGCTGAGAAAATGGGCATCCTTCTGTACACTTTGCCAGATAGGCTGGTCCGGCAAGTAAGGATGGTCCCTTTTCTCAGTTGTTATGTGGAGATGGTGTGGCCAGTTCCTTCGGCCCTGGTGTTGGTATGAGCTGTCTTGCCAAGCCAGACAAACAACTGTAATCAGGAATTGTAAGAGAAAATAAATCCCTTGTTCAGCAACCACACAGGTGAACTGCTACAATGCACAACAAATAGATGTGTGTGATGAATGTTCTTTAAATTGCATAGAGAAGACAATTTGTAAGTGGTAAGAAACTTGGTATACCATGTCAGATTTGAGAGCGGAGATATATTTTTCCACATTTTTCTTTTCTTACAAACTTTTAGTTCCTCCGACATATTACATAGGCAAAAGAGGAAATGGGAAAGATTAACCTAATAGTTACACTTTCGGTCTCCTTTAATTATGTATGTATCTCTCAACATGTTCATATTTCTTATTCCTTTTCTAAATGAGAAATTTTCTAGGTAACGACCATTTCTTATATATCACAGTGCCTGACACATATTAGGTACTCAAAAATATAAGTACACACTGGAGATCAAACCTGAAGTCACAAACTCACTTGTATATACGATGAGAGAAGGGAAATTTCTACTTGTTTTTCATGTATATTTACTGAGTATCTGCTATATCCTAGGCCAAAGGAACAGAAACGTAAAGAAGTCCATGCTACTGAGTTAGCTGTCATTGATTCTTTGAGTCATCTTCACGTAGAGTTTTCCCAAGTGTCTTTTCATATACTGCATAATGCTGCAGACCACTGAACATTCCAAACACTATCTGGAAGAGCAGAGGAATTGCCATCACTTTCATGCCAGTTTGACAGAGCAACCAATGGAGTGGAACAATGTGATACTTCACTACCAAATTTCTATTTTTAGAAAAAACCAAAGCACTAGGATACAAAACACCACAGAGTATGCTGACCAGGGAACTTCTTAGGGCACAGTTTTCCTTGCTTATGTTACCTGAATGCAAAGCAGGAGTTACAAAGAGATTGTAAGTAACAACAGTAGCCAAAATGGAAATGTAGTCAATGATGTATAGGTCCTCAAAGTTTCATATTTAAACCTGAAGCAGTGTCTGAAAAGAAAATTTGTCAGGATTCCAGAGAAACCAGAAGACGTTCCAAGTAATTAAGTTCCTTCTAAATTTAAAGGCTTTTCTTTTCTAAGATATTCAATTTTTTCCCCATGATTTTGAAGACCATTGGTGTTCTTAATTCGGATTCTCCTAGAAAAAGAGTTGGCGGACCAAGTGTATATGCTGACATCTTGATGTCCTGGGGCACTTTTCCGTCCCCCCACCCTCCCCTCCCCTCCCCATGTGCTTCTGGCATCCCTGGGCTTCGAGCTGCTCTCGCTTAAGGGTTTAAGCTCTGGGCACATTTGTAGATAATTAATGGTTGAGTTAAGCCCAGAGTAAACCTGGAGGAGATTGTCTAGCCCACGGAGTATAGTATTAGGCCCTGGAATAAAATACAGAAAACTAGTTGAGAGAGTCGGCATCCTTGTGTACACTTGGCCAGACATGCTGGTCTGGCAAATAAGGATTGTCCCTCTTTCAGCCACTATGTAGAAATAGTGCAGCCAGTTCCCTCGGGCCTGGTGTCGGTGCATGCTCTCCCATCAAGCTGGACTGAGAACTGTAACTGGACATCATAAGAGAATAAACCCCTTGTTCCCTTAACCCATTTGGTTAACCATGCAGGTTAACTACTGCAACTTCTAAACATGGTATATTTTTAAAAACATGTTTTAATAATAGTTGCAAAAAATGTGTATTCTCACTTCTGCCTTAAAAAAAGTGGGAGCTTCTGATTTCTGTGCATTGTAAGACTGTCAGCTAACATTCTACCATAAAGCAAGTGTTTCAATGAGGTGTGTGAGAAATGACTCCAGGTGGCTGCAATCTCAAACTAAAAGCTCATCATAGGTTTAAACAATGCTGAAGTGACCAGCTTGATACTTTTCCTCAAGCTGAGACTAGGGAAAGACCACATGAGAAAGCCCAGTCCTCAAGATTACAGACCATCAGGAAAGTTCACTGATGAGGAAAATCTGGCAAGCAACTTTATTCAGTGCTTTTACATGGACTGTTCACAAAGCCCAGTGAACTTCTTGAACCAGCTATAGAAAGAAGAAAAGGTCTCAATGCCTCTAGAACACTTCTGTGTTTTGTAATAACATTAAAGTTCCCAGTCCATGCATCTTTAAATGAGTCTTTTTAGATGAAGTATACTTGAGAACAGTTTTTGAAATATTTTACTATAAAGCTGGGAAAAGAACAGAAGCAGAAATTTGTAAAAATACATCTTTAATAAACATCAAGAAGTACAGTACACTTACTGAGGTTTTACTTTGCAGGTTACAACAAATATACCATTCATTATAGTGTATATGTACAAGTAGAGTAAACTAGGATTTTTAAAAATTTTTCTCCCACGGCTGGCTAACCCAAATCTGTCGTACCATGGCCACATTTAAGGTTGCTTGCCAAGCTGGCTTCTTAAAAGCCCTTTAGCAACAAAAAGAAAGTGTTCTTCTTCCCATTGCAATGATAGCCTGAGGAATGCTCAAGTGACTAAAAAGAATTGCAAATACTTGCTTTCCTTGATGGCTTAAAAGAACAACTATTGGGGTTGGCCAGATGGCTCAGTGGGTAGGATGTGCTCACAAACCTGAGTTCAATCCCTGGAAGTCCACATGATGGAAGAGAACTAACTTGAAAGCTGTCCTCTGACTACCATCTATGTCATGGCACGAATGAACATTCTCTCTCTCTCTCTCTTTCTCTCTCTCTCTCTTTCTCTGTCTCCCTTTCTCTCTCTTGTGGATATTTTAAAAATGAAAGAATATAAAACCAAAAGAAAAAAAAAAAACAGGTGTTTCTCCCTCAAGTGAATCCATAATAAATATAACTTTGAGGCTACAGATGAAGCCAAAACATTCTTATAAGGAAAGTTTAGTGTTTGTAGTTATGTAGCTTTGAACTAAAAGTTGTCTAGCATTTAATAACTGAATCTACTTTTTAAAAAGTTTTTAATTTTATTTTTGTACATGTGTGTGTATCAGAGGGCACTCTGTGTCCCTGTGGAGGACCAAGGGTGATTTTGGAAATCAACTGGATTGCTCTACTTTCTCTTTTGCTTCACTCTGGGATTTCCCAGGTCGACCTTTCAGATTCGGAAGTACAGGCTGCTTCAATTTCTGCCTGGTATTTTTTTTACATGGATCCAGGATCCAAACTCAGGACCTTATGCTTACAAAACATCCATTACTTAACCTCTGAGCCATCTCTCCAGCTCTCTACTATTAACATTATTTATAGTAAGACCAAGAGATGGTAGAATTCTTGATTTTTCTCACTGAACAAAAAGCTTAGTGAAGAGGGACTGAAATTAATTTAAAAAGAGGGGAAAACTAATATTTAATCTTAAATTTCAATTGTCATTGTCATGATTAGAACAATTACATCTGAGAAGAGTGAACAGAAGAGCTGAAAGAAATCAGAAGTTGGAACTAAAATTGAAACACCGATCTGCATGTTTTCTGTCAACAGCATTTTAAAATTATACTAGATTTATTTTTCTATATAAAGCAGTGTTGGAATTAGGGGGAAAAGTATTTTCCAAATCTATAGAAATACCAAAATTATACTTAGATTTGCAAAAATGTATAATAATTTGTTTACTATACAACCAGCTGCTTATAAAATATATAATTGTTAATATAACAAAATCCATCTGAGCATTATGTTAATAATGTCAAATTATACCAGTTAAATAAGCAATTCAAATGCTTAAGAGTTAAGACCCAATGTTCCCAAATTTCCAACCGTTACCTTAGTGTTAACATAGTTTTGTTGAGACCATACCACTTTTAGGGATGGGTAGGATTTAATTTCTCTATTACTTTTGCCCATTCTCATAAGCTGATACTATTACTATAGCCCATAAGATAAGGGAGAAGGCCTAAGGATCCAGTGAATTAAAATATATTTCTGGGGTCTAGGATATTGGTGGTCTACAACAGGCTGATCTAATAGAGAGACATGTGTCTGGTTGAAGCACGTTCTTGGATCAATGCTTCACTAGTTCAGCAGCTACCCACCACTGGAATCAGAGTGTTCTCCAGACTATCAGATAACAGTTTGAACTTCAGTGTTAGATTAAGATTTCTTCATAGATGGGACACAGATTGCCTTCATTTAATGTACCCCTGAAGTATCTATTTTAGTATTAGGCAGAAATAGACGGTCAAAGATATCTAAGCAGTGATGAGATCGGGATGGAGTCATAGGAAAGCTGCTCTACTTTATGTCATCCGTTACTTAAATTGTAACCACTACAGTGAATGTCTTACACCGTCACTGAAGGCCAGACTCTTCTCCCCTACCACTTACATCTACAAGAGAACAAACCATTCGGTAAGAACTACCTTTTATTAATTTTTTTTAGCCACTAGGAGATTGCATATGGGCATGAGTACTGTTTGATGGATGGTATCTAGAAAGGAGGTTTTTCTGTCTCTGAGGAGGCAACAAACAACCTGTTTCATGGCACCCTAAAATCCAACGGTATAATTTATGGAATCACTGACTAAAAGTTATGGTCAGCTAGGGCTACACAATGAGACTGAAGATTGTTTTTTTAAAAAAGGCTAAATGTTAATTGTCTATAATACATATTTAAATATTAGTTTTACTCTGACATCATTTAAAATGCATTTTACTTTTAAACACTGACATGAGGTAGAAGATAAGGAACTCATGAAAGAAACTATTTTTAATATACTGAAACCTATTTAATCAGTTGCAAGACAGAACAACAGTTACAGCTTTAAGCTGGTAGACTGCTGACTATCATTAAACATTAAACTAATACCCTTATTTGCTAGAAATATTTCATATTTGAAAGTACCTTTCTTGTTCCAGTTGGTTATCACAGAAAAAGGATAACATACAATCTGAAATGTTCCTAAGGACTTAACACGACAGCTTTGCTTAGCCACCATCCTTTACCACATTCCCAATCGCCTCAGCTGTAACTAGTGTCCTTTCCACTTACAGAACTGTTCAGATTATCAACAGAGAAGTTAAATGTTTTTCCAGTATAAGAAACAAGATAAAAGGAACGTTTCACATTTAGAAGAATGTAATTCATGCCTCACAAAATCTAGCAGCACTTCATTCTACCAGGTTGCACACATTTGGCTCCATTGACTGGTCAACAACAAAGGAAATTAATATAGGCCTAAAAAGCTCTTTACACAAGGACTGTGTGACTACAAGACACATTTTTTTTTTACCAATTAATTATATCCCTGTTAAGTAGCGTGTGAAACTACTGGAATGTCAATTTCAATGGCAGAGAGGCGGGAGCGTGCTGAATAGGGCTGCGAGTAAGTGTGCATACTGGGAGGATGGGAGTACAGGGGCTGCCAGAAAGGAGAGGGTAGAGATTTGCATGCACAGTACCAAACAAAGAGCAGAAGGGCAGTCATAAACAGCCCCCCAGAACTAGCAATAGTAACATATACGGCATAGTCAAATGTAAAGACTGGCTCAAACTTTTTGTTCAAATGAATGTTATAAAAGATGACCCAGATGGTTGGAGAGAGGCTCACATTACCTGCCAGGAAAAAAAGGAGTCCAGCCACCAGGTGGCAACCTGCACTATTGACCAGACACTTGGCCAGTTTGATGTTAGGCACTGAGGACCTGAAGGCTGTGTTACACATTCCAATCAGGCAGAGCAGCAAGGCACCCATTGCGATGAGGATGCTGAGGGGAAGGGCAAACTGGAGGACGCGCAGGTCTAGCTGGTCAACTGACCAGTACCAAGTGGTGTCATACATCAGGCAGTCACTGCTTCCATCGTACCGGGCACATTTCACCCAAAGGCCTGTGTAAACAGTCAGGTTCTTCTCGTTTCTGTTGAAAGTGATCAGTCGTAATTTTCTCCAGTTCGGAAGCAGAGTTCCTGCAAAGAGGCCTGCCACAGAGGCAATTCCGCATAGGAAGGAGAGGACTGTGGCTGCGTGGACATCCCGGCAGCCCATGGCAGGCAGTCTTGTGCAGTTCTGTTAGTCAGACTAAGGGTAACACAGAAGAGAAGAACAGTGAGGGAACAATAAGATCAAGTAGCACATTACTGATAAAAGGTCAATGCAGAGAAAATACCTGCTGGCTCAGGCCAGTAATTCCAGCACTTGGGAGGTGCTAAGAACTGCCACTTAATTGAGGTCAGCCTAGGCCATATAATGAGACCTTGTCTCAACACTCCCCTACCCCCACAGATACAAGTATCACGATTTCAGCCTATTGTTCAAGCAAGTTAAGTGTAGAGTGAGACTCAAAATCCAGGTGAAAGTGGGTCACAAAATCAAAGGACTAGGGATTTCAGGACAGCAGGGTAATAGAGAGCTGGCTGTGAGGTGCACTACTTGGCTCCTGTGCTCTCCTCCCTGCTGACTGACCAAGGTGCCCCTAGGCAGGCCCAGATCTTCCCTGTGCCTGTACCCCTCACATGGAAAATGGACAAAACAGTAGGCCAAGGGTTATTCTGTGCTCAAAATATATCTGGAGAAGGAGGTTATTTTAGTGTTCACCTCTGAGTGGTCACTTCAGTGACCATGTACCTGGACAGCGCTCCATGCTTGGCATAGGAAGAGTTTATCCAACATTTACTAAATGTTAAGTAAGAAAAAGCAAACTGATGTCACTGGTGTAGATTCAGCACACCCGGAAATTATTAAAAATAAAATGAGCTCATCTTCATTGAGACAGATGAGAACAAAGGTCCCTGAAATTATTATGCTAATTACTTCCTGGCCAATTCAGGAAACTGCTTTTCAGGGAAATTTGTAGCACTTGATGGTTATTAATATTGTTTGTGTACAATGAATGCAGAATGTATAGGTTGTTGTTGTTATTCAAAGCAAGTGGCTAGAGTTTTGTGGTATTCAAAGAATTCATGATGAGATACTGAGATGGAATAGGCATATTCCCAGGAAGTCAGGATCAGAAAAATAAGTGACAATGCTAAGAAACTGGGTTAGGATATGTGTTCCAGAGGATGGGCACAGTGTTCTTTAGAAAACTATGTTATTTGCCTATGTGACAGTTATATAAATTAGGAGTAATTTTATTAGCAAAAATTTATGCCTGCGTGTACATATTCAAACAGTACAGAAATATATAAGTGCATAATATAAAATTAGAACTTTAGCACAAATGACCACAATTAAATCTTCAAACCAATTCTATGCTTTTACCTTAACATCATAAAAGAGCATATTATAACAATTTTTTTTCCATCCACATTTAAAAAAAGCTCTCTTGCTTAGTTTTAGCAGTAAAGACACTGGTCCAGCAATGTACACTCTACTGCAGGGTTGAGAATGCTTATATTAAGAAAGGATGTTAATGATGACAAGCACCAGTTGTTTTTTGACCTGTCTACCCTGTATAATGCTCAATATAAAAATCATTCTATAATTATATGAATAAGTGTAGTGGACCATATACTAAGACCATACACAGTAATCCACAAATGTGAACCACTGGTAATGCAGAATTGGACAAGGAAATAGCTATGACTAAGCATACATTCATTCATCCAACAAGTATTTGTAGTGTGCTGAGCATAAGCAAAATACTCTGGAAAATACCAAGGTACAGTGTGTTAATATGCTCTTTCATATAAATGCAAACGCTGATGGTAAGCCACTGTATAATTGCTACATACTAAATAATTATTGTTACGTTATGAAGCAAAATGAACCAGTAAAATATCTCTATAAAAAGTTACTATCTTGGATTAGAGAACCACTGAGTAAAGAAGGAGAACAAAGATTTAATTAAAATTTGGAGACAGGAAGAAAAAGGCTGCCTGTTTTCTTCAAACCTCAAAACTCTTTTCCTTTCCAATTCCTGCCCCAATCACAATTCCTTATTGCTTCCAGAAGTAGGGAATAAACCCATGGAATTTAAAATAAATTGAGATTTGTCTAAACCACCTGCTTATACCACTAATTCCTACAAACCAAAGGCAATGAGAAAGAGATCAAGGGTAAATAACTATCATTAATAAGCTCCAACCTTTTTTTTTTTTTTTTTGAGACTTAAGGAGTTTCTTTAGAATTGAGGGCTTGGTAGTTAAGGGAGCCATAGTTTAACCTTAAGATGGGAGAGCACTAGAAGAAAAGAGACAGCTTAAAGTCAGAGAGACAGGGAAAGAGTAGTTATGCGTTGTGGAAGAGGAAGACAGGAAGGGGCAGGCAGAGGGACTGGTGAGCAGAAGAGAGAACCATTCTTACAGTCAAAACAAAATTTAGGAACATAGGTGAGTAAATATTTCAGTATTAAGTGCATCTGATTAGATTCTGAGTCAAATCAATTTCAGTCTTATATCAGTTCTCTGAATTTGTTTTGATGAAACGCTTAGCTTAGAACCAGGACATCCTATTTTAAGTACAGAGTCAATAAAGATACCATGACATGTTTTTCAGAGTGAGAAATGCATTAACCTCAAATTTTAAATTTTAACCCTAGTGTTGGATTCAATGTTTAGCTCTTCATAATTTCCTTTGTTTTCTTCACTTTTATGCTCTTTTATTAACACTATATATCTAAGGTCTGGTAAGTCCTCATATGCTACTAGAGGGACAGCATCTTACAAGGTAGGTGGGAAAGGAATGCATTTCGTGTTTTAAAACTGAAAAGATAATGCTGATTTTCAGATTAGTGTTTATTCATACTTGAGATAAAAAATTACTCTGTTATGGCAATATCCAAAATAACTTTTAAAATACAAATCTGACCGTGTTTCTTCATTTCTTCCCATTCAACAGTTTTCCATTTCCTGCATCATAAGGTGTCTGAAAACTTAAACCCTCTACGGTGTGTACACATCTGGTTCCTGCTCCAAATCTGAGCAGCTCATGTGCCACTCCCTCATTTTATGTACACACTACCATCTAAGTCGCCACCCTATTTTCCTTTCAGCATCTTGAATTTTCCACATCTTAATTTAGTTCAGGGCTTACTCACATGCTATTCTTCCTCTAAGAACTTTCTTAATTCTACCCCATTCTTAGCTTAGGAATATTTAGTCATCTGTACAGCCAGGGAGTTCTCCCACAACCCTGTCCCACCTCCACCATCACTAGTCTTCCCTACCCCTGGTTGTATGTTATAGTAGCACTTTTGTACTTCTTCTTTGATAGTAGTTGTGGTGTGTATCATTAATTTTAGGACAGAGCTCCCTTTGTTATATTCATTATGTTTCGCACTGGCACACCAAAAACATTTTACTATGTAAAGAATAAAGGAATGAACAAATACAGACTGAGTCAAGTCAGGAAACAGAGAAACTGATAAATCTGCTGTCATGTAAATCCCATTCATTTATTTGGAAACCTTCACTCCATACTGTCCTCCAAAACATCTGGGCTGTTTCTACACTGTTTACCTATTTTCTGTTCCTTACTGGCTAAAAGTCTCTACTATTAAAAAATATTAATTATATATACATATATAATACATCTATGATGATATACATACATGCTAGAATATGTATTGTGGCACTACCGATTCAGGGAGGCCCTAAGCCAGGGCTCCCAGGTATGGACATGCCCCGGACATGTCCCAATAGAGGAACCATACAGGCGGAAGATGAACAACCAATGGGAAGGAGGGATGAACAACCAATGGGAAGCGGCCATCTAACCTGCCCCTACAATGGACACCTAATAAACAAATGATTGATGGCTGTCCCCCTACCCCCACCTCCCTGGAGGGATGGCAACACCTGATTGGACCCCTGCCCCTATATAAGCCCAAACATTTCCGGAATAAAGTTGCGTCTCCAGCCAACTCGTCCTCTGCCTGCTGCTTCTCGCCTGACTCCGGGGGTCTGGGTGGTGACCCTGCCACAGGCTCGCCCATTCGCCTTGAGCCCCTGAGACTCCTGCCCTTTCCCCTCTTTCCCCCCGGCTTCCCCAGGGATTCGGCAACAATGTATAAAAATTATTTAACCTTTATTGTATAGATGGAACTATAAAATGATTAAAAAAGAATAAAACTAGAAATAAAAGTATATTTTAATGAAATTTTAAAAAAAGTATATTTTTAGTCTTTTGTAAACCTGTGATCATGAAAGTTCATTTCTAAGTATTTATTTCAAACTACACTTCTAGAAATATTATCTAAGTTTTTCTACACTGTTTAATTTCAACAGTGGTTAGGAAGTCAATCATATTTGCTTTCACCCCACTTTTATGCTGAGTGGTTAATATATCAAACTGATGTTATTTATAAAAAACTGTGCAGCTTATTATATTAGAAAAACATGTCTTTTGCAATATGATAATTTCCAATTAAGGCTATAGAAAATACGTATGGCTAAAAACACACTTTAGCAAATGTGAGCAACACTCATGAATGCAAACTGGCAACAATTCTGAACTGAAGTAATATATACACTATCTTGCAGTGCTTTGAGAAAAGTAGATGGTAAAAATTTGGTACACAATGTTATCAAAGATACTATTTTGAATAAAAATGTTTTCAAAAGGATATATTTCCTATGATTTTAAATAAAGTTCAAACAAGGCTGGAAAAGAACTAATGGCTATGAGAGTTTCAGCAATCACATACTCGCCACAAATTTTTCAGGGAATAGTTTCAAGGAATAGCTATAAAAGAATATATGCTTCATAGAAACTAATTCCTGATGGTAACACTGGAAGTCCTTTCTTCTAACAATTTGGCTTTTCTTAGAAATTGTAAGTACAACAGTTTAACTCTTGTACTTTCAAGGGAGAGGTCTGGGCTAAACCTTTATTTTGATGGAGAAGAAAGCATTTTACTAATTCAGATAGCAGAAGGAAGGGAAAAATGATATAATCAAAGGATGTACTTACCCTTTGATGTAACTGATAGTCCTAAAATAGCTTAGTCAACTTAGAAGAAACACACATTGGAACACAAAGTAGAGCTGATATGAGCCTACAGAAACAGGAAAAATGTTCTGAATTATTAGAGTGCTTCTTGAAAAACTCAATTTGAATTTACATGGAAGCAAAAAAATAGCTATCTAAAATTAGTGAAATATTAATGAAAAAGAAAAGCACACGTTTTTCAAAGAGGTAATTTCAAGTTGGGGTGTGTTTCAGTGGTAGAACCTTACCTATCATGCAGAAGACCCCTAGGTTTGATCACCCACCACACTTAAGAAAAATAAAAAACAGAAAGCATTCTATTCTTAAATCCATGAATTTTCAGGTATAAACTACAGAACAGCAACTCTTATCTTGTGATTTGAGAATGTGGGAAAATTAAGGATAAAAAAATCACTCTACTGTCTTGCTAGTAACTACAGAAGGGTAAGGAGGTGAAAGAAGCACACACAGTTATATTGTAATTAAAAGAGCTGTAGTTTTTGATGGGCTGGAGAGATGGCTCAAGCAGAAGGACCTGAGTTCTGACCCCAGATCCCATGTAAAAACTTCAGGTAGAAATTTTTGGTGGCGGCTTGTACTTCTGACTCTGAAGGCCTGTACTGGAACGTGGGAAATCACAGAGTGAAGCAAAGGAGGTAGAGCAATCCAGGATGATTCCCGAAGCCCCCCCTTGGGCCTCGATGAGCACGCACGGTGCCCTCTGATACATAGACACACACACTAATGCACACATACACATACAATCATTAAAAGAGCTGCAGTTTTGGAACTGGTACGGACAAAACCAAAGCCGGTACGCACAGACATTCTACAATTTGCAACCAAAACTTATTTGTATGGTTCCACCATGGCTCGAGCTGCCATTGTAGGATGCTTTCCTTCTCTACTCTACAGGTAGGATGAGCGAAAACTTGCAAACGCCTGAGCTTCCGGGAGGTGGGCGGGCATCACCTGTCCTATTGCAATAATTATGCAAAATGTCTGTGTGGTGACTTTGATCAAGTTTTTCCTCCTGCTAGGTATGATTCCTGATATCAAGACCACTGCTTCAAAATCGGATGAGATCACACAATGACTCGCACACAGTCGGACCTCTTGGGCAATCTTTTCAAGTGAGGTCATCAAGTGTGGCAGCTCTCCGACGTCACGACTGGCCCTTTCCAGGACCAACTTGGGAGGTGGAGGAAAGCAAACCAGGCTTGGCGGGCAGGCTGCCCCCGCCTCGCGTCTCCCGCCCACCGCTGTGCAGCGCCCCCGGGAGAACCGAGCCGGCCGACAGGGAAGAGGGGGCGTCTGGTTGGAGCCAATGACGGGGGACCGTGCCTGGCACCGCCGACGCGGCCCGAGCCCACCCGTCCCCGCGACCCGCAGCGGGCTGGAGTCACGAGCACTCGTTGTTACACAACCACCATCAGCTCGAAAATAGCATCCCGCAGCTCCACACCTGACGCCCCCGCCCGGCCGCGGCTGCCCGGGCAACGCGGCTCCGCGTTCGCACGCCGCGACCGGGGCGACCCGCACCGAGGGGGCGACGGCGCCGGAGCTTCAGCACTCACCTCCGCGCTCACTGTCACATCCACGGAGGTGCGCGACCTCGGGCGCTCCTGACTCCCCTGATGCGGCCACTTTGCAGAATACCCTCGACTGCTCAGGCAGAGACCTGGCGAATCGGAGCGTCGTGCCGTCCTTACCTGTCCTCACAGCCCGGACATCGCAGCCGTCCACCCCCGGACGCCGAGCTTCTCCTCTCCGCGTCCGCGGAAGTGCGTTCCCGGCGAAGCAGCCGCCCCGAAGGCTTCTGGGAGCGCAGCCGGGCTTTCTTCCCGGTCCTGGAGCAGGCGGACCCTGGATGCGGGGACTACATTTCCCAGAATCCACCTGGACGCCGGCCTCAGGCCACATCCTGCGACTGCCCGCTCGCTAGGATGCCCCGCCTCCGCCTTCCCCATTTCTCTTGCACCTTGCTTCGTTAAGATTCGCGTTATTGGTTTAAAACGCGCACGCTCATGCACATATACCAAAATAAATTGAGAATCCTTTTAAGCACCGAGGCAAGTATTCCCCATTAAATGAAAAGGCGCTCAAACTCTGGAAGCAGGCAGATTTACGAGGGGTACGAGGGGGGAAAGGTGGGTCTGTTATGTAAACTTGGCTGAGAGTCCCTGGACGTTGCTTCTGAGGTCATCTGCACCAACAGGGATAGGTAACCCACATCATATGATTTTCTTGAAAGTTACGATGCAAAGTACTGTACATAACTATATGCATCACATATAATTATGTACATCCAGTTATTAGCTATTTAACCTGACTCGTCCATACAACTGCCCTTTCTTGGCTTCTCTCTTAAACGTGAGTACTGTATAGGTAAATACATGAAATAAAGCATTTCTATATAGCACTTATATGATTTAAAAAGATTCAAGGAATATTACATCTAAAACTTTCAGATTTGTGAATGTGTGTATCAGGCAAATATTGATAATTGTTGAAGAATAAGAACTTTTTTCCTGCATGCCTTCAAATTCTTTATAGCTTTGAGAATTCTAAAAATAAAAGGAGAAAAGAAAGCAGCTTACACAAAAAAATTAAAGATTCAAGCCATTCTTGTTTCACTCTGTCCTGGTGTAACCCTGGGCAAGGTAAGTAGCAGCTTTGTTTCTCAGGGTCTCAGCAGCAGCATGCCTACTTCTGATGATGATTTCAGTGTACTTAATCCTCACTGAGAGCTCATATTGACGCTCTCAACAGTATGTAAGACATAAAAGGACTTTGGAGTTGCTAATTTCCATTTTGTGTTGCTGTAGTAATAACCGGACCTGTTGCTCAGAAAAGGGAAAAGGCTATTAATCTGTTCACAGCTGCGACTTTCTCTATTGCTTTAGAGACTGAACAGGGTTATTTAAGGCCAAAAGCAATCCAACAATGATATAAGGTGAGCTTCTAGGAGCCAGAGCTTGAGAGTGAAGGCCCAACCTCAAATCTAGCCCAATTTCTCTGCTTATGCTCCCTCTACTGTCGTGCCCCACCAGGATGGACTGTCCACTCCCAACCCCTGTCTGTGAGCCAGCAGAAATCCGTCCTACTTCCTTCTTGTCAGGGATTTTATTACAGTGACAAGAAAAGTAATATAGCCCCTCTCCTATCTTCATACACCAGCAAAGGATTGTCACGAGCACATCACACCAAGATGCACAGAACGTCCACTTTATGGTGGTGATTAGTGTTGCAGTGTGCATGTTGCTGATAAATCCATGGACAATGGGTTGTATTCTGGCTGACAATTCTCACTTGCTAGACTGAGAGTCTGCCAAAATATGCCAAAAGTATGCCAGACTGCTAAACCAGCTCTCTCCACTCTATCTGCTTGCCCAGGGAATAGTCTCACCCATCATGGACTGGACTGTCCATCTTAATTAAATAATCTCCTGCAGGCTTGCTTAGAACTTGTCTTAACTACTAATTCTTCACAAATGTGTCCAGAGCTTAGCTTCAATTGTCGATGACACAT
Source organism: Typhlomys cinereus (assembly GCA_023101885.1). Taxonomy (NCBI): domain Eukaryota; kingdom Metazoa; phylum Chordata; class Mammalia; order Rodentia; family Platacanthomyidae; genus Typhlomys; species Typhlomys cinereus. The sequence continues at coordinate 2,672,037 of JALPQD010000050.1, read as the reverse complement.
ATTGCTAACTAGCATATATAGAGATTTTAATTCCATCAAAAATCTTATTTCTTTTTTTTTTTTTTTTTTTTTGCCATGTAACAAGATACATTCAGATTCCGGAAATGAGCTTTGGTTGTCTTTAAAAAACCAACCTTTTGCATAATACTTCCCTAAAAGACTTTTCCAGGCTAAATCCAAAGATCTGTTTTTTGAGTTCCAGTTTTCTTCTACCTTTAGATTCATATGTGCAATTTTGACCATCTCTTTTCCTCTCGGATTTTTTTTCTTAATTTTGGAAATGCCACCATTTCTATTCTTCCAGTTAATTCATTGTCAACTTGTTGCTTTCATCTTCCCTTCCCCAATCCCAATATAATAGCAAAAGCCTCAGTATTTCCCTCCTCAAGTTAATAAACTTTCAAGGAGGCTATGACAGTTGGTTTTAGGTGTCAACTTGATACTAGAAAAGGTGGGCCTGTAAGCACACTTACAAAGACCTTATTTAGTTAAGGCTGACCTTGAGCTGTCTTAGGAGATTGTCTTAAGTATTAGATTGACTGGAAAGACCTAACCCATGGCAGGTGGGGCCATTCCCTAGGGAAAGTGGTAAGATGGAGAGAGATCTGGCTGGAGTTTGGCAAGTTAGAAGGTTTGTCTCAGCTCTTCCTGTGCATGTGCTGTGGCCAGTTCCCTCTGTCCCCTGCCGGTAACCCTCTGGCCATAATGGATGTAAATGAAATTGTACAGGAAAAAAAAATAAAACATTGTTTGCCTAAATTACTTGGGCAATATATTCATTATCACAGCAGGAATATGAATTTAAGACAGAGGTCACAAACTGTTTTCTGTCTCCTCAAATCCACTATTTCGGCCCAGACTTTCTATAATTTTAGTATTTCTAATTACCAACTTATGTGCTTGACTGCTATTGTACAGTTTTATCATATTTTGAAAACACAATAATGTTCTACTTATAATATCTATAATTCCTATTTCATCAGCGATTTTACTTTATTGACTATTTTCATTGACTTTTTTTTCAACTTTACTTAATTAGGAAAATCTTGATTTCTCCTTTGTAATATTTCCCCTTGCCTCTTATTCACTATAAAGAATTGATCCTATCTAAGCTATCATCACTTAAGAAGTGCACTGTTCCCTTATATATTGCTTGAGTTTCACTACTCAATTGCTAGAACAAAATACCTGACCCAGACAATTTAAAGGAGAAAGGTTTTAATTGACTTCTAATTCCAGATTATAGTCCATCCTTTTGGGGAAGTTACAGGAATGGAAGCTTAAAGCAGCTGGTCACATAACATCCACAGCAAGAACAGAGAACATGCCTGCTTGAGTTCAGATTTCTTACTTCATCTTTTTTTAACTTTAATATTACAAAGAAAAAATTTAAAATAGGAGTATATCTCACAACATTGTACTGGAAACAAAGTGCCCAAACCATAAATAGAAATGCAATATCACAGTGTATTCCACAACACACAAAGACAAATTCAAAGGGACTCCTTCCATCCAAAAACCCAACCAAATCCACAGTTCCCAACTATGAGGATCATACCACCACACAAATCTTCCAACACAGTAGGTAGAACTATCACTCACTATGTGCAATATCACCTATCCTCAAACAAATCCTTGAATACATCTGCTTCTATTACACCATAGTACCCAACCCTACCTCCGAATCACACACTACAGAATTTTTCCACTGATCCAATCATTTCAGACCCATGAATAGCTATAATAAACTGAGCATATGTGGCAAACTCCTTAAATCACATTGGAATTCCAAGTCAAATACTCAAGATGAGAGTTTAATACATCCACATATAAGAGAGGACACATGGCATTTATTTTTCTGTATCTGTAAAAACTTGCCTAACCTTATTAAATTAGACCCTTTTATTTGCCAGAAAATTCTATAATCTTATCCTTCTTGATAACTGATAGTATTCCATTGTATATATGTATTGCAGTTTCATTACCCATTTTTCTATTGATGAGCATGCTTATTGATTCCATTTTCTTGCTATTGTAAACAGCTGCAATGAACATGGAAGAACAAGTGTTTTTGTAATGAGACATAGAGTTATTTGGGAATCTTCCTATTAGTGGTATAGCTGGGTCATATGATAGTTCCATTTTTAGCTTTCTGAGGAACCTCCACATGGATTTCCGAAGGGGTTGTACCAATTTATATCAGCAATGAATAAGCGTTCCCTTTTCTCCACATCCTTGCCAACATTTATTCTTTTTTTTTTAACCAATGACTACTTTATTGGACAACACAGAAACATAAACCGTTTACATTATTATTTTCCCCCCAATCATACAAGCTTAATAGGTACCTCGGTCCCCCCTCCCTCCCCTCCTGTCCAGTCCCCCTTGCACTATCCTCCCCTTCTCCCCTTCCTTTCACCCCCTCCCTCCCTTTTTCCCAGTAACCCCCTGTTCCCCCCTTCCCATTCCCTGGAGCATCCTTTAGTGTGAATGTCAAATTTCCCTCTGCATTCTCCACTCTAGTGAGATGTAAGGACTCAGTGGCATTGCCCAGAGCCCTTTCCTGTTTTCTCCTTTGTATTGGAAACAAAGTGCCCAAACCATAAATAGAAATGCAATATCACAGTGTATTCCACAACACATAAAGACAGAAATTCAAAGGGACTTTAGTATGGAAACACTATTATGACTGTTAATCCCTTGCCTCTAAGGATCCTAGTGTCTGTGATCCATGCTAGACTTTGGGGAGTTTTTGACATGTCAGTCATTGTGCAGGTCATACAAAGTCTGATTATGGCTACTGAGGCCCTAACTTGCGTGGAGCATCTTGCACATCGTTGCTTTTCCCCATCTTTAGGCTCTTACAATCTTACTGCCCCCTCTTCCGCAAATTTCCCTGAGCTTTAAGATGGGGAGAGAATTGGCTGGTCTGGTTCCAGGTGATTAATGTAGGGTTTCTGATATTCTGAATTATGGTTTGTTATTGTTTTCAGTTTTGCTGTTCCTGCACTGCCCTTGGCTCCATCCTGATTGGTATTGGAGGTCACCTCCTGAGGAGCAGGGTGTCTGCCCTGGTCGATGTCTGCCCTGGTCCGTGTCCCAGGCGGGACATTCTTATTTGTGTGTTTGAGCTTAGCCAATCTAAATGGAGTAAGATAGGTTTGCAGGGTGGTTTTATTTTGCATTTCTCTGATGACCAGGGAAGTTGAGCAATTTTTAAGGTATTTGTTTGACATTTGAATTTCCTTTTGTGAGAAGTCCTTTTTTATTTCCAGGGTCCATGTTTCAATTGGGTTGTTTACTTTCTTGGTGTTCTTTTTTTTTTAGTTCTTTGTATACTTTGGAGGTTAATCCTCTGTCAGATTCCATAGCTAATAGAAATCTCTCATTCTGTGGATTACCTTTTTGTGCAATTCTTTTGCAGAAAAGAAGCTTGTTAATTTCATGAAGTCCCATTTATTGATTACTAGTCTTAGTTCCTGAGCATTAGAGGTTTTGTTCAGAAAAATCTTTACCTAGGCCTATCAACTCAAGTGTATTTCCCATTCTGTCTTCTAAAAGTTTCAAAGTTTCAGGTTAAGTGCTAAGATCTCTGATTCACTTAGAATTAATTTTTGTGCAAAATGAGAAGTAATGGTCCAATTTCCCCAACACCACTTGTTGAAGATGCTTTCCTTATCCCAGTGTGTATGTTTGACACCATTGTCAAAAATCAAGTAGCTGTAGGTGAGTGAGCTTATATCTGGGTCCTCTGTTCTAATCCATTGGTCAATGTATGTTTTTGTGCCAGAACCATACTGCTTTTTTTTTTTACTATGGCTGTGTAATTTAGCTTGAAATCTGGTATGGTGATACCGCCAAAAGTGTTTTTCTTGGTTAAGACTGTTTTGTCAATTGGGGTCTTTTATCACTCCATATGAATTTTGAGATATTTTTTCACTTCTGGGAAGAATTTCATAGGAATTTTAATTAAGATTACTTCTTTCATCTTTTATTAATCAAAGATTCACTGTCTAGGGAATGGTCCCACCCACAATGAGAGGGTCTAACTACCTCAAAAAAGTCAAGATAATGTCTTATAGGGATGCCCAGAGACTGACCTTAATCTAGAAAATCCCTCTCAAATGAGCCTAGATGGATGCCTTTTAGATGTTGGGATGATAATTAATACCATCATGAATATAAGGCCATCTAAACATAATAGATGTCATTGATTGCTTGTTAAATATTAAGAGCTTGGCTCTTTTCCACAAATAACCTAATTTCACTAATTGTGATGCCTAAGTTTGATTTGCCCAAAATTGATGATTAAGTGGTCAGCCTTTACATAGTCTGCTGCCACTGCTCAGAACTCTGTATACACAAGGGCCGTTTCCTTATTTTTTTTAATTTTTTATTTATTTCTTCCACTCATACAGAGTTGATAAGTGCCCCATTCCCCTCCCCGTTTCCTTATTTGTATGTCTCTTTTTTTGTGCCCACTAAACTTACTGGACTGGGAAGGGCCTCCTGCTATTCCTTTTGCTACTATCTCTGAATATGTATGACTTCTCTAAGCTAAATATGACACAGCAACTTTAAATTGTATAATTACATGTATGTATTCCATTTTTATGCTAGTTACATCTCACAGAGTATTTGTAAGTCTGGAACTGAAATCCAATAAATACAGATTAATGAAAGAAAAAAAGAAAAAAAGATTCTCTAAATATGGATTACTGAATAAAAAAATAAACTTCCTCAGTAATATTTTAAATAAAATATTGATATCTTTTAAGTGGAAAATATATTATTGCTATCAGTTGAGAAATGTAGAAAGAAAAATAACTATGCATTAGTACAGGAATTCATGTCTTGATTGTTAGCCATACCATTTTGTGAAGCCTCTAATCTGGCTGGAATGTGGTGATTCCCAGAACCAACCACATTTCCTAAATCCCTGACCTTCCCACCCTGATTCCCTTGAGAGAGGACTGTCTTTTGCATGGCATTCTTTCACTCCTCACTCCCACTGCCCTACTTCCCTGCATCAACTGTCTGCCGAGGAAAGATGGCTGCCCCTCCCCTGGGGCTCTTTAGATTTCCTCCTGCCTGGTGTCCAAGGCAGCTCTGTCCCCATCTTCTTTGACTCTACAATATCTCTTCTGTTCTAAGGCTTTCCCACCACACGGCTCAAATATGGTGATCTTGCCACCAGGCCCCCAATACTATCAAACCCAATATTCTTACGTCTCTTTCTTTTGTTAGTTTCTTTTTATAATGGACCACCACATCACCTTACATGTTGTTGTATACTCCCTGAATGCCTTTCTCCTATTGGTCTAATAATAACCACTTAAACTTTCAGTATTTCAGAATACGCCCTGTTATAGACATAGTGTCTTATAGAGGAAATCAAGTTAAAAACAAGGAAACTAAGGTAGACTCCAATGACTGGTGTTCTTTTTTTTTTATTATTCAATTGTGCATATGTGCGTGTGTGTGTGTGTGTGTGTGTGTGTAGAACCATGGATGAATTCCACCAGGACTGCCTCCACCTCCTCGTTTACTCTGCCCCAGGATTCACAGGCTCTGCCCTACCAGGACCAGAAACGCAGGCCGCCCCAGCTTCCGCCCGGCGTCTATACATGGGGTCTAGGATCTGAACTCAGGACCTTCTGCCTGTAAGGCAGAGGCTTAACCCCTGAGCCATCTCTCCGGCCCCTGGTGTTCTTATAATAGGGAAAAATTTGAAGACAAACACTAAACGAGAATACCATGTGAAGATGAAGACAGAGATCAGGATCATGTATCTACAAGTCGAAGAATGCCAGACATTGGCAGCACAACTTCAGAAATTAGGCTAGTGACATGGAAGAGATCTTCTGGCTGACTGATCAAATGAATAAAACAAGCGAGGAAAGAATATTTTGAGTAAGCTGAGTCATGAGATTAATCCTAGGTGCAGTGGTGCATGCCTACATTTAGGATACTCAGGATATGGAGGCAGGAGAATCATTTGGGTCAAGTAAAGGCTTGACTCCACAGGAGAGTGTCTGGGGGAAGGGGGAAGGAAATAATGGAACACAAGAACAGAGAAAATTCTGCCCTTGATACTTTCATAAATTCAAGCATCTGTATCTCCAAAAACTGTTAGGGATGTCTAATGCACTACAGAATAAATGCACTACATTTCTTTGTGTGTGGTCTTGGGGACTAAGCCCAGAACCTAACACATGCTAGATGCTCTACCATTGAGCTATCTTCAGCCTTTTTTTTTTTTTTCTTTTAAACTCATTTATTTTTAAATAAATGCACCAGGAATACCTTGAACTTGGACTTCTCTTTTCCCTAAATCCCCCTTAACTAGTATTAAAGGCTGGTGCTGCCAAATCCACAGCACTATTTTAATCATCAAGTTACCAGTGGGAACGGGAAGACAATGGAATGGACAAAGAACTTGCTGTAAGTCGAATATTGAAAGTTTTTGCCTGTAACTCCTTCACAGTTGTTTTTATGTTCTTTTAGTGTGACTGTGACTTCCACCTCTTTTTTTTTTTTTCCTGGCCCAGTTTTTGAGAAATTTGTAGGTTAGACTTTTAAGTTTAACATGGATTTAAAATCATAACACGGATTTAAAAGTAAGAGAGGTTCTTTACTTTTTAATTATTTACATGTATATAGGATGTGTATGTGTGCACATGAACTGTATGCTTGTGGAGGTCAGAGAACAATTTACAGAAGATGGTTCTCTCATTCTTCCATTTGGGCTTCGGGGATCAAAGTCAGGTCATCAGGCTTTACCGGCTGAGTGATCTGACTTCAGGTTAGATTTTATGGTTTATATTGTAGGAAAGTTCAAGTGTGCTGATATTGTTTTTATCATTTCTCTTGAAGCCAAATGGTACCACATCCGGGAAAGATTTGTTTTTGGAACTGAAGGGTCAATTATTACATAATAGTCTTATTTCCGCCCATTAGGATTCAGCTGACCAAGGACTTTTATTATTTTATTTAATCATGTTTCACATCTACCCCATCAGAAGCTTTTATTTAACATCTGTCCTTGATTTAAAAGTCTCCATCTCCTGGCATTTGTAGAAAATATACAAATAAAAATAAGGTATATATCATCTGTAAAATTATATCCTTTGTCTTAATAGAATAAAATTAAAGCTTTTTATATAGAAATCATAGCAAATAATGCTTGATAATCAATGAAAACAATGAAGGCACTGGTCAGAAAATGCCATCAATTTCAGAACACACTGGAATACAAGGAGATGAACGAAGGAAGCTTCTGTCCTTTGGTTTCAACTTTGAACATACTCAGAGTTTACAAACAAACAGGAAAAATTATTTTCTCATATATTGCATCAAAATTAGTTATACTAGATTACATATCCTGTTCTTCCAAATTCTAGGTATTTCAAAGGACGATTCAGATTGTAGCTATGCTTTAGATAGCTTGGTATATGCATAGCCCACAGGGTTTAATTTCTATTATAAACATTTTTTAAATTTTTTTATTATTATTCAATTGTGCGTGTATGCGTGTGTGCGCATGTGTGTATGTATGTGTGTGTATGAGTAGAACCACGGACATTCGGGAACCACCATGGACTACCTCCACCTCCTCCTTGTTTACTCTGCCTGGGGATTCAAAGGCTCTGCCCTACCAGGACCAGAAATGCAGGCCGCCCCCGCTTCTACCTGGCATCTATATGTGGGGTCTAGGATCCGAACTCAGGACCTTCTGCCTGCAAGGCAGAGGCTTAATCCCTGAGCCACATCTCCAGCCCCCAAATTTAATTTTTATTATAAACATTTTAATGCTATGTACAAAGGTGATTACTTCCTTTAAGGTCATCCAAGTACCCAGTAACTATTAATTACTAAAACTTGCATGATGAAAAACATTTTTAAAATTGTAACTTGTCTCCTAAACTAAGTAGGGGTATGGTCAGAAAGGGCAGCTGAAATTGCCCGACCTTTTTTCATACTTATCAAAGCCAACAAGACAGTGACTCCAGTGATACTCCTGAGTTATCCACCAGGACTTTTGCAACTATCCAAAACTCAGCACTAGCTTTTTCTACTCTTTTCTAATTTTTTATATGGCCCAGGTTTTCCTCCTAGATTACCCTAGTGATATATTTCCTCTGCCTGCCAAGTTCTAATCACAAAGCAGAAAATGAGATATGAAAGAAAAGCTTTATTTTTCATTAACTCTGCAGTAAAAATAATACCTTATCACTTGTCAACATTTTAGTCGCTATCTTATGGGCTTAATTCTACACTACAGAATTTGTAAGACAAAGAGTATAAACTTTTTCAAATGCTTTCTGAAAAGGATCAAATATTTTAAAATCTGAACATTTCTAAAAAGCCTTGTGATATGTGTTACTCAAAGACAGATCTGGAGCAATGTAGTGTTGTGTCTAAATTAATTTATATAATATATTCAACACAGTACTTAGTTTTTTGTGACATTATTAAGTTAGCTGATGATTATTAATACACTGATGCTAGTGTATTCCATGTACTAAATAAAAATCCCTGAACTCATTCCAGTTGTGTATAAGGAAAAATTTATATCATACCTAAGGTATTCTTAAAGACTTAAAAATACATATCAAATCTAATGTCTTTAAAGAAAATATAGTTACATATATATGTACGTATAGTTACAGTAAGTTTTTTGATAATTTTCATTTTTTAAAAAATCTCCCTACTTTAGAGAGGGATAAAGAGGAGGAGTGAGAGAGAGAGAAAGAGAGAGAATGTCACACAAGAGAAGTCAGAAATCAGTTTCTCCACCCTTCATGTGGGGTCTTGTCAGGTGTCTTGGTTTCACACCAATGCCTCTACTGCTGAGCCATCTCACAAGCTCTAACTTTCTTTTTGAGGTTACTAAGGGTACTTAACCTACTTGACATATCATTATCATTATGGAATATCAAATCCAAAGACTTGCATGCTAGACAAGTGTCTTACCACTGAGCAATATCCTTGGCCCCTGAAACCTATTAGTATCCTCATCACATTATAGAATTTTGGGATGGATGTACCATTGTTTACTAGGTTTTTAAACTGAAATTGACACACTAGACAGTATTTTTGTGCGTTTATATACATTTTTGGATGTGAAGAGGGCTCTATTTTTCATTAATTACCTTAAAGAAATCTATAACCTCTTTATTTGCAGAGCACCTGAGCTCAAAGAAACAGTCTTACCAGAAAACTGGATAAAACGTGAAGTGCCCTATGCTGTCCACTGTAAAAGCAAACTTTTCCCTTGACAACACAGCTAGTACAATTTTATCATTGAAAAAAAATCATCCTGCTATTATAACTGAAAAGTTATACAGCAATGCAACACGTCCTGAGCAAGACTGGTGATATATACAATGGTGGTCCCACAGGATTTTATGGCCTAGTGACCCTGTAGCTACTTTAGCTTGTGCAAATACATTCACTCTATGATGCTTAAAGCTTTGAAATTCCTTAAGGATGGAGTTCTCAGACCATATCTCTGTTAGAAAGTAGTGCATAATTGTGTATCAGAAAAGCAGAATAAAACCACATATTCTAGAATCCTGATTATTTACATAAAAAAATCTCCAAAGCCCATATCCACTTTAGGAGTAAAATACACTGACAATGTCTGTTGTATTTCACAAAGGCAAATCTGATATGGCAAGCTCTTCAAAGACTACTGGGAGTCAGTAAAAATTTGCTGTACATGGCATACTGACAGCCTGGTTATTCACTAGTGGAATCATTAAGTATTCCAAAAGCATATATTTTGAAAGGTAAAAATGAAAAGCCTTGTAAAAGACAAAATGTATTTCAGAAAAAGTTAAAATATTTACTTAGAAAAAGAGCTATAATTAGTTAATTGTGGTGCTGAGGATCTTACAAGTGTTATCCTTAAAATTTATTTTCTATGAAAAATATATTTGGGTTTTCTCCTTCTGTTTAAAATAAAAATACCAGGTCAAAAGGAATAGACAGACAACACTTAAAATAACTAGGAAATACTAAATAAGTGGAATGTTATATCAAAAAATCTTGAAATTCTTCAGTTGATCACAGAATGCAATTCTTGTAAAGTATACATATCTGCCATGATATCTATCATAACTCACATACCATATATCATAACTATGTCACATCCAAAAGATAATATCTGGCTCACTACTTCAGGCTCTTATAATCTTGCAGCCTGAACCTTGGGGTGGAGGTGGGTGAGGCTTATATGTCCTGTGTAAGGACAAGCAGTCCACAGACTGCTTTCTGCATTTCAGCACGTTGTGCTTTTCAGTAATAAACACCTTCTGTTGTAAAGAAGACTTCTAGGATGAGTGCTGAATGGTCTCCCAATCTCTGGGTATAGTAACAGGTATTTACAAAGCAGTTTAGTGTACTGTCTTTCTAGATAAACATTCATAGTCTGCTCTTTCCTTGTGACCTATTTCCTTTCCTTTCATAGGTGTTCCATTCTGACAAGCAAACCCTCTTAATTCTTAACACATACTATTCCTCGACACAGCACAAAATAAGATTATGCTATCAGAAATTCTTAAATTCACCTCGTGAAACTGTTCTCACACAGATGCTTGTTTATATTAAGGAAATAGCCAAAAAGAAGTCACTGCAATTACAAATGTGTAATATATCCAACATTAAACAGTCTACTGTGACGAGGATAAATTTCAAATGTTTACCCCCTTCTTACTTCGTGAATTGGAAACAGACTATACAAATTCTCTGTAGTTTTTGCTATACAGTGTGAGCTCAATTAAGAGTCTTATCTGTTCTCTTCCAACAATGCACATAGATTACCTAGCATAGTGCTTAGGTGTATGAGAGACATTCAGTAAGACCTGTGGAACAAAGACAGGATATATACAAAACCAACCAAACAAGCACCAGTCCCGGGACTAGAATGGAAGAAAAAAGGGAGAAGAATCTAGAACAGAAATGAAGTAATACTTATAAAAAGCCTCCACATTAAGTCAGAAGAAATTTAAGTATAAATGATACATAATTTTAAAAATATTTTTACAAGGATGATTTGCCACAGTTTTTACTAAGTACTAATCATTTCTACTAATTAAAAAAAAGAAGATTCTTTTGAAACATGGTCTCACTGCATACTCCAAGATGACCTAGAAACAACTAAGTGGCCCAGATTGGCCCTGAACTGACAATTCTTCCGCTCCTACTCCAAAGTGTTGGTTTGTGGCAGCATGCATGGCTGAAGTATGTTCAAGCTCATCAACTTGCTATTACTTTGTAAAAAATAAAAATTGGAAAAATTGGTAATAAACTCTTATGGCAAACTCAAATGATAAACATTTCTGCAAAAACATAAGCTATTAACAGTAATTTTCACTGGTAAAAGAGGAACCTCATGCAGGAAAAAGGAAATGCTTTTCTTACTTTATATGCTTACATACTGTTTGAGGTTTTTTATTCAGTTTTTACAATGAATATGTACATTTTATGATAAAAGTGCTTACTGAAAAAAACTATTTGCAATGATGGTAAATTTGTCAAAAAATTAACAATAATACTAAAAAAAGTGTGGAAACATCTGAATTAATATAATTTCAATATTTTTATATTAAATTATTCATAGCCTCATATTTTGAAATATGGAATAATTCAATCAACATTTTCTCATTTTTTTTTTTTGTGGCAAGACCATTTAAAATTTAAAAAAACTTGTTTTAACTGTAGACACTGTGCTTTATAATAGATCTCCAGAGCTTATTCTATTAACTGTATCTTTTAGCATCACCTCTTCATTCCTTACTATCATTCTTGGCTTTTACCAGCTCAAATGTTTCTAAAGTCCATATACAAGCGAGACCAAGTGGTACTTGTCTATGTCTGGCTTATTTCTTTGAATTGAGTGTATTCCAGGCTCATGTTTTGAAAATAATGATTTCTGGGGCTCAGTGAGCCAACTCAGCAGACAAAAGCACTTACACACAAGTTTGGCAACCTGAGTTCAATGCCCAGGACCCATGAAAGGTAAGATGGAGAGACAAACTCAGCAAACTGTCCTCTGACACCCACACTTGCAATGTGGCATGTATATAACATATCATAAAAAAACAAAAACAATTTCCTTCTTTCTAAGAACCAGATAGTATTCCACCAACAATATTTTTACTAGATTTAAATCATATCTTTTCTAGAGGTAATGAAAGCATGTTTGGATGGTGAGTTACTATGAGACACTGAATTGGAAATATGTAAATTAAGCAGCTGCTTCTTATGATGTGCATCATTTTCTTGGTTGTTGTGTTCATCCAGTGATTTTCTTACACAGTTCTTTAATTCTTCAATTCCTTCTCTAGTAACTGCAGAGACAGGGATGATATGTTCAAACTCTATAGTTTTCTCTGGAATCATGTCTTTTTTAAATAAATGTAGAAAATCTGAAACAAAGAACATAAAACTAAGGTGATTTTCACTGTCTTTCAGACTAAGTTAAAACTATGTAAGAAGTTTAATTTGTAAATGAAGGAACAAAAACTTAGCATTTTAAATTCCTAACACATAGCAAATAAGCTGTTGGAACATTTGCATTTTGCTACTGATAAAGGTTAAGTGCTTGGTATATGATAGTACTTAGTAAACTACTCTTTTAATTTGGGACACACATCAGATCACAGGACAACTTGTGGGAGCTGGCTCTTTCCTTCCACCGTATGGACTCTTAGGATCAAACTCAGGTTGTAAAGCTTGTCAGCGGGTGTGTCTAGCTGTTGAAACATCTTGCTGGCCCAAGTTTTAGCTCTTTACAAAGCCAGATGTTTTCAGATCAAAGTAATTTGTTTTTCCTTTGACTCCTCTAACATACCATGTGAGATCACATATTTTGGAACTTGAGATAACGATTATATTACCATGTTAGTTAAATGTTTTCACAGTATGTATTCTTTCTTCAAATATAACTTCTAAGAGAGAAACTTAGTTTTCTTTTCTACTGATTACAATCATCAGCTGGACCTGGTGGTTCATGCCTGTAATCTCAACACTTGGAGGATCAGGAATTTAAGGTCACATCATTATATAGCAAGTTTCAAGCCAGCCTAGGCTACATAGGACCCTGTCTCAAAAGACTAACTCTCCCCTGACTACCCTCAACACCCAACATCCTCTGCACAAAATAAGTACTGAATAATCAGGGATTAAGTGAGTAGATTACTTACCTTCAGGATTCTGGAGTTGCTTCATCAGTTCCTGAAGTTTATCTTGGGCACCTGGCAAATCCATTTTATTAATCGCTAGGAGTGCCGGTTTTGTTTGAAGTTCCTCTTTGTATAACTCCAACTCCTTTAAATAGAAAAAGCCAATAATTTGGTAACAATATTTATACAAATTAACTGCACTGTGTTATTTATCTTTAATTACCTGGGAAATTTAAAGCTCATTCATATTATTGAAATGTAATGTTTCAATAACCATGAAAATAACCCAGGAAACAAAAAAATCATTCTTTTTAAAGCATCTGAATAGCATGTTAGTTCACATGACTCCCAGAGACAGCTGATTCCATATTTAAAGCCAAATGTAGATAAAATAAAAATGACAATTTTATATTGGTTGCATTCTTGGAAAAAGTGAATGCTACTTAATTTTTTGTGATCTTAGATTAAGAGATATTAAAATAATAAGCAAAGGACTTTTTTGTTGTTGTTTACTTTTCTTGCCTTGTTTTGTTTTTATTTTTGGATAGGGTATTGGGTCTATATGGACCAGGTCAGCCTCAAACTTTTGGTCTTTTTGGATCAACCTTCTAAGTAGCTATGATTACAAGAGTATGTCTTTATGCTAGTTAAGTTAATTTTCTTTTCCATTAATTATAATCATCAGCTGGACCTGAAGTGCATACCTATAATCCTAGCACTTGGGATTATATTTAGGATAATAATTATTTATCAGAATATGACTTACAAATATTTTATGCTGTTGTGTAGGTTGTCTCTTTACTCTACTGAATGACTGCCTTGCTGTGTAAAATATTTGCTTGCTTTTCCTTTGCCCTAGTGCTTGTGAGGTCATATCCAAAAACACATTCCTCAAACCATACCAAGAAACTTTCCCACTACATCTTATTCTAATAATTTTACACTTTCAAATCTTATACTTGTTGGGGTTGTAGCTCAGTGGTAGAGTTTTACAGTGTGTAAGACCCTGGGTTCACTCTTTAGCACATACTCGTCAAAACATAAAAGATATACAGTGCTAGCAAGAGTGCAGACTATTTGTGGGAATTAAATTAGTACAGTCATTATGGATGTGGAGTATGGAGGTGCAAACAGTATGAAGATGTCACGATTAGACTAAGTTATCAACTGATGAGCTCTAGCATGACTTGTGAGAGGATCTCAGGACACGCCTGTAAAGGATAACCTAGAAGTAGAAATAAAACAAAGAGATGATGGTTTGTGGAGAGAATGTTTCCAGAGAAAAGCATGTGAAAGAAAGCTCAAGGAAGACAGTGTGAGGGGCACTTCGAAGTGCAGAACAGGTTTACCCACTGTAATAGTTTGAGGAACAAATACATACTTGAGCACTAAAATAGCAAGTTTAATTCTTTAACTGATACAAAAATCCTAAAAGAGGTAGAGTATATATCTATTCTAATCATTGTATCACAGCTTACACATTAGATTAAATTCAGTATAAAAAAAAAAAAAGAAAACTTACCTTTGTAAGAAGTACTATGGTTTCAAAGGCAGTTCTGTATTGAGTTTGGGAAGAAAGTTGAAATCCAGAAATATCAACCTAAAAATAGAAGAGGAAGCACATAATGTAGGATGGCTACATAGTCCTATGCTTTGAAGTATTTATATGCTCAAGCTAAGAATAATTTCTCAATATACATTTTGCTAATAATTTACTAGTTCAAAAAATACTAACAAAAACTGAGGTAACTCATGGTAACTGTAATCATTCTTTAAAGCAAGTCACTAATGAGAAATTAGTATAGACAAGGCAGTTGATACCAATCTAGATAATCTCATATATAATCACAATGTGCTAAAATTTTAAGCAATAAAATCTTGTTAAGTATAGCTTAACTTCTAACTGATATGGCAGTAATAGCATTTCCATCTCCGTATTATTAACAAAAATACTCCATTGTACTTCGGTCCTTATTAAACACTTACTGGTGCAAATTTACTAGTACAGTCATACATTATTTAATACTAAGGATTCATTCTAAAAAATATTCAGTATGTTAACATAATAGTATATAATGCAAATCTAAAATGGCTACAATGTCAATAAGCTACCCAGTCTTGTAAGACTATCTAAGATGCATATAGTTCATTACTAATGAGGATATGATTATGTGTCACATTAGGGAAACTAAGCTCATTCATTTACATATCACATTAGTTTACACATGACTTACAACAAAAAGCAGATGTTTGGTTCTTTCTAAATGCTTGAGGAATTTGTGGCCCATGCCTTTGTTCATATGTGCGCCTTCTATCAAACCCGGGAGATCTGCTACTGATATCTACACAAAGTTAATGATTTGGTGAAAAAGAAAAATATGAAAAACAGATCAATTGATCACAAAATTTTCAAATTTTTTATACAAACTATTCTAACTTATCATTTCTTGACATCTGTGAAAATAACTGTTAAAAATCAAAATACTATTATCAGTTTTAGTAGTCCCATTTAACTTGTTAATCTACCATTTTCTAAATATTGTGAATTGATTTAACAGTTATTTCTTTAACATTTACCAATCAGTCTGTAATTCTGGAAGTGTGTTTTCTCCTTCTACTATTTGGGCTTCTGGAAATAAAGCTCAGGTGGCTAGTTTTGCAAGCAGATGCCTCACCCACTGGTGCCTCACCAGCCCTTAAGTCTGCAATCCTATTGGCTACAATTTTCATAGACATAGACTTTTCATAGATCTAAATCCATGAACATTCATGTTTAGTAAATAAAGTATTGTAGTTTTAAGTTCAAATTGTAATAGTACCATTGCTCTTTTTCTGTTCATACTATGCTTGCAGATATATTGATTATTCTTAAAAAACTGAAGCATGGAGTATTCCACACTCCCCTTTTCAAGTCTCACTTGCATAACAGATCACTCAGAGAACTCTTATGAATAACAAATACTCAGCCTAATCCCCAAGAGATTTAGTTTCATATTTCTGGGGACAAGACAGCATTTATTTTTGTTGGTCTTAGTCCACCTATTTTGAGGTGCAAAAAGGGGCCAGAAGCAGTGCTCCCCACCCACTGACAGAGGATCCAGAATCTCAAAGGAAGTTATGGCCGTGCAACAAGTGTGTATGCAGAATTCTCCTGTCCTGAACTCTCCATTCTTTTCCACTGATTTTCCTTTAAAATTAGGTATAAATAATATTCTTTAAACCTAAATATTGTTTGCTACATTCACTATTATCCTATATGGTATAAGCTACTTAGTGTTTAATTTCTATAATAATAAATTTTTATTTTTCACTGTTCTATTACTATTTAAATGAATTCTGTCACAGAATGGTCATTCAAACCCATACTTTATATAGTGCTAACTTTTGGTCCAACATATTTTATTGGCTTATTCTAATTCACTGAGCGATCTAAAATTGAGAGAGCTCTTGGTTGTTTCCAAATTTTGTAATTAAAGTTAAAGTTGCTTTAAAATTCCATATACAGGCTTTTCTGTGGTTATAAATATCTACAGTTCCTAATGAAGGAAAAATAAATTTGAATAACTAGATGAAATTGAAACCCCAATAAATGCTCCCCCAAACACAGAAAGCTGAAATAAAATTATTTTCATGAACTATTAGAAGAAGTCTTAGGAATGGAGTTCCACAATTCATTACAGTAAGGACTGGCACTGAGAGTAAATTAAAGACATAAAGAAGACATATAATAGAGACAAGCTAAAAATAATACTGGAAGAATAAGAAATTAAATTTTTACATACTGTACAAAATTAATTTGAGCTACAATTTTCCTTACTATAAAATCTTGGGGCTGGAGAGATGGCTTCAGGGATTAAGCTTCTGCCTTTGAAGTAGAAGGGCCTGAACCCAGCTCCTGTATAAAATATGCTGAGCAGAAATGGCAGCAGCCTGCACTTCTGGCCCTGGAAGGCTGAGTCAGGGAATCCCTAGAGCAACTCAGAAAGGAAGCAGAGCAATCCAGGATGATTCTGGAAGTCACCCTTGGGCTATGGGTACACACAGTGCCTTTTGATACACATAGATACATGTACATACACAAATATCTTGGGTTTTTTTGTCCTCTCAGACCATAGAAACATGCAAATATTATAAAGTGTGACTACAAAAATAAAGTTCTTATATATCTAAGCATGTGGTTTACTTTAGAAAATACTGACCTGCTTAAAATCACTGTACATAATCTTTCCAAGTTCAGGTTTCATTGTTGTAACTGAAAAGAAAAACAATAGTGAATTAAGGTTAAACTTAATGGCTAGTTGAAAAACATTATCATTACATATAATAAAAAACATCTACTGTTCAATTAATTTTTGAAATGAAAACTATAACCTTCTGTCATTTGCAATGTAATTAACAAATACAAATAGAGCTTTTTTGCAATCTTCATAGCCCACTCCTAATTTAACCACTGGGCTTTGAAATTCTTCTACTGTTCTGGATGCAATTCAAGGATATTTACAGGGCTGAGTTTAGTTTTCAACCACTAGTTTTGCAAAGTGGAATTTATTTAGTGCTTCTTGAATTACCTGTAAGCTTTACCATAATTTTGCCTTCCTTTTTTTTTTTCTTTCAAGAGTCCTATGCAACAAACATTGACCATGTAATTAATAGTAATTAGTCCAAAAATTAACTCTACTTCAACAGAGACTAAGTTCTAAATGGCTTAATTTTATTTTCTAGTTTATGTCATTCTGTGTGTTTTCTTAAGCTGTTTAATACTGAAAGAGTTTTCATCATATTTTTTTTTTTTTGTTTCGTTTTTGTTTTAATGTGGGACCTGGGATCCGAACTCAGAACCTTCTGCTTGTGAGACAGAGTCACAACCCCTGAGCCATCTCTCCAGGCCCCATGAGTTTTCATCATATTCATTCACTAACTCGGCTTTTTTAGTTTTGTATGTGTATGTGTGATGTGTATAGGATCATGTGGATGAATGTGAATATGCATGTGTGGAGGTCTGAGATTAATGTCTTCCTTAATTGTTCTCGACTTTCATTTTTTGAGGCAGGGTCTCTCAGTAAACATGTCTGCTTTTCAGTTAGTCCCCAAGGTCTTGAGGCCCACCAGGCTTTTCACGTGGGTTCTAGGGAATCCGAAACTCCACTTTCATGGCAAATGCTTTATCTGCTGAGCCATCCCCAGCCCCACTACCTTTACATTCATCTAGTCACTGCATTACCCTATAACTAGTCTCCCCAGACTCACTAATATCTCATACTAATAAATCTATTATAGTCTGAGAGTTTAGGAGAGAAATCTATGCTATCTTTGCTTAAAGGCTTCCAAAAACTTTAAAAATATTTATTTGAGATAAAATAAGACCTACATGCATGGTCTTTGTGATTTGATCTCTAATTCATCTCATTCCTCTTTTCCTTATTCTATGTTCTACAAACCTCCCTGCCATTACTGAGCCTTTGTGTACAGATTATTTTATGATTTAAAGATCCTTCATCTCTATTCCAAAATACTGTTTGGTCACATTTTATTTTTGTATTTCAACCAAGCATACTTCCTTAAGGAGGTCTGCAGCAGTTACTTACACTCATTCACACAATACTTTTATTTTTATTAGTGATTTTGTATGTCTCTCTCTCTCTCTCTCTCTCTATATATATATATATATATACACACACACATATATGTGTCTTCCCACTAGTCTGTAAGTGTAATTAACATTTTTCTTACCAGCCATTTTAATCTTATAACTTAATGTGATTTCTAGAAATAACTATTGGTTAAATTAATCAAAATATTCATCTGTCTTCCTAATATTTATCATAATGTTTGATAAAGAGTAAATAACTTATGAAATCTTTTGAAAACCAAAAAAATGATTACTCAACAAAGAAATTAATGCAACGACATTCCAACATACAAGAAACTTTAGTACATATTCAAGGTTTCAAAGAGTTAGAAGAAATCATATTTTCTAACTGCTGAAAGTTCTTAAACTAAAGCAAATCTCAGTTGTCATTTTATTCAAATGCATAGAAAGAAATTATCCCCATATATTAAAATACACAATTGAGTTGTACTTACATGCATAATCTGCAATTACGGGTTTTGCATGAGAAATGCAACTTAGTAAAGATGACTTTCCAGCATTTGGGAACCTGAAAAGAGCCAAATACGGCTTTAAAAAAATTTATAACAAATAGTACTATAGTAGTTGCATAATTCTGAATTCCCAACAATTTAAGTAGTAGGCTTATGGAATATTTTAGATTTAAAAGCAGAATTTGGGGGTGAGCTCAGTGGTAGAGTGTGTACTTTACATGAAAGAGGTCTTGAGGTCAATCACCTAATCTCATTTATAATCAAAAGATTATACATCTAAAACAATCTTGGTGGTAAATGAGAAATAAATTTATTAAAAAAGATAACTTTATTCTAGATACTGAAAGTGTTTCAGAATCACTGAATCAGAAGCTAATTGTTATTCTACTTATGCAAAAAATAAAACAAAACACAAAATCCTGAAAATCACACAGGAAAACAAAAAAGAAGTTAAAGGAAAAAGCTTATTTATTTATTTATTTTTAGTCAATTGTGTGTGTGCGTATGTAGAACCACAGACGAATTCGGGAACCTTCATGGATGCCTCTACCTCCTCCTTGTTTACTCTGCCCGGGGATTCACAGGATCTGCCTTCCCCGGACCAGAAACGCAGGCCGCCCTGCTTCCGCCCAGCATCTATATGTGGGGTCTAGGATCCGAACTCAGGACCTTCAGCCTGCAAGGCAGAGGCTTAACCGCTGAGCCACCTCTCCAGCCCCAAGAAAAAAGCTTAAAGTATAATTCCCTTATCAAATACTGACAAAATGTGATATTTATATTATTAGCTCAAACACATGCAAAAATAGAGTGTGTAATTCATCTGCTGTAGCCAACTTTGGCTTTGATGACATTAAAAACACAATCATGGCATTTGGTTGGTTTGAAAATAAACTTGACTAAGACCTAGACTATACTGCTTGTCTCTTTGATATAAGCTCACTTTCCATCATGTTTCTTTTTTGCAACATTTCAAGAAAAACTGGGTCATTTGTCCTTATAGTGTTTCTTTTCTACAAGGTCTGAATTTTTCTGTTGCCACCTATGTGGTATCATTTAACATGCTCCTCTGCCCTGAATTTTCTATAAACTGGAAATTATAAAATTGTGATTTTCATTTTTCAAAGATTATTTCCTATTAATTAGACCTCCTTTATAACAATATTCAATCAAACAACCTTTCAACGATTGATACATAATTTAGCTAGTCAGTTTTCTATCATCATATATGTATACTGCCTCCATTTAGAATATTTTATTTGAGGGGGAAGAGAGAGAGAGAGAGAGAGAGAGAGAGAGAGAGAGAGAGAGGCAGCAGGAAAGGTATGGAGGCCACAAGACAGCTTTTGGAAGTTGGTTCTATCCTTCCACCATGTGAATTCTAGGAATCAATTTCAGGTCAACCAGTTTATACGTAGGCTCCTTTACTCACTAAACACATACTAGAACACTTGGTAA
Source organism: Typhlomys cinereus (assembly GCA_023101885.1). NCBI lineage: Eukaryota > Metazoa > Chordata > Mammalia > Rodentia > Platacanthomyidae > Typhlomys > Typhlomys cinereus. The sequence continues at coordinate 2,651,290 of JALPQD010000050.1, read as the reverse complement.
ATATTCCTCATGAAAATCTTGATTCTTTAATAATGATGGAAATTTCCAAGCTGTTTTGGGAAAGAGAGAGAATGTTTGTCATTACTGTATTTTTCCTTTTCCCCCTTTTATTCTCAAATTATTTAGGGCTCAAAATATGGGAGAGTGTTATCAATTTAGGAGTCCTCTCCTCTTCATTAATCCTTCTGAAACAAATTCACAGATATATCATGAAGTAGGCTTTACTAATTTCTTAACCATCACAGATCACACATGATAACATTCAAAGTCAAGAGAAATCTAAGCTGATGTAAATATACAGCATTAAATTTAATAGTACAAAATTGACTAGTAAATATTGTATTGCTGTTATAATTTCACAGCTAAGTCCAGGTGACAACACAGCTAGCTGAACTGTGATAAATACCCACTGAAGATCATGTGATGCTAACCACCTACACATGAGCAGTTCATCTCACTGGCATATTGTACATTATAGTAAAAAGGAATCTGTCACAGTTCTTACATACTTTTTACCACATATATAATACATATAACATGAAGAGTATATAGTACCTATTTATGTTATCCAAAACATTTCTGATAAAGAAGAAGAGTGTAAACAGTTAAATTTACTGGGAAATCCAAAATTTTAGGAGAGTCAAGCACAGAGGCACACATGCTTACAATCCAACACTTGAGAAATTGAAGCAGGAGATCAGAGTTTACAGCAGTCTAAACCACATGGTAACTTCCATGCTAAACTATGCAATCAGAGACCTTATTAGAAGATTTTTTGATTAGTATGTGGTGATAGTGACCCAAATCCTGAATTTACAAAGATCAACTGTGTATCAATTCAACATACAAACCTTAACTAGAAATCATTCTGATTCCAAAGTTATTAATTCCATTATTTCCTATACAAAATCTGTTTCCTTGCAAGCACTGTAAAAATATAAATGTTACTTACCCTACAAGGCCGACATCAGCTATAACTTTTAGGTCAAGGTGAAATATTCGTTTCTGGCCTTTTAAAGGCAAGAAATTTGTAAGCAATTTACCACCAAGGCCACCTTGAGCTACCAAGATTCTGTCCTCATCTTTATTAAGTTCTCCTTTTAAAGGGGAAAGAGAAAGACAACAAATATAAAAAGTTAAATGAATAAAATCAGTATTATGGGACTTTCTTGCAGAATTACATACCAAGAACTTCCAGTCTAAAAATATACAAGGCAAAACTGTAAGACTAAATTTCTTTTAAAAATATGATCCTTTTAATGGTCAGGCCTCTAGGATTGAGGGATGCAGCTCAGAGATGGCAATGTTTCAAGACCATGAACAAGGTAAAAATAAATAAACTCTGAAACAAGGAAAACATTGCTACGAGCAGCTGAAAAGAAAAAAAACATCATTCACCCTTTTGAATCAATCTGCAACTTAGGAAGAAATTTTTTAAAAATTTTACATAGATTTAAAAAAGTTGTTTAATAAGTTGGCAGCTAAAATTGTAAATTTTAAATTAAAAAAATGTTAAAAAATTTCTTATGAAACTTAAGAAGCTGCTCCCAATACCACAAACCAATTTTGGAAAATATGCATATTTTTCACAAGCTTAGAAGCTCACCTATAATTTTACCATTTTCATCAGTTACTGTGATACCAACTGGTACAGGGATTTCAAAGTCTTTTCCTTTGGAGCCCTTCAATGCACTTACTCTACCAAAAAGAAAAAAAAAAAAAAAAAAGCTAAATGAAAATATATCCCACTAAATTAAATGGCTTATATTTTATGCAAACGATGGTTATAAAGAATACTGGTTACCACTTCTTGTTAATGCAGATGTTAAATGCTGAAACATTAAAGGAAAAGTAAAATTATTGCCATTTTTTGCATTTATATTACTTTGTCCCATAAAATGGTAATGACTTAAATTTCCAAGTTAACCACCCAGTCATTTTAACCCCGAATAAACTAAGTTATATATATCTGAAATGAAGAGATGATTGCTACAAGTAAGTTGGAAAAATCTGGAAAACCCAACAAATAATGAAGCTTTTAAAAACTGATCATAACTGACAGAATTTACATTGAAAGAGTTTGACTGGTTATTTTTCAAACTGCTAATGAGCAAATACATTGGTATAAACTTCTAATTTTGTTCATACTTACAGGAATTTATCAAGACAAAAACTAAATACGCCAAAAGAAGATGTTACATTGTGTCTATGATAGTGAAAAACAAAAGACATTCATTAACAATAAACTAAGTTATAAAAGACAAATGATAAAAGAAAATGTGAAGTCTGGTACTATAATACAAAGCACTCTGTGACAGTTTGATACAAATGTTAACTGACAGTTGCAGGTTGAGCTCTGGGTTGTGAAGAACTGGTAGTTAAGGCAAGCCTTTGAGCAAGCCCGTAGGAGATTGTGTCCATAGTGGGGGGGGCACCTTCCAGTAGCAGACCAGATAAAAGTGAGTGCAAGAAAGAAGAGCTTTCTCTCTCTTGCCCGTACAAGTGAGCTCATTTTTCTTGCCGCTGCCATTCCTGATTGAGATCGCAACCCAGCTTCTTCAATTCTCCAGGAATCCTCTATCCCTTAGCACCAGCTGAGATATTCAGTCCCAGAACTGAGTAGCTATTGGCAGCCATTGTTGCACCACTAGATTTTATTTTGTGTCAATTCAATTTCTATACGGGTTTTATTCTTCTACAGAACCCAGGCTAATACATAATGAATTCTCAGACAAAAAAATGCAAATCAGAAGAGGTTATAAAATGTTGTGTTCTTATTTTTCTTTTCTTTTTACTTGACATATATACACACATCTAATTGCATTAGTGTAAAACACACAGAAAAGTCAATTAAGAACTAACAGTGGGAAATGGGGGGGGGAGGTGGCTCAGCAGTTAAAGTGCTTGGCATGCAAAAAGAGTGAAATTTGGATATCCTCATCCCAGATAAAATGTGTCTGAGGGAGGTAGGATAGGTTACCATATCCTTTGAGCAAATTGCCTAGTCAGGGTAGCTCTGAAGAAATCCTGGGTTTGATTAGAGACCCAGTCTCAAAACAGTAAAGTGGGGATGATTCCTAATACCAACCTCAGACTTCCACATGCTCTCATACATACTTATGCAAACATGCATGCCATGCCTCCCATATACATTAGGAAACAACAAAACCTAACAGATTATCTCTGGGTGGAAGAATTATAAATGAAAGATTTTTCAAAATGGTAGGGTAGAGGAGGATGGCTAAAATTTCAACAAAAGGTCCCTAAAGATTGCCTAAAGTAATTTTAGAAAGAACTAATTGAGATTTTGATAATTTTCTAACTCAACAGAGAAAGTATAAGGGCACTGGGAGATAATGAATAAGGTTTAAAAACTCCAAAATATTTAGTCATTTTATGCTTTTGCTTGGTTACAAACACAGGAAATAATTTACTTCAAATTATCAATGAAGTTTTACCATCCTTTTCTTACAGAAGGGTTTGATTTATAAAATACAATCATTCACTAAACACTTACCGACTGTTTGCTCCTCCGCCGGCCACAAACCGTTTCTGGGGATACTTGTCTCTAAGTTGTTTCAAAGTCATCTTTTTATTGGCCACAACCCAGACATCACCACCTTTTCCTCCTTCTCCACCTAGCCGAGGATAACCCATTCCACCACTTCCTCCCTTGGCGAAGAGCCTGAGGTTATCAATGAAACTACCATACTTAAAGAAAGAGAGAGAGAGAGAACATTTGTATCACAAATGTGCTTCCCATCTTAAAAGTTCTTTCCAGTTTTATTCTAAGAGTTCTTGCATTGATTCATTTACAACTTCCTGTATATCATTTCTACAGTTTTTTCTTAGATATCCTTTTCTCATTCCTTTAATATCCTCTTTTATTGTCAAATTTATTTGCCCATCATTAGGGTCTCTTGTCCTTTGTTCTTTTTTCAAACCTCCTCCTGGGTCATCTACGTCTGTATCAGTAATTGTTTCTAAGTGAGATAGGAACTTTTAGTTTAAAGCAATGGAGACAGCAGGATTAGTATTTGATTGGTATCAGTTGAATGAGTGTCCCAAAACAAAATGTCAACAAAGCTCCCTACACTCCAACAAAATCCATTTCTCCAATGTTCTCTCAAGTAATAATCATAGTTCATCTGTTCACTGAGATTGCACAAATAGACATCTTTCAAACTATAACTGCTTCTTTCCCAGAAGCTTGCTAACTCCTTTTCAATACCACTGTCCAAGAACACTGAACAATAAATACATTAACTCCCAAATGGCTTTTCTGTGTCTCATCATTTCTTCCTAATGCATCCTCCATCATGATTCAAGGACATTTTTTTTCCTGAAATCTATCTGATATTTATGCTTCTCTTCTACTCAGAAAGATCGTGACTTACAGATTTTGATTCCCATAAAATAAGTTCAAAGCCCTTATTTTATCCTCCCAGTATTAATATATTTGTTGAACCTTGTCATTCTTCTAGTTGCTTTTTACATGATGTACTGCCTTGCCTCTATAAAAGACTACCCGTGCTTTTCTCTACTTAAACTGCCATGTTTATTTCTTTCATAAACCCATTTTCTGGCACAGTTATTTCTAATGTACTCTCAAATAATGAAACTAAAATATGATTCAACGTATGGTTTCACTACCGAAAAGAACATTGGAGGAAGATTTCTTAATTTCTTGCATCAAGTCTTACCCTAGCTTTGCTGGCTTTCTCAGAAATTGGAATATACCTCTATTGGAATACCTTCTGAAATCTCGCATTGCACTAAATCAGTAACTTCTTGTAAAGATCTTGTGTATTAATCTTTCAGGGTATTCGATAACTTTACAAAGTAAATCCCTAAATTAATATTGACATGTTTGGCAATTTAGAATAGTTCTAGGTATCAAAAATATCGAGGGATTTTTAAAAATGGAAACACTGGCTATTCAGATGTACTTTCAGCAGTGTGTGCGTCAGTATGTATCAGAGGACACCGTGTGTGCCTGTGGAGGGCCAAGGGTAACTGATGAGAATTATCTTGCACGGCTCCTATGTCCTTGCTTCGCTCTGGGATTTTCCCAGACTCTTGCCTTCCAGAGCCTGAAGCGCAGGCTGCCACCACTGCTGCCTAAAGATGAGATCTGGGATCCAACTCAAGACCTTCTGCTTTTGAGTCATTCCTCCAGCCTCACTCTCAGCTTTTAAAGTTGAGTTCAGTATGTGATCTTTTTTTTTTTTTTCCTGTTTGTCTTCTAGTCATCAGATTCCCTTAGGCATCTCATTGAAAAGGACTGACAGTGGCTGTTAATAACAAGGCAATGGCTAAAAAAAGGTATTAGCCATTTTTCAAAAAACATTGGGCTTTAAAAAAAATTAATGGAAGCAGCTGTGACTTGCTCTAGAAACGGCTTTAAAATCGACGCTGCATTAAAAACTGACCTAAATTCTCAGTAAGGCACATCAATTACACAATTTCGTCTCCTGACAAAAGTGTTCTTTAGAAAGATCTTAAAGACAGTGCAATGAAGGGGAAAAACCTATTTTTTTTTTTTTTTAAAAAGGGTACGGACATGACTTTAAAAAGTATGTGACCCAAAACAAAAAAGAAACAAAAACCCGCCTTTCTGCACGCCTGCCCTCCCCGGCATCTGCAAGGCAGGCAGGCGCCCATTCCAGGGTCCACGTGCACACAGCGCCCCGAAAGCATCCCCCTCGGGGTCAAACAGGCCCAATCACGTCACGTACACACACACGCTCGGCCCGCACACGCTGTTCCGGGGCCGAGCGAGAGGTGAAATGCCGGGAAAGAGGACCCGCGAAAGAAACCGACGGGACGCGAGCCGGACCCCGACCCACGGCTGCGGACAGGCACAGCCGGCACGGACCTTTCTCAACAACACGCAACCGCAGCGCACCATGAGCGCGAAGGAGCAGGAGGACGAAGGAAGAAGCGGCGGCGTGGCGGCGGCGCGCCCTCTACGTCATCACCAGGCGCAGCCGTGAATTTTCCCTCGCCGCGCCGGCGGGTCTGCGCATGCGTGGGGGAGTGGGTTCGGAGGACCGGGGCGCCCGCACCCCCTCCCGGGCGTCCTCTGGGAAGGTGGGAGGAAAAGCAAAGCAAAACGCCGTCATAACTTGGAAGAAATAGGTGCCAGGAACCGTAGGGCTCAGGATAGGCGCCTCGGGACACCGACACTCGGCTGCTGCGGACGAACTTTTATGCTGATTGAGGAAAACGGAAGGTGCCACGATGTCCTCCGCTTTCAGGGCAAGCCCTCCAGCAGGCCCGCAGCAGAAGTGCGAAGGACTCGGGGACCCAGCAGGAGACACAAAATGAGTCCGAAAATGCTGCTGAGCCATGAGCTGGCACACAAGTGGTTCTTCACCTCTTAAAAAGAGGCTGGAGAGGTGGCTCAGGGGTTAAGCCTCTGCCTTGCAGGCAGAAGGTCCTGAGTTCGGATCCTAAACCCCACGTATAGACCCGGGCAGAAATGGGGGCGGCCTGTGTTTCTGGCCCCGGTAGGGCGGAGCCTGTGAGTCCCGGGGCAGAGTAAACAAGGAGGAGGTGGAGGCGTCCGTGGTGGTTCCCGAATTCGCCCATGGTTCTACATGCACACGCATGCACACACATGCATACACGCACAATTGAATAAATAATAAAAAAAATTTTAAAAATTAAAAAAGGACAATTATTTGGAAATTCAAGATGTGAAAATTACTTCCCTTTGCTTAGATTGGACATTGAAGCTGCAATTTCCTCTAATCTTTATGGTTTTATCTCTAGATTAATATTGAATATTAACCTGAACATCAGACTTTTTGTCAATGTACTTTCATTAGTTGGGATTTTAAGCTATTGCTTTTAGATATTTTTTGTTTTGTTTTTGTTTTTGTCTTTAAGCTTGGGACACAAATGTACTGAAAAAAGTGCCAAGATCTTAGATGTGTGAGAAAACTCCTGTGTGCAGTGTTGGAAAACTTTTCTCGAGTTGTCAGTCAGCCACGAGTTTTCCTGTGGCTGTCATTTGAAGGAGAGCGTTAGTGAGGACAAGGACATGACCTTTCCTTAGCTGGGCAAGATGGGGCAGGAGGTGGTCCAGGGTCGGGACCCTCAGCTCTCTGTGCTCTCATCCGGTCAAAAATGTGCAGAAGGAGCTGGAGAGGTGGCTCAGGGGTCAAGCCTCTGCCTTGAAGGCAGAAGGTCCTGAGTTCGGATCCCAGATCCCACGTATAGACGCCGGGCGGAAGCGGGGGCGGCCTGCGTTTCTGGTCCTGGTAGGGCGGAGCCTGTGAATCCCGGGGCAGAGTAAACAAGGAGGAGGTGGAGGCGCCCATGTGGTTCCCGAATTCGTCCGTGGTTCTACACATATACATACATACACGCACAATTGAATAAAAATAAATAATAAATAGTAAATAAATAAATAAATAAATGTGATATGTTTAAAAAAATGTGCAGACACATTAGATGCCAATTTTATTGTTTTTCTTCTCTAGCACTATTAGTTTTAGTATCCTTCTCTGCCTCACTGTGCCAGTTTCTTCACCTCTTAAAAAGAACAATTATTTGGTAATACAAGATGTGAAAATTACTTCCCTTTGCTTAGATTTCACGAAGACTGGACGTTGAAGTTGCAATTTCCTCTAATCTTTATGGTTTTATCTCTAGATTAATATTGAATATTAACCCGAATATCAGATGTTTGTTTTGGTCAATGTACTTATTTTTCATTAGTTGGGATTTTAGGCTATTGCTTAGATATTTTTATTAATGCCCAACATTTGTCACCATTTAAAAATTATGATATATTAGATGTGTAAAGTTTTATGACAAGATAATGTTGATACCAACGTACTCATAATGCTTCTTATTGGTTAATGAAATTAAATATAATTAAGAAATTATGATGAATAATGAAAAGAAATATAATTAAGAAATTAATACTTCAAAGTATTAATTTTCATCATGTACTGTAAATAAAGGAAAGAACAACATTTACCTGAAACAAAATATGGTCAGGTATGGAATTTTGTGGTTTTGGTTATCAGAAAGCAAAAGAAATATTTTGAATCTAAAAATGTCCCTTTAAAAATACGCCGATAAAAGTATAAAAAATAAGGGATGAAATGAACAAGGGCATTATCCACATATAATGACTCATACGTCATTACTGAATGAAAATACTGTTACTTCTGTTATGAAAAGAGACTGCTTTCCCAGGAGCAAGTTTTCTTGAAGATAAAAATAAGCTCTATTAAACTCATTAACACTAGTGATTTCTGCATATTAGTTGTGATAGTCCCAAATGACTCATTGTCATAAGTTCCCATTTGATTTCATAAAATATTTCAGTATAAACCATAGTTATTTTAAGCTGAATTTTGAAATCTTTTCATGTACCATGATTTTTAATTTATAGGAAAATTAAAGGAAGTACAGAGTCCCTATCTATCCTTTACCTGGTTTGATATGAAGTCCTATGAAAACATCAAAATTAAAGAGTTGGTATTGGAATAGGTTTAGTGATGTATACCTGTTATCTAAACACTTGGGAGACTAGGCATGAGGACTGCCAGGTTGAGGCCAGCCTATACTGCACAGTTCCAACCTGATACATGACTTCATAATCAAATCTGTCTCAAAAATAAGTAATAGCAAAAAAATTAGTCTGAATACAGCATTATTGAAAAACTACCCATTTTCTCTTTTAAATTTTGTGTTGCTGAAGATGAAAACCAGATCCTTGAGCATAGTAGAAAAGCATTCTACTGGTCAGCTGCACCTTAGCTGTAAACTACAAATTGTATTTGCTTCGACCTGTATCCGAAATTCAATTATTAGACACATTGCATTAATCTGACATTTTAGTGAAGGTACATTTTAGGTACGAAATAGACAAATGTATAATTAAGAAATCTAATATATTGCATAATCTTATTGGCAGACTAAAATTTAAATTGTTTAACTTCGTTCTTCACTTTGTAAATTATCTCCATTAATCTTGTATTGCTTTTCCACCTGCACTTTAATTAAATTCCCTCCATTTGTCTAATGCTGTGGATTATTCTTGGCTAAGTGAATCTGAAAACATCTGTCTGGCTCAAGGCTTGGGCTCAATATAAACTCTGAATATTTCTTTGTTAATTATTTATTTAAGACAAAGACAATAATTATAGTGCTGACTCTTACAGCATAGGAACCACTTTACCTTTATCATTTGTCAAAAGTAGCATAACAATGATCCCTGTGTTTTAATATTGATACTTCTGAGAAACATAATTTGGGGCTTAAAATTAAGGACATAATTAAGGGCTTAAATTTAAATTCTTCCAAATGATGAAGGTAACTGGATTAAAGACATATCAGCTAAGATCATTATCTCTATGAAGTAAATGATAGTAGCCCGAAGCAAGGGCCTCTGGATATTTAAATACTCTCCAAACAAGACTTCATGAAGGAAAAAGAAAGTGGATTTATTTTAATGTCTTTATTCCTAGGAATTTGCAGTCCATTCATTCATTCGTTCATTCATTCATTCATTCATTCATTCATTCATTCATTCATTCATGTATGCAACCATTTCTTAACTCCTAATTTGTTCCCTGCCTCAGCTGTGTGCTGGGATGCTGCCTTGACTAATGGAATAACTAAGCAACAACAAAGATGAATTGTACTAATGGCATAAAAAGTAATTTTTCTACTACCTAATCTTAAGGAAATGGCAAAAACATTCCTATTGAGAATTATCTTTTTTTCTTCATATACCTTTTTAAAATTTGAAGACGCTATTTAAAGGTTGTTTTTAAAGTAGCTGCCAAAAAATCCTAAGAATTGTTTGAATTGTATTTTCAGAATTCTCATTGTTAGCCATTTTTACAATAGAGAAATGAAAATATTTTAACGTGTCCCTACTATTGTTGTTTTGTTACATTTTTAATTCTTTTTTAAAAAATTACCAAATGTTATAAGAAAGTTAGTTCAATTATCAGAAATAATGCTTTCTGATGTACTTATATAGCAAAATGGTTGGTAGTATATTCAGATTTCTCATTTACCTAGTTTGTTATCATTGTTGCTTATTACAGAGATCTCATAAAGCTATTGATAACAACAAAATAAAGTATTTTGATAATATAAATGAAATAAATATATCGAATATAAATGAAATAAATATATCGACACACAGATTATTTGGAGGAAATAAATACATCTCCCCATTCACAGATTATTTCCAGTCTTTATTACCACCACATCCTCAATTTGTGAGCTAGAATTTCTTCTCCCCAGGAGGGTATGTTTCAATTCAGAAGTGTCTTTGTCTCTATTGTTGTGGTAAATACCTGAGCAAAAACAATTTGTGGAGACAAGGAGATTTTTATTTCAGCTACAATTTCATACCACAGTCCCATTATGGTGGGTAAATTAACATAAGGAGCCAAGGGAACTTGCCAGTCTAGCTTGCCATTCTGTCTAAACAAAGTAGTACTCTCTCCATACTATACAATGGCCCAGGAAATGGTTCCCCCCACTACAAGCTGCATCAGCCCACATCAATAAGATAATCTCCTGCAGGTTTTCTTTTTGTTGAATAAATAATTCATTGTAAGTAATTCTTAATGATAATTCAAAATAAGTCTTTATCATAGTTACTTTTATCTGTTGCTGTGAGAGAGCACCCAAAGTCAAGCAAATTAAGGGAGAAACGGAGATTTACTCACTTTACGATTCTGGAGGGGAGATACAGTCTTTCATGGTGGACATGGCATGGCTGGCTGGCAGAAGCTAAAGGTGGCTTAGGTCACTGCAGACATCTTGGAGGCTGAAAGCGATAAGACAGCTTGCTGCAAAAGCAGATTTCTTCAGGAGGTAGGATTGGACTAATCCACCTCACGATCCACACTCTGTAACCACCTTCCTCCAACAACCTCTCAAAGGTGTTATGACCTTCCCAAACACCTAAGGCTGTGGGGGACACATGTCAAACCATGATAGCATTCCAAATTCTAAACAGATTTTCCATAAACAATTTGAGGCCCAACTCTCACCAAGTTGACATCTATACTTAACTATCACAGGTAGACATAACAACACAATGCCAAGCTATGCAGTAAAAGATTTGTACTTCTATTTATTATAGTGGTTCCAGAAGAGATTTAACATCTGAATTGGTAGAATGACTAAAGAAAATAGTTTTTGCTATTATGACTAGCCATTACCCAATTTGTTCTCTGTACTTGAATTGGTACACCCCTCTTCTCTTCTCTTGCTTCAGACATTAGAGCTCCAGGTTTTGGAGTCTTTGTATTCTTGTTGGAATTTCCATTATCATTGGTTCTCAGACTTTCAAGTTTTTGCTACTGAATCTATATACCACCAACTTAGATGGGGCCTCAACTTGCAGTTGACAAATCTTGGGATTATCATAAATATCAAGGTTAAACTCCAAAACATTTAATAAACCAAGCAATTTTTTGAGGAAAGAAATCATTTTTGAAAGAAAAGATAACATATCAACAAATACATCCCAGATATTAGAAATACTAGATAAGAAGATGAAGAAATTATAAACATATCAAAGCACATAAAAGCAGATATGTGCATCATGAATGAAACAAACATAGAAGTACAAACAATAATAAACATTAATTCCAGAGCTAAAGATTCATATTAGCTAAAATAAAAATTCACCAGACAATCTTAATAGCAGAATACAGATGAGAAAAGAAAATGTGCACACTGGAAGTTAAATCAATAGAAACACACAACTAGAGAAATAGAGATAAGAAACTGAACTGAAGTAATGGGAACAAAGCCTCTGCAAACAAATGAAAAGGTTTAAATTGTAATTAGATTCCTGGAAGTAAATGAGGGCAATACATAGGAAGAATAAAAACACATGAGAAAAAGTGGCTGAATAGTTTCAAATTTGGTCAAAGGCATGCATTTTTATAGCCTATGTAGAATAAATGCAGAGAAAACCACATTATCATATAATGAATAATTTGGTTACTGAATGAATATTCTGGTTACTGAGTGGTAACCTCTAAGTCCTTGGAAAAAAATTTTTTTGAGTGATAGAAATGTCTTGTTTGTGATGGACCTCTGGAACTCCTGAAGTTGTGCTCATGACTTGTCTCAGGCTGAAAATTAGCCACACCCAAAACGTCATGTAATTACAATCAGTTTCTGGGGATACCATACACTGAGTTTAATCATGTGGCTAATGATTCAATCAATCCTGTGTATGTGATGAGATTATAGTGCAGACTCTGGGCCCTGGGGTAATTACATATTGATGTGCAAGGAAGATGGTGTTTTCTAGGAACATAAAAGCTTTGTGTTCAGAGCTTTTCCAGAACTCCTTCAAAGGTCTTTTCATGTGGCTGGTTCTGATGTTTATCTTTTAATGCAGCTATTACTGTGAGTTTAACACATCTCTGAGTACCATGAGCATCTGGGAGAGTTGTAAAAATGGAGCGGGGATACCCGAATGTGTAGCCTGGGATCAGAGGCAATGTGAAGCATTTGGTCTGAGAACCGTGGGGTTTCCAGGTTTCTGAAGTGAAGAAAGTGTCAGAGAAAATGAAACTATGATTTGAGTGCTTAGCGACTTATGATCAGAAAGAAAACAGAAGATGATAGAATAGCACATTTCATGTTATGGGCAGTAAAAAGAGGGATCAAAATTAAAAGTCCTACAACTGAAAATTGTATATCCAGGGAAGACAATTTGAAGATAATTCTCCAGGAATGAAATAGAAATGCATGTTTTCAAATAAAGAAAATGGCAAGAGTTTGTTCCCAGTGGAAGTGTTTATAAAATTAGCAAAGAAGTTCTACAGATAAGAAGAAATGAATCAGGTGAAAATTTGGAACTTGGGTATAGAAAAATGAAGAGCATTGAAGATACGTTACATGGACATATGCAATATATTCAACAACTATAGCAAAAATATAAAGAAAATAGACTCATAAGTTGAAAGATTTCAACATTTTATATTAACTGATTCAATATCAATCCTAAGCAGTCTGTGAATTACTAAGGGTATGATTATAGTCCTTAAGGTAACTACCAAAATAAGGCTAACTGGAAAAGGAAAATATTAGAATATATGATGTTCATATCTTCAATTTTTCAAGGTACTTAAAAAAGTACCTTTATTAAAAATTATAAAATATTCTATACCAATAATCCTTTTGGGAAAGGGATAAGAACTAATTATTTTAACTTCTTTTTTGAACTTTTACTCTTTTCTTATCTCAAAGACAATAATTTGTTCTTTGTCTTCTGAAAAAAATGTCCCTTCTTCCTTTGATAATTAGACAAGGAATCCTTTTTGTCTCTTGGGGTATATTTGCTTGTTTCAGCTTCATTTCCTGTTCTTTTTATCCCTGAGGTCATTGAATCACACTTTGACAAATATATTGTAATTAAGGCTCACCACAGCAGTTGGAGTTGTAGATATTTGAAATGAATGTCTTTCATTATAATGAATCAGAAAGTCAATGAACTGAAAAACTTCTTTTTGCATGTATTCACCAAGCTACTTAGCTAGCATGTCCCCATGGTGTATCAAGAATCTTCTGGGCTCCATGGGGAGATGATGGCTGGATTTCCTGGACAACTGAGCTGTTTACAGAAGAAGCAGGGCAGACAGAATTGTGACAGAACTTCAACCAAGTGATTATTAGTGGGAGTAGTTGCAGGGGAAAACAAATAAACTCTGAGACTTGGTTAAATCAGAAAACCTTTGCAGGCAACACTAGGGTTCTGAGATACATAGGGTGTATGGCTGCTAGGAAGCCGGAAATATTCCCCAGAGGAAAAAAAACAGCACAGAAATAGAAATCAGCTAAAACATTTGCATTTCCTTTGTACTTTGTGACTGTCATTAGAAATGTTAAATAAACATATTACTTCACAAATAACTTCATGGTGAAAAGACATGTACTAATATACTAATCAATGTAAAGTGATGCAGTGAAAATAGATAATTATAGTCATAAAGCTGAATTATGTGAAGAGAATTTTGAAAATGGGGTCAGGACCTACAGTGACAGAGTGACAGAGTCTAATTCAGAGATGAAGTTTTCACACACTGGGAATATGCTGGGGGTAGAGTGATCATGATGGGGGTGATAATGAGTGTACTGATTCTGGTAAAAATAATTTTTATAAAAAGTAATAAGTTTAAGTTAGAGGTTTTGTTCTGCTGTACTGATAACTATATGGATATGTTAGATAGTATGTGCCTTTGGATTCATGTAAGAATTTATGGTCTATTTGTGTGTGTGTGTGTGTGTGTGTGTGTGTGTGTGTGTGTGTGTGTCCAAGACAAAGGTCTGTGGAATTCAGAGGATAGATTCAGGTGTTGGTTCTTGCCTTCCAACTTTGTTTGGGAACAGTGTCTTTTGTTGTTCATCAGTATTTGTGAAACTCTAGCTGAACTATGAGCTTCTGTGGATTCTTCTGTTTCTCTCTCTCATCTCCTGGTTAGTAGTGTACTTGGATTATAGACACTTGCTATTCTGGGTCTGTCTTTTATGTGGGTTCTAGAGAATGCAAATAAGATCATCAGGCTTGCAAGTAAAGTACTTTTTTTATCCACTGAACCATTTCCCATCTCCCCCTTCTCCCCTTTTTTTTTTTTTTTTGATATGGGATCTCACTATGCACTTGTAACTCATCTTGATTTTCTTGCTTCAGCATCCCAAATGCCAGGATTGCAGGTGTGCATCACTATACCCTGACAGCTTTCATGGCCACTTCAGAATGATTTATGTGCTTTTGAGTTGTGCCAGTATATCTCCTTTAGCTGGACTTACTCATATCCATCTCCTCACCTTTTCTAGTGCTTGACACTGCAGTGATTCAATGGATTTTCAATTGTGTGCTACCTTCGGTCCTGTGACATACAATCCTGGGGCTTCTTATAAGATGGTAGTTCTCGCTCTTCTTCATAGCTTTAGTGTGCAACTCTGGGGTCCTAAATTTGAACACAATAGTCTATGCACACCCTAACTATTTGTTGCCAATGTGCATTTCCTAGCGTCAATTACTTTACTACCAAAGCAACAAAGGCCTCTTTATCTAGCTGTATTTCTAGGTACATTTTTAGATGTTCCAGAAGATTCTAAATCAGCTCTAATGCAGCACATTCAATTCACCTTTCTCATTCACCATCTTCCTTTTCTCTTTCATATTTTTCTACATCACTCTGAAAATCAAGAAACGTTGAAGGCATTTCCTTTTTCTTTTCACTTCCTGTGAGTGTAATCAGTCATTGAGTTTTCCCTTCCTATCTTTGAAATATTCAACTTCTATTATTATCTTACAAGTTTATTATACATTTTTATAACTTAAAATAATGTCATTAACAATACAAGTTAAAAGCCATAAGCACAAAGATACCAATGGAAGAATTATCTACAGAAATTCCCCATGTTTTGCAGATTTATTTCTCTTCTATATTTAACCACTTTTCTAAATTGTGTTCCTTACTATTAAAATGCTTTGTCATTTTTATTTGCAAAAAATGCTTAATTTTTTGTGCTTTTGAGCTTTATAAAATGGAGTCTTCTGTAATTCTTGCATTCATTTTGTGTATTGCATGTAAGGCATTCTAATACATTTAGTTACTACCTATTTATGTTACTGTTAATTTCACAGTGTTTAATATTCTACAGTTAATTTATTTGATAATGACTATATTATTGTCTTCATGATTTTAGTTTATCAACTGTGCTGCTATGAACATTCCACTGTCACCTCTAACTTCTGGTATTCATTTACATGAGTTTCAAGTCCTGATGCTTCATGTGAAAGTTACATATGTGAATTTGACTATGAATTTGCCCAGATATCTGGTAACATTTCTCAGTCAACCTGTTGGGTGGGCAGTATCCAATCTTATAAGGTTCTGAAGATAACTAAATTCAAAGGAAGGAAGTATTTGCTTTCTCTTCCTGACTGGATGGGCTGGCTTATTAGTTCTCTCCTACTTTTCAGGCTTTTGGATTCAGGAGGGAAATATAGCGCCAGCTTTTCTGAGCATTCAGCTTGCAAATGGAGACTATATGATTTCTCAGCTTTCATAATTGCAAGAGACAATCATTCGCACTGCATCTTATATCCATATGTATATCTGTATTTTCATATATAATAGTTCTGGTTCTTTGGACTGCTCTAATATCATGTCATCACAAAACTGAGATTTTTATCTAATGTGTATAAGTCCATATCTCATTTTAATTTTAATTTTCCACACTTTACAATGCATATGCATGTTTCTATTAATATGTGTTGTTGCAGTTCACACGCATGATTGTTGATAAGTGACCATCAAAAGGCTTAAGGGAACAAGGGGTTTACTTCCTTAAGACAGTCCAGTTACAGTTCTCAGTCCAATTTGATGGGAGAGCATGCACCAACACCAGGCCGAGGGAACTGGCCACACCATCTCTATGCAACAGCTGAGGGATGATCCTTACTTGCCAGATCAGCATGTCTGGCCAAGTATACAGAAGGATGCCAACTCTCTCATACCAGCTCTCTGTATTTTATTTCAAGGCCTAATCCTACGCACCATGGGCTAGGTCTTCCCCATCAATCAGACAATCTCCTACAGGTCTACTCTAGACCTAACTCAACCATTAATTCTCCACAAATGTGTCCAGAGCTCAAACCCTCAATCCGCAAGTTGACACTTGTGCCCACTATGACATGTGTCCTTATTAAGTAAGAATTGTCTTTATCATTTTCTTGTTGATTGCATGGAAAGACTCTTATGTCTTGAATACTAATCCTAGATTATATTTTTAAAATCTTTTCTTTCTCTCTTTTTCTCTTTCTTTCTCTTTCTTTTTCTCTCTTTTTTCTCATGAACCTAGGGTTTTGGGAGTACTAGGCAAACAATCCACTACTGCCGCAGCCGTAATTTAAAAAAAAATTTTTTATTGATCAATAATTTATTTTTTTAAATTTTATTATTATTATTATTATTATTATTTATTCAACTGTGTGCATATGCGTGTGTATGTGCACGCGCGCGTGTGTGTGTGTGTGTCTGTGTATGTGTAGAACCACGGACGAATTCGCGAACCACCACGGACGCCTCCACCTCTTTCTGCCAGGGGATTCACAGGCTCCGCCCTACCAGGACCAGAAGCGCAGGCCGCCCCCGCTTCCGCCCGGCGTCTATACGTGGGATCTGGGATCCGAACTCAGGACCTTCCGCCTGCAAGGGGGAGGCTTAACCCCTGAGCCACCTCTCCAGCCCAATAATTTATTTTTTATACATTTTTTATTATTATTTCAGCTCATACAAACTTAATAGGTACACCAGTTCCCTCCCTCCCTCCTCCCCCCCAACCCCCTGCTCCCCCTTCCCTCACCCCTCTCGCCCCATCCCCCCATGCCTCCCGCCCCAATTCCCAGAGTCCTTTCTTGTGCATGCCTGACTCTCCTCTGGGCCCTCCTCTCTGATGACGTACAAGGACCCAGTGGCATTTCCCTGAACCCTTTCCTGTGTTCCCCTTAAGCATAGGAACACTACTGTGGCTGTCAATCCCTTGCCTCCAAGGATCTTGGTGCCTTTAGCAGAAGCTAGACTTTGTGAGGTCAATAGTGTGTTGGACATTGCGCAGGGCATGCAATGTCCAATTATGATTGCTTCGGCCCTAACTTGTGTGGAGTATCTTGCAAATCATTGCTCCTCCCATCCTTTTGCTCTTACACTCTTACCGCCCCCTCTTCCACAAATGTCCCTGAGCTTCAGGATGGGGAGAGATTAATCTGGCCTAGTTCTAGGTGGTTGATATAGAGTCTCTGAAGTTCTGGATAGTGGTTTGTTGATTTTCTTTTGCAGTTTTGTTGCTCCTGCAATGCCCTTCACTCCATCGTGATGGGCACTGTATGTCACAGAGACAGAAAGCTGTTAAACTGGAGTCTTATTATAAGAGCACATTCAAGGGTAGATGCTAAATTTTTTTTAAAATTTATTTATTATTTATTCAATTGTGCGTGTATGCATGTGTGGGCGTGTGTGTGTGTGTGTGTGTGTGTGTGTAGAACCACGGACGAATTCGGGAACCACCATGGACGCCTGACGCCTCCAGTTCCTGCTTGTTTACTCTGCCCCAGGATTCACAGGCTCTGTCCTACCAGGACCAGAAACGCAGGCCGCCCCCGCTTCCGCCTGGCGTCTATACGTGGGGTCCAGAATCCAAACTCAGGACCTTCCACCTGCAAGGCGGAGGCTTAATCCCTGAGCCACCTCTCCAGCCCCCGCAGCCGTAATTTTTAACCATTATTAGAACTTGTGATAACTTGTGAATACTATTTTAATATAGCCAAGTACTATTTTTTCTGTTATGTTTAGCACTATTCATGTTATGGTTAAGAAATCTTCCTCAACTTTAAATACATTTTTCTAAAGTCTTAAATGCATCATGTTTGATTTTTTTTACAGTTAGATTTTTAATCCGCCTGGGAATGATAATGAGATAGTAATATAATTTTAGTATTATATCATCTGAATAAGCAAATGTCCCAGCCTCATTTATTGAAAAAGCCAGTTTTTTTCCACAGATTTGCATATTGAGATATATATGTATACATAGATTTATTAATTTATATGTTTGATCTTTGGGTCTTTCTAATATTACCTGTTGTTTAATTTTTCTCTTTTTCCTCACTTCATCAAAAATTTACTGACATTTTACACTGGCAAATAATTTAATCAGGGGAAATAATATGATGTCCTTTGCTTAATTCTGTATTTTTGTTTATGGAAAGTCTGTTCAGGTACATCCTTGTGTGTATGAGTTACAGCCGTGATACCTAAATATGTGCTGTTATTCATTACTCATGTCATGGAATAGTTTTACAAATGCATTTTACCGACAAGAGGAAATATGTGAAGTGTTGTTATTTGGTGAAGTCTAAATAGGCCAGGTATGGGGCACACACCTATAATTCTATTGCTGGAGATAAAGTGGCCATAAATACTCTGGATAAGTGGAATGAGTCTCTTATGAAGGAGGCTTTGGGCAGTGTTTTCCCTTCTTGTGCTTCTGCCATCTGACGTGTGAAGATGCAGCATGCCCGTGCTCCCCTGACAAGAACTGGCACCTAGCTTTGCATCTCCATCCTCTAGAACTCTTAAAAATACAGTGATTCTTTATAACCCAGTCACTAGTATTTTGTTATATGGCAAGGTAACTGGGAAAAATAAACTAGCAAATGACATCACCTGTTTCTTAACTCTGTATGTTTTACACCTTTTCTGTAAAGGCATTGTAATACTTTTATACTGATAAAAGGTTCTATGGACATAGGATTTGCATGATTATTTAACAAAGAAATAAGAGCTAGCTCATTTTAGAAGAAAATGTCCAACAGGCAACATTAATCAAGGATGCAAGAAATTGTTTCCGAGAGAGAGAGAGAGAGAGAGAGAGAGAGAGAGAGAGAGAGAGAGTATTTGTGTGTTATATCTGCAAGGTATAATTGGACTGTGGCTTTGGCAAGTTTAGGAATTCCATGAAAGTATAAAAGGCTTAAGTTCCAGATGGGATATTGAATGAGGTAACTTTTAGTTTGTCTGTTAACCGTGTGAATACACGACTTACTGTGCACTGAGATGTTTGAAATCCTAGAGTAGAAGAAAATTGCTGTGAATCAGACACATGTATCCTGCTTTTATTATTATTATTATTCTATAATATTTATTATTTGCCATGACACTCAAGTGGAAGTCAAAGGACAGCCTTCAGAATTGGTTCTTTCCTCCACAATGTGGCCCCCAGGAATGAAACTCAAGTCACTGAGCTTTTATGACAAGTACCTTTACTCAATGAACCAACTCAGCCCCTCGTTTTGTTCTTGTTTTTTGAAAAAGAGTCTCACTACACAGTCCAGAATGGCTTAAACTTGTGGCAATCCTCTTCTTCAGTTCCCATGTACTGGGATTATAGGCTTATGCTACCACATCCAGCCATTTTTTTGAACTTTCACGATTACATATGTATCCGTAAATACCAGGTAGTTCATTTTTCTCCATGTGTTTGTAATGCAGCCTCTATTAGATTCCAGTTTCTCACATATTCATGCTGCTACAAGGTGTCATACTGTTTCTTTGTTCATTATTCTGTGCTTTTGGTCTATTGTCACCTACACTGATCCCGCACCACTAAGGGTACTATCTTCTACTATGTATTTTTTTGTAGACACAACACATCTTTGTCCATTTTCATAATTCCTAGCAGCGTGTGATTCTTCACCTATCACTCTAGCACTGGGGAGGCTGAGGCAAGAGGATCAGTATAAGAGTTTTAGATGATCCTAGGCAACAGTAGTAATGCCTTCCTACAGTAAGAGACCCATGTAAAAAACAAAACAAAAACCAGGGGCCAGGCATCGTGGCACTTGGGAGGTAAAACAGGAGTATCAAGGTCATCCTTAGCTACATAGCAAGTCTGAGACATGACCCTGTCTCAAATATAAAAGACAAAAACTATAAGCCTCTGTGCTTTTTAAATCTTTTTTTTTCTCTCTCTTTTTTTCTTTTCTTTTTTTTTATTTCAGCTCATACAAACTTATTAGGTACACCAGTTCCCTCCCTTCCTCCTCCTCCCCCCGTACCCCCTGCTCCTCCTCCCCACCCCTCTCCCTCCCCATCCCCCAGTGCCTCCCGCCCCAATTCCCAGAGAGTCCTTTCTTGTGCATGTCTGATTTTCCTCTGGGCCCTCCTCTCTGATGACGTACAAGGACCCAGTGGCCTTTCCCTGAACCCTTTCCCATGTTCCCCTTAGGTATAGGAACACTGCTCTGGCTGCCAATCCTTTACCTCCAAGGCTCTTGGTGCCTTTAGCAGATGCTAGGCTTTGTGAGGTCAACAGTGTGTTGGACAATGCCCAGGGCATGCAAAGTCCAATTATGATTGCTTCAGCCCTAACTAGTATAGAGTATCTTATATATCATTGCTCCTCCCATCCTTTTGCTCTTACACTCTTACCGCCCCCTCTTCCGCAAATTTCCCTGAGCTTCAAGATGGGGAGAGACTAAGCTGGTCTAGTTCTAGGTGGTTGATATAGAGTCTCTGAAGTTCTGCATATCCTGCTTTTTAAAATTTTTTTATTATTATTTATTCAATTGTGCATGTGTGTGGGTGTGTGTGCGCGTGTGTGTATGTATGTATGTGTGTGTAGAACCACGGGCGAATTCGGGAACCACCATGGACGCCTCCACCTCCTCCTTGTTTACTCTGCCCGGGGATTCACAGGCTCCGCCCTACCAGGACCAGAAACTGCAGGCCGACCCCCGCTTTCCGCCTGGCGTCTATACGTGGGGTCTAGGATCCGAACTCAGGATCTTCAGCCTGCAAGGCAGAGGCTTAACCCCTGAGCCACCTCTCCAGCCCCAATATATGCATCCTGCTTAAAGTGGGTAAATGATTTTTTCCTCAGTTCCAATTTGTGTTGGAGCTGGGTGAAGCACAGTATGGTACCAAGCTAATGGATTAAATTTAATCATGTCAACTCTACTAATGAGGGAGCAGGAGAGTAGAGCTGTGAGGAGTCAATTTCTAGATGTTTTTTTCTGGGGGGGGCGATGAATGGGAGATGGAGCTAATGTGGTTGGCATTCGTCTCCATCCTAGCTCAAGAACCTCTGTCTATGGGGAAAAAGGACTGAATCAACCATCTTTGGGTTGACTTCCCTTCCAGTTCCAGGGAGACAACTTACGAGATCGTGTGCACTGGAGACAGACTTCAATTAAGCACGACGATATTTCTAAGGATGCTTCAAGACTGGAATTGATGCACCTCATGGACATGACGTTTAAAGGACTTCCCGAGATCTTCCTTTACTTGAGATTAGAGATCACTGATCCAAGACTTACGGTGTGTAGAGGCTGGAGCATGTGTGTGCTTGTGGGTGGGTTAGCATTAATAATTTAATCTTCATCAGGGATTAGCATTTGAATAGGGCTCTCTATGGACACATCAAGAGATGGTGTTGAGTGGGTCGAGGGAAATAACAGCGTGGATATGATGATGCCCATAGCCAGGAAAAAAGACGGCTGCTGTCATCTCATGTAAGTGGAGGTGGGAGGAGATGCGAAGGCGGCAGAGGCATTTGCCAGAGTTTGCGGGTCCTGAGGACCCCCGTGGGGCGGAGCCTGGGCGCCAGTCCACCCACACCCTCCCTGGATCCCTAGAAAAGGAGTGCGGTCTGGGCTGATTCCGCCGCGGTTCCCATAGACATCCTGCGCTCCCACGCTGCCCAAGGAGACGGTTCCCAGAGCGAACCCCGGCGCCGGGACGCGCCGCGGACACCCAGGAGAGGTAGAAGGTTCCGGCGCGGGTCTCTCTCTACAACCCCGCGACCTGGCTGGCCGGGGCGAAGGGTGCTGGGCGGGAGGATTGCCTGAAATTACTGGGGAAGAGGAGTCTCGGATCCCACCCCAAAGGAACTCTGCCACAAACTCTGGCTCAGTTTGTGTGCAGCCTGCACTATTTTTCGTCACCTAAAACCATCTGAATGTTGTTTAAATTTCTCTTTTTCCTCCTTTTTAAGAGAGGAGGAAAGCAGTATTCAGGGGGCAGGTGAGTCCTCGGTTCTTTTCTACCGTCCTTATCAATCTGGACGCTGGCTGCCAAGCCTGTCTAGTGGCAATTGTTCCATTAGCAGTTTGGAAAAATTCACTGTTGATTTAGTCCTTAACTTCCACCTCTGTGCTCCAGGTCGCCCTCCTGAGCAATCGACTGGCAGGAAAACGTGTGGAAAGAGGCATTAGCACTTGCTAATATTTTGCTGAGTGTAACCAACATCATCTCATACTACCTTGTGTCCACAATTCTTTACAGATCGATGTTCAACTGATCGTGAACATCTGAAAAGCTAGGATTCGCCAGACAGGAGAGATTGTTATTTTTTCCAGTTAAAAAAAGGAAGAGGTACTAGAGATACCCACTATCATTTGTGTTGTATTTATAACAGTTCAATTGACAAAGCAATAGACTTCCTACAGTTATATGTAGAAGGTGCTACACTTTGATCCACGGGGACCGCTTGTATAGGGAGGAGGTGCGAACGCATGCTCCTTAAGGTTTCTTCAGCTATAAAGGTCTGTGGGGGAAATGAACTTATCACATCTTCACAAGCATGCATTGGATTTCAATGTCTCCCAAAGACAGCTAGCTGGCTATCAAGTTGGAACTGCAATACCCTTTCAAAGGGAGGGCTGAGAGTCAGCATCTCAGAAGAAACCAACAATTACATGGACTTCAACTTTATCGTAAAGTGTAATTTTCTAAGTTTAAATACTCATTGCGTACTGAATCATTTTCTCTTTGAATTAAAAACATTAAAATCTCTATTTCTCTCTCTCTCTCTGCTTAGGGCATGGGTTCTGCTGGGAGAAAATGGTTCTCCCTACGGCTGGGCTGCATCATGCTGATCAATCTCATTAATGCCGACTTGGAATTTCAAAAGGGCGTGTTTGCCAGTATCAGCCCTGGGATCACTGAAGACATAGACCTCCAGTGTTGGAACTCTTGCTCGTTGACACTCATAGATCTCAAAGAACTCAAGATTGAGCACAATGTGGAAGCTTTCTGGAATTTCATGTTGTTCTTGCAAAAATCTCAGCGACCTGGACATTATAGTATTTTCTTAAACATAGCCCAGGATTTCTGGGACATGTACATAGACTGCTTGCTTTCAAGGTCCCATGGAATGGGCAGAAGACAAGTGATGTCTTCCAAGTATAATTTTCTTCCACAGAAAATAACAGGAGGTAATTTAAACATATACTTAAAAAAGTAGCAGTTTGCTTTTATAAGAACTCAGCTATTTAGTGATGTTTTTTAAAAAGATTGTTAAAGAAGCTAGAAAATTTGCCATAATTAGTTTGTTTCTAATATAACAATATTTTCAGTATTATTTGATCATATATCAGAAGTGCTAGAGAATTTTTTATTTTTGTATTTTTATTTTTGCACCTTTTATTAAATTTGTCTTTTAACAATTTGACACATGTATATAGTGCATTCTGATTCCTGTAAACCCCCTTCCTCTCTTAAAGGCTATTTAAAACACAAATGTGCTTTTTAAAAAAAATACAGAAAAGCTTTAATCAATTTTACAAGGTATCTAGTAGCTTATAATTGACTTTGAAATTTCTACACTGATATTACTATTGTCATAAGAGTGATATTTAGTCTTGATGTCATATATTGTATTGGATTCTAAATGTGTGTTTCATCACAAAGCCATCTTATATATTAAAATATTCTTTCTATGCATTAAGGGTGAAAAATTCTAGTCTCATTTCATTGTCTATATCTGAAAAAGGAATAACAAAAGGAAAGTAAGAAATTTGAATTTAGTAATATTCAGTGTGACAGAACTTTTATGTGCTACCTCAGTCATTTATATATTACCTACCTACAGCTCAATCTTATTGAAATAAGCATATGAAGCTTTAGAGAAATATATCAAATGAAGAGACAATACAAAATGGATGAGGAGGTTAGAATGATGGAAAATGACAGGAAACTAATTAAATAAAATTTTGGTTTAGACTAATGATTTGATTGCATGCCACGAAAAGCCTATACCCTTGACTTGGGCTGTGGAGATGATTCAAGTCAGTAAAATGCTTGCTACATAATCACAAGGACCTGAGTTTGTATCCCTAAAGTCATATAAAAATCTAGACACTGCAGAACATATCTGAAAAGATGGAGACAGGAAGTTACTGGCCAGCTCTTCTAGCTGAACCAATGAGCTTCAAGTTCATTGAGAGACTCTATGGACAGTGGTTGAGGAATATATTGATGTTCATACACACACACACACACACACACACACACACACACACACACACACAACAAAGCCTATACCTTTGATAAAAGGTACCTGAAATTGCACAGTTTGACAGGTTTCCCATTTTTCAAAGTGAAGAGGTCTCTAAAGCAGTTTCATGACTCACATGCTTACAAAAAACCCCAAATATTTAGGGAAACCCCAGGCTTTTCTAGAATAAAAAAATCAATAGAAATTGTCCCTATTTCCATAATGACTACTATTATGAAATGGTGTGAACACTGTTTCCAATTATTCTTATGATGACAGATTCTCTTTTGTGCAGGCTGACTCAGCACAACAAAATCAAATAGAAACAATTTGAAAAAGATGAAATTAATGGTGAATATATGTGGTTTGACTTGAGTGGACTTCAGAATAAAGAAGGAGTATTCTCTGAGTCTTGGAGTACTGTGAAATACTGTTTTACAAGGGACTTAATAAGAGTTTTGTATACACAATCATTTCAGGAGGGCACATGAGCCCCAGGTTAAGACTGTTCAATGTTAGTCAGTGGACCACATAAATTTTCAAATATTCTTTTACAAATATTACTTCATATAAACAAGTCTTCCATAAAATATAATAGCTAGGTGTTACCAATATGAGATTGTTAGATCTAATAAATTTCTAGGATGAAAATTATCTTGCCCATTAAAGATGGAGACCTCAGCTCATGCAAGCAATTGGTTGTACTACATATAAAACTAACATTCAATCAAATAATGTCAACTCCATTTCTGTATCTTGTTCATATTCATACCATAGTATTTATGACTTCTAATTTTGGATAAAGGCTATCACTACACTGAAGTGAATATGTCTGAACTACTTTAACATGTTATTCTTGCTTAGCATTACTTGTGCAATATTCTAGGGGCTGATTCTTTTCTGTGTCTTGTGGCATTTGAAGACCTCAAGGGTAAGATGGCCAGGAATTAAGGCCACCATAATATCTATCAATAACTTATTTTCAGATGTTGATTGCAATAAAAATTGATTATGTTGCCTTTTGGAAGCCAAGTCTCACACAAAACCATTCTTAGCTATGGACACTTTACATCCATTCTGTATCACCTGAGGTATATTGGTGCTGTTAGCATACGGAGTAGATGTGCATGCCTCTATCTACATCCATTTCTAAGTCTTCACAACTGTCCCTTAGAATGAGTATTTGCTTTGGGTTTTCTGTAAAATAAAAGAAAACATGGCATCTTTTCATATCTTTTTTGGGGGTGTGGTTGTAACAGAGGAAAACAAGAGAAAACAAAACTTTTACCTGTTAGCTATTATTAACCCTGGGCCACAAGTGATCTGGACAGTTGGTCCAGAGTGAGAATTCACTAGACTAAAGTTTCTTGGCAATTCATTCTTACCCAAACAATAAAAACAGTAACTTCTCTTTTCACTGAGAATATTATGTTCTCAGAGACAGGATAAAAATGTTTAAGGAATTTGTGAGGTTGGCAGAGGTGTATAAAGAAAATGGATGGGATGAAGGAGAAGTTGGACTGGTAAATGATCCAGCTTGAGGGGGAATGTATGTATCCCTTTCCTATTCAATGAATTCATGTTGGTGATCTGAAACTAACTGGTCATGGTGAGAATATCTACAACATAGAAAATGATTTTAAAAAAGCTCCAAGTCAGGGCTTCTTTCCTACAGAGCCAATTGCTATACATTACCTGTAGGCTGATGAGAGTATCTAGGCAACTAGAATCTAGACATAAACTCCAGTTCATTTTTCCAGGCAAGAAAACTGTCTATTTTTCCTTCTTTCCTAACCCTGACTGAAGTGAAGGTTTGATGGGGATGAAGACAGGAAATAGAAATCTCACTAGGACATCTAGAGACATGGAAAATTTGCTCTTATCCAGCATATATGATAACCAACTCTTGTTCCTTGACAAGATTGCTCCACCATCACAGGAGGGAAAGCACCTCCCTTTACACACACTCCTTTTCTTCCCCACTGGAAACGTTAACAAGTTTATATATTAAGAGTAAAGCCATCTGAATCTGCATTTTTATTTGTACTGTTTTGCTCATGACTGACATTTGTATTTTATAATGGATACAATTACAGCTTGCTTTATTTTGACCAATACATTTGCTACTAGTCTGTATTCAAATATACTTCTGATGATAGCACCTTCATTCCCAGCTCCATCTAGAGGTTTTGGATGGTGTTGGCCTTCTTCTAGCTCCAAGTAGAACAGTACTCAGATGGGGTTGACATCATGATCGGGTCCTCAGGAGTAAGCTTGTGAATAATCTAGGTCCCAAGATGTAAAGGCAGTTGTAGGAACTGTTTAGACAAAGATGCATATGCTTCTCTTCTTGCTGGAAGAGAATCTTATTAAAACATCCTCAGTTCCTTGATCCAATAATGTCTGTAGTCTAAATCAAATTTTCAACGTGACAGATAACAGAGTTTGTGGAATTCTTTTTTTAGGGGGTGGGTAAACTATACAGAGTAAGTTATGAGTATTCAAGAGTCCTAACAGACAAACTAAGTTTATAATATAAGTTAAGGGAATTACTAAACAATCATTCCAAAGAAATTATTGACAGGTTTTTGATATCATATATTGATTGATATTTTCAATAAAAATAAAGTAAATATTTAAATATTTAAAATATTTTGCTAAAATAGTTATTCTAAAATACGTGCTTTATATTTATATATAAAGATATATTTAACTAAAATTATAAGCAGAATTTACTTCAAAAGGTTCTGAAGCAAGCTAGATAGGAATACTCTTCTTTGGCTCATTCAGAGTTTTCAGGGTCTTCACTTTCTGCAAGGCTCCCCCTCGAACAGGCAGCTTCTTAAGAGCAATATCTGTGTCAGCCAGGGGTCCTCCCAGTAATCGGGTGGGAGTGCTTTCCACTGTCACCACCCGACCAGAAGGCACCTAGAAGAGGAAAAATCAAATCAGATACCCAAGAATCTATTTCTAACTTTTTCTATAAGAGGAAAACCCATATGTTTGGTTTTACTTTAGAAAAGGCACCAGGTGTAAATATCAGTAGGTAGGAGGGAGCGGGACACAGAAGCAGGCTTGGTTTCTGTTGCTTCTCCAGGTTGGTGATCAAGGAGAAACTGTCCAGCAGGGGTTACCAAGATCCTGGCACAGGGCATGGATCTCCTGGCAGGCAAAGGGGCACGTAAAACCTTTTCTTCAAGGGAGAAGCAAGAATACACTAACCAGTGTTGGCAGCAGCTTTGTAGAAATTCTGGGGGGCAGGGTCTGCTCTAACTCAGTTCTGGGGACAGAGCGTATCTTGGAGCTAAGCACACTTTAATAATGGGAAATGTGCACAGCAAAAGGAAAACACATGAGGCAAAGATTCCATAGAAATTATATTTTGACCATCAAATTTCATCTCTATTAATATAAGGTGTGTAGAAAAACAATCTTACCGTTGTGTTAAGGCCTTTAATAACTGTTCGGTGAAATATTGCATTTTGTGGTCTGTCAATGTATTTAGAGGATTCAATAGCTTTTTCTTGAAGCTTTTTTGCTTTCTGAAGATTTTAAATTAGAAAGAAAATAACAAAATATAATGGTTAGTAAAGCATGAACCACAATATCTTATAATGAAAGTACAAAATATTTAATTGTGTTTGGTTTATTCTTTGATCACTTTTAGGATGCCCAGATCTCATATTTACTTATTTGGATTATATAAGTTGTATTACTTGAAGAAGATGTTTGCATCATCTGAAAACGGTCTGATTTTCAGAGAAAATGCTCATACGTGATGTGGAACAGATCCTGAGGAAGTCAGAGCTAGTTTTCACACATAGCTTACTAGGCTATTAATTTATCTTGGGCTATACATACCTCAGTGTGTTATAGAAATTAAAAGTTAATTCAGTATACTTAAAAGTTTCATACATTCAGAATAATATAAGATTATATGATTTGTTATAATTTTATCTAAATTCAGTATCAGAGGCCCTAATCAGGTCAGATGTGAGGTAGCAGATGGTGACAGGGAAGGCATCTCTTGCTAATGACTACTTTGATGTCTAAGGAAAAACTGCAACTTTAGAAGATGTGTGTCCGGGGTCTTAATAGAAACAGTGGGATAATTCACATATTTGGAAATTGCATGGCGATCTCTCAAATCCAGTAAACGATTAGCAGTGAGATTGCTTTCCCTGGCTTCTGGCTTCTGTTGAAGCAGCTTATCATACTCTTTCCAAGTGGATATTTTATCTTGACTGTCCACTTAATGTCCTATGTTTCTGAATATAATTGCAGAGGGAAAGACATGGGGTTTGGAGAGGGTGGAGGAAGAGCATCACAAAGAAAAGCCTTTGTGGGGAGAGGTCAGTGTGTTTTGTTTTGTATCTTCTTCAGATCCCTTCTTATAGAAAGGAAATCATGGAATAAGAAGGTTGAGAGTGGAAGGAAAATACATTTCAAGTTTATTCCTAGCAGTTATCTTTATGTAGCTCAGGAACATTATCCTGGCTTCTTCCTCCTCAACCAGTGAAATTCACACCAGTGTTTCTGCAGCTATGAAAGCGAAGTTTCAGTTGCCAGCTTGAATTGCAGGTGAGGTATCTGACAGTGCTACTATTCTACAGAAGTGTCGCCAGAAAAATGTGAATGAATTTCCACTCTTCCATATGCTCAGTCCTCAGGAGTTACCTTTTGTGTATATTTTTCCTGCTTTCAAGATCCTACCTTTAATGTTTTAGCATTTGATGTTCTGGCTAAGAAGTTTTCCCATGATTTATTAGCCAGTTCTCTTTGCTTGTATGTAGCTTGTATCTGAAACGAGAAAGAAAATGAAGTCTGAGTTTCTGTGAAAGAATGCAAAGAACTTAGAGGCCTATATTTTGAAGGAATACTTACCAGTTTTGCGGCTGACTACCAAAAGAATTAGAATATTCATAGAACTTAGTTTAAAAACCAAGTCATAATCATAAATAAAATAATCATCCTTACTATAGCTAAAGTTTGAACTTCTATCCACAAAATGTTATGCAAGCCACTATTTTAATTATGAACATTCTTAGCAAGACTGATTGCTTTATATGATTACCATTTGTGAAAACATTATAATCTAGGAAAACCAGGTTTACTGACAAATTTATGAAAGAAAATAGATTCTGCTGGCCATTGATAACTATACAGATTACAATGGTAAAACTACTTCTAACTTATGATGCCTACAAGACAAGCGATTTTGTGAGAATGCTGAATTAGTTGTGATGGTGCTGTTTACAGAGGTAACTACTAACAAACTACAAACTCCATATCTCTCAACAGTCTCTCCACCAAGTATATAACCATGTCCTTCACTGATGCATGTTATGCCACTAACCTTAAGTACAATGTTCTTAGTTTTAACAATATTTAATTAATTAAAGAACTTCTAAAAAATTGGGCCAAAGTGATATTATAATAAATCAACAAAACTAATACTAATAAGGCAATACTGTTCTACAATTCTAAAGAACTAATAATGATAATGAGGCAGTGAAAGTCCCACCTCTTCTGACCCACCTCAGAGCAAATCGATGACTTAAGTATCCATGTTAAATTTTTTTGAAAGAAAACTGAAAACAACAACAAATCATAATTCAGAACACCAAAGATCCTAAACTATCTATCTGGAATCAGACCAGCCAAATCTCTCCCCATCCTAAAGCTCAGGGAACCTTGTGGAAGAGGGGGAGGTAAGATTGTAAGAGCCTAAAGATGGGGAGGACCAATGATATGCAAGATTCTCCACACAAGTTAGGGCTGCAGTAACCATAATCGGACTTTGCATGACCTGCACAATGGCATGTTGACATGTCAACAACCCCTTCTCCCCCAAAGCATGGATCACAGGGAAGAAGGCTCTAGGCAGAGGATCCTTAGAAGCAAGGGATTAAAAGACACAATAGAGTTCCCAGACTAACAGAGAGCCCAAGAAAGGGCTCTGGGCTATGCCACTGAGTCCTTACCCTTCCCTAGGGTGAAGGACTCAGAGGGATGTTTGGCATTCACACAAAAAGGATGCTCCAGGGGATGGGAGGTAGGAAGGGGGAGGCATTGGGCAAAGGGGAATGAGGAAGGGAGGTGAAAGGAAGGAGAAAAGGGGGGGCTGTAAGGGGGGACTGGGGAGGGGAGGAGGGAGGGAGAGGTTGGATATACCTATTGAGCTTGTATGGTTGGGATAAAAAATAAAATGTAGGAGAAAAAAATTTGAAAGAAAAGTTTCATGCAATGGGCTATATGAAATGGAGTGGCATTCCTAGGTGAATGCGCAGAGCTCCTATTATGAAAAGATCAGGCAATAAGCAACACTCTGGGAATCATCTTAGATGGAATCATAAAGGGTCACAAAGTCATAGAGCCACTAAAGAGAATCTGTATCATCTTTGTAATTGTGAATAGGACTATTGAAATGGCCTTTTAGTTGCTGAAATAATGTCATATTTCTCACCTTTGAAAAATTTTGACTTACTTTTGAATATACTTTTTGTTCATTCTGCATATCTTGGCGAGCTTGGCTTTCAATCATCTCACTTTGCAAAGAAAAAACCATCTTCCCAATATTTTCTGTGGCTGTTGTAATAGCCTCCAAAGTATTTATATCTGAAAACACTGGTCTTAATTTTTCCAATTTTATTTCTTCATATACTTCATTCCATATTTCTCCAATCTGTCATAATGAAGTTTAAGTTTAGCAAAGTTAAATCAACAGAAAAAAAGTGATACAATTTTAGGTAATCCTTTATGTAATGGTCACTCTCTAAACACTTAAGCTTTTCTTATTTTAACTTCTTGCCAGTAAATTAAGTGTGCTTGAATGATATAAGGCACAAGCTACATTCAGATGTAATGCAGCAAATGTGTTCCAGTGATTAGATGCCTTTACAGGCTCTACCACCTGTGCCAGCTTCCCTGCCATACTCGCCATCCTCTTTATAGTTGCTTTGTTTTCATAGCTGCAGAAGCTGCTATTCTGTCTCAGCTTTCGGAAATGCTGCTGCTTTCCTCCCTGAAGGCCTCTAGAGAAGGGAAGTTCAAACTGAAATAGTAGGACAATAAAAATTCAAGGTCCTGGGACCCTGGATCATGATAATTCATGGAAAGACTGCTCTATCTACACTGAGCATAGACATATAGTTGGATCTTAAGCTTTTAATTCCAGGTTCATCATGTCGAAAGCTCTGTCTCATACACTGAAATTAATGTGCTAGAGTGTATTTAAAACTAGAGAAACATATTACCTAAAAAGTTTGACTTGGGTTTCATTTGAAGACAAGGACTTATTCATTTACAACATTAGTACTCATATTCACAGAAGATTTTCCTGGAACCCCCAAAGTACTTGTTTACTGGTGAAAATGTAAGCAGTGAGCTAAGTGCCCTGATCTTTACTTGTAAAGATACAAGTACTGTAGGGCTGTAGATGGCTTAGTAAGGTGTTTACCACACAAGTATGAAGTTCACATTCCTAGAATCCAACTACAAGACTGGCGGGTGTTATGAGCACCTTTTATTCTAGTAGTGGGGAGGCAGAAACAAGGGCTCCCCTCAACAAGCCGACTATCTATTCCAGTTGAGCATTAAGTTCTAAGTCAACTGAAAGACTCTTGTCTCAAGAAATAAACAGAGCAACTGAGATATACATCTGATGTCAGTGTGTGTGTGTGCGTGTGTGTGTGTGTGTGTGTATGTGTGTATGTACCCCACATGCATCCTTATATGAACATGGATACACTCATGAACATACTACACACATACATGCAAAAGAATACATGAATAAGTTTCATAATTATTTATTTGATAATGAATAACTTCATTAAAATTTTTTATTTGAATTTATTTAGCTCCTAGTACATTACAAATAGAGGAAATTATATTTGAATTTTCTGTTAGGTCTCTGAATGATTTTATGTCTGCAATATCTATCTTTTTTTAATAAGCTAGTTGACAAAATCTTATCTCATGAAAAATAGCCAAAGAATCCTATGTTTATTTAGCAGTTACCAGATGCAAAATGGAAAAGAAAAAAAAATTCACAGCATGAGGACAACTGCTCACAGCTACAGATGAACCTTTTAAATCCTGTGTTTGTCATAATAGATTGTAAGGTATTAAAGTGGTACTTACTTTAAAATCAAGGTATCTATGTATAATACAGAGGGTGACAAAGTCTTCAGCAGATAGGCCAGGCAAATTTTCAAAATCTAACAAGTTTATAAAAAAAGAATTACTTTAACAGGACAAGTGAGTCCAAGAATCACATTTCTACTACAAAGAAAATGTAGACATTTACTTTTGATTTCTGAAAAAGTTGCTGTGCTACATATCCTCAGCCATTAAACAGAGAACTTGTTCCTTCTGAGATGGGGAGAAACATGTTTTATGATCAGAAGCTAAAAAGTATGTGAGATTTGTCTTTCATAGGAAGCAAAGAGTTTATTTTTATTTATCTGAATGATTTAGAATGTTAATAGTTGATACTAAATATCTGAATTAACAGTCATTGGTCCTGTTGCATACTGGAATTGCCTGAGAAACTTTAAAAAGTATTACTGTTGAGTTCCCATATCCATCGATTCTAACCTTTGGTCAGTGTTGCAGCCTGGGCAGTACGTTGGAGTAAGAAGGGAACAGGCAGGTACTTACCTGTATAAAGAGACTTTGATGCAAAATCTAGCACAGAGACAGTCAGCAAACAGTGAGTTTGAGGAGCAGCTTCTTACCCAGTTTGTCAAGAATGGCATAAATTTTTGCTCTGATATTCTCAGCAACATCCATAACTGCAATAGATGGGCAGTTAGCAGGAAGTGGCATGATCTTTTGCTCTTCTTGAAAACTGGTAAAGAGGGGTTTCTTTGTATCTAACCATTGGACATCATGAAAATATAGAAAGGACAGATGAAAGCCACAATGAGCATTTTATTTTGAGATTTTTCAGTTTTCATACAAACTTCAACAAAACAAAAGCTATATTAACCACATTAAAATATTAATATAGGAACTTATTGTTTATTTATTTATTTACTTATTTATTCACTCATTCATTAACTCATTTATTTTGCAGTGCTGGGACTTGAGCATGCTAAGCATGCACTCTACCACTAAGCTACCTGTCATACTCCCAATCCATAACTACTAATAATTAGGAATTTCCTTATTCTGTAGCAAAGTTTAAGGCTTCCATTTTTCTTACTTATGTAAGATTAAAAAAATTAACAGAGTACTTTTTAAAAAGTGAAATATTTATGTAAATAACTTATAATCTTTAAAGTTCTAGAGACTGAACAATATTACATTAATAATGATGACAACTTTTGATTTTTGTTTCTAAATTATTCTACATAACCATAAAATGATTTTGTGATGTTTTAGATGAATAATTAAGCTAGCAACTTAACAATTTAGATGAACTAAAATAGCAAAAAGGGATTAAAGACAGAAATTATCAGAAATGAAATTATCTTAATAGACAATAAAAATTTTTGATAAAAACCAGTTAGAATGCAAAAGACTTAGAAGATTTAACATTATTTTATAAGCTAAATGAGTGATAAATTCTTATACTGTAAACCCCATCAGAATATGATCATTAAGATGTATAAACATTTTGTTTATTTTTATTAAACAATTTATGTAAAAGTAGTATAAATTACCATAAAGATTGTCTTCAGTTCATTTACATTCCAAATTTTCATTGGTAAATGAACAATTACTTAGTCTATCTAAGAAAGGAGGAAGTCCAAATAAAAATTTTTAGGAAATAATGCTAACTTTTAAGTTAGTATACAGTCAAATACTATGTGTTAAAATATTAATATGAACCAATTCCTAACTCATTTAGTTTTCTTCTGAATGTTATTAACTATTTCTTTCAGTGTGTGTGTGTATGTGTGTAGATGTGTACAAAGCCAGATTCAATCTCAGCTGCTGTCCTACTTCTTTTGAAATAGTGCATCTCACTAGCCTGGAACTCACCATGTAGCTGAGGCAGGCGGGCCAGTAAGCCCAGGTATCTATCTGCTTTTCTCCACCTTTCCAGCAATGGGATTACAAGCATGTGCTATCATGTCTTTTTTTTTAATGGGCTCTGGGGATGGAATTCAGGTCCTATAATCACTTTACCGACTAAGCTATCTTCCCAGTCTCTAATAAGTCTCAATGAATATCAGGAAGTTCTTCAAACTTTTGGAAAAAGGCCTTCAGAAAATGGGGTAAGAACCATTGAGACAGCTCAGCAGTAAGGTCCTGCTCCAGCAACCTGAATTCAATCCCCAGAAGCTCATATGATGGAAGGAGAGAACTCACTTGAAAGTTGTTGTGTACCCATATGCCATGACATGTATATACATGCCCCAATCTCTCAAGTAAATAAATAAAATGGGGTAAAAATCCCTCATATTTTTCTTATATTCTTTAAACAACTTAAAAAGATGTATCTAATGGTTTACATTAACAACTATTAACATACTTACCAACGATCTTCCCACTTTTATCACGTTTTACCCCTAGTTCTTTTTCTTCCTTTCTCCAGAGTTTAATTAAAAGACTAGCAGCTGTCAGATCTTTCTTCCCTCGCCAAGCATTGACATGAGCTGTAGTTTTGGGATTATCACAAAACTCAACCATTATCCCAAGTATTAGATTACAGAATTTTTTTTGATTGAGCTTCATAAGGAAACAGAAAAAGAAAATATTGTAATGAATATTAAGGATTATCTATCTAACAATGAAAAAGAATGTGAGAGAGAGACTCATTTTATCAGTAAGCTCTGTTTATTTATTTTTTTAATCTTTTTATCTATTATTTACTCAACTGTGTGTGTGTGTGTGTGTGTGTGTGTGTGTGTGTGTGTGTGTGTGCCTGTGTGTCTGTGTGTGTGCCTGTGTGTAGAACCAAGGGCAAATTCGGGAACCACCATGGACGCCTCCACCTCCTCTTCGTTTACTCTGCCCTGGGGTTCATAGGCTCCGCCCTACCAGGACCAGAAACTCCAGCCGCCCGCTTCCGCCGGGCGTCTATACATGGGATGTGGGATCTAGGATCCGAACTCAGGACCTTTGCCTGCAAGGTAGAAGCTTAACCCCTGAGTCACCTCTCCAGCCCCCAGACCATCTGACTATTTCAATTTTCCATTAAAATAGCCACTATTGTGAACATTCTTGAATATTAGAAATAAAAAGATTAGAAGAAAGATTTCATAATATTCTGAAGTAGTCATAATCACACACTACAGTCAAAAATGTACTGATTTGGTTGAATTGGAAAAGGAAGACTTAAGAAAAATAAGATAGGAATTGCATGCAAAGTGAAGCATGGTCAGCATGCATGGTTATAGGACCTTTCCCATTTGCATGCCTCAGCACTGTTTGAAAAACATATCAGGTACCATACCCTTGCTATCAAGAGAATAAATGACAATAACCATGACAGTTGAATGTGAAAAAAATTGAAAATTTAGGTGTAATTTAATAACCAATAACCAAAAAAGAATATTTACGAATTCAAGAAATTTTTGTATCATTTTATAGCAAACCAAACTTTAGATGTAAAAAATCCTATCCACAGCAATGACTCTTGCTCAGGAAATTTTCTATGTAAAACATTCTATGTCCATCAAATCATCTGGTATAAATATTAATTAGGGAAATGTGATTACATTCCTTTTTGAAAGATAGTATTACCTGCAGAGGGTTTTGTGAATGGTATGAAACTATGTGGCATACAATAATCTCTCCACAATATTTAATAGGTTATTGTTTCTGAATCCATAGAAGGAATTTTGATTTAAATATATAGTTGAAGATGGTTTGGGCACATTAATTGACAAAGACCTCTCACTGGTACTAGTTGGGAGGAGATTAGTAAAGACATATTTACCTTTTGAATTAAAATTATTGTTAATGTACTTACTGCCAATATATCTAAAAGGAGAAAAATGCCTTCCTTTTCAAGAAAGTAGTCCTCAGAAGTATAGCACCCCAAAATGCAGCACCTTAAATTAAAAGAAAGCTGGTCATCTGACAAACATTTGTTGCTAAATTAAATTTGTAGAGCTTTCTTTCTTTTTTTTTACTATTATTTATTCAATTGTGCATGTGTGCGCATGTATGTGCGCGCGCGTGTGTGTGTCTGTGTGTGTGTAGAACCACGGACAAATTCGGGAACCACCATGGACCATCTCCACCTCCTTCTGCCCGGGTATTCACAGGCTCCGCCCTACCAGGACCAGAAATGCAGGCCACCCCCACTTCAATCTGGCGTCTATACGTGGGATCTGGGATCCCAACTCAGGACCTTCTGCCTGCAAGGCAGAGACTTAACCCCTGAGCCACCTTGAGCTTGCTTTCTAATAAAGTTTTTCTGTGTAATATTTTTCATTCCTTTAAGCTAAGTAGACAGCTCTTTTACTTAAAAAGGAATTCTGAAGGAGCTTAGCAGTATAAGTTAATATCTATTTTAGCTAATACCAATGAACTCTTCCACATAACTCTGCTACAAGTTGCCTTCAGTTACTAAAGATTCTTAGAGACTCTTCACCATGACAGTAACTGTTTCTTCAGTATTTATGTTTACTACCTCTTTTTCATGGTTCGAAACACCTGAAATATCTGAGGGTTCATCATTATATTCCTCTTTGCTGTTGAGATTTGCTAAAATGTCTTGTGTTCAAATTCATGGAATGAATACTGAGATGATTTCCAAGGCTACTTATACTGTTTTCCTCAGCGGGAATGTGAGTTTCATAAGCTGTTGTCCACGGTGGTTGTGACCGTAATCCACAGCAACAGAATGATAATGCCTGTGTCTTCCAGGCCTTTCAAGCTAGCTAGGGTCAGCTTTCTCTTTCCCTTTGCTAAACATGGTTCCCTCTTAAATGCAAGAGACTCTGGCTTTAATGTTTGCTTCCTGGTGGTTTTGCAGCACAGAACTGGGTACATGGAATCTACTGCCCCCAAATTCTATACTATGGCTCTGGCAATTCAGGTGGTCCTAGGTTTTACCATCTCTGGAGTTTCCAGATACTTAGTTATTTAGTATTGAGAGTATTCCTGGGTGATAGAGAAGGTTGAATCAACTGAATAAGACAGATCTGACTCCTAATATTGGTGGACCTTACTCACCTGAGTTGAAGACCTGAATAGAACAAATAAACTGAGTGAGTGGCGCTTTTCTACCTGAATGCTGATCTGGCTTCAGGCTTAGAGTGAAAAACTGACTCTTGAGTCTCAAACACAGCAGATTTCAGAACGTGTATTCGTGTATTTAGACCTCTGGGGGCACCTCTGCTCTTCAGGTTCATTCATAAACTCCAACTGTCCTATTCTCTCTCTGTCTCTCTCTCTCTCTTCTCTCTCTCTCTCTCTCTCTCTCTCTCTCTCTCTCTCTCTCTCTCTCTCAACAGTTTGGAACTTTTCAACACTCATAACTGGACCAATACCTTATAATAAATCTTTATATATAGCTCCTATTGATCTTGTTTTTATGGAGAACTTAAATAACATTTAGCATCTAAATGACAAATAAAAGTTAAGACAAGAAAAAAGAATGATTGTGCCAAATATCTACTTATTTTAAAGATGCAGCTATTCAAACTATTACAGGACAAGGAAATGATCAACAGAACAGAGCAGCAAGCCTTGAAAGCCAGCTTAGAAGAACAATATTCTATGAATGAAGGAGATGCTCATGTTTTCCTGAGATGACATTGAAGTGGAATAGGAGCAGATTTCAGTAAGAAGTTTAGATACAAGTGGGTTTATTTGAGCAATGGACACAATTATTTCCCCAAACTCACCATTTTGAGTTATCTAAAAATAAAGTTATTGCTTTGCTGTGGTTCTGAGGGAATAAAATTGTTGCACACAGCTGTAAATTTTAATTAATTAATTAATTAACGTGTGTGTGTGTGTGTATGTGTGTGTGTACAAAATGGAATTTTTGAGTGTGTATGCCTGTAGAGGCCCAAGAGTGAGAGCTAGAATTCATCCTGGATTACTCTACTTTGTTATTGCTTTACTCTGAGTTTTCCTAGGCTCTGCCTTCCAGAGCTGCCAAAATTTTTGCCTGCCATTTTTATTTGTGTGTGTGTGGGGGGGTCTGGGGATCTGAACTCAGGTCATTTTACTTGTAAGGCAAAGCTTCTAACCCCTGAGACATCTTCTTGGTGAAAATTTAATTCTTATATTGATGCATTAGTTACAGTAATACTCACCAAATGCAGTCTAATGTACTGAAAAGAAGTACATTATAGCCCAAACCACTCTGCAACTTCCTAGGGTCTGTTTTCATTACATGAAGAATTATATCTACTCCTTCAGCCCCAAACATTTCCTGTTGAAGAGATTTTTCAAAATTATTTCTTGAAATAAATATATAATTGCGTTCTTCCCCAATTTATACTTTCCTTTTTAAAACAGAAACAATGTTAACAACACTATTAGGAAATTATCATTTTAATTGCATTAAAATTGTATCCACTCAATCTCAGAAATTTAAAGTAAATTACTCTAAAGCTAATCAATTTAAGAGAGGGTATCATTGGGGATTAAAGCAGGATGAATGAAGAGAAATGCCCCTATCAATGGATGGCCCAAAGAGAGACAACTTGGTATGCCACAAGAGGCCCGAAACCCAATAAGAATAGACAAGTCCATAGACACATACAGGCAGGAGGGCAGGAGCAAATGGGATGGATTGATAAAGGGAAGGGAAATGGAGGGAAGCAGAATAAGCACTCAGTAGGCTTGTAAAACTAAAAACTAAAAAATAAAAATGTAACAAAATAGAGGGTATCAATCAATGTGTCAACTTAATGTTCCTTTATAATTTTTGCTTTTTCTGTCTCTGCAAAAAATATAATGTCCATGATTCCTTCCATGCTGTGAAGAATATAATCTAGAATCATGTCAAATGAATACTAGCAATCAACTTCTATCATGGAGTATTCTCAGCAGGAATGAAGGTATTATGTCCACAAAAAGGCCAGATGAAGAATATTCAATGAAGCTTTTATCATAATTGGTTCAAATGAAAACAACCCGAATATATACCAGTACAGTGAAGGATGAACAGATTTTGGTATAGCCACATAACAGAATAGTACTGAGCAGTATAAAGAAATGAACTATTGATACATGTAGCAATATGAAGATATTTCAGAAGTATCTTTTATTTCTTTTGAGTTACACAATGCAGACATAAAAGAGCAAATATTGTGTGAATTTCTCATATAAAGTTAAGTAACATACAAAAATAATCTGTAGGTGATTGGAAGTGCAGCTGAAAAGCAGATCAGGAAGCATGATAAGGGTACGGGAATGTGTAGAGAGATGTATATTATATTCTCTGAGTGGATTATTGATAAGTGGGTGATTCATATTCACTAAAATGTATGGAAATATATCTACAAGATTTGTGCACTTTGCTGCATATAATCATATTATAAAAGTTCACAAGAGTTGTAAAAGGGAACAACCATTTATAGACATTTAAAATAATTTCCATGTTAGATGATTGTGAGATCTGAAATAAATTTTGTTTGCAGGTATTACTTACCTTCCTTTGAATATTATATTCACAAAGACCCGATAAGATAAGCAATATATCAGATTGGATCTCTAAAACGATGGCCTCTTCTTTTTCATCAGATTTACTTATCAAATGTTTAAAGATTCCTGTTTTAAAAAAAATTAACAATGCAAAATTATTAGACTTTTAGGAAATCTCTTTCAAAAAGTCTCTTTGGCTATAGTAACTGTTTAATAGGGGCTAACACATTGTTGTCATTATTTCATAATGCAGAAGTTGTGTAGA
The DNA here is from genome assembly GCA_023101885.1 of Typhlomys cinereus. Classification (NCBI taxonomy): domain Eukaryota; kingdom Metazoa; phylum Chordata; class Mammalia; order Rodentia; family Platacanthomyidae; genus Typhlomys; species Typhlomys cinereus. The sequence continues at coordinate 2,610,603 of JALPQD010000050.1, read as the reverse complement.
GGATGGCAAGTGGATTCTTAAGCTTTAAATCAGTGGTTTTACATATAAAGATTTTCTACATATATAGCCCTACAGACAGAATATTTCAATGAAACTATTCATGACACATGTAGAAATTTTAGCATAGTATTAGTGGAGTGCTATTAAAAGATAATGCTATTAAAAGATAACCTAATAATCTCATATTTTGTCTAACAAGTGGTTTAAGAACATGTATTTTCATGAGGAAAAGTTGAATAACTGTACAAATACATGATCAAGATAAAATACTGTAGTTTGTCTTGTCTCTGCCTTTCTTTGGGGTTAACTGTTAACAAGCTTGGAAGACCACTCTAAGTATGCTTCCTATCTCAGTTATTTCTTTCTGGATCTTCTCATGTCTACCTGAAGATGTCTTCAATACTTTTAATTAGCTAATTCCATGTAATTAAAATTCTTCCCTTGTAATCAGATCTGGAAAAGACTCTAATGGTCATTAACATTGATGAAATGACATTCACAATGAGACTGTGCCTCACTTTTCTTCTGATAAAGGGGACACTGTTATTTGCAGAAAAATCCTCAGCCTATCTCCACAGGTGGTCTTGAGGAACTGGTCTTGTTGGTCTGACGCTAAGGAGGGCAGCTGAACTTTGAGCCAGCTCTGGACAGAGGGGTCTGTGATCCTTTACCAGAAGAACCCTGAAAGAAATCCCAGAGCACCTGGCTATTGGTCTCCTATTTTCCAGATAAACTCATTCTCCTTCCACATCTGGAATAGGATTTACGAGCTGTGACCAGGAGTACACAGCATGCTAATACTGAATTATTTTCCTCATTCTCAGGAATCTTTAACTTCCTGCCATTACCCTTTCTTTATTTTACTCTAAGTCACTTATTTCTTAGAGATTCCCTTCCGAAAACACAGCACTGTGCACTTTGAGGACCCTTAATCCCTCTCTATGATGGACAAAGTTTAACTTTTGTTGCTTATCACACAATTTTTTCCAGCTTGGTATCTGACTATTTAGTAAATCAAATCCCATCATAATTTATCCTCATAAAACATTGGCTCCACTTAAGCTGTCTCTGAACACATCATCTTGCATATTTTGGCATCGAGTCTCTGCTCAAAAAAATCTCTTTGCTTGAATGAACCATCTGTTTTCCTTTCTTGAAAATATTCTTGTCCACGCAGGCATTCCTTAAGACTGCTGAGTGTAAAAACCACCCAGATACCTAGATTTTGCAACATTTACATCTTATGCTATTTGTTAAGTGCCTATTTGAAGGTGAAGGGAAAATGGGCTATTTTTCTATGGCAATCATGTTTTCCTTTGTGTCAGGGAATGGTACCCAGTATTCTGATTTATACATTTTGCAATCCCACTATCTACACAGATTGTGTATGTGCCTAAAAATTGCACTTGCACTGCACTTTCTATGTTTTGTAGCATGTTACTACTAAAAAATCCACTAGATGAAAAAGACAAGGTCTCTGCATCTAAGAACTCTCATGATAAAGATCTTTTCCTTTCCAATTAAAGAGACTGTTCCAGGAGGAAAACTCTTGCTGTTTCCTTTTATTTTCCCTCTTGGCTCATGTAGGATTAAAACTTCTTTCTGAATGAATAGGAAATTACATTTCTAGTTTAGCCAAATTTTGTGCAATGAATTCATGTGTGTGATTAAGATGTACTTTTAGGTTGGTTTGAACGAAGTATATTTGGCAAGACAGTAAATATATTTAACTAACTCCCTTTTCAATAGATTACTTTTTCCTCATTAGCTAACCGGAGGGTACGATCCTTCACTAAAGATGGGTAAGAATCATTTAATGGGCACGAGAGATTCTTTTAAAGCGTATTTGCAATTAGCTGACATCTAGTACTTTGGTTTAAATCTTGAACATCTCTCAAAGGAAGCTTGGCCCTTAATCTGTGAGGTATCAGAAGTGTGCATAGTAGAAGAGGAGATATTTAGACCTTCATCCTTTCCTGTTTCTTTTTCGCTCTTAGGCCACAGTAGGGTGAGTTGCTTCTTTTACCATGACTGACAAAATGTTTTACGACAGACCCTAAAAGAATAAGCCAAATACCTCTGAAACCATGAGCCAAATGCTATCATTAATCTGTATAAGTTGATTTATCTCAGGCACTTGTCATAGTAACCAAGAGTTAATCCGAGCAGATTACAGATGTGATTGGTACCAGATGCCCCAGTAGATACCAAAATCTGGAGGTGCCCAGGTTCTTGTGTGGACAGATTAGTATTTTGTAAGAACAATATATACTTTAGGTCATCTTTGAATAACTTATCATATCTAACAGAATATAAATGTAACATATACTATAAATCACTGTATAGGGAATTGTGACAAGAAGTCTGTACATGCTCAATACGACATGCTTCTTCTTTTTCAAATATTATGATTAAAAAGACACAGAAGCCCAGAATACAAGGAACCAACTGATGTCATGTATATGAAGGAATCACTGGCTGTGGATGAAATGAACAGTCATTTCCAAAAGAAGGAAAGGAGATGGCTGGAATATGTGTTTTAATATAAGGTAAATCAGCTTTAATCATTAGGTAAAAATCAAGGTGCTCAGAATACAACTCCCATATGCATTTCTGCATGCACCAATGTACCTGTGTTCTGGTATGTCAGATGGATTGGAAAATGTAATGTTCTTTAAAAATGGTTCCATGATACTTGTCCCAAAGGGATTATCTTACACCTCAAGAATAAAATACATCATTAGTTAGTTTAAATAAAAAGGCAATCTTTAATGAAATGGTCTCAAGCTGAGGAAAAAATGTTTGAAGGGTTACTGATTATGCTGTTTCAATAAAAGATTATTAATATTGACAGTATGAAACCTGAATCAGAAAAAATATTCAGGATATTGTCAACTACAAAATAAACTTGTAGAAAAATATTGCAAACAAAAATTCTAGTACAGAAATATTTCACTTTCATTTTCATCAGCAAGCTGCCATGTCACATTTTACCTGTCAGCTGCTGGATTGTCCCTCTTTCGCAGAGATCCCCATTCACATTTTCGTCTTCAAGATAGACCATGGCTCTCAGGAGTCTTAGCGTGTAACGCATCTGGGCAAACTTGTTGCCCCGGCCACCTGTACCATGAAAACTGTTTCCATGGTTAAAAAATGGATCTGTGGAGAAAAAATAATAATCCCATTGAAATCTGAAGCAGAAAACACTTCAAGCAAATATTTTCATTCATAAACAAATACTGCATTGCATATCTATACATTTGGCTAGATGCTAGGATGTTGTCATATTTGTTTTTTTTTTTCTCCTGGCAGAAATAAATTGTCCCTTTACCTTCCTCTTTCTAGTCTCAGAGCAGAAAAATGTGTTTTAAAATTTTACTTAAACATGTCATTATCTACATATTTTACAGTGGTCTGTTGGGAAATACTGTACTTTAAAAAATACATTGTCATATTTTAGCTGCTTTTATCATTCATTTTAAAACAGATCATGGTTTTTCCACTCATGGTGAACATTCTGGTTTGTGCCACTCCAGGAGACGCCTGAGTTATATTGTGCTGACTGACAGTTGATACAAAATAAAAAAAAAAAAACCATAAAAACCAAAATTGACTTTGCTGTTAAATGTGTATTGGCCATTTTTATCGTAATTGGCACTTCCAGTATTGCTACTCTGGTTGAATATTTTTAAATGTGTTTAGAAAATGTGAAGCTTCCTGTGGGCTACCATGACTTAGTTCGTATTCCATTACTGCAATATATAACCCAAGCAGCTAAGGGAGCAAGGGGGTTGTTACTCTGATTTATGATTTCAGGCTCAGTAGGTCATGACGGCAGGAGAGATGCCAGAAGGGGCCAAGTGTCTGACCACATGACCTGCAGAAGCAGAAGCCAGGGCCACGGCTGCTTTCGAGCCTGCCAGCTTGCCTCTCGCCATTTTATCCACCTGCCTAGGGAGTGATCACAGGCACTACAGGCTGGATCCTCCCACATCAGTTATGCCATTGAGACTGTTTCCTACAGACTTGCATTAAATAGCTATTTCCTCATGGTGTTTCTAGACTTGGCTGTCAATCATCAAGTTGATCACTGGCACTGACACAATGGTAGCCCCTTACTCTTCATAGGCTTTTAGACTGGATTTTTTTTTCCCTAATAGACAGAAGTTCTTTACAGATCTCAAGCCAAGAGAGCAGTAAATGTCTCAAATGTGAACTGATGTTTTATTCAGATTTTGTTTTAAACTGTCATTTGTAAATTTTATAATCAGTAGGTATATCAGTCTTTGTGTGGCTTAAACTCATGAATTTTTTTAAACTATGATTCTACCTTGGTATCTACCAGAATGATATTTTATCATGTATTTTTTTAAAGTTTTACAGTTGAGATTTTCATATTTAAGTCTTAACTCACTTTACAGTTGACTTTTAGAAAACAAAGTAGAGGGATCTATTTCTACTTTTTGCATGATGGATGACTGCTCTAGAACCATCTTTCTCTCACTGACCCTCACCTCAGAAAGCACCAGTCTCCACATATTTAGTTCCATTGGCCTGTCCTAGTACAGAACCACATCATTTCAGTTACTATTATTTTATGAAAGGTCTTGATATAAAGCAATGCAAATCCTTTCATCTTTTAAGACAGGATCTCATGTGTTCTAGGTTGACTTCAAACTTCCCATATAGCTGAGAATGGCCTCAAACTTATGGTCCTCCTGTCTCCACTTGCAAGTATTGAGATTACAGGTTTGCATCATCCTGCCAAGTTCTATGCTGGCCGATTCAGTGGTAGGAATGAAGCCCTACGTTTGATCCTCAGGGATTCATGCATTTTAGGCAAGCACTCTACCAACTGAGTTATGTCCTTACACCCTCTTTCTTTTTCTAATACATTTTCTTTAAAAGGTTCTTGTGGAACTTTTAAGAGGTTTTTATAGTACCAACCTTTTGTTTAAGGGTTTAAAAAATCCAAGTGCTCACATGTGTTGGTTAAAAGTGGGTGTCTTTCTCGTCTCTTTATCATGCATTCAGAAGCACACTGCTTAGCATGTTACGTCTCAGATTGAGTTTAATCGATCTGACTAGTATGTGCACTTCCTTCCTAGGTTGTTGGCAGGACTGAATGACAAGGACACTTGTAAGGTATTTAAGGCCCATCATAAAGTAGACATTCAATAACTGTATCCATTTGTCTTCTCATTAGGAAGTATTTTCTATTTTGCCTTATAGTCTTCTATAAATATAAATGATTTAAAGGATGGCCAGAAGAACTGTTTTGTACAGTAATTTTGCAAGACTGAATTTAATCACTTAATACATTAGAAGCTGGAGTATCAAAAGGATAAAAATTTTTTATATCCATCATGAATGAATTTTCTATTTTTTAAAGACAGGTTTGCCTCAAATGAATTGACTTGTCAAGAGATTTTGTTGACTTGTCTCTTGAGTAGCTGGAACTGGCATATGCATACTACTGAGCTTGGTTTGTCTTGAGCTAATGACGCCAGCCTAGGCTGTCATATACACATACAAATTCTACAGCAAAATTATTGTCAGAAAGAAAAGTATCTTCCTGATAAAAATTTAAAGTACATATTTATTTTTAAATATATTTATAAAGTTAATAAAATAGTTCATTAATATAACTATATATAATGTAAAGGTAATGAAATATTTATTTTTTTCCAAGGATTGAATAAGATGATAACTGTAAATTGAAGTTTTTCTGTTCAGTAGACTATAACTGCAGTCATTAGTTTTGACTGGAGGTATAGATGTTAAGCTCCATTAAGTTACATAAGTATTTTAAAATTTATTTTAGACATAAATGTGTTTTCAGAAGCTGAAACAGAATTTTAGAAACCATCCACTAGTCATTTATTGAAAGACTAGGCTAAAATATTGTGCAGGTTTATTTCCTTACTGAGTTTAATTTTCCAATAACTCCCCTAGTACAAGAATTTAAATCACATTATATGAACAATCTCTCTTGGTTTTGTATGAATTGTAGTTAAAGACATCTGCTAATGTTTGACTTTGAAGTCTCAATGACTTTTAAAACAAACACACTAAAGAAAGACAAATCTAGATATTTTCATTGCTCTTCACTTTAACTTTATTGCTTTAGCTGTACAAATATTGAGAGTTCCGTATAAATGCACAGATAAGAATTTTGACGGGAATTCTGGAGGGATGCTCACCTTCAGTCTCACACCAGTCTAGAAATGCCAGGACTCGTGCATTTCCCTGGCACACTAGGTACTCTTCTATCAATAAGGGAGCCACTGAAGACAGGGTGGCGATTGCATGCAGTTGTAATTCCTCATATTGAGCTGCAGACCATTCAATTATTTTGAGTTTCTCAGGTTTTTTAACATAGGAAAACAAAGCCCAAATAACTTTGCCATCAATTAATACCTATGAAAGGGGTAAAAAGTACTTTGTTAGAAGTATAATTAAAGTAATTTCATTCAGTAAAATTAATTCGATTTCAAATTTGCTGTTTTCTTTACTAAAATGTGTATGTATAATGTGTGTGTGTGTGTGTGTGTGTGTGTGTGTGTGTGTGTTGTGTGTGTGTGTGTGTGTGTATGTGTGTCTCACTGAGAGTATTCCTATGTCATGGTGTGGGTATGGTCATCAGAGGACAATCTTCGGGTATTGTTCCTTGTCTTTACACTTTGTTTGAGACTGTGTGTCTTCAACTCTATTATGTAAGCCAGACTGACTGGTCAATGGGCCTCTGGAGATTCTTGGATCTCTGCCTCCCATACCCACAGGCATGCTGGGATTGCAGATGCCTATGCCACTTCTTCTGGTTTTCATATGGGGGTATGGAAGATCTGAACTCAGATCTTTAGGCTTACATGGAAAGCACTTTACCCACTGAGTTGTTCTCCAAGCTGCACAAATTCACTCTTTTATTGACAATTTCAAACTATTCCTCTTCCACCTGGGGAGATGATCAGGGGTTAAAGTTTTTGCTTCATAAACAGAAGTACCTAAGTTTAGATCCCCAAATTCCATGTAAAAAATGTCAGGTGGAAATGGCTCTGGCTTGTAATTCCAATCAAAGAGGGAAGAGCCTTGGAAACCCCAGATAAAAACAATTAAAAATATAGAGTAATCCAGGATGATTCCTGATGTCACCCTTGAGCCTCCACAAGCACACCCACTCAAGCGCGCGCACACACACACACACACACACACACACACACACACACACACACACAAATATTCCTCTTATTCTTTTGAACATTTTTTCATTTTTTTGGGTATGCATGAGTGGTATTTGCACATATGTATATGTGTGCTTGGAAGTAGGTGGGCATGCATGTGTTCTGAGGCACATGCATTTGAGTATGCTGTACAGGCTTGGGGTAAAATCTGGAATCATTCTTGATAACTTTTCCACTTTACTGTTTGGAGGCTGGGTCTCTAATCCCAGAGCTTGCTGATTGGGCCCATTTGGCTAGTCAGCTTGCTTTAGGGATTCTCAGATTTTGATTTCCACGGCTGGAATTACAGGTGGGCAGTCACATCTACCTGACATTTTAAGATGAAGCTTGGGACCCCTATATCTGATCCTTTAGAGTGCACAGTGAGAATGGTAATTGCTGAACTGTTTCCTCAGTCCCCAAATATTCCCTTTCTTTCTATGAAAAACACCTCAAGTACACAAAAACCAAAAAGATAACAAAACAAAACAGCAACACTAATAACAAAAGTTGTTATGATTTCCTTTTCTGTTGTATAGATATTTCAGCTACAATAATGGCAAACATGCATGAATTTTTTTCTCTGCAGTGCACACATTTACTTATATTCTATACACAATAAAGCCAACTTTCCTACTTCTATAGTTTTATTATAAATTCTTCAACTAGTACACATGGAGACAGTGCAAGAGTCAGAGATGAGCAACTAAATTAAGAACACTAGTCTTAGCACTATTGCAAAAATTAAGGGACAAAGATTTTAACTACTCTGTGAACTGCAAATGGCAGTGCACTTACTCATTATTGTTATTATCACTGGGCCAAACGTATGTAACATAAAAGATTAATTCCATTGTTTACAAAGCCCATTGTGGAGTTCAACATGCTTGTTACCTCCATTGTCTATAAAATATCCAATCATTAAAAATAGCTCACAAGTATAGCATAAAGTTTATGTACTGACTTTATATTTGTCATTTAAAGTCAGATAATCCACCACTGTAACAATAATCCATATTTTATGGAATACTTTTTCTATTTGACACTTCAAATATATATATAAGTTCTCTACAAGATATATTTTTGATGCAAACGATAAAATTAGAGCATGAAGACAATTCCTTTTTTCTGAGCGTGTCATGGATATACAGTACCTAAAACGCACCCATTTAAATCTGTGTGGCAATCACTGGAAGTAGGGGTTGTCCTGCATTGAAGTTGTGCAACTTGGAACTGAGAGAAACTGAATCTCACTCATGGGAAGTGACAGCATTGGGATTTCGCTTGCCTAATGCCCACACCATCACTCTTGACCACCTTTATACTGTCACTAGCAATCTTGATAGAATGATTTCCCCATTTGTTGTCATGAAAAGAAAAAGTGCTTCGAAGAATTTTAGGCTAGAAGGAAATTTCTCTTACGACACTGTTGAACTAAAGGAACTGTTAGTAATACATATTGTTCCGAATATCTTAATGGTTTACAAAGACTTCATCAAAACTTCGTAGGAGCAGGACGGAAGTGTTTTGGTCTTTCCTTTACATAAAATAGTAACGGAACTTCAGGAAATCTCAGTGGAAATGATTTTGCCAAGGCCACACAGAAGGTGACAAGTGAAATATAGTTCCAGTGTTTCTCAAATTGTACTTTGCAGTTATATAGGAAATAAAACATTAAGCTGAATTCATGAATTAAAAAATGAAAGACATTAGGCTTGTGTGGAGGAAAAGCAGGCTCATAAGGGTTTAAGATTGGTTTCAGTCACATTGGGTGACAACAAAATCCTTTACCCCTAAATCATCCCTTATTATTATGTGCATGAAAAATGACTGGTTTAGGTATGGGGGCTGTGGCTGTGGCTTAGGGGTACTGTGCTTGCCTGGCCTATGCGAAGCCTTTGGTTTAATCCTGAGCATCACAGAGAAAAGAAAGATTTTCCCTTATTTAGGAGATGTGAATATGTTCATAAAGCTCTTAGTTTTTACTATTCTTTTTGGTTTATGTGGTTTAAATTTAGATATTTTACTGTTTACTAAACAGATAAACAATGGACATTTTATATGTGTTTGCATGTGTGTGGGCATACGCTTGTGTGTGTGAGAGACAAAGAGAAAGAGAAAGATGTGGGAAAAGTTGCCATTTCTTGTCTTCTTCAACCTTTCTCCATTTTTATTATTAAGGGTGTGGGGGTTCTCAATTGAAACCAGAGCTCGCTGATTGGCTAGACTAGATGGCCAGTTTGCTCTTGGGATTCCCTGTGTTTGCCTTTTGAATGCTGCGATTCCAAGCAGCGACCTGCTCAGTTCCTACACTTTTAAGGCAGGTACCATATTCACTAAGCCATCTTCCCAGCCCCACAAAGGGTATCTTTTTAAAGCTGACAATGAAGCTCGTAAAATTCTATTTTTATAAATATGGGTTGGTCAATGGAAATTTTCCAGTCATGACTTTAAAAAACATTATACTATAATGTAAAATCTTTTTTATATTAATTTCCCCATTTTCATTATTTTTTTTACCTGCACAGTAGTTAAATCTTTACATAAAATCACAATTATATTGAATAGCAATTTCTTTAACTCAAAATCTTCATAGGAATTAGACAGCTTGAGACCTTTTACCAAAGGATTTTGACTTTTAACTGTGAGAGGAGGAAAAAAAAGAATAAAATTAAAGCAAAAATGATACATGAAACTTGTCAATACACTTAGGAAAGTTTAAAGTATTAGAGTTTTTACCTTCATTAAAAGTTGCAAATAGTATCAAGTCCCTGGTAAAGCCACACTCCTAATGCAAAAACACAAAACACGCAGAAAAATGAATTAATTACAATGGCAGTTAAGGTACAGATGTACATATTTACCTCCTGTTGAACTGCCTTCATCAAATTTCCTTACTGTATTTCATTTGAATTCATAAACACTACTAATAAGGAATGAAGCAAGAAAACAATATAGGGCTAGGCAGTCATAAAATACTTAATTTTAAACTTGCTTACGAAGCTTTGAAGAAGCATTTTATGCTGTAGAATACATTTAAGTAATATAGAATATTTATATGATATTTAAAATTTAGTAAGATCCTATCATATGTTAGACCTGCACTGTCACTTCAGTAATTTATTATCTATACCTTTAAATGACACAAAAAGGATGAAAATCCATTTATTTTCAATAGCTTTTCTTTTAGACCCTGCTTTTATCCCAACAACTCATTGTTCTAAATGATGGTTAAGAGAGGACAATAGTTGACTTTAGATTAAAGTCCTGAAGAATGATCTGAGTCACAACCATTCCAGCAAAACATTTTACCCCATGACAGAGACATTTTGGTTGGACGGTGTACATTAAGGAAAGTCCACAGGACAAAGAATGGAGTTTGGAATATAGAATTATTTGGACCTGTCAGAAAAATGTGCCTATGCACATAGCAACTTGACTAGGCTGCTACATGGGACTGTTTCCCTGTTTGCACATTATGAATTCCATGATGTTTCTCTTATGTGGAATCACTTGATATACCTGGACAGGTGATTGAGACTTGCAACTAGTACCTTAAATTTCAGTTTAGAAAGCAATATGATTGATGTAAGCAATATGAATATCATTACCAAATATCTCTATTCTAGGATTTTGATCATTCAATGATATCTACATATAAACTATGAAGAGGTTCAGCTTTTTTGTTTTTGTTTTTTGCATGTTTGTATGTATGTAGGTGTACATATGTGGGCACTGTGGAACATACAGTTGATGTCAAATGTCTTCCACAATTACTCTACTTCACTGATTGGGACAGGGTCTTTCATTGAACCTCTCACTGCAATTTTGACTAGTCTATCTAGCCTAGATCCCTCATTTCTGTCTCCTTTGTACTGGGATTACAGGTGACCACCATGCCTGCCTGGTAGGTCAAGGGATTTGAATTCTGGTCCTTGTCTTATGTACCTTGCCATTCCCAAGTCTGAGACTTGGAGTCTGATGTACTGAGTAATTCTGATAAAAACAATTTTTCTTATAGTCAACAATTGTAGATTTTGAATAAAATATGAAAACATTCTTAATTTTTGGTTAGCAAAAATAGACAATGGAAGAAATTCAGGTCTTTAAAGAGGACTGAAGAATAAGTAATTGTGAAAATTCTTACCCTAACCCTCTTTTGAAAATGGCTTTTAGCCTGGTAGCCCTTGTGGGGCTACTAAACTCTGGGTAGAATTGTGGAACAAGTCAACTAAGGAGTAAGACAATAGAGACAACCATAGTCACTTGAGTGCAGGATAAAATCCCTTAATGAAAAAGACACAGAGGGAGAACCTCAAATATGTGTATAAACTCTTCCCAGATTTCTGGCTACTGTCTGAACTGCACAAATACAGAGCAGTATAACCATCCTAAATAAGGCTACACTGAGCTGGGACTTGAACTATCATCCACCTAGGGATGAATGCAGACAAATTCAATGTCTATTAATACTAAAACTTTAAAAAATACTCTTCACAGTACTATAAGAGTCCATAATAGAGATACCCATAATGAATGAAGATACAGGAAATCTCTGTGGAAAAATAAAAACTGTTAAAAGGAGCCAAAAGTAGCTGGGATATTCTCAGTAGTAGAGCCCTTGACTAGATCCTATACATGCATCTTAATATATTACATATATATAATATATGCAATATATAATATATTATATATAATATGTAACATTACATATTTATATATAACATATATGTAATTTTCTACATATAATTTGAATATATGCATATATTACAACTGGGATCCTATGAAAGGGGAGAAAGAACAGAATTTTTAATGGCCTTAAATGGTCTAAATTTAGTGAAAGACATGAGTTTATATAATTAGAAAGCTCTGTAGACACAAACAGGATAAATACAAAGGAGATTTCACCTTAGAACATCATAACACAAATGCTAAACAAAATTGACACAATAAAAATCTTGAAAAAATCTTGTAAATGGAATTAAAACATGATACTCTGAACATACAGAAGCAACATGTGGAAATCATAGAAGGTAGAAGACAGTGGCACACTATCGAATGACAAAATAGAAATGTTTTCCACTTAGTTGTTGACCACTTTATGATCAGTAAGCATAAACTTCAAGAATAAAGTGAATTAAATATATTTTGGATAAAAGAAAGCCAATGAACTCTTCTGAAAGTGACTTGAATAGGTGTAACACAATAAATTATTAACAAATGAAATAAAAATGATGCAGATGGACACAAAGGAAAGATAAATCCATAAATAATAAATCTCTGGGTAGGTGATGACATACAAAGAGGAGACCAAGGTTCTGAAGGAACACAACAAATAGATGGGGGAAAAAGCACTACAATAACCATCAAGACATTACAACACAAGTGGGCATTGCAGTAAAATATAATAATACTAAGACATAATTGAGAACTCCTACCACATTCCCATCACTTGTCTATATTTAAAATTGATATAATTTCACTGATACTTACAATCATTGGTGCTCCAGGGTTCTGAGCTATAATTGTAGTGATTACTAATATGTCATTCCTAAGCTGACGATCATAATGGCTTAACCCTCTCATAAACAGATTTTTAAATACTTCTTTCAAAGACCTAGATAAAAAGATGACATGCCAAAATAATATTGTTAAGGACCAAATGTTTATGCTCCTTCAAAATTTTTATGTTGAAATGCGATACCTTGCATGATGCATACAAGGAATGCAAACATCTGGGAGCCTATTAGAACATGCAGCTGGAACCTAATAATGGCATTTTAACCCCCAGAGAGCTTCCTTGTTTCTCCTTCCACATGAGATAAGAAATCAAAAATCTGCTAGCTATAAGAGCCCTCACTACTCACCTGCACTTGGCCATGTGTCTGCATCTTGATCTTTTTTCCAGCCTTCAAAACTTGCTTATTGGCCATGTACTTTTTGACCCTTTGTTATACAAGGCTGAACTAAGACATATTTCTATGAAAATATGATCTGGGCCTGCCTGAACAAAAGCTTACTTTTTATTTTATGATATTAATCAAAGTGTTTCTAATCTCCTCTACTTGTCCCAAACTGCCTCTAATTTACTATAAATGAGACAAAAATCCACTAATACAATGTACAGGGTTGTAAAACCGATTGCTGTACAAGATTTTATCTTGTCATGCTAAAGCCATTAAAAAGCTCTTAAAAACCATTAAATACTTCTCTTTCTTCTTAGACTAGTGTCCTTCTTTTCTACCAAGGATTACTAGGGCTTTCCCGTTAAGGATCATGCTCACGAGTTAGCTCTACCTCTCATATTCTACCTTTCTGCTCTCATACTAATGTTTATTTTGATTTTGTTGAATTTAATTTTCACTCGCTTCCCCCATCTAGGATGCTCTCTGCATGTAAAACTTTCTGACTATCACTTAGGCTCTGTTGAAATTCAAGGTGCAAGTCTAGGTCAGGTTCTCTCCATATTAGACACTTGTTTTTTGCCTTTGGGGACCTATTTGCACTTTTAATAATGGTATCTTTGGTTTTTATTTAAAGGCAATCACTTTCTTTGACTTTTGCTTTGTGATACTGGCTTCAGCTGTCTTTTAGCTAATCAGAGCATTCCTTGTATCTGGCATATGAAAATCACTGTAGAACAGACTACTGGACAACATCAAATCAATTATAGTCAATCCTCAATTCAAGACTTTTTTCTTTAATTTTTTCAGATAGCAAACTTTGTCTTTGGAATGAAGCCAAAAGAGTGGAAATCAATGCAGATAAAGAAGGATCAACTCCTAACATTTGGTGAGCCTTGAATGAAGCTGTTCATGAAACTAATTTTATCTTTGATTTTTGTGGTTGCATAAGCTCCTAAATAGCCCAGTCAGTTGGGTTGGGTTTTTTTGGTCATCTTCTGAAAAAGACATAGCACCTTAAAATAATCTTTCATAGCATTTATCATACTTTCTTTCAATTTGTACATACTTTTCTATATACATAAGCATAAAATAAGCGTCATGAAAGCAAAGACTACATCCATATTATTCCTATTTGTAATATAATGATGTAGCACTGAGTGTAGCTCAAAGCAGACAATAATCACTTCTGAATAAATTAATAAGCAATTATAAATTAATAAGCAATTTAAAGGCATGTTCACATTTTATTGCTAATTTGTTTACATGATGTAGTAAGCACTCAGAATGAATGAAAATGGTCTTATAAAATTTTACTTTTAACAAATATAAAAGCGTAATTTTAGCCAAGATAGGCTACTTTGAGACCCTCCCACATAGAAAAATAGTTGCTTCTGCGTTCTATATTCTTGTATTCCCAGAACTTGAGAGATAGAGGCCAAGGACAGGAATTCAAAACTGTCCTTGGGATGCAGCAAGTTCAAGGCCAGCCTGAGATACATGAAACCCTGTATTAAAACAAAACACACTAAAACAAACAAGCAAGAAACATAGCTTCTTATTGTGGAGATTCATTCATAAAATGTACAAAAATATTCTGACACACAGCTGTTGAATGAATCAAAAGTCTAAATGAACACAGATCATAATTTGCTATTAAAGATAGACATTCATATTATATGCACTTACAGAAGGCATTCCAAGTTACTAAGCTGTTGTATAATTTCTTCTTTTGAAGATTTTTCCAATAAATTCCAAAGTATTTCTGAGGAACGAAACAGAAGCTGTCCTGAGGGGTCTGGGTCATTGAGGTGAGCACAGATTCTGCAGGCTGCTTGTGCTTTTACCATTAAAGTACAATTCACTTCTGAAAATTAAAATTTTAAATTATGTTGCATAGTCTTAACACTCATATACAAACAAAAGGAATTGACAATGAAGTGTTTAAATCAAATAATACTGCACAAACCAGAAGTTGAGAGATGTTGCAGAACTTTAAGAACCCAAAGTTTCTCAACAAGTTGATTTTCAAGCAAGATCACTGACTGGACCATTGTTTTTGCCAATCCTCCAACTTCAGCCATTTTGATTTTATATGATGAACTGGCTTGCTGGTATCCTTATAGAGTCAAAAGTGACAATGATTTCACATAACAATCATCAAGAAAAATGAATAACTGATCATTTGACAACAGAAAAATTTAAACATGACTTTTAAAATTGTTCTGTGAAGGGAAGAATTGTTCTGTGAAGGAATTGGCAAGAGGTGAGACAGGATGTATTTAAGCTTTTCAGGTTATAAGATTTATGTCTTAACTACTAGCTTCAGATATTGTAAAATGATATTGTAGCAAGGATGTAAAATGATATTGTAGCAAAATAAATGGACATGGTTGTGTCCTACACAATCTAACTGGCAGTAGGTCAGTATTGACCTGAGATCTATAGTCTACTGCTATCTTTTTTTTAAATTATTATTTATTATTTATTCAATTGTACATGTATGTGTGTGTGTGCATATGTAGAACCACGGACGAATTCGGGAACCACCATAGACCGCCTCCACCTCCTCCTTGTTTACTCTACCCTGGGATTCACAGGCTCCGCCCTACCAGGACCAGAAACGCAGGCCGCCCCCGCTTCCGGCTGGCGTCTATACGTGGGGTCTAGGATCTGAACTCAGGACCTTCCACGTGCAAGGCAGAGGCTTAACCCCTGAGCTACCTCTCCAGCCCCGTCTGCTGCTATCTTATACACAGTTGAAACAAAATCATAATTTTTAGAAACATATCAAATTCTTTAAAAAATTGCCCCCCCCCAAAAAAGCGAGGCGAACTACAACGCATGACTGCAGTATGCTTATAGATAACTTCACATTTTCACTACTCAGTACACTACTGCTGCAATGCTTTTTGGAACAATTACATGGTGTCATTAGTAAAATGAGAGGGTAACACAATTCTGCTCTAATTAAATGCTGAGTATGAAGTGGTGTTTTAGGGAAATTGGATGGCATGTCTTACAAAAATTTCCTACTGTCTTAGGTCCTATGAGAAACACTGCTGGTTTTGCTATATTCACACAAGTACGGCCTAACTACATTTAAACACCACAGTAAGCTGAGGCTATTTTCTCTCTCATTTATCTAACTCTGGTATCTTGACTTTTGAGACCAAATTGATTGCTTAACTTTGATGTAATTCTGAGATGTCTATTAGTCTGTCAACTTTTTGAATTTGACCTCTGGGCATGTACAAAGTCCTAGTTATTCCAGGGATGGGTTATGCATGGTATGATGTAACTACCGACTGCATAAGTTTAGAAAGGCAATTAAAAAATACAAAGTGGGACATTAAATTGCTTATAATGTCACCATTTAGAGATAATTAACATTTTGACATATTTCTTGATTTCATTTTGCATTTATATGTGTACAATGTGAGCTTGTGTGCAGGGTGTGTACATATGCTTCCCAAGGTCATGGCCTTCATGAAAAGGTCAGAAGACATTCTGAGTCTCTCCTTCCTCCATGTGGGTGGTAGGGGTCAGATAGAACTTATTAGATATGGCAAATTCCCTTAACTACTGAGCCATTCTTTCTGGCTATCTTGTTGATAGGTTAATATAGGTATGTATCACATAGCATATAGAATTTCATGCTACATTAGAGCCCACTAAATTTTTATTATATTTTTTCTCCTTAGCTGGAAAATATTTTCTCAAACCAAGATTTTATTTGCATAACAGTTCATCATACAGATGGCTGAAAATGCACTTTATACTAGTTATTTTTTCTTGAGTTTACATTTATGCAGCATGATAGGTAACATTTAGACTCCTGGTTTTAATATTTGACTCCAGAGATAGGTGTTAGGCATGTTGAACACAAAATGGATCAAGCTGCCCTCCCACATCTGCCTCTGGAGGACAAAAGACCTCACAGCCCTAGCCTGTTGCAGCTCAAGATAAAATAATACATGCTCTCAAGGACTCATCACAGTCCCTAGCTCTTCTGCAGCTATAGATAAGCCCCTCCTCCCAAAGACTTTTCACCCACCACCAGGCAAGCCCCCTTTCTCATACCAATATTTTCCGGTCACATGCCTTTGCCCTAAAAGACCCCCAAAAATTAGATTTTGGGGTTGCCTCTGTCTGATTCAGAGACCGCCATCCTGCTTGCTTGGCAAATAAATTTCTGTGTGCATTATGTGATGGTTTTGGTGTGTCTCTGTGTTCGCATCAGCCCAGAGGTGGGGGCTTCCCGGGAGACGCCCCACATATGTCTTTTATATTGTTCCATGGTGGACTTTCCAGCTCTAGTCTCAAATGTCTGGTCGTGTTCACTACTTGAAAACAGCTATGGAAGAGTTAGTAAGGGTTATGTCTACAACTCCCAATTTCTAGAGCGCGATAAGGTTAAGGTCAACTACATTCCTTTTACTCTTATGTCAGTGCATCTCGGTACTCCTCTATCTTACTCATGCACCATTATCTTACTGTCTTTAAAAAGCATGGGTATTTTACTGGGTTGATTATAGTCTTTGCCTTAATTCCACCTTTTCAAACCTGACTTTGCAAATTTTGCCTTTCCATTTTCCACTTAGCTTTTAGCTTCTCTGCCTACAAACTTCATTTTCATATGCTAAAGCCAGCAATAAAAAAACTCTTTGCTTTGCTACCAGTAAAGCTGCTCTCCATTTTCTTTCTGTTTCTTTACTATTTGAATTATAAATACAAACCAGTATCCATAAACTGTCTCTATTTCCTCATTCCCAAACCACTGTCTCTACTATGATCCTTTCATATATTGACCATAACTTACTTTGATCTCAGGCATTAACTACAACTTTCCAGATCACATTGACTTCATTTTTCCATCCATTATTGAAAGCTTCATTCATTGGCACAATGTAACATTCTTTAGGCTTTCTTTTTGCCACTGGTAAATTGTTTATAACTTCTGAACATTCCTTTCAGGATAAACCTTTTGTAGAAAATTGCACATCAATTACTTTGCTTCCAGATCTTTCTGTTTCTTACAGTCATACATTCCTTCACTTTCAGAACTTTTTATGGGACACTGACACTACTAGTTAGAACTGATAACTTTTTTGTTTTTTACATTCACAGTTTTGATGTGGAGAGCATTCTTACAAATGATTCAAATGAAGACTTTTGTGTATCTCTTGTATTTAAGGTTTTACACCATGTGCAACCAAGATAATTGGAGACATTCACCAAATACATTATATTAATATAAGTCCTCTGCATTTGACCTTCTCATGAATATTGGAAAGATCATGTGATAATGAGTGCTCCCCATATTTGTTGCTCATGTTTTTTCTAATATTTATTAAATTATTGGGCTGAGTGAGGGCTTTTCCACATTGTTTACATACACATATTTTCCACAGTGAGATTTTGTTCAATAAAAAATAGAACAGATTTCACCATATTACTTACATGGAGAAGAATTACCACAAATCTATTCACTATGATTTCTTTCAAGGCTTTTCCACATTGCTCACATACACAGACTTCTCTCCAGTGAGCGTTCTTTTATGATTTTAAAATAATTGAATACTGTGATGGTTTTATCACATTGGTTACAAATAAGGCTTCTCTACACATACTTTCATGCATTTGAAGTGAATTAGATTGACTGACAGCTTTTTCATATCTTTTCATATATAATGTTTCTGTCTACTAAGATAAACGCTTTCTCATGCTGTTTTCACTCAAAGAATTTTGCCCTAAGTGTAGCAGTTACTCTTTCTACTGCTGGTAGCCACTCATACAACCAACTTAAAGGCAGAAAGGGAGATTTATTTGGCTTACAGTTCCAGAGGGGAGGCATAGCTTCATTATGATGGCAAAGACATGGTAGTCAGCAGAAGCTGGAGGTGGCTTGAGTCACTGGAGACATTACAAAAGCAGACAGAGCTAGTTGTAGGCTACTCTGCTGACCATCTACAGAAGCAGAGTAGGGTTAACCAATTTCAAGACCCGTCCTCTGTGACATACTTTCCTCCAGCAAGGCTCCATTTCCTAAAGTTTCCATGATCTTCACAAATACTGACAGCAGCTAAGGATTCAAATACATGACCCTGTTGGGATAACTCACATTTCTAACCATGACGTCTCCACACCTGGCTCCCACAGGCTTATGGCCATCTCAGTCTTCCTTTAAAAAAATGTCATAGACTCTATCAGTAGTCCCAACACACTCCACAAGCTCAAATCCTAAAGCCTAAATCAAAAGACAAGTTATACACTTCTAAGATACAATGGCACAGAATAAACATTACTATTCCAAAAGGTAGGAATGGGGGCATATCCAGTAAAGACTGACCCATAACAAGACTCAAAACTAGCAGGACAAACTCCAAATCTTATAGTTTCAATCCAGCAGATAGCCCTGTTGTTGAAATCATTTCATTTCCAAGAGGCTTTGGTTCCATCTTCCAATGCAGTTGTCCACAGAATACATCACTCTTTTGGGCTGGCTCCCCCCATGGTATTCAGCTGTCTTTGGCAGATGTCCTATGTTGGCTCTGTCATCTCTAACACTTTAACTTCACAACATAAAATGTCCTTCTTGGGTCTCAGTAAGTTCTGCCACATACTGCCTGGATTCAGCTGCTCTCTCAAATCTTGGAGGAGGTATTCATGAGCTCCTCACTCTTGCATCTTTAATATTTCTAAACCCAGTACCACATGGACAACATTGACAGGATCTGCTAGAGTCATGGGCTGGAGACTAGTTCTTGAATCATAGCTGGTTCAGCTTGTCTGTGCTGATGCTGTGGAAAATCTCCTTTGGGCAGTTGCTTCAGTTGAGCAGAACATTCCCTTGGAACTTGAACTTTCAGTTCTTCTCTTCCAAAAGAGTTTGCATTCTTATGGGTAGGAGTCTTCCTTGAAGATCTTGCTCTCAGGATACAGTCTCTTCTATTATTCAAATGAATAACCAGGCTTTGAATACTAGAGGCTAATCTCTTTAACAATAACTACAATTTTGTTGTCTGCATTTTCCTAATTCAAGTTTACAATTGCATTTTTCCATCATCAAACCTCATAGTTTTTTACTTTTGTCTACCTGATTCCTTTTTCTTTTTCAACGTAACTCTGAATAAAAGCACTGGAAAATAGCCATTCCACACTTTCAATACTACATAAAAAGCCTTTAAATTTCTTCTATAGAACACTTGAATTCAACTTGGGGCAAGCTTTCAGGAGTAGGCAAAACTTGGTTAAACTCTGCCAATGTATGATTCCATTTGCCTCTCATATAATTCTCAGTATAGTCTCTTCTAGGCCATCATAAGTCAACTTTCCACTGTCTGCATCTCTCTCAGAATTACTCTCTTATAAGTTCTCATTGGAAGGCCTTTTAAACTCTGTCTCCAAGACATAAAGGCTCTCCCAGCACAAAGTCCCAAAGCTTTCCATATTTCTCCCAGCAAACATTTCCAAAGGTACATTGTCCATATCACAGAAATGACCACACCCTGCTTTTCATTACCATGTTCTCTCAGCTTCACAGTAACACTTCACTTTATGGTACTAGATTATCTTTGTCTCACAGCAACACCCCACTTCTTAGTACCAATTTCTGTAGCTGTGAGACAACACTCACACAAAACTTTTGGGGAAAAGGGGAGATATAGTCCATTGTGGTGAAAAATGCATGGTTAGATGACAGAAGTTTCAGGAAGCTCAGTTCACATTCATCATGGAGGCTGAGAAAGCAAATTGCAAACTACTAGAGAAGACTACTAGCAGAAATAGAATGGAATGATCAATCTCAAAGCCTACCCTCTGTAATGTGTCTTCCTCTAGCAAGGATCTACCTCTTAAAGTGCAATGATCTTCCCAAACATTGATTCAAATACATGAGCCTATGGGTGACAACTCACATTTTAAACCATAGCACCAGTGTAATTTGTGTGTGTGTGTGTGTGTGTGTGTGTGTGTGTGTGTGTGTAACAGAAAGGAAGAAAAACAAAGGTTTTAGCACATACCTTACTTTTACAAGGTTATATATTACTATGTGTTTTTGAATGGCAGGAGAAATCACAAAGACTCTCCCACTTCATTTACTAATCTAGGACTTCTTTCCATTATATGATCTTGCATCCCTTTGAAAATATTGGGAATAAGGTTCTTCTGTATTCATTACATTTACTTTGTTTCTCTATTTCTGATACTCACGTGTTCTAGTTTTTGAGAAGTCTGAGCTTTGGATGGTGCATTTGGAGATAAAAGACTAGTATCCATTTCTCTATGCATGTGGATTTAACATGGATTTATATATTGTTCAGGATACAACCTGAAGTTGGTCTCTTTCTGGATCACTGTGGGGATTTTTGTAAACTTATATTCAAGAAGAGAGAAAGAGAGAGAGAGAGAGAGAGAGAGAGAGAGAGAGAGAGAGAGAAAGAAAGAGACAGAAAGAGACAGAGAAAGACTGTACCATGACAAGTATATATAGGTTAGAGATAAACTTTAAGAAATCAAATGTCTTTTTTTAACCAATGTGATCATTGGGGATGAAACTTAAATCATTACATTTGTGCACAGGTACCTGCTGTGCCGTCTCACAAGTCCCTAGTCTCCTTGCTTATATATTTTTATATATAAAATGCTTATACAATATTTATAGAATATATATTTTTTCCACTTTTCAGGGTGTCCCAGATTCTCCCAATGGTTCCTAAAGCATGTGCAGGTCACAGTACAACAAAAATCAGGTAGCTGGAGCTTCTGTTAGCAGCACTTCTGGGATCTTGTAATGACAGGTGTTAGAGAAAACTTTTTATTCTTGTTAAATCAACCATTGTTGATATTTCTTTGGCTCATTCTTTGATAGCCCAAACAGTACTCTCTGTGATGATCACCTTGGTTTTACATGTTTTATTTCCTGGCCAATTCAGTTACCTCTGGCTTAAAATTTTATTTTCACTTAAATTACTTTAAATTTGTTTGCATATTTTCTCTTTACTAGATTTATTATGAATGATACAAATGATGATGGTAAGAACTGTACGTTAACTAACATGTACTTGCAGCACTAATGCTTGGTATCATCTCTTTCAGAGTGGCACTTTTCATGACTATATATTAAGATTTCCTAGCTATAACACATAAAACTGTTCTAAATATCATAGAAAACTGATACTATTATTAGGAACTTGACATTTAATTGGGTAGATATTATGACTAATTAAAATATGTGATAAAATAATTTTATTTATAGTATTAAGTAATGGGAGTAAAATTAGACTTGTTTGACTTGGACTTTTTTTTTTTTTGGCATGGAGATTTTGCTATACTTTATTCCGTATCATGTTACAGAAAACAATAATGACAGCTGACAAACCATTACATCCTTCATAATACAGACAAATTACAATTGGTTAACAAATATGCAACATGTACTATTCCATTCTCCTTACTATGAGTCATGAAGAATAATGATCTTCTGAATGATGCTAGCACAGTTCTTAGGTACTACTCTCAGAAAGTATACGTTTCAGTGCATCATACAAATAAACAAAGATTAAAAACAAACAAAAAAAAAGAAACAAGGAAAAAAGTAAATGTCCACTCCCAAACAAAGCATGTAGATTCTGTATGTGCTTCTAACATATGCTGCTGTGAAAGGAGGGGAATGGGAATAAGAAATTGCTTATTTTACTTGTGATTTAAAAATTATTTTGGTATGAGGAAGCTGTAAGGCTTACATACAATTTCCTCTGTGTTTGACTTGGACTTTATAATATGTCATAAGTAATTAACATTAGGATAAAAATCTCATATATATGCCCAGAACTGAAAAAAACACATGCATGCACAAATTCTAAGGACAACCAAAGAGGTCAAACATGCAAAAAAAAAAAAAAAAAAGCCTTTAATGTGTTGAATTTGTGAGCCCATTGTTATCTTTAAATTCAGAGAGAAATAAGACACCAATTATTATTGTAAGATCATTTAAAACTTTACCTGGAATATGCTTCTTTGTTGGTTCTGCATGATAAAAGTCTACAATACACTTACAAATTTGTATTCTTAATTCAGAACTTGGTATTTTCATTAATTCACCTGCCAGAAAGTAAAATGAGAGCTATGTGTAACACTGTTGTAAACTTATTTCAAAATCTAAGTATATTACATTAATTATTTAAAAATAACATCAGATGTTCAAACTGGGTACTACTGTACTTACACACACACACACACACACACACACACACACACACACTTCCAACATTATGCATCACTTCATATATAAGCAAGTTTTGAGAAATTTATTATTAGGCAATTTTGTTATATGTACATCATATAGAGTAACTATATATGATGTGATTAAGTCAAGGAAAATGGAATAATTAAGATATACTTGGATACAAGATCTAGGAGTTTTCTGCTGTCAGACTAGTATATTGCTGTATCGTTAACTTTAAAAAAATAATACCTAGAAAGTATTTTTAGAATGTTGAAAACAGATTAGGAAGGACCACAGTCACTTATCACTATCACTTTTTATGCACTTTCCATAACTGCACATGATATACATAAATATCATTATTTCATATGATTGGCAGTGAGAGGATCACTTATACCAACACCACCACAAACATATAGGTAAAGAGTAGCACTAAGCTCTACACCATCAATAGGAGACAGAACAATTTAGTATAATGATATTTTAACGGAAGCACCATTTTTTTTCTGTGGTCTGCTGTTGACTGCAATGAATAAAGAACCACCATCTTATCAGTGGTCGGATATTGACAGAAATTAAAAGCTGAAGTACATGATTGTAGATAAAAATATGTGCATAATGAGCATTGTGAAAGCTTTTTCATCTATATAACAGGTACTAGTTACTGCATTTAAAAAGTTATGAAGATTGTGTTAACACAAGAAAAGGGTGAAAAAATATCTACCAGATAGTGTTAGATACTAATTTGACAAGATGTAGTTAGTATTTTTCTTCCTAACTGGAGTCAGCAATTTGTAGACTATAATAATCCTTTCCTTAAGTTTGAAGTGAGCTTTGCTCTTTGATTTGGCAGACTGAAAGAAAGGGTAATTATTATTAGGTAATAATTTTATGTTCAAGTTTTGTGAGTGAGGATGGAGAGTCGACAGGGTTTCTTTTCAATTATATCTGAACTACTAATGAGTTTACTCTAGCTAATTCAATAAATCCAAGTAGACTGCATTATTTCTTTACAGAACAACAAGGATGTTCTCTCAGGGAATATGAACATAGTCAATTTGACTCTGAAATAATCTGTGCCATCTGGTTGCCTAAAGTCAACTAGAATCAGCAGAGGCCATTTTAAATCAGGTTTGGATGAATTCTCTGAACATAAAAGAATGAGGAATTCCATTAAGGTTGGTTTTTTTCAGTTCAGGACTTGTAAAATGTTCACCTGTAGAAGTGGTCAGTGGGACAGCAAGCCAGGCAGCAGAAGGAAGGGCACAAAGGAGAACCACCTCCTTTTTTCAGCAGACTCTTTAAAAATGTCAGGACTAAGACAAACCACATCCATAGAAGTGACCAGGGAGGATGGTGGGAGGGAGAGGAAAGGATTGAGGGAGGGAGGATGGAGGGAAACAGGGATTAGTACTTAATATGCTTGTAAAATTGAAAAATAAATAACTGTTTTGGGTTTAAAAAACCATGTCAAGTCTATAACTATAAATAGTGTTTAGATCTTAGTTTGGAGGTAGGAAAAGCAACAGAAATGGGCA
Organism: Typhlomys cinereus; assembly: GCA_023101885.1. Lineage (NCBI taxonomy): Eukaryota > Metazoa > Chordata > Mammalia > Rodentia > Platacanthomyidae > Typhlomys > Typhlomys cinereus. The sequence goes on along the minus strand of JALPQD010000050.1, from coordinate 2,585,714 downwards.
ATGGGAACAGCTAACTTTTCTAACAAAACTAATCTAACATGAATTCTGGGAAATTTATCTTGTTGCATAATGTCAACTTCCTCCTTTATGCATTCCAGATCTCTTCTCTGGAGTAAGAAATATCTATATATCACTTATAAGAAATCTTAATAAAATTTACTAGGATATAGTAGAAACTGGCAATTACTGGTAGTAATCATGGATAGCTTCTATTTCCTTCATATATACTATGTGGAATTAGTTTGGTTTTATCTCATGTTTTCAGCACTTAAAAGGGATGGGTCAGACTGAAGAGCAGTATTTGCAATAACCAATCAGTGAAGGAAACATATGTTGAGATCTCATACTTCCCTCAATGACACAGTAATGTGCAGACAGTCACTAAGAGAAGGCTGATGTTTATGAGCCATGCCTGATCATACAAATGTCTTCCAGTATGCTTGGACAAATTTTAGTATAAGACCAAATGAATCATTTTACAAATAACATTACCAACAGATTCTACACTTCTTAGTATATAATATTTTCATGTCTTTCTTTTTTTCACACTGTTTTTTAATATATTTTTTTTATTTTGTGCATGTGCATATGCGTGTGTGTGTGTGTGTGTATGTGTATCACAGGACACTGTGTTCCTGTGGAGGACCAAGGACCAAAGTCATCCTGGATTGCTTCTACCTCCTTTTTGCTTCTTTCTGGGATTTCTCAGGCTCTACCCTCCAAGACTAGAAGTGAAGGCCACTGCCACTTCAGCCTGTTGTTTTTACGAGGGACCTGGGATACAGACTTGGGTCCTTTTGCTTGCCAGGCAGAGTCTTCACCCCTGAGTCATCTCTCTAGTCACACCATGTATTTTTTTAAAGGATGGCTTCCTGTAAATTTTCCACTGATGAAAGAATTAAAACTTTCATCATGATTTCTCAACCTGTTTGCTTTTCAAGTTGTTGAGTCCTCAATTTTAATTTAATCTCTGTGATACTGTAACTTACTCTGTGAGGCTAAAACTTAGTTCTCTAAAAGTAACTATGGTTGAAAATTATAAGACTTGGACATGAATTGTGAATATAATTTCATGTTCAAAATAAAAATGTCTTTTACTCATGGTAGTTGAACCTTTAAAATTATTCTGCACAGTGCTAGGAACGTAACTTCAACAAATACTTAAAGCTTAAATAAATCATGTATCTATCATTTCTCTTTTACAAATAAACTCTTAAATTGCTAACCATAAATGATGAATTTGTTTGGGGAACATGTTGTTACATCCCAGTGGTTGACTTGAAAGACAGTGTTTCAAATGACCTCATTTCTTTGGAAACTATGTTTTTTTCTGAAAATGCCTACGTCTTTAAATCATTTTTCATCTTTTTGTACTAAAAGATGGCACTTGAATTTTATGTTTATCATATCAAATTTCTTAATGTTCTACTTTCTGATTTTATTTAAAAGTTGACGACATATAAAGGTCAAATACATGTTTAATGATTTCAGCAACTTGATACACAAGCTCAAACTTGAAAACATGTTTTCTGGAAAACTGAAAAGAGGACATACACTTTCCAATTAAAAAAAAAAAAAAAACAACTAACAATGAGTCAAATAAGCCCAAGGGAACAATGGCAAGTCTCTTAAGGAACATGGGAGTCTTTTAGTATCAAGGCATACCTGGGCAGAGAACTGTACCAGAATTCTCCCCACACATACTGTGATTAATTCCTCAATAGAAAAGAGTTTCAGTATCAAGGCACTGTCAAAGAGATGTAAAAGAAGCCACTTCCTTTTGTTACTTGGTCCTGCAGCCTTATACTCTTTACCTAAGGAAATCACAACTTACCCAGAAGTGCAATTGAGTTAGCTGTGTCTTCGGCATAAGTTATTTCATCCGATACTTTCTTTTTCAAAAATGGCAAGCTTTGATAAGAATGAAGAATGTCAGAGTAATTTTTATTGGATTATTGGATGAATCATCATTTACAAAAGGGGGAAATTTTATTTTCTGAAGAATAAATGAGGATTGTACCCTATTCTTTTTCTGTAGGTCCAGACAACTATTAAAAAAAATACCAATCCAAAAGAAAAAGAAATGGTCTTATAAGGATGAGGATATGGATACACTTCATATCATTGTTAATAAGATACTTAAGAACATTTTGAGGGCAAAATAATCCTATCATAATTTAGGAAGACTTACCTAAAACTTAAAAATTGTTTAAAGACTTTTCCTGAAATTTTTGAAACTAAAGTCAAAAGATTAATGGTTTATTTCTTTTCAAGGTCAATGCCCTTTGCTTACTAACAGGATTAGGAATTATCCACAAAAACAGGGCGCTTTTGAGAAAATAAGGAGTTAAAGCTAACAAATATTAATTATACTAAAACTGGTTTCATAGTTACTATAATGAAAATAATCTGAAAATATTAATTTATAAATTATAACAGAATTGACTTATGAACTGTGGGTCATTAGACTCAATTTAAAAGGAGAGATAAAAGCTTTTCTAAATTAAATGCCAACTATTTGACATTTCATAAATTAAAAAACTGTTCTAGTTGAAGCACAACACACTCATGTATAGGATTTCTAATTAATTTATTTCAAAAGAAATTTAACAAGTGGTTAAGAAAGGCATTGGTAACCATCATATATTGATATAGAATATATGAGTCAATTTGAATTTGAGGTTATATCAAGGAAGAGTGATAAAAGCATTAGAAGGTCTTTGAATCAGAAGATTCTGAAGGAAAGTAGGTTATGCTTCCAAGGTAAAAAGAAAAAGAAACCAGAGGCTTGATTTATTTTCGATGTTTTTTTCACCCAAAAAATATGTTAGAGAACAAAGTGAGAATTAGGTGTAGAGAAGTATCAGGCACAAACAGACATTTAGAATGTAGAAAACTTAGTAATATGAATAACTGTAAAATGAGGGCATGAATATTATGCAGTGAAACATTCAGTCAGGATTTCATGAAGATCACCTCTGGACATGCTCATAGTAGTAAAGCTGTGAACCCAGACATGTAGGACCTGGAAAGTTTGACATTCACAAGGCCACACAGCAATAGTGAATTTCTAATTAGTTTCTTGAAAGAACTAGAGCACTCATTTGATTCTTCTTTGTCATGATCCACATTACAGAGTAAGGCAGGGTGCAGGCATTTCATAAATTATTTTTATTTTTTTGGTAAGATGTCAAATAAATGTAAATGGTTACAAAATTTTTAATTTTATTGACGCTAAATCTAAGAGTTGGAATTTACCACAGATAGATGTAGTCCTACTAATTGTATTACTTGCATATTAAGAGAAACAATGATATTTAAACAATACACTAGTATGAAAGTTTAGAAAGCAAAACTGTAAGCTTTATCTTCACTTTAAGAAGTTTCCTCCACTACAGTTTATTGAACTGAAAGTGATTATTTAACATTTATCTGGATTAGCCACTATGTGGCAGCAAAGAAATATTTTATGTATATATTTATATGTATATAAGCATTATATATATAATTTTTCCAGAACTGGTATTAGAATCTAATATAAATGATTTACATATTAATTTTATAATTAAATGTAGATTATACTTAAAAATATATACCAAAAATAATCCATGATATTCTTCATTCAAAATAGCAAAATCAAATGAAATATAATGTAGATCCTAATATATCTTTGAAAGCATTTTCTCTGCAGGAAAAGGAAAAATGAAACTGAATATTGTCCATTGACTTGTTCAAGGATTCGTGAAACATATAATTGCTTGATTTCATCTAACACTTATCACTCACATGAGAGTAACAACTTAAGAAAGCGTTTCATGCATACTTATAAGTTAATCTCATTGGGCTAGCAACCTTAGACTATAACACAATTTGAAATACCAACTGCAAGAATCAGGCAATCGGGTTTTACTGGTGGTTCTGTAATCATATGCTATATTACAATGCCTGAAATCTTTGTAATACAGAACAAAACATAATATACTTATACCTTAATATTAAAAAACAACTTACCCACACAATTTTAGGATGTCAAATGCCAATTCTAAAAAACGGGGTTGCTTTTCAATTTTTTCTGCACATAGACTCAGAATTTTAAATATTTGTGCCAAATCCCGTAGGGGCTACAATATTTTCAGTTAAGAAATAAATATAATCATTTATTTCTACCCACATATACACATATATACTGACCTTAACATGAATCCTGAATCTTACTTTGCTGTAGTACTTTATAAACACAACTTAGATGCATTTTCTTCTCTTTAACATTTAAGGTGGATGAAATTTTAATTTAAAACTTGTACAAAAGCAAAATGTAGCTATCCCAGGGCTTCAGGGAAACAGAGTTTTTATTTTGTCTGTTTGAGAAAAATTATTAAGATTGCTAAAACTATACTATACTTTCAAGGATCATTTCTACAGTTAATTAACAAACACTCTTAAAGCATTGGTAAGAAAGTTCAGCCAGTAATTACGGTAGGTGTTTGTTCATAAATGAGGTGACCTGAGTTCAATCCTGGAAACTTATGTGGTGGAAGGGAAGGGCCATCCTTTAAACTCTACCCAGGAGCTAATGGCATATATGTTTCTCTCCTCTCTCTCTCTTTCCTTATAAACAAACACTGAAAACACTATTAATATAAAACCAAATTACACTGATTTTACAGATCCATGTAAAACAAGTTAACATAAAGATTTAGATAAAATTATTGGGAGCAAAGGGTTTACTCAGCTCCCGTTCCAGGTTTCAGCCCATCTTGGCAGTAGAGTCATGGCGCAGAAGGTGAGATAAGGACGATGCTGGAGACTTGCTTGTCTGCCTACCAGTTGGCTCACTTTTTTCATTTTTATCTACCTGTCCAGGTAATAGTTCTGCCTATGATTGGTTTGGTCTTCCATTAATCAGTTTGTAATTAAGACAATCAAATGGGCTTGCCCTAAGGCCTGCCTTAAATAGATAATTCCTAAAATAGGAGAAAAAAAAGATAATTCCTCATAGATGTGCCCAGAGGTCTACATCATAGGCATCAAGTTCACACTTGAGACTAACCATCACAATTATATAGTGCATACATTTCTCAGAATAGAAAACTTGTGATGTTTTGGACTGGAACAAACTAATATTAGACAGGCATCTTCTTTAGATCAATTCAGACAGTTGTCAATGAAGAGTTGAGCCTGATCTACTCAATGTACTTTCAAAGATCCACTGTTTGATGTGGAATTATGTGCTATTAATCATGATAAGATGTGTAAGAGGACCCAGGTTGTCCTCAGACACCTTCTGTAGTGAGACTGATCTTGAATTTCTGATCCTCCTGCTGCTACCTCCTGAAGCGGTGGTTACCTGAGTTACCACCTTCAGTTTGAAAGTGGACATTTATAGACATAATATAATGCAGCTGAGAAACTTTTACTGTTCTTTGCCAATTGTATCTACACATAAAATTTTAAAAATCAAACAAAAAGTCACCAGCAAGAAGACGGTTTTGAGGTTTGAGCACTGGTTCCACCTGTTCTGGTCAGAGTAGTATATTCAGTTTGGGTGAAATATTTATACACTTCAGATTATCAAGCACTTGCATGAACATTATGCCATCTGCCTTAGCATACACACAAAGTGAGGTCATATTTATAAAGGAGAAGGTAAAATTACCTTACTAAGGAACATTTGCCCATGGAAATAGGTAGAAACAAGATATTGTTTAGGTCCTCCTAATTATAGTCATGTCTCTCTGAATCTATAGAAACAGACACCAATAATAATAATAATAATAATAATAAATTAGACAGTAATAGCCTATAATGACATCCATGTCCTAACTTTAGGAACCCTTTAACATGTTGCTTTAAATGGAAAGCAGACTTTCAAATGTGATCTACGATCACAAATGGGAAAATTCTACTAAGATTATATGGTGAGACTGAGTTGTAATTACCAGAAACCTTGTATGGAAAAGAGGGAGACAGGAAGAGGAGATACCCAAACAAACAGGTGAGGAGTAGTTTAGGACCAACTTAAGCAGGGCCTTTAGTAGGTAGGAAAGTCAAGGAAATGGGCTCTCCCCTAGAATCTTTAGAACTCATTCCTCATGACACCTTCACTTTAGTCAAGTGATGACTCTAGGATTCTCATCTCCACAACTATCCGATAATAAATCTGAATTGTTTTAGCCACTGAATTTGTAACAATCTGCTACAGCAGCAAAGGAAATGGGTACATTTTCTATTTCAGAATAAATGAAATGAACATACACACATACACATAAAGGATACAAGTCCATTCTGATAGCATTGTATCAATTTCTTGACGTATTTAAATTGCTTTTCTTGTAAATCATCCTAAAACAAATGGTCTATTTTAGTTCTTTTATGATATTAAATCAGTAATTTTTTTTTAAACTTTCTTCAATGTACAAAGTAGATCTATTAAAACTACCAAGTAATTTTATATTACTATAAAATAAGCATTACAAAACGTTTACTGAGATAACAAAGATAAAAATAAAATACCATTTAGGTTTGATTAGGAAATTGGAATTGAAAATTAGACTAGTATAAAAACAGTCAATATTTTCAGAAATTGTCTTAACAACAGTTGAAGTGCGTTGAACGTTTTCTCTATATCATGTATACTACAGGTACTATATATAAATATCACTTTCTTGATCTTAAAGATGATTCTATTTCCATTGTAGTAGTAGTATGTCTCTTTTTCAGAGAAAGAAAAAGAACTGAAATAATTTAAGTAATTTATCCTCAGATACAAATCTAGAAGTTGGTTATGCTACACGTGGCCTTGGGCCTGACTTCACAATTATGTTTTAGCTTCTAGAATATACTGAGTATGCTTTGCAGAGAAAAGGAAACAAGGGAAACCAAAGTCTGTATAGAAATACGTCTTCAAGATTGATGATAAGACAAATCTTTCTAGTGATGTATGCTCTGCCCTTTCCATATAAATGTGTTTGTGAATGGCATGGCATCATTTAGTCATTTTTCATAGTTCTGACAACTGAAAGGAACTCTTTACAATGCTGTTTTCAGTTGTTGTTGTTGTTTTTTAATGTGTCTGTGTGTAAAAGAGGGCACTTGAGTGTGTGTGCCTGTGGAGGCCCAAGGGTGACATCAGGATCATCCTGGGCTGCTCTATCTTCTTATTGCTTTGCTCTGGAATTTCCTACACTCCACCTTTCAGGGCCAGAATTTCAGGTCCTGACATATCTGTTCCAGCATTTTTACATGGGGTTTGGGGATCTTATCTTCCTCTGCTTTTATAGCAAAGGTTTTAAGCCCTGAGACATATCCCCAGTCCCTGTTTTCATTTTTAAGGAGATGTAGATATACTTGTAATGTAAAAAGATCTATTTACAAAAATTAGTCATCAAAAGATGTATTGTTCTTAATCATTCTGACCATTTAATGTATTGTTCTTAATCATTTTAATGTATGTATAAAAGTAATCATTCTTAATCATTTTAGTTCTATTTAAAAAATTAGACAATGAAAATGTTAAAATGACAGCTAAGTTTTAAAATCTCAATATCTTCTACTTTAATTTTCGTTTATTTAATATCTGTTTGTTTATTTGTGTGTGGAGGGGGGTCACACATGCCACAGTGTTCGTATGGTACTTAGAAGCTAGCTTTCAGGAGTAAGTTCTTGGCTTTCCATCTTGTTGGGACAGAGTCTCTTTTGCGTCCTCTGCTACTGGGTAGCGTACTCCAGGTTAGCAGCTCTGTGATCTTTTGATGAATTCTCCTGTTTCTTCTTCCATATCCCAGTAGAGGTGCTGGGATTACAAATACAGACTACTCCAGCTGCCTTTTAAAAATTATTTTTATTTTTTCTAACTTCATACATGAATACACTGAACTTAGGTCATTTTTACCCCTTGTTACCCATACCATACCCCTTCTTTTTTCCCATTTCAAATCTTCCTCTTCTCAATCAGTGTCCTTCCTACTTTCCTTTTTTTTTTCAATATATGGACCACAGAATTTCATTGGGGGTGCCTGTATTAGCCCATATCTATGCACTTTCTAGAGCATGAATGATGATTTCGAGGAAAGTACTCCGCTAAGGCCTCCTCTCCACCCCATCCTGCAGGAGTGAACTTAAGATGGTCAAGCTTGAGTGACTAGTGCTTTTACCTGCCTTCTCCCCAGCCCCAATGGCTAAATGTTTGTGTTACTCTGCATATTAAGTTGCTTTGTTTTGGTGGCTGTACTATAGTCAATCTATTTTCTACTTATTAAGAGTAAGCAATTTAATTTGAAAAAGACTACAGATAATTTTATAGCTAGTGGTAGTTTTTTTCTTTTAGTTTGTTCCTCCATGCATTTATTTGCTATTAAAAATTAAGAGACATAAAATTTCCCTTTATTCTGAATTTCTGAAAAACAAAACCTTCTGCTTATTTGCTCAAAACTATTTGATAATTCTGTTTACAATGCTTCCAATCACTATTTCATCTGACTTCAGGCTCCTAAAGCACATGGGAATTCTGAGATTCAGCAGGTCAAATCAAGTTAAGTGTATGCTGAAGTCATTCATAGACCTTCCAATGGAAAGCATTTCTTATATTTACCAGCCACAATTTCAGAAGAGAACCCCAACACCAGAAAAACACAAGACAAGAAACCTGTCACAGAGCTTGTGAGCACACGCGTAGGTTATTCGGAATCACTGTCCTGCAGCCATATTGCTTTCTTGCCTGCTCCGTGATATCAGCAAGAAGGCTCAGTTAGACTCCCAGGATATTACTTATCATCACACCCTATTTTAGCATTTCAGAAGGATCCCATCCAGAGCGCAAGCAGTAAGTGCAGGCACATTTAAATCGAACACTTCTGCCTTCAGCCTGACTTTTAGCAAAATCAATGTTGTATTGTTTTCTTCTTTGACAAGATTCCCAGACGAGCTTTCTGTATTGTGCCGGCTGTCGTCTCTGATCAGAAAACACCGTGCGGATTCCCTTCTGTCTGGTGTCAGCTCTGATTCCCCTGAAGACATTCCTGGTTTTTCCCTTGGCCTCAGGTTGATCTGCTTGAGATCTTCTAGCTTTAGGATTTAGGGACAAGTTGCGAAAGCTCTTTGCTAACTTTTCTGGCTGTGTGCTGGTTGAATCTTCGGGGGGGTTTCCTCTTGGGGCAACTCTGGAGTCTCCTGGGTCATCGCTGGGGTGGGTATTTCTGATGGTCCCATCTTCACAGCCAGTAACCTCAGAAATTAACTTGGAAGTGGGCAGATGGAACTACTTAGCTCTGAGGGACCCGAAGGCATCAGGTCAGGAGTTAGTGGTAGTTTTGAGGTATTATCAATACTTGGATAATATCAGAAGAGTGTTAATATTAGCATGTGGGCATATACGCATTTATTATCCTTTTTCCAATACTTAAACTTAGTCTTATGTCTGAAATAATTTTATTTTCATTATATTTACATCATTTTCTCACAAATTTATCTTTGTATTATATATAGGATAAGTTTTTACATGTGTTTACATGCTGCGATATAATGTTAGAAAAATTTTATTGATATATACTGTATTACTTCTTTCTTCCTACTACCTCCCTCCTCAAACTTACTTGATAACAAGCAAAAAATGGGACAGGTGACTCTTTTTTGAGTCTTACAGATCTGATTACAGTTACCAAAGTCTTGTCCATCTCATAAAAACAAATCAACTTTCTTATTCTATTCTATCTGGTTAAACATATTCACCCTAAATTTAAGTTCACTGAATATAAAACATAGAGTATGTGACAAGCTTTCAACCAAAGGAGATGAATGAGACTTGTACTTGGGAAAGTACCTGCGACCATTCAGGGAAACAGGACAAGTAAGTGAAGGGGCAGCATAGCTCCCCCTCAAAGGTTACTCACCTTATCATTTTCTTCAAGGAGTATGATGATTCGACTCAGGTCCATGGGCTTGAAAACAGCCTGGAAACACACAACTCTTAGTACTTCATATCATGAGAATCCAGAAATAATAGCAAGTGCACTATTTTTTATGTGCTAATTTCGTTTGGCAACTTAAACATATTTAATTACTTCTCACAATTGAAAAGTTATGCATTTTCATCTCTAATTTTTGAAAAAAATATTTCATTTACTTATTTGAGTGGGGGAAAAAGACAGAAAGAAAGAGGGGATGGGAGAAGTATGCCATGGTATGCAACCTATGGTGCATAGGTGGAGGTTAGAGGACAACTTTCAGAAGTCAGTCCTTTCTTTCCAGTATGTGGACTCGGGAGATGGAGCTCAGGTCACAAGCTTGCATGGAAGAGGCCTTTACCCAGATTGCCGGCTTCATCAAGACCCTTCTCTCAGAAAAAAATTTCAGGGGGACCTTGTGGCACACTGGCAGTGTTATTTATTAAAATTGTTTAAAAATAATAACAAAAATAACTTGCTAAGAACTACAGTTGTTAAATACTACTGTTAAATTATTAAATTGACCATTAATTAGTTTGCTAAATAGAGTTTTGCTTTTGGAGAGTCAGGATTTTGACAATGTCATCTGCCACTACCTCAGTTTTCTTTTTCCTTTTTCCTTCCCATATTCTCAGATTTCGCATACAGAATGCAGAGATGCAGGTCATGATTCTGTGTTTTTACTGAGAAAAATGTCAGTATTTGCTTTACGACTGAGACAAAGCATTGAGAAGAAAAGTCGACGCAGGAGATTACTGCTGTGTGTGTTATCAGAAAATTTCTCCCCCAATGAATAGAACAGGCACAATTTTTTTTTTCGAAGAAATAGGGAGAAGCAAAAATTCTTTCTGGGTTTATCCTACCCATATAACCTTTTGAAAGTTTATCCTACCCACAAACCTTTTGAAAGTATTCATTAGCAGACTCTCAGTTTCATGAGTGTGCTAGGTATGAGGAACACAGTGCCATGACCTCTGGTAGCTATTTGTAGGCAAAGATCTTAGGAAGCCACCAAATAATCTGAGAGTCTGAGTATATCAATGAACATTGGTCAGACTGGCATATGACAAAAGAATTCAGACCCAATCTGAGAACTCTGCAGCAGCCCACGAAGGCAAGTAACAACCTCTGTAGAAATTGACTCAGGAAAATAAAGATTTGATCAATGACTGTCAACTTCCCCATTTTTGACATGTCATAATTCCAGTTCAGTACCAATCAGAGAATGTCACACATACAATTCAATTATGCTTCCCAATTCAATGGGCCTACTTTCTACTTCTCCATGACAAATATCTCCTAACAATATGAAGGTTCTGTGCCTTCTTTTGAGTCTGTCAAAAGCTAGTGATCTTGCATGACTCCACAACAATTTTTGATAGTGGCTATTCTGATTTGGATAGTATTCACTTATTCTAAAAGACTGAGTCAAAAGAATTTAATTATAGAAAGATTGTTGTGTCTGTTTTATGGTGATTGTATTACAGAGGACTACATTGGAAGTAGGAAACTAGGCTGTAACTTCAGCAAGTAGCATAGACTACAGTGAATGGAATTAAAGGATCAAGTAGGCTGGCTCTGCTGGATCTAATATGTGACTGGATGCAGTGGGAGAAAGAAGAAAGACGAGCATGACTCTGGCACCTGATGTGAATGGTCTCACCTTCAGTGAGACAGATAATGCTGGGAAGCGGTTTGTGTTGGGGCTGATGGTGAGCTTTCTAACAGGGTTACTTCAGTGCTGTGTTGTTAACAAGAAGACCCCATCTCCCACTCTGAGTGATGACACTGTGTTATAGCCACAGGATGGCTTGAGCATTCAGACATTTCTGTTGATTCAGTTGATTTCTGAATCAAGGGATGGAAGTGGTAATTGAAGAGCTGGGATATATAAGATCCACTAACCACAATCACAGTCACACATCATTCTATTTATATTTATTTGACAGATGTTTATTGAGTGTGTGTACTGTGGCACCCTGAATGAGGCAGAGGTCTAAATGATTATTTTAACTATTCCTAGGAACTAGAGACTTCACCTTGAGTAAAGGACTGAGTGGTTGTAGCTAATTTCTCATGTATTTAAAGCCACTTATTTGCGGATTAAAAAAAAAAAAACCAACCCACAAACAACTAAGAAGGATGAGAGATGACTGAATTTCTCCTAATTTTTAAAGAGTATTCTCATTTCATTTATTTAGGTAGAAGATATTTTCTCTTCCATAGTAGTTTTTAAAGAATAGAACACTCCCAGAAGCAGAAGCAGGAACACGAATTAATGCAAATTCTTTTTTTCCTGGAAGAGGATCCCGAGCCTCAGAAGAGGGATAGTAACAAAAGCAAAAGAAAAAAGAATAAGAACAGAGCCACACACATACAAAACGGGTACAGATACATTATTTCCTATGTTGTGGGCAATTTTACATTGTTTCGTTAAAAGCATTTCTTTTAAAACTATTTTGCCTACCTCATATATTCCTTGTTCAAATAAAAGAAAGAGAGCCAAACACACTTACTTCTTAGTTTTGCCCTGTGTCTGTGGACAGCAGTAGTTGCTGAGTTTCCTTGTAGCCCTGGGAGAGGATAGCTGTAGTTTCTTAAGGATCTCCCCACTCAAAAAGAAATTCTTCCACAAAACTGATTAGATAAATTCCCTTGACGTTACTCATGTTAAAAAAAACCAAAACAACAAACAAACAAAAACACCTGTTGCTCTTCAGACTACTGCGTAAATGTGTGTCTGTCCTAAGAGAACTCAACCCTATTCCCACAGAGGAGGTCCCCAGTGGACAGGAGTCTCAAGGAACTCTCCGGGGCTCCAGAATGTGAACGCAGGAGACAGGGTTCCTGACGCAGCTGGAGATTTGTGAAGCCTCAATAGGAATTCCCACAGTGGCACCACACCATTAGCATGAGGGCAGGGTAGAATCCTTTAGAAAAAAATGCAGGTCCAAGACAGGGGTCTCCACGTAAAATTCCTCAAACTCTTGAAAGAATTAGTTTTGCATTCACAACAAAAGCAAAACCTCAAGCCAAATAGAAGCACAATACAGAAAATCAATTCTCCTTTCTATACATGCCTATCATACACGACACAACCACGTTCTAATTTCAACAGAAACTTTCTCCCGCTGACTCCAAGCTTTAGTAGCAGGAAATAGACACTCCAGAAAACACATATCTGTACTGAAAACATCACATTATAACAGAGATCTATAGATAAAAATCACAGCACAAACAGTGATCGATCGTGCTATCAAATCTAATTGTTTGAAATAGGCTTCGCCTGGTGGCCGCAGAGCAGCAAAGCCTGGACCACTGAGTTCCACGAGCCTCCGGGAGGCCCACGCGGCACGGTCCCCAGCGGGCGGCTGACGACAGCCGGCCCCTCGCAAACAGCGCGCTCCCCGAGGACCCTCACTCCCGACTGTGCTCCGGAGCCTCGGTCCAGGCCCCAGGCCTCGCCCCTTCGCGGTGCCAACCTGCATCTCCTCGTCCTCGGTCACCACCCCGATCACCGGAATCTGGCGCGGACTGCTGGACTTGTTCTTGCCGCCGGGCTCGGGGGCGTCGGCCGGAGCCGCGGCTTCGGCGCTGAACATGGCTGCGGCGGGGCGTTAGGGGCTGCGGCGGGGGATCCTGCGGTTCCACCGTATGCCGCGACCTCGGGGTCGGGACAGCCGCGGCACGAAACACCCAGCACGGCCGAGCTCCGCTAGGATCCCGAAAGACCCCGAGGGTCTTGGCGTGGCCCGGGTCTTCGGCGCGCAGCGGGCATCTCGCTGTTGTCTACCCCTAGCACCTGGGAGCTGAAGTAGGCGTCCGGTTGCTAATGCCTGCTGGAGCGTTACTAGGGGCGGAGCCAGACACTACGGATAGTCGGAGAGGCAAACTTCCTCAAAGCCCAAGCACTACCTCCAACGTTGGGGACGGAGGGTCTGCGGGAGACCGGCGATGGAGACGGCGACCCCTCACCCGTCCGGTGGGTTTCCGTGTTGCTCGTGTTGGAGACGGCGTGTGTGGGCGGAGGGGTGAGGAACGAAGAAGGGGTGTGCTTTGGGTTTGTGTTGGGACACGGTGTTGCAAAGCTGGTAGTTCCCCTCCTGCAGAGGTGGGATCTACCTCGCCTAGATTCTCAGTTTTTCCCCTGCTGTACTGTAGCGGCCCAGCTGGACAGTTGAGCAAATAAGGCTTCGTACACAGTGTTATTTTAAAGATTTTTTGAGTCCGGCCAGCACTCTTCCGAGGTAGAGGTCTCTCTCCCCTACAGTGCTGTGTGAGGCCCAGCCTTGGCTGTTTTGAGTCAAACTTTGACTCTCAGCCACTTAACCCTTTGAAGTGCCTCTTCTCACCAGTAAAATAGAATCACTCAGGGTATCGAATGAAATAATAGCGGTCAGCGTTGCTTGGCACATAATCAAGATATCCTTATGTTTTTCACTGTTGTCTTGAATAATAATGCAAGAATCAATAAAAATTCATGAGTGGAAACTTGTCATGGTGCGTATTAATATAATTTAATAACTCAAAGCACAAATGTAATAATTCAAAGCTTTGAAACGCAAAAATCTTTTCATGCTTTTAACTTAAAAAAAGACTTAGAGGTGTTTTTATGTCCTCTCTAGACACACTCAATGAAAGTAATTATTAAATTCATTTCTCTGAGGTCTCTCCCCTTTTGTACAATAAACAAGTTGACAAATGATTTCTATCTTTTCTTCCAGTCAAACACAGAATGACATTTCTGGTTCTAATGTAGAAGAAGAAAAAGCTAGGTTGGACTTGGCAGCATGTAGGATCAACTGTGGATTCTAACAAGTTTAGAGCACTTTTAGACTGCTTTTTCCACGACACCCTTCTGCTTTTCTGAGGCTGTGTCATGGAAAACTGCTGTGAAGGAACCAACATTCTTGGAAATCTATGATGGCTTTTCTATATTCACCCTGTTCTACTAGAGTCTGTTGACTTCTGATCCTATTTCTTGAAGCGCACTTGCACAGACTTCCACATTTTCTTGTCTGCATGGCCACTCGTGTCTTTAAAGCCATTTACTCTCAGTGAGTATAAGGATGTTCTCAGGAACAACAGCATTTCAAACATTTTATTCATAAAGTTAATTGCTGGTGTTTAATTGGAATAAAATAGACCAATTCAAAGCAGACTAGAGTTAGTTTGATAAGCACACAGAAACTTGTGAGAAGGGCACTTAAATCCAACATGGTGGAGAGTGGAGAGCTGACAGTTGAGTTACTTGCTTATCCTTTCTGATTTTTCTGACATTTCAGGATAGGAAAATAAATGAAGTGGAGTGATTGCAAAGGAAAAATTTCCACTGGAAGCACAGCTTGCTTAGGGAACTGTCAACTGACTATTGGGTTTCAAAACAGGCTGAGACTGTCCTTAAATTCAAGTGATCCTCTCACTGAACCCCTGGCAGAAGATACTTTCTTGACTAATTTATGTTACCCAACTGTATACAAATCTATTTGTTCATCCTGTCCTAGATCCTGAGTGTTGGTTTCTAGTACTTGAAATTCTCCTTTTTCTAGCACTTAAAAAAAAGCAGACATTTACTTTTAAGTAAAAACACAGAAATTCTTTAAAGGTGGATTCTCCTATTTTTCAGATCAATAGTCCAGTTTCTTCCCTCTGATACGTATTTTATTGACTGACACGTTGATAAAATGGATGAAAGTACCCAAACACCACAGCCAGTCACCTTGAAAGTATTGCTTGCAGCTTTGTAAAGGCACCAAGCTTCCTCCTGCACCTCCTCAGTGTCAGTGGAAGGCTGGTTTCAGACGCCTCTCCATACCCATCTGCAGACAATCAGGTCCCTTGGATCTGGTGGTACAGTGGGTGTCTTGACAACTCATATTCCCCTCCCCCGTTTACTAATTTAAATATTCTCTGAATAACTTCTAGTCTCTAACACAATTCAAATTCAAGGTAAACACTTGTTATTGGCATTATTTTAGGACATGACATATGCACAGACTTATTCTTTTTCTGAATCTTATTGCTCTGTGATTGGTTAAATGAACTCTCAAGGAACCTATGGATGGAGAACTATGAACCACCATCTTTATATGCTAACCTCTTATGAAACTGGTTCACCTGTTGCCTGGCAGGAAATCTCTAGATTTTCTGTTGTGTTAGGTGCCACCTTGTGTGACATTCTTTGTGACTCACTCCATACTTAGCAGTGTTGATTGATTTAGCAGCCCAACCATTTCATGCCACTGAGATTCTTAAAATCAAGAAAAGCTTCCTTCTGAAATTTGTACCTACCCCCATAACAAAGTTTCTAAGACACTGTCTTCTAAGGCCAGTCTGGGTGATGCCCAAGAGTTTCTATGTCTATTTTGGGTTTACTTACTTTTTTGAGCTAGAGTTTCACTATGTTGTCTAGGTTGGCCTTGCACTTGTGATACTCCTGTCTCAGTCTGTGGAGTGTTACCACATGGGGCCAGGGTTTGCATTCATAGGTGAGTTTCCAGGTGATGACAATATTGCTGGTCTGGAGAAAATACTTGTAAGACCTCCTTGTTAAGAACATACTAGCTTCTCGATAGACATTTATCTGTGACTTCAGAGATCATAAATTACATTTTTACTCTTTGAGATCAAATGAAAGTGTTTGTTAAGCTACTCAGAGCACACATCGTGAGCCCTTGCTACTTGAAACGGATCCCTAGCAGCAGTATGTAACTGCAGAAGTGCTATCTAGAGGCTTGTTAGGAACATAGAATTTTAGCAAGTCCCCCAGATACTACTCTATATATCAGAATAGAGAAGTATGTATGTGTGTTTGTATGTGTGTGTGTGTGTGTGTGTGTGTGTGTGTGTGTGTGTGTTTTCATCACTATTCTGGACTGTTCCATTTGTTAATTTTCTATATCCTTTGTTATCTTAGTGGCGATCTTTATTTCATTTTCTTCTGAGTTAAATGCACCAAACTTAAGCTATTTAAGAGCTTTAACTATTTATATTAAGTACTCAGATTTGCTTTTAATCATTATTCATTGATCTTTTTTACATATAGTATCTATATTACCGTAATTATATTTTTATATTTATTTGAAAGAGTGGAGAGAAAGGAAGGAAAAGAGAGGGAGAAATATATATATATATAGATAGATAGATATATAGAGAGAAAGAGAGAGAGAGATAGAGAGACAGAGAGAGAAAGAGAGAGAAAGTCAGGTGGAGGTCAGACGATAACTTGTAGAAATTAGTTCTCTCCTCCACCATGTGAGGTTTTGGAGATCGGACTCAAGCTGCCAGGTTTTCAAGCAGGTTCCTTATCCATTGAACTATCTCTCTGACTCTTGTTGATTCTTTCGATAGTATCAAAACATAGATAGATGGAAGAATTAGTCACTATTGAGAAGTCCAATTATTTCAACAAAAAATAAATTAATAGTGGAAAAACTGGAGAAATGAGTTAGACCTAGAAAATAAAAGTGCTTCAATATGATACCATTTTTGTAGAATTTTGCATCATCAAAGTATAAGCTGAAGTGCTTAGAAATACCTATGCAAAAATGCAGAGACTATTACATACAATTTTTACTTTTAAAAGTAACAAATAAATGCTTTTATGACAAATATGGTGTTAATGTGGTCTTCTGGTTGTTTTGTTTGCATTCTGATTGATTAGCACTTTAATCAGTTTTAATCATATTATCTTTAAGAAGATTTTTTGTTAATAATTTTAGATAACTCATAAATTTGGTATTCTCCAAGCTAATGCAAACAAAAATATCAATTGGATTGCTTTTGCATAATTCTAAAAAGAAATAAAATTATTCAGTAAGATTAAAAAATCTACTTGTATGCATTTCAAAAGAAGTTAAAACATTAATGCTTTTTATTGAAAGCTTATAAGGCAGAGCTATGAGAATGATATAAAAACAGGGCATGTAACTTGTTAGCCGATATTTTATGGATTACAGATTTTAGCAAATTTTAGCAAAAATGAATTACACAATTACAAAGAAAATATTTTTCCAAGTTGGTACAAAAATAGCTAATGAAAGAGGACAAGAAAATGATTGTAACTGATTAACAATGGAAAATCAATTTTAAGGTAAATTGCATATTATCCTTTAAAAGCTTTTAAGAGTGAGAATTATTGCAGTCTATCTTAGTCAACAGTGTTGAAAGGCATCATACTAAAGAACTGAACGCCAGGAAGGATTAGTTTCAAAATCACAGCACACAGAAACCCAAATTTGTAATGGCTTAAGTGAAGGAAGAAGAAGGGGATTTAGAGGAGTTCAGTTTTCCTAGTATTGTCTAGTACCCCTTCCTTTAGAGGGAGGCTTTGGCCCCCCTGGGAGGGAGTTAGTATCCATTGCACCTGTTTATCCACAATCTCAGCAGCAAGCAAGCTCAGGAGCCAGATGAAGGGCTGAAGGTTCTAACTAACAGTCACTCAGGCTTACAGGGCTTTCTCTGTTAGTCATGTGGACACCCAGCTGCTATGGCAGCTGTGGACTGAGTATCCACAGCTGGGGAGCAGGGTAAGTGGACACTGGGGAACACCTCCTACTTGATGCTAGAGATCTGCAAAGCTACTAAAAAACCTTCGGAGAAAGTCTCTAAGAGATCTTTAAGGTTGGCAATTTGGAAAGAATATTTAGAAGTATCTGCTTTTGTGAGTCAGTTTAGCCAACTCAGCCCCTGTAGTGCTGCTTTATTTTGGATGAGAGCAAGATGGAAATTCACTGATCTGTAAAGTTAAAAAAAAGAAATTCTGAATATATGTGTTAGGCTAAATATAAACACTTTTCATATGAAATGGATGAAAATGGATGAAAATTAAATACCTTATAGTCTTGTCACACTGAAAATATTGGCAAACCTGTTTATTCTAGTAAACTCAGTCTTTAAAGAACAATATTGTGCCTCCACTAAAATTATTACATTTCACTTAGAATCAATTGCATATACTGAATATATGCTAGAACTGTATGTACAGTTGAGAGCTGGACATCTTTCTTGACAATGCATCAACTGACATAACCTTCGTTTTGGCTGAGTTGTATTATATTGTGCGTTACGTTAAGTGACATCATAAGCTTAGGAATAATGGCAATTACAATATTTTAATCGTTTACTTATTTCGAAACCGATTTTAAAGACTGATGTAATAAAATGAGTTGTGTTTATAACATTCCTAAAGAAATAGGACTATGATACTCTACTTAAAATCACATAATTTAAAATTCACAAATAAACTCTTTGAGGAGAAACACAATAGAATTATTATGAAGCAGTTTAATGGTAAAAGCAATTTAAATTAGATTCCTACAAAACTACATGAGGACTAAATAGTGGAAAATTTTAATGATTTAATTTTTATTTTTTGAAGCACTTTACATGGATAATTTCATCACTAGATTGTAATGTAAGCATGAATGTGATTTATTATTGTAAAATTAATTCTGAAAAAAATTCAAAATTATGCTAATTTTCAGGAAATTAATCATGTATCTTCAACACAGTACTTCAAATGAGTTCATTTGCTACCCTATATGTTACACAAAATATTAGCTCTGATAAATATAATTTATTAATACTTCTAAGTATTTTAAAATTTAAATAAAAATCTCATGTAAATAGTCTGGGCTAAATTTCTTTGCATGTTTTCAAAATAAATGTTTATATGAATATATATTTACATGTGATTTAAAATATTCCTAGTAAAGGGGACATATGAAGTCTGTATATAAAGGCTAAATAGAATGATACATCTTCTATTTTTTTCTCACATGAAAAATTATTTGATTTTCTTTGCATAGAATTAAGCCAGAGTATGTTTTCTACATTCTTATAATTTTCTCAGGCATACTTCTCAAGACATAGATCAGGAATAAATCTTTATTCTGCTAATAGAAAGTGCTCACCACCACCTTCTCACATCTGACTGCTTCTGAAATCAGGAAAAAATTTCAAAAATTGATGATGAAAACTGATCACAGAAGTAGAAAAAGAAAGCAATCAAAAGTTAATATATTTCACTTTTTAGAGAGGCTTTTAAACATTCCAAAGTATAATGACTATATTACCTTTCTTCTGAGACTAAAATTGTTCCATCTTTGTAGCACTGCAAAGGAAATAGTGCCATTTGAAATTATATTTGCAACTTTTGTACATTTCATGAGTTTTGTTAATATTTTCAAAGGCCCCACTTATGTAAGGTAGTAGTAATTTTATCTATACTATTGGGCATGTAATTTATGCATATAACATTATATTTGAATAGTTATCTAACTTTTAGAACTAGTTAATTGAATCTTTATATTACATAGTTAAACTATGGTTTTAGAGTGAAATTTCTGGAATAAGAAAGTATTGAAAATATGCAGCTATTTTTTCTAGCTTGTGATAGCATCTTTAGGTATTTTCTGTTAAAAGTTACTCCATACTGAATTCCTATTAAGATAAAACAAGTGATTATGAAGAGGGGAGATGTAATCAAATATAAAGAAAATCGAGAGTGCAATTAAAATGTTATGATACTACAAATCACCAAGAATAAAACAGATAGTCATAGGTAGTTTACCAGACCAACACTGCAGTAGTAGGAAAGAGATATTGGTGTAAAGGAAAGGTAACACAAAGTTAACATCTTTCTAATTTTGGCAGCTGGATTCAAGTCAGTCGGTAACTTTAGAAATGATGCAATTTTAGGAAGAAGAATGCACATAATTATATCTTGTCTGCAACTTTCTATTTTAACAGCAAAGGAGCAAATAGGGAAAAAGTAGGGCATCATAAGGTTTGAACAAGATACAATTCACATGTGAAATCTCAGCACTGAGAGACTTTATGAATAATCTATGATTATGTGTCTCTGGAGTAGATCTGTAATTAACCATTCATCCTGATATCCCTTATGCTTATAAATTGCTACCTAATGAACAGTTGTAACAACAGGAGACTCTCAGAAGAGAAAAGGGATGACCACTTTTGCAGTTTTTTAGGGAGATTGTAGCATCTCAACAATTTGTTGACATTGCTGAGTCTCTTTCTGCTTTGGTCCTGTACTGCACAAGGGAGAATTGAACTACCATGGGTCTTATGTTCCAGGCAACTGAGAACTTCCCCTCAAGCAATAATAAATTGATGTTTGAGAAGTTTTTAGATATCGTTTGATGCACCCAGCATCTTCTGAAGATTTTAGTATTTTTATACAATAGAGGAAATGTCTCGATTGGCATCATAAACATTGGGTATGGAGCCAGAGCAGGCACTGAGTAGCCTAGTAGCCACATTTGCTGGGCGTGTGACTGCCTGGGTACCAGGGCTCCCTCCTCACTTATTGTATGACCTTGGTCAAAGGATTTAACTTCTTTCTTCATTTTCACCATATGTAAAATAAGGGTAATAACCTATTTCACAGGTCATTTTAAGCATTAAATGTATAATACAAATTCTTAGAATCAATGTTATACTCCCCCAGTTATCAACAGTAAAATCCCAAACCATTTGTTGACTGACAAGATTCAACGGAAAAGATCACCTGACATACAGCTGCTTGTGTGTAAACCTGACAATCTAATTAAGAGCAATTCTACAATTCCCAGGATGATATTATATTCCAGATGCCAGTTTCACAGGTCAAATATTACCAAATCCTTTCCTCGGACCGACATATTAATGTGAAAGTGCAGCTTCTCTGTAAAATGATAAAGACTAAAACCTCTCATGATTTGTGCATTAGCAGTATATGTTTTGTGTTTCCAGTGCATTCCAAATACAGCTTCAGGTTTGTCTGGTTAATTTGTGTGTGTGTTCACATAATCACATTGCTTCATATAATTACTTTCATTTCTTAAATCCCATCTTCTGAAAGAAGTACAGGTTAGCTCTTGTCCATTTATACCTAGATACTCATGTGATAGGCCCCTTCCTAATGATATATACTTATGCACTCCTGTTTCTGAAATTGGATAATAACCGAAACCTTCAGGAAAAAAGTAAATCTATTAGATAATGCTAAAACCTTCAAATTATGCTGGTTTGTGAAGTGTTTGGAACCTTGTGTTGTATCTAGCTAACTGCAAATATTTTGGTTTGATGATACAATGTAGTTAACAATGCTGCTACAGTTGTGTAAACCAAAATGAAAGATATTTGAATTGTAACAATATGTGAACTACAAAAATTCATGTTGCCAAAATGTGGTTTATGAAAATTAGCCTGAAGAAAATCCTATCATTAATTCAGCTAAACTCTCATTTAATAAGTGTCAAACTACAGAAATTTGCCAGCATTCATACAGCTGAACATAGAGGAAGTAATAAAAACATTGGCACGAACAGAACTTGTGTGGCATTAGAGAGCACCTTGTCCTCACATTACTGTAATCCTCTCTGGAGAAAGATGAGGAATTGTTCCACCAATGCCTTCTTCTAGAAATTGGCTCTTTTCCCAGCCCTTTTTAATTCTTTTTAGCTTTTGGCTTATGCATGGAAGGAGTAAAATAATCTTACCCAGGATTACAATTGAGGGCAAAACAAGAGCCAGAACAAAGTTCGGTGGTGTATAAAACCTGTAGTATTCTTCTTCAAAAGCTCGCTTCCATCCGTAAATTAGCACATGGAAAGTACTGATCAGCAGAGCAACATAGCCAAGTGTAGACTTGGAGTAAGGCAGGAAGAAAAAGAAGCAAAGCAAGAAGAAACAAATTATTCAATCTCATGAATTAACCTGTGCAGATGTGCTATATATAATTAGATCTGAAATGACTGAGTTAACTCCATCTTCTACATAATTAAGCAACTTAAGCAGTTTCATGAATTTCATAGATAAATACATAGTTACTTATGTATATGTGCACCAATTTTACAGAAACTAGGCCATATCACATACACTTACTAGTCTTGTATTAAGAACATTTTCATGCCATTAAAATAAAAACATTGCTAATATTATGAATAATTTATTGAATAGATTTGCATACTCTATTTAATCATCCATTTTTCGTTAATTAGTCCAATCTCAACTATCTTCAGCTATAAACAATGTACTTTAGGCCTTTTTATATTTTGGTTTGTCTCCTTAGGAGGGGTTGCTACTAGTATTATTGACTATTTTTTCCTTAAGGGTGTTGATATATTCTGCTAAGCTCTTCTTTATAAAGGTCATCCAGCCAGACATGATGGCACATTGCATAATCCCAGAACTTGGACTAAGGGTGGAAGATTGTAAATTCAAAACCAGTCTAGTCTATATAGTGAGTTTCAGGACAATCTGGGCTACATAGTAAGACACTAGTCTCAAACAACAACAACAACAACATGGTAGAGTTACTTACTTGCTACCAGTTATATATGTGTGTATACAGCTACATACACATAATTACACATAATTACATATAAGCAATATTAAATACTGAGGAGCATTCTCATGAATATATGTGTATATAAAATATATGTATGTATCTATTATATATGTGTATGTATATATTATATATGTATGCATATATTATATATCATTACACAAATAAAAGAATATTAATATGTAACACAAGTAATATGTAAGTAGAAATTCAAAGATGTATCTTTATTAATCATATTAAATAATATTACAAAGAGTACTTCTGTTAGTCATTTTACAGGTTAAATTTAAAAGGTTAGCTTTTCCAGTTCCATAAATTATTATGTTTAAGATTGCTTACTTTGAGAAATGCTAATGTTACATAAAGGTGGTATTACATGAATACAATGATGTAATGTCTAACTTCACTAGGAAAATATCAGTTTTCCAGCAAGCAAAATGTTTGCAACTGCTTATCTAAATGTACAATGATAGTATATATCTGAAGGCTTTCCATTTCTTTTCAGGTGTAATCTGAAGAGAGTATTTCCACTCTCTTCAAAAGGGTAAAATTTATTTAGGCAAGGGTTATATCTTCAATTTAATTAGGATTTTTATGACTTAATATAAACTCAAGCAAATAAGCAAGTGAAAAAATAAATCTTAGTGTGCTACTAAATGACACTAACAGACACTCTATTTTAACCCTTTGGCAGATTTTGTAATCATATAGCTGAAGTCTAAGTTTGGGCCATTCATAACTTTAGACTATACAGACTTACTCTGTAGATATTAGTGGAAAAAGTAAACATTTAACTTTCAAAAGAATACAATAATAGTCTTACACATTAGTATATGATTGATATATTACAATATACATTAACAAGATTCACAAATGTAGTTGCTTGTCATATGTAATCCATTAACTTAAGTTACTCATTTGACAGTGCTTGTGATTGTGTGTGGACAAGTGCATTTAATTGGTTAATAATAAGCTGACTTTCAGCACTGAAGTTGATTTAAACTTCCCACTTTTTTAAAAAGAAAATCTTTATCCTAAACATAAGAGTACTATCAAAGCTTTCCAATATAATGGCCTGAATGATTCTGATCTGGGCTCCGGCAATACATTACCTGGCCTAGATGTGTGAACATGACTCCAATGATACTCTTTTTATAGCTTGAGATTCTGCTAGCCTTAAAAGGGAAATTCTGTTCTATGTAATCCTTATCAACAAAACCTACATACCTGAATAAAACTGAATTCCCTCCAATTCAAAGCATTGCTCACTGAAGGGATGGAAGTGACTGCCAGGAGAGACAGTAAGCCAAGACTCATGATGCCAAAGGAGATGTACATTTCAATCCGCCAAACCTCTTCTTCATTCCAGGAGTTTTCAATATTTGCATGAACCTGTCAAGAAAACAAATGTAAATTTTCTTTACTCAGTAGAATATTGACTGATTCAATAGGTAGTTTACTTTTGGCACAAAAGGGACCAGGTCAAATATGAACAATTAAGTGATATTAATTCAATTTAACAAATAATCATGGAGAACCTATTAGTTTAGCATTTTCCAGATGTAGGGGAAAAGGAAAGCAATGCTAAAATCAGGAGTAAGATTTTTTTCCTTTACAAGTGTGAGAGAAGAGAGGGGCAAACCTATACTATCACCTACACATTGACTCTTGAGTCTAAGGCCAGAAAAATGCCAACAGAGTGAGAGAAAAGTATTATTAGCTGTTGGATTTATCACTATGGTACTGTCACAAGTCAGTATAAACTTGATGAAAATTTTTGGTGCATTCAAAGTTCAACTTAGAATCTAGGTGGGAAATGTCTAAGTTCTTTAGTTTCTCATCCAGTATGATTTAATCTTTTTTCTTACCTAGAATCTGGGATTTCTAAAGAATGAAACTCTGTAAAACTGAAATAGATATTTGTCCATTGAATTGCCTTGTATGCAGTATTTTCCTCTGACCTTATATTG
This sequence comes from Typhlomys cinereus, assembly GCA_023101885.1. NCBI lineage: Eukaryota > Metazoa > Chordata > Mammalia > Rodentia > Platacanthomyidae > Typhlomys > Typhlomys cinereus. The sequence continues at coordinate 2,560,449 of JALPQD010000050.1, read as the reverse complement.
ACAATACATACTGATTAGGTTTAACTATGAGTTTATGATAATTTTTATAGCAACTACTTCTATAATTGTCTTTTTACCCACCAACACTATGATTGAAGCATACATCAAGAGTTGAACTTTTTCAACTGAGATTTTGGTTTAAATATCTATAGATGAATGAGAGAACAATTTTAACACACTCTTGCTTTAGTCCAGTTTCAGGTAAAAAATAAGATAAAAAGCCATTATTTAGCCATTATTTCCCAGAAACAATTATACTATCATACTAAAAGTACACAAGAAGCTCCTATAGAAACATGTTTTATGTATCTTCCTGTCTGATGTCTATACAAAAACCCAGAACAGTAGCTTAAGTTGGTATGAGACCATACCTGGGCCTGCTTTCCCTCCCAATTCACTTACTCATACCTTAGATATGCTTTGTGAATAAGGCACAGATGTAGACATTGGTGTGATCTATGAACAATACAAATAGAGATCTCTTTCATGCTCTTACGGTCTGACTAGAGAAGACAGACAACAGTAACAGTTAAACAAGGAAAAGAAAGTATGCGGAAGAGTGGTATGTGCACAGCAGGTAAGAAAATCAGATGGCACTTGGGTTGGATTGGAGGCAGGGGCAGAATTTGAAATAGAATTTGGCATGAGTCTCAGGCAGGTAAACAGAGCTGAGCAAATGTATGGAAGGAACTGAGGGAGGGGAGTAAGCAGAAATTAAAGTGGTATTCAGAAGAAGTAGTATTTCCAAAGAGTGAATGACTTAAAATGACTTAAAAACACTAGGGTTTTGTTTTTCAAAATTATTATAAGTTCATTGTTGAAACAAGATGAATTGATACCACATGTCTGGACTATAGAACCTTGGTTTACAGAATGCAAATGTTTTGCATACTGCTCTTAGTCTGAGTCCTTGGTGTTTTAACTGAGATAGGTTTTGTCAACAATTTCCAGGGAACTTCTTAGTTTACATTTCTAGAATAGGAATTCCTGAGATTAAGCTTCAGTCTGTTTTATTATTATGCTGGGTTTTTCTTGGAAAGATAGGGCTAGAAAAGCATCAAGGAATTCAAGTCTTTGCTTTGGTAACAAGAGCCTTGTTTCTTTTTCATTGTATCAGAACTGAAGCTGTGTAGACACTAGGTTAACAGAGAGATAGTCTAGAGATAGTCTACTTTTTTATTCTGTATTTCCTAGTTGGGTTTATATTTTCCCTCATCCTTCTTTCTTTTTTTCTTTTGTGTGTGTGTGTGTGTGTGTGTGCACACGCACGTGTGTGTACCTGTGGAGGCCCAAGGAGACATCAGGAATCATCCTGGATTACTCTACCCTACCTCCTTTATGCCTTGCTCTAGGATTTACCAGTATCCATCTACTACCTGGGTCAGAATTACAGGCTGCCACCATATTCAACTGGTATTTTTACGTGAGAACTGGGGATCCAACCTCAGGTCCTTGTGCTTGTAAGGCAAAGACTTTAATCCCTGAGCCATATCCCCAGTCCCATTTTCACTAATTCTAAATTTATTGTTTATATTTATTGAGAGTTGCCTTATCATTTTATGGGTCATGGCCAATTACAGAACATTAAAATACTTTTAACCATATTTTTTTGTGAGTGTATATATATATATATATGTGTGTGTGTGTGTGTGTTTATCAGAGGACACCGTGTGTGCCTGTGGCGGCCCAAGACTGACTTTGGGCTTCTGGATTCTGACTCCTTTTGGTCCTGTTCTGGGGTGTCCCAGGCTCTGCCTTCCAGGGTCAGAAGTACAGGCCACTGCCATTTCTACCTGGTTTTATATGGGATCTTGGATCTGAACTCGGGTCCTTTGCTTAAGAGCTACTGAGTCAGCTCTTCAGCCATATTACTGTTTAATGGCAAAAATAGTCTTTGCAACCTTAATGTGGGTTGGGAGCCCCAAGAAACACTTATTTTGCAAAGAAGATGCTAGTCATTTTTTACCCAAAATGGTATTGAATTAGCTACATAATTCTTTTTGTGAGATAATTTTTTTTAAAAAAATGATACTGAATTATCTACATAATTCTTTTAGTGAGATAATTTTTTTAAAAAAATAATTCTTTCCCCCTATTAAATTTACCAAAGGAAAATTTGCATTATGAGTTACCTAAAAACTTTCATCATTTAAACTCTCATTTATAATTCATAATAATAAGGAATTTAACTATAGTTAGATATAAAACATGTATGTTCAGTACCTGCTGATAAGCCATGTTGAGAAACAAATATCTTTCTGACCTCCTCATTGGTAAGCAAAGACTGTAGGCAACATGGACAACGGCAAAGAAAAAACTTAGTAATCCAAGCTGTTTCCTGCACTGTAACCAGGTTTCCAACCAAGGTGGAAATCTCCGATACTTGGTGCCATAATAAAGCTGATACGCAGCTGCCAGGAGGCCTGCTAGGTATACCAGGGACAGTAAAGTAATAGCGACTATAGGCAAGGTTTTGTTCACAATCTCAATGGGAATCTTGTAGAAGTCACTCTGCTGGTTTCTTGCATATGGATGAATCACGTCTCTGACAAAGGAATAAAGAAAGAAAAATGTGGCCAAGCTTATGGCTACCACCACTGGCCCTCTCCAGAGAGTAAATAGTCTCAGGGGTAAATTTTCAATCTCCCTGGCTGATGATAATGATCCCAAATCAACAGGAGTGAAATTCAACTGACGGGCAAGTTCAATAACCTGTTGTCGAGCTTGGATATTGTTGCTGCATATGTAAACCTGTGGGAACAACAAAAGGATGTATGGTTACCACTGAAAATTACAAAGACGTCCGTGATGATAATGTTGTGCTTAAATGATGGCGCATCACTTACAATGTTCTTGAGTAGTGAAAATTAAAGAAATAAGTCAAATATTTAAGTAGATTTAAAATAGCATTCACTATTATCAGCTGTTTTTAAAGTGTCATAAAATAGATTAATAAAAATACTTCACACTGTGATAAAATCTATTAATATCCTTAAAGGCAGATTTAAGGGAGTACAGAAAAAAACAAAAAAGTCCCTGCCAACCATGAAGAAAATCAAGCACAAGAAAATCCAGCTGCTGGGCTTTAGAGAAGGGTGTCAGGGAAGAGGGTAGGTATGCTTTTCTACGACATGTGGTCAGCAGCAACAGCAAGGTACCATGTCCTTCCAGAAGTCTAGATGGAGCTTGAGCTGCTAACCATGTCTTCCTAACCCAGCTTTCTGGCCATCACCGGGGATAGGGTGGGACTGGCACTCCTTGCTTTCCTCCCTATTGTTCCTCCCTATTATTCTTCCCTAACCTGTGTGTGAGTATTGTCTCAAAGCAACAAAAAGGATGACTGCAGTACCTCATACAATCTATTTTTTAGTCTATGCTCCAATTTCCCAAGAATCTCTGTAAAACCCAGGGATAATAAATATCAGGCATTCAATTTCATTGCTAACATATGGAAACATTTTCATCTTTCAAAAATGATATTCCTCATACGTGAAAAGAGGACAACTTCAGTTGGCTTCAGTACTGAAGAGAAGGATCCCACACACCCCACACACCCGTGCTCATGGAATAATTAAACTCAGAAAACTCAGTAGGTTAAAAAAAAATCACAGTGGGAGGGAGCTTGGAGGACAGAAGAGTTCTGGCACAAGTAGGGGATGAGGGAGAGGAATGGGGTGTATGTGAAAATGTCCAAGCTTCAGTATATCCATGCATGGCATTGTCAAAGAATAAATAAAATAAGACGATACTGTAAAGCATAGTTAATTTAACCAGAAGAGCAAACTGTGATTTTTCTAACACTGAAATGACAATCTTTATAAGAATTCTGATATTATAGGTGGAGCAAAGAAGTTTTCAAATTATAAAAACTTCCTTAAGACCAAAATGTAGTTGAAAATTCAACAACTGTTTTTTGAGCACCAAGTTTATTTCTGGAGTGTGCTACTTTTTGAATAAGGAGATCATCTCACTAAGTATTAAGAAAATATTGATACAAATGTAGTAATGTTTGAGGAAAACAAATTTCTAAATATGTCCAGAAGGTGTTTGTATAAGGGCTCTGCAAGAGGCCTCCCTGAAGTATTTGCAGGCTGCACCTTGTACATGATGTAACCATGTGGAGTTCCGCTTTTCTATTATGATCTTATCTGACATTAACCAGGGGAGTGACAAATCCTAAGCTATTTTACAAACATTCATGAACTTCTAATGGAAATCCTTTTTTATACCAAAGAAATACAGAAGGCATTTACATAAATTTTTTCAGGCATCAAATAGTGAAGAAAACTTGTTCTTTTTTCACTTGGAAAGCAGTCTATAAATGATAACTTAATAACTCTAGAAGTATAGGTAAATCATTCAAAAAATAAGAGCACAAGTATTATTATGATGTACAAATTATATTATTGTTATGATGTAGCTTCTAACTCATTTTGAATTTGAGTTAAATCCGGTAACACAATTTTTTTCCTTGAAAAATTAAAAGGATCATCAATATGAACAAGGAATTAAATCCAAAGTTTGTTTCACAGGCCTTGGTTCTAATTTGCCAATTTTGCTGAATACACAAAAACAAAAATCACAGTTTCTAGAGGTTGGAGGTATAGCTCAGAGACAAAATATTTGCTTAGCAGTGCAAGGCTGACCCTAGCACAGGGGGCAAGAACAGTAGCCCCTAGGGAATTGGATGCTGTTTACTAGTCTTTGAAATAAAAACTTGAGCCAAGCAAGTGTGTTGTCCAGGCCTTCTTCCCAGCAGTTGGAAGATTGAGGCAGACAGACTCCAGGAGCTCTAGGCTATACTGCAAGATCGTGTTTAAAAAAAATGCAAAAGAAACAAATGAATTAATTAAATAAAGACTTGAAAGTTGAGGGTTAGTGTGATGATTAATCCTGTCAACTTGACTGGATTTAAAGTTGTCTCTCTTGATGTGTCCCTGAGGCCATTTCCTAGAGGACTGACGGGAGGAAGGTGCATCCTGAACCGGGCTGTACCACCTCATGGCTGCGGGGCCTGGACTGAATAAAAGAAGAGAAAAAGAAAGTGAGCAGAGTGCTGACATTTTTCCTTCTTTGCTTCCTGTCCTCTGTGATGTGAGCTGCTTGACTGTTCTGCTCTGTCATTCTTCTCCACCATGATGGACTGAACACTCTGAAACTATGAGTCAAAATAAGCCCTTCTCTTTACATTTAGGCATTTTGGTCACAACGAAGGAAAGTAAACCATCTGACTAATGTGATGTGGATATACAGTGCTAATACACTGATTTTCTAAGGAGTTTAGCCAGTTGTCTTTGTGGACAGAAATACTGACATTACATCACCAGCATATTCATTTCATTAATATGTGCACCTTTCAGAGACTTTCAAAGTGTACTGTTTAATGTGTTTTCTTATAGAAACTCTCATGTTAGAGGTACTGACAAACTCGCCAATCTGCTTTATTCTCAAACTGAACAAGATGAAGCACAATCCATTGACTTACAGGCAGAATATAAAACATACAGTCTGCCTCTACCTGCCCCACACAGATTAACATCTACTTTAAAAACAGAATTATATATTCTATGAGTATTTAATCAGTGGGAAATACAATGGCTTAAGGATTATGTTATGTACTACTTCTTTTTGAGATGGAATACTATTTTCAAGTCACTACATGGAAAGAAGGAAAAGAGAGAGAAGGAAGGAAGGAAGGAAGGATGGGGGGATATATTTGCTATTCTTTCTATTTTTGAAGAACCAGGAGGAACTTTATGTAATGTGTCACACTGTGAATCCCTTTGCCTTTCTTTAGTTAACTAAATATGATAGAAAAGTCCACATCATTTTATCAGACTTCCACATCCTTTTAGAAGAGAAGTGTTCCTCAGAAGGTCAGAACATTAATCTTCAAGTGATTGTACAGAATTTTCAAAAATAATCAGTACAGTGTATTAGAATTTTATTTGCTTAATTACAAAGTACCAGCTAAATATTAAAATTAAGACTACATACCTGACGGCTAGCATCCTTGGGTCCTAACTGAAGTGCCCAGGCAGAGATAACATTAAATCCTTTGACAACCAGGGAATCCGGGAATAATGAAGCCAGATATTCAGCATTAGATTCTGGGTACTGGTTTACTCTCATGTTATTGCTCACATCAATCAAGATTTTACCTACAAGCAGATGTCTCAGGTCCCACAGGGAGGTGTAATGTTCTCTGTGTATAGCGACAAATATTATATTTGTTTTTGTTAAAGCATCTTCGTGATGGGTGACATCTACCACATGAGGGAAAAATTCAGAGGCAAACTTAGGGTTTCTGCTTCCTATGACCACATGATAGCCACATCGAATGAGTCGAATGGTCAGCGACTTGGCAAAATCTCCACTTCCAATTACACCCACAGTGACCTTCCTGGCATCTTTGATACCATTGATTCCATTGGGCAAAAAGGTCTCACTTAAGCTCTTGGGACTTCCCAACATAGAGATTGATTCCATGGCTGGAATTCTTCAAAGATCACCACAAATGCCCTGGAGAAGAAAAGAAAGTGTTCCCATTACATACTGGCAAACACTAGAACATTTCTAGACATTGTTCTGTGTCTCTACAGGAAAAATGTTTTGACATGCTTAATACCCTAGAACAGTAAGACACAATATGTTGTCTAGAAGTTCTCTAAATAGAAAATTTAGCACAAAGGCAATTCAGTGAAAGTGGGACTTTTCCATGCATGAAGATCACCTGGGAATCCTGTGCAGGTAGGTTCTCACTGGGGAATTCTTAAGGAAGGCTCAAGATGTGACATTTTAAACAAGGGTGTGCAGACACTGTGTGGCCTATGTGGACCTACCCTTTGGCCGAGACAGAGAGAGAATTTCACTCAGAATGTTTGTCAGTGATACAGTTCTAGCAAGCATGTAGTTGGCAGACCAGATAGCAAATCAGAAATGACACACAGCCAGATGAAAGGATCTTGGTGCAAAGTGTTATAGCTCCTAAAGCAAAAGAAGGGGGAGAAACCACGAATAAACCAGCAAGTAATACAATTGAAATTGTTGATTCGTTTGGAATAGTGTATGAACTGTTCTACACACCTGAATAGGTAAAGATTTGAAATGAGAGTCAGATAAATCAGCCAATAATGAAAGAACTCTTTCACTTAAGATTTAAAGAAGAATAGGCAAAGGTAGCAAAAGATTAACTAAATACCATAGACATCTATCATTCACTCTGTATCCCTAACATAGTTTCCTTATGTAAAAGGGTTTAGGATGTGTTTATGGTCTCAAATAATAGCACTTGTGAAATCTTTTTCTCTCTCCTTTTGTCTATTGGTTGTAAAGAGTATAGTGTTGTTGTTCTTCCTGGAAAAGTTGTCAAGTTATTTTTTTACTTAAGTGACTAACATCTCAAATGTTTATATTCGTAATAATGTGTTCAAGAATACAAATTGGATTGCCATGAATCACTGTCACTGCCAGCTCTGAAAGAAAAATACTATTCATTTCTGTCTCTATTGCACAATTTCCCTCATGTTAATAGCAGATGTGGATCACATCAGAGGATTTAATGGATTTTACAGTCACTAGTAGAATGTTTCAAAAGCATGGCTTTATTTATTTATTGGTTTTTACCAAGTGAAATGATTATGTTAGGAAAATTCAACTTTTTAACCCTAGAAATCAGTTAGACTAAGTGACTTGAATACATCAGTAGATTACACTTTTGAGCCAAATCTTCACATCTGCCCAGTGAAGTAGGCACCAACATTGGACCTCTTTGTAGATGAGGAAATGGAGAGCATTGATTTGTCTAAGGTCATGTAAGAAAAAGTAGTGGAGTCCAGATTAGAATCCGCAGATGGAAGAATTGCATTGCAAAATCTTTAAATCACAGTGAGCAAGGTCTTTCAAAATAACAAAGTCAAAATATCACTTAATTGCTTTAAAAACCATGTATGTAAACTTAGTTGAAATCCCTCCTCTCTAAATCAGAATGTAAACAGGTAAAAGATACCTTAGGACTGAATATCATCGATAGTCTCCTATTAAAACACATATTTTATATGTATTAGTGGGCAATTCCTGCCTAACATGTTTAGACCTTATCCCTACAGTATTCCTTATAGCAAGTTTGAACTGGATTCTTTAATAGGGTGGCTGCAGCTGGGAACAGAACTAGGCCTAATAAATGAGACTCTTTCATTATAGTCTTAAGATGTGTTTGTGGTGTGTGTGTGTGTGTGTGTGTGTGTGTGTGTGTGTGTGTGTGTATGACAGAAAGAGAAGACATCACTAATCTGAGAGATGAATTATTTATTGCTGAAATAATATACCATATTGTTTGCTATTTTATACATACAAAGTTTCATGCACAGTATCAACTTGTTAAATTCTCACATGGGTGGAAAATATACATTCTTGTCTCATCTTAAAAACAAAGCAACAGAGGTTCAGAGAACTTTAGCAATTTGCTTGTATATAGTGTGTAGATTCATATTTAAGTCTTCTAACCTAGGCGAGCGTTCCCTTACTTTAAGCCCTTCTTTGTGCGTACATGTGTGTTTGTATAGCAAAAGAACAATAAAATTGTGTTTGCAAACTGCTTCTCAATTCACACACCACCTCCACATCCACTTGATAGTAGCACATTGTGTGCATTGTAGCTGAAAACTAGAAATGGTTTAAAGAAAACTGGACTTCCTGTGCTCTCACCTGAAAACCACTAGAACACTGGTTTTTGGATACCAGGAATATGGAGAGAGCAGGAGCTTCCCATAGAATTCTTCCTCCTGAAAAACTGTCCTTTACAGTGAGAGTGTGCCCTTCAGTTGTTTGTGTTGGCTCTCCTGTATATTCTGCTTTATTTTATTGGTCTGAAAACTAACAAACATCAGGCAGAGTTGTGACTTTCATAGGCAGTAGGAGGCTCCATATGCAAGTGCTCCTTCAGTTGCTGGACGGGATACTTCTCCCCAGGGGTCTGGTTGGTAACACTTGAGGTGGAAGCACACCCAGTTGATGATATGTCAAATACTCCAACCCAATTTTCTGTAATTAAATGGTAACTTTTAATGTTACAACCTTTGGACAATCTCTACATTCTCTTGCTATTTAAATAAACAAGTAAAAGCCAACTTAGTATCTATGGCAGGTTTCTTCTGTAGGGGGTCCTGTATTTATTTTGTATTGGGGTTTTAAATGGTTTTGCATGTTCTCAAACCCTTTAGAAAACTGCAAAGGCTAAGTTATAATTCTGCCTGAAATAAGAATGGGATCTTCTAATGCAGTAGTTATCTGGGTGCCCAAACCAACAGAATCAGTATCACCTAGGAACTTAAAAATATGAATTCTCTTCTCTTGAATCCTCAATATGAAACTTTGGAGGGGGTGGAGTTCAGGAGGTCTTAGTTCACTAAGTCTTCATGATTCCCAGGCATAACAACTACCTCAATAGTTCAACAACTATTTATTGTTTACTTGAATGCTAAAATCCACTTAAGTCAAAATATTAAGTTCTTTTTTCTCAGCTCAACTTGGATTATTTGAAAAATTATTTTCTTAAAATTATGAGTGAAATCCTATTTACAAACTATTGTAGTTGGCGACTTGCCAATATTTCAATCTTAGATTTAAAAAATTAACACAATTAATAGGTCAGTAAATCTGTCCTGTTCATTTTAGAAAGTTTTTCAACAGAAAAGCTTATAAAGGTTAAATTAAGTTAATTATGTTAGTTATGCATTTAAAAGTTAAATTAGATTAGTTTTGTGTTTTAGTTAGGAAAATTTTCCCAGAGAGTTCAGATTTTTTTAAAAAATTTTTTTTATTAAAAATTTAATTATACATTTTAAAATTTTTTACCAGTTCCCTCTCTCCCCCCTCCTCTCCCTCCCCTTCCCCCAGTGCCTCCCCCCCAATTCCCAGAGAGTCCTTTATTGTGTACGCCTAACTCTCCTCTGGGTCCTCCTCTCCGATGACATATAAGGATCCAGTGGCATTTCCATAAGCCCTTTCTCTTGTTCCCCTTAAGCATAAGATCACTACTATGGCTGTCAATCCCTTGCCTCCAGGGGTCTCGGTGCCCTTAACAGATGCTAGACTTTATGAGGGCAACAGTGCGCTGGACATTGCGCAGGGCATGCAAAGTCCCATTATGATTGCTTTGGCCCCAACTATTGTTGAGAATCTTGCAAATCGTTGCTCCTCCCATCCTTTTGCTCTTACAATCTTACCGCCCCCTCTTCCGCAAATGTCCCTGAGCTCCAGGATGGGGAGAGATTAGGCTGTCGTAGTTCTATGTGATTGATATAGAGTCTCTGAAGTTCTGGATTGTGGTTTGTTGATTTTCTTTTGCAGTTTTGCTGCTCCTGCAATTCCCTTCACTCATGTAGCTCAATCTCTCTTCAGACTTGCTAGGTAGCTGAGACTGACCTTGAACTCATAATATTTCTGCCTCAGCCTACCACATGCTGGTATTACAGGTGTGAGTCATTATACTCCAGAAGCTTCAGTTAATAAAATTTTAGATCATTTTGTGTGTGTGTACATATATGTATGGGAATGTATGTGTATATGGAGGACAGTGTTATATACTCTTTTGTTGTTCTCCATCTTATTTTTTTCTGCATGTTGTGTGTGTGTGTGTGTATGTGTGTGTGGGTGTGTAGAACCATGGACGAATTCGGGAACCACCATGGACGCCTCCACCTTCTCCTTGTTTACTCTGCCCCGGGATTCACAGGTTCCGCCCTACCAGGACCAGAAACACAGGCCGCCCCCGCTTCCACCTGGCATCTATATGTGGAGTCTAGGATCCGAACTCAGGACCTTCCGCCTGCAAGGCAGAGGCTTAACCCTGAGCCACCTCTCCAGCCCCTCCACCTTATTTTTTGACATAGATTTTCTCACTGAACTTGGGAACTTAGTGATTCAGCTACACCGACTGGTTAGCCAATCCTGGGATCCTGCTTTTGCTCCCCAGTGCTGGAATGGCGGGCCTTAATGGGTAGGTGCTAGAGGTGGAGCTCAGCTCCTTACACTTGCACAGCAAGCACTTTGCTACTAACCCACCTCCTCAGCCCTTAGATCCTTTTCAATAGATTAAGGCAGCTCCTCAAAGTTCCTCAACCATCTTTTTCTTTTATGTATGACACTGAAAAGAAAGATGTGTATATCTCTCCAATGCACAAGTATGACTTGTCATCTCAAACACAACCATGGGCCCTACGTAAATTTAGGCCTTTATAACATTGCAGTTAACATGGCCATCAAGTTTGTCCTTGATGAGCAAAACACATTACAGCTTAACTAAAACAACTTCTTCATCTGATAACTTTGTTGCACACAGTACTTGACTACTTTGACGTAAGTAAGGACAGAAATACAGACCTCTCTGTGTCATACTAATTCACTCATACATAAGCAGGTTAGCATTTTAACCTCTCTATAAACTCATTTCCCTGCTTTTCATGTCTCACCATATGCTAAGCTACACATGGCTGTGGTTACAAATGGCACCACTGCCCACTAAATACTGTGACCTTCAGGTATTCTTTTAGATGACATCAGTTTAGAACTGGCTGCATCACCAAAGACCCTACTCATCTGCACCCATTCTCACACCTATCCAAGTCTTATTGAACCCTTTTCGGTCGGGCATCCTGCTAGGTGTTAATTCACCAGTGACACAAAACAGGCACTGACTTCCTGGCTATCCAATCAGTATGATGAAATTAAGAATGTTGAAACAACCACAGAAACTTGAAAGCTTTATTAATGTGTGCTGCATGCACAAAATTTACAGATTCCTTATGTACAAATTAGGGGCTTTCAGTAAATGTGAAGAGTTATGTAACTGTTTCCATCAACTGTTATTGCTCAGATTTTAGGAAAATTGGCCAACTGCAAATTCCCTTTGAAAAATCCTTCATCCTCAAATTTCTGAAAACCTCACTGGCTAGTGGATGTGACCTGTTTCTGCCGTCTCTGCTAGATTCTACAAGAGCAACCAAAGCAGAACCACAATCCCACAACTACCTTTTCTCACAGTAGTTTTAGTTTTCGACTCCAGCTACATAGATGGCCTGGGAAGAGACACCACAATGATCCCTAGTCACTCATTACTCCAGCCTGAGGTTTACATAGTTGGCTGGAGGTTCTTCCTAGATGTGAGAATTTTTTTTAAAAAGACTGAATAGGTGTTCAAGATTAAAAGTAACTCTACTCAAAGGTTGGGATTCCACCTAATACTTTCTTGTTATTTGGAGACAGCTGATTTGGCTGGCTTTCACTATGTCCATTTTCCTGTTGTTTTTGACAGTGAAAAAGCAACGCTAGCAGTGCATAATAGGTACCCTTATATAGAGAGAGTGCATTCCCCTTCCCTTCTGAGAAGCCACACCAGAAAATCCACTCGCTGTTTCGCAATATCCTGTCTTCCCTTTCTGGGAAGGGCAATGCCGTTCCTTAAAATATGTCATCCCACTCCACAGCACAGTTTGTTCCTGATGTTTCACAAAGCTTAAAATTCATTATGTTCTGAGGATAGCATCTTCTCATTTTCTCAGACTGTGTGGTACTCCTCTCTTCAGTCTACAGGCACCATAGATCCTGACCCCTCGATGACTACAGCCTACAAGTATCCTGGCTCAGGGCAGAGTAGCCAGAGCTCAACAAACGTTATGCAAGTGTGAGTACCAGGCCTGGGAGATCTTGTTAGCACACATACATAGTAAAAGATTATCTAGATCTGGGGTGACACCAAATATTTCTTAAACTCCAAAGTCATGCCCATGATGCTGGTCCATGGACCGTATTTTCTAAATTCCAGACTCCATGTTGTTCATTGTCATTTGAAGGTAATGTTGATGAAATAATTGATACAGTTTTGTCATTTAGAAAGTGTTGTTTTTGTTGTGTTGCAATAAAAGGACAGACTCGGGCATCTAAGATCTTGATTTTTCTCTCTGCCTCTCAGTTTCCTTTGTTAAATAGAGAGCAGATTGTACTTGTACTGGACTCCTGTGATCTTTTCCAATACTAAATTTTGGCCTTCCTTTTATTTAAATCCATTGACACTTTCATATATATATATATATATATATATAAAATGAATCTATGTGTTTTAACTACTGGGTAGTAACCCAGTCTCATACTTTCCCCCTCCTCTCTCACATAATTTCTTCTTTATAGCCAATCTCCCTCCTATTTTCATGTCTATTTATACGCATGGCCCACTGAGTTTTGCTTGGGATGCCTGTACTGGCAAGTGCCTCAGTACTTGCTGGATCATGGATGACTTATCAATTCTCTTGTTTCTAATTCTCCACTACTATTATATCATCTAAAAGAGTTCCATCTGAAAGTGTTTCAGGTAGCACACAGGCTCCTTGAAATTTCATTGTCATAGTAGGCATTTGACTTGTATGCAGTTAGTGCTTGAGAGTGTATTATTGCTGTAATTCAGTTACAGTCAGCTATCCAGCCTCCTAAGATTTAAGGATTCCTTATCATTCTTCTAGCAGAATGATAGCTGTTGTGCTAAGTTAATTTTAAAAAGTATAGTCTAATTTCAGATGAAACCCAGTGGGCCACACATTCCACAAGTTGTGAAAGTAGGCAGAAGACTGGCTGGAAAGAGTATGAAATGGGACAGGAAGGAAGAATGGGATTGGGTAGTAAGGAGTAACACACACACAAATTCATTGTGTTTATGCATGAAAGTATCAAAGAATTAAAAGATTAAGAAAGAAAAATACAGTATAATTTATTTTTGCATGCATGGAAACATTTAGGCATTAATTATTGCATGACAGCAACTCAGAAAAAGCTGAATGTCAGAGATTCTCTTGACATTCACAATCTGCTGCTTTGGATAGGTTATGAAGAACATAGACCCTCCAGGGCCAGGAGGTGTGTGTGGGAGTGCACCCTTTGTGGGTGCATTTCTGAGCCTTCTTTGTTTCTTCTGAAAACAACCAGCTCCTTCAAGGTGACTGCCAACTTGCGACACCCTCACTGCTGTCACTGTCACCGATGACTTCTAAATTGTTCCTTTTCACCAGAAACCTTGGTCCCCAGTAATTCACAGCTGTTCTCTGAACCCCAACAGCTGTCATTCCTCTTAAGACTTCAGCATTCCAGGAGATAATGTTCTTTGACACCGGTCCTTTATTTTCTTGCCTTACTTATCAAAGTCAATGAATCTCTGCCTCCATTCATTCATCCACTCATTCCGATATTTCCAAGCACTATCTCATAGCCTTCCAATAACTTTGAATTAATAATAACAATCTAATAATCATGCTAATAATTCAAGATAGCAAAATATATTTTATCTGCAGGCTTCATATTTCATTTCATTCTCCATTCACCTCTTTTTTAAAAAAAAAATCTTAGGTTTCTGCTCAGACCTGCTTCTATTCACTCTGAATTTCTACCTCTCAGTGAGGGTACATCACTCCCAATTGTTAAAGTGGGAAATCAAGGAGTCATTCTGTAATCCTTGCTTTTCTTCACCTTCGTATCGAATCCAATTCCAGCTTCTGCAAAAATAATCCTTACTCCTCTTCTACTCAAGTTAGCGCACACCAGCCAGGTCCAGGTGTCTGTTCTTTGTCAATCGAATTTGAAATGTTTCTTTTTTTTTTTTTTTGAGATGGAGAGGATGTTTCTGTAGGTGATTTTCCTGCTGCAAGGGCTGCTGCCAGAAACATGCTTCACAATGCCTGACTTGCAAACATTTTCTAAATGTTTGGCCTATCTTCACCTTGGCCCTTTCCCAAACCATTCTCCATGTAACAGCCAAGGTCATCTCAAAACATAAATTGCTGTAAAATGTGTCTTTCCTTCTTAAAATCAATGGCTTCTTGTTATACTTAGGATCACAGCCATCTTCCTGGACCATGACCTAAGAGGCTCTAGTAAGCTACTCTCTGCTCTGCTCTCCAGCCTCTTCTTGTGTGACTATTCCTGCTGCCAGCCCCTGCATCCTTTTTTAGACAAGACCAATCTCTTTCCCACCCTGGGAACCCCATGCACCTTTTCTGTCTCTTTGTCAGAAAGCTGCTCTATACACTATCCCTTTCCTTTCGGGCCTTGTTGACTTTCCTTGGTAGTTTGTTTGAATGGGATTGTTTATTTTACTCTTTACTGCCCCTCTTCCTGTCCTCCCCCCACAATAAGCTCCTGAATGGTAGGATCTTTGTTTGGCACGGAGTAACTAAATGTGCAATAAACATTGCTTGTTATTAAATGCATTAGAACTGTTAGGGGCAAAAGCAATACAACAGAGCCATTCTTCTGCTGACACGGGGCAGGAGGGTGAGTGACATGTCAGTGTCATGGCTATGACAGTGTCTTGCTCACCCCAGGGTCATAACTGTCTGAGCAGGGAGTAAATAATACATCTCCTGCTATTTGCCTATGTCTTTTCTTATACCTTCAAGTCTAGTCTTGAAAACTTTGGGGTCATCTTTATTCTCATTTTTCTTGTTATAATTTTTTTTTAAATTTGCCTTCATCTGTGCTTTTTTATTAAAATACTGAAAAAAATTTCTCATTTACCTGACGTACATTTACAGTGGCACTAATAACATAAAAACTAATTTGATGAAGCCGTTCATTTCTGTATTCCAAAGCTAGCTCAGTTTATAGATATTTGTTTCTTTTCCCACTCCGGACTGTTGGACATGCTGAGACTGAGACAGGAACTGCAGCTCCCCCCTAGCAGGCTGGTTGCTGCTCTTATGTTGCTGACTATTTATCTGTGTGTGTGTGTGTGTGTGTGTGTGTGTGTGTGTGTGAAATAGAGACAGAGACAGAAATAAAGGGAGATAGAGACAGAGTTGGGGGAGACAGAGAGAATGAATAATGTTAGAGAACGAATGGGCATGAGATTGGAAGAGATGGAGAGGGTTCCAATCAGCGGAGCTATAAACATCATTAAAGTCGAAGAATCAAATCATGAACGTGCAATGGGGGCAGGGTTCTGAATTTTATTTCTCCTAATATGATGAGCAATAATTAACCGTGTCTGGGGTGTTTTGTTCTGAAAAACAAAACAAGACGAAACTATGTGCTGGAGGAGTAAAGTCTGACACCAATCCTGCTCCACAAGGTGGTGGAGATAATAAATGTAAGTCTCCCTACAAAAATTCTCTTTATCTCCCTGCTCTATTTTAAGCTCAAGATTTTAGGGCATAATTTTCAACAAGTTTCCGTCGAGGCCGAACACAGAACTCAGGGATAATTGAGGACACCGAGAGAAGAGGCCAGTTATTCTCAACCAAATGGCCTAAACACACCGCGATGGCATTACTGGGCAGAACCCGCGCTGGGGATGCTTACCTGTGCGTGAGGCGCGCCGCACCAACCCAAGGGCGTGCAGGCCGGAGGATTGCCCTTTCCCTAACCCACTCGTCCCACTCCTCGAGGCTCCTCCTGGCCTCCTTTCTGCGGGAGCCAACCTCAGAACATCCCCCAGAGCTCCAGGAGAACAGTGAGGAGCAGGGGGGGAGTGGGAGCAAAGGACCCCCCTGCCGCTCCCCGCCTGGGCAGCCGTGCGCGGGTGCCGGATCCCCAAAGGAGGATGCAGCCCGCGGTGCCCACTGCGTGCTGACCCTAAACTCCGCCTCCGCCACCTCCCTGCGGGTCCTCCCAGCCCGCTCACCTCTGCGCCCTCGGCGCCGGGCCTCGCAGCCCCACAACGCGGCGCCCACTAGCCCAGGGCCCGACCGGAGCTCCGGGCCTACGGAGCGCACCTCGGACGGGCGGCTGCCGGGTGGCTGCGGGCTGCAGGGTGGCTGCCGCGGCGCTCGCTCCGGCGGCTTCCCCGCCTCCCAGCCCGAGCGCGCTACGCTGGAGAGGAGGAGGAGGAGGGAGAGGAGGGAGAGGAGGGAGGCGCGTCCCGGCTGCCCTCGCTATCACTCGCCTCATGGGGAAGTGTGTTCGAGGGGGAAGGTCTCGGGGAGCCCCCGGATGCCAATGGAACCCGCGACGCAAGGAGGCAGCAGCACACAGCGAGCACTGAGAGGGAGAAGCTGGGTGTCGGTACCCCCAACTCCGCGATCCCCACCACTAGGAGCAACTGAGTTTGCGCTTTTGCCTGCATCCGGCTGCAGGACCCCCGGTGGTCTCCTGGAGATCCTTTAGGAAGCAGCCCCAGATCAATCAAGCCCATTTTTGCACTCCAGTGCTTGGGCGGGGGGTCGCCTGTCCGCTGAGGACTTCTCTTTGCTTAGCCCCTTCTTTCCTCTCCACCTATCCGCTCTGAGTTCTGACAAGCCTCTCTGAAACCTCATTTCTTCTTTACCTGCTCTGGGCTTCATCTTTGGGCTGGATTACGTCTTGAAATAAAAGGCTCAGAGATGCCCTTTCATGAACCGTATTTTAAAACTCTCTGAGACAGGAAGATCTTCCCAACTGTGGCTTGCGGAGATTAATCTGTGGACTCTGACCTGCTCCCTTGCTACTGCGTGTGCGCTTTGTGGCGGGGACCAAAAGGTTAAACCCCAGTCAGGAGACCTGTGTCCTGTGGAAAGCTGCCTACCTGCAGGGACAAAGCGGCCTGGAGCGTTAGGAATCTCTGAGCTGGGAAGGCACTTTTGTTACTGGAATTCTGTGATTCTTCCTTCGCCACCAACTACATAGATCTTCTTTTGGGTAGAAGGTGACAATGGACATCTTTATTTTTTAAATATAAATTTATCAAAGCTCTCACATTTGTAGAATTTTTTCCCCAGACGTTAGTAAATTTTCATTCAGCAAGTGAAGTTTAAAATGATCTCTCCCAATGGTTTATTAACTAGTCAGAACAAAAGAAGAGAGACTTGGATTGATTCTTGGGACACTACATTTTCCCCTTTGTAATCCGTATATGAGTTAGCCTCACAGATTAACCTCTTCAAGTGCAATTTAGGAAATACATTTTTGTTTGACTCGAAATACGTGCTTTTCGCACTACGAAATGTAATCAAAGTTTAAGGTGTAGGCACAAATTAAGTCATTAATGATGAGTTGGAATGTGAGATTTTTAAAAATATTTTTTAAACTTTCATTTTGTGCGCATGCACATTGTGTGTGTGTGTGTGTGTGTGTGTGTGTGTGTGTGTGTGTGTGTGTGTGAGTGTGTGCATTTATGTCTCTGTGGAGGGCCAAGGGTGATTCAGGAATTAACCTGGATTGCTTCTACCTCCTTTTTGCTTCGTTCTGGGAATTTCCAGGCTCTATCCACCAAGGCTGGAAGTGCAGGCCGCAGCCATTTCTGCCTGGCATTTGTAAGTGGGACCTGAGATCCGAATTTAGGAATTCTGTTTTTCGGGCAGTCTTAATGTTTGAGTCATTGCTTCAGGCAAGAATGTGAGATTTGACAGCTGGGAACTCTCCATTTTGGTAACTAGAGAAAAATCATTGTTTGAAATCAGTTTTTATCATTTCACTTCCATCACTCCTAAATAAAGAAACACAATGGGATATTTGTAGCATTACTGAAGTGCTTGTGGAAAAAAATTGTTGTATTTTAGAAATCAGTGAAAATATGTCACTCTTCTATTAATTTTCTAAGTAATATTATAGAAGTTCCACCAAAAGTTTTCAAAATAAAGCATTTTCTAAGTGGCACAAAAACTTTAAGTTCTTATAGAAAATACATAGGTAAACTATACATTTCAAATATCATTAAAGGTGCTTAAACATGAACTCTGACTAATTTCAAAATAAGGTAATATGTGAAATCATTTATCCCTTGAAAGAATTGAGTCAACAATTTTCAGTTTTCAGAAGGAATATCTGCATTTCATGCTCGAACTTCGAAAATAAGCAAACATCCTCAGTGGAGAATCCTTGGGGTCCCCATGTGTTCTAAAGATTGTCAGCATCGATGTAAAGCCTGGTTCTTTCAGATCCAGGGTATGAACCAGAGGGTCCTTTTGAACAGCTTTTCTGCTGCAGACATTGATGCAACACGTTATTCCTCCTGGCCTGGGTGGTGAGCCAGTGGCCATTTTGTGTACTGTTTTTCTGATTGCCTACATTGATGTAAATAAAGCATATAGTTCCCCATGTCTAGTTCCTGAACCAGTGGTCGTTTTGCCACTGTTTTGTTTTTCTGCGATTTCAGGCTATAAAATTGATTTTGTAATGCTTTTCCAGATCATGAGTACTCTCTGAAAAATGTCTTTGGTTCCCTGAAGTAGTAATTTATTCCACTGAAGCACAGCAATAATTTGCTAAATGGGTCTCCAGTGGCCTGGAGGTATGAACACAATTTTTCTTTGAAGTTATTGCATAATTGAATAATTTGGAAATGATAATGTCCTTAGAAGCTAAGCTTTCCTCTACATGGATGCTTCTCTGGTCATTCATTCACTATGGACATATTTTTGAGTTTCTGCTACAGGCCTTAGGTGGGGCTCTAGGAACAATGGGGGAAAAGACGGATATAGTTGCATTTCTTGCCAGATTCATTGTGTGATGAGGAAGATGAGATAAATAATGGGAGTGATCTGCACTTGGATGCCAAAGGATTGAAGACTATATTCTCAACCAATATAGTCATTTCTGTGAAATTCTGTTTTTATAAATATTAACCACCTTAAACATGAAATTCTGATCAATGTTACATAACATCTGCGAATGTATATTTAAACACTCAAAATTGATGCTAGAAGACAATAAGCAAACATTTGTAAAGCTACTAGAATATATGAATTTACATTTGTACAAAAGTATTGTGCAATTAACATTGTTTCTTGACACTTTTCATCAACATAGTCCAGGGTCTTAAATTCCTGATGGTGATATAAGTCATAATATTGGTTTATAGTAGTCTTTCTAGCCCAACTTTAGAAAATGTTGTAATTCCTTTTGCATTATAAGTAACACTACTTTCACTTCTTGCTCACCTTACTCTTGGAGTTGTTAAAGTGAAGGCAATATTTCTTCAAGATATACTAAAAATATGAGTTTATTAAAATTATATTTATGATTACAAATCTTATTCTTTGATAATTTACCATGTCTTATAGAAAAATATGGGTACATTATATTTTAAACTCAGTCTTTCATTAGCAATGAATTTTACAATTTGCATCTGTTTAAGTACATTAAAAAAGTTTTAAAAGCTATGCAATTAAAGCTTATCCATAGGAAATAGCAAAAATATCTGAAAGGATTTAGCTGAGTAATTTTATCATTAATCCAGAAAGGGCCTTAACACCATTTCTGTTCTGATAATGCTTGCTCTTGTGAATTCTTCTAATTTTGTGGTAATAAAACTTGTAACAATGCTCACAAAAGTCAAGATGTAAGCACTGACAGGAGACCAGGGTTGAAGTAGATTAGCAAAGGTCACCCAGACCTAATTTCCACAGAAGAGACAGTATTTGACAGAGCTCCAGGGTTAGAATGGAGGTTTCCTGGAGGGAAAGAGATCTTCCTATGTGTTGCAGTTAGCCTGCATGGTTGCTGATAAATGACCATCAAATGGCTTAAAGGAACAAGGGGTTTATTGTCTCTTGTGATTATCTGGTTACAGTTCTCAGTCCAGCTTGACGGGAGAGCTCGTGCCAACACCAGGGCAGAGGAACCATCTCTATGTAATGACTGAGAGAGGGACAATCCTTATTTGCTAGAACAGCATGTCTGGCCAAGTGTACAAAAGAATGCCAACTCTGTCAACCAGCTGTCTGGTTTTATTCCTGGGCCTAGTCCCACCCACCATGAGCTGGGCCTTCCCCATCAGCTAGACAATCTCCTGCATGTTTGCTCTGGGCCTAATTCAACAACTAATTCTCTACAAATGTGCCCAGAGCTCAAGCCTTCAAGTTGACACCTGTGCCCAACTATGACACTGTTTTCAAAAGAAATAAATAGATCAGGTAGAATATGAGTAGGGCTGTGAATTTCTTCATAGCTTTGAAGTAAGCAAGAAGACATGGAAATGGCCATCTTGACCCTGTGAGCTCCCATTATTTGATGATATGAGCAGAATTCAGATTTTGGCAACCATTTTCAGAGTTTTCCCCCTGATTGTCAGGCAAATTTTCCATAAAAAAGCTAATTATATCCTCATGTTATGAAATGTATTGACGTTTAAATTCTAAATACTGGTAAATTCTTTTCTCTGTGTCAAAAAGTTTTTGTTTAATTCTGCCATTTGTTAAGAATTTAGTTAATACATACAGTGCTATTTAAATTGTAGTTCTTTTTTGAGGATGTTAGTTTTCCTATTAAAGGCTTAAAAGGTATGCATTTTTCAACAAGTGAGCTGGGTGTTGCAACACATATCTATAATCCCAGTACTCTGAGATAGACTGAGTACAGTAGGAGTTAGAAAATGTTGTAATTCCTTTTGCATTATAAGTAACACTACTTTCACTTCTTGCTCACCTTACTCTTGGAGTTGTTAAAGTGAAGGCAATATTTCTTCAAGATATACTAAAAATATGAGGGCAGGTTGAGCTACATAAAAAGACCCTGTGTCAAAAAAATTTTTAAT
The DNA here is from genome assembly GCA_023101885.1 of Typhlomys cinereus. Taxonomy (NCBI): domain Eukaryota; kingdom Metazoa; phylum Chordata; class Mammalia; order Rodentia; family Platacanthomyidae; genus Typhlomys; species Typhlomys cinereus. The sequence continues at coordinate 2,538,959 of JALPQD010000050.1, read as the reverse complement.
TTACTGATTAGGAGCTTTGATTTTGGATTTCATCAATGACCATTTCAAGCCATGTATAACCATGCAGTCACTGAGCCTATGAGTCATTGCAATGGTGCAGAATGACTTTGTCAACTTTAGAGTAACAACCAAAAGAGTCACAAGTTTTGAAAACATATTTCTCCAAAAAGATGTGCAGATGGCCAATAACCGCATGAAAAAATGTTCAGCATCACTATTCCTTTAGAGAATTGCGAATCAAAAATGCTGAGAGGCTATTTCATACCAATTAGAACTGCTGAATATAGAAAAAAAGTGTCAGGATGCATGTGGGGGAGGAGTGCAGCAATCAGGAATTACCTTAAAGGAAAAAAATCTTATGAACAGACAATTGACTTAATTATAACAAAGCACTTCATTTAATATCAAATGTAATTAACCTATATGCTACCAACATGTGTTTAGCCATTGTTTGAGAGAAACGAGTCACCATATACTTCCTTTCATACATGCATGTTAAATCCAGAAGCTGTGCACAGGTATTGTGGGTAACATGCTTACTGCCAGCAGCAATTTCATTTCTGTTGAACAATGTCATTACTCACATTCACTTAACTGTCAGTGAAATGTTTATGAAACTCAATTCTACTACACTCTAGTTTTGTAGCATTGGATAGATAACTTAATATCTCTCTGTCTCCATACCGAACTGTCATCCATCAAATGCCTTTAATTACCTTGTCCCTCTTATAGGCTGCTGTGGGTATTAAACGATTTGGCATATGTCAAGTGACTAGTGTTTCTTAGGTAGTACATGTATCTAATGTTATTATTTAATAGTTTGCCATTTTGTTTTCATTTAATAGTCATGTGTTCATTCTTCATCATAGGGAATTTAGGTCTAGTTGTATATTTGAACATATTCATAACATTAAAATTTAACCAATGGTGTATTAATGTGTAATTATCATCCTTTCCCCTTTTCATCTCTTCTCTGAAATGAGTTTATATCTTTCTCAAAACTGGAAAACAGAAGTCTGGAGCAAAACGAATTTTTTCCCTCTCCAGATTATATGTTCTCCACTGCTACCTAGTTGCTACTTTCAAGACTAAAATAAATAAAGATCAGGCATACTCATTTTCAGTTAATTTATTAATAATTCAGAATTACAATTGGGATACTTGTAAGTGAAAAAGAATATTACATTGCAAATTAGCATAGATCGAGAATAAGAATGTTTTCAGTGACCCACGTGACTGTCTAGCAAAGCTGCAGCACTCTGATTTTTATCATGTTCTTTGAAAAGAAGGCAAATGCTTTCAAGGTTTAAAGCACTGTGGTATTTAATATACTCTCTATTGTACTATTATACTTGATTGAGAAAATATGCCTAACAAGGGGCTTAACTTTCATAACATACTATCCAGTTGAAGGTTATTGGATTTTGTTTTGCTGTTTTCTCATTGCCTGGCATTAGTCTGAATGCATATGTAAGCCTTCGTATTAACTACAAAAACTTGATAGTAAAACACCATATAAACACTCTTTATTTAACTCTCAGATAAGAGAATCTCTTAAGAGTTCTACCAAGATGCATCCTATTACAATGGAAGACTAGTGAGGCAGAAAAACCACAACTAGTCAGAGTGGAGAATATTGCTGACCTTGGAATGCTCATCCCTAATCAGGCCATCAAATGGCTCAGGGAACCTTACAAAAGAGGGGGCTGTAGATTATGAGAGCCTAAAGATGGAGTGGTGTACTTCTGACCAGCACATTCCAGCTTCAACAGGACTGCTGTACACAGGAACCCACTGTAATGAGAATGTCTACAACCAAATCTACACAATAGTTGACTTATCAACATTTCCCCAAGGACTATGAGGGTCTCAGAAGAAACAACTGCACTCAGAGTGTCTCTGGGACAGGAAAGAGGAACTCCCCTCTTAGGAGTTTGTCCACTGAAGAGCCTCCCTTACCAATACAAGCACCCCAAAGGGAGCCCTGCTATCCACGTGCGCAGAAGGACAAAAAAGTAGAAGGATAGACTGGATTGAAGTGGCAGGAGAGAAGGGAGTAGAATGGGAGAAGACGAAGATGAGCAGGGAGGGGTCTCAAGCAATGACATAAATTCATTTTGTTTGTCTATGAAAAATTGTCAATAAAAAATAAAGGATTCTGTTATTACATGCATATTAAAATTAATATGAAAATTCACATTCCACCTGAGCAGTAGTTAAACTGTTCTATCCTTCTCCGCCATTTTCAACCCATCTTATTATTTGAACATAGTTTGGGTACCATCTCAAAAAGCCTCTCTACATTACAGAAAGCACTGTGGTAACTAGCATCCCAGAGAACCATTCCTGGTGCTAATGTTTTCTCTCTGTTGTCTCCCCCACATTGACTCTGGGCTGCTTCCATTTGGCAGCTGAGTGACATCTAAGGATGGGTCACAAGCAGATTTGGAAATGCTTGCTGTGAGAGAAGCAATAGCCTTGTAAAGAAATTGACTGAGACCTCTTTGCTATGAGAAGAAAGGCCATGTGGTCAGACACATACCTGACCAGTGCCTAGCTATTCTAATGTGCCCAGGAGAAGGGAGACCATGTGAGTGGTAATGTTGTCTTGTGTTTCCAACAAGATTACACTTTCAGATGACTTGAGTCCCCCATCTCCCCAAACCTAAGGCCACATGGAAAATGATTGCATACTGAAGGTAGTCAACTCACAATAGTGAGAAAGAGAAAACATTATTTTAAATTGTCATTTGGGAGCAGTTTAACGGCATAGGTGTAGATAACCAAAACAGAAACCAAAAATCCTCATGTTCTGTTTTGATCAGTAATATAAATACAGATTTTGTGTCCCTTTCACATGAGTGTCAGTTCATTTTAAACCTAACTTATTGTGTATTCTTTCTGTTCCACTCACTAAGGACGAGATAAGCAAAGACTGACTTGTCTCTGTAGAGTCCGATTCACTGAGGGCTGTCCACCATATTTTAATGCACTTATCAGAACACATTCTTAATGCAGTTTTTTTCTGTTATTCTAAAAATCACAAAGACATAATTTCATAGCATTTCATCATCTTTTTGATGCTCAAATTAAGATATCAGTTTCCAGAAATAATTAAGCTATCACCAGCATTGCAAATCCTGTTGTCAAAACCTGATGAAATAAATCAGCTTTAAGAAGCAAACACAACTACAGTTTCTGAAAACACACATGTTTGACCTTCGTGGCTGGAAAGGGATCATAGAGGATTAGTAATGAAGGATATATTAAAGCTGAAATCAGTTTCAATCTCTCTTTTATTAAATTCTATTATCTTTTAAATTATGTTTAGCCTAGTTCACTTATTGTAAAACAGTTCATTTTAAACCTAGTTTATCCAACTTTCTTTTTGTTCCACTCACTCCATGAAGCCTAATTCACTTAGATCTATTTACCATATGTAAGGCATCACATTGCGTGCCTAAAGGTATCTGAGCAGCATAGAGAGAAGGTTCTAGTTGTTTAAATTCATTTTGTATTCTGTTTCCATTCATACCTTTTCTTTGCAGAAATTTGCTTGCTAACCAAATCCCATGACCGAGGTAGGAGGAGCGGTGTGTATGTGTAAACACTCAAGCACAAATGTGCTTGAATCTTATTTCCTTCTAAAGTTCAAAAGATAAAGCCTTAATTGTATTGTAGAAAGCCCAACAATGAATAAGCTATGTTAAAATATTAAAGTACATTTGATGATGATGAATGGCATTTTAAAAAGTAAGAATGAAATAAGGAATAAAGAATGGGAGAGTCTCTAAGGTTACAGTTTAGTGAGAGATGAGTAAATGGTCCACAGAGATAGGAAAAATGTCCTGGAAAAGGTGAATCAAGAGGAAAGACATTGAGGTCAGACAGGAGTCCTGTCCAGACAGCAGGACAGTTTGGCTAGAGCATATTATGATAAAATCATAACAAAAACTGCTTAAGGGAATAAGGGGTTTATTCTCTTATGATTATCTAATTATAGTTCTTAGTCCAGTTGACAGGAAAGCATGAACCAGCACCAGGACCAAGGAAACTAACCTAATCATATCCATGTAAAGGCTGAGAGAAGGACGATCCTTACTTGCCAGACCAGCATGTCTGGCCAAGTATATAGAAGCACGCCAACTTTCTTAACCAGCTCTCTGTATTTTATTCACCTGTCTAGGGTCAAGTCTCACCCACCATTGGTTGGATTTTCCTCATCAACTAGATAATCTCTGGAAGAATTGACTACTAATTCTCTACAAATATACCCTGAGCTCAACCCTCAACAATCAAGTTGACACCTGTATCTAACTATGACAAGCAAATTGAATGAAACTAACTAGATGTTGGTAATCAGAACTTGAGCAGAGTAGAAATCATAGGGAATATAGGTGGCAATATTTAGGGTCTTGGTGGCTTATATAAGTCATTTAGTTTTTATGCAACTTATGTAAAGAAATAAGAATCTTTGGAAGAATTTAATTAGATGTGTTAGAACCAATGTACATTTTATGGACTAACTAGTAACAGTATTGATTACAGTCTGAGGGGGAGACAGAGCTGGAAGCAAGGAACTAGTTAGGAGACAGTTGTGCAATACAGTACAAAGTGATAGCAGTGTTCATAAGGGTGGTCGAAATTGGGGGATGTGTGATTTTTAATATATCTTAAAAGTGGGATTCACAAACATGATCTGGGATCTGAAAAAGAAAGGAATCAAAAATAATGCTGAAGTGCTAGGACTAAAGCGTGAGCATGTTGAAGTTCTTTGGGCTAGAATGGATATTGTGTCAAAACCAGATTAGTACTAGGAATAAATCAAGAGCTCAATTTCAGGAATGTTATGGTTCCAAGTGGGGAGTTAGACATATGACTCTGGAGTTCTATAGAGTGGGTTTATCTCTTTTCTTAAAAAATTATTTTATTTTTCTAGTTTTACAAGCATATTGAGTACTCATCTCTGCTTCCCTCCATACCCCTCCTTTTCATCTCCATATTTTCCTTCATCAAACCCTCCTACTCCCACCATCCTGCCTATATGCTTTTATGGACCCCAAAGTTCCCTCTGGCTTATCTACTCTTGTGGGGGTTCATGCCTCTGTGGCATACCAAGTTACCTCTCTTTGGGCCACCTCACTGATGGTAGCATTTCCCTTCACTCATCCAGCTTTAGACCCCAAGGCTTCCACTATATGTTCTTATCTTTCTTGAGTTCCTCGATAGTCTATGAGGGTGTGTTGGTATGTCAGTTATTATGCAGGTCTGGTAAGGACAAGTCTCCCTGTAATGAGTTTCTAGATGCAGCAGTCCTGCTAGGAGTGGAATGTCTTGACCAATGGTGAACCTTCCTATCTTCTTACAATATCATCACTCCCTCTTCTGTGAGGTTCCCAAAGCTTTAGGATAGGAAGAGATTAGATTAGTCTGATTAGTCACTGGTACTCTACATTCTGGCTGGCCATTGCTGTCCACTTCACTGCTCTTCTACTGTCCTAGGCTGCATCCTGTCAGGGTGTTGAGATCCTCTACCTATGTTGTAGAAGACTTCTAGGCTGAATGGTAAGTGTTATTCCAATCTATAGGTATAATAACAGCTATTTACAGAGCAGTTTGGTGTACTGTATTCTTGCCTATATGTTCATTGGCTGCTTTTTCCTGTTGATCCATGTCCTTCCCTTTTTTAGGTTCTTGTCTAATTTATAGCAACAGGAATGTGTTCCATTTTGACAAGGAGGTCTTCAGTTCAATCAGAAAGCTGTTGGTTTTCTCCTTGATACTCATTCCACTATTATATTGGTAGATTACCTGTTGCAATGGTAATTTTTATTGCAACTTACAGATTTCATGCATTGATGAGGCAGGCTTGTGTTTATTTCTCTCCCCCAGCATCTTCTACAGTATTCCTTGGTACTGTTTAAGCTATACAGCAAGGAGGAAGTTTTTAGACCAGTTCTAGTTAATGTATTTTGCCCATGATCTGTGATCCATAAGTGTTGCATCTTCAGTAATAGGGTCTTACTGATAGTTAGAGTGGGGTTTATCTTCAGATAACAATTTGAAGTTGTTGATATAGAGGATATGTAAATTGTAATGTTATCTGTGGAACAAGAGTAGTTAGAAAGGAGAAGATCCAAAGATTGAATTCTGGAGAGATAAGAAGTGAAAGAAAAAAATTAAGATGTCCCTTAGGAGGTAAGAAAAAAATGCAGGACAGGTAAGTGTCTCATAAATCAAGTGAGAAGAGAATCTCAAAAGGAGTGATGAACTATGTCGGATGCTTCTTAGTGATCACTTAGAATGAGAAGAGGCAAAATGTGAAGGTATTGGTAACTTACCTTGTGGGAGCTATCTGAGAGAATGAGAGGGCAGAAACTTGAGACAAGTATAACAGCTCTTCTTAAGAGCTTTGCTATAAAATGAGGAAGTGGCACGGTAATGAAAGGAGGAGGTAGGATTCAGAGTATGATTTCCAGGTGGATAAAATGCTATAAGATATATGCTTATGGGAAAGATTCAGTAGAGAGTGAGTGATTGGTGAGAGGATAGGATGACTTGTTGAGCAAGGTGACCAGGTAGTCAAGAATGGACAACATTTAGTGCAGAAACGGTGGGGTCAACCTTTGTCAGGAGAATAAAGAGTTTATTTTAAAGAGAAGAAAGGACTATGTAGCTAGGTGTGGTGGCAGATGTTTCTAAAGCAATCATTTGGGAGGCAGAGACAGGAGAATGGCTCCCATTCAAGGCCAACATATTGTATGACCTGCTCCTTACCTCTACTGAGAGAGAGAGAGAGGGAGGGAGGGAGGGAGAGGGAGAGGGAGAGGAGGAAGGATGGAAGGAAGGAAATAAGGAAGGAAAGAATGAAAGAAAGAAGGAAAAGATACCAAAGATGAGTCAGATGCAGGGGCTAAGTGTATGAACTTATGGAAGTTATCTCTTGATTCCTTTTCTTTTCCTCAGGAATTAGAAGAAAGAATGACTCCTGAACATGAGGATGCAGGAGAGTCAAATTAAGGAGAAACCAGAAAATAAGCCTAAAATAAGGTGGGAATGAGTCTAAATGAATAAAATATTACCACAAATATGAATGGAATAAACTCGTCATGTTAAGACAGACTTTTTCTGGTAGATTAAATACATATTAATGTTATTTGTAATCAAAAAACTGGAAGATGCAGATAAACTGAAAATTAAGGTTACTGAAGATATAACAAACAAAAACCAACTAAAATATATGTAAGTATATTGCTATTAAACAAAATGGAATTAAAGAGTGCCATTACACAGTTCAATAACAAGATAAAACAATTTTAACTTTGTATTTATTGATAATACTGTGATTGAGAAGGAAACACAATTGCCATCATTCATGCATGAAATGACATCACATAGAAAACACAAGCGTCCACAGAAAGACTATAAAATTTAGTACATATAAGTCAGTAACATATTTACATAGTAGCAATTACTAATTCATTTAATTTTTTATTATTTTATTTTGAGTGTGTGTGTGTGTGTGTGTGTGTGTGTATTAGAGGGTACTATATGTCCCTGTGGAGGACCAAGGGTGACTGACTTTGGGAATCAACCTGGATTGCTTCTACCTCCTTCTTGCTTCACTCTGGGATTTCCCAGGCTCCTCCCACCAGGGTGGGAAGTACAGATCACTGCTGGTTCCACCTGACATTTCTATGTGGGACCTGGAGTCTGAACTCAGGACTTTCTGCTTGCTAGGCAGAGTCTTAACTCCTGAACCATCTCTCCAGCCCCAACCTAACAATAAAGGACACATTTTATCACGGCAACACAAAATATCAAATCAACTCTTTTCAAATATTTGTATTTAGTTTAGTCCCAATGAAATTCCAATCAAAATCTTCATTTCAGAAGAACATTAGTTGTAAAGTTGGTATGGAAGAGCATAAGGCCAAGTTGAGATGTAACATCCCCAGGGATACAGAACGATAGTGGATGATCCCTCTCCCCAGTGCATGAAGACTATTTTAGACAGTTAGAAATTGCATAACTCTAGATTACACAGAAAAGGGGGCGGAAGACAGCACTGCAGTGGCCATAGGCACAGAAAGGAAATGAACAAACAAATAAACAAGCAAAAACAGCTCAACTGATGTCAGAGCAGGCCTTGTGTGCCAGTGTGAAGGAAGGACATAATGCTGATTCATTAATAAAAATTAGGAAAGATGAAATTGTACCTTACCACTCCTCAAGAATTGAATGTTATTGATAACCTGGAACCAGACCAGCCAAATCTCTCCCTATCCTAAAGCTCAGGGAAACTTGAGGAAGAGGGACGGCAAGATTGTAAGAGCCTAAAGATGGGGAGGACCAATGTTATGCAAGATAGGATTGCAGTAGCCACAATCGGACTTTGCTGGACCTGCACAATGACTGACATGTCAGTGACCTCCCCAAAGTCTAGAATGGATCATGGGCAGTGGGATCCTTATAGGCAAGGGATTAACAGTCATGGTAGTGTTCCCATACTAACAGGGAGTTCAATAAAGGGCTCTGGGCAATGCCACTGAGTCCTTACACTTCACTAGGGTGGAGGACTCAGAGGGAAGTTTAGTACTCACACAAAAGGATTCTCCAGGGGATGGGAGAGGGGTAAGGGGAAGGCACTGGGAGAAGGGGAGGGAGGGGGTGAAAGGAAGTGGAAAAGGGGGGAGGGTGCAAGGGGGACTGGGGAAGGGTGGAGGAAGGGAGAGGACCAGAGTATTGAGCATGTATGATTGGGGAAAAAAAGACTCGAATAGTAGAAAAATGAAGATCAACTATGGAAAGGAAAACTTCAGAAGAGGCAAATATATTTAAAGAATAAAATATAAGACAATATTTGCAAATTTTGAGTGGTGATAAATTTATTAAGATATACATATATGAACATAAATCTAAAAGAAAACAATCCATTTGGCATACAAATTAGAACTTGATTTTCATCTAAAGAAGTCACATAGAAATTAAAAGGAGAAATCACACTGAGAAAGGATAATGTAGACACACATGCAGAAGAAAAGTGGATCTAACCCAGAGTCCACCCTGACAGCAGTGTGGACTCTTTAGTACCCGACAGGGGTAGTACCGGCGGCAGAGGAAATGAATCTCTGAAATAGAGTGCCTCTAAGAGTAAATGTTTAGAGTCACAAACCATACACAGGTACTAAAAATTAGTTATTTATTTACTTGTCATTGCTTTATTTTCTTTTGAGACAAGGTCTCATGGATCTCAACTTGGTGTCAAGCTCACTATGTAGTTAAGCATGACCTTGAATGTTGTCTCATCCTGCCTCCCCCTCCTGAGTGCTGGAATTCATGTCTGTACAACCATGCTCAGTGTATGGCTTATGAGGTGCTAGGGATCAAATCCAGGGTTTAACTGTTCTCTAGACAAGCACTATGTCAACTAAACTATATCCCAACCCCCTGCCCATATTTTAGTATTTCTCATATTCAAATTTTAAGAGCCCTTATTTTTCCAATTTGGCTTTTGCTATCATGATTTGCTAGCTCTAAGGAAATTCAGATATATGAATTCTATGATATTTCCTAATATTTTGTATCCATTACACTCCAACTAAGTCTGCAACTTCTGCTAAAATTTTTAAATTTAATAAGTCTCCCTTTTAAATGTGATGACATTTTTATTGAGGAATAGTGTTAAAAACATAAAATAATAGCTTCAGAGCTTGTATTGTTTTTGAGATGTTTCTATAGGTCATCATGCCATAATGATTTTAAAATAAATGTAGACTTTGTTTGTTCTAGTTTACTTTGTTATTTTCTATTTTTCATGTTTGTTCCAATTTCATTATAAAATGGTGTTGAGCAAAATATAAAAAACAAGATGTCATTGTAATATATGACTTTTCTAGTCTAATTATGATCATCATATTTTATCATTTATTTAGAATAATAGTGGAATTATTTAGATAATTAAAAATTCACCTTTTAAGTTTGAAAGTTTTTGAAAATGTTATTTTGATAATCATCTTTATAAGGACTTTACCAGACTAAATGTGATGTAATAATGTGTTGTCATCATGATGCAGGGTAATTAGGGTTGTTAATTACTTTATTATGATTAAGGTAATTTTAGACACAAGTAACCATTTTCTTCTACCCTTAAGGGAATTATTGTAACTGGTAAGCGTAAAGTTACATGTTTTTCTCTATGACTATGAATGTCAGTTTTAACTTTTTTCTTTTTTCTTTTTTAAAAATATGAAACACTTTACTAATTTTCATGTCATCCTTGCTAATCTTCTCTGTGTTGTTCCAATTTTAGTATCCATGCTGCTGAAATGAGCACAGCTTTAACTTTTTGATGCAATCAATGTACTGTTACCTAGAAGCAAAACTCTTTTAAGCTGTGCTATAAGCTGATAAAATCAGTCAAACATTTTTTACAATTTTGGTAAGGGTACCTGTAAGACAGGTTTTGAGTGAAGTCTCACTGGAAGGTTTTGAATTTCAGTGCAAAGTTTCTGATATCCCCATTATGCCACGAAGGTTTAAAAATTTTAATTAATACCTTTTACTAAGTTTCCAGTTATATTTATGTAGAATTTTTAAGGAAAACTATAAACAAGGACTATGGATCCTTCAATAATCAGGAAAGAGAACTAGAAATGATCAAAGAGCTGAACTATCTGTAATATGCTGTTTTTATGATCCAGTCACCATGCTGTTTGAAATCTGTACTTCCTGTTCATGATCTTGATTTGTATTCATTAATCCTTCCCAGTTTATGTGTGATTTCCACTGAAAAAGAGTTTTTGAAAGCATGATTTCCATCTTACCTTTTTATAGAGTATATTTTTTTTCTTTAGTTCTTGAGGATTTGGCTCCCGCCATGTACCATGATAAAGACCGTGGGGATGCCACCAGCCTGTCTAATGCCAGGTGGGATGTTCTGTCTTTTCCAGTACCACAGGATGATAGCTGAGCACCTTCCCACGAATGGCTCATATCTCCCACTAGTGCCACTGCATGTGCAGTGTGAGAAGGACATAGGTGTTGACACTCCTCAGTGATGTCCTGATGTGCCGGGTGAAGTTCTCTGGTTGAGTACTCAGCTTGCTTGTACAAAACTAATAATTTAACAGATTTAGATTGATTTTAAAACAAATTTTACTGATGTTTGGAAACTCAAAAACCGCAGAGCATTAAAGCGCTCTATTAGTGCCTTTCCGCATTGCCTAGCCTAGGCTTTTCTCATCACGTGGGCCTCCATGAAAGCCCTGTCGCTGTTCCTCCTCTCTCTAATGGGTTAAGTGATCTTCATCTATGAAATGATCTACTGGATGGAACATTTTCCTTTTGAAACCTTTCTTGAGTTCTCTGGGCCCACAAAACTCTATCTTCAGTAATATTCCATCATGCTTACCTTTTGCATTCACACAGAACATGCATGCTATTTTGAATCACCACTCTATTTAACTCCTGGATAGTTCAATTTATCACAATCTCTCAAGTAGTATCATAGCGGGCACTTGGTAACATGCTATGCATGGTCTAATTTCCTTTAGAATACATACTCATACATACAGTTCTTTCAGTGTGAAATTCAGTGGTGTGAATTTCCTTTTGGCAAGGCATCTTACAGGAAGGATACTATGAGTACACTTCTCTACTAGGAAAGCAAAATAGAGACTAGAAGCCAAAATTTAAGGAATTCTGGCCAAAGATATAAACAGCCAAATTCCTTCAGAAGTGATTTCCTAAAAGCAATTTGCATTGACTGTGTTTTGACCCAAATAGGTTTCTTTGAAAGTAATGTGGCAGTATGTGGAGAATCTTTTATAATTGTAGAGAGGTAGCGTGGAGACAGTCTGAACAAAGTGCACGTCTCTTTATAATGGGAATATCTTTCTAATTACTGAATACTTCTTCCTTTGATATGGATTTTGGTTGAAACTACTATGCTAAATGAGTCATTTAAAAATGCAAAACGTCATAGCATAGTCACAGTACAATGTAAGAAGTCAATGGAACTTAAAATTTTTTCTTTAATGTGCACATTGACCAGAAAGTCTAATTCATAAATAAGGGCAGGGTTATTTGTATCTATAGATATCCAGTGGTGTACCATCAAAAATTATATTGACATGCTTGCTAATCAGGAGATGAAATAATATAATAATATAACCAATAATCCTTATCTTTAAGAAGTTTTCTAACTACACTTACTTGAGGACTGTTTCCGGCTGATATTAGACAGGATAAGGGAGGCTTCTTTACTTAGTGATTTAACCCACTGATATGTTATCCATGTCTCAGGAAGCACATGTCGACATCCTGATGAAATCCATTGGGCTACATGTTCAAAAAAACATGAAAGTAGGAAGTAGACTGGTCAGAAGGGAGAAAGTTTTGAAGTGGGGCAGGAGAGGAGATGGGGATTGGATAGTAAGGGATGAAAACACATAAATTCATTGTGTTTATGTGTGAAAGTCTCATAGACCAAAAATAAGTTTTCTACATACATGGGTGGATAATATGAATTATTTATTGAAACAGGATTCATGATGGAATAAAACAGTGCATCATTATTTGTCAATGAATGACACAAAAAATAGTCATCAGAAGGTGATATTGAAAGAGCCTAAAGATGGGGAGGACCAATGATATGCAAGATATTCCACACAAGTTATGGCTGCAATAGCCATAATAGGACTTTGCATGATCTGCGCAATGGCTGACATGTCAACCCCCCTCCCCCATGGATCACAGGCAGTAGGATCCTTAGAAGCAAGGGATTAACAGTCATAATAAAGTTCCCATACTAACAGGGAGCCCAAAAAAGGGCTCTGGGCAATTCCACTGAGTTCTTACACCTCACTAAAGTGGAAGACTCAGAGGAAGGTTCACACAGAAGGATGCTCCAGGGAGTGGGAAGGGGGTCAGGGGAGGCACTGGGAAAAAGGGAGGGAGGGAAGGGGGTGAAAAGAGGGGAAAGGGGGGGGAAGTGCAAGGGGGACTGGGGAGGTGTGGAGGGAGGGAGAGGATGGGGGTACCTATTAAGCTTGTATGATTGGGAAAAAAATAAAATGTGGGAGAAAAAAAAAGAAAGCTGTTTTTGTTTCAGAGAAGCGAACAATGATTAAAGCAGAACAGGAGTTTGGGGTCAGTTGTGTAAGAGTATGACTAAGAGGTTTAGGACTAAGGACTTACCAGTGAGCAATGACAACCCACTCAGGAAGATGATGGTAAAAGAAAAGACTTGATCCAAGTTGATTTTCCACACCATGATACTTAAAAGGAAGATCAGGAAACACAAAGACACTTCAAAGACTAACATGGCAATTTACATGAGGTAGAACAGAGGGCACAAGTCATTTTATGATTGATGATTCAGGTGGCAAAGATGCCTTTCTTCCTCAACGGCCACAATGACAGAACACAACCCAGGTTTGCTCAGCAGAGGGAGCCTTTCTTTTAATCATAAATACTGGTTCAAGATGGGCATACAATCTGAATTGAGCCAGTCAGAATTATCTGTAGAACTTTGTCATTTGTGTTGGGGAAAATATCTTCTTCTCCATGGATGTTGGCATCATTTGTCTCCAACATAGTCCCCTGTGTTCTTTCCTGCTGTTCATGGCATTGCATGCACTCTTCCTTATCATGTCAGGGTTGTTCTGTGTGAAGAGTGAGAATGTAGTATAAATGAAACAGGACAGGTGAGATCCGTATATTCCAAAGTGGAAATGTCGACATTTGCTAATTGATTGGATTTTCAGATTTAAAAGAGCACACGAAGGTCCTGAGCTTGGTAGAACAGTATATTCCTGAACAGATGCAGCAACATTTGGAATTAAGCATTGTTGTCATTGGAAAAGTTAACAACAGATAAAGAATTTATTTTCAGTCTGTGCCCTTAGAAAGCAATATTAAAAATGACTGGGAATATAACGAACCACAGTGGCTATATTGCCATTTCTTGAGGATTCTGGAAAGTGGATTCATAATAAAACATCAGAAGTGTAATAAGTAGGTAAGGGGAGATGACTCAGTTGTTAAAATGCTCATCATGCAAGAAAAAGAACTGTTGTTTGCATCTACAGATCCTGCACAAAAGTACTGGATGGGTATTTCACACACAGGAATGTAATTTCAGCCTTGAAAGGCAGAGCCTGGGAATTCCAGAAGCAAGCTGGCTAGCCAGATTAGCCCTATAGATGTTCTGGGTTTAATTAGAGACCCAGGACCAAAACAGTAAGATTGAAGAACAGTTGAGGATGGTTCCCTATGTCAACTTTGGACCTTCACATGCACATATATGTGTACATACATGCAAAAACACGAAGTTTGATTCCCAGAACCCATGTAGTGAAAGGAGAGAAGTGACTTTAAGCAAGTTGTCATGTGACTTCCACAAATACGTAAAAAAATTTCTAAGTATAATAAGCAGGTAAGACACCCAGTAATTCCATCTCAACTAATTTTCACACAAATAAGTGTAAAAGACTGAAGTACAATAAACAATTAAGACACTTGATTATTATATCTTCTCTGTCTCTCTCTGTTTTACACACACACACACACAGAGTCCACCATTCTTATTATGTGTAGATCCATTCTTCTATTGTAAAAAACTAACATTTTCATCCCTGATTTTCCACTTTTTTCAGATGAACTCTAATCTTTGTTATAGAAAGTCCAACTTTGTGTGTAGATGAAACAGAATCAGGACACTTGTGGTCAACTCATCTCTCAGCTTTTCAAATTACTTCAGTTCCATGTGTACTTGACTTTTGGCTGTGTTATTCTGGCCGATTTACAAAGTGCTCAGAGTCACAGACAAATTCCCTGGCAAATTTACAAATCCTTGTGTCGTCTTTACCTTAGAAACATTATATACTCTGTAAATATCTCTCCTTATATTATTCAATATACTTAATTCCTCCTTACTTTTTAAAAAATTGTCATTGGGCTTGTGAGATGACTCAGTGGATAGAGGCGCCTATGTATAAACCCAGATACATGAGTTCAGTCTCTGAAAGCTCACATGGTGAAGGAGAAAACCAATTCTGAAAGCTCTCCACATATATACACCTGCTGTTCTTTCTCCCAAATAAAGAAAATATTGAAAAATATTTGTTTCTAAAATTAAAAAAACCAACAAACAGCAGCAGCAACAACAAAATCCATTGTTTTTTTAGTACAATCATGAGCCAAAATGAAACTTTATTAGGATAAAATAAAAGCAAAATGTAAGACGAGAGGTTAAATTGGATAATGTGCAATTGCTAAGATTCATTTTAGCTGAAAAGCTTAAAGAGCAACTCTTGTGTTTTGATTATTGCATCAGTGAACTTGGCAACAGTTAAAATATTTTAATGATATAATTGTATAAACCATGTTTTTGAT
The DNA here is from genome assembly GCA_023101885.1 of Typhlomys cinereus. Lineage (NCBI taxonomy): Eukaryota > Metazoa > Chordata > Mammalia > Rodentia > Platacanthomyidae > Typhlomys > Typhlomys cinereus. The sequence continues at coordinate 2,523,560 of JALPQD010000050.1, read as the reverse complement.
TAATTTTCATCAGTTTGCTTTAAAATTCTTTGAATATGGAACAAGTATTTGTAGGATTGAAAAAATTAATATCCTTTGTTAAGTATCTTATTCACAAGAGGCCAAATCTTGATATTCAATAGTGTTTGTGTAACACACCAAACAGAGAAATGGGACAATGTAGGGAAAACCAACCCACTGGATTCTGGCCCCTTCACAGTTCCTCCCTTACTACACGCACTTTGGATTCATCAGTACTTTTCCCTTTCATACTGGAAAAGTCTTTCTCCCTTGCATTATTTGTTAGTGCCTACCATAGATATTTGTCATTTTCTTCCTCTGCATCTAGCTGATGTTTTAATGAAAATAGAACCGTCTCTAAAACTATTTGTTCTGGCACTTGTGAAAAGACCCAGGAAATAGGTAGATGATTTTAGTGATTGTCTCAAACCATACTGTAGAATGTTCATTGCTGGAAGTATACTTAAAATATAAAGATTTCTTCTGCCATGTAGGAGCACTCAAAAAGACCAAGCTGATGCAATATTCATTCATCAGCCATTGGGTGAAAGCAGGGGAGATTTCTTGTTCATTTCTAGCTCCACTGTGCATGTCTGGAGTGTCTATTTGCCTTTTTAATTGTTTGCATCAATAATTGCAGCCAAGTATGTCTGGAGGCAACTGTCTTCACTGTGATGCTTGGCTTTCTCTCTGTTCCTCACTCTCCCTCTCTCCAAAATTTTATTGATAGTTCTTAAGATAGGCTGTTGTAATTACCTTTCAGGATAAAGGCAAAATGCCAAAGCAGGAGGCAAAATTTTGGCAGTAATCTGGACTTTTTAAAGACAGTATATATTCTTCTTCCTTTATTCCTCCAGAAGAAAGAAACGCACAACGTACCTTCAGTGAAACAAATTTACCTCGGCCTTTGGCCAACAATGCGGTTTTTCTTTAGTTGCCACGTCAGGGAGAAGATCCCTCAGCACCTTGGTACAAGATCATTTTATAAATGCTTTGGTATGATGTGTTCAATATGAGGATCACTTAATAGAGAAATTCTGGTTTTTGTGTTACAAGTTTAGTTGCCCTAGTTTAAAATTACATATTGAGTTATGGAAATCAAGCATTTGGTTGCTATAGGGAAGAGAGAATTCTATCTTGGAATTGTTCAACTGCCTATGTATTGGTGGATCTCTAGCTCATAGTTTCCCCACAGAAAGCTGCTGGGAAATCCATTGCTCTTACACTAGAGATATGGGACAAATGTAATGAAAACCCGAGAATAGTTTATGCCTCACTTGCTGAAAAGAGCAAGAAGGTTGATTTCATCAAGGCTATCATGAAGGAGGAAATGTGGTTTATGAGTAATAGTCAATATTAAAGTGATTAAAGTCAATATTAGTGTTGGAAATCCAGAGAGACTAGATTTGGATTATATATGCAAAGACCATGTGTTTATCTCTAACCTATACTCTAACCTACGGAATATGTAGATTTGGAAAACCCTGATACAAACACAAAACATAGGCGTCAATAGGCCAAATCATGGTCACGGTTTAAGTTTTTAAAATAACATTCAATAAATTTCACATTTGTCAATGTATTAAGCTACAATTTAAAAAAAAAAAATAATAGCTACGCTCTTAGTTTGAAGGCGTGCTTCACTTTCTGGACCTGTTCATGAGATTTAGTAACTATCCTGTGATTATCTGTGGAGAGGAAACACAAAGTTTCCCTACATTTGCTAGACTTACTGGTTACATTTTATCTGTAAGGGCTGAGGTCTGAAAAGTTGAAGTAATGCCCAGAGGTGGTCAGGAAGTCCTGGAAATGACTAAAAGAAGTCTCAGACTGGCCGACCTCCTTTCTGTCCCACTGGAAGGAAGAAGGTTGCCACAGAGTATTATGAGTTCTTGCTGAAGGCCGCCTGGGCATGGGTTTCCACACATGGCTTGTTTCCCAGCACCAGTACACACCCAGTCCCGCTGGTGACCTGAAGCAATCCTGGAATTTACTGCCTCTGACTGGTGAACTCATACAGTCAGTACTGAGGGCTTCTGCAGAAGACAAGGATGTGTATGTGTGTAGGGGGGTGGGTGGGCAAGTGGAAACAGGAGGGTTTCGCTGTTTTGAGTCTCTGGATTGCCATGTACACTTCCAGTGGCACAAATGCACATTGGTATCTCACACCCAACACAGGCTTATAGAAGGACTGGCATTGAACTGTCGTCATGGCACCAATACTGGCTTAGAAAGTCAGGAGCCTAGGGTTCTTCTGCCACCAGTGTGTGCGTGTGCGTGTGCGTGTGCGTGTGCGTGTGCGTGTGTGTGTGTAAGTGTGTATGTTTTCTCTTTCTGGCATCAGTTTTCTCTCTAAAATGAATCTCCGTGGGGGGATATATAATTTATTACTTTTTTACAGAAAGTGCATTGGATATATAGACATTAGAATGCCAACGATGAACTTTGGTTCTTACAAGAGAGATGTCAGACCAGTTTCAAATGAATAGTTGAGCAATGACACTTTAGCACTAGTGTATTTATAGCTGGGGGCAGATTTATAATTGCTTTATTTCTTTCAAAACATGAAGCTTTACGAGGAAAGTGAAAATTTAGTATCCTTAGCTTGTTATTAATGGCATCCCTTCTGGCAATAACATCTAACTTTCATCTTTTTTCTAAACACATTTCTTTTGTATGGTAGTTCTAGAAGTGCTGGTGCTGCTGGTGGTGATTGTGTGTGTGTGTGTGTGTGTGTGTGTGTGTGTGTGTGTGCCTATGTAGTCTCAAGGGTGACATTAGGAATCATCCTGGATTGCTCTACTTCCTTATTGCTTTGCTTTGGGACAGGCTTTGCCTTTCAGGGTCAAGCTATTGCCATTTCCACCAGATTATGTTGGACCTGGGATCCCAACATAGGTCCTTCTGTTTTTGAGGCAAAGGTTTTAACCCCTGAGCCCTTTCTCCATCCCTAGACTCAGATTTTTGCAGCATACATTGTCACATACTTTTTGCTCCCCCTGCTAAAGTGAATAGTCTGGTTCTTACCTACTATTGCCACCATGGAGGTTTTGAGGATTCCTAGTCTGAACTTTTATTAAAACTACATTGATTTTTATTCTTGCCTTCTTCTCTGTCATCTATTTTTACGAAGCCTTTGATCTAAAGTCTCTTTTGGTAGCTCCAGAAAATTTAATTCCATTATTTGGTTCTTATTTTATGGCTTCTACTTTATCCTTTTGAAACTTACATAGTAGGTATTTCAAGTCATCTGGATTTCTTCCTCCATGTGCCTTAACGTTTCATTTTATGATTTTATTCTTTTGCATTGCATCCTGAGAGAATTGCTTAGTTGAATCTTAGATTCTAAACTATTTGTTATGAACCATATGTATGTTGAAATTCAGTTCATTTATTAATATTTGAAGTTTTTCTCTTTTTTGAATATTATGTGTGTTCAATTAGAATACCTTATTTCATATGTCATTTCCTCATATATGAGGCTTACCTCATTCATTTTTTTAGATTCTTCATCTGTAATTTGTATTTTTGCCACTGCTTCTATTAAGATATTTGCTATATGTTCTTAAACATGTATATATTTTTGTATGTCACAAGATATTTTATTGTCGACTGAATACATTCTATAAATTAGCCTAATAAACTGTATTATGTGATATAGCATTTTTAAAAAAAATACCAATAATGTTTTACTTCTCAAGAACTGAGATTATTTCACAGTCAAATTTTAGCTTATAAAAGTAAGGTTTTCACAAATCTCCTCTAATAAATTAATCATTCTTAAAGTCCTACTTGTTGTCTCCCTTCACTTTGTATAGTTTTTGGTGATCATATGAATGACACCCAAGGCTGACTTCTGATCTCCTCACTCTCATGAATATATATCCTAGGCATACCTTCATATACAAGTGAACCTGAACATACACACAAACATGCATATGGTAAACATGCACACACCCTGTTGCAGTCCACCTGCATGGTTGCTGATAAATGACCATCAAACGGCTTAAGGGAACAAGGGGTTTACATTTCTCAGTCCAGCTTTATGGGAGAGCATGCACCAATACCAGGGCTGAAGGAACTGGCCACACCATCACCACATAACAACTGAGAGAGGGACGATCCTTAATTGCCAGACCATGATGTCTGGCCAAGTATACAGAAGGATGCCACTCCTTCAACCAGCTCTGTATTTTATCCCAGAGCCTAATCCCACCTACCATCAAGTTGACACCTGACACACCCCTACTCTCATACCCCCACACACAAAATAAGTAACTAAAAGAAGGGACAGAGGCTCTCTCTGTTTCTAACCATTGGTCTTCAATTGATTAATGTCATCAAATTCATAGTAGTATTTCCTGTGTGTAACTGTATGTCTTGGGACCCCATAAAATCTGAGGTGTCGGGATTTGGTAAGCAGCAGAATACAGATTTTCCTCACAGTCTGTGGCTGATGAGCCACTGGGGAGAGTCCACAGTGGTTTAGGTTTTCCTGAGATTCTATCTCATCTGTCTCCTTCATTGATATCCTGGAGTTCAGCCTCTGATACTGGAAAAAGGAGCGGTGGTTGAAGATTTTTTGTAAGGCATGAGCATGTTCAATCTGTTGCCTAGAGAACACCATCAAGGCATGCTTTTACACTCCACAGTCCACTTTTCTTTTAAAGATAGATATAATTTCCTAAGGCTCTGTGTAGGAGAGAGAAACCTTCCCTACTTCAAGCTGCTTCTTGTCTCCCAAGTCTAAGGGAAAGTGCCTTCCCAGGACCCCCATGGATATACTTGGATCTGATACATTTGCTACAAGTGCAGTGTCTGAAATCTCTCTAAATTACACTTTTAGTAATAAAGAAGGGGATGGCAGCTGTGTGATTGAGATAGTAAGTTAGGTTACCAGGACTGCCCTAAAAAGTCACAGACTATGTAATTAGGAAAAACTTCTGTACAGTTAAAGAGACTAAAACTTCCAAGTCAATGTGTTGGTGAGGTCTTGTAACCTTTGAAACCTCCAGCAGAGAAATCTTCTTGGCTTCTCTCAGCTTCTGGTGGCTCTTGTTCTCTAGCTTGTGGAAGTAGAACTACAGGCTCTTCCCTGTGTCACCTGAATAAATTGCCTCTGTGTTCATGTGCCTCTAGGTCTTCTTGTGCCTCCTCTCTGTGTTTCTCTCCTATAAGACTCCCACTCATACTGGATAAAGTGACCACCATATTCCATCATAACCTCATATCAATATTATATCCAGAATGGCCTCTTTCCAAATACACTCACATTCTGCAACACCAAGGAATAGAACTTTAACAACTGGGACAAGTGAATTGTGTACAAGGTAAAGATATGCTTTCCTTTCTTATCTTACACATCAACCTATTTCTTATGCTTCAAAGTTTCTCTGTGTCTTGTAGTCTTAGAGACCTTGCATACCCCTTATCCTGGTCTGATTGCTCTTTTCTTTCCCGTCTCTGATATCAGCGTGACAGTCCTGTTGAATGTTGCTTCTCAGGTCACTGCAACAAATCCAGGAGCCTTTCCCACAGTCTTCCAGCTTTGCTTACGAGTGAGGTCTGTGGTGGGTAGCTGAATCGCTAGTCAGCGCTTCTGATTCTAGTTTTTTAATGTCTCACCCACTCATCTCTCTAGGATTGATTTTATTTGGCTAACTGGAGCATAAAAGTTATCTGAGGTTTTCTTGGGAACTGTTGCTTCTTTTTTGCAATGACCTCTGCTTGGCTGTCATGGAGACAGTACCTCTGTAGAAGTCTGTTAATCCTCTTAGTACTTTTTATTTCTCCAGATCCCTCAAATTTTCAGACCCACAGAATGTTTTTGTTGTTGTTAAGGGAGAAAGGGAGGTTTATTCAGCTTACAGTTCCAGAGGGAAGGTGCAGTCTCTCAAAGCAGAGGTAGCATGGCTGACTGGCCACAGCTGGAGGAAGCTAAGTCACCGCAGACATCTTGGAAGCTGAGAGCTGCAGACTGCATGCAGCAAAAGCTGACTTCTCCTGGAGGTAGGGTGGGATTAATCTACCTCAAAGTCCACCCCTTATGACTACCTTCCTCCAGCAAGGCTCCACCTCTCAAGGTGACATGACATTGCCAAATACATGAGACTGTGGGGAACACATTCCAAACCGTGACATTCCACCTCTGGCCCCCGCAGGCTCATTGCCATCTCATTATATAATCCATACTCAGTCCAACTTTAAAAGTCTTCATAGACTACAATGGTAGTCCCAACAGTCCAAAAGTCCAAAGTCCAAAGCCTCCCGTAAAATCAAAATACAAGTTACATACTTCCAATATACAATGGTACAGAATAAACATTACCATTCTAAAAGGAAGGAATGGGAGCATATCCAGGAAAGATTGGTCCATAACAAGACCGAAAACCAGCAGGACAAACTCCAAATCTTGTAGCTCCAAGTCCAACAGATGAGCCTCTTGTTGAAATCATCTCAGTTCCAAAGGGCTTTGGTTCCACCCCTCCAATGCAGCTGCCATAGAATACATTGGTCTCTTGAGCTGACTCCTCCCAGGGTATACAGCTCTCCTTGGCAGGTGTCCCACCTTGTGTCTGGAATCTCTAATATCTTTACTTCCCAATGGCAAACCAGGCTTTAACTCCACAGCACAAACTGCCCTTTTTGTGCTTCTAAACTGCAGGCTTCTTGCATGATGCCTGGATTCTGCCAATTTTTGAAATCTTGGAGGAGGACTCCATGATCTCCCTCTTGTATTGAAAGAATTAATGTAGTAAAAGAAATTTCCAATTTCCTAGGCAAGCAAGAATGTGATGAGCTAGTCTCAGAATCACATTACCTCACTCCAACTCAAGGATTCCAAAAAAAAGGGCAAAGGACGTGTGTGTCCAGGCCAGATACCAGGACTTCTCCCCACCCCAGGAATTCCAAGGAAACACACTCATCCCCAGGTTTCCGGGTAAAGTCATGAGTATGTGCTGCTATGCTCCTCGCCACCAAACCCCGCCCCATTCCCTTCGTGCCTAAACTTGCACCAATGAGTTTAAAAGTTAAGTGTATAAGCCAATTATTAGGTGACACCTCACTACCTCAACACCTCCTTACAAAAATTGTATAAAAAGTCTGTGCCCTGTGTGCTCAGGGTCGTCTCTCCCTTTCCTGTATGGGGCGACCCCAGCACGCTGGATAATAAACCTCTTGCAGTTTGCATCGATCTCGTTGTCAGTGTGGTCTCCTGAGTTGGGTCATCTTCCGAGTGGGAGTTTTGTCCCAACATCTGGGGGCTTGTCCGGGATTCACGACCCCACTCCAGAGATCCCCCTCACAGCAAGTCGGAGGAATCACTTGAGCCGGTCAGTCAGTCGTTTGTTCTCTGTTGTCTGTTTAAGTGAGCGGCCGCGTAAGCAAGATCACCTATAGTGGAATTAGGCTCTTCTGGAGGACCAAGGAAGTGGGCAGACGAGCCAGCACACTCCTGGTCAGGGTCACGGGGGATGCCCCGAGTCCCTCAGTGAGTCAGTGAAATTTCGTGCACTTCTATTAGGTGTCTTTTGTCAGTGAAGTTTCTCGTGCGCTTCTATTAGGTGTCGTTTGTCAGTGAAGTTTTTCGTATCCTGGGTGGGTCTGCCTCATTATCTCCGCAGTCTTCTTTGCCCTCCCAGACCTCACTGGGACCGGGGTCGGAGGTCAGCCCGAGCAGATCTGTGTCTGTTTTACTTTCTCTTTGGAGTGGTTTACTTGGTCTGTTTCTTTTTCTATTTGATTTGTGTTCACTGTGTCTGTATAGGGGGAGAGGCCCCCGGTGGGTTAAAGTCCCACTGAACTGTAGAGGAGACCGTGAGGCTCCTCTATCTGTTGGGGTTCAAGGCCCCCCGGTGGGTTAAAGTCCCACTGAACTGTAGAGGAGACCGTGAGGCTCCTCTACCTGTTGGGATTCAAGGCCCCCCGGTGGGTTAAAGTCCCACTGAACTGTAGAGGAGACCGTGAGGCTCCTCTACCTGTTGGGGTTCAAGGACCCCCGGTGGGTTAAAGTCCCACTGAACTTTAGAGGAGACCGTGAGGCTCCTCTACCTGTTGGAGTTCAAGCTCCCCCAAGTGGGTTAGAGTCCCACTGTGTCTGGATGGTGAGGTCCGAAAGATTATCACCAGGAACTGCTGCCGTGACATATTTGTGGTGTTTGTGTTGTCTAATCTGTCTTGTTTTACTTTTTGTTTTCACTATTCTTAGTATCGGACTGATGCCCTTTCTCTCTGACGATTCTAACATGGGACAGACTATTTACACCCCCCCCCAATCTCTGACTCTAGATCACTGGACTGAAGTCAAGGCTAGAGAACAAAATCTGTCTGTAGATGTCAGAAAAAGAGAGTGGCAGGTAGGGAAAGAACTCAAAATCTAAATGTTGAAATTAAGAAAGGAAAATTCATCACTCCCTGTTCTGATAAATGGCTCACTTTCAAGGCCAGCAGATGTGTGTTTTAAACTGTCTTCTTTTTAATTTACCTAATAACACCTCTATTTTAATTTCTAAATCAACTAAGGAAAGAAAGCCTCTGCCCCCCCCCATACTGGAGGGGCCAGAAGAACTGTCTGTCGTTTTTTGTGCTGTGTCTATGATGATCTCATTTTAAGAGTTACTTTAAGTGTTTTGACTTGTTTAGTTATCTGGGTTTCCCATAATATGTGTGTTTTATATTTCAGAATAACAAAACTATGGCCACTTCAAATTATTGCACGCTTATAATTACATTTTGGTTTTGTTTTGACTCTTTATTATTTGGCATGCTCAATTTAAATGCACGTGTACACTTAAGAACAACATAAAAGGCCTGAGTACTGTACTGACCAAAATATTTTATTTTATCCTAATTTTTATGAAGCTTAACAAGAGATGGTACTGTGTTTTTACCTAAGAAGGTTTGTTTTCATATGTGTAATGTTAACACATCTAACAGCCAGAAAGGAAAACTGATTTCTGAGAAATTCATTGGAATTTCTTCATTCTTCTGGTATGTACGAGTTCCCTTTCTTGGGGACAAATCTGCTTCTAATTCCCTGTTCCCAGGTGTACTCCTGTGTTCTGCTATATAATGATTTTTAAGATGAGGTCTACTGCCTCTTTTAAAGGATATTTCTTACAGGATAACTAATGTGAAACAGCAGGAAACCATCAAATAGGAAAAAATATATATGTATAGTACTTAGATGTAAAGAAGGTTCATGGAATGAGAAATGTTACTTAGAAAGTTAAAGTGTGTGCAGGAGGTTTATGAGTTGGTTACTTAAAAGAAGGTTAAAGTATGTTGTGAAGGTTTGTGGAATGTTAGATTTATAAGAAGACTGAAAATTAGAGATGATAGTTAAAGAAAGTATTATATGTTGTGCTTCTACCATGTAAAAGAAAAGACACCAAGCCTCAGAAATTAGAAACTATAAATTAAGCTTCATGTATTCAAATGTATTTCAGTTGTTTGTTTGAAGCAGAAATTTGGTTACTCCTAAAATCCCAACTTCTCAAGGACAGCAGGAAGCTTATCAGTGGGGTCATAAGTGAAAACTAAAGAAGTCTGAGACCAGGGCCCTCCCTGCCCCCAGGGAGGTGGCCAGCAGGAGAAGCTGAGGCCCTGCCTCAGCTGCAGCTTGGAACAGACTCAAGGCCAGCTAGGGAGTTTCTCTAAATCTTGGACTTCACGGTAAAAGAGACTCTGCTAAACCAACCTCTGCTCACCTTTTGGAGCAGGCCTCTCCTGGAGGGGGAGGAAAAGGGCACCTACAAAATGGGGGAGGGGATGTTTTAACCTCTGTATGAATGTGTGAGTGAGTGTAGGCCTGAGGTGGGAAACTTGTAACACCTCTGGCTCGAGTTTGTAGTCCCATGGCGAGATCCCTAAGATCTCTTAAAGCCACGGGATTCAATTGGGCCAGTTCTGCGTTTCCATGGTGATAACATATGGTCTAGGGTGGGATCTGATTAGAATCCGATCGCAAGTCACGAAACCGCTGAACCCACTATGACCAAGTTATCATTCATGACTCTGCAAAGAGTGTGGCCAGACTGGTACTTGAATGATCTCTCCTGGAGGGATTCCCAACCTTTGTCTGTCTGCGTCCTGTGGTGGGGATCAATGTGACTCTAGCTCTTTGTCTACATAGTACAGTGGGGATCAATGTGACTGTAGCTCTTGTTAGTCAATGGAAGGGAATTCCTAGAAATGTTTGCCCTGAAGGAAAGTGCTTCAAGTCTGAGACAATGACTATGCTGTTTAAATAGCATAGGGAATACAGGAAGCTTCAGGCATGTGTGGACCATGGACTCTCCCCTTTTAGTGTCATCGGGTGGGGCTCTGGTGGCGTTGGGCGGAATGCTGGCTTCCCTGGACCACACCACGGGCAGTGTCAGTGGATGTCTTTGCTGACAACACTGTGTATATAGTGATTATCGGAACTCTGCTAAGCCACGCGTCCTTTCCTCAAGTCCAGGTTCACTAATTGAAGCCAAAAGAGGGAGATTTCCCCTTTCTGTGTCCAGGGACTATCTAGAAATTGTGAATGCTTAGTTCTGCCAACCTAAAAGAGGGTCAAGTCGTAGCATATTTTCAGACATGCCCTGTATGCATCTTAGATAAGAGATGATCCCAGGAAAATCTTTAAGTTATACTACCATCCAACTAGACAAACAAATGACAGAAAGTTGAGAGACTATAGAGCTGGACCAAAAGTACCAGCTAGTAACTCAGGAAAAGCTTTGCCTCCCAATGCCCTCAAGACTAAGGTGAAACAGACAGGAAGCTTTCATTTCTGTCTTGGAGGTAGAATCCTTTGTTTCTGTTTATCCTAGGACTTTAAAAATAGGACAGGTGACTTAGGACTTAGTATAGAAAAAGAAAAGAAAGAGAAAAAAAAAAAAACCAGAAAGCAAAGAAATCAGAATTTGACATTTGCCTTAAGGGATAGGTTAAACAGGCACCCCAAGCAGATCAACCCAGGACCCCTCCCGACAGGGGAAAGGTGGAAAAAGATGCTTTGAATATGACCAGACTGGACGCTTTGAGATTGTTGTGAGCACAGGAAGCTTTCATGTGGCCTATGTCCCAACTCTGGGAATCTCCACTGGAGGAAGATTGCCCCCTGAGCCCCAGGACCCAGGGGTCGAGCGAGCTCTCTGGTGGAGACCAATGAAATGGCCTGAAGCTCTTAGCTTCCCTCTGATGGGAAAAAGGAGTTTGCTGCTGATATCCAGCAAAAGTGCCAGGTTGAGCATCTCCTGAGAACCTTGGGTTTAACGTGCAAATGGGAAGCCTCTTTGTTTCTATGTTAATAGACAAGGGAGCACAAAATTCTAATGCTCAACTTCCTTCCTAGGCTTTTGTCAACTTTTGATTTTACTAAAATGTTTAAGATCAGGAAAATGACAAGTTCATTAGTCACCCACAAAGTAACTACTGAGATTCCTGATATGCTTAATAGTAATGTTATTTTAGGCATTCTTTTGTTTACATGCCTGAACGCCCGAATATTCAAGGTTTAGGCTTAATAGAATAAAATATTTTAGCACTGTTATAAAGTCATCCACGTGGTTCTGGTTTTAGATGCACCAAAAATATTAAATGAGAAAATCGTGGATTACAGAAAATGCTAGATAGCATATAACAAAAGTCTGCAGTTTAAAGACCCTAAATGCTGCATCCTTATCCAACCATTCTGATAGATAAGATCCCAACCCGATAAGATATTATTTCAAGCAAACATTTTCTGGAGAAAAGACATGACTTTATTTAGGAGAAATGAAAGGATGCTATCATAGGAGAAATTATTCTTTTAATAATTAATTATATTGCTTAAGCTCATGCTGGGACTTATAAAATGTTGGGCACACATATAGTTAATTGTCAAATGTGTTCCTTGCTGAAATCAAAAGGAGCTCAATCCCTCTCTGTATATTTAAAAAAAAAAAAATTGCAGTCTCTGTTACAACCATGTGGACTCAGCCTAGGTTTGGGACTCCAGGTGTTAGGGTAATGACTCCATTAACAAGCCAAAGCTGGCTTTTCATTTGAATCAGAGGAAGGGGCCTAAGATAATGCTCAGGGATCTGTAGAATTTTCCATGTAAAGGCATATGTTCTTTTACACTCCTTTAGAACGTGACCTTGGAGACTCACAGCTGCCAAAAAGAAAAGGGGGAGGTCTCCAGTATGTAGATTAGCTCTTACACCTTACAACATGTTGAGCTTATTTGGTTTATCCCATGCGCCTTCCTAGTTACAATGGTTTATGGTGCATGGGCCTAAGTTATCTGTTTTGTCTCCTTTAGACGACCTTGAAATAATAAAGTCATCTGTCAAAGACCTGGACTATCCCAGCATCTCATAGATGAGGACTTAGATGAGGGCATCAGACCACTTCATCTCCACCGTCCTGACTCAGCAGGAAGCAGTCAGAAAGAATCATCGACCCTTATCCCCAAAGTGGTCTGAGTCCTCATATAGGTTTATGGGAAAATGAGGCAGGATTAGAGCAGACATGCTGGGATTTTGAAGAGACATCCCCCACTGATGGAATCGCCTGGAAGGAACACCCCTGCTGAGGAACTGACTCCAATCCTCCCAGAAATTTACCATGAGAACTGTAACTGACACTCCATGATTGGAGTGTGCCTAAAGAAAATGGGAGAATGAAAGAATTATTGTAGAAAAAGAAATTTCCAATTTCCTAGGCAAGCAAGAATGTGATGAACTAGTCTCAGAATCACATTACCTCACTCCAACTCAAGGATTTCAAAAAAAAAAGGGCAAAGGATGTGTGTGTCCAGGCCAGATACCAGGACTTCTCCCCACACTCATCCCCAGGTTTCCGGGTAAAGCCACGAGTACGTGCTGCTATGCTCGTCGCCACCGAACCCCGCCCCATTCCCTTCGCGCCTAAACTTGCACCAATGAGTTTAAAAGTTAAGTATATAAGCCATTATTAGGTGACACCTCACTACCTCAACACCTCCTTACAAAAATTGTATAAAAAGTCTGTGCCCTGTGTGCTCAGGGTCGTCTCTCCCTTTCCTGTATGGGGCGACCCCAGCACGCTGGATAATAAACCTCTTGCAGTTTGCATCGATCTCGTTGTCAGCATGGTCTCCTGAGTCGGGTCATCTTCCGAGTGGGAGTTTTGTCCCAACAGTGTCACTGATGCCTCTAAAACCAGAACCACGTGGACGACTTTGCCAAGACTGGCCCCCTTGAATCACAGCTGATTCTGCTTCTCTATGTTGACCATCTCTTTCACTCCTAGGCAGTTGCTTGGTAAAAGAAACCAACTCTTGCTTTGGCACTCCACCCTTTAGCTCCAGTCTTCTGAAAGGATTTGCATTCTTATGAGTGGGAGCCTTCCCTGAGGATCTTGCCCTCAAGCTAGGGCCTCTCCTATTATTCAAATTAAGAGCAGGCTTTGATTTACAAACGGAGCTAATCTCTTCAACAGCATTTTGTTTTCTGCTTCTTCCTGGTTCAACTCTTTAAGTTTGCCATTGTATTTTTCATCATTGGATATTACAGTTTCTGCTTCTTCCTGCCTGATTCTTTGCTCTTTTTCATAACTCTGAAGACAACTAAAAAGTAGCCATATCACATTGTTAAGACTACATTGCTTTGAAATTTCCTTCACCAAGCACTCCAGCTTAACTTCAGGCAAACTTTCAGGACGAGGGCAAAACTTCACTAAGCTCTCGGCCAACACATGGCTCCATGTGTCACTTGTCCAGTTGCAAACAGTCTCTGTTTCCCTTTGGACCATCACAAGCTGGGCTTCTACTGTCTGCGTTTCTCACAGCATTGCTCTCCTCTGAGCTCTCACAAGAAAGGTCCCTTTGGCCCAACCGCCAAGACGCAAAGACTTTCTCAGCACAAAGTCCCAAAGTTCTCCGTATTTCTCCCAACAAACAGTTCCAAAGGCACACTAGCCACATCACAGCATTGGCCATGCTTCTGAGTACCAACTTTTCTCAGCTTCACAAACAACTTCACTTTGTGGTACCAGCTGTTCTTATCTCACAGCAATGCCCCACTATCCGCTACCAATTTCTGTAACAGTTACTCTTAACTATTGCTGTGAGAGAGCACCCAAAATCGATCAACTTAAGGGAGAAAGGGAGGTTTATTCAGTTTACAGTTCCAGAGGTACCTCTCAAAGCAGAGGTAACATGGCTGGCTGGCCAAACCTGGAGGAAGCTAAGTCACCGCAGACATCTTGGAAGCTGAGAGCTGCAGACTGCTTGACCCACAGGATTTTACCATTACTGTTTTTCAGTGTATTGTGAATCCTGTTTAAGTCATAAACAGAATTGCTTATGTGTGACCCCAAGGTACACAAACCTCTAAAAAATTTTAATGGCTTTGGAAGGGCAGGAAAGGAAATATGTAGGCCAGTGTGGGGGTGCATGTATGTAATCCTGTGCACAGAAGGCTGAGACTGGAGAATCACAAGTTCAAGGTCAGCTTGGACTACATAGCAAGTTCCAGGACAGCTTGGGCTATGTTGCAAGACCTTGTCTTAAAAGGGTAGAAATGTGTGCTTATTATGCACGATTACTGTAAGAGTTTGATAACTAACAGTCATTACATTTGTTCTGCACAAGGTCCATTTGCCTCTAAGCTTGTAGGCTTGTAATATTGTTTGTTGCAATTCCTTACCACAAGTTGTAGAGCAAACCAGCGTAGATCATAGAGCAAAATGAATGGAATGTGGCAGGGGACCAATAATACTTTACTTAAAAATGTAGCCAGTGGATTAAGTTTAGCTTATTCAGGAAATAATAGCTCTGAAACTTGTCGTGTCTCAGAATCTTTGGAAGGGCTTAATCGCCATAGGTTCCCCTCTCTACCTTTCAGTTTCCCAGTCAGCAGGTCTGGGACAGGGGCCCAGAATCTGCATTTCTAACAAGCTCCCAGGTAATATAGACATGCTGATGTTTGGGCCACACAATAAGAATCACTTACCTAAGTTATTGTTTATTTTTAGAGTATATTCATTGTAGATTATAATGGACTTCATTAAGAAGCTTCCAAATATGAATATGAAGTGCTTTGGTCATATTTGTACTTTCCCTTCTCTTGTTACCTCCCCTAGTCTTACTAGTTAATTTCTTATTCCCCGATGCTCTCTTCTACTCTCTTCTACTTTCATGCCTTTAAATTTTAATTTTTTTAAAAAATTAGATTTCATGTAGGAGCATAAGCATAATGTATCTGCCTTGGTTTACTTCACCCAACACGATCATCTCCAGATCCACCCTTTTCCCTGCAAATGAGATAATATGTTCTTCTCTGTGATTGAATAAAACTCTATTGTGTATATACTCCATATTTTCTTTATCCATTCATTTGTTGACGAATATCCAGGCTAAATCTGTAACTTGGTTGTTGTGAATAGCATTGCAATATATACGGATGTTCAAGTATCTCTGTTGTATCCTGACTCAGATTCCTTCAGGTAGTTATCTAAGTAACAGAATAGCTGGATTATATGGAAACTTCATTTTTATTTTTTTTAAAGTATCATCATAGTGATCCATGGTGTTTGCACTAATGTATCTTAATCATTTTCATTTCCTAAAGCAAACTCTTTTTTCTCCCACATTTTATTATTTTTCCTAATCATACAAGCCCAATAAGTACTCCTGTCCTCTCCCTCTCTTCAACCTTCCCCAGTCATCCCTCCTTGCATTTTCCCCCCTTCCCACCTTCCTTTTATCCCCTTTCCTCCCTCCCCATCTCCCAATGCCTCTCCCTTCCTCCCTCCCATCCCCCAGAGCATCCTTTTATGTGAATGCCAAACCTTCCTCTGAGTCCTCCACCCTAGTGAGGGTTCAGGACTCAGTGGCATAGCCTGGAGCCCCTTCTTGGGCTCCCTGTTAGTAAGGGAACTCTATTATGACTGTTTCAACCCTTGCCTCTAAGGATCCTACTGCCCAGAGCTTTCTCTCCTGTGAGCCATGCTAAACTTTGGGAGTAGGGAGTTGTTGACATGTCATCCATTGTGCAGCTCAGGCAAAGTCTAATTCTGGCTGCTGCAGCCCCAACTTGTGTGTAGTATCTTGCGAATTGTTGGCGCTCCCCATTTTTAGGCTCTTACAATCTTGTCACCCCCCTCTTCTTCAAGGTTCCCTTAAGTTTTAGGATGGGGAGAGATTTGGCTAGTCTGGTTCCAGGTGAATAATGTAGGGTCCTTGGTGTTCTGAATTATGGTTTGTTGTTGTTTTCAGTTTTGTTTTTCCTGCACTGCCCTTGGCTCCATACTGATTGGTATTGAAGGTCACCTCTTAACTGAAGATAAAAGACTTTAAATGAAGATCTTAATATAAGAGGAGACTCAAAGGTAGATAGAAGAATAGAAGTAAGACACAGCAGTGTGTGTGTGTGTGGGGGGGGTGTCAGTGTCCCATTCCTAAATGCAAACTCTTAATCGCTTAATCATACAACTATATTTCTCATTCATTCACTCCACAGATATGGGTGTCTACTATGAGCCAGCTGTTACATATAGTTCTGTTTCATATAAGACAAAATTTGTATTCTTATGAGTAAGGGATTTAGACAATCAGATAAGCACAAATCCTATAAATGATACAGTGTTGGAGAGTAATAGAAACTATATGAAGAAAGTCATGGTGTTGGACATAGTGGTGCAAGTTTGTTTTCTCAGTGTTTGGGAGGTCAAAGTAGGAACGTTATGAGTTTGAGATCAACCTGGTCTACATTGCAAGACCCTGTTTAAAAACAAACAAGACAAAACAAAACAAAAATCCAAACCAAAGCAAGCTGTGGAAAACAATTTTAGATATAGTAATTAAGAAAAATGTCTTTCAAAATATGACATTTCAACATAGTGAGGCAGGAGAGCTGTTTATGTGATAATTAAGGTGTAGGTAGAACATTTCAGTCAGGGATAAGAGCAAGGATAAAAGTTTTGCAACAAAAACGGGCTTGTGTTTGTAGAAAAACAAGATCATTGGATATGGGATGGTTTGGGTGAAATAAAGATCATAGGAGATAAGACCAGGTAGTTTTGGGATCTGTGTTTTGTGTTTTCCTTTTAATTTTGCCTGGTGACATTGAGGGTTTTGTGCAGAAGAGGGACATGACAGCATTTGTATTTTCAAAGAATCACACTGGTTTCTGGGTGAGAGTCTGTGGGAATGGTGGTGTTGGAAGTAGGTGGGAAGGAGACTGGGAACAGAGAGACCAGTTGTGCAGCCTACTGCGGGAATTTTCAGAGAGGGATCCCAGTGGCTGGGATCAAGGTGACTTCAGTGATGAAACCCAGTAGGAAGCAGAATTTTGATGGTCCAGCCAGTCACATTTGCATGAGGATGCAAGATGATGAAGAGGGCAAAACAGGCGGAGGAGCCATGTTAAGAGCATGGTTTCCTGGGGCTGGAGAGGTGGCTCAGGGGTTAAGCCTCCGCCTTGCAGGAGGAAGGTCCCGAGTTCGGATCCCAGATCCCACGTATAGATGCTGGGCGGAAGCGGGGGCGGCCTGCGCTTCTGGTCCTGGTAGGGCGGAGCCTGTGAATCCCGGGCAGAAGGAGGTGGAGGCGTCCATGGTGGTTCGCGAATTCGTCCGTGGTTCTACACACACACACACACACACACACAGACATACACAGACACACGCAAGCGTGCACATACACACACACATGCGCACAGTTGAATAATAATAATAATAAAAAAATTTAAAAAAAAGAGCATGGTTTCCTAGAGGGCGTGTGAACACAATGTCGTAAAAGGAGAGTCCCAGGTATACTGGAGGAGCAAGTGAGCTGGGCGCTGTGACCTGATTGTCCCGTGATCTTGGACATATTTTTTTCTCCTATCAAAAACAAAGGCACTTCCTTACAGGTTTGCAAGCAAATATGTGCGAGCCTAGATTTCTAAGCATCTAAAATTTGTTCTCGATATTGATTATAAAATAAAAGTATTTCCAGACAGAATCTCTTTTTCTACATCATGCATCCTGAATAGGAATACTCATTTTATTTGTTTTGTCTTCTTCCAGATAACAAGAAAGTGAACACGCATACAGGAGGATGACTAGAGATGCAGTAAGGAAGAGTAGAGGAAAGAGTAATTATGTATAAATCTCATCATGTTAAGTTCCCGCTCCTTAGTATGGGTATGCACAGGTGAAGAGTTTATGAAGAGTTTAATCTGCCCTCCCAGATGAAGTAAGGTTAGACAAGGGCATGTTTCTCTCATGCACCTCTCAATCCATGCCTCTGTCCTCTTCCACATGTATTGGTGGTGAGACAGGAGTGGTTGGAGTAATAGCTTTGCTTAGAAACGTCTCAGCAGGGCTGGAGAGGAAGCTCAGGGGTTAAGACTCCGCCTTGCAGGCGGAAGGTCCTGAGTTCGGATCCCAGATCCCACGTATAGACGCCGGGCGGAAGCGGAAGCGGAAGCAGGGGCGGCCTGTGCTTCTGGTCCTGGTAGGGCGAAGCCTGTGAATCCCGGGGCAGGAGGAGGTGGAGGCGTCCATGGTGGTTCCCGAATTCATCCGTGGTTCTACACACACACACACACACACACACACACACACACACACACACACACACACACACGCGCGCGCGCGCGCACGCGCACAGTTGAATAAATAATAAAAGAAACGTCTCAGCAAAGTCTGTCTGACTCCCCACTAGCTGTTCTCTGAAATTAGAGTTTTGCACCTTCAGTTCTCAGCTATTACCCTAGCTGCCAAATTTGGAGAAGCAGAGCCCACATTAAGACAGAGACTTGCAAGCAGGAATGGAGGAAGTTATAAAAGGCAAGAGCTGAAAGTTATAAATTGGCCAGTCCTGTCAGCCCAATTCAACTTTGACCTCTACAAGCTGGGCTTTTGTTATAGGTTTCACTAGAAAAATGGTCTTTGTATCTAAAAACAAAACAAACGTATTCCTCAAACCCTTACATTATTTAATTCTACTATGTAAATCTATTACTATTTATCTTTCATGATAGCACAATTTCAATTTACAAGATGAGGGTAAGCTTGACATCATTTCCCAGGGTCCTGCTCTCTGCATGCAGTGACTACTCTAGTAAGGTCATTAGCCACTCCCAAACTCAATTTCCTAGTTCTTCCATTCTCAGATCTTGCCCAGCCAGTCTGCTGGTTTGGTGGAGGCAAGGAAGGGAGTATTGGCTCTAGGAAAAATCAACATGTCATTACAAGTCTGATGTTCCTTTCCCTGTTGTTTCTTCTCAGCATTATTCAGGAATAAAAATATTTGTTGTGGGAAGCCTCATTTCACTAGGACCATGCCTCCAGGCAACGGATTAGAAAACTCAAGAGACCTCATCATTCTCTTCCAGTTCAGTAATTTTATAACTGCAGAAAGAGGCAGCTTTTTCTTGGCATGCTTAAAACGGGTGGCCATGGCTACGACTGGTAATGTGACTTAGTCACTAGGCATAAGGATATGAAAACCCTTAATCTGCTGAGGAAGTATGTGGGATGGAGAAGCAGGCACTGGACTTTGCCTTTAGTCATGTATACTGCTCACAACTTAGTGATTTGCTAATTTCCTCAAGCATAGGATTATTTTCAACACATTAAAGGTACAGTTGATTGATTCTTCAAAGGCAAACACCGGAAAAGTTGGCATGAAGAAAGAGAACCTTTAATGAAGGGGTTATGACAACAGCCAATTTGCCCAGAAATTTTCTAACACCCTTACTTTGAAGACAATTTTTTCTTAGAAGAAAATTCCAGTTAGCGATACTAATGTAAGTTACAGGGAATGAAGGCATTGCTCAGTTGATAAGTGCTTGTCTAGAATGTGCACCACTCTGGGTTCAATCCTTAGCTCAGTCTAAACTGGGCTTGGTAGAGCACACTTTTAATCCTATCCCTTGAGAGGTACAGTTAGGAGGTTCAAGATCATATAGTGAATCGGAGGCCAGTCTGGGATAATAAAACTTTATCTAAAAAATTGCATATTTTATTATCACTTTATATGTTAAATTGCATCATGGAAATGGGGACGACTTCATGAGATCCACCCCTTTCTGAGGGACTATTAAGGGTTAGGACTGGGTGTGGGAAAGAGAGCTCTTTTGTTCTATGGTATATCCACTGATAATTGTCCATGTTCCAACAAATGTGCATGTACAGTATATACTAATGCAGACAAACTTGATGAAACTCAGTGGGCCATACTTACAAAAGACATGAAAGGAAGAGGTAGACTGGGAAGATTTTCAGTGGGAGGAGGGGGTGATGAGATTGGGTAATATGGGGTGATTTAAATTAAATGACTTAAATTTATTCTATGTGTGTGAAACTGTCAAAAAATAAAGAGAAGAAAATTAGTTTCTACGTTGATGGGCCATGGCTATTCATTTTCTCATACATGCTGGCCTATGGTCTGAAAACATGAGAGCCACACATTCCTTCATTGCCAGTCTCCCTTCTACTTTCATGTCCTTTCACTTGTGACCACTGAGTTTCCTCTGGGATGCCTGTGATGGCAGGTGCCTGAGTACTTGCTGGGGGCATGGATGACTTATCAGTGGGTAAATCATTCAAGTAAAGAAGCTCCCCTTCTCCTCTTCTCTTGGAGGGAGGTGAAGTGTTTCTTGAGATCTTCCCTCATCCAGGGCGAAACGTTGATAGATAACTATTGTGCATGTCTAATGGAGCAGACGTCACTGTGGGAGCAGCAGTCCTGCCGTGACCAGAGGATACGGTCTGGCATTACCACTCCCAACCTTCTGGCTCATTTGTTCTTACTGCCCTTTCTTTCACAAGATTCCCTGAACCTTGGGATGGAGGGTGATTTTGGTATCTTTTAACAGTTTTTTTTTAATACTTCCTCCAAAAAATGGTAAGATCCCTATTAAGCAAATGTTCAAAGAAAATAAGGCATAGGTAGTCTCCTTTTGATCAGGAGAGCAGCTTTGCCTGGGAGAGGCAGCACTGGGCTAAGGATGGGTGATCCACCAGCTCTTCTTCCTGAGAGACTGAACTCATGACTGTGGCAGCCAGCAGTAAATGTCCTATTTAAACAATGAATGCCTCTTTAGAGGAAAGGGGAAATATCGTCTCTGACTTTTGCACTGTCCAAAATTTTGCACTTCTTAGTTGTATTTGTTTATCTTAAAACTAAAATACTACACTGCATGTCTTAGAACTGTTCATGGCGGATGATGGACATTGTGTACAGTATATTTGGTTTTTTGTCAAAAAGACCTATTCCATCTGCAAATTTCTTCATCCTGCTTAATGGCATCGTTCTTTGGCAAGATAAAAGCTTTCTATAAATCTAGATGCTCTAGATACCTTTTACTTCTTTGCTTACACTCCACTGGTTGTGAGATCCTGGAAAGCCTGTCTTTTTATCATATTTCATCAGCTCTCTCTTTTTACCCATCTCTGTAATGAAGTTCATTTGGAAGCTGTCTAGGTCTTGGGCTGCTGTTATCATCATTTGATCATTTGTGCAGCTTTCCAGCTTGCCTGTATCCTTTGCTTATCTACATTGTGATGGTGGAGCCTCATTGTCCACTTGACTGGATCTGGAATCACTGAGGAGTGCTTCTGCCTTATTTGTGAGGGTGTTTCTGGAGAGGTTCAAGTGAGGAGCAAAGGTCAACTATCTCAAGGGCTGGGGACCCAGACTCAATGGAAGGGGAAGAGGAGAAAGCCAGCTGAGTGTCAGCCTTCATCTCTGTTTCCTCTCTGCCCAGAGGTGAACCACTCCTGCCACTGTGCCCTCCTGCCATGGTGGACTGCACTCGCAGGCAGTGAGCAGGACTTCGTTGCTTCTGACCAGGTAGATGATCACAATAGTGATAAAAACAACTGATTTAGCCATCAGCTCATCACTCGGACAGTCTACAGATCTTCCTAAAATGTAGTTTCATGAGCCCCTGCTTACAGCTTCTGAGTGGTTTTCCCCTCTCCCAGGAGGATGAAGTCCAGACATAATGTTGTGTCATGGAATGACCATGATGAGCTATATGTCCTTTGTCTCTGTACCCAATAAACTATTTCTTTCACATGCTATGCTGCAGGAGACCTGACATAGACCTTCCAAAGTATTGCAACACACCTCACCCTCCTGTTCTACATGATGTAATTAATACATTAACACCCAGACCAAATAGTTCCTTTTTCTCTAGATCAACTTCCTATCTTCTCAACTTTGCTTATCTGAACAGAACTTGTCATTCTTCAGTGGTATGGTAGCAGTAAATTCAGATCTACTGATCCACTGAGGAGGGCCAGCAGTAGATATTAGGTCATTTATATCTCATAATCTTCTGTCTACTATCGGCTTAATACATGGAAAATGATTGAATAAAAGGAAATCTAAGCTTATGCCAGGATACTATATTTACTGTGTGTGTGTGTGCGTGTGTGCGCACGCGTAAGCCTGTCCATGTGTTTGCATGTGTGTGGAGGCCCGAGGCCAGTGTCAGATGTCTTTTTCAATTATTGTCCACCTTATCTTTTGAGACAGAATCTATACTGAACCAGAAGCTCATAAATTCAGCTAGACTACCTGGACACTGAGCCTAGGAATACTCATGTTTCCACCTCTTGAGAGCTCAAGTTTAAGGTGTGCATGCTGTGCCTGGATTTTCACGCTTGTGCAGCAAGTACTTCACTGACTGACTGTCCAGCTCTATTATGGTTTCTTTTGGGAAAAAATGACTTTTATTAATGTCTTTTGCTTATAATTATACTACCCTACTATTACACAAAAGTAATCTAGAACTTTTATGCCTTTTTTGCCAGGCTCTCATAGACTCCTTTTTTGTCGACAGAATTCCCAATGGGGTGTACTTTGTGTTTCAGAATAGGCATGGTATTGCTTGTGACCAGGGCTAAACAGACAGAGGACTTTAAAGCCAAGGCACAATTCAACTCTTGCCAACATCATTGTGGTCCCACTCGAACTGTTTCCAAGCTGAATCCTCCATGCTGGCTAGAGCTCAGTTGCTGCTTCTCAGAGCTGAGGTCCTGACACTGTGTCATTCCGACAAGGATACAGGCACCTGATGCATGGTCTCAAATCTGGTTGATTATGGAGAACATAAGGATAAATGTTCCCTCAGTTCTAGCCCAATCTGTCTTATAATTTTACCCTGTCTGATTTATAATTCTAGACTCCTCAATTCCCTTTTCTCTTATGATGAATTATTTCCCAAAGTCATTTTCCACTGCTGAATTTTGTTGCTTTAATTTTTACTATTTGCAAACCTGTCTGTTTTTTTGATCTCCATAAGTTCACTGAGCTTAAATTTATATCCAAGATAGTTCTTATATATCTTACATAATAATGAAGAATAATCTTTTATGATAGAAAAAGAAGACTCTATTCAATGAATATACTGATTTTAATTTTGCTAGTTTGCGCAATTAGTGAAGCACTCTTGTCTTTAATCCTAATAAATGGTTATGAAAAGTAATCTTGTGATTAATTTTTTGAGATAACTTTTTCTAATTCTGAAAACCTCTGAAGTAGTTGGGTTTAGCAGGACCCAAGAGTTGATTGTGATCTGCTCTTTCAGGAACTTGATCACGGCACACTTCTGTTAGTGCATTATAGTTTCAATGAAGTTGTATAAAATTCAGTTGAAAATTCCTGAATTTATTGTTTCTCTTGGAGAATTGAGTTGTACCTTATCAGAATGTGTTTGTGGTATTTTTCTGAAGACACACTCTTTGTGTTTTATGAAAAGTGTTTTATAGGGCTGGAGATGAATCAGGGGTTAAGACTCTGCCTTGAAAACAGGACCTGAGTTCAGATCTCTCTCTCTCTTTCTCTCTCTCTCTCACACACACACACATTAAATTAAAAACCCCTCATTTTAAAGAATGTTTTTATGAATGAAACATGATTTCATTAGAATGAAAGTTATTTAACAATAATCATGCTATGTAATCTCATAAATTACTGTGTTAGCTTTGTTATGCTTGGCTTTACCAAACTGCTTGTGGTAAAGATAATTTTTCTTTGAATCAAATATGCAAGAAAATAGGTCAATTTCAAACTCATTACCTATACATACATTAAGATTCTGAAGTAGTCATTTTATTAACAAATACAAATTTGAAATGTTGATAATAGAACATACTGATATTGACAGATTTGTGCAGCAGTAATTCTACAACTGGGAGGACATCTCGATTTTGTTTATTTTGTTGACATCTTCCCAACCACGTCTAATCTTCAGTATCTTCTTACTCAAGCAAGGCAGTTGCAGTATGGTTTTACAGATCAGGACAGAAATTGGAAGGAAAACTGCGATCATAAAAGTTGGAGGTGTATACCAAACAAATTGTTTGATATCTACCCATTTATTCCAGGCAAAAATCAAAGCGTGTACTGTACCCAGGAGAAGGGAAACTATTCCTAGCTTGCTCTGCAAAACAAAAGCATTATTACTTTAGTGAAGATTGATTCAGTAAGAGTTATTTCCATTTCACCACTGACCCATATTTCCAGTCTCTTTATGATATTAATACGATGGTACTTCATTTCTTCTTGATTTTATATTAACTTTGCCTGTTAAACAATATCTAATCAAACACTGCCTTACTTATCAAAATATCCCTGTAGAACCAACATAATGCACATATTTAGTGCTCTATAAATATTGGTAGATTGGTTGAAGAATTTTGCAAAGATTAATCGGATCTCAGTGATCTTTATCTTTTATTGGATCTGATTTTATAAATGAATCCCAAAGAGAATAGACTTGGACATATTTTAAAGAAATCTGATAAAAATGGAAAAATACTGACACTTATTTCAATCTTTGAACAAAAGAGATCTAGAGATGTGAGGAAAGAAATTTCAACTCATGATGGAATGTTTTGGCCTAACACAGATAAAGTTGCTTGGAAATAATTGTTCACTTATATAATTTCATCCATTTTGACAATAGCTCTTCCAGACGACTGTCGATTTCTATTCACTTTACTGGAAATGGTTATTATCCTGCCAGAATGAATATAGCTTGCAATTATTCATATGAACTCTTGAATGAAAATTTAAATGGTTACGTTTTTATTTTCATATATAACTTGTGGAAGTAAATTGTAGGGGAAACAGTTCTCATATTCTAAATGAAAAGTACTAGGTTAGTAACTGAAAAATACCTGTGATTGTCTGAGTATTAATTTTTCTAAATGTGCATTATGTATTTCTTATGCACTCTGTGCTGTGTTTCGAGTGATATAGGCACCCCTGTCAAGGTGCAGTTCCTATATCCCTGATTATATCTGAAGCATGGTGTTCACTGAGCAACAGCAGCACTGTAAGAAGAAAGCTATGTTAGGGGAACAGCCCACTCCAAGGGCCACCAGCAAGACACACAAAATTAGAAAATTTCTTTGCTTTGGAGAATATGGTGCCATCTCTATGCCATGATGGAATAGCATAGAGAGAAAGAGACTTGCCATCCTCTTCAGATGGGGTCTGCCTGTCTGCTGGAGATGCGCACTGACAATGTGGAAAGGGCAATGGGGAATGTCTTTCTGTGAGGAAATTTCTCAAGGTATCCATGCATAAATGAACAGACCATGCAATCTAAAAAATGTTGAATCAAATTTCATCCTCTGACTCTTGTCAGACATGGGTCTCTTTCTGAGTTCTGGTAGATGGATATTTTTGTGTGGTCTTCCACTTGAAGATAGACTTCAGCAAGTTTGTGAAAAGGTTTTGACTTTTAGAAATAGAAACTTCAAGTGGATAAATTATTAATGTAATTTTCAAAATACAACCTTAAAAATTAAATCTCAAAGTTGGATGTGGTGATTCATGCCTGTAATCCCTGGACTTGAGAAATCGAGCCTAAAATTCAAGGCTGGTATGTGTCACATAATTAGTTCCTGACCAGCCTGACCTGTAAGTGTGAATCCCTGTCTCAAAGAAAAAAAATAATATCAGAGTACTTTCAGCATTTTATCAGTAGATGTGACTTCACACTTCAAGTAGAGATTTTATTTTCTAGATAGTATAACTTAAAAGGCATGACTACACTCAACGGACAGTTTAAGTAATTTGAATTTTGGAAAATTAGTAACTTTTTAAATTAGTAAACTCGATATTTTAAAAATATATTTATAGTTATTATATGGAAGCAGCAGACTGATAAGGTTCTAATATGAGAAAGTATTTTTGTTTCGGTAATGTTTTTATTTATACTTGCAAGTGCATAACAGGTCAGACACTAAGAGAAGTAAGATGTTAGAAATATGGAATTATTAATATTGGAAAATATTAATATTGGTTATATTGATAACCAGTTGTATTGGAAAATACTTCTGTATATGAGGTAAAGTCAATGCTCTTGCCATTACAAGAGTCTAAGATTATTTTAACAACAATTTACCTGAATATAGTGAAATTCTCTCCATGTCAAAGAGTCACTCACAGATGGAATAGATGTCACAGCCAATAGTGCCAGGATGGCCAGTCCTATGATCCCCAGAGACACATAAATCTCCATTCTCCAAACATCATGCTCAATCCAAGCATCTTCTTTATTTTGTTGGACCTAGGTAAAGGAGAGATGCAAACCACATGTTGATTATTAGTTGTATATAAATATTAACTATATATATATTTGGATGGAATTGGAAAAGGCATGTGATTTGTGATATACAGGCAGAGACAGAAACAATCAACACACATACATATATAACATACTTACATACCACATAAATACCATATACATCACATATACGCATGATACATATCAACACACACATAATAAATACGCTCAACATATATGCACACACAGAATCTAAACACATACCCCCTACATCACACACACACACACACACCCGCACACATACACACACACAATGAAAATGAAAAAAATCAGCTCCATAAGGTAATATTGTGAGTATAGTATTACAGAAGATAGAAATTTAGCCCTGCCATTATTTTATGAACAAAATACTTTTATGTTTTTAAAGCTGTATTTTGTTCTCACTGTAGAAAGCATTCTTTAATGAAGTTATAACATAATTTACACAAATACAGAAACTTTCTCATCATAGAGTTTCAACAGGGGATCAGAATATAGCTATTGTACTAAGAAAGAATTAATTTGCTAAATGGCTTTGAGTTTTTACTACTGTTTTCAGTACCATCATCCCACCTGTTGGTATGCCCAGTTAAGTAGCTTGTATCTGTAGGATCGCCGCATCGGATAAGAGAGACTATAAACTGCATGTAGTACAGCAAAGAAGAAACTGAGCAGCCCAAATTGCTTCCGTGTAAGCATCCACTTATCTAACCAAGGTGGAAATTTCTTATACTTGGTTCCATTATGAAGCTGGACAACTGCTGCTATTACTCCTGGTAAATATACCAATGCCAAGAGTGTGATGGAAACCATTGGCAAGACTTTGTTGATAACCAGGATTGGGATTCTATAGAAATACTGTTGATGGAAGGTTATTAAAGGGTAAATTACTTCCCTCAGAAGAGTATACAGAAATGTCAGAGATGCTATTAAAGCAGCTATTTTAATTGGCAGGCGCCAGTATGGAAAGAGTTCCTGTTTGCGCTGATACTCCAAGGGACAATCAAATTCATCAAAATAGGCTATTTGCTGCGAATGCAGAAGTGCAGGTCTTTTCAGAATGCTGTTCTCTCCCACATTCTTAGTCTACAAAAGAAAGAAGAAAAATCTGAAGATTAGACAAAGTAATGGATTTCATTTACTTTAATTATTCACTGCTCTATCTGTGGCGCTTCCCAGGAAAAAGGGTATTCTGATACTTGCATTTGGATACTGGGTAACAGAAGAAAGTTCAGTGTATGTTGGATGACAAGGTGTCTAGCTACACTATTTGTTTTCCAGTTGTCTATTTGTTTGAGACAGGGTCTCATGTAGTGAAGCTCACATTTAGCTTAATTCCTGATCTTCCTGACTTCACCTGAGAGCTGAGCTTATAGGCAATGTGCCACCATGACTGGCTTCCGCTTGTCTCTAAAACAAACTCATGCTTCAGGTAACTCCATTGATGCTTAGACTACTATGTCTCTTTTGAGGAAAGTAAGGACTTCATTATGTAGGCTTACACTTTGATTTTATATTCCTAAAAATCTCATTCGTCTAAGTAGTGACAGATGAATACCCTATCAGAAGGTAAAAAATTCTGTGTAATTTGCCAAATCCCACAAAGATGATCTGTTTCCCAAGCAACTTTCACTTCTTTTGTCGACTATATTTCTTAGTAGTCAATAATCTAACTGATTGTTGGATTATTGTGTATTGAGGTGAATAAGTTGTCATTTCTCCACCTGACATCTGATATACAGAAAAAAATAAAATCCAACTTAAGATCTTAAGAATGTTTCATTTTGTATTACATTATGAATAATTTGCTTCTCGCTCCATACATTAATCCCCATTTATATAGCTCTCTGTGAGGAACCAGAACATTTTATAGCTTGCCATGATATGATTATCTCGTTCATCTCATTTTATGCAGCATAACTTTAAAATTCATTTGATACTCTATAATTTCCAGTGTTTAAAAATGACCTTTCTTGACATTTGAACTTTCCGTTGAGTGATAAATCACTGTTACATCCAGTATTTTTTTTTCTAATTAGCCCATCTAGAATGGAAACAGCTTCTGTGGTTTCTGCATGTTAACACAGAGTAATCAGCTGACACCAGTTTTCTAGTTAAGACTGAAGAATCATGGAATGGCAAATAAGATAGTTACTTTGAAGAATAAAAATGGTTTTGTTTCATGCAGTAGTTATTACAGGCTATGTGTGTGTAATACTTAATTTCAAGTGCAATTATATTATTTGTTATATGAAAAAGCAAAAGCACAGCCATACTTAATTCTTTTCTGTAGGTGACTCTCTGCAGTCACGGAGCCATCGCCTATAGCTGTACCTGGAAGACCAAAGTCTGTTGATAAATGATGACCTGTGCTGCAGGTGGTGCTGACTGAGATTGTCTGCTGACGCCAGAAGGGTCTGGGGAAGCTTGACAGGGAAATGATAGTGCTCCGTCCAAGCAGATAGAGATTAGATCAGCATACTGTTGAACAGCACTCCCTAATTATACAGACCGCCTTGCTGTAAAACCAACTTGGCTGTTCTTTGCATTTTGTACCAAGTAAGTGCTCCTCACAGAACACATGAAAGGGCTGCAGTGCCCTGATGGCTGTGCCCATGGTTTCTTGGCACACACTTGGGGCCATACTGAAGCTTAGAATTTCCAGTAATCTTTTGGCTATACTGTTCTGGAAATGGCAAACACACTTTTTCTTTTTTCATGTAACAAATAATATAATTTCTGCTAAAATTGCTCTTGGAATTATTAAGAAAGATAAGCAGAGTCAAAATTTTCTGCTACTTTTTTGGTCAAACACTGTAATAAGAAAAAAATTAATTCAGGGGTTGGCCATGAATGATTTTTTTCCCTAAAGTGAAATTATTTGGTAAAATAGAAAGTTATCAGTTTTTTGGTGGACTGTCAGTAAGCCGACACAATGTTTATGAAAAAAATGCTTATGAAACTACTATTACAAGGGCATTATGATTTTTGTTTTTAAATACAATTATTAGAAAGGATTGGAGAGACTTTGTAGATGATCTAGTCTCTCTCTCTGTCACTTTAAGTCAAAGTCTAAAACCCAGGGTTTTCAGGGACTTTTTAAGGGTTACTGAACTCAGTCCCTGCAAATCAGTCAAGGTACTGACTATACTATACCACCCTTCACTCATCTCAGCTTCAGTGACAGGAACCCGAGCAGAGATTCGCAGACCAGAATGGAAAGTACTTTTACAACACAAGCAGATAAAGCAGGTTATCTGGATTGTTTATAAATTTTAATTATTAACTGTTACATGTGTTATTTTTTTACCAAATAGTCGTCATCCTCTAGATTTCTCCTAGGCTTCATTTTCCAAAGTTCTTCTTGGTCTGTGATTTCTTTGCCAATCTCCATGAACTCTATCATAAAGTACTGTGTCTTCAGCTACCTTGAAAAATAAAAATAATTTTCTTCAAGTCTATTTATTTTATGATGTTATTGTTTGATGGTACAATATAAAATATTCACATGAAGACTAGAGAGGTATAATTGAAATGTGAATAGTGAGTAGTCTATATATTTAGTAACTTTCAAACATACATACTTATGTCAACAGAAACCAATCTTCTTTGTCCAAATGCTTGTGAAATGAATGACCTAAGTACGTATGAAATACAAAGGGTCAGATTTTTACTTTTTGGCTTAGGAAAATTTAACTCCAGGTTCTCAACAGAGGAAAGCCAACTCCCTTTAAAGGTAAATAGAACTATAAATGCATTTAAAAATTGTAACAATTGTAGTTTCATAACTACAACATCAATAGATGTTGAAGGAGCTGATACAGAATATACCTCAGGAGGTTATGTGTTCGGTGTACTTCTGGGGTTGATGCTGGAATGTGAAACAATAACTTGTTGGTTTTTATGGGGAAAAATGGTATGTTCAAGACAACACACAGAGCAGATATTCACAGTAAGGTGAACCAGAATATGGCAAAAGAGAATATTTCCAGAGTGCCATTCTTCTCCTCTTACAGAAATGGCCTAAGTTGTTGGTAAGAAACAAACTGTTCTTATGTTTCCAGTGGGGGGGGGCTGGAGAGGTGGCTCAGGGGTTAAGCCTCTGCCTTGCAGGCAGAAGGTCCTGAGTTCGGATCCTAGACCCCACGTATAGACGCCGGGGGGGGGGGGGGGGGCGGCCTGAGTTTCTGGTCCTGGTAGGGCGGAGCCTGTGAATCCCAGGGCAGAATAAACAAGGAGGAGGTGGAGGTGGTCCATGGTGGTTCCCGAATTCGCCCGTGGTTCTACACACACATACATACACACACATACACACATGCACAATTGAATAAATAATAAATTAAAAAAATTTAAAAAAATGTTTCCAGTGGGGGTGCTTAGCTCTATTCAGACACTGACATGGTCATCCATTTAGACACCCCTATGGAAGAGAGTATTTCAAAAATTTCCCCAAAGAAAATGTCTGGGAAAGGAGGATAGGGACAACCATTCATTATGCTTGTAAAACTAGAAAAAATAAATTAATAAAAAAGAAAAAGTCTCCTTAGCAATTTTCAAAGACTCTTGCCCACTCTTTAGGTAATGGAAACATGATGTCATTATTTATTGCTTTCTCAATTCTAAATTTATTTTAGAGGGCAGCACCCAATTTCAATTTGTACTTTGTGAAATTCGATGAGTAAAACAAGTTAGATATACAACAGTTAGAAGGTGGAAAACATTTAGAGTATTCTGTCATTTTAGGTCACCTGAAATGCCTTATTATATGGAAAATTATTTCTAGGACTAGGTTAGAATGCTTAAAATACTCTTCAAGTTTTAAAGTTAAGAGCTTCATTTCTCTAATGCCAGTCTTTTTTTTTATTGTTGCATTCAGGTGTTCTGGAATGGTCTCCAAATATTCTCTCTCTTGGAGTTTCAGAGCACTCAGGACGAGGATGCTGATTAGACATCAGCCAACCTAAAAAAATCCAAAATTTGCGATGTTCCAAAGTGCAAACCAAGATGGTACCAGAAGTGGAAAATTCCACACAGGATCTCAGGGTGAAATTATATGCACGATAAGTACACCGCAGAACTGAGGAGGTGGCTCAGGAGGTAAAGCCTTTACCTCACAAGCAAAAGAACTTCAGTTCACATCCCCAGATCATATGTAGATAGATATGGTAGGTGAATATGGCGGTTGCCTACAATTCTGGCTCTAAAAGGTAGAACTTAGGAAACCCAAGAGCAACACAATAAGGAAGGAGAGTAATCCAAGGTGGTTCTAATATCATCTTTGGGCCTGATAGGCACACATATTCAAGTTCCTTTTGACCTGGCTTCTGTCCTCAAGATAATTTATTGTGCAGATATAGATTACCAAAAATATTCCAACAGATATTTCTGGTCCTAAGCATTTCTGAATAAGGGATACACAGATCCGCCCACATGCTTTCCTTTCTTTTCTCTGATTTGCAATATTTCCCTGTTTACAGAAATGTCCCCTTTTCATCTTGTATTGTAATTAGGACCTTGTCGATTATAGTAACATTCATCACTGACTGTAGAAACATGTAACACAGACTTAGGGGTTTTTATTCATGAAATCACACGGGCTTAGCGAGACAGCCTTCTCTGATAGTTTCATCTAGAAATAAAAGAGATTGAAGAGACATCCTTAACATTTCCATGGGATGGAACTACCATGCTTCCTGATAGCACTCCATGCTGAAAGCAAGAAGATGCCTGCATCTGAGCAGAAGAAAGTCAACATAGAAAAGCAGATTGAGAGCTGGCAGGACGGATTGGCACATGAAGGCATTTGTCACACAACTCTAATGATCTGAGTTTGATTCCCATAGCACATAAAAACATGGATGGAGAGAACTGACTCTACAATGTTGTCCTCTGACCTTCACACTTGTACTATGGCATGTTACATCTCTTTCTCTCTCTCTCTTTCTCACTCTCTTTCACACACACACACACACACACACACACACACACACACACACACTTTCAGAGACCTTTCTGGGGAGGGAGGGAGGCAGAGAGGGAGGGGGAGAGAGAGCGAGAGAGCGAGAGAGAGAGAGAGAGAGAGAGAGAGAGAGAGAGAGAGAGAGAGAGAGAGAGAGAGAAAGAGAGAGAAAGAATGGCAAAGACAAGCTCTGGTGGCCATATTTTAGTATTGAAGTTCCTGAGACTAGAATCTGAATCTTAGTGACACAGTTAATACCTTCCTTTTGTTCGAGTTGGTTAGAGTTAGGTGTTGACCACTGACATTTAGAAAATTCTTTTGGTGAACTATGTAGCATTAGCCAATCATGTATCCAGTTCTATGTAGAAACTGAAGAGGAAGAATAAGAAATGAGACTTTGTTTCTGCCCTGAAAACTATTCTCAGGAATCATTTTCTATACTATTGGTGATTTTAACCAGCATTACATGAGAGTAGATTTGGAGGAGTGTCTAGGAATAAGAATATTATCTAGTGTAATCAAATACAAGAAATAATTTACCTGTTTAGAGCATCTTCTAATACTGCTGGTTTAGAATGGTAAAACTATAAATCTACACTTTTGGAGCTGGAGAGATGGCTCAGGGATTAAGACCCTGCCTTGCAAGCAGAAAGGACCCGAGTTTCCGATCCTGGATCCCGCATAAAAATGCCAGGTGGAAATGGTGGTGGCCTGGATTCCAAGTCTGGAAGGTAGAAACTGTGAAATCCCAGAACAAAGCAAAAAGGAGGTAGATGCAATGCGGGGTGATTACTGGAGTCACCCTTGGGTCTCCACAGGCACACACATAGTGCCCTCTGATGCACATGTGCACACACACTCACACACAAGGCAAAAAATAAATCTACACATCATTATTAAATCATTAATTATTCAGTAAACACTGGGAATACAATGTTAAATGGGATGCTGTTTTTGTTCTTAAAAATAAAGGGGGGCTGAGGAGGGGAGGAGAGAAGGAGAGGTACCTATTGAGCTTGCATGATTGGGAAAAAAATAAAATGTGGGAGGAAAAAGAATCTTAAAGTTTAGGAGGTTGCAAGAAGACATTTCAACAATCGTGATGTATCATAAAGGAAGACAAGATGTACAGATGGTGTCATAGGAAGTGACACAGAAATAAAGCAAGAGCTCTCTTCTATACCTAGTTTCTGGTGGGGGGGATCTAATAAGTTGGCGGTTTTTGTTGATCCAGAACCACTGTGTAGAGATTCTAGGTGGACAGCCAGAGAGGCCCTGGCTAGGGGCCCAGCCATTTGTCTGCATGCAGCATGCAGAGGACCAAAGCCAAGGAAAAGTCCATTTCAGGAAGGATGACTGTCGATTGGGGCCCAGAAGCCACGAAAATAAAATACCAGTCAAGTAAATATATTGGTTTCCGTCAGATATTAATCAAATACATAATTAAAAGTGTACGGGACAAAACTTTTCCTAAGACTAACTAACTTAAGGAGAAACAGTATAGTTGGAGGAGTGTCTAGGAATAAGAATATTATCTAGTGTAATCAAATACAAGAAATAATTTACCTGTTTAGAGCATCTTCTAATCCTGCTGGTTTAGAATGGTAAAACTAGAACTGCAGATTTAATGCAACCTCTTCTTTACTTTCTGCCCCACTAAAAACCAGGGTATAAATTTCCACGTTGTCTCCAGTTTGGCTGGCTTGGCGTTCTTGCTAAATATTGACACAGCCCAACTGACTCATGTTTATGGCCAAGAGTTTAGAATGCAAGAAACCCAATGACTGGAATACATTGTGGGTTGCAGAGCATTTCCACCTTCTAGATTTTCAAGGCGCTCTTGCGTTGGGACACTTAGAGGTGCCAAAGACAGACAACCGCGCCATTTCTTTAAGCACTAATTTCTCTGTGCTTAGAAGCTATGCATTCAAGCCAAAAAAAAGAGTGACCTTTTATTAAATATCAGGAAGTGTACCTACACACAGATCTATGTGTACTTAAAAAGAACACATATAGTCTCTGTACACAGCCCTGCCAGTGAATT
The DNA here is from genome assembly GCA_023101885.1 of Typhlomys cinereus. Taxonomy (NCBI): domain Eukaryota; kingdom Metazoa; phylum Chordata; class Mammalia; order Rodentia; family Platacanthomyidae; genus Typhlomys; species Typhlomys cinereus. The sequence continues at coordinate 2,488,981 of JALPQD010000050.1, read as the reverse complement.
TCACCAGAACAACTTATTTAAAAGAGTGGGTTGACTATTTTGGAAGGCACTTGAATCATCCCCAGATCCTGAAACGGGAGGACCAGTGTTTCAAAGATTAAAATCGTCAATTTCTCGTTAGTACGAAACTTGGAAAATGACTCATGGTCTGGTACCAGATGGATCAGTCACACATCGACGCGATGCAAACTCCTGATGACTTCGTCAGGTCCCAACCCAACCCGATCACAGAGGTCACAGCCCCGCCACGCGCCCTCAGCCCCCGCGTGAGCCTCGCGTGGGCTGGGGGATCGCCCTGATCGCCACCGGCTCCCCGCGGCCGGCGACCCGAGGCCGGGGGCCTGCTGAGCAGGAGCACGCAGATGCCGGGGCGAGCAGCCCGCGGACGAGTCTCGCCACTCACCCGTTTGTCCGTGGGACCCGTGGAGACGCGCGGCGGCCGCGGCTGGCCCGAGTGTGCGCCGCACGCGGAGCCCGAGCCTGGCGCTCAGCCCGCCGCAGACCCCGCCCCTCGGCCCCGCGAACGGCGCCCCCTGCCGGCGCTTCCCCGCACCGCAGCAGCGGGCCCGGGGCGCGGGTCCCAGGTCCTACCTCGAGGTTCTTTCGCACGTGCACAGCAGGGTTGCGCCGACTGCAGCGGGAATCAGCATCGTCCGGAGAGCCCACTCTGATTAGCCGCGCGGGGACCCGCTCAGCTTCCGGTTCAGGAGCTTTCGGGATGGAACCTAGAACTGTATTTCTAGCAAGTTCTCTGGTGATAGTGAGGCAATCCCAGGTTTTACTGGTAAACAGTCTGCTTTGCAACTCATACTCCCATCCTCAGCATGATGCATTTGAACCTAATGGTTGTTCTGGGAAAGAGCTGCTATTTACAGTTAAGGAATATGAATCAGCTTCTGAGTCATTTTCACCCCCAATTTATTACCCTCCTTCTCAGCTATCAAGTGTTTCAACCTCCTGCGAAGTTGCTGTCAACATGTAAGTTTTAGAAAGAGAATGCCAGGGAGGGCTGGGGTAGGGGGTCCGGGGGTGTTCTTGGGAGACTCAAGCTGACTCTGGGAGACTGTCTCAGACCTCTATTGCACCTTTGGGGAGTCTATGCGCCACAGCCCCCAACCAGTCGGCCCAGACAGCACAAAGGAAATAAGCGCTCTACACATTTTCTCTGATTATCCTTGACTTGTGGCTCAGGCACCAAATACTGTTTATGTTTTAATGCGTACATTTTTTTTTTTTTGTGACCGCTGACTGTCCTCAGGTAAGGAATCTTACAGGCCTCTGAAGATTACATTACCACGGACTGACATCTTGTGGTAGAAATAGAATCTTGCACTTTTTATGCCTAGCGAAGTTTTTTAAATTTAAAAGTTTTAGAAAAAAAGAAAACGGCACTGTGCTCATAGCATGGGCCCAAGGAGCTAAGGCAAGCAAGTCTGGACCAACGTGCTGAACTTGGCCTTACACATTACGGAAAGAAATCAGCCTCCATTCTCCATGATTTAGCAGAACAGAGTTTTTACTCTTTTTCCTAATCTCTTACATGAAAACACTTTTACAGTAATGCAAGTTAGGTAATTTCAGAAAGCTCCGCTGAAGCCGACTTTGGTATTGTGACTGAAGCATTTTTTTATACATTTATTATTATTATTTCAGCTCATACAAACTTAATAGGTACATCAGTTCCCCCCCTCCCCCCCCCAAACCCCTTGCTCTCCCTCCCCTCACCCCTCCCGCCCCATCCCCCACCCCCCCCCCCGTGCTTCCCGCCTCAATTCCCAGAGTCCTTTCTTGTGCATGCCTGACTCTCCTCTGGACCTCTTCTCCGATGACGTACAAGGACCCAGTGGCATTTCCCTGAACCCTTTCCTGTGTTCCCCTTAAGCATAGGAACACTACTGTGGCTGTCAATCCCTTGCCTCCAAGGATCTTGGTGCCTTTAGCAGATGCTAGACTTTGTGAGGTCAATAGTGTGGTGGACATTGCACCGGGCATGCAATGTCCAATTATGATTGCTTCGGCCCTAACTTGTGTGGAGTATCTTGCAAATCATTGCTTCTCCCATCATTTTGCTCTTACACTCTTACCGCCCCCTCTTCCGCAAATGTCCCTGAGCTTCAGGATGGGGAGAGATTAGTCTGGCCTAGTTCTAGGTGGTTGATATAGAGTCTCTGAAGTTCTAGATAGTGGTTCGTTGATTTTCTTTTGCAGTTTTGTTGCTCCTGTAATGCCCTTCACTCCATCGTGATGGGCACTGTATGTCACCCCCTGGCCAGAGACAGAAAGCTGTTAAACTGGAGTCTTATTATAAGAGCACATTCAAGGGTAGATGTAATACTTATACCCAAAAGTGGAATCGCAGGGTCATATGGCATTTGGTAATGGGAGGGGTCAATCACCCATTTGCAAAATGGTTACTTTTTAATCTGCCGGACTATGTGCCCTCCCCTTCTGGTGAGTTCATACCCCCTTAGTTGTAAATGATCAGGAACGAATTGTGAACTTAACTAGGTGTCACATTACTTTCTTGCAGTCCTTGATGGAGGCCTATTTTCTCTACTGTAACATGGTCACTTCTCTCCTTGTTTCTGGTGTGGCCCTCCAGCCCCATCCCTCCTGTTCGTAATCCTTGCAATTACTGTAGGTAATACATAGATTTACCTATGAGTGTCTCAAGATGGGCTGGGTGGGTTTGGTACTAGGAGCCACCTATTAGGGAGTACATACAGCGCTTAATTTTCTGGGTTTGGGATACTTCACTTAATATAATTGTTTCTAATGACATCCATTTCCTGGCAAATTCCAGTAATTCATCATTTTTGATGGCTGAGTAGTACTCCATTGTATAGGTGTACCACAGTTTCCTTATCCACTCGTCAACTGTTGGACATTTGGGTTGATTCCATGACTTTGCTATTGTAAACAGTGCTGCTATGAACATGGTCGTGCTTGTGCTATCGAGGTGAACCTCTGCTGTATGGGGGCTTCAATATCAAATTTCCAACACGCATACCAAAATGCAAGTTATCTGCACACAGAAGTTACAGATATTTTACCTGTGACATTAATTCCTGACAACTCAAAGAGTTTTTTTGGTCTCATGTTTTTTTAAATCTAATATGTTAGTTTTATCTGCAATTAGATAAATTTCAATAAAACTTTGAAATATACTGTATTTTTCACTATTCTAAAATAGCTGTCAAAATTTTTCATAAGGAAAAACTGTGATTAAATTAGTTAAACCCGAATTATAAAACAAGACGTTTGGCTTCATTCCAAAATGCTTCAGTCACGCCTCCCTTTCCCCACCCCGCTCCGTCGGTCGGGACGCGCGCGCGCGGTCCAGCCGGGCCTTCACCCGCCACGTAGGTAAGCTCTGCCCACGCCCGCCCACCAGAACTCCAGGTCAGCCCAAAGGGACCCAGATCCTAACCCCACCATCCAGCCGGAGCCGCGCGCAGGGCGGAGGGATGAGGAGGACCTCCCCCTGTGCCCGGGCCCCGCCCCAGCTCGCCTCGGGTTAAATAGCTCCACGCCGACGCCCCCATCCTCCCTTCCCCACTCCGCTCCGCCAGCCGGGACCTGCGCGCGGTCCAGCGGGGCCTCATCCGCCATCTAGGTAAGCTCCGTCCTTGCCCACCCCCAGAACCCCAGGCCAAATAATTCAGTTTAGTGAAATTGAAAGATCTTAAGAGTTAAAAGGACAATGCCAAAGTCAAGGTGCAAATCCATGAGAAGCAACACTCAAGTAAACAAATTTCCCACCGAAGAAATTAATCCCATAATGTTAGACTCCAACCAGAACTCTACAGAGAGTCTTATCAACAGAACTAACAAAGCAGAAAACAGAATTTCAGACCTTGAAGATAAAGTGGGAGTACTAACCAGCTCAATGGAAGAGGTGGTTAAAGCCAAAAAGATACTTGAGAGAAATATCCAAGAGATATGGGACACCCTGAAGAAGCCTAACATGCGTATTCATGGAATACCAGAGCAAGAATCTCAAAATACCACCCCTGAGGAAATTTTTCTTTCCTTCCTTCCTTCCTCCTTCCTTCCCTCCCTCGTTCCCTCCTTCCCTCGTTCCCTCCTTCCCTTCTTCCTTCCTTCCTTCCTTCCTTCCTTCCTTCCTTCCTTCTTCCTTCCTTCCTTCCTTCCTTCCTTCCTTCCCTCATTCCTTCCTTTTTCTCTCTTCCTTTCTCTTTTCCTTTCTCTCTTCCTTTCTCTCTTCCTTTCCCTCTTTCTCTCTCTCTTTCTCTCTTTCTTTCTCTCTTTCTTTCTTTCTTCCACTCATAGACTAGTCAGATTTTTATTTGACAATGAGGTAAAATAGCCTAAAGTTCAAGGAGAAATATTGTGTCCAATTGATTGCTTTAATTAAGACATAGGAACGTTTCACTGACCAAAAATCCTGATGTTACCTGTTTAATACAACACGTTCATTTCCCTGGCTCAAGTTCTACTGATAGAGAGGTCTTCAAAGTTTCGGCCTAGTTATCCTCGAAGTCTCTGTGTGAAAGCAGGTATGGGTGAAGAGAAGATGTGCTTGGGGGACTGAAGACACTAAAATTAACTTGTATTGTGCTCCCTAACTCAGCACTTCACTGATTATCACAAACACAGCTACTGGTGTGTTTTAAGAGTTGGTATTTTATTTTTAAGCTTACAGATTGATGATCTGTACACAAATAATTGTTAATTAAGCTCAAAATTCTGTGACAAATATATTCTAGTATATATAAGTCTGCTGTGATCTGTGAAGTTCTTAAACTTGCTTATGTTTGTCCAAATACCACTAACAGTAATAATGGCAACTATAATCTTTCAGGATTCATTTCTCTACAGGTGTAACTGGTCCATCTTGTTTCTCTGTTGTCTCCACGTAGCTGCCATGACCTTGTGATTAGAGTTACACCATGGGTAAAGTCATGGTGCATCTTGCAGGAAAGGGGAGGAATACAAACCCATGGAAATTATTCTTATAAGAATAAAGGCTCTGACTGCACAACCAGAAGTTAAATACTTTTACTATGGAAGAAGGAATAACTCATTTTGGCAAATAACTAGACAGCTTTGTGACACTTGCACCTCCAGTTCTATTATGTGTGTTCATAGGAAGCTTTGGCACTTTGATTTCTTTCTTTATATGGCTGATTGGCTATTTATTATGACGAATCAAAAAAGCTCTTATAAGTTTACCTTAAACAATTGGACAATCCCTGAAAAAAAGGCACTTTAAAGATAAGTATTCATAACAAAAGCTCAAGAAACAAACGGAAGGTGGGGAGGCACATACTTTCTTCACTTGAGTTTAATTTTGAAGCATTATTAGAAAGCTATCTGATATGTAGATTGATATCAATCAAACTAACAACAAAGCCAACCTTATTGTATGAAGCTATTGGTCAGTGATGGTAGATATGCACGTGTTTATAAATATGTCGAGAATAAATACATTGATAGAATGTGCGTTTGAAACTGAAAAAGCTTTCGTTACAGGGAGAGAGACGTGGATCCACTTCTCTGCAGGCTCCTTGCCTGGGACTCAGGCTTGGAAGCCAGACTGTGGTGCACCAAGCAGTCACTGCGGAAAGGCAGAGTGAAGACTCAGTACAGCTGTCCATTAGCAAATAAGAAAGAGAAAAAGAGAAAGGGTGGAGATAGTTGGGGGTAACAGTGCAAGGAGAGTCATGGAAGGGTGAGAGATTAGATTCTCCTCCCAGAGAGGAACTGGGAGAAAGAGATCTGAGACCGAAGAAAAGGAACAATGAGCAAGACACTGAGAAGAGCGAACAAAGAGCACAGTGGGAAGATTATCTCTGAGCAGAAAAGCCAGACGTCTCCTTCTTAGGATTAGAAGAAGGAAGGGAAGTGTAAATTGAGAGGCATACAGCTTTGTGGGAAAGGATGAGGCACAATAGCTAATTTCATAGCAGATGGGAGTCCAGACTTGTGAATGGAATGGAAAACATGAACCTCAAAGTTTAAAGGGGGGGGGAGGTTGTTTTCTGCCTGTAAATGTGTGTGTGATGTTTATGTGGATATGAGAGAGGAACAAGATATGAAGTTGACCTTGCCCGGAAAGAATGCAGTTGCCTTGAACTGGCATTAGGTAACAGGAAAAGTATTGGGGTCCTAAGATGTATATAAGGGGTGATTCAATGACTTGGAATTTACCTTGTTTGGGAACAGCATGAAGGTGAGGGATATGTTTTGAGTGTGACCTTAGAGGAGTGAATGCTCTATGGTAATTTAACAAATAGCTACCATTTATATGGGAGACTTAAGGTTGCACGTGTTGATTATTGATGTTCCTTGAGAGACAGAAGGGATGGGAAGGGAATAGAAGGCACGTGCCCTCGCATGTGCCCTGAGTTGTGCCCTCCTAAGTTCCTGCTTACTTGTGCTCCGGGCATTGAGGTCTGAATGGGTTCTAAGTTATACAGGTTGATCAGGATGGAGTGAAGGGCATTGCAGGAGCAGCAAAACTGCAAAAGAAAAATCAACAAACCATAATCCAGAACTTCAGAGACTCTATATCAACCACCTAGAACTAGGCCAGACTAATCTCTCCCCATCCTGAAGCTCAGGGAAATTTGCGGAAGAGGGGGCGGTAAGACTTAAGAGCACAAGGATGGGAGGAGCAATGATTTGCAAGATACTCCACACAAGTTAGGGCCGAAGCAATCATAATTGGACTTTACATGCCCTCTGCAATGTCCAACACACTATTGACCTCACAAAGTCTAGCATTTGCTAAAAGCACCAAGATCCTTGGAAGCAAGGGATTGGCAGCCACAGCAGTGTTCCTTTGCTTAAGGGGAACACAGGAAAGGGTTCAGGGAAATGCCACTGGGTCCTTGTACGTCATCAGAGAGGAGGGCCCAGAGGAGAGTCTGGCATACACATTAAAGGATTCTCCGGGGATTGGGGGAGAGGCACTGGGGGATGGGGTAGGAGGGGTGAGGGGAGGGGGAGCAGGGGGCTTGGGGGGAGGAGGAGGGAAGGAGGGAACCGGTGTACCTATTAAGTTTGTATGAGCAGAAATAATAATAAAAAATGTTTTAAAAAAAGAAAAAGAATGTTACACAGGTTGAGGAAGATTAGTTGAGAGGAAACTCCATAGTGGGGTGGGATTTCTGGCTATGTAGCTGCCATTGAATCATTCCTGCTTCTGTAAGTAACTTCCACCCCAACTCTTGCAAGTAACCCTATAAACTTGGTTCATCAAGTGGGACCTTGGCATAATCATTATTTTGGTATGTCGCTGAACTCCTATCTGGGGTGCAAAGACAGATTTGTGGTGTTTCCCCAGGAAAAGTGTTCCCAAACAATTTTTTTCCTCCTCTCAGGCAAGAGGAAGGATAATGTTTTGCTTTTTCTCTAAATCTAGAAGTGGTATATAAGAATTTCCTTTAGCATAGCAGCATATGTCTAGGAGTTAGTTTTCTTAATGTGGTAAACCTACTATGTACATGTGGATCATGTACTGGTGGTGATTTTTGAGTATTTCCTAAGTATCTCCCATAGTTAAGTATCATCACATCTCAAGTCCTTTACAGAGAGCACAACTCACAGGAACTGGGGCTCAAAAGAATTATTGGATGAATCCTATTCAACCCTTATTATAGGCCTCGCCTCATTCTGTTTTATTATTTCTGCTAGTTTGTTCAAAACATGATCTCTCTTTGCTTTTATTTCAGGTGCACACATCTTTATTATATTTTTTTCTGATTGTGTGATACATGTGTAAATGCCTCTCTCTTAGGGACTGGCAGCTGCAGAATCATTGTTTATAGTTCCAGCTATGAGCTATGAGCTAGCTAATGACTGTTTAGTTAATATCATCCAGCTTAAAAAAATGATAAAGGCTTATTTATGGGGAGCATCAGACTTTGTGCATTATTTCCATCTGAAATAGTTGAGGAAGCCAATTATCAGTTTCATGTGAATTCTAGGTAAAACAGCCGGTTCCTTGGAGAAAAAAAAAAAAAAAAAAAAAAAAAAGGTGGACTGCCTTGTTACATGGTCACAAGGTGGCACCAGAGGCTTTTGCAGTGAAAACAGATGGCAGCTGGGTTTTAGTGAGGCTGCTTTTTGTTGACATTGCTTTCTTGAACTTTCTCAAGTTTATTGGAAAGAGAGAAGAATGGACTTTCTTGTGGTTGGATTAGTACTATGGTATTTAGTCAGATTCCATGTTTAGAACAAGCATTAGACTATTTTAAGGTTCATTTCTATGTATGTGCTCATCTATCTGACATGCTTGTTTATCTGTCAGTTACCATCTCTCTATCCTCATTGATATGTGTACTTATTTTCTCTGTTGCTTATATTTACTTATGCATACATGTGATGCTATATGATAATTGCCTGTTGTTAGTTATATCTATAGCTCTGTCTGACTCACTTACAAGTTTATTATTTTCTGTTTTTTTAAATAAAGCACTCTGAACATAGCCGCTTTTACTATTTCATTATTGAGAAAATTGAGGATTAGAAGACAGATAACCCAATCAAGGATATGAAAACTTCTCATTCTTTCCAGTCATAATGTAGTACTTGTCATATTCTTTTAACTTTCACAGTGTCTATATGGGTTGTAAATACAAGCAAAAGTGATTTATAGTCAGTTGCTTATCAAGAAAAGAAAGTCACAGCAACTGACCTGTCAATTATTTATACTCATGAGTCTAGGAATTGTGGCTTTGATCGTTTCGTACACGACACTCAAACTCCAGGCATTCTCTAAACACCCCATTATTTATGTGGGTCATTGTAGGGAAGACAAGAAATCCTTCTCCTCCCCAAGCTGTTTAACTAACCTAATGCAAGCCTCAGATATCACTAAAGGGGATGGACTTTGAGTCATGAGTAGCCGCTATGAGCTGAGACACTGGGAATACTCACTTGATCCTTTCATCACATCATCATGGCTGTGCACTTCATAAGGATTAAATGGTTATCCTATTTGCAGGCAGGAATATTGAAGTCACAGATAGAGGGAGGGAAAAGTCATATCTCATGTTTATGGCCTGCAAAATGAGAAAGTACCTTCATGGATTTCATGAGGTGTTTGTCAGGACTCGGTAAAATGATCAGTCTAAAAATGCTCAGCATGGTGTCTGGCATATCAGAACTGTTCACTGAGTGACATTCTTGCTATTATTATCAGAGAATGGTTGATAACAGTGTGTAAAAAAGGAATAGATGAGAGAGGAGGGGAAGGAATCACATGCTGAGAGAATGCAAGGCAGAGGAGGAGTTCACTAGTTGAGCTGCTTGTTCTTTGTCCTAATCAGGCCATCAGCCACAGTATTTCTAGTGGTCTTAGCTGCCATTCGTGTTCACCACATTGAGGGAGAGAAGACGATTGCTGGTATGTACTGAAGGTCAGCAAGTGACAACATCACATGTAGAATCATGACTTGGATTTCTAAGGTTTTCATCACCAGCAGGCTGTCTGTGCTAATCAAAATATTTGTAATTATGAAAGTGAGGTGGTTTGGTCTTATATGAACTCAATTTAGGGGAGTTGCTGAAATATGCCATATGGAATTGAGGGGCTGGGAAGGGTAGTAAGCTTTAACTCAAAAAAGACACTTACATAGAGACTTACTTCTCTTTGGCATGCTATTCTCAAGTTCATTCGGCACACAATATCTCTCTTTCTACGAAGGCTGCATGTAATGTGACTTCTCCCATTATGAGAAAAATATGGCTGCTTCTTTGTATGATTTCCTCAGGATACTTTCTATGAACTCTACTTACATTATGACCTTATAGAGACTTATTTCTTAGCAAGTGCCCAAATAAGAACAGTAATTTGATTTTTTTTCATGAGGTGATATATTTTCAATGCTTCCAGAGCCTTTCTTAGAGAATGGTTTACTTATGTAGGAATATCAGCATCTGTCTTTTAGATACATGGCTGTTAGACATCCACAAGTAAAAGGTAAGTATATGTAGGTATATTTTCAACATTTATACTGGTCATTTCACTATTCAACTAAATATCTTAAAATGTTTTTTTCCACATTTCCTTGAATAAGTATATACTTTTGTACATTAAAAATAATTTTCAAAAAATATGATTCTAATTTTCTTCTTCACTTATATTGAGGTGATCATCTACTGTATCTAGAATCATGAGCATGTATAAAAATCCGTTAGCTTGCCTAAATTGTCTGGGTCATGTATTCTTTATGGCAATGACATATGAAACTCAGACATTTGGCAGGACCTATAAAATTGTTTGTGGTTTACTATTTACCATGCAATGATAAATGGATTTGAATGCAATAGATTACTTGCATACTTTGATATATGATAAAATTCCTCTTGCATTTACTTCTTTTAATTAATTAATTAAAATTGTAATTATTCTTCAAAGTATTCACAAATACAGTTCTTCATTCAAACAGAAGTCACGCAGTAGGTCCCTGGCAACAGTGATGTTTGGCTAGACCTGGAGTTCCAAAAGAGCAGGAAGTTGTGCCTGGCTGTGGGAGACCATACTATCTAAGGACGGACATTAGCCTTGAGGCATGCTGCGGCACACAGACAATGGGTCAGACTGCCAACAGGCAAAACACGTGACCTTTCGCCCAGCATGCTGGTTGCAAAGTAGGTTTGCTGAGCTCAGTAACCTCAAGCTAAGATGTCTTTGTTCAAGATGCATGGCACCACTGACCTAAAAATACATGTTTAAGTGTCCCATAAAACTACTTGCTTCAGCATTCCTTATTTCTTATAACCAGTCCTTATGTGTGGGCTGCATACTCCTCATACTATTGTTCTTTAGAGCTGTTCAACTGTAACTTAAACCACCATCAGTTCCTGCTTCCTTTGTTCACTCATACATGTTATAATAATGTAATACTTGGTGTCTGTACTTAAAGACCCCAAATAGAGCACTCAAAGTTAAACTCCCAAAGTTTGGCCCAACACTGTCTATTGTGCTGTGTTGTTCCAAATCACCTTATTGCTACTGCTACGGGGACTCTCTGATTCTCCACCCCAGCTCCTGGTGAGAACCTTCTCAGCTCTTTCTGTGTAGAGTCCCTACCCTGGGAAAATGTCATCACTCAGAATTTTTGAATCCAGATGTGAGGCAGCAATAACAGCAACAGCCACTAGAGGGAGCCTCTGGCAGCAGAAAAGAACCCGGGTGTCTTTTTTTTATCATTTTTTATTATTATTTCCGCTCATACAAACTTAATAGGTACGCCGGTTCCCTCCCTCCTTCCTCTTTCCCCCGACCCTCCTGTTCCCCCTCTCCTCACCCCTCTCTCCCCATTCCCCAGTGCCTCCCCCCCAATCCCCAGAGAATCTAATGTGCATGTCAGACTCTCCTCTGGGCCCTCCTCTCTGATGATGTACAAGGACCCAGTGGCATTTCCCTGAACCCTTTCCTGTGTTCCCCTTAAGCATAGGAACACTACTGTGGCTGTCAATTCCTTGCCTCCAAGGATCTTGGTGCCTTTAGCAAATGTTAGACTTTGTGGGGTCAATAGTGTGTTGGACATTGCGCAGGGCATGCAATGTCCAATTATGATTGCTTCGGCCCTAACTTGTGTGGAGTATCTTGCTTATCTTTTCTCCTCCTATCCTTGTGCTCTTACAGTCTTACCGCCCCCTCTTCTGCGAATTTCCCTGAGCTTCAGGATGGGGAGAGATTAGTCTGGCCTAGTTCTAGGTGGTTGATATAGAGTCTCTGAAGTTCTGGATTATGGTTTGTTGATTTTCTTTTGCAGTTTTGCTGCTCCTGCAATGTCCTTCACTCCATCCTGATGGGTATTGTATGTCACCCCTTGCAGTCCTTGATGGAGGCCTATTTTCTCTGCTGTAACATCCTTGCAATTACTGTGGGTATTGCAGAGATTTATCTTTGAGTGTCTCTAGGTGGGCTGGGTGGGTTTGGTACTAGGAGCCACCTATTAGGGAGTACATACAGCGCTTAATTTTCTGGGTCTGGGATACTTCACTTAATATAATTGTTTCTAGTAACATCAATTTCCTGGCAAATTCCAGTAATTCATCATTTTTGATGGCTGAGTAGTACTCCATTGTATAGATGTACCACATTTTCCTTATCCACTCATCTACTGTTGGACATTTGGGTTGATTCCATGACTTTGCTATTGTAAACAGTGCTGCTATGAACATGGTCGTGCTTGTGCTATCGAGGTGAATTTTTGCTGTATGTGGGGTTATTCCCAAAAGTGGAATAGCAGAGTCATATGGCATTTTAATCTTTAATTTCTCTAAGAATCTCCAGATGGCTCACCAGAGTGGCTGTATGAGCCTGCATTCCCACCAGCAATGTAGCAGAGTTCCTCTCTCTCCACATCCTCTCCAGCAGTTGGTGGTGTTTGTATTATGGATTTTTGCCATCCTGACCGGGGTGAGGTGATATCTCAGGGAAGTTTTGATTTGCATTTCCCTGATGGCTAAAGAAGTGGAGCATTTTTAAAGATATTTGTTAGACATTTTAATTTCATCCCTGGTAAAGTTTCTTTTAAGTTCCAGGGCCCATTTTTTTTTATTATTATTATTTCCACTCATACAAACAATAGGTACACCAGTTCCCTCGCTCCCTCCTCTGTGCCCCCCACCCCTCTGCTCCCCCTCCCCTCACCGCTCCCTCCCTATCCCCCAGTGCCTCCCCCCCAATCCCCGGATAATCCTTTAACGTATATGCCAGATTCTCCTCTGGGCCCTCCTCTCCGATGATGTACAAGGACCCAGTGGCGTTCCCCTGAACCCTTTCCTGTGTGCCCCTTAAGCATAGGAACATTACTGTGGCTGTCAATCCCTTGCCTCCAAGGATCTTGATGCAGGGCCCATTTTTTAATTGGGCCATTAGTTTTCTTGGTGTTCAGTTTTCTAAGTTCTTTGTGCACTCTGGATAGTAAAGCTCTATCAGATATGTGGTTAGTGAAGATTTTCTCCCATTCTGTGAGTTGCCTTTGGGCTCGTGTTACAATCTCTTTATCTGAACAGAAGCTCTTTAATTTCACAAGATCCCAACTGTTGAGAGTTGGTAGCAGTGACTGTGCCATTGGATGTCTGTTTAGGAAATGTTGGCCTAGCCCAATCAGCTCGAGGGATTTCCCTACCCTTTCAACTATGATTTTTATAGTCTCTGGCCTTATATCAAGGTCCTTGATCCATTTGGAATTAAGTCTTGTACATGGTGACAAGTATGGGTCCAGCTTTAATCTTCTGCATGTGGAGATCCAGTTTTGCCAGCACCATTTGTTGAAGATGCTGTTCTTTTCCATTGGATTTTTTGGGCCCCTTTGTCAAAGACCAAATGGCTGTAATTTTGTGGGCTTATATCTGGGTCTTCAATCCTTATCCATTGATCTGTGTGTCTATTTTGGAGCCAGTACCAGGCTATCTTTATAACTATGGATTTGTAGTATAGACTTAGGTTTGGTATGGTAATACCTCCAGCAGTGTTTTTGTTACTCAGGATTGTCTTTGCTATCCTGGGTCTTTTGTGCCTCCATATGAACTTTGAGATTGCTTGGTCAACTTCTTTAAAGAATTGCTTTGGGATTTTAATTGGTATAGCATTGAATTTGTATATTGCCTTTGGTAGGATGGTCATGTTTACGATGTGGATTCTGCCAATCCAGGAACATGGGAGGTCTTTCCACCTTCTGGTGTCTTCTGCTATTTCTTTCTTTAGGGTTTTAAAGTTTTCATTGTAATGGTCTTTTACCTCCTTGGTTAGGTTTTTACCAAGGTATTTCATTTTTTTAGGGGCTATAAGTAAGTGGGATTGTTTCTCTCAAGGCTTTTTCACTTCTTTCATTCTGGGCATATAGGAAGGCCACTGATTTTTGTACATTTATTTTGTAACCTGCCACCCTGCTGAACTTCTCAATTAGTTCCATCTGCAAATAGGGATAGCTTGACTTCTTCCTTGCCAATTTGAATCCCTCTTATGTCCCTTTCTTGTCTTATGGCTTCAGCTAAGACTTCAAGTACAATATTGAATAGAAGTGGTGAGAGTGGACAGCCTTGTCTAGTTCCTGATCGAAGTGGGAATGCTTCCAGTTTTTCCCCATTGTGCATAATCCTTGCTGTGGGCTTGTTGTATACAGCTTTTATTATATTGATAAAGAAGAACCCGGGTGTCTAATATGACAGGGAAGTACTGGACATGCTGCTGGCCATAAGGGTCATCTTTATGGCCAGACACATCCTAGCTGAGGGATGTGCAAATAAGGGTCATCTTTATGGCCAGACACATCCTAGCTGAGGGATGTGCAAATAACAGAGGCGAGAATATATTAATATCAGCTAAAATTCTGATTAGGCAACAAGTATCAATCTGATGTGGTAGCATTACAACTAGCTACAGAACTTACAGCTTCTAGCAGTTTGGCTTATCTCTCAAAGCTGGCACTTCTCATCACTTACTTTCTTTCAAAAGAGATACTATAGTTTGAGACTCAAAGCATAGATTCTGGATCCATGTGACCTGGGTAAAAATCAATTTCATCCATATTTGCAAAATATTGTAACTGTGTTTACCCTATTACCCTCATGACTGCTCCCACTCCTGCTGACCTACTTCTTCACAACTAGTTCCTGGTGTGTGTGTGTAAGTCTTATAAAGTATACTGGTTACTTTTCTGTGTTGCTGTGAGAAAACACCCAAAGTCAAGCAACTTAAAGAGAGAAAGGGAGATTTATTCAGCTTATGGTTCCAGAGGGGAGAAACAGTTTTTCATCGCAGAAATGACATGGCTGGTGGCAGAAGCTGGAGGCTAAGTCACACTCATCCAGAAAGCTGAGAGTTGCAAGACTGCCTGCTGCAAGAGCAGACCTCTTCCAGAAGTAGGATCAGACTAATCCACCTCAAGGCTCACCCCTGTGATTGTCTTTCTCCCATAAAGCTCAACTTCCTAATGGTGATATGACCTTCCCAAACACATCAGACTGAGGGGGACACATTTCAAACCATGACATATAGGTAGCCATACTGCCATTCATTTGTAATCATAATAGCCATGTCAAATCCAGAAGACAGTGTTTCAAAACTTACCTCCTCATCCTCTGACTCTTACATCACCATTCTGTGATGCTTTGTGGGCTATGAAAAAGTCATTACAGATGTTGGTTTAGGGCTCAAGTGGCATAGTAATAAAGGTGCTAAATGTGATTGACACCCAGCCTAACAACTTAAGTTGGATCATGGGAACCTATATGGGGGAAAGAGAGAACCAGCTCCAGCAAGTTGTTCTTTGACTTTCATGTCCACTGTGGCATACATATACCCCCACACAAATGTACATCCACACCTTCCAGACATGTAAGATACATAAGAAAATGTGAAAATGTATGACTCTGGGGAAGCATTGTCTACCTCCATTCAAATTCCTTTTAACATTATTGATTGGTTTATTTAAAAGTTTCTAAATAAGTTTTTAATTCACCTGAGTTTTGGTTGACTCCTGTAATTCCCACCTTTCTTCTTTGCCTGACCCTATCCCTAACCCATCTATTTTCATATCATTTGTGTTTTACCAAAACTTTCTTCTTTGCCTGACCCTATCCCTAACCCATCTATTTTCATATCATTTGTGTTTTACCAAAATTTTGCACCCAACCAACATCCCATCGCTATTTTCTTCCTGCCTGTTCTCTACAGGAAATAAAGATTCAAAACTAAAATCTAAATAGGAGAATATAGGGTATTTGTCTTTCTGGAACTTGTTTACTTCATTCACTATAATATTTTTCCAGAGCCACCTGTTTTTCTTGAAAAATTCAAAATTTCATTTTTCTTTAGTGCTAAATGAGTAATATATATTGTATATTACTCTTTCATCATCTACTCATCATTTGATGGACACCTAGGCTATTCCATTTTCTAGATGTAGTGAACAAAGTGGCAATGAACATGATGTACAGATATGTCTGCCATAAGCCCAGGAATGTCATAGCTGGATCATATGGTGGTTGTATTTAGCTTTTCAAGAAATCGCCACAATGATTTCTATAGGGGCATTGGTCTACACTCTCACCAACAATGAATGAAGGTTCTTCCTTTCTCAATCCTTCACCAGCATTTGTTGTCATTTGTTTTCTTGAAGATAGCCATTTTGACTCAGATAAAGTGGAATCTCAAAGATGTTTTTACTTGCATTTTCCTAAGGACTAATGATGTTGAAAAGTTTTAAATATTTATTGACCATCTGCATTTCTTCTTTTTTTCTTTTTTCATTTTGTTAGTGTATAAGAGGGCACTTGAGTGTGTATTCATGTGGCAGCTCAAGTATGACATTGGATTCCTGGATTGCTCTACTTCCTTATTTCTTTCCTCTGGGGTTTACCAGGCTCTGTCTTCCAGGATCAGAATTGCAGGCTGCCACTATACCCACCTTGGGTTTTTATGTGGGATCTGAGGATCTTAACTCAGGTTCTTTTGCTTATGAAGTAAAAGCTTTAATGCCCAAACCATCTCTGCAGCCCTAGTATTACTTCTTATGATAATTGTTTGCTAATATCTGTAGTCCCCATTTTGATTAGGTTTTTCATTTGCTTGATTTTAAATATTTTTGTTTTTTTGCATATTTTAGATATTAATCCTGTGTTAGATGTAGGGCTGGTAAAGATTTTCTCATACTCTGTAGAGCATTCTTTGTTATACAGAAGCTCTTAATTTCATAAAGTCCATATGTCACTTGTTGACCTTATTTCCTAAGTGGCCAGAGTTCTATTTAGAAAGTTCTTATCCTTATGCCTATTTATTTTTTGATATTTAATATTTATTTATTTATCTAGAGAGTTATGTGGCTATTATGTGGCCAGTTTCCTGGGCCCTTTGAGGATGGTACATGCTCTCTTGCCAGGCCGGAATAAGAACTGTAACTAAATTATCATAAAAGAATAAACGCCTTGCCCTTAAGCAGTTTTCATTAGCAACATGCAGATGAATTGCAACAGAATTTGGTATCAGAGAAGTGGGGCGTTGCTGATAAATCTGGCTATATGAATTTTGTAGATTCTGAACAGTTTTTTTGGAGAAACTTTAAAATATTGAAGCTCTTGAGTGTGTGGATTACAAATACCATTCTGTAGAGTTTAATGTGCCATTTGGATAATGGAAATGCTGAGAGATTTGTGGATTGTATGGGCTTAGTTTTTGTTGAAAGGAACAAGGACTTTGACAGAGCTTGAATTTAAAGGTGTTGGACTGGTTTGCTTGGTAGAGGAGAGCTGTGTTGGCAGTCTTGAAACTTTGGATGAAGAAAGGGCGGACAATAGAGCAGCTGTTGCTGTTGGAGATATTAGTATCGTTGAAGAAAAAACCTAGTGCTTTGCACTGGGATGGTGAAAGAATGAATTATCACTGCGTTAAGAATCTGCCCAGCATAGGGTTTCCTCTGAGAGCACAGAGAAGCTGAATCAGCTGTGATTCCAGGGAATCAATCTCCATCTGGAGGTTATGGCAGAATTTGGCAACATCATCCACATGGTATTGGTTTTGGAGGCATCCTTGTGTACACTTGGCCAGACATGCTGGTCTGGCAAGTAAGGATTTCCCTCTCTCAGCTGTTACGTGGACATGGGGAGGTCAGTTCCCTTTTATTTCTGTGAGACAGCACTCAGACTCAAGCAACTTAAGGGAGGAAGATAGATTTGTTTTCTTACAGTTCCAGAGAGGAGATATAGTCCTTTGTGATGGGAAGCATGGCTGGAGACTGGTTCAGAGACTGCAGGCAGAAAGAACAAGAGTAAATTGAGAGAAAGCAAGGCCAGGCTACTAAAACCTCAAGGCCTTCCCATGTGACACGTCTTCCTCCAACAAGGTTCTACCTCCTAAAGGTGCCACAACTTTCCCAAACACTAATATAGCTAAACATTTATACAGATGAGACTGTGAGGGGCCACTCCCATTTAAACCATGATAGGGGTAAAGGTGGAGGACACATGTATGACCTAGCACATGGATGGAGATCAGAAGACAACTTTCAGAAGTTGCTGCTTTCCTTCTACCATGAGGGCTTCTGGGGATTGAGCTCAGGTCATCAGGTTTGTGAGCAGGGGCCTTTTCCGCTGAACTATTGTCCTGGTTACTCTTGTATTGCTGTGAGACATTACCCAAAGTCAAGCAATTTAAGGGAGAAGGGGAGATTTATTCCACTTACCGTTCCAGATGGGAGATACAGTCTTTCATGGCAGAAACAGCATGACTGGCAGCAGAAGTTGGAGGCAGGCTAAGTCACACCCATCCCAGAGGTTTGGCGCTGCTAAACTGCAACTGCAAGAGCAGACCTCTCCGAGAAGTAGGGTGCGGCTAATCCACCTCAAGGTTCACCACTTGTGACTGCCTTCTTCCAGCAAGGCTCCACCTCCTAAGGGTGATGACATCCCTGAACACGTGAGCCTGTGAGTGACAACTCACATTTAAACCATGACAGCTTTCTTGCCAGCACCCCCTGCAATGCCTATATCTTGTAGTGACCTGGATGCCTTCTCTTCTAGTAGTTTCAGAGTCAAAGGTTGTACATTGAAATTTTGATCAATTTGGAGTTGATTTGTTATGCAATGTGAGAGATAAAGATACAGTTTAGTTATGCTGCATATAGATAGCAAGTTTTCCCAGAACCATCTGTTGAAGATGTGCATTTTCTCCAATTTGTATTTTGAACATTTTTTTAAAAATCAGGTAGCTATACCTGCATGGTCTCATATTTGGGTCCTCTATTGTACTGACTGATGTGCATTTGTGTGTGTGTGTGTGTGTGTGTGTGTGTGTGTGTGTGTGTGTGTGTATGTGTGTGTGTCAGTACCATGCTATGTTTACTACTGTGGTTCTTCAGGATAACTTGAAATCAGATGTGTTAATATCACCAACATTATTCATTTTACTCAGGGGTCATTTGGCTAAACAGTTTTTCTGTTAAAAAGACACTCCCACATGAACTTTAGGATTTTTATTCTATTTATTTTAAGGAAGGTGCCAGAATTTTGATTGCACTAAATCTGTTGATTGTTTTTGGTAGGATGGCATTTGTCAAAATAGAGCTTTTTCCTATCCGTGCATGCGGAGGGGGGGGTCTTCCCATCTCCTAATACCTTCCTCAGTTTCTTTTTGCAGTGTTTTAAATTTTCATTATACAGGTCTTTTCACTTCCTTGATTGAATTTATTTCAAGGTATTTTATTGTTTTGGAAGATACTGTAAATGGATTGTTTCCCTAATTTCCTAGTAAGTTTGCCACTGGTATACAGATAGGAAGGCTACTGATACTTGTATATTATTATATTTTTCCACTTTGTTGAAAGTGTTGGTAAGAGTTTTCTGGTGGATCTTTTAAGGACTCTTAGGTATAGGATAATACCATTTATAAATAAGGATGTTTTGACTTATTTCTTGTTTTATCCTTTACATTTCCTTCTCTTACTTGTCTTGTCTCTTAGTTTTTTTTTCTTTTGTTGTGATAAATTACCTTGGCAAAAGCAAGTTAAGAAAGGAAGAGTTTATTTTGGCTTACAATTTGAAGTTATCTATCATTGGCAGGAAAATCACAGTGGTTGGAACTTGAGGCAGCTGGTTATGTTGCATGTACGATCAAGAAACAGAGAATGATGAATGAGTGTAGTGATCATCTTAACTTCTCTATTTTTACATTCAGGATCCCTTGCTCACAGATATTCTCAGAAGATAGCCTTAATCTAAGTAATCCTTCAAGATGTGCCCACAGGCTAGTCTCCAAGGTGTCACGTTATTAGTTAACACTATCACAACTTGTTTCTAATTTAGAGGGATGCTTTTAGTTTCTCTCAATTTTCATGATGTCAGGTATGAGTTTATCTATGTCTGTCTCTATATCTACATATAGTCTTTATTATGCTGAGATTCGTTCCCCCATTCTCTAGCGTCTCTAGGTTCTTATCATGAAGAGATGTTGGACAAAAGTCTTTTTGATGTCTATTGAGTTGCCATTTGAATTCTGTACTTTAGACCATATATGTGACAAATTGCATCTATTTATATGCTGTATCACTCCTGCATTTCTAGAGAAGCCAACTCCCTCATGGTGTATGATTTCCAAATGGAAATAGACTGTTTTGCCTATTTGCTAATGAATCCAATGTATAGACTTAAGGAAGTTAGGAATAAAAATTTCACACATGGGAATTTTGAGGTGCATGTTAATCCTTAAATATAAAATACAAATTTGGCACCAATGAGACAGCCAAATATAGTTGCACTCTTCTATAAGTGGTAATATTTAGAATAAAGCATGAAGGAGACATTATTTTAGGAGCTAAAAGAGGGGAATTAGGGACCCCCTAAAGGACTGGAAAAGTTACTGAGGGTAAGACGTGTGGCAGGCTTTGGAAGGCAGCTGAAAGCTGATTTTCTTTGAGTAGCTGGGATAGCCTTCTGGATCCTGGTATTTATGTGTGTTAGAAAACTATAACATTTCATATGCTCCCCATTTGGTTTCTATCTCACCAATGTTTTAGTACCAGTTTATTGGGAAATATTTTTCTTATGGAATAAGACTGAAGACAATGATGATAATAAATAAGAAATATAAGATTCTCTCTGTGGCTCAATTTAAAATAAAGAATTATCTGTAGATCAATTTCCCCAGTGCTGTGCCAATGCGAGTAAACTAAGTGGAAAGGAAATTCTCCTGATGATACAACCAATAAAACTACTGTTAATGTATTTTAGATTTGAATTATGCACACTGACTTTTTATACTTATTTTAGTGCATTTGTGAGTTGCACTACAATCTTGATTTTGGCTATATTGAAATACCCAAACAAGTGATAATAAGATGGAGGTGACCCTCTTCTCAGAAATCAGTTAAACGAAAGAGATCATTTTTGAGCTATTTTAATGTCAGAGGGCACAACATATTGCTTTATTTTGTCCTAAGAAGTTTAGACTACAGATGGGTCTTTATGAGAATAAAGGAGCATAGGAAATGAACAGTTTCTTCTGTCCTAGCGTTACATCACATTATCTTGATTCTGGGTAATCATTGAGTTTAAATTGGAAATATATCTTACTCTATGTTACAGTTACTGTGCAGGTTGCCAATAAAATCATGAC
Source organism: Typhlomys cinereus (assembly GCA_023101885.1). Taxonomy (NCBI): domain Eukaryota; kingdom Metazoa; phylum Chordata; class Mammalia; order Rodentia; family Platacanthomyidae; genus Typhlomys; species Typhlomys cinereus. The sequence goes on along the minus strand of JALPQD010000050.1, from coordinate 2,467,884 downwards.
GAAATGGCTTTTGGGAACAAGGAATTTTATGCTGACTTATGATTATCTGATTGCATTTCTTGGACCAGTTGGGCAAGAGAGTGCATATCATCAGGGGTCAAAGGAACTGATCACAGCTATCCACAGGACCACTGAGAGAGAGCAAACCTCACTTGTCAGACCATGCCCGTTCAATTATATCAAAGAATGCCAACCCTCTGAATCTGCTTCTTCCATCTTATCTACCTGCTCAGGGAATAGTATCACCTACCATGGGCTGAGTTTTCCCTCATCAGTTAAATAATCTCTTGAAGGCTTCCTCAGTGCTTAACTCAACTGCTAAATCATTTACAAATGTGCTTGGAGCTTGAGCCTTCCATTGTCAAGATGACACATGTAACTAACTACTACACTTTCTGTAAAATATTTTTTAGAATTTGGTGGGAAATTTAAAGATTCGAGATAAGTTGAGGCCTAGTTTTAGAGACAAATTATATGTAATTAAGACACGAGGTAAAAACTACATTTTGTTCAATACATATTATCTAATTGTAAAAAGAATTCAAAGAGTCAAATAAAGTCTATATAGAGACCAAACTCTACAGTATAGTGATAGTAATGAAATTACTAATTTGACTGAAAAGAATCAGGCAAGGCATTTTGCCTGAGTTCTAAGGATAATTAGGACTTTGAGACTTTGCAAGCCACCCATCAATGGTATAAAATCTGCTTAAGTACAACTCATGAAGGTGCGCAACAGGACCTTGTATGATGTAACCATCATGAGAATTAAGATACATGAAGACGTAGTCTTCATTTTCAGGATTAGTAAGATCAGTCATTTCTAAATTACCTTTTCTAGAAGGCTGCTTTAGCAAAGTGCTAAGAGATATTTCAAGAAAAAAGTATCCTACAACTCAAAGAAATTTTGGAAATCATAGGCTAAAACAAGATAGAATTTTTTTCTGGTTATAAGGATTGGGCTAAGTCCCTCTTCCATACAGTCTCAGCCTGTATGTATATTTCCTTAGAACATAACTTTTCAGGGCCTTTACAATGCTAGCACACCAAGTTTCCAATGTGCATTTTAAATATATTTCAATTGTTTCTAAATATGCTTAGTTTGCCTTCAATACTTTATTTTAATACTATAATGTTAGTTATTGTCACTTTCTTTGCTTCTTTTTTCCTCTTTCCTTCCTTCTTTAAGAAAAATTGATATGATGGATTAATTTATTGATTTGCATATGGTGAACCAACCTTGTGTGCAAAGGGAAGACTAATCCCCCCCACTGCGCTTTCCTATTCATATCCATCTACTTTTTTTTTTAACATTTTTTTATTATTATTTCCGCTCATACAAACTTAATAGGTACACCGATTCCCTGTCTCCCAGTGCCTCCCCCCAGTTCCCAGAGAGTCCTTTATTGTGTATGCCTAACTCTCCTCTTGGTCCTCCTCTCCAATGACGTACAAGGACCCAGTAGCATTTCCCTGAACCCTTTCTTGTGTTCCCCTTAAGTATAGGAACACAACTGTGGCTGTCAATCCCTTGCCTCCAAGGATCTTGGTGCCTTTAGCCAATGCTAGACTTTGTGAGGTCAATAGTGTGTTGGACATTGCGCAGGGCATGCAAAGTCCTATTATGATTGCTTTGGCCCTAACTAGTATGGAGAATCTTCAGATCATTGCTCCTCCCATCCTTTTGCTCTTACAATCTTACCGCCCCCTCTTCCGCAAATGTCCCTGAGCTTCAGGATGGGAGGAGATTAAGTTGGCTTAGTTCTATGTGGTTGATATAGAGTCTCTGAAGTTCTGGATTGTGGTTTGTTGATTTTCTTTTGCAGTTTTGCTGCTCCTGCAATGCCCTTCACTCCATCCTGATGGGCACTGTATGTCACCCCCTGGTCAGAGACAAAAAACTGTTAAACTGGAGTCTTGTTATAATAGCACATTCAAGGGTAGATGTAATAAAAGCAGGAAACCTCGGTGAGGGAGGGGTCAGTCACCCATTTGCAAAATGCATATCCATCTACTTTTGAATCTCCTCTTATAGTAAGATTTAATTTAAACAGTCTTTTATGATTGGTTAGGAGGTGACCTCCAATACTAATCAGGATGGAGCCAAGGGTGGTGCAAGAACAGCAAAACTGAAAACAACAACAAACCATAATTCAGAACACCAGAGACCCTGCATTAATCACCTGGAACTAGACCAGCCAAATCTCTCTCCATCCTAAAGCTCAGGGAAACTTGCGGAAGAGGGGGGAGCGACAAGATTGTAAAAGCCTAAAGATGGGGAGGACCAACAATATGCAAGATACTCACACAAGTTTGGGCCGCAGTATCCATAATCAGACTTTGCTTGACCTGCAAAATGACTGACATGTCAACGACCCCTCAAAGTCTAGCATGGATCACAGGCAGTAGGATCCTTAGAGGCAAGGGATTAACAGTCATAATAGTATTCTCATACCAAAGGGGAACCCAAAGGAAGGGCTCCGGGGCCTTCAGTCTTTACACCTCACTAGAATGGAGGTCTCAGGGAAGTTTGACATTCATACCATAGGATGCTCCAGGGAATGGGAGAGGGGGAAGGGAGAGACACTGGGAAAAGGGGAGGGTGGGGGATGAAAAGAAGGGCAAAAAGGGGGAAGGGTGCAAGAGGAACTAGGGAGGGGTGGAGGGAAGGAGGGGAATGGGGTACCTATTAAGCTTGTATGATAGGGGAAAATAAATGTAAAAAATTAAAAAAGAAGCAAAAAAATTAAAATATTGATAAGTATCCACTGTTGAAATTACATTATTGTATCCTTTTTATAGTAGAAGACTGTTTATCTAATATTCTTGATTTAAAAATTGTTATTACAGTTGGAGTAGGATGACTTTATACTTTTTCTTTAAAATTATAATACAGTTTCATAATATGATGATATAGTGATGCTTGTCTGCTGGACAGGCAGGCTGAATTATTGCAGGTCAGTGAGTGATGACTCTCAGTCAGATGACCTGAAAGTATTTTTGAATGTTGTCAGGTTTGTTATATGCATGTGCTGGATATTAAGCATGTTTCTAATTGTCCAAATTGTATAAAAGGTAGCACCCTAGTACACTAGCCTTTCTGATTCCAGAATTGAATTTTATTTTCTGTTGTCATACAAATCAGGATTCAGAAAAGCCACAAAAAAGGCTATCATTCTTTATGCCTATCATGGTAACCTATAAAATCCAAGAAATATATGTCAGGTTCTAAGCTTATGTTTTGAAATAATTTTTTTGTAAGAAAGGTCTTTGGCATACAAACATCAAATTTAAAACATCATGTAAAAAACAGCAATAAAGTAATGGAAAATAAGTCTTTCACATATTGTAAACAAATAACATCATTGGGGATCCAGTGATACAACATTACTTTCCGCATGAATAATAGAGACAGAAACATCATATATTCTCACTGGAGATAAATCAATGAAGTCTCCATTCTGATTAACATATCATAGAAAAAGTAGCAAAATAAATGTGTGTGTTCCTTGTGGTCAAGGAAAAGTGGCCCTGAATTTTATGAAGTTTATGTTTTTTTTTCAAAAAATTCAGTATTTTAAAAGCCTAGTTAGGCGTAGAACAGCAAAATTAAAAATAGGCATTGATAGTCCTTATTTATGACCAGAAAAGTATATATGAGCTGGGAAACAGTGTAACAGTGAAGAGTATTCAAGTAGAACATGGGCAGGTGTTAAATCTTCTCCACCCATTCAGTGAGCACCATGACTATTAAATGCACACTTCTTGGACTGTATATGGATTGGAGGTGTGAAAAAGGAATTGGCTGATTTGTGGAATTGGTTTTTTAAAAATGTGAAAATACTCGAGGTTGACATTTATTAAAGTCCATTCCACTAAAATGGTATAATTTTTAATAAATACACAAGAAACCAAAATGTCAAAAGATGAATCAATCTTCTCTTTTAAGATCTTTAGGAGCTGTGCTTTCCTCGCCCCTACTGTGACTCTTTCACTTGGAAATTATTCACAACAAAAGGACAAGTCTCTCATTTTTGCAGCCATAAGGGATAAGAGAGATGCTATTAGAATCGTAAAAGCCCTTTATAAAAATGCTTACTTTAAAATAGAGATGGTACTTTATTCTGAAGAAAAATTCTTTTTCACTTTTGGTATCTAATATACTACAGAGTTTCAACTGATCATCTTGATGACTTTAATTATTAAATATGAAATAAATCTCCCTCTTCTCCATTAGGCTGCTTAACTTCAATTTTCATAATGTAATGAAGTAGGAAAGGGCAAGAGTTCCCCTCCTGAAACTCAAGTAGAAAATTCATTCATCTTCTAGGCAAGAGTGACTTTAACAATAAAGTTTAGTAGATGATTAAGGAAATGGCATCCAGAGACAGCAAAAGGCCTAAGACTGTTTGCAACAGATTTTAAATATTATTTTATTTATTATTATTATTATTATTTATTCAACTGTGCGCATGTGCGTGTGTATGTGCGTGCGCGCGTGTGTGTCTATGCGTGTGTGTGTGTGTCTGTGTATGTGTAGAACCACGGACGAACTCGCGAACCACCACGGACGCCTCCACCTCCTTCTGCCCCGGGATTCACAGGCTCCGCCCTACCAGGACCAGAAGCGCAGGCCGCCCCCGCTTCCGCCTGGCGTCTATACGTGGGATCTGGGATCCGAACTCAGGACCTTCCGCCTGCAAGGCGGAGGCTTAACCCCTGAGCCACCTCTCCAGCCCCTGCAACAGATTTTAAACATTCAAATATCTGCATGGACTTCTCTGGTCTCTTCCTTGCAAATACTAATCTTCCTGTCAATGAGGGGACATTTTGTTATGGGACTGAAAGGGCTGAGGGAACACAAGTATTCAGTCTTGAGGCATATCATGCAGCTGTGAGAAGACATCATCCCAGAATGGCATTACCTCAGGATCACAGAGTTCTCTGTCAAAGCAGTGGTAAGATTAAAAAATAACTGGGAATCTTGCATATTGTTGGTCCTCCCCATCTTGAGGGTCTTACAATCTTGTCACCCCCTCTTCCACAAGGTTCCCTGAGCTTTAGGATGGAGAGAGATTTGGCTGGTTCCAGGTGATTAATGTAGGGTCTTCTGTGTTCTGAATTATGGTTTGTTGTTGTTTTCAGTTTTGCTTTTCCTGCTCCACCCTTGGCTGCATCCTGATTGACATAGAAGATCATCTCCTAACCAAAGATAAAAGATTGTTTAAATGAAGATCTTAATATAAGAGGAGACTCAAAGATAGATGGAAGAATAGGAGTAGGACACAGCAGTGGTGGCGGTGGGGGTCAGTGTCCCATTTTCCAGATGATTACCCTCTATCTGCCATTCCCTATATCCTCCCTGATTGATGAGATCAAACCCGTTCAGCCCCAAGTGACCAGGAAGGAAAGAGAGAGTGAGCTGCACCAGATGTCTCGCTACTTACATGCAATTCTTTTTTTTTTAAATTTTTTTATTATTTATTTAATTGTGCGTGTGTGTGTATGTATGTGCGCGCGCATGTGTGTATGTGTGTGTGTAGAACCACGGACGAATCGGGAACCACCATGGATGCCTCCACCTCCTTCTGCCCTGGGATTCATAGGCTCTGCCCTACCAGGACCAGAAGCGCAGGCCGACCCCGCTTCTGCCTGGCGTCTATACGTGGGATTTGGGATCCGAACTCAGGACCTTCTGCCTACAAGGCAGAGGCTTGACCCCTCTCCAGCCCCCATTACATGCAATTCTTTTTTTTATTATTTATTATATTCAATTATGCGTGTATGCGTGTGTGCGCGTGTGTATGTGTGTGTGTGTATATGTATGTGTGTGCGTGTAGAACCACGGACGAATTCGGGAACCACCATGGACGCCTCCACCTCCTCCTTGTTTACTCTGCCCCGGGATTCACAGGCTCCGCCCTACCAGGACCAGAAAAGCAGGCCGCCTCCGCTTCCGCCTGGCATCTATACGTGGGGTCTAGGATCCAAACTCCGGACCTTCTGCCTGCAAGGCAGAGGCTTAACCCCTGAGCCACCTTTCCAGCCCCCTACATGCAATTCTTGATCGTGACCTATTTTCTCTACTGAAGCGTGATCCCTTATCTCCTTTTTTTTTTTTTGAGGCACTCCTTCCCATTCCTCCCTGTTTATAATCCTTTGTGATAACAGTAGTTATTACAGAGATTTATCTTTGAATATGTCATTGAATAGGACCCACTTATTAGGGATACTTCATTCAACATAATTTTTTCTAATTCCATCCATTTCCTGGCAAATTTCATTAATTCATCCTTTTTGACTGCTGAATAGTATTCCATTGTATAAATGTACCATTTTTTCATTTTCCATTCATTAACTGTGGGGCATTTGGGTTGATTCCATGACTTTGCTATTGTAAATAGTGCTGCAATGAACATGGTTGTACTCATGTCACTGTAGTGAATTTCTGCATTATGGGGGATTATTCCCAGTAGTGGTATAGCAGGGTCATGTGGCATGTCAATCTTCAACTTTTTTAGAAATCACCATACTGATCGCCAGAGTGGTTTTATAAACTGCAATGTATTAGATTTCCCTTCTCTCCACACCCTCTACACAAGTTAGGGTTGCAGCAACCAGAATTGGACTTTGCGGGACCTGCATAATGGCTGACATGTCTACGACCTCCCAAAGTCTAGCATGGATTACAGGGGAGAAAGCTTCAGGCAGTAGGATCCTTAGAGGCGAGGGATTAAACAGTTATAATAGAGTTCCCATACTAATGAGGAGCCCAAGAAGGGGCTCTGGGCAATGCCACTGAGTCCTGAACCCTCACTAGAATGGAGGACTCAAAAGGAGGTTTGGTGTTCACATAAAAGGATGCTCTAGGGAATGGGAGGGAAGAAAAGGGAGGCATTGGGAGAGGGGGAGGGAGGGATATGGGTGAAAGGAAGGGGAGGAGGGGGAGAGTGTAAAGCGGGATAACTGGGGAGGGGAGGAGAGGAGGAGAGGAGGAGGGAGAGGATGGGGCGCCTATGGAGCCTGAATGATTAGGAAAAAATAAAGTGTGGGAGAAAAGCATAATGGGGAAAATAGAATGGAGAGTTCTAACATAAGGACTTTCAGCATCTATGTACGACAGAAGTTCTCAAACTTAGGCATGCATCCAGCTCAACTGTTGAGTCTGGGAGGATTCCTGAAGCTCAGTGGCAGAATTTCTGATTTGATGGAAAGGGAGCAGGGAATAGACTGCATTTTCTAACAAAGTTCTTAGAGAAAGTTCTGTTGGTTTGTTACTCATTAGTATGCCTCCAATAGGTTTCAATTCATCTGAAATATGTACTGTTTTACTTTTTTATATATCCAGTTGATCATGGAGAGGCCAGACCATAGACCTCTGGCTTATAGTGGTGTACAGTCTCATCTCTTTATCACAGAGTATCATGTTGCCATTATTATTTTTGTGAATGTTCCATGGTGTAAGAGAAATTAGTGATGTACTAAGTTCTATAGATCTTTAAATTTCTGGTGATTTAGCTCATCCAGAGAAAAACTAGGTAGTCATACAAGTGGTCCTTGTATCTTTCCCTTGATTAGTTACACTTTTCAAGAAGAGAGAGTAATGAGAAGTAGGCATGCACTAGATAATACTGTTCAGGTGTGCGGCAGACCACCTGTATGACAACAGTCCCATAAGGCTGTAATTAAAGTGAAAACTTCCTGTTGGCTGGTAATGCCCATTGCATCACAAAGCATTACTCACATGTTGATGATAATGCTAGCATAAACAAACCTCAGTGTTGCCCATCATGCAAAAATGTTGCACATAAAATTATATACAGTATACAATGCCTGATAGTAAGAAATGGGCATGGTATCAGTCATGTATTTACTATAGTACATTTTAAAATCACCGTTGTAAATTTTACTTTTTGTCTTATAATGAACATTTACTAGAGATACTGGTTTGTAGTGGCACATGCTTGTTTTCCCAGCACTTGGGAAGCTGAAGCAGAGGAGAATTGCTGCAAGTCTGAAGCCAGTCTGGACTACACAGTGAGCTCAAGTCTAGCCTGCCCTGTGTAGTAGTAGAAAAGGAAACGTGGGATTAAGCTAGCTGCAGCAGCATCCATACTCTATGATGCTTGAGTGGAAAAGAAATTGAGTATAATATACTTGTCAGAATGTATTCTCGCTATTAAGGGACTCAGGATGAGATTTGTTGAGTAAGCTCTTTGTAGCAAGCACATGATAAGTGCTTAATCTGTTACTGTATTTAGTTCTTACCATAGCCAAACGAGGTAAGTGTTTACTTATTTCACCGAACTGGGGCTTAGAGAACATAAAAGATTTGCTCCAAGTCATATCACACAGCTGGTAAGCGGAAGCAGAGGTAAACTCAGTGCTCTTTGACTTGAAGATACAGAGTCAGTTGTGCAGCCTCAGAGGGGAAGTCATGGTAGGACCCTTTCCTTACATCCCATGAAGGTTGAATTGCCTTCCAGAAAAGTTCAGCTTGCACTGAGCTTATGTAAATTTCTGGTGAAGAAGCAACTGAAAAAAAAAAAAACAACCTGTTGCTTTGTTGGTCTCACCAATTCAGAAACTTAAAGCAGGGGGATATTTAGCTGGAACTGTTGACTATGGGACCACCATGCCTCTTCATGAACTGTGCATGGTTGCCTTTGAGGTTTAGCTACAACTGACACTGAGTGTTTTATAATTTTTTTTTTTTTTTTTGCTGTATCATGTTGCATAATGAAGTGATGAACTAGGTGGTTAATGTTAACAAGTAGATTTGCAGGAGGGTTTTGGGGAAGTATGATGATAACTTTCACTGTCAACCTGATTAGATTAAGACTTGTCCAGGATTCTGGGGAGATGGCACAGTATTGAGAGTCATTGCCTTGAAAGTAAAAAGAACTGGGTTCAGATCCCCAGATCTCATGTAAAAATGCAGGTAGATGTGGAAGCCTGTCTATAATTCGAGTCCTGAAAGGAGGAGCCTGGGAATTTACAGAGCAAGCTGGCTAGCCAGACTAGCTTTGATGGCTTGCTCTGGGTTAAATAGAAGCCTTGGGTCATAACAATAAGGTAGAAAAGTGATTAAGATGCTTCTCAATATAACCTCCACAGGCACAAATGCTCAAATGCTTTCGTAGACATACATCTGCACACATGCATATCCATCCGCATACAAACTATTTTTTGATGTATGCATGTGTGTATGATGTATTTGTGTTTGTGTCTGCAGGTGTGTACACACCCACATACATAGATACATGTATACACCACACACACACATAAGTGCAAGAAAAAAAACTAAAGAAAAAAAGGCCAAAGGCATTAGTGAAACACATAGTTGGGTGTGTCCTTAAGGGCACTGACCAAGAGAACTGGGCTAAAAGATCGTCCTTAAACACAGGCAATAGCATTGCCTGGGTTCAAGTCCTGGACTGAATAACAGGGCAAAAAGAGGAAGCCAGCTGGGTGTGGGCATTCATTTTTCTCTGCTTCCTGGTCCACTAAGCAGCTCCACGGTGCTGCTGCCTGCCTTCCTTTAGTGCCAGGACTGACTAGACTCTGTTAATCTGCAGCTAGAGTAAGTGTCTCCTCCTTTAACTTTCTTGTCATCTGGTGTTTGGTAATAATGAGAAATATGCTATGTTGAAAATTGGTACTAAGAAATGTGGTTGCTGATTTGAGAAACCTGCATGTGATTCTAGGATCTGGACTGGTTCATAGGAGGAATGTGGAAGAGTTTGGAGTTGTGGGCTAAAAATGCTGTAAGCAAAGCTTAGCCTTTCGGGGGAGGGGGGAGAACACCAGAATGCTGATGGAAATGTGGATAGTCATGGCATTTCAGAGAACAAAGACTCTAAAGGGAAACAGGCCAGAGTCCATTCATGTCATATTCTGGCAATGAATCTGGCAGTATTCTGCGTCCTGAAAATTTGAGTAAGGCTGAATTAAAAAGTAATGGGCCAATTTGTTTGGCAGAGGAAAGTTTAAGACACCTTAATGTTCAGAGGGTGACTTGGTTATTGTGTTACTGACTAGGGGTTTGGAAGGCAGGACCATTTTCCCCCACTGATTAGGGGAATTAAAATGTTGGAAGGATTTAAAGTTTTTGAAAGCTTTAAAATAAATTTATTTTAAAAACCATAGTAGCGGAGTGGAGACTGGAAGAATGGACGCCTCACAGAGAGCAGAGACTCTTGGGAAGGAAATCTGCCCTTCTCCCACGAGTCTTAAAGCTTTTGTTGGGGGGACTGTGAAAGCTCATGTCGTTTTCCTCCTCCCTCCTCAATCAGCAAGTTTCTCTTGCAGAGAAACACCAGCCAACTGGTCTTTGTTGGGCCACACTGTGTGTGCCAAGGCAGACTCCTCCCATCTCTTTGGCTTGCCTACAGGAGGATCTAATCCTCTGGGGAATCCTGCCTAGGCGAATGGCTGACCCAGCTGATTCAGATCCCAGAGCTCAGTCTCCATTCTAGTGTTACTAATAATGTCACAATAATAATTCTAAGGAGAATGGAAATGGAGCCTAGTCCCCAACACCATCCTGAGCTCCAGATGCTGGATATAGAGCTGCAGTGTTTTTGTATTTGTCCTGATGGGGTTTGAACTTGTTTTGGCCTGAGTTTTTCTCAGGCTTCTCCATTTTGGAATGGATATGTTTACTCTGTGCCATTATATACTCTTGAGGATTCAATAGGCCACAGCTTGTCTTGGCTGACTTTCACTGTCAGCTGGATGGGACATAGTGCAATCTAGGAGACAAACCTTTGTGTGTATCTGTGAGGTGCTTCCTGACAAATTTAACCAAAGAGAGAATGTGGGCAGCAATAGGCAGCCCCCCACCCCCATGGGCTGGGGACTCTAGGCTGGAATCCCTCTCTCTTCTGCTCCCGACTACAGAGGCAAAGCAAACAGCTGCCTCCTATTCCTTGCTGCTGCACCTTTCCTGCCATTATTAACTGTGCTGTTCTTAAACTGTGAGTCCAAACAATCCCTTCTGGTAAGTTCGTTGGTGTCAGGCGTTTAGTCACAACAAAAAGAAAAGTAGCTAACATAGGCTTCTTTTCTCCCGCATTTCTTTGTGAACTCTCAGTTTAGGCTTCCTTATCTAGAAACTGTTATTGCCACTTTGAGTTTCAAATTCTTCCACCATTTAGTTTTGCTTACTTCATCATGCATTGCATCACTGTCTAGCTTACGAACCCTCTGTGCACATGAACACTTTGTTAGTGATTCTGACTTATGTTTCAGCCTATCACTTGTAATGTCAGAAAGACTTGCTAATTTCTTTTATGGTATCTCCACTTACATTTGATCCCCGTTTGATATGAGCCCCTTTCACAATAGGGTTCCTAAGTAGTATTTTAACTGGATGATTTATTAATGATTTTTAGCAATTTTCCACTTACTTTAATTGATGTTCCATTGTATTATTTTCATCTTGATTCTTCAAATTCAAAGTTCACCTATTAAATACGTATGCAGAAAAGGAAATCACTTGGGTGACTTACAGCTTGTTTCTGGGAAACGTACACAACTAAAGACATGTGGGACCTTTAAAGGTTGCCATTTATTACTAGGTAGATGACTGACATCCAGACTCATTAAGGGTCTGGTTGGAAGTGCTGCTGTGGAAAGGGATCATAAATAGCACCCAGTGCTGGGCTTGAATCCAGAATTTTAACATTTGTTTGATTTTTAATAAGTCATGTTTTTCTTGTGTGTGTATGCATGGTATGTGAGGTAGTGAGGGCGTCTTTTCAAATTACTCTCCACTTTATTTATTGAGGGAGCATCTCTTAATTTAGCCCAGAGCTTACTGGTCAGCTAGGCTAGTTAGTCAGCTTGTCCTGGGAATCCTCTGACTCTGCCTTCAAAATGTTGGGATTATAGGCAGCAGTCACATCTGCCCGCTCTGGTCCTTCATGCTTGTGTGGCAAGTGCTTCATCCATAGCCACCTCCCAGCCCACGAGCTTCCTTCCATGGAAAGTAGGCTTACTAATACTGACAAACACTCAGTTAAGATGCTTCTTTTTAGGACTGTTTGACTTCATGGTAGTGTGAGACTTTGATGGTTTTCTAGGCCAGTATTATTTACTAGGAAAAAAATACCGCAGGCATCAATTGCATCAGCGACCCTGCAGGTTCTTCTATTTCTGAAACGTTGAGGTTGGCAACGTTTTATCTGTACAAACCTGTGGAAAGCTAGCTCTTTTGATTTTAAAGTACTTCTGATAGAGATTTTTCCATGTTGGGGCTAATGAAAAATATAGAATTCACCAAAGAAAGGTAATTGCTTGTTGTGCAAAGCTAAAATGACTCTGGATAATATTAAACAGGCAGGAATGACTATATTCAAGACGATCACAGTTATGTATAGTGGCCATAATTAAATTCCGAATGTAACTGTGAAGAAATGAGAGGAAGGAATGCTCCTAAAGAGGAGGGTACTCTGAGACCCTGGAGATGATTTAAAGGCGGCATGTCTGTGCCAATAAGCCTAATTCAAAGGAAAAGTTTATGTTCCTATATATTAAATTATTCTAACACAGGAGGTTATTTCACAACTTGGAGCAAACCAGACCACTGAATGTTAAACTTCACAGTGAATGGAGGTAGGGTCCCTCTCTTTTTGATGATTCCACTTTAATGGATGGCTCTCAAGTCTTTGCGAAAGATACTCCTGGCTTATAAAAAGCACGAGATTTTTTCCACCTAAAATATCGATCAGTTAATACTCCTCGGTATGCAATCCATACCAAGGAAACAGTGGCAGAAGGTGAGTGAGTTCAAGACTAACCTACATTACACATCAAGATGTTATGTCAAAAAAAAAAAAAGACAGAAAACAACTTTTTCCCTTCTCTCTTACTAGTTTGTCACTAGAAGATCTTTCTGTCTCATAGAGTTGTGGCATGTTACTCTCCCCAGGCATGGATTTGTTCTTGCTCATGTTCCTGTCAGCATTGATGTGTTTAGTCACTCTCAAGCTTCAAGAAGCTCTACAAAAGATTGTTTTTCATAGGACAGAGAATTGATAGGCAAATTCACGTTGAGGTCAGTCAGGAACCTAAGTCAGAAGGAGTCTCACTGGGCTATAGAGCTGAGAACAAGAGAAAGGCTGTTTTGGTCAATATGATCCTGTTTTTTTATTAGACGAAAGAACAAATCTTCAGGATATATTTCTGAGTAATGTTAAAAATAGCTTCGGTTATAAGATATCCTGAAAGTTTTATTTGTTTGTTTTTTGTATAAATTTAAGGCATAACCTTGGGAAGGCAAAATGAAGAGTTGTCAGATGAGATGGCTGTCTAAGAACTAATACTTGATTTTTCTATTTAATCAATGTAAAATGGAGTACATTAAAAAGAAGTACAAAATAAAATATAAGGAAAAATTTCTTTCACAATTTATAATACTTTGCTCCTGGTGCTTTAAAAAAAATTACCCAGTATATGGGTCAACATAAAACACAGAAAGTTGTTCTGGTAAGAAATAGAATTTCTACTATCTAGACAGATTTATAAAAGGAAAAGAATATGTTTCAAAAACCAAGGCAAATACAATTCACTTGTTTCAATTTATTTCCTTCACTTTCATATTTTAGAATGAAATGACATTCTAGTTAAGACAAAATATTCTTTTTTTTCCTCTTAAAAAAGTATACTAGTTAATTTGGTTGTCAACTTGAATGGATGGAGAGATTCCTAGGAAACTGGTAATATCTACTTTAGAACATGAAGTCCCTGTGACTGGCATGTAGATAAGCTCACTGAGGATGAAAGGCCCAACTCTGAGGTAGGCGGCATCTTCGAATAGACTCCATCTCACAAAATGTAAAGTTTGGGGGGAGTGAGGCTGACTTTCTTCAGACCCATTCTTCTAGATTAGGGGTCAGGTTTTGCTGCAGCTACTGCCTGAGGAGATCAGACTTCAGGCTCCTCAGACTAGCATCAGCAACATTCCAGCCCAGATTGTGCTGCTGATTTCTCTTGCTCTGAAAATTTAGCATCTCGGATGGGCAGTAACTGATTTCTTTGGCTTTTCCAGACCGTGGATGGCCACTGAGGGACTATCCAGTCTTTGTCTCTGTAAGTCAATCTGATGAACCCTTCTTAAAATTGTGTGTACAATTAGTTGGTTTTATTCCTCTAGAGAACTGTGACTAATATAGTGCTGTCATTATTGTCCATTGTCATAGTTGTCAGCTTGATTATTGAGGGTTTGAACTCTGGGCACATTTGTAGAGAACTAGTAGTTGAGTTACTCCCAGAGTGAACTTGCAGGAGATTGTCTAGTTGATGGGGAAGACCCAACCCATGGTGGGTGGGGCTAGTCCTTGGGCAAGGGAATGTGATAGAATGAGCTGCTTGAGAAAGTTGACATCCCTCTATATACTTGGCCAGACAATGTTTGTCAAGTGAGGATTCTCCCTCTTTTAGCTGTTATGTGGATATGGTGTGGCTAGTTCCTTTGGTATTTGGCTTTGGTGTGGACTGTCCTGCTAAGATGGACAAGGAACTGTAACTCTCACAAGTGAAAAAATAAAAACCCCTGGTTCCCTTAAGTTATTTGATGGTGAATTTATAGGCAATAATGCAGGTGAACTCTATGCAACATTGAGTACAGTCTCAACTACCTACAGACCTTGATAAATTTTATCTAAATTCTCTAGCTTCTTTTACACAGAGAAAGTAAGTAACTGAAATTCATCATAGAGAAACATTTTGGTAACCACAACTTGAGTACACATTAGTCATTGTTTGCATGCTAAAGATGAAGTAAAGAGGGGGATGGGCTTAAGAATTTTAAGAAGTGGGCTGGTGAAGTGACTCAGTAGGTAAAAGTGCTTGCCATGTAGCTTGAGAACCTAGGTTAGAACCCCAGGACTCATGGAAAGGTGGAGGAGAGAAATGATTCCACACAATTGTACTGTGGCATCCATATGCATGCTATGGCATGTGCACATACTCCCACACTCACCAAACACACAGACATAATAGCAAATAAAGTAATTAAAACAAAAAGTATTTTAAGAAGAATGATATGACCTGATATGACTTTGGATAATATGCTGAGGATAAAGCAGAAGCAAAAAGACTTGGGGGAAGCTCCTGGAACATTCAGATGGAAGATGGAATTCTACCCATGAAGGTGACAGGAAATAGTGGATTCTGCATATGCTTCAAAGTCAGAAGGCTTTGATGAGAGATTGGATTTTGCTAGAGAGAAAGCAGTTAGAGATGATTACAAGGTTTGTCCTGATAAGTGGAAGAATAGAGGTTTGATGTACTGTAGTTAGGAATTATGCTGGATCGCAGCACAGATTCTTTTTCTTTTGGAAAAACTCTCTGGTGATAGGACATTGAGCAATAGATAGAATCTTTTTCTTCATCTCTTTGGACTTTAAACATCCTGAGAGATTGCCAAATCTCTGAACAGGCAAGAGCTCAACAGACCACAGAATCATGGGGTCATCTGATTGCCAAGCATTCCAACAGGTATGTGAGAGATTTGGCAGAGGTTTCAAAGGCTGGCTTTGACCAGAAGAGCTGCACGGCTGACACACACACACAGTTGTGTATGAAGTTGCAGGCTTGAAACAACAAAAACATCCCTTCACAATATTAGAGGTGAAACTTAACCAAAGAATTTCTTAGACGTAGAAGAGCCATAGAAATTGAAGAATATTATGTCAGTTTAGGTCCCTCCACATAGAAGAAAGAATGAGGAATGGGATTTTCCACATGATAAAAGTTAATTAAATCTCCCTGTATATTCAAACACTTGGCTTGTGTTGTATTTTTAGGTTTCAACTTTTGTAATTGTCCGTCTACCTCCTAAATGTTGAATGTTGTTACAAAGGTGCTGGAGCTCTGATTTTTTTTTCTTCTGGATATACAACTTGACCTCTTTCCCACCCTTTATCTCTCACAGTTTTCTTAGTTACACTCAATTTTTTACAGTTTTACAAAACTCTGCATTGATCTTGAGTATTCTGCATCTATTTTTTCCTGGAGAATGGTGTGAAATTTAATGTACTATCTTAGTTATCTTGTTGCTGTGATAAATACCACGAAAAACACACTGAGGGAAGGGAAGGCCTTATTTCCAATTGTCAATTACAAGTTACTTTTCGTCAAGGCAAGGATGTTACAAGGCAGGAGCTTGAGACGGCATCCTCTTCACAGTCAAGAACAGGAAGCAATGAATGATCCTCTTCACAGTCAAGAACAGGAAGCAATGAATGAATAGGTGCCAACTTTCATGCCTGCTCCTTCCATCTTTGAACAGTCTATAACTTTATTTGCACCCTGTCCCTAGAGAATGGTATCATCCACAGAGGGCAGGTCTTTTCCCTTTAAGTTAAACCAATCATATCATCTCCTCCAGGCATGTCTAGAGTTCTGCCTCCCAGGTGTCAAGCTGACAGCTGAGACTTTTGTCACACTCCAATCCTTGTCAACTGGACATAAAAACATATCACTTTTAAATCACAAACTTCTACACCTTGTTCCCATAGTTAAATCTATGGAGACATCTTATCTTACCTTATTATAAAATGTATTCAGTCCAACATTGAAATTCCCAGTAGTCATCGAAAGTTCCAACACTTTAAAAGTTTGAAGCCTCTTGTCTGTAAGGTCCTATAGAATAAAAAGCAAGTTGTGTAGCTCCAACCTATAAATAATGCAAAAACAATAACACAAAATAAACATTCCTATTTCAAAGCAAAGGCATCAAGATACAACAAAGGAAGAGTCCAACCCAAAGCAAAGCCCAACTTGGCAAATATCAAATCCTACAGGTCAACAGCTCACCATCTGCAATTAACTGGACTCCACAAGTTTGGGCAGCCCCTCGCCTCCAGCTTTACTGCTCGTAGTGTACACGCTGTTTGAGTTTGGCATTTCTGCCAATATCAGGGAGATACAAATACTGTTAAGATTAAAGGATAAATAGCCATGAAACAAAAAATTAAAACTGTAAGTAAATTTCAGTTGAGATCTTGATGGGTTTTCTTGACAGTTGAATATATAGAGTGACCTCATGCAGTGATTCCCAGACCTAGCTGCTCAAAATACAAATACAAAATATTTTTTTGAAAAGTAAATATATCTTACTCAGTTTGGAAACTCTGATTTTTTAACTCTTAATGAGTTTTAGGATTATTAATTTATATCAGTCTTAGGTGTTCATTTTTGACTCTCCACCTTATTTGAGACTCTGTTTACCCTGTGGAAGCCAAACTAGCTGGTCCACGAACTATCTTTACCTCCCATTTCTGGTCCATATACTGGGAGTATGGCCACTTGTACTACTGATTCTGACTTTTACATGGGTTTTGGGGCTGGGGGCAGCGTGGGCAATCTGAACCCAGGTTATAAGGACTGCATAGTGAGTGAGGGCCATTTCCTCAACATGGATTCTTAATCTTTAAAAAGTGGCTCAGATAATTCTACTGTCCTTCCAGGTGTTTTGAAAGATGCTACACATGATTAACAGCTATCGAATGTGTTTTCCCCTGCAATTATTCTTTTGGAGCAATTATTCACTTTGACAGCAGTAGCAACCATGGAGAATAGTATCTGCATGAATTCTGGTAGCAGAAAGATTGTTTAGATTTGCTATAAAAATCTCTGAGCGTAAGTGTATTGAAAAGTGCAGGCCATTGGTAGACCACAAGATAGTTGAAAATTTCATTGTAATTAATTCTCTTCCACAGCTTTCTTCTTTACTGTATTTCTCTCTACTTCTCTACAGGATTTCAGTTGCCAAAGAGAGAAACCCGGTGGGTAGGTAAGAAGACACAGATACTTTTTTATTTAAAATCACAAAATATTTAAACGGTTGAAATGTATTTCTTTTCAAAAAGCAATGAAATGTTCTTTCAATGCATGAAGTAGCATGAGTGACTTTCCTCTGTATTTATTTCATAATTAGATGTGATTTATCAAATGAGCTTTTTGGTATGTATAATGTTCCATTATAATGAATCAGCTAAAATGTTTTAATGTGAATGTTTTCTCTTTTATTTCTAGGGGACCATAAAAGGGTTCACTTTGTTGCAAAATTCATCTCAAAGATAATTATGTCAATTCTATTCGGGGTAAATAGTTCTCAAAATAAAACTACTTCTTGTAACAAATGCATACATTTGATGATGAAAAGAAATGGTGCATTGTAAGTGGGAAATTAGTAGCCTTATATGAAGTCTTAAGGATTTTTTTATCACATGCATTATGAAGTGCTTTACTCCTTTAAATGTTGCTGATAAAACACATATATTGTCAGTTTACTATAATGCTTTGAAAAAGCAATTAGATTCTTACAGACTTCCTACTTCTGATAGAGTATCTTAGGAAATCTAATTACATTCCAATGTTAAATACTTCCTTTTATTTGCTTGAACAGTAAGGAAATGTAGCTTGAAATGTCTGAGTAACACTAAAACATTATGATGAATATAATCTTGAAACAAATCTTTTTGGGGACAGCAGTTAATTCAACAATTCCATAGCAATCTCGAGACTAAGCATTGACTATCACTGGATATCTAACTGCAATATTTTTCATCTATAAGGTAAACTGGAAGACAATAATGGTATTTTTAATTAAAGTAGCTAAAATTATAAAAATTATAACAGTATAGGAAATTTCTTAAAATTTAAAACTTTTTTTTACCTTTTCTCATCCATCTTTCTCCAAAACAGAGTGAACTCTGGGGTCCATAAAAGTGCACAGGCAGAAAGGTGGGAGGGAGTGGGAAAGAATGGTGAAAGGAAGGGAAGGTATGAAGGGCAGAGAGGAGGGAGGGAAGCTGGGATGAATACCCAATATGCTTGTAAAAGTAGAAAAATAAAAATAAAAATCTCACAGATTGATCTTATCATGTCTACATGGGGTCAAAGGAGATGATACTAATAAATAAATATCTTCTTCTTGAAAAAAAAGGACAAAGGAGTAAAAAAAGCTTTGTTTTGATAGGATTATCTCCCCAGATATTGCAATTTATCTCTCTGAGAGTAGTTAAGAACCATGTTGCCATTATGTCATATGTTTATTCTCGCTGTTCAGAAGTGTTGCTTAAACCTATTCTGATTTTATTCCCTTTGTTCTTTATTACAATGATTGTTGTAATTAATCAAGCAAATAGACATCAAAATGGATATTTCCTTAGATTAGTGGTTACTTCCATTTAATGGAAGAGGAAGCTGAAGGTTTACAATGGAGAATCTAAGATTTAAATTCATATGTATGTAGACTGAAAGACAGCTTTCTCCATGATCTCTGGGATCAGAAGAGCTTTTCCTTATATTTATAAATGTTTAGAATGTTTGGCTTATTATTATGCCCATAGATTAGAGAATCTCTCAGCACTCAATAAGGAAGTATCCACAAGTTGCTGAAATAAATCTGACTGTGGATGGCTCAGTCCTAATGAGGACCTTTAAATCACTCCAAGGCTCAGAGAACCTTGTGGAATCACAGCGTGGCAAGAATACCAGTCACAGAATGGGAATAAGTAATGTCAGACAGTAGCCCCAGTTCATATCAGGGTTTCCAAACCCAAGAACTCAGTACAATGATGTCTCCATAACACCTGGCCTATTGATATTTTGCCATGGAGGAAGGAAGAGCTCATGAGATACCGTCTTGAGAGACTGGTGGTGCTGGGCAGGAGAGAGGGGGAGCTTTACTCTATGGCTTGCCTACTGGTGAGCTCTTTGCACTCTTGAAGCTGTCCAGGCACTCGCTAGGTGCAAGTGTTCTAGATGGGACCCAGTGGACCTCATATTTAGTGGGAGAGGGAGGGAAGCTGGCTGGAGGCATGAACGTGTGGGGTGGAACGGGCAAGAAGTATGTGGGGGGAGGTAGTAGGTGATAAAAGCACGTAAATTCATTTTAATATAATTAAAATAAAAATTTTATAAAGCGAAAAATAATTGGAATACTTGGATTACATGTAGCCAACTTGTAGTTGTACTAGCCAGCTTCCTATTATTATAGCAAAATTTCTGCAAGAAGTGATTTATGACTTCAAGAAGTCTATTTGGCTCATGGTTTCAAGTGTTTTAGTTCCTGGTTAATTTGCTCCATGGATTTTGAGCCTAGACTGAGAAAGTACATGGTGGTAGAGGGCAATGTTAGTTACTTCATGGTGGTCGGGAAGAAAAGAGAAAGGAAAGAAACAGGATTCCCAAATTATTTTTGAGGGCCCTTATTGATCTTTTTCCTCACTAGTTTCTACTCTTTTTATTTATTTATTTATTTATTTATTTATTTATTTATTCATTCATTCATTTATTTATTTATTTATTTATTTATCTATCTATCTATCTATCTATCTATCTATCTATCTATTTATTTATTTTTCAGGGGTTAAAGCCTTTTCTTTTTTTATACATTTTTTATTATTACCGCTCATACAAACTTAATAGGTAAGCCAGTTCCCTCCCTCCCTCCTCCTCCCCCCGAATCCCCTGCTCCCCCTCCTTTCCCTCCCCATCCCCCAGTGTCTCCCCCCCAATTCCCAGAGAGTCCTTTATTGTGTATGACTAACTCTCCTCTGGGTCCTCCTCTCCGATGACGTACAAGGACTCAGTGGCATTTCCCTGAACCCTTTCTCGTGTTCCCCTTAAGCATAGGAACACTACTGTGGCTGTCAATCCCTTGCCTTCAAGGATCTTGGTGCCTTTGGCTGATGCCAAAGCATATTGAGTACTCATCTCTGCTTCCCTCCATCCCAAGGGGAGAGATTATGTTGGCCTGATTCTGGGTGAGCCTTGCTGAGTCACTGGTATGCTTAGGCTCTACTCTTAAAATTTCTACCAGGTGCACTGGCTGATCATATAGAATGTTGAGTAGAGCGGAGAGAGCAGCTGCTTTCCAAAAGTTCTGCCTTTTCCCATAGATTGGCAAATAAGTCTTTGACACACGGGCTGTTGGAAGATGCTTGTCCAATCACACACTTACTTAAGTTCCTTATATAGAAACTGGTAACCATTCAGTTGTAAGTCTAATTCCCAGTATCTGGCAGACACACATGTTTTTGCTGGATTAAGTGAAGTGTGGCCTATTCTTTTATGCCTTCTGCTTTAAAGACAGCACTGAATACCACTGAGAAACTTGCATAGCTATAAGAAATACTCGAAGCAATCATAATAGGACTTTGCAGGACCTGCGCAATGACCAACACATTATTGACCCCTCAAAGTCTAGCATGGGCTAAAGGCACTAGGATCCTTAGAAGCTAGGGATTAACAGTCACAATAGTGTTCCTATACTTAAACACAAGAAAGAGTTCTAGGAAATGCCACTGAGTCCTTACACCTCATCAGAGAGGAGGACCCTGAGGAAAGTTTGACATACACATTAAAGGATGCTCTGGGGATGGGGAGAAGGAGGCACTGGGAGATAGGGAGGGAGGAGGGGAAAGGAAGGGGAAAAGGGGGGAGGGAGCAAGGCGGGTCCAGGAAGGGGTGGAGAGAGGGAAGGGATGGGGCACCTATTAAGTTTGCATGAGCGGAGATAAATTAAAAAAAAAAAAGAAATACTTCACTAGGGGGATCATACTCAGAGGGGAATACAAACAATTTTCGTTGTTTTTGCATAGAAATTGAGATCTGGTCTCTGCTCATAGAAACACAAGCCGAATGGAGAGATAAGGAGCACAATGATGACAGGTTCAGAACTCAGTGTCTTCTAGGCGCAGCCCCACCATTTTGAGTCAGTGACCTGCAGTGGACATTCCCATCATCTTAGATACACAGGTCCTTATTTTCTAGTTAATAAAATATTCTTGAGTCATAATGTGTACTTTGTAGTAAGCTTGATCAATAACTTAGGTGTGATGTGGAGAAAAATTCTCCATCTGACAGTAGGGTAACACTTCATTTTTTGATAGTTTTCATCTTTTTGTTGATGTTTTGAACATGTGCATGTGGCATCAAAGAGTGAAAGTGAGGTGCTTTGGAAACTTTTTGTCATTGTGATAAAATATCCAGAGAAAAGCAAGTTAAAGAAGAAAGGGTTGATATTGGCTTAAAGTTCCAGAAGAATTCATCACAGTGGGAGGGGTAAGGAGACTCACATGGCCCACACCCTTAAGAAGCAGAGAGAAAACAGGAAGTGGGCCCAAATTATAAAACCTCAAGACCCTTAGTGACTACTTCCTTCAGCAAGGTTCTACGGTCTAAGATTCCACAACTCTTCCAAAAGCATCATCAGCTGGGGTCCAAGTATTAAAAATATGAGCCAGTGAGATTTCACATTCAAACCATAAGGCTTTCAGTAGTTATTTATGCAGATTACACTTTCATGGTTTTCCAAAACATGACATTTTGACCAATATATCTCTTTCTACAAATCTTAAGCTTATCATACTAGATATTGGAATAAAGGATTCCTTGTAGTGTGACAGATTGTAAACTACTGTTTTATGCTTTATTTGTTGCCTGTTCTTTCTACAGTACAGACATACTGTAGATGATAATGGCCTTAGTTTTCCATTATCACCAGCAAATATTTACTTCGTGGAGAGTCTGCTTTCCTTTTTATTCTTTTCCTTATCTGGGCTTTTGGCTGAATAATTCAAGAATACCTGCAAGAATATCTTTGACTTCACTTATTTTTAGTACAATGGTATGATGGTTTTAGACCTCAGTTTTTAAATCATACATTTCTCAAAAGCCTTGCTTTGCAAATTGCCTCTACAGTAATTGAAAACAATACACACACACAGGATTTAGGAGGAGATAGTTATGATATTTATTAATAAAAATTTTCTATGATAGAATTCATAGGCGTATATACATGTGTGTGTACCAGTAGAAGTCAAAACAATGAGCTGTTAAGTAAATTTATATTTAATGTAAAAAGAAGTTGTGATAGGTAGACACCGGTGTCAATTCAACAGTTTCAGGCTGAGTTTTGGGCACAGTTTTGATAGTTTGATGGTTAATGAAAACCCTTGCACAATCTTGCACAATCTATAGATTGTCCAATTGATGGGGAAGACCTAGGACATGGTGGGTGGGATTGTCCCATGGGCATGTGGATAAGATGCGGGAGCTGGTTCACTGAGTGGCATTCTTTAGTGTACCTGGACAGACATGCTGTCTGGTGGGTGAAATTTGTCTCTAAGCAGTCCTGTGAATGTGGTGTGAGGTCTCTCAGCCCCTAGTGTTGGCATGAGCTTTCCTGCCAACCTGGACTAAGGCATATAAGCAGAAAACTGTAAGTCAAAATAAAGTCTCTTTGTTCTCAAAAGGCATTTGGTAGTGAATTTCTTGGCAATAAGTAGACAAACTATGAAAGAATTGAATCTAAGATAATTATAATGCCTTTCAACTTATTCCAATAATTCTGTGAAGTACACACAGGTAAAACATCTAACACCTGGACATGGTAACCTTTAAAGTGGCAGCAGAGTAGTTTTTGAGGCATGATTTAGTTTCTCTGAGTTTCTGGCATCTATTTGGACAGTTAATGAGATAAAATATTTTTATTATGATACTTAGACATTCTTTAGTGTTTAAATTCTTTTGAGTTAATATATGTACAATTGCATTTCCAAATGCAACTTGTGTGATATTATAGCAATTTGAATGTACAAACAATACAAGAATCTCATTATCTTCTGTGAAGTAAGAAATGAAAAGGAATCATTTATAAGTATCATTTATAATACGCTGAATAATAGTGTCCCCCAAATGACCATGTCCTAATCCACAAACCTATGAATGTTTTAAGAAGTCACAGAACCTTTTGGATATGAATGAAATTTTTGAGATGGGGTACTAACTTGTGTTTTCTGTGATAATCCCAAGGTGACCACAGTGATCCTAAAAGGGACAGTCCTCTGTGAGACTTCATGGACTGATGGCAACTTTGGTGATGGAGGAGGACTTTGATGATGGAGGAGGGTCATGATTTAAGGAATGGAAGAGGTCCAAGACTCTGGAAAAGGTAATAAAAGCAGGTGATCACTTAAGGCCTCACCAAAGAACATGGTCTTGGCATCGCCTTAGTGTTAGTCTAGTGTGATACATTTTAGATATCTGATCTCCAGAATAATCAGATGAGAGAACTATACTAACTTCAAGGTAATTGCTATGGGAAATTAAGTTTGTAAATGTATGTGTGTTCACATGTGCATGTGTGTGTGTGCCCAAGGTTGATATCGGAATCATGCACAATCACACTTCTACCTTATTCTTTTGAGGCTGGGTCTCTAATAAGAACCCAGAGGTCACACTGATAGGGTAATCTCACCAGGAAACTTGCTCTGAAGACTCCCAGTCTCCTCTCTCAGGAGATGGAATTACAAGAAGGCTGCCATAGTCATTTGACATTTTACATGTAATCTGGGCATTTTTAGTCCTTTTGTTTACATACGTGTTTTAATCACTGAACCATCTCCCTAGCCACTAGCAGCAGCAGTACAAATCTTACAAGAAAAGGTATAATGATGAATTAAATTCAAAGGCAAACAACAAAATCCCTTAGTTTTTAGAGATGTGTATTTCTCAAGGTAGCTAGGCCTAGACCAAGCAGAACTAGAAGTGGACTGTGCTGTGGCTAGGTGTTAGCCAGCACACTAACAGACTTTCCTGTGCTTTCACATATGTGATATAATATTAATCATCACATTAATGACCTGACATGTTTAGTTAGGTTTAATAAAGTGATATGGGAAGAGAGATTCAACAGAAATGTATGCTATTTTCATGTTCCCAATTGGAGATCAAAAGGGAGAGTAAGAAGAGCTTTTTTTTACAATAAATTTGCTTTAAATGTCTGCATAGACCAATTAGAACAGAAATCACAAATTTTAAGAATTTGGTTAATATAGACAACTAAATTAATCCAGAATTATTTTGTTCTTCAGTAAAAAGGTTTTGCACCTAAATTATTCTTGTACCTGATTTTATTTTTTATATAAAAAAGCAAGAACAAATCAATCCCTCTTTAGGTACAAAACTGAACATTTTATTTATTTAATCGTTAGCAGAGCATATAAAGTAATGGGTTTGGTTTTGGCATTTAATACTGAAAAATTTTAAGTTGTGTTTTGGAGAAACCACACTGGTGGAATTTATTTCATAATAAAGAGCAAAATAGAAAAGTTTATGAGCTCCACATCTGACATTTTCTTTGCCAAAGGAAAAGCCAAAGCAGATGGACCAGCTGAAGGACATGCATGCTAAACCAAATGATATTTCAAGCTGAAAATGCATGAAAGTGCAACACATCACAGTATGTGCTTTTGGAAGGAATTGATGAACATTCAGTAGGAACTGATAGCCATCCTTTGAAAAATAAAGTTTCTTCAACAAAAGTGTAGAGAAGTGGCACTTGCATGGTGCTCAGAATTTACTTGCTATAATCATAAGGAAACAACTAGTCCAATTTTCTCTCTGAGGTAACTTGAACTCCTGTTCAAGTTTTCTTACATCAGCCTTTTAAACAAGTAAAAATAATAAAGTTTACAGATAGAAGCGTCTTTTAAACTGCAGTTTTTAGTCTGTGAGATTTATTATCACAAGGGATCATCAAGTCAGTTAAAACAGCTGGATTAAAAAATGAGATTTGGAGAAATCTTATAACCAACAACATTTATATAGACAAGTGACTCGTGCTCTAGGCATAAACTGTACTTTAGTACATCAAATATTAAGCTATGGCATCAGAAAGTAAATTCCATGAAAAATATCCTTGGAGACCTGATGAGACCACTTCTGGTGGCTTATGATAAACAAAACCGACCTAACATCATCATAACTGGAATGTTATCAGAGAGCAACTACAATATTTGTACAACCCTGGAACCAAATACAACAAGGAAAAGTCAAGCAAGATCTGAACTTCTGCCTGACTGTGTACATAATAGCAAAATGAGAGGTGACAAAGGATAAAACTTCAGTTGGAGAAATTACTGATAATATTGGTGCATAAAAAGTTTCCACTGTTTAGTTCTCACTTCCCTTCTTGTTCTCTTGGGACTGAACAGGTTTGATCTCCCCAGTCAGGGAGGGAATAGGGATTGGCAGTTACATGTTAACCAATTGGCAAACAGGAGACTGACCCCTCTTACTGCTGTGTCCTACTCTTATTCTTCCATCTACCTTTGAGTCCTTTGTTATATTAAGATTTTCATTTAAACAGTCTTTTGTCTTTGGTTAGGTGATGACCTCAGTAACCAACCAGAATGCAGCCAAAGGCAGTGCAGGAATAGCAAAACCGAAAACAACAACAAACCAGAATTCAGAACACTGAAGACCCTACAACATTCACCCTGAACCAGCCAAATCTTTCTTCATCCTAAAGCTCAGGAAACTTTGTGGAAGAGGGGTTGGCAAGATTGTAAGACCCTAGAGGGTCAGGACCAACTATATACAAGATACTCCACACAAGTCAGGGCTGAAGCAACTAGGATATAACCACATTGTGATTGGACCTTGCCTGACCTGCACAATGGCTGACATGTCAATAACCCCCCAAAGTCTATCAGGGAACACAGGGAAGAAGGCTTCAGACAATAGGATCCTTAGAGGCAAGGGGTTAAACAGTCATAATAGAGTTCCCGTGCTAGCAGGCAGCCCGAGAAGGGGCCCCAAGCTATGCCACTGAGCTCTGAGATGGCTCAGAAGGAAATTTAGTGGCCACATAAACAGATGCACTGCAGAGTGGGAAGGAGAAAGCATGAAGAAAGGAGGATGGAAAGAAAAGGGGTGAGAGAGAGGGAGAGTACAAATGGGGGGATAGTGCATTGGGAGACAAAGGGGGAAAGGAGAAGGGTGGGTACCTATTGAGTTCCTATAATTAAGCAAAAAAAAAAATTGTAAAGAAAAAAAAAGGCAGGTAGAGGAATCCATCAGCCTATAGGACCAGATATAAACCCACTGAACTGTTACCACCCAGTTTTTGACCAATAGGCCAATAAATAAACAATAAATAGTGTTGGTGAAAAAAGTTTCTTCTGTTTGTTGAATTTAGTTTAAAAAGCATAAATTCAAGTAAATGTATTTGTATATTTAAATGTAACTTAAATGCATGTAAGTAGCAGCAAATTGATCCAATTTTTGATACAAAAATTTCATTCTGTGTAGTGGAAAACACCGAGGTACAATGGACTGTTTTGTGATTACTCTTTTACTTGAACCTAAGATACAGTTTTTCCTTTGTCACATAATTTAGCTTGTCAATATTTTTTCTCCCACATTTATTTTTCTTCCTAATCATACAAGCTCAATAGGTACCCCTGTCCTCTCCTTCCCTCCTCCCCTCCCCAGTCATCCCCCCTTGTGCTCTCCCTCCTTCACCCCTTTCTTTCACCCCCCTTCTTCCCTCTCCCTCTCCCAGTGCCTCCCCTTCCTCACTCCCATTCCTTGGAGCATCCCTTTGTGTGAATGCCAAACCTCTGAGTCCTCCAGCCTAGTAAGGGTTCAGAACTCAGTTAAATAGCCCTGAGCCCCTTGGGATTCCCATTAGTATGGGAACTCTATTATGACTGTTAATCCCTTGCCTCTAAGGATCCTACTGCCTGGAGCTTCTCCCATATGATCCATGCTAGACTTTGTTGGGGGGAGGGGTCATTGATATGTCAGGCCAAGTCTTATTCTGGCTGCTGCAGCCCTAACTTGTGTGGAGTAACTTGCATATCATTGGTCTTCCCCATCTTTAGGCTTTTACAATCTTGCCACCCCTTCTTCCTCAAGGTTCCCTGAGCTTTAGGATGGGGAGAGATTTGACTGGTCTAGATCCAGGTGATTAAAGTAGGGTCTTTGGTATTCTGAATTATGGTTTGTTGTTTTCTGTTTTGTTTTTCCTGCACCGCCCTTGGCTGCATCCTGATTGATATCTAAGGTCACCTTCTAACCAAAGATAAAAGACTGTTTAAATGAGGATCTTAATATAGAAGAGACTCAAAGGTAGACAGGAATGGGACACAGTAGTTGGGGGGAGGGTGACCAGCGTCCCATTTGTGTAATGATTACTGTCTATCTGCCAGTCACTGTATCCTCCTTGATTTGTGAGATTAAACTTGCTCAGTCTCAAGTGACCCAGAAGGGAAGTGAGAGTGAGTTGTACCAGATGTCTTACTACTTCCCTACAATACTTGAAGGATGTCAATAATTTTAAATGAAATCAGAACTCTTGACTTTTACTGAAGGATAAGATATTATCTAAGCTTGAGAAGTTAGGGCTGCTCCTGAAGTAGAAAAGATTTTTACTTTGACATTCAAATGACTTGCATTCTGGTTACACTTGGATCACTAAAACATAGGACAAAATTTGTAATGTATATTACAAATATGTAGTGCATGTTAGTTTGTTAATGCATCTTAATTTTATCTATAACTATGATTTACCAGGAACTTAAGTTTCTTCCATTGTTTGTGCCACTTGCTATTTAAAGTATGGGATCAGATAACAAAAGCTTGTTTTCGTAGCTGAATCTTCACAATATTTCCATTGTTGACATTTGATTTTTTGTGTGAGCTGTACCACTTATTTTTGGGGCTGGCTCTCAAGTATAGAGCAACACATCTTTTTGACCTTATTTAATATGCAGAAATATACTGCATTAAAATTGGTGCTCAGAGAATCAGAAGAGAGAGTAGAATTTACTAGATGATGGCAGAGGGGAATTGAAGGAACGTTGGCCAAAAAATAGAATCTTTTAATTTAATTTAATTTAAAGCCTAAGTTCAAGAGTTTTAGTGTATTTCACAGGGATCAGAATTACCAATTGTGGTAATTACAGAAAAGGAAAAAGATAAAAATAGGGCACTTTTGCCACTTCTCTTTTTTGAAATGATTTATTTATTCATTCATTCATTCACTTATTTATTTATTTGTGTGTGTGTGTGTGTGTATCAGAGGGTACTGTGTGTCCTTGTGGAGGGCCAAGAACGACTTCTGGAATCATCCTGGATTGTTTCTACTTCTTTTTTGCTTCACTCTGGAATTTCTCTGACCCCACCTACCAAGCCCAGAAGTACAGATGGCAGCCATTTCTGTCTGGCATTTTTTTCATGGGACCTGGGATCAGAACTCAGGACTTTCGGTTTGCAAGGCAGAGTCTTAATTCCTGAGCCATTTTTTCAGTCCCACTTTTGCACTTCTAATCATCTAGCAGTGGAGATTCTATTCAGAGGAATTAAGCAAGAGAAAAAAAGTCCAAAATTAGAAGATGCTGAACTCTTTGTTTTATGATAATATATATATATATATATATATATATATATATATATATATATTAGCTTTAATACCCTACCATAAAATAATCTTAGAAATAATAAAAATATTCATGGAAATAGAAAAACTTATTTATAACAAAAGGACTTGAATAATAAGGAAATCTTAAAACAACAAAACTGGAGGCATTCTAATACTCAGATTCAAAATATGCTCTAAAGCTATAATAATAAAAATAACACGATGCTTGAATTAAAAACAGATACTTCGATTATGAGACAAAAAAAGAAAGGTCATAAATAAATCCATGCATCAGTCAGCTGATTTCCCACAAAGCTGTGAGGATCACAGAAAGATGAGGAAACAGAGTCTCTTCAATATATAGTGAAGGTATAACTGCTTAATCTACATGCAGGAGAATGAAACTATCTCGTGCGTTCCCTCATACAATACAAAAAGTTACTCTAGTATTTAAAGTTAAATCCTGAAGCTATGGAAATACAAGATGACAGGGGCAAATTGTCCATGCGATTGGTTTACAGAGTAAGCTGTTGCATGTTACCTGGAGGTGACAAAAGGGAAAATAGATGAGTTGGTTTGAATCAAGTATGTCCTTACAGGAAAACACCAATTTAGGGAAGACATAATCTATGAGATGGGAGAAAATATTAGGAAAACAGTCAGCAGATAAAGAGTCAAGGTAAAATGTTTTTAAGGAGCTCAAAAAACTCGATTACAAGATATATCCAATTCAGGGCCCAAAGAATCCAATGGAAAAAGAACACCATCTTCAACAAATGGTGCTGGCAAAACTGGATCTCCACATGCAGAAGATTAAGGCTGGACCCATACTTGTCACCATGTACAAGACTTAATTCCAAATGGATCAAGGACCTTGATATAAGGCTAGAGACTATAAAAACCATAGTTGAAAGGATAGGGAACTCCCTCGAGCTGATTGGGCTAGGCCAACACTTCCTAAACAGACATCCAATGGCACAGTCACTGCTACCGACTCTCAACAGTTGGGATCTTGTGAAATTAAAGAGCTTCTGTTCAGATAAAGAGATTATAACGCGAGCTCAAAGGCAACCCACAGAATGGGAGAAAATCTTCACTAACCACACATCTGATAGAACTCTGCTGTCCAGAGTGCACAAAGAACTTAGAAAACTAAACACCAAGGAAACCAATGGCCCAATTAAAAAATAGGCCCTGGAACTTAAAAGAAACTTTACCAGGGATGAAATTAAAATGTCTAACAAATATCTGAAAAAATGCTCCACTTCCTTCGCCATCAGGGAAATGCAAATCAAAACTTCCCTGAGATATCATCTCACCCCGGTCAGGATGGCAAAAATCCACAATACAAACAACAACAAATGTTGGAGAGGATGTGGAGTGAGGGGAACTCTGCTACATTGCTGGTGGGAATGCAGGCTGATACAGCCACTCTGGCAAGCCGTCTGGAGATTCTTAAAGAAATTAAAGATTGAAATGCCATATGACCCTGCTATTCCACTTTTGGGAATAACCCCCCATATAGCAGAGGTTTACCTCAAGAGCACAAGCACGACCATGTTCATAGCAGCACTGTTTACAATAGCAAAGTCATGGAATCAGCCCAAATGTCCAACAGTTGACGAGTGGATAAGGAAAAAGTGGTACATCTATACAATGGAGTACTACTCAGCCATCATAAAGGATGAATTAATGGAATTTTCCGGGAAATGGATGTCATTAGAAACAATTATAATAAGTGAAGTATCCCAGACCCAGAAAATTAAGTGCCGTATGAACTCCCTAATAGGTCGCTCCTAGTAACAAACCCACCCAGCCCACCTAGAGACAGTAATTGCAAGGATTATGAACAGGAGGGATGGGGTAGGAGGGCCACACCAGAAACAAGGAGAGAAGGGACCATGTTACAGCAGGGAAAATAGGCCTCCACCAAGGACCCAAATAAGTAATGAGACATCTGATTAAGTTCCTGATCATTTACTACTGAGGGGGTGTGATCTCACCAGAAGAGGAGGGCATATAGTCTGGCAGATAAAAAGTAACCATTTTGCAAATGGGTGATAGACCCCTCCCTTACTGTGGTTTCCCACTTTTATTACATCTACCTTTGAATGTGCTTTTATCACAAGACTCTAACAGCTTTTTGTCTCTGGCCAGGGGGTAACATACAATGCCCACCAAGATGGAGTGAAGGGCATTGCAGGAGCAGCAAAACTGCAAAAGAAAAATCAACAAACCACAATCCAGAACTTCAGAGACTCTATATCAACCACCTAGAACTAGGCCAGCCTAATCTCTCCCCATTCTGAAGCTCAGGGAAATTTGCGGAAGAGGGGGCGGTAAGAGTGTAAGAGCAAAAGGATGGGAGGAGCAATGATATGTAAGATACTCTATACTAGTTAGGGCTGAAGCAATCATAATTGGACTTTGCATGCCCTGCGCATTGTCCAACACACTGTTGACCTCACAAAGTCTAGCATCTCCTAAAGGCACCAAGATCCTTGGAGGCAAAGGATTGGCAGCCACAGCAGTGTTCCTATACCTAAGGGGAACACGGGAAAGGGTTCAGGGAAAGGCCACTGGGTTCTTGTACGTCATTGGAGAGGAGGGCCCAGAGGAAAATCAGACATGCACAAGAAAGGACTCTCTGGCAATTGGGGTGGGAGGCACTGGGGGATGGGGAGGGGGAGCAGGGGGCACGGGGGGAGGAAGAGGGAGGGAGGGAACTGGTGTACCTAATAAGTTTGTATGAGCTGAAATAAAAAAAAAAGATATATCCAATTCAAAAATGGTCAAAGGCTCTGCGTGGACATTATACAAAAGAAGGCATGTAAATAGTTAGCAAGCATATGATAAAATGCCTGAAATCACTACTTATAAATAAAGTGCAAATCAGAACTGCAACAAGACATTTCTTCACATGTTTTAAAATGGCTAGTGTTAAAGAGACAGAGTGGCAAGATGTGGAAAAATGGAATATTTGAACACCATTGTCTGGGATATAATTTAGACAGGCATTATCAAAAACAGAATGGAGTTAGAAACAGAACTCCATCATATGGTCTAGAGATTATATTGCTTGGTATACATCCAAAGGAAATGAAATCAGTTTTTTGATGAGATTCTTTTGTGCTTATTGCAGCACTATTCACAGTTGCCAAGGTATGGAATCAATCTGTGTCCATCCATGCATAAATGGCTAATAAGAGTGTGGTGCAGAATTTGCTAAAGGCACCAAGATCCTTGGAGGGAAGGAATTGACAGCCACAGTAGTGTTCCTATGTTTAAGGGGAACATAGGAAAGGGTTCAGGGAAATGCCACTGGGTCCTTGCATGTCATCGGAGAGGAGGGCCCAAAGGAGAGTCTGGTATGCATATTAAAAGATTCTCCGGGGATTGGGGGGGGAGGCTTGAGGGATGGGGAGGGAGGGGTGAGGGGAGGGGGAGCAGGGGGGTCGGGGGGGAGGAGGACCCCGTTTACAATAGCAAAGGGAACCGGTGTACCTATTAAGTTTGTATGAGCAGAAATAATAAAAAATGTTAAAAAAATTCCAAAAAAAAGAATGTGATGCAGAAGAGTTCCCCTCTCTCCACATCCTCTCCAGCATTTGTTGTTGTTTGTATTGTGGATTTTTGCCATCTTAACCAGGGTGAGATGATATCTCAGGGAAGTTTTGATTTGCATTTCCCTGATGGCTAAAGATGTGGAGCATTTTTTAAGATATTTGTTAGACATTTTAATTTCATCCCTGGTAAAGTTTCTTTTAAGTTCCAGGGCCCATTTTTTAATTGGGCCATTGATTTCCTTGGTGTTTAGTTTTCTAAGTTCTTTGTGCACTCTGGATAGTAGAGCTCTATCAGATATGTGGTTAGTGAAGATTTTCTCCCATTCTGTGGGTTGCCTTTGAGTTCGTGTTACAATCTCTTTATCTGAACAGAAGCTCTTTAATTTCACCAGATCCCATACAGCCACTCTGGAGAGCTGCCTGGAGATTCTTAAAGAAGTTAAAGATTGAAATGCCATTTGACCCTGCGATTCCACTTCTGGGAATAACCCCCTATACAGCAAAAATTCACCTCGATAGTACAAGCATGACCATGTTCATAGCAGCACTGTTTACAATAGCAAAGTCATGGAATCAACCCAAATGTCCAACAGTTGACGAGTGGATAAGGAAACTGTGGTACATCTATACAATGGAGTACTACTCAGCCATCCAAAATGATGAATTAATGGAATTTGCCGGGAAATGGATGGGATTAGAAACAATTATATTGAGTGAAGTATCCCAGACCCAGAAAATTAAGCGTCGTATGTATTCCCTAATAGGTGGCTCCTAGTACGAAACCTACTTAGAGACACTCAAAGATAAATCTCTATAATAACTACAGTAATTGCTAAGATTATGAACAGGAGGGATGGGGAAGGAGGGCCACACTAGAAACAAGGAGAGAGGAGACCATGTTACAGCAGAGAAAATAGGCCCCATCAAGGACTGCAAGTAAGTAATGAGACATCTGGTTAAGTTCACAGACTTTCCTTCCTGATCATTTACAACTGATAGGGTATGATCTTACCAGAAGGGGAAGGGGTATAGCCTGGCAGATAGAAAGTAACCATTTCGTATAGCCTGGCAGATAGAAAGTAACCATTTCACAGATGGGTGATTGACCCCTCCCTCACCTACTTTTATTACATCTATTGAATATACTCTTATAACAAGACTCTAATTTAACAGGTTTTTATTTTTTATTTTATTATTATTATTATTATTTATTCAACTGTGCGCATGTGCGTGTGTATGTGCGCGCGCATGTGTGTGTATGTGTGTGTATGTGTCTGTGTATGTGTAGAACCACGGATAAACCTGCAAACCACCATGGATGCCTCCACCTCCTTCTGCCCCGGGATTCCCAGGTTCTGCCCTACCAGGACCAGAAGCGCAGGCCGCCCCCGCTTCCACCTGGCATCTATACGTGGGATCTGGGATCCGAACTCAGGACCTTCTGCCTGCAAGGCGGAGGCTTAACCCCTGAGCCACCTCTCCAGCCCCTAATTTAACAGGTTTTTATCTCTGGCCAGGGGGTGACATCCAATACCCATCAAGTGGAGCCAAGGGCATTTCAGGAGCAGCAAAACTGAAAAAAAAATCAACAAACCATAATCCAGAACATCAGAGACTCTATATCAATCACCTGGAACTAAGCCAGCCTAATCTCTCCCCATCCTGAAGCTCAGGGAAATTTATGGAAGAGGGGGCAGTAAGATTGTAAAAGCACAAGGATGGGAGGAGTAATGATAGGTAAGATACTCCATACAAGTTAGGGCCAAAGCAATCATATTTGGACTTTACATGCCCTGTGCAATGTCCAACACACTATTGACCTCACAAAGTCTAGCATTTGCTAAAGGCACTAGGATTCTGGGAGGCAAGGGATTGACAGCCACAGTAGTGTTCCTATTCTTAAGGGGAACACAGGAAAGGTTTCTGGGAAATGCCACTGGGTCCTTGCACCTCATGGGAGGGGAGGACCCAGAAGAGAGTTTTCATGCACATTAAAGGATGCTACGGGGATGGGAGGGAGAGCATTGGGGGATGGGGAGGGAAGGGGGAAAGGAGGGGGGCACAGGGAGATAGGGGGTTGGAGGGAGGGGGGACTGGTGTACTTGTTAAGTTTGTATGAGTGGAAACAAAAAAAATAAAAATAAAAATGCTCCACATGTTTATTGTTTTTTTATTTTTTTAATTTATTTTTCTGCTCATACAAAAGTAATAGGTACCTCTATCCCCTCCCTCCCTCCACTCCTCCCTGGACTTCCATGGTCTAAAGCTTGACATCCACAACACAACAAACAGTAGAAAATACAGTAACTTTTGGAAACTAAACACTATGATGCTGAATGAGAAATGGGTTCAGAAAGAAATCAAAAGGAAATTCAAGATTTCCTAGACGTGAATGATAATGAAAATACAACATATCAAAATCTTTGGGACACAGTGAAAGCTGTCCTAAGAGGTAAGTTTATAGCTCTTAATACCTATATCAAAAAATGGAAACATTATAAGTAAATAACTTAACAATGCAGCTTAAAGCTTTAGAAACATAAGAGCAATCCAATCCCAAAAGCAGTAGAAGAGAGGTTAGCAAAATCAGGGGAGAAATATCAGAAATTGAGATAAGGAAAACAATAAGGAGAATCAACCAGTCAAAAAGCTGGTTCTTTGAAAAAAATCAATAAGATTGATACACCCCTAGCTAAATTAACCAAAATCAAGAGAGAGAAAACCCAAATTAACAAAATTAGAAATGAAAATGGACTTATCACAACTGATACCCAAGAAAATCAGAGTATTATAAAGTCATATTTCAAAAAACTTATATGCAATGAAATTTGATAATACAACAAATGGATGGATTCCTGAGTAAGCACAACTTACTTAAATTGAATTAGGAAGTTTTGAATTATTTGAATAGTCCTATAACAAATGAGGAAATTGATAATCTCGAATCTTCCCACCAAAAAATGTCCTTAATCAGATGGATTCAGTGCAGAATTCTACCAGACATTTAAAGAACAACTAACACCAATACTCCTTAAACTGTCACATAAAATTGCAAAGGAAGGGACACTTGCAAATTCTTTCTACAAAGCTAACATCATACTAATCCCAAAACCTAATAAAGATATACAAAACTATAGATAGGGGATCATGCTTCAGTAGAGAAAATAGGTCACTGTCAAGTATTGTATATAAGTAGCCAGACATCTGGTGCAGCTCCCTCTCACTTTCCTTCCTAGTCACTTGCAACTGAAGCAGTTTGTTCTCACTAATCGGGGAGGGTACAGGGTCTGACAGGTAGACAGTAACCATCCTGCAAATGGAACACTGACTCCTACCCCTCACTGCTGTGTCCTACTCCTATTCTTCTATCTACCTTTGAGTCTCCTTTTATACTAAGATCTTCATTTAAACAGTCTTTTATCTTTGGTTAGGAGGTGACCTTGGGTACCAATCAGGATGCAGCCAAGGGCAGTGCAGGAAAAGCAAAGCTGAAAACAACAACAAGCCATAATTCAGAACACCAAAGACCCTACATTATTCACCTGGAACCAGACCAGGCAAATCTCTCCCCATCCTAAAGCTCAGGGAATCTTGCAGAAGAGGGGCAACAAGATTGTAAGAGCCTGAAGATGGGGAGGAACAACAATATGCAAGATGCTCCACACAAGTTAGGGCTGCAGTAGCCATAACTGGACTTCATATGACCTGCGCAATGGCTGACATGTCAGTGATCCCCCAAAATCTAGCATGGATCACAGGGAGAGAGGGCTCCAGGCAGTAGGATCCTTAAAGGCAATGGATTAACAGTCATAATAGAGTTCCCATACTAACAGGGAGCCCAAGGAGAGGCTCCTGGCTATGCTACTGAGTCCTTATCTATCACCAGGGTGGAAGACTCAGAGGGAGGTTTGGCATTTGCATAAAAGAATGCTCCAGGGGATGGGAGGGAAGAGGGGGGTGAAAGGAAGCTGGGAGAGTGTAAGGGGTGATGACTGGGGAGGGGAGGAGAGAGGGAGAGGTCAGGGGTACCTATTGAGCTTGTATGATTAGGAAAAAATAAATAAAATATGGGAGGAAAAATTATTTTTCTGCTCATACAAACATAATAGGTACCTCTGTCCCCTCCCTCCCTCCACCCCTCCCTGAACCTCCCTACTCCCTCCCCCCTTTTTTCCTTCCTTTCCCCCCTCCCTCCCATTCTCCCAGTGCCCCCTCCCCCATCTCTGAAGCATCCTTTAATGTGTAGATCAAACTTTCCTCTGGGTCCTCCTCTCTGATGAGGTGTAAGGACTCAGTGGCATTTCCTAGAACTCTTTCATGTGTTCCCCTTAAGTTTATTGTTTATTGTTTAAGTTTATATGTTTATTGCTAAAAAAAAATAAAGAATGGACATGCTCCAAAAGAAAAAAAAAAAAAGAATGTGGTGCCGAAACACAGTGGAACATTTTTTAGACTTAAAAGTAAGGAAGAGGGCTCAGATGTCTTTGCCTTTCAAGACTTGAGTTTGGATCCCCATATCCCACATAAAAAATTCAGGTATACATGGTGGCAGCCTGCACTTCCTACACTGGAAAACAGAGCCAGGAAAACCCCAGAGCAAAGCACTCCAGGGTGATTCCTAATGTCACCCTTGGACCTGCACAAGTACACACACATTCAATGCACTCTTGTATAAATGTCCACACACACACACACACACACACACACACACACACACACACATCAATGGGAATCCTGTTATTTGAGAAAGAATGGAAGACATTGTATTAGGTGAAATAAGCCAAGCTTTGCATGACAAATGCCACAGGCTGATACTTCATCTGGAATGTGAGAAACTGAATTTACAGAAACACAGAATAAAATGGCTATTTCTTGGGACAAGGAGAGAAGAGGGGAGAAGGAGAGGCTGGAAAGGTCTTGGTGAAATGATACAAAATTCTGATCAGATGGGAGAATAAATCCAGTAATTCCGATGTGTAGCATGGCATGTGCAGTTAGTCACATGTACAATCATCTTGAAAATTTCTAAGGAAGTGCATTTTGAATTGTTCCTACTCCAAATAGTAAATATGTGAGAAAATCCATAGATTATTAGTTAGAACGAACCATTGCACTATATATCAAAACCTCTGTCTGATTAGCACAGCAAAAATATAATTCTCACTCATCAATTCAGAGTGAAAGCTAAAATAGTGTGATGTCTATGAGGTAGAAATCACCTACAATAGCAATTCCCAATCTTGCTGACCCTGTAACTACACCTGTTTAATGCTATTTATGCCTTTTAAGTAAACTCCTTTTTCAATTAAAGTGAACTATAATTACAAAGAATTTTTTGAAACTGTTGTATAACTCCCTTGAGTGATAATATAGTTATTTTGGGAAATCTTGATGTGTTTATTGATCTTTGTTAGATTTGAAGTTTTACTGCTTACTGAAACAGGCAATATTTAGTGTGAAGTTTAAATATTGTAGCTCTGTGTCACAGAACATAAGAGTCTTATAATTTTAAAATTTGGTTTTTATATTTATCAAAAGCAACTCAACTGGAAAGTCGTGGCCAACTTTTTAAACTTTTCTGTTTTGATTTTCAGATGGCAGAGGAAGTAGAGAGAGAACAGGAGATAGGTTTGGGCTATAAACCTTAAGTGAAGCTCTACCTCCTACAGTTCCAGAACCTTCTCAAACAGTGCTACCAGCTGCGGTGCTCAAACCCCTGACCCTATGCTAAATAGACTCATTGTAAAAGTGTCATTGTAAACAGAAGGGAAAGGGAAGGAGGCCCCACCCCAGAAATAAGGAGAGCAGCGATCATACTTCAGTAGAGAAAATAGGTCACCATCAAGTATTGCTAGTAAGTAGGGAGACATTTGGTGAAGCTCACTCTCACTTTCCTTCCTGGTCACTTGTGACTGAGGAGGTTTGATTTCACCAATCAGGGAGGGCCCTGCAAATGGGAGACTGACCCCCTCCTCACTGTGGTCTCATACTCCATTTCCATTTACCTTTGAATCTCCTCTTACAGCAAGATCTTCATTTAAACAGCTTTTTATCTTTGGTTAGAAGGTAACCTTAGATACCAATCAGGATGCAGCCAAGGGCAGTGCAGGAAAAGCAAAACAGAAAACAACAACAAACCATAATTCAAAACACCCAAGACCCTATGTTAATCACCTGGAACCAGACCAGTCACATCTCTCCCCATCCTAAAGCTCAGGCGAACCTTGAGGAAGAGGGGGTGGCAATATTGTAAGAGCCTGAAGATGGGGAGGACCAATGATATGCAAGATACTCCACACAAGTTAGGGCCACAGTAACCATAATCAGATTCTTTGCATGACCTGTACAATGACTGACATGTCAATGACCCCCTAAAGTCTAGCATGGATCACAGGCAGTAGGATCCTTAGAGGCAAGGGATTAACAGTCATAATAGTGTTCCCATAATAACGACGAGCCCAAGAAAGGGCTCTGAGCTATGCCACTGAGTCCTTACAACTCACTAGAGTGGAGAACTCAGAAGGAAGTTTGGCCTTCACACAAAAGGATGCTCCAGAGGAGGGGAAAGGGGGAGACACTGGGAGAAAGGGAGAGAGGCAGGTGAAAAGAAGGGGAAAAGGGGGGAGGGTACAAGGGGGACTGGGGAAGGGTGGAGGGAGGGAGGAGACCGGTATACCTATTGAGCTTGTATGATTGGGGAAAAAATTAGAAAAAGAAAGAACTTCCATTTCTAAGTGTATGTAATCAGTTTTTGTTGTAAATGGACTGGAAACTGGGAAAAAAAAAAAACCCTGTCCAATTTAGTATAGCGACCAAACCTTAGACTTATTGACCACATCTGCTAGATGTACAGAGGTTAGAGCTTCATCTAACCCAAGAAACATCTTGTGGTAAGAAGGGGGGATGGGGCAAGGCTTCTGACCCATGCCATGCTTACAGCTTACAGAATGCTTGGCTTGAACTGCAGATATTCTGGTATGCAGTCTTCAGTGAGCTCTGTCAGCACTTCTCAGGGGCTGGTGCAGCTGCTGGTTTTATAAGCACCAAGCAGGAACAAACACACTGCTAGGAAAGTGGGCTCTGATCTTGTATCTGATTCTCAACTTCAGCTTCTGACTTTCTTAGTATATACACTTGAAAGTATCTACACCATGTAGCATTTAGGAAAGTTGAGGACCTTAAGAAATTACCTTGACATTTGACACTGTTGTTTTTCCTTCCTTCAAGCTATGTGAACAATAGCATCTGACTTTTCCTGTCATGATCTATGGCATTCAGTGAGAATTTTGTGAGCTGACATCAGAACTTAGAACCTTTTGAAAATAAGCAAGTCTGTGCTTCTCCAGTATGGTTCTCTTGAAGACTCAGTTTCATTTAGAGATAAAAGGGGAAATTTGATTTAAAATAATGATTATGGTGATGTGTGTGGAAGTATTTACAGTTACTGAGGAGTGGAAATGGACCATTTCAGGGAATGCCTCCACAGGACACCAAGAGGAAAAGGTAGGAAAACCGTTCTAACCACAAGGTGGCAGTATGAGCTATATCTATATTAAAAAGGGAATTTCAAATAAAAACTGATTTCAGTCAGATCTCTGAGGAAATGATTGTCAAGATAAATAGCCTTCCCTAATGCAGCCAGTGTAGAATGCTCTGCAAAGCACTTGCTTGTGGTCTCCATGGATAAGCACGCTCCAAATTGCAAGCTAGATTAGCTGGGTATTTCCTGGGTCCTCGGTGGATGCCTGATTTTGAATAAAAGAAAAAAACTCATAGTGTAAGATTTTTTAAAATCTGTTTTGGTTCTATGTAACCAACGATTAAGGTCATAAGTTATGTGTAAGCATTCCCAAGATGTGAACCCGAGAACTGAGAAGTCTCCATTGCACATGACGCACTTAAGTTGCCTTTTTGTGTGATAATTTTATTAAACGTTTCAGAACTGTTCACTGGCCTTCTCCTTCTCAAGTTACATGATTGCCCTTCAATCTTGAAAATATGTCTCCTTTTCTTTAGCCTGATTTTCTTTGGTGTGAAGACAACAGACTGATTATGTGGTGGTCAGCAGAACACCCGAAAACCACAGACATTCAGCTCACCTAAACTACACCAAGAAGGAAACAAACAAGCAGATGTTAGGAAATCCAAGGAAAAAAGTTCACTAAAGGAGTGAGACTTTCTTTTCCATTTGGTAAAGGCTTGGAAGGTTTAGTTGGAAATGCAAAGGATGAGAAAATAATAGATCGATTAGTCAGAAACTGTTGCAATTCTTTAAATAACTTCCTTGAGGACCGTTATACTGTACATATATTCAATACTTGGAAATACATCAAAATTCCAGTGACAAGTCACAACTCTTCTTGGAGATGGGAAAAAGAATTATGTTTTAGTTGTAGTAAAGAAGGAAGTTTCTTCCCTTTCTAACCATTGGCAACATGCCTGTATGCCAAACTGTTCTGGATTGGATATGTGGCTGGGGCAAGACGCCAAGGTATGGCATCTGCACAGTCATATCCGTTGCTATTGCTCGGCATCCCTTGTGCAAAGCAGGGACGGCTGTGCTTCAGTTTGTTTTAGACTGTGCTGAATGGTTGGGCAGCACTACGTGACTTATGTATGTCTAAACCCGAGAACGGTTCCCCCCAAACAAGGGACTAATCATTCTGGGATTTATGAATACTAAAGACGTCAGGTTTATGAAGCCTGTCATACCTGGGTGCTCTTTCAGGGACTCTGTTTAGAGTCTCAAAACACTGTTGTTTGAAGTAGCGCAAACAACAGACATAATCAATGTTGTATTAGAATGCTTACTGTGGTTAGCTGACAGAATTAATAAAAACTGAGAGAAAAGCTTGACAGAGACTTAGCAAATATCCCAGGATGAAGGGTGGTGCTGTGAGCTGAGATCACTGACAAGGTGGGAGAAATGCAAAACCAGAGCTATTGCTTTGCAGGGATTGGTCCTAACTGCAAGCTTCATTAGCATAGAAAGCAGAAAGAGTAAACTGATTCTGACTATAAGATATTGTATTTCTGAGGCAAACGATTGTTACCATTTACTATTGTGACTACATTTAGGA
Source organism: Typhlomys cinereus (assembly GCA_023101885.1). Taxonomy (NCBI): domain Eukaryota; kingdom Metazoa; phylum Chordata; class Mammalia; order Rodentia; family Platacanthomyidae; genus Typhlomys; species Typhlomys cinereus. Next base: position 2,426,008 of record JALPQD010000050.1, on the reverse strand, counting down.
AAGGACATGCCTAAAATAAAATCACACAAGGAGGTTTGTCTTATTTTATTTTAGTTTGAAAATAAATTAGACCTATTTTACTAATTTCTGCCTTTCAGTTTGGCTAGATGGACTACACTATAAACACAGCTATCAGCCTGTAAAGCCTGTCCTTTGTGACTGGGTACTCAATGGTGTCCTTGTCATTCATCTTCAATGAATGAAACCTACTGATAACACCAGTTTGATCACTTTCTCCTTACTTGTTTCCCTGATCAAAGCACTTTAAAGAAGCAAGGGTTTATTTTGACTCGCAGTTCCAGAGGGAGAGAGTCCATCCATCATGGCTGCGAATCAAGGTGTCAATACTTTCAACATGTGTGTTCGTGTCCTTGTGTGGATATACTTTTTCCCTCAATAAATATCGAGGTGTGGAATTTCTGGATCATCATGATTGTGTATGTAATGTTATAAAAATATTCTGATAATCATACTGCTATATAAATTAATACATGTCATTGAAATAAGAGGAAATGTCCCTCTCCTCCAAAACCTGTCATGAGATGATATGATTCTCAGAAGACTGGTAGAAGGATTATTTTCTGAGTCATATAAAATACCAAGACAGTGCCTGGTATACAGTCTGTGTCCAATTATTAGCTAAATTTGCTAGCAAATTAGAATGAAAGAAAAGTCATGAGCCTGGGTCAGTGAAATGGCTGAATGGGTAAAGGCACCTGTCTATAAACCCAGTGATCTCAGTTCAATCCTGGAGCCCACATGATAGAAGGGACGAACTGATTTCTGAAAGTTTTCTTCTGATTCCCACATGCCCTGTGATCTCTATCTTTCTCTTCTCTCCTCTCCCTTTTTTTATAAATAAGTAAAACATCTCTTTTTTTTAAAAGAGAAATAGTGAACCAAAACTGTTCCAGTCAAACTGTGACTGTGCTAGCCCAGAGTTGATCTGCCTAGAAGAGCAGGTGACAGCTCCCAGATTAGTCACTGGAATGACTGGCTAACCATGTATGTCTGTGCTCATTAAAAAGATGGAAAATTCAGCTCAGAGGATGAAGCAGAAAAAGACAGATGATAATAACATTGCAAACTGCAAGATGAGAAAATAACATAAGAGCAAAGTCACAAGGTTGACATTATGATAATTTAAGGATGGAGGTAATTTCTAAGTACTTTCCAACTGCTTCTCTCCCAAACTTTGTTGAGATTATTTTGTTAAAACCTATGACCACTTTTTGCTTTGTCAAGTCATCCTGAAATTCAGTTTTTCATTTTAATGAAAAAAGCCAGGCTGACAACACTCAGGGAACTTAAATTTTTTTTTTTTGTAAAATGTACTGATGTTTATATCCTGTGGTGTCATTTATTAAGTCCAGAAAAAGAGAAGATAAAACAAAGTCAGCTTTTGAAAGAAAGTGAATTTTGAAAAGAAAAAGAACTTCTGCTCAATGTATGACTCATGAAGAGCTATGAACAACTTCATTTTCTTCTTAAGTTCTTACAAGGTGCAATGGGCATTCTCTGTTCCCAGGCAAAATGTGGTTGTATAAGATATGTGTGGAGAGCTTTGATTTTAATTTTTAAAGTTGAGTCTTAATTACTTTTTAAAAATTAAATTTTTTTAAATTTAAAAATTATTTTTCTATTTTTATGTGTGTGTGTGGGTAGGTGCAAGTGTGCATGTATTTTTGCATGTGTGTGGGTGTGCATATGGCTGTTTGTGGACACTTGGGATTGATATTGATTTTGAATCATCTTCAATCACTCTTTGACCTTATTCTTTTAAGTCTGACTCTCTAAACTCAGAGCTTTCTGTAGGGCTAGTCTCCATGACCAGCTGACTCTGGGGATGCCCAGGCTCTGCCTTCCTGTGATGGAGATACAGGTAGACATCAAAATGGACCAGAATTTTTCTTTTTTCTTATGCATGCACATGCATCTCTCTCCCTCCCTCCCTCTCTCCTCCTCCTCCTCTCTCTCTCTCTCTCTTTCTCCACAAGAAGACATTTGAAAGAGTATGTATACGTGTGGAGGCCTAAGAATGACTTCAGGAATCATCTGGATTGCTTTATCTCCTTATTGCTTTGCTCTGGGGTTCTCCAGGCTCCGCCTTCTATGGCCAAAATTGCAGGCTGCCATCTTTCTCGCTGGCATTTTTTTACATGGGATCTGGAGATCCAAACTCAAGTCCTCTGCTTGAGAGGCAAAGGCTTTAGCCTCTGAGCCATCTTCCCAGCCCTGGCCCAGAATTTTTACATGGGATCTGGGAATCTGAACTCTGGACCTTTTGCTTACACGACAAGTTCTTTAACCACTGAGCCATTCTTTACAGTTCATTAAGCTTTCATTTCATTATTTGAATAATGAAATACCTTTATCTACTCATGAGAAGGGGATACATGCATGCCATGGGCTTCAGGTGGTCAGAGGACAACTTTCAAAAGCAATTTTTCTCTTCCACTGTGTGGGCATCCAGGGCTCAAAATCAGATTGCCAGGTTTCCAAGCAAGTGTCTTACCTACTGAGCTATCTCACTGGCTCCTGAGTTTTAATGTCTCACAAGGAACTGTCTTAAAATTAAACTGACTTGGAAGAGATAGACGAAGTGATGTTGTCTGAAATGAAATTGAATTAAATTAAAAAGATATACAGTTTAACAGCCTCATGAACCAAGCACCAGTGGAGAAGATGTTAGCTTTGCAGCAAGCACTGATGGAGATTATTAGTGATAATAAGACATGTATCAGTGTTCACAAGCATCGTCTTACTAAAGGTTGAAACAGAATAGAAGGATTGGATATGCAGAGCCAGGATTGGTGTCCAGTGATAGTTTTCAGTCTTCTGTTAATTTCTGTCCTGGGCCTGCAGTGGCCCAGTCAGCATCCATCCTGAACATCTGGAAAAGAATGCGAGATGCGAGTGAGCTAATGGAAAATCTTTCTAAACTGTGCTGATGGTTTTGGTGTTACTTGGGGACTATTCATTATCAACATATTGACCCACTTTTGTGCTCCTTCCCTACATTCGCCTTGTAAAAATCATGAATTTCCCTTTGTGCTTGTCTTAAAACCAATACTGCAAAGTTCAGGGAAAGGAAGAAAAATCAAGATTTTATAGGCTTTTATGATCCCAGTGGATGCTACTAATATGTTTCATCTTATTTCATGTTTTGTTCACACTCCTGAATGTCAAACATTCATTTATCTAACTCATATGGTATTCCTAATGACAACACTTGTATAACCATAGCGTGGGTGTTTCTCCACTGCCTAAGGACCATGCCCTGAAGTGAAGGAATCTCAGGGGTAAAGACAAGTGCCTTTCCCTGAGATATCTGGGCAAGGGCGTGGTAGAGAGTACACACAGAAGATCATTGTTCTGCCCTGTGGTTTAGTTGCTCCTCCCATGAGAGGAGGAGAAGGAGGAGGAGGAGGAAAAGGAAGAGGAAAAGGAAGGGAAGGAGGAGAAGAAGGAGAAAGAGGAGTGCATTTTTTATTGACTATTCTTGCCTAGTCTCGAGGATAACTGAACAACAGGCTATGGCAGAAGTGCAACTGTCTGATTTCTGAGCTTCAAGTCAGTATTCGCTCCTGGAATCAGCAGTGCATCTGGAAGATGCCTGGATTAGCCTTCTGGAGGAAACAACTACTTGGAGAAAGAACTCCAGCTCAGTCCAGAGGATTGTCTCATGGCCTCATGAGTAAATCTATTGGTTGCTTTAAATCAATGATTTTTGTATAGTTGTTATACAGGCACAGATAATATAGAAGCATTACAGAGTAGAAGATGAGGTTTAGTTGAATTTTAAAAAAATTATTCTTTTGGAGTTTCATATATGGATTCTAAAAATTTATGATATTTACTTAATTTAAACCTAGCACCACACTTTCTTTTTCCTATTACAACCCTTCTTCCTTCCTCCAGTATCCTTCCTGCTTTCATGATTCTTTGACATGTGTGGTCCACTGTATTTCATCTTGGTTGCCTTTGATGGCATGTGCCCAAGCACTTGCAGGATCCTTAATCATATATCAGTGTGCATCCCTTGAGGGAGGCATAGAAACTCTTGAGATCTTTCTCCTTCCAAGTAACATGGTGACAGATCAAATCCTCTAATGTCCTGGAAGAGGAGGCAGTGAGAACAATTGAATATTTAAAGGAAAAAAAAAAGGTCAAGAAATAGCAACTCTATTTCCCTGATCTTCAGGGCAGCTCCTCCTGTCTTATTTGTTAGTTAGAAGTATATCAGTAGGAGAATTTGGGTTCAACTACTTCACAGAAGCATCTTAAATAACTACTTCAAAACAGTAGCTTGGTAATTTAACTCTCCAACTTCCTACCTTCTACATGATGAAAGCTGCTTGTGTTTTTCTTTTAATGTTTAATCTTTCAGTTTTAAGAGCTCCTCCACTTCTTAGGCTTTGTTAAGAGAGATTTGAAAAGTTGCCTTCCAAACTTTTGAAGATTTTTTTTTCTTCCAGTAGAATTGGTAGTAACATGCTATGGTATAGCTAGTTGATTTAAGGATGAAATGACAAAAGCTAATACAAATTAATTTCAAATGAGCAATGCCTCATTTGTCCTTTACCTGTAACACATCAAGCATCTATACGTTCACTCATCTTAAACTGCCCTTTGCTCACCTTGCTGATGAGAGAAGGAATCTGGCTCCAGGGTTAAAGGGGTGACTGCACACCCAACATTGAATTGATGATGTCAAAAGCTCTTGAAATCAATGCTGTGTCAAGAGGAAGCCTGGTCTGGTCTCACGGAAGATAAAAGGACAAAGAAAGAGCAAAGCCCAGATAAAAGCCAGCACTCACATGTGACAGGCAGATATGTATCTGCTGACACCTAGGACCTGTGCTCAGGCACAGACTGAGCAGGTGGGAGCTGTAAGCCAGGCTTTGTAGTGTTACAAGTACGAGAGGCCTCCTGGGTTTACATGAATAAACTGTAGACTGGAGGAGACCTGAGACCAACTACTGAAGGATAAGTAGAGATTAGATCTGGCCACTTGGTAAGAAACATTGGCTATATGGGCCCTTATTTGCAGGAACAGAGTGAGAAAGGGGACATCTATTGTTCTGCAACAGATAGGAGGAGTTAGTATACTCATCCCAATTTTCTATCTATCTTCCCACCTCTTCCCAATACAGTTTAATCTCTCAAACATTTTCTGGTTGGATGCATATGGAGACTTCAGCAATATACTTAAGTCTGCTTCTGTCAGCTTCAGGATGCCTTGTGCCCCTCTATGCTGTAAATGAGGATGCTTTGTGTGCTTTTTGTATCCATACCTGGTTTCTGGAAGTGGCATGCTTAGTTTCACATAGTCAGGATTGCTAACATTTACATTTTTCTGCCAGGCATTCTAAGACTGCTGAACATCATGTCCTATTTGAATTAGTTGCATGTTTGCACTTTTGTCACTTCCGTCATTTTTGTTGTTGCTCCTATGGTATTTAATTCCTTTTCGGCCCTGATGGTATAAACAAAGTGTCTTTCTTTACTTTCTTCTAGTTTCCTACCTACTCTGTACAGTTTTGAAGTATATAATTTTTCTTAAATCCACCAACTTCCTACTTTCCCAGAAGTAAGTATACAAGTTATGATTTAACTGCACTGTGTTCTGTATTCCTGGAGATTTGAATTTTCTTGCTTTCTTTCTTGAGTCTAGTAGAAGCAGAAAGTTATAGTTATATAAAATTTCCATAATAATATAGAATTTCAGAGCTGGAGAGATGGCTCAGGAGTTAAGACTCTGCCTCACAAACAGAAGATCCTGAGTTCAGATCTCAGGTCTCACTTAAAAATGGCAGAAAGGACAATGGCCTGAATTTCTGGTCCTGGTGGGGGAGAATTTTAAGAGAGAAGCCAATAGGGACACACAGTGCCCTATTTACTTTGCTGTGGAGGTAGAATAGATCTCAGAATTTAATGATAACTTTTAGCATTACTTTATCATATAACAAAACACATACATTATTTATTCTTTTTGTGTGTGTGTGTGTGTGTGCGTGTGTGTGTGTGCGCACGTGCGTGCACATGTGTGTGTGTGTGTGTGTGTGTGTGTGTATACACCAGAGGGCACTTGAGTCTGCATGCCTATGGTGGCCCAAGAGTGACATGAAGAATAATCCTGACTAGATTGTGTTACCTTCTTCTTGTTTTGCTCTGGGGCTTCCCAGACTCTGCCTTCCAGGACAGAGATTGCAGGCTGCTGCCATTTCCCTCACATTATTATATGGAATCTCAGGATCTGATCCCATATTCAAGTCTTTTTGCTTGTGAGACAAAAGCTTTAACTACTGAGCCATTTCCCCAGTTCAGATCATTTATTTTTTTACATGGCTCTTGACTAAATAAATACGGTCTCTAATTCTAGTGCCTAATAGAGTATTATAAAAAGAAAAATAGAAGCAGAAAATCTTGACTCTTGCCAGAACCCAAGTCATAGCTAGCACTGCCTTACTAAGCCTGTTTTCCGCTGAGTTATGAGTAGGCAGTGTGGGCGATGACCTCATCATTATCATTTATTAAATATACAAAATGCCTTGAGATTGAAAAACTGGCTGTGGAGGTGATGTAGATAAAGGTTAAACCCCAGAAAGTATAATATAGTGTATGTCCTTCTCATGTGAAGAACACTTAACACTCAGCCTAGAAGTCTTCTTCTATAACAGAGGTAGAGGATCTCAACACCCTGACAGGATGCAGCGTCTGTCAATAGAAGAGCAGCGAAATGGAGAGCAATGGCTGGCTATAATGCAGAGTATCGGTTACCCAGCAGGGCTCACCCAGAATCAGGCTAACCTAATTTATCCCTGTACTAGGGCCTTGGTAACCTGAGGAAGAGGAGACGGTGGAATTGTAAGAATGTAAAGATGGGAAGAGTCACCATGGGACAAGACATTCAAGGCAGGACTGCAGCCTCTAGAAACTCACTGCAGTGAGACTTGTCCTTCCCAGACTGACTTACCAACATGCTCCTATAGACTACCTAGGAACTCAGGAGAGATAAGAACATACAGTGGAAACCTTAGGGACTGAAGCTGGATGAGTGAAGTGAAATGCCCCATCAGTGGGATGGCCTGAAGGGAGGCCAATTAGTATGGCACAAGAGGCCTGAACCCCAACAAGAGTAGACAAACCAGAGTGAACCCTAGAGTCCATAGAAGCAGACAGACAGGAGGAGATTGGAGGGAGGGAGATGAAGAGAAGGATGGAATAAGTACTCTTGTACTTGTAATATGCTTGGAAAATTAGAAAAATAAAAAATAAAGTATAATTAGTTGGCTATGTAAGAAACAGGCAAATTTCCAGAGTCTATTTAGTTTAGTAGAGTAACATAAAACCGGCATTTCTGCAACACACATGCAGACATACATGTAAAAGTCTGCTTGATGTGGAGACCAGTTTGACATCAGGCACTGTAAATGTGCCAGCAAAACCATCCTTATCACATTAATGTGCACCATTATGTGTTGATCAAGCCTTTCATTTATCCAGCTTGCCGTGATGTTGCATGCCAAGCAGAAATGAGGATTCTAAGTTACACTTAGGCAAGGCGAAAGCTGACCCTGAAATACTTACAACCTACGGCGTACAGCATATTGAAAGCTTACAAAGTGCTTTGTAGATGGATTTGCTGGTGTGCTGTCCAGAATAACTCTGAGAGTAGTGTGGTGCTGTATTAGCTCCGTTTCTGGATTTCTGACAAAACCAGGCATTAAAAGAAACCACTGGATTTTTCATGGGAATTGTTGACAAGGAGCAAACAGAGCAAGAAGATTCAAACTTACTAGTTTGCTTATGACATCAAAAATGATGTTACTTGCTAATGTTCAGAAAGACATATGAATTTCCATATAAAGTGCTGTTTATACCCCATGACACCTCTTCTAGAGGTCAAAGAGAGAGAAAAACTTAGAGTTTCTGAATTTCAGTCTTGCTTATACCCAGGAAAAGTTTGTGACTGAGAATACTACAATATGTATTTAGCATTGTCCAACCACATCCAGATAAGCACTGGCAAAAGTTAGTATCCGGAAACTCTGAGATGGAAAGTATAGTTATTAATGTCTCTCCTCGCCGGTTGGCCTCCATGGTGGTGTTTGTGTTCATAGGGTATATTGTTTTACCCTGTGTCTTTTTGAGCAATTACTATGTGTCAGCTTGATCCTGCATGTAGAGAAATAAAAACTATAGCAACAAAATGATCAGAGTACTGTAATATAAAAGAACCTCGCAGGCAGTGTGAGAATGAATTTTACTGTCGGTGCAGTGGAAACTATGGAGATGCTTTAAGCAGAGGTGACATAATATAATTTACATAAAAAATCTCTGTGGAGAATCTACAAAATGTGGACAACAATACGTGAGATAAACTTTGTTTAAATTTTATACCTTGGGCTTTGTATCATTTTAGCTGGAATACATATCTTTTGACCAATTATGCCAAATGGATCCTTTCTTTGTTCATCCCTAATAGACATTTTCTTATTAAATCCCGGTAATGAATTTAAGATTTTGTGTAAGGGAGGGTTCACTGTTGTACTGCTGTGATTTGGCTTCCTGCAGTTTGAACTCATGTTTAATATAATGATGAGACGGATATATTAAAATCCCAATTAATTCCTTTAACTCATGATATCCATTCTGTTATCTATTCCAAAGTATAGAACTTTTAGCTTCTTTCAGAATATTTTCTTATCCATAAGTGCTCTTTTTTATTTCCTAGGGAGAGTTTTAAAATACAGGTTTGTATTTAATTGTCATGGCTTTAATTACTTCTATACCTTTACTAACTACTTAGGGTATGCTGTGCTTGAGAGGAAAATATTATTTGAGTATTTGTATTTGACTTTCTTTAGCAGTTGAGAGGATCAGCTTGTGTTAATTTGAATTCAAAATTTCCACTGAAAAAATTGGCATACTTGGATTTCATAGAATTTAATGTTGAAATGTGGATTTATGTAATTTCACATGCATTTAATATTTGCTAATAAATATATCTAAGACTAGTTTTTAAACAAATTGAGGTTAAATTGAATTAGATCTAATTGTAAATTAATTAGAACAAAATATGACTTAGAATTCATTAAGTTTAATTGAAATCAAGCATTCAGTCTACCCAAGGAAGGGTCACTCACATGTGTCTGGTGCCTGAAGGAAAGGTTTGGAATAGTTAATTGTCAGTATGAAGAATTCCCACTGTTGTTTCTCTAGTAACTTTTTAACTTTTCTATATCCTTCAAAAATATATATTTGATATGCAGTATCACTTTCTTTTCAAAAGATTTCAAGTCAGAATGATTACAGTCTGGTTCCAGCAGTGTGTCTGGTGCCTTTATGGTTTTGGGTCCTTCAAGTCACTGTCTGAGAACACACTTCAGAGCTGGCATATATTACCAAATTGCCCGTGAAACTGCTTATTCTGGAGAATGTCATTTCATCCTCTGACTACATGACTAGTTCCACTTCTAATCTGGGTATGCACAAGCTTGGATTGTTTGCCTGTGTTCAAGTGTCAAGTTCATCCTAGGAGTTTGCCAGGATTTAAAAGATCATTGTTCCATAATTTTTATTGCCAACCTATTTTACATATTGTATGTTTGTTGAGTACCTACTATGTTCAAAATAATACCTTTTTGTGTGCATATGTGTTAGGGGTGAGTGTTAGGGGTGCATGTTCATGTACACATGTGTGGGCACATACTTCATTTGTTAGCATATTTGGCAAGGGACTCACAGCATTCTGTTGTAGGCCATCACAGCTGGACACATGTGTGGTCCTGCTGGGGTTCAAAAGATCTAAAACAGTGAAATCAAGTTTGTTCAATACTGTTTATAATTACTGAGGGTGGAAACTTTCTGTTCCCCACTGAATATTAAGAATTATGATAAATGCCTTATTTACCACATCAAACAATTTTAAGTCTCAATTGAAAGGCTCAAGCAAGTTTTACTGTAACTACCTGCTTCAATGTTAAGAAAAAGATGATATGTCCATGTTTGAAAAAGATGAGAATGTGATGTACCACCGATTAGATGTTTTATACAGCTGAAACTGTCCAAGAAGAAAAAGACAAACAAAAGATAAAGAGCAGAAGCAATAAATAACATTTTTATATGTGTTGAGCCCCTATGTTTGTCCTGGCCTTACTCAGATTCAAAGAAAAAGCCCATTTTCTTCCTGAGCTCTCTAAGAGGCACAGAATGGGGCAAAAATTAAGTCTGGGTACATTATGGGAGGAGAATCATCCTATGAGGTAGGTGAACAGATTAGGGCTGTGGACTACTGCTGCTAGAACCCATGGGGGCATCAGAAAAAACATGATTTTTTCCTATTCCCTTCTTATTTGTCAGTTCTCAACAGCTCTTGGCTAAAAGTCATCCCAAGAACTGACTGTATTTCTGTTTGTTATGTGTGTGCTAGTCAGAACCTAGCTTGCCCACTGCTATCTGTCACTGCAGTCCTAAAATGATTTGTGGATGGCAGGCATTCACTAATCTACAAAATAATAAACATAGAAACCTAGAGGATGTATTAAGGAAAATTTTATACCATCCTTCTAATTTTATGTCTATTAAGCCTAACAGCAAAGCAAACAGAATAAACAAGCAAATAATCTGGAAAAAGAACAGCAGGGCTACTCCTTTGGAAAATAATAAAACATGAATTTAATTAACTACAGTAAACTCATTGCACAGTGACATACATAAAATATTGCCAAAGAATTATATCAAAATATATTAACTATTATGTCTTCTAAGGTAAAAAATTAGAAATATGGCATTGCTGTGTATGTTATAATGTATTTCTAATGTCTAGCTTTTAATGTACAATCTCTTTGGTTGAATGCATTTGATGAGGAAAAGAGGATCCTGTTTAAATAATATAAATTTAAAAATTAATATAAAGGAATGCTTTTCATTCTCCATTAGGTTTCAAAGTTTAGCAGGAAAAGACTAAAACATGATGACATGATATGTAAGTGTACCAATGTAGGTGATGCTGCAAGGGATCAAGTTTAAATGATCCTTTGACATGTGGAACTAGATGTGATGAATATCAGATTATGACATGATTTGGTATAGTTATATTTAAATTTTAAGAGGTAGAAGAGTCATTATTCAGTGAAGGATAAAATATCATTTGTGTTTTACCAGACTGAGACTGGTGAAGTGGGGAAGATTTTAATGTAATAAAAAAGGAATAAAAACATCTGTAGCCGAGACTACAGTTCAGGGATAGTGTGTGTGCTCATACTTGCAAGACACTGCCTTCAGTCAGCATGTCACAGTTAATCTGCATAGTGTGGATATATTCATGACCAAACAGCTTAAGGTGATAAGGGGTTTTATTCTGGCTTGCAATTGCCCAGTTACAGTTTTAAATCCAATTTGGTAGCAGAATCTACACTAGAACTGATTTGGTCTTGACAATGGAAATATCAGGAAGGCTTTAAGAGGCCACAGGGATTAAAAAAATAAGACAAAACAGATGTCATGGGTAATTTATTACCTAGAAAACATTAGTTAGAGTGGAAATGAAATTGCAGGGTAGAAGAGTCAGGTGTAGGGAAAAGATGCCCTAGTAGAAGCTAATATGCTAAAGCAATATGCTTTCCAAGTAACTCAAGATTATTGAGAATAATGGGAGCTAGAGTGGACACCCATAGGTAGAATTTAAGAAGTTATGTGAAATGTTTTTGCTACGAATATTTGAAGTTTATAACATAGCCAAAGAATATAGATAAAAAAAGAGAGGAGAAATAACTCGAGGTAAATAAAGCATGACAACTGAAGATTGTCACTTTATACTTTATCGGTATTTAAAAGGGTCTATTTTTTCAAATTAAAATTAAAATTAGACTTTATTTTGTAATTTTACTATTGTTTTGTGTTTTTTTTTTCAGGATAGAGAAAGTACTGAAGGTCTGTGAAGGAAACTACTAAATTATTTTTTTTTTTGCTTTATTTATTTCTGCTCACACAAACTTAATAGGTACCCCAGTCCCCTCCCTCCCTCCCTCCACCCCTTCCTGGACCCCCTTGCTCCTTCCCCAAAAGGGTCTATTTTTGACATAAAATTTCCTACAAATTAATTTTAAAATGTTTTAATTATTAAATGCTATCCCTTGTTATTAAGCATTTAAGAGATATAAAAAAATCAGTTGTGGTTCTTACTAGTTTTAATTTAATATTTTCCAGTTTTCACCAATATATGCTTTTCTTTGTTTTGGTTTTAGTAAAATATTGATAGAACCATTTGTATTATTTACTTTTTTCCTAGCTGTAATAAAACGCTCAGCAAAAAAGCAATTTAAGGAAGGATGGTTTATTCTGGGTTTTAGTTGGAGAGTTGCATTCTATCATTGAGGTGGGGAGGCATGTCAGGAGCAGTGGAGGCTGGGGGAGGGAGAAGGCAGAAGAGAGTGAACATAAAGTGGGACTTGGCTATAAAGTCTTAAATCCTGTCATCAGTGACCCACTTTCTCCAGCAAGGCTCTACCTTCTGAAAGTTCCGTAACTTTCCTAAGCAGTGCAACCAGCTTAAGACCAAGTATTCAAATAACAGAGCCTATCCTATCAAGGATATGCCATACTCAAAGAGCAACACCACACAATTGTCATTAATTTTTAAACTTGCACTGGAAAGTTATAAATAAAATATTTCATAAACTATTTTATAATAAAAACTAGGAGGGTCAAATAGAGTTATGATACTTTTTATCCCATGATCCTATTTGTATGAATGTTTGTTGAATTTGTCTCAGACATTTAATCTTGAGCAAGCTTAACTTATCCTAGCAAACCCAAAGGATTTCGGCAGTGTGTGTGGAGTGGGTTTAGCATCTGCAGTGTCTTTCTAAGGAGTTCATGGATACTTCATGGAAAATCAACAGTGATTTATATATCATCCTTTTATCCTCTCTTCGTGCCCTTGTTTGATAATAGCTTTTAGATCTTTGCTTCCAGTGAAAGAAGGACAGATCAAAAGTTCATCAGTTCTCTGATTCTAGTATAAAGAACTGACTCGGTGGGATGGGAGTCATCTCTGAGCCTTGATCTGTTATTTCAAGAGAGCTTTTCATTTTAAAATAGTTACATGCATGTCTGTCCACCCCTCTACATCCTGCTTTTCCTCAGAGAGAAGAAGATGCTTTTAATTGTATCCTATATATACACCTTTAAATGCTTTCATTCCCTAGATAGTTCCTTTTCAGCAGAAGTTTAATTTTTTTCTCCTGAATTCTTCTTTTAGTTCACAGTGATGTGAATGTCTTCATGTGTGGTATTGCTAGCTGATGCTGACAGTGCTCTGTGCATTTTATTTTTGACTTTCATTCCATTTAACACTGGATGTGTCATAGACATAATCAGCTATGTATTGAAAGAATAAGAGTTTTCGTTTTCTTTTGTGGAAAGTATTCCCACATAAATGACAAATGAGTTTTGTAGGATCTTTACTTTTTTTTTCTTTTTTTTATTAAAAATTTAATTATACATTTAAAAATTTTTTTACCAGTTCCCTCCCTCCCCCCTCCTCCCCCCGAACCCCCTCCTCGCCCTCCTCTCCCTCCCCATCCCCCAGTGCCTCTCCCCCAATTCCCAGAGAGTTCTTTATTGTGTATGCCTAACTCTCCACTGGGTCCTCCTCTCCGATGACATATAAGGACCCAGTGGCATTTTCCATAAGCCCTTTCTCTTGTTCCCCTTAAGCATAGGATCACTACTATGGCTGTCAATCCCTTGCCTCCAGGGATCTCAGTGCCCTTAACAGATGCTAGATTTTATGAGGGCAAGAGTGCACTGGACAATGCACAGGGCATGCAAAGTCCCATTATGATTGCTTTGGCCCCAACTATTGTTGAGAATCTTGCAAATCGTTGCTCCTTCCATCCTTTTGCGCTTATACTCTTACCGCCCCCTCTTCCGCAAATGTCCCTGAGCTCCAGGATGGGGAGAGATTAGGCTGTCCTAGTTCTATGTGATTGATATAGAGTCTCTGAAGTTCTGGATTGTGGTTTGTTGATTTTCTTTTGCAGTTTTGCTGCTCCTGCAATGCCCTTCACTCCATCCTGCTGGGCACTGTATGTCACCCACTGGCCAGAGACAAAAAGCTGTTAAACTGGAGTCTTGTTATAATAGCACATTCAAGGGTAGATGTAATAAGAGTAGGAAACCTCAGTGAGGGAGGGGTCCATCACCCATTTGCAAAATGATTACTTTTTATCTGCTAGACTATATGCCCTCCCCTTCTGGTGAGATCAGGAAAGAACGTCTGTGAACTTAACCAGGTTTCTCATTACTTACTTGCAGACCTTGATGGAGGCCTATTTTCTCTGCTGTAACATGGTCTCCCTCTCTGCTTGTTTCTGGTGTGGCCCTCCTACCCCATCTCTCTTGTTCATAATCCTTGCAATTACTGTGTTACATAGGTTTACTTTTGAGTGTCTCAATGTGGGCTGGGTGGGTTTGGTACTAGGAGCCACCTATTAGGGAGTACATACGGCACTTAATTTTCTGGATTTGGGATACTTCACTTAATATAACTGTTTCTAATGACATCCATTTCCCAGCAAATTCCAGTAATTCATCATTTTTGATGGCTGAGTAGTACTCCATTGTATAGATGTACCACTTTTTCCTTATCCACTCGTCAACTGTTGGACATTTAGATTGATTCCATGACTTTGCTATTGTAAACAGTGCTGCTATGAACATGGTCGAGCTTGTGCTATCGAGGTGAACCTCTGCTGCATGGGGGGTTATTCCCAAAAGTGAGATAGCAGGGTCATATGGCATTTCAATCTTTAATTTCTTTAAGAATCTCCAGAAGGCTTGCCAGAGTGGCTGTATGAGCCTGCATTCCCACCAACAATGTAGGAGAGTTCCCCTCTGTCCACATCCTCTCCAGCATTTGTCGTTGTTTGTATTGTGGTTTTTGCCATCCTGACCGGGGTGAGATGATATCTCAGGGAAGTTTTGATTTTCATTTCCCTGATGGCTAAGGAAGTGGAGCATTTTTTCAGATATTTGTTAGACATTTTAATTTCATCCCTGGTAAAGTTTCTTTGAAATTCTAGGGCCCATTTTTTTAATTGGGCCAGTGTTTTCCTTGGAGTTTAGTTTTCTAAGTTCTTTGTGCACTCTGGGCAGTAGAGCTCTGTCAGATATGTGGTTAGTGAAGATTTTCTCCCATTCTGTGGGTTGCCTTTGAGCTCGTGTTACAATCTCTTTATCTGAACAGAAGCTCTTTAATGTCACAAGATCCCAACTGTTGAGAGTTGGTAGCAGTGACTGTGCCATTGGATGTCTGTTTAGGAAGTGTTGGCCTAGCCCAATCGGCTCGAGGGAGTTCCCTATCCTTTCAACTATGGTTTTTAAAATCTCTGGCCTTAAATCAAGGTCCTTGATCCATTTGGAATTAAGTCTTGTACATAGTGACAAGAATGGGTCCAGCTTTAATCTTCTGCATGTGGAGATCCAGTTTTGCCAGCACCATTTGTTGAAGATGGTGTTCTTTTTCCATTGGATTCTTTGGGCCCCTTTGTCAAAGACCAAATGGCTGTATTTTTGTGGGCTTATATCTGGGTCTTCAACCCTTATCCATTGATCTGTGTGTCTATTTTGGAGCCAGTACCAGGCAGTTTTTATAACTATGGATTTGTAGTATAAACTAAGGTTTGGTATGGTAATACCTCCAGCAGTGTTTTTGTTACTCAGGATTTTCTTTGCTATCCTGGGTCTTTTGTGCCTCCATATGAATTTTGAGATTATTTGGTCAACTTCTTTAAAGAATTGCTTTGGGATTTTAATTGGTATAGCACTGAATTTGTATATTGCCTTTGGTAGGATGGTCATTTTTACAATGTTGATTCTACCAATCCAGGAACATGGGAGGTCTTTCCACCTTCTAGTGTCTTCTGCAATTTCTTTCTTTAGGGTTTTAAAGTTTTCATTGTAAAGGTGTTTTACCTCCTTGGTTAGGTTTATACCAAGGTATTTCATTTTTTTAGGGGCTATAGTAAATGGGATTGTTTCTCTCAAGGCTTTTTCACTTCTTTCATTCTGAGCATATAGGAAGGCCTCTGATTTTTGCACATTTATTTTGTATCCTGCCACCCTGCTGAACTTCTCAATTAGTTCCAGGAGCTTTCTGGTGGAGTTTTTGGGATCACTCAGGTATAAGATCATGTCATCTGCAAATAGGGATAGCTTGACTTCTTCCTTGCCGATTTGAATCCCTCTTATGTCCCTTTCTTGTCTTATGGCTTCAGCTAAGACTTCAAGTACAATATTGAATAGAAGTGGTGAGAGTGGACAGCCTTGTCTAGTTCCTGATCAAAGTGGGAATGCTTCCAATTGTTCCCCATTGAGCATAATCCTTGCTGTGGGCTTGTTGTATACAGCTTTTATTATATTGATAAAGGTTCCTTTCATTCCCACTGTCTCTAGCGTTTTGATCATAAAAGGCTGTTGGATTTTGTCAAAGGCTTTTTCTGCATCTATCGAGAGTATCATGTGGTCTTGGACTTTGGACTGGTTTACATGATGAATTACATTTATTGACTTGCGTATGTTGAACCAACCTTGTGTGCCAGGGATGAAGCCTACTTGGTCCCCGTGAATGATCTTTTCGATATGTTTTTGAATCCAATTTGCTAAAACTTTGTTGAGAATCTTTGCATCCGTGTTCATCAGAGAGATCGGCCTATAGTTTTCTTTTTTAAGTGAATCTTTATTAGGTTTTGGGATTAAGACGATATTAGCTTCATAGAAGGAATTTGGTAGTGTTCCTTCCTTTGCTATTTGATGGAACAGTTTAAGGAGTATTGGTGTTATTAACTCCTTAAATGTCTGGTAGAACTCTGCGCTGAATACATCTGGCCCAGGACATTTTTTGGTGGGAAGATTTGAAATTACTTCTTCAATATCCTTGTATGTTATAGGACTATTTAAATAATTCACAACTTCCTGAGTCAATTTAGCTAGGTTGTGTTTACTTAGAAATTCATCCATCTCTTTTGTGTTGTCAAACTTCACAGAGTATAAGTTTTTGAAATATGATGTTATAATTCTCTGGATTTCTTGGGTATCCGTAGTGATAACTCCATGTTCATTTCTAATTTTGTTAATTTGGGTTTTCTCTCTCTTGCTTTTGGTTAATTTAGCTAGGGGTGTATCAATCTTATTGATTTTTTCAAAGAACCAGCTTTTTGACTGGTTGATTTTTTCTATCGTTTTCTTAGTCTCGATTTCAGATATTTCTCCCCTTATTTAGCTAATCTCTTGTCTTCTACTACTTTTGGGATCAGATTACTCAAGTTTCTCCAAAGCCTTAAGCTGCATCGTTAAGTTATTTATTTCTGATGTTTCCATTTTTCTGATGTAGGCATTAAGAGCTATGAACTTACCTCTTAGAACAGCTTTCATTGTGTCCCAGAGATTTTGGTAAGTTGTATTTTCATTTTCGTTCACTTTCAGGAAATCTTGAATTTCCTTTTTAATTTCTTCCTGAATCCAGTTCTCATTCAGCATCATAGTGTTAAGTTTCCAGGAGTTAGTGTATTTTCTCTTGTTTGTTGTGTTGTTGTGGATGTCCAGCTTTAGGCTGTGGTGGTCTGATAGGGCACAGGCTAGAATTTCGACTTTTTTGTATTTGTGTAGATTCATTTTGTGGCCCAATATGTGATCTATTTTGGAGAAAATTCCGTGTGATCTATTTTGGAGAAAAATGTGTATTCTTTGGTGCGTGGGTGAAAAGTTCAATAGAGATCTGTAAGGTCCATTTCAGTAAGGGTTTGGTTAAGCTCCAAAGTGTCTCTGTTAAGCTTTTGACCTGTTGAGAGGGCGGTGTTGAAATCCTCGAGAATTATCGTTTGGGGGTTGATTTCTTGCTTTAGACGTTGTAGGGTTTTCTTAATGAATGTGGAGGGGCCCATATTGGGTGCATATATATTCAGTATTGTGAAGTCTTCCTGGTGAATTGTACCTGTGACTAAAATGTAATATGCATCTGTGTCTCTTATGATTTCTTTGGTTTGAAGTCCACTTTGTCTGAAAGCATAATTGTTACCCCTGCCTGTTTCCTGGTTCCATTAGCTTGCAAGATTTTGTACCAGCCTTTCATTCTTAGGATGTGCCTATCTTTTGTGGTGAGATGAGTTTCCTGAAGGCAGCAGATTGTTGGATTGTGGTTTTTAATCCAAGTTTGTAATCTATGTCTCTTAATCGGTGAGTTAATGTTGTTGACATTTAATGTTATAATGGAGAAATTATTTTTAATTCTGGACATTTTTTATGTTTAGTAGATTTTGTAAGCATGTTGTTTGATATTTATGTTTTGGTGATATTATACTTCCCTTCTGTTCTCCTGGATACGCTTGTTCTTTTCTTCAAGCTTGAGTATCATTTCTAGCATTTTTTGAAGGCCTGGTTTGGTAGACATGTATCCCTTCAAGTTGTCTTTGTGCTGGAAAACTTTTCTTTCTCCCTCAATCATGACAGATAGTTTTGCCGGGTATATCAGTGTGGGTTGGCATTTTTGCTCATTTAATACTTGAAGTATGTCTCTCCAAGCTCTTCTTGCTTTTACTGTTTCCATTGAGTAGTCATTTGTTATTCTAATAGGTTTACCTTTAAAAGTGACTTGCTTTTTTTTCTCTTGAAGCTCTCAGCACCCTTTCTTTGTCTTGAATGTGGAGTGTTTTGACTATTATTTGCCATGGCGATTTTCTATTTTGGTCATATCTGTTTGGAGTGCGAAATGCCTCTTGTATTTGGATAGGCCTCTCATTCTTTAGTTGTGGGAAGTTTTCATTTATGATGAATTGAAATATTTCCTCCGGTGTGGTATTTTGGGATTCTTGTTCTGGTATTCCATGAATGCACATGTTAGGCTTCTTCAGGGTGTCCCATATTTCTTGAATGCTCCTCTCCAGTATCTTTTTGGCTTTAACAATCTCTTCCATTGAGCTGGTTAATTCTCCTACTTTGTCTTCAAGATCTGAGATTCTATTTTCTGCCTCATTTGTTCTGCTGATAAGACGCTCTGTGGAGTTTTGGGTTGAAGATAACTTATCTCTTAGTTCAATTTTAAACTCTGCCTGAGACTGTTTTACCTGCTCTATACCTATTTTTGTTTCTTGAACTGTTTTTCTCAACTCCTCCAGGTTCCTGTTGTGTTCCTGTTCAAAGTGGTTGACACGGTTATTTAACTCTTCTCAGATTTCCTCTTTCATATTATTAATCATGGTAATGATCATACTCTGAAAGTCGTTATGTTGGGTCTGGCTTTCATGGCTATTTTCTATGGATTTGTTCTGGTCGCAATCCATAGTTATGGGATTGATTCTTTTGGTGGGAGATTGTTCTTCTTGGGTTTTGTTTCTCGTGGATCTGCACTTTGACTTGTACATTGTTGTTTTGTTTTTTAGGACCTTTCAGTTTCTGTGTGTTTTTCACTGAACCGATGTAGTTGGTATTGTTACACCTGCCAGTTGTTACTAGTGCTTGCCTTGGATTGGGTATGTTTGTGTATTGGTATTGTTATATCCTAGATGAGACTACTAGGATGTTAGTATGTCAGTTAAGTAACCAGGGGATGAATATAAGTATGGTAGTGCACTTTTACGATCTAGTGTCTTGGTGAAATGTGAGGGTGGGTGGTGTACTCCCTGGAGTTGTATGTTTTTGGGGTGCCTGTATGAGGAAGCTGACCTACAACTTTGATACTAGAAAGGATCAGTAAGGTGAGAGAAAAGAAAAAAAAAGGTTTACTTATCTTTGGGCTGGATGTGAAGAGTCTCACATGTGATACAATGGTTGTAGTGAAGTCCAGATGTATGGCCTGTGTTCTCTTTGTTCCTTAGAGTTTTGCTTGAGTTTCCTTTGGACTCTATTGAATTCTGAGTAGCAGTGTGTCTTCCGTGGACCACATGCGTAGATCCCCGGTGGGCCAGAGAGGCAGAAGGTCTGATGTTGATGGCAGAATTCTTCACCTGAGACCTGGCGGGGCGGAGGGACGCAGGGGCAGGAGGGCACAAGGGGCTGGTGTCCGGGGCGGGGCCCCGGAGGCTAAGCTGGCGGCCGCCCTCGCGGGTGGTGCTGGCCGGGCAGCTCGGCTCCGGGTTGGGGGGCTGGGCTGGAAGGGGCTCTCTCTCACCTGGGCGCTGGTTGGGGTTCGGCGCGGAGAGGGGGGCTGGGGGCAAAGCCGGCGGCCGTGCGCGCCTAAATTCTAGATGTTTTGAGCCTATTTCCAACAGGGTGTTTCAACTTATAGTGCATTTTGGAATCATCTGGTGGGCTAATTAAGTAGGCTGACTCTTGAGCCACGTCCCTTGAAAGACTCATTCACTAGTTAGAATCTCATCACCTGTATTTTCAACAAATGCTTGGAATATTTGTATAGTACATTTCATAGGTCCACTATTTGTTGAACACTGTTAAAGCTTTAGATTCAGAGACTCAGGCAGATTCAAGTTAGATCAGTGTTTTCCTTAATTTAGTTAGGTTCCATATATTTCAGGCAGTTTTTATATCATCAATGTAAAATGATTTCCAAAAGACTGCCAGTCTTAGTTGCAGGCGCAGTAGTTGAAAGTTTGTTATACATTATCTTATAATGAGAAAAATCTCATGAGATTGGCCATTGTTTAAAAAAGGAAAATTTCTTAGCAATGTTTCCCTACTGTGCTCTCAAAGAAGAAGGCCTGGCTGATTATTTACAAAAAAGTGCCTTTGGCTGCTGAGAAAAAGACTGACATCCTTGACATATTTGATGATCCTCCTTTAGAAACTGTGCTTTGTACCTTGAAGTCATTCTTGGAGTACCCTTTAACACTTATTGAAGAAGTGGGCGTCTCCATGGTTACATATGCTCCCTGTTCTTTTGAGTGTTGCTTTGATTCTCCAATGTGAGTCCAAGGCACTTTGTAGCTTAAGCAACTGCTAAGGCATCTTCCTCTTATGGAAATGGATGATTGAGGTTAAGAAGCATATGGCAGAAAGAGAATGAATGGTTTGGGTTGCTGAATGGCCACTTAAAGTATAGGTCACATTGCCATGAAATTATTCAGTTCTCCTTTTATATAATATAAATGAATACAGCACAGAGGTTCTAAAAAGTGTTCATGTTGATTTTGACTTGGTAAATACATCTATCCTTTTGCATGCAACAAGGGGAATAAAATCTGACCTTCCAGTTCCTAAGCATCCAACTAGAGCTACTGACTCCTTGATAAATGAACTTTCCAATATAACAATATTTATAAGCATGTAGAGAAGTGATACTGGATATGAGAATTTTGAATGGTTACACTCTAGAGACCTAAAGATGATAATAAACTTCACTGTACTGACTGTCAAGTTTGCGAATCATTTGGTGAAGGATGCAGGAGGGACAACTCCCTCTCCTTTTTTTGTATTTCCTTCCATGTCGAGGCTTACCTTTAGTGTAACATTCCTGGCCTAGTTCCATTTCACGAGAAATTTGGCATGATTATGTCATCCTTTTTTATTTTAAATATTCTCTTTATTTAGTGAGAGAAAGAAAGCAGCAAGAAAGAAAAAATAGAGGAGAGAGAGAGAGACAGAGAGAGAGAGATGTTATGATGCTCAGGAATGGAACCCAGTTGACCATATTTGCAAGCATGT
The DNA here is from genome assembly GCA_023101885.1 of Typhlomys cinereus. Classification (NCBI taxonomy): domain Eukaryota; kingdom Metazoa; phylum Chordata; class Mammalia; order Rodentia; family Platacanthomyidae; genus Typhlomys; species Typhlomys cinereus. The sequence continues at coordinate 2,404,342 of JALPQD010000050.1, read as the reverse complement.
ATTTTATCCACCAAGGTATCTTTCCAGTCCCTTGTTGGTGCTTTTAATAGTCTGAGGGCTGTGGGTGCTATATTTCTACTGTAAATATCCAGTGGGTCATTTCTATAAACACTGTGTGATTAATTACTGCTGCCTGTGTTTGGTAGGGAAACCTAGTAATGGGTGCCTTTGTGGACACTGAACAATGTAGTTATGCTCTAATGTTGCCAAATTCCCTGCCAGGCCAGTGAAGGGGGCAGGGGGGGGAAGGGGGAAGAGGGGAAATGGAGGGGCCTCGTGGGTTCCAGGCAAATGGGCAAGCCAGCCACGGGGTCACCACAGATGACAAGTTGGCTGCAGACTCAGCTTCACTCAGGAAGTGTTTGGGTTTATATAGGGTCAGGGGTCCAATCAAGTGTGGCCATCCCTCTGCTTGGGGAAGGGAGGGAGCAGCCACCAATCATTTAGCTGTTTACTAAGTGTCCAGGTTAGATGGCCGTTTCCTATTGGTTGTTCCTCCCTCTGGCTGTATGGTTCCTTGTTCAGGCTTGTCTGTAGCCAGACCTTCTGGATTCGGGAGCCCGGGCTAGGGCCTTCCTGAGTCAGTAGTGCCTCAGCTCTCCAAAGTGTTTTCCATTAGATATGAACCTATGGTACTGAGAGATGCATCAATAAGGGAAGTATATGCTAATGAAGAACATCTTTATTAAACTCAGTAAGTCAAACACATACAAAAGACAAAAATAGGAGGGAAAAGCTGTTGGGAAGAAGCTTCTAGTGGGAGAGGTGGGGGTAGGATAATATGGGGGGGGGAGAAATGATACAACTTCATTGTATAAAACTGGAAGACATAATAAAATATTTAAGTACTCTAATTTTTAATCAAAAACACATTTCTTATTTTAAGAATAAAGGGCTGCCAGCATTCTCATCTTTCACAGAAGATAAAAATATTATCAAAGCATTTCTCTAATAGGGAGCCTCACACTCTTCATGTGCAGTGCCATGCTAATGTAGCCACAAACTATAGTCATTGTGAAAATTAGGAATGGCTCCATCAAGATATTGCAGATGTTGTGGTTTCTTTTCTGTTTCTGTGAGAAAGTACTCTGACCCGGGCAAGTTAAGGGAGAAAGGATTACTTATGTGACTTATTTCAGAGTGGTAGTATGTTATGGCATGAAACTCATAGCAGAAGGCATGGCTGCCTAGGTAGCAAGATGGTTCAGATCACTGTAGTCATCAGGAAGCAGAGATCCAGGAGGAAGTAGGGCAGGGCTACCAAACCTTAAGAGCACCCCCAGTCATGTGCTTCCTCCAGAAGGTTCCAGCCTTTGAAGGTGCCAAGCCTCCTTTAACAGTGCCACCAACTGGGCACCAATCATTCAAACACATGAACCTGTGGGATGATCCCCATTCAAACTACATGGACACTCATTAGCAATGTTTAACTCTAATACATTTCTTGAATATTCTTTCAAAGGGTCATTACCTCATAGCTACTTGCTAAACTGTAAATAAGGAAAAGAATGAGTTTTAGCCACAGTGTAATGAATGTTTTAAATGTAATAGTTGCCAAAAAGAATTATTTTACTTCAGAGATTTCTATGAGGTGTGTATTCTTTTGCAGGTTTTAAGTTAACCCTTTAGTCATAATTGGATACTTTATCACAGGAACGATTACTAAGTTTTATTCAGGAAGACCAGCTTTGGAAAGGCTTTGCTTGGGAAACTTGGGGAATTATGCAATATCCTGAAATCCCACATAAGTAGACAAGCCAGAGTGAACTCTGAGGTCCATTGAGGCATGCAGGTGGGAGGGTGGGAGGGATGGGAGGGAATAGTGAAGGGAAAGGAGGGGATAGGAAGAAGGAGGGAGGGAAATGGATGAATACTTAATATGCCTGTAAAAGTAGAAAAAAATTAATAAAAAAAGAAGTTAGGTCAGGGCATTTTAACCCTGAAACTTAAAACAATGACATATTCCCCAAATGAATAGCACTTATACGCAGCTAGGGTTTTGAGTTTGCTTAAATCAGCGGTTCTCAGCCTTGACTATGAGACTATGAGAAATGTCCGTATTAAATCAACAAAATGAAATTTGGCCTTGCTGAAAATCAGACCGCAATTCTTACCAAAAAGCATAAATACACTGTGCTTATAATTGTGGTATGACCAGGCCAAACCTTAACCATGAAACGACTTATCCATCATTCTTGCTGCCAGCAACCTTGAGTGATTCCTGCTTCCTTCCTTACCAATGACCTGCAGCAGTGCTCTAGTCTAGTTCATCTTTTGATGAACATGCCTGTGATTTTCCTCCTTTTCTGACTGTCATAGTAAAACAGGCCTGTTTCCTTAATTGTTCCTTAAAATCACCCAGTATATTCCCTCTTACTGAGACTCCCCCTCTCCACTACCCCCAAATTCTCCCTGGTATCTCCTTTGCTTCTCAACTAAGGCTGCCCAGCTGTGTGTGAATGTGGGTCTTTTTGAACTGGTCTGTTGGATGGGCTTCTGCACTTTGCTGAACATAAAAATCAGCTGGAACGATTAAAAAAATTTGATGCCCACACTGTAGCTTTAGGAACAATCAGGTAAGAATTTCTAGAATTTCTGGGGCATGAGAATTTTTAGAAGTTGTGAATGCACAGTTAAGGTTGAGAACCACCAGCTTAAATGACTGTTTCAGAGGAAAAGAGACACCATACAATCGTCCAGCATTACCTACAGCCCTATGATTTTGCCCTGATCTTATTTTGTATTGGCATGGCTTGCTGATGCTTGTGAAGTTGTCTTCATTTATCGAAGGTTGAGAGATTGATGAGCTGGAAGAAAGGCTTTCTTGATGGTATTCATGATCAGACTGCAAGGAGGTGAAGTGATATTGACAGCATTTCTATTTGGTTCTCAGAATGAAGGTGAAAGAGGCTATTTGAAAATTTCTTTCAATATGATTAAAATGGCAAAAAGCACATGTTCTTTTACATTATTTTGCTGGACCATCTAAATGTTAATGTTTTGATTAAAGTTTCTCTTATCTTTTTTTTTTGGAATGGATGGCTAAACATTTAAAAGTATTTGTTTCTAAGTATTTCTGTTTATAATGTAAATTAATTTCTCCTTCAGGGAAACAGAAATTATGCCATAGAGTAATTATGCCATAGTGGTTTAGGGTGAACATCTGAAACATTTATATTAATACTTCATAATATAATGTTTAATTAACTCGTGCCCGCAATGTGAGGACTTTAATGTAGTAGGGAGAATTGTTGGCAGAGGCAGAAAAACAAGACAAGTAATTTTATAAATTATGCCTCAAGCTAAGAGATTAGTATCAAAACTGCATAAGCTTTGGCTTTTTCCTTTCTGGTCCCATTTAAGGTCTATTTCATGCTTGTTTCTGGAGTATTTATCACAGGATTTGGAGGTCTCAGAAACATTCCTTATATTCAATAGGTAGATCAGAGTTACAGTGTTTAGGCCAACTATTTAATATTTAATATCAAATATGACCCCAATTAATATTTGACCAGAGAAAATTCTGCCCTGCAAGTAGATACCATGAAGCATCTTGGCCCTCTTGTTGGCCATACTATGCTTTACTGGAAGCTTTAGTATTCTATAGGCTCAATTCAGAGAGGCATCGATTTTCCAGCCTTGCAGCAAGAGTCAAGCAAGAGTTGCAGGAGATGAGAGGACATCTTTGTTTATAATCTTATTCCCACAGGAAATTTCATCTTTCTTACCTTTGAGAGTCAATAACCAAGAGTTAGTTTACTCCCTGGAAAGGGAGTAGAATTGAGAGTCAGTTCACACATTTTTAGTTGTGCCTTTAAATTGAAAACACTTTTTACTCCACTGTGGCTAAACTTGATTCTGATGAATATAGGAAATTACCTTTGTTTCTCTTTAATACCACAATATCTAAGGATATAGATCATCCATGCTGTCCATAATTTTGTGAACTTTGAATAGATAGGATCATTAGTCTATGGATATGTTTTATGATGAAATATAATGAACTTATATACATTTCATAATGATGATGAAATGAACCTATAAGAATCTAAGTATTATGTAATGAAATAAACCCATATATATCTCATAATGATGTAATGACATTAACACATAAATATCTAATACAGAGGTTTTTAAATGAACCCATATACATGTAACAATGATAATGTAATGAAATGAACTTACAGATACATCTAATAATGATGTAATAAAATGAACCCATATGAATACATTTCACTGGAAGTTTGGTTGGCTGTTTGCACACATACATACTTGTATATGGCTAAACTGCTTTTCTTTTTATACTTTCCTTTTCTCACTAGTTCTCACCAGTTTACTGAAGGTACCATTAGCAAGGCATGTTCCTAAGACCACACACTTATTTTTCACCATCTTACCCCTTTTTTCTCCAAGAGCCTAAGATTTCAGGATTAGGTTGTTGTGTAGGAGCTAGTCAGAAACTCTGAGGAGTAAGGCAGTGACTCTCAGCTTGATCCATTTCAAGAAGACATGAAGATGAAACAGATCGTAGTGGTCCTATCCCAAGCTGAATATTAGAATCTTCTAGGGAACTTTTACCCTTTGCTAATATTCCTTTCCAGTGAACTGGAATCAATAGGTCAGATATAGGGCTGCGACTAAAGCATTCTAGTCCCCTGCTCAGGAACCACTACTCTAAGCTTCAGAACCCTGGGGACTTAAGGCCCCTCTTCCACAGTGAATTTTAATTGCAGCATGAGTGAAGTAGAGTGCACACTGCTGGCAGAATTCAGGAAACTTGCTTCATCAATTTGAACCCTCAAAACCCGCCTTACTGGTTACATGTTACTCTGACACTTGGATACTTAATTTCTTCATGTATAAAGTTAAAAGCTTAATTACACTTCCTTTCAAAGCCAAGATCTTATCTTTACAAAACAGAACCTCTCCCCCCACTTCAGTAAATCACAACCCTGGACCTGTGAGATAATTCAGAGGTTAAGGCACCTGTCTACAAACCTGAGTTTGATCCCCAGAAGTTCACAATGGAACTGCCTTCTGAAAGTTGTTGTCTAACGTCCACCTGTGGGCTATAACATGCATGTATGCTTCTTCCCCACTCTCTCTCTCTCCCTCCCTTGCTTAAATAAATAAGTAAACAAACAAACAAACAAATAAATGTTGGAAACTAACTGAAAATCTTTGGGCAGGAGAATTAGCTGAGTGGTTAAAGCACTTGTCATGGAAACAAAAGAACCAGAGTGTGAAACAGTAGATCATGCATGAAATGTCCCATGAACATGGTGGCCACCTGTGTCATTCCAGTCTCAGAAGGCAGAGACTAGGAATCTGCAAACTAAGCTGGCTAGTCAGAATAGTACTTTCAATGTGTTTCGGATTTGATTAGAGACTCTGTCTCAAAAAATTAAGATGGAAGAGTGTTCAGGATGATTTCTAGTATCAGCCTTGGGCTTTCATGTACATGAGCAGTGTCCATACACCTGCGCATACATCTGAACGCATGTTAACATTCTTTTTTTAATTTTTAATTTTTATTTTTTCCACTCATACAAAGTTGATATGTAGCCCATTCTCCTTCCTCCCTCTTTCCCTCCTTGGACCCCCCCACTCCCTCCCCCCTTTTTCCTTTTTTCCCCCCTCCCTCCCCTTCTCCCAGTGGGGGGGGCATTCCTGGAGCATCCTTTTTTTTTTTTATCTCGAATGGATCCAAATCAATTTTATTAAAAAACAAATCCTACAATCCAAGGCAGAGATTTCATTTCCATCTCAGCCGTTGCCAGTATGAAATTGACTTTTTTTTTATAATACATTTTTTATTATTATTTCAGCTCATACAAACTTAATAGGTACACCAGTTCCCTCCCTCCCTCCTCCTCCCCCCTGAACCCCCTGCTCCCCCTCCCCTCACCCCTCCTACCCCATCCCCCCCCCCGTGCCTCCCGCCCAGATTCCCAGAGTCCTTTCTTGTGCATACCTGACTCTCCTGGAGCATCCTTTAATGTGTCTGTCAAATTCCCTCTGGGTCCTCCTCTCTGATGAGGTATAAGGACTCAGTAGCATTGCCTAGAGCTCTTTTTTTGTGTTCCCCTTTAGTATAGGAACACTATTGTGGCTGTTAATCCCTTGCCTCTAAGGATCCTAGTGCCTGTGATCCATGCTAGACTTTGGGGGTTCAATGATATGTTGGTCATTGTGCAGGTGATGCAAAGTCCTATTCTGATTACTTCGGCCCTAACTTGTATGGAGTATCTTGCATATTGTTACTCCTCTCCATCTTTAGGCTCTTACAATCTTACTACCCCCTCTTCCGCAAATTTCCGTGAGTTTTAGGATGGGGAGAGATTAGACTGGCCTGGTTCCAGTGGTTGATGTAGAGTTGTGGTTTGTTGATTTTTTTTTTTTTTTTCAGTTTTGCTGCTCCTGCACTGCCCTTGGCTCCATCCTGATGGGTATTGGATATCACTCCCTGGCCAGAGATAAAAGGCTGTTAAAATAGTCTTATTGTGAGAGTAAATTCAAAGTAGATTGAATAAGAGTAGGAGACTGCAGTGAGGGGGAGTCAGTCTCCCATTTGCAGGATGGTTACCTTTTATCTCCAAATTTTATGCCCTCCCTGTCTGGTGAGATCATACCCCATCTGATGCAAGTGACCAGGAAGGAAAGTCTGTGAGCTTAATCAGATGTCTCATTACTTACTTGCAGTCTTTGATGGTGGTTTATTTTCTCATGCTGTAGCATGATCCCCTCTGTCCTTGTTTCTGGAGGAGCCCTCCTTCCTCTTCCCTCCCTGCTTATAATCTTTGCAATTACTGTAGGTATTATAGAGATTTATCTTTGAGTGTGTCACTAAGTGGATTTGTTACTAGGACCCACCTATTAGGGAGTACATACAGTGCTTAATTTTCTGTGTCTGGGACTTCACTCAATATAATTATTTCTAATTCCATCCATTTCCCATCAAATTGCATTAGTTCATCATTTTTGATGGCTGAGTAGTATTCCATTGTATAAATGTACACATTTTCCTTATCCACAAGCCAACTGTTGGGTTGATTCCATGACTTTACTATTGTAAACAGTGCTGCTATGAACATGGTTGTGCTTGTGCTATCAAGGTGAATTTTTGCTGTATGGGGGATTATTCCCAAAAGTGGAATAGCAGAGTCATATGGCATTTCAAATTAATTTCTTTAAGAATTGTCAGACGGCTCACCAGAGTGGTTGTATAAGCCTACATTCCCACCAGCAACGTAGGAGAGTTCCTTCTTGCCACATCCTCTCCAGCACTTGGTGCTGTTTCTATTGTGGACATTCTTAAAAACAGAGACATATAAAAATGAAAGAAGTTTGCATAGTTCTAGAGTACAAATACCTTCAAATTTAGTATATTGGAATGGAAATACTCCGAGTTTTTAATTAGTTTAGGCTTAAAATAATTTAAATTTAATTTATAAAAATATTTTAATCAAATTCTAACTCCAACTGGCTATCATTACAGACAAGGTTCTAGATGCATGAATTTGTGAATTTTATGGCTTTCAATGATGGGTGTTAAAATTTTTGAATTAATTAATTTATTAAAGAGATGGGTTGAAACAGGACAACAAGAGCAAGCAGACATGTACATCTTTGTCAGAAAACAATTTTCAGAAGTTGTTTCTGTCTTTTCTACTATATGGTCTAGAGATTGAACTTGGGCTATGAGGTTTTTGCACAAGTGTGTTTACCTGCTGGACTATCTCACCAGCCTTAACAGTAGAAGTGAAAAATGAATGACCCCAGCACCCACCTGACCATTTACAGTGACAGGTTTTGCAATTATAGATATTCAACTATAGGGGTTGGAGAGGTGGCTCAGGGGTTAAGCCTCTGCCTTGCAGGCGGAAGGTCCTGAGTTCGGATCCCAGATCCCACATAAAGATGCCAGGTGGAAGCGGGGCGGCCTGTGCTTCTGGTCCTGGTAGGGCGGAGCCTGTGAATCCCCGGGCAGAAGAAGGTGGAGGCGTCCATGGTGGTTCGCGAATCGTCCGTGGTTCTACACACACACACACATACACACACAGACATACACGCACACAGACACACACACCCGCGCACGCACATACATACGTACACACGCACAATTGAATAAATAAAAAAAGATATTCAACTATAAACTTTTTTTAAAATTTTTTATTATTTATTCAATTGTGCATGTATGCGTGTGTGTGTGTGCGTGTGTGTGTGTGTGTGTGTGTGTAGAACCAAGGACGAACTTGCGAACCTCCATGGACCGCCTCCACCTCCTCCTTGTTTACTCTGCGCTGGGATTCACAGGCTCCGCCCTACCAGGACCAGAAACGCAGGCCGCCCCCCACTTCCGTCCGGCGTCTATACGTGGGGTCTAGGATCCAAACTCAGGACCTTCTGCCTGCAAGGCAGAGGCTTAACTCCTGAGTCACCTCTCCAGCCCCTGAACTATAAACTTTTTAAAAAAGCCTTTTTCTTTCTGTATCTGAATATTCTTTTGATTGTGAACTTTTGATGTGCTGATTTTTATTGTAGGAGAAGAGTGCCATTTAGGATACTCTATTAACACTCATTAAACTTGTTTTAAGTTTTTAAAGCAATTTTTTTAAAAAAACTGAAAAAGCAATTTGACCTCTTTTTTTTTCAGAAGGACAGGGGTGGGATGGGTGCCTGAGTTTAGTTCTGCTCTTCTTTGTGAAACAGAGGGGGGAAAACCTTTAAAAATAACCCACCAATTTTCAACCATTATATTTTAAACCACAGGAGCTTGTGAGTTATCTTTCATCTTGGTTCTATCACATACCCAGAGAAATTACACAGCGTCTCCCAAAGGAGAGGTCTAGCTGGGAAGCAATTCAAGCCAAATATATTATAGAAATGTGATTGTTCAGTGTGTCATTATAACAGTTATTCATCTTTGCCCCTTCGTCCACAGTCTCTCACTCCTCTCCTCATTTCATCTTTTATATGTCTGTGTTTTTCCACGGATGACTTTGGCCATGAGGCAATGACCCCTGGGGAAGATTGTTCAAGAAATTTATTGGACTTAAATGTTTCTGAGTACTATTTGAAATATCTCTACAGATAGAAGGCAGTTGAATTCGATTATTATTTCCCCCAACTTTGATTTGTATGAGTAGAAAGAAATCTGGATGTGTTCTGAGTTAAACTTTAAGACTTTAAACACTAAACCTTCTAGAAGATAGGAAGTGTTTATTCAGGCCAGACATCACTACTGAATGCATTTGGATATTTATTTCTTTTCAGGATCAAATTCTAATTAAAAATAATTAATTGTGTGTGTGTGTGTGTGTGTGTGTGTAGATGTGTGTCAGAGGGCACTGAGTTCCTGTGGAGGCCCAAGGATGACTTTGGGAATCATCCTGGATTGCTTTTACCTCTTTTTTGCTTCCCTCTGGGATTTTTTTCAGGTTCTACCTTCCAGAACTGGAAGTACAGACTGCTGTGGTTTCTACCTGGTGTTTTCACATGAGATCTGGGTTTTGAAGTCAGGTCTTTCTGCTTGTGGGTCAGAGTCTTAACCCCTGAGCCATCTCTCTAGCACACATAATTCCATTTTTAAAATAAATTTGATTAATATAGTCAATAAATAACTAGACAGAATATTTAAAAATTATGATTGTTTTGGGAAATCAGTAACTATTGTACTTGTGATAGTCAGATTCAGGTTTCAACTTGACAGTTACAAGGTCTTTTGGACACAGCTGTGAAGAATCTGTGGGGTTTTTTTGGAGAAAACCTTTGAAAGACCCTGAAAAAGCATGTGGTGGGTGGTACTTTCCAGTGATGGACCAGATAAAAGCAAGTATAAGGAGGAAGGACTTAATCTTTCTTCCTGTGTGGACTACCTCGGTGAATCTACTGCTGCTGTGTTACTACCTTCTCTACTACTGCTGCCACTATTGCCACTGTTTTTGGTTGAAGTCAGAGCTCAGCCCTTTTGATCTCACTGGTGCTCATTTCCATAGAAGCCTAGTTTAGTGGATCTTGCAGCTGTTTATTGCTGATGTAGGAGCCCAGTGTCTTCAACCTGGCTTCGGTTCATAGACAACATGAATGTCTAGCCTCTTTAGTCTTTCATCATTATTAAGGTTCGAGACTTTACTAAGATCCTTCAGTCTTAAGAGACACTGTGCTCAAGAACTGAGCAGCTACAGGTGGCTACTATTGGAGGACAATGGTTTTATTTGTGAGTAATTTTTATATACATTCTATTGATTCTGATTCTCTAGAGGACCCTGAATAATATAGATTTTGATACCAGGAGTGGGGTATTTTGTATCAATCATGCATTGCTAAATAAGAAACCCCTTAAAACAACAGTTATACTCCCAGTCTCATGAGTAAAGGATTTGTGTTATATTCTGTTGGGTGTTTCTGCTGATTATTACCCATGGATTCACTTTTGTGGCTAGGTCCTATGTCTCTGATGGGACTGGATGGTGTTAGATGACCTAGTTTGGCAGCAGATGTGACTGCTGGCTGTTTGTCTGGTTTATCCAACTTGACATGATGCATTCTTTTTCCATAGATCCCTTATTTTCTAATTGACAATGTGACTTCTTCATGGTAGTTTCAGGCAGCATTCTACAATGAAACCTGCAATCTCTTTGAGATTTAGAATTTAATCTCTTAAAACATGAACTCTGTCCAGATTTAAGGGTGGGAAGAAAACCCTCCAAACTCTAGAAACAAAGAGCCACAAAATCACATTGAAATGGTGAATGCATGCAAGCGTTGGAACTTATGGAATTATGCTTTCATTTATCCCACTATAGTGCACGTTCTGATCTTGCAGATAGTTCACATATCTTCAAAATGTGTCTTCTTTTTCTCCTCTGAAAGATCAAAACTATGGTTTTACACATGCAAAGCAAGAGCTTGATTTCTGACTTACACACTCAGAGCTCCTTTAGGTGTTCTAGATCTATGTGGAATCATGCTTGAGTTTTAGGATTTAATTGTCTAAGTCAGGTCTAGCTATGAATGAGGTTCTTTCCCTTGGCTCTTAGATTTTAGATTTTGACTTCTTGATCTAGAAAAACTACACAAGAGGAAAAGCAACTGTACCCAACATACAGTTTTGGTGCATATTTCATTTAGCCCACATTGGCCTTGAATTTGCAATGTGACCGAGAAAGGCCTTGAACTAATTCTCTTGCCTTGACCTTCAAAGTGCTGGATTACATACCCATGCCATCTCACTTAGCTTTGTTTGATCTTTGTCTAAATTAATTTCTTCATGCTAGAATATTTGCTAGTTGCAGAGACTAGGACTAAAAGCACATTCAATTTCATCTGAATGACTTCCTCTAAATTCTCTTTATAAATACTAAGTTCCTTCTTTCATTACTTTTTCTTTCCTCATTGCTTTGTCACATATAATTATAAGCCTAATGTTTTGACTTTTAAGAATTTATTTATTTATTACTATTTGTGTGTGTGTGTGTGTGTGTGTGTGTGTGTGAGTGTGAGTGTGTGTGTGTGTGTGTGTGTGTGAGATGCATATGTGCAGATCAGAAGACAACTTTGGGGGGTCACTTCTCATCTATCTTTACATAGGTTCCAGAGTTTGAAACTCAGGTCAAGTAGGCTCAGGCAGTGAGCACTTTTTCCTGCTGAGTCATTTCACTGGTCCTTTGGTTTTGAATATACTGACTAGAGATCTATTTAGTCAGAATGATAGATTATTTGGATTTCCTAACTTTCAGGTTATTATAATTTTAACATGTAATAAGTATGACTCAATATTATCATAGAATACCTTAAGTATTTTGTCTTAAGGGTATATTAACAGCAGCATTATTCCTTTTTTTAGAGGGCATGCATCTTCTTTTTCCTCAGCCAGTGCTGTCTTTTTTGTTATAGCACCTCTCTTCCTCAGTTATTTATCATTCATTGCTGAATAATGAACGACTCCAATATGTAGTAGCATAATATAATACATGTCTGTATGATTATTGTTCCGTGGGTAAACAATTTGGTTTAGACACAGCCAAATAACCATTGCCTAATCTGGGATGGCTCATAAAGCTATGTAATTGGTGCTTTGAATGGACTGAATGATTTGAGATATTCTCTCTCATTCATCTGGTGTTTGCTGACTGGCTTGATCTAGAGGCCACTAACCAAGAGAGTGAGGATCATGCTGCTGGAGTCTGCTTTTTCCATGGTAGTTTTAATGCAAAATTGTGAGAGGGAAAGCAGAGTCACCAAAGCTTTACTTGAGTTCTAGACTTAGAAGTCTAAAACTTTTGTTAATAGAAGAAAGCAATAAGAATAGCTCAGAACTGGTATGGGGGAAATATTCTGTCCTAATGCTTTGAGCTACCAAGGCACATTGCAAAGGGACAGAATGCAAACACAGATATGAGGAATTTTTGTGATGTTTGTAAACAACTTCCTAGAAATACTTAAATGGACATTAAAGCTTTTAACTGAAAACTCCATAGAAAGATCCACTGTTTTTGATAATTTCTTAAAAATTATCAAAGAAAGATCATTTAACAGTATACATAAAAAATTCATTTTGCCCTTTTCTGCCCCAGACTCTCGCGGTCCAGGGAGGACACACTGTTTCTCAGGTAAATTCCCCCAGACCCCATGTCAGCCGCTTGTCCCACTTCCTTCCACCAGCCAGCTCGAGCAGCACCCAGCCTGTTCCCGGCTAGGAAGAGCCACTGGGCCACACCCCAGATCCCAGGTGAAGTGTGCCAACATCTATCTACCAGCTCTTCCCTTTGCTCCCCAGGTGCTCAGACTCTCCCAGTCCAGGGAGGACACTGCTTCTCAGAATTCAACAGAGTCCAAAGAAAACCCAAGCAAAGCTCTAGAGTACAAAGGCCAATACATCTGAAATTTTCTAAAGTCATCCTATCACATGGGAGAGATTCTTCATATTCAGCCCAAAGATAAGTAAACCCCTTTTTACCATCCTGTTCCCTTCAATTATTATTCACTGCAGATTAGCTTTTCCATATAGTCACCCCCCAAAACATTTACAACTTCAGGGACTATACCACTCACTTCCACATATCACAAGGTACTGAATTGTAAAAGTGCACTACCATACTAATATTCACCCCTTGTCCACTAAATGTGACTTAATTGATGTTCTAACAGTCTGACAGCCTCATCTAGGAAATAAGTATAACTCCAAGCATACCCAACTTCAAGGCAAACACTAGTAAAACTTCTCTAGAATAGTAATACCAACTAATTCAGTTCAGTCAAAGACACCCAGAAACTGAAAGAAGGTCGTAAGAGATAAAACAACAATGCCCATCAAAGTGCAAATCCATGAGAAACAAAACCCAAGAAAACAAATCTCCCACCAAAAGAATTAGTCCCATAATGATTGATTCCAACCAGAGCAAATTAATAGAAAATAGCCAAGAAAGCCAGACCCAACATAATGACTTTCAAAGTATGATCATTACCATGATCAGTGCTATGAAAGAGCCCTCCTGCCTGCCTACCCAACCAAGATGCAACTCACTCTTGGTTGGTCCTCCATCCCAGGTGAGTTACCCAGCCCCCAGGTCGCCCCTTGACCCAGCTCCTTCCACCAGCCAGCCCGGGCAACACCCAGGCTGCCTCTGGTTTGCCTGGACCATGCCCCCGAAGGGGGGGGCAGCCCTTTGCCCCCCCCCCACCTGCCCAAACGGGACAGGACTTGCTCTGGTTCTCCATCCCTGGAGCCTGGGTGGGCCACTAAGCCAAGTCCTAGGTCCCAGGTGAAGAAGTTCTGCCATCACCATCAGCCCCTCTGTCCCTCCAACCTACCAAGGACCGTCGCTCATGGTCCACGGAGGACACACTGCTACTCAGAATTCAACAGAATTCCAAAGAAAACCTAGGCAAAGCTCTAAGGGACAAAGGCCATTCATCTGAAGTCCTCTAAAATCATGCTATCACATGGGATTCTTCACATCCAGCCCAAAGATAAGTAAACCTCTTTTCGTTTTTTCACCATACTGCTCCTTTTTATTTTTTCTTATTTATTTTTTAGTTTTTACTTTTTTTTCTTATTTCCACTCATACAAACTTAACAGGTACACCAGTATCACCCTCCCTCTAACCCCCTTTCCCCTGTGCCTCCCTCCCCTCCCCCTTCCCTCCCCATCTCCCAGTGTCTCCCCCTCCCATCCCCGGAGCATCTTTAATGTGCATGCCAAACTCTCCTCTGGGTCCTCCTCTCTGATGAGGTGCAAGGACCCAGTAGCATTTCCCAGAACCCTTTCCTGTGTTCCCATTAAGCATAGGAACACTACTGTGGCTGTCAATCCCTTGCCTCCCAGGATCCTAGTGCTTTAGCAAATGCTAGACTTTGTGGGGTCAATAGTGTGTTGGACATTGCCAGGGCATGTAAAGTCCAAATATGATTGCTTCCGCCCTAACTTGTGTGGAGTCTTGCATATCATTGCTCCTCCCATACTTGTGCTCTTACAATCTTACCACCCCCTCTTCCCCAAATTTCCCTGAACTTCAGGATGGGGAGAAATTAGGCTGGCCTAGTTCCAGGTGATTGATATAGAGTCTCTGATGTTCTGGATTATGGTTTGTTGATTTTTTTTTCAGTTTTGCTGTTCCCACAATGCCCTTGGGTCCACCCTGATGGGTATTGGATTTCATCCCCTGGCTAGAGATAAAAACCTGTTAAATTAGAGTCTTGTTATAAGAGTATATTCAAAGGTAGATGTAATAAAAGTAGGAAACCGCAGTGAGGGAGGGGTCAATCACCCATCTGCAAAATGGTTACTTTCTCTCTGCCAGACTATATGCCCTCCCTTTCTTGTAAGATCATACCCCATCAGTTGCAAATGATCAGGAAGGAAAGTCTGTGAACTTAACCAGATGTCTCATTACTTACTTGCAGTTCTTGGATGGTGGCCCATTTTCTCTGCTGTAACATGGTCCCCTCTCTCATTACTGGTGTGGTCCTCCTTTCCCATCCCTCCTGTTCATAATCTTAGCAATTACTGTAGTTAATACAGAGATTTATCTTTGAGTGTGTCACTAAGTGGATTTGTTACTAGGACCCACCTCTTAGGGAATATATACAGTGCTTAGTTTTCCGTGTCTGGGATACTTCACTCAATATAATTGTTTCTAATCCCATCCATTTCCTGGCAAATTCCATTAATTCATCATTTTGGATGGCTGAGTAGTACTCCATTGTATAGATGTACCACTTTTCCTTATCCACTCATCAACTGTTGGACATTTGGGTTGATTCCATGACTTTGCTATTGTAAATAGTGCTGCTATGAACATGGTTGTGCTTGTGCTATCTAGGTGAAATTTTGCTGTTTGGGGGGGTTATTCTCAAAAATGGAACAGCAGGGTCATGTGGCATTTCAATCTTTAATTTCTTTAAGAATCTCCAAATGGCTCACCAGAGTGTCTGTATGAGCTTGCATTTCCACCAATCATACTGCTCCTTTTTAGTATTAATCACTGTAGATTATATTTTCCATGCAGCCATCCCAAAAATATGTACAACTCCACTCACCCTCACATATCACCAAGATACTAAATTGTAAAAGTGCACTACCATACTAATATTCACCCCCTGTCTACTTAACCTGACTTAACTGATGTACTAACAGCCTAATAGCCTCATCTAGAAAATAATACTAACAACAGACAAACGAACCCAACTACAAGTCAAGCATTAGTAATAACTGCCCGAGAGTAGTAATACCAATTAAATCAATTCAGTCAAAAACACACAGAAACTGAAAGGTCTTAAGAGACAAAACAATGCTCAAGTCAAAGTGCAGATGCATGGGAAACAAAACCCAGGAAGACAAATCTCTCACCAAAAGAATTAACCCCATAATGATGGATTCCAACCAGAACAAATTCACAGATAATAGCCAAGAAAGCCAGACCCAAGATAACAACTTTCAAAGTATGATCATTACCATGATTAATACTATGAAAGAGGAAATCTGGGAGGAGTTAAATAACAGCATCAACCACTTTGAACAGGAAAACAACAGACACTTGGAGGAGTTGAGAAAAACAGTTCAAGAAACAAACATAGACATAGAGCAGTTAAAACAGTCTCAAGCAGAATTTAAAATTGAACTAAAAGACAAGTTATCTTCATCCCAGAACTCAACAGAGAGTCTTATCAGCAGAGCTAACAAAGCAGAAAATAGAATTCAAACTTGAAGACAAAGTGGAAGAATTAACCACCTCAATGGAAGATGTTGCTAAAGCCAAAAAGATATTTGAGAGAAATATTCAAGAGTTATGGGACGTCCTGAAGAAGCCTAAGATGTGCATTCATGGAATAACTGAACAAGAATTCCAAAATACCACACCGGAGGAAATATTTCAATTCTTCATAAATGAAAACTTCCCACAACTAAAGAATGAGAGGCCTATCCAAATAAAAGAGGCATTTCGCACTCCAAACAGATATGACCAAAATAGAAAATCGCCATGGCAAATAATAGTCAAAACACTCCACATTCAAGACAAAGAAAAGGTGCTGAGAGCTTCAAGAGAAAAAAAGCAAGTCACTTTTAAAGGTAAACCTATTAGAATAACAAATGACTACTCAATGGAAACAGTAAAAGCAAGAAGAGCTTGGAGAGACATACTTCAAGTATTAAATGAGCAAAAATGCCAGCCCACACTGATATACCGGCAAAACTATCTGTCATGATTGAGGGAGAAAGAAAAGTTTTCCAGCACAAAGACAACTTGAAGGGATACATGTCTACCAAACCAGACCTTCAAAAAATGCTAGAAATGATACTCAAGCTTGAAGAAAAGAACAAGCATATCTAGGAGGACAGAAGGGAAGTATAATACCACCAAAACATAAATATAAAACAACATGCTTACAAAATCTACTAAACATAAAAAATGTCCAGAATTAAAAATAATTTCTCCATTATAACATTAAATGTCAATGGTATTAACTCACCGATTAAGAGACACAGATTACAAACTTGGATTAAAAACCACAATCCAACAATCTGCTGTCTTCAGGAAACTCATCTCACCACAAAAGATAGGCACATCCTAAGAATGAAAGGCTGGTCCAAAATCTTGCAAGCTAATGGAACCAGGAAACAGGCAGGGGTAGCAATTATGCTTTCAGACAAAGTGGACTTCAAACCAAAGGAAATCATAAGAGACACAGATGGATACTACATTTTAGTCACAGGTACAATTCACCAGGAAGACTTCACAATACTGAACATATATGCACCCAATATGGGCCCCTCCACATTCATTAAGAAAACTCTACAGCATCTAAAGCAAGAAATCAATCCCCAAACGATAATTCTCAGGGATTTCAACACCGCCCTCTCAACATGGGATAGATCAACAGGTCAAAAGCTTAACAGAGGCACTTTGGAACTTAATCAAACCCTGAAAGAAATGGACCTTACAGATCTCTATCGAACTTTTCACCCACGCACCAAAGAATACACATTTTTCTCAGCAGCACCAGGAACTTTCTCCAAAAAACACAACATATTGGGACACAAAATGAATCTACACAAATACAAAAAAGTCGAAATTCTAGCCTGTGCCCTATCAGACCACCACGGCCTAAAGCTGGACATCCACAACAACACAACAAACAAGAGAAAATACACTAACTCCTGGAAACTTAAAAATATGATGCTGAATGAGAACCGGAAGAAATTAAAAAGGAAATTCAAGATTTCCTGAAAGTGAACGAAAATGAAAATATAACTTACCAAAATCTCTGGGACACAATGAAAGCTGTCCTGAGAGGTAAGTTCATAGCTCTTAATGCCTACATCAAAAAAATGGAAACATCAGAAATAAACAACTTAACGATGCAGCTTAAAGCTTTAGAGAAACTAGAGCAATCTGATCCCAAAAGTAGTAGAAGAGAGGAGATTAGCTAAATAAGGGGAGAAATAACTGAAATCGAGACTAAGAAAACAATAGAAAAAATCAACCAGTCAAAAAGCTAGTTCTTTGAAAAAATCAATAAGATTGATACACCCCTAGCTAAATTAACCAAAAGCAAGAGAGAGAAAATCCAAATTAACAAAAGTAGAAATGAACATGGAGTTATCACTACTGATACCCAAGAAATCCAGAGAATTATAACATCATATTTCAAAAACTTATACTCTGTGAAGTTTGACAACACAAAAGAGATGGATGAATTTCTAAGTAAACACAACCTAGCTAAATTGAC
Source organism: Typhlomys cinereus (assembly GCA_023101885.1). Classification (NCBI taxonomy): domain Eukaryota; kingdom Metazoa; phylum Chordata; class Mammalia; order Rodentia; family Platacanthomyidae; genus Typhlomys; species Typhlomys cinereus. Next base: position 2,386,107 of record JALPQD010000050.1, on the reverse strand, counting down.
TCAGGAAGTTGTGAATTATTTAAATAGTCCTATAACATATAAGGAAATTGAAGACGTAATCTTGAATCTTCCCACCAAAAAATGTCCTGGACCAGATGGATTCAGCGCAGAGTTCTACCAGACATTTAAGGAGTTAATAACACCAATACTCCTTAAACTGTTCCACCAAATAGCAAAGGAAGGAACACTACCAAACTCCTTCTATGAAGCTAATATTGTCTTAATCCCCAAACCTAATAAAGATTCACTTAAAAAAGAAAACTATAGGCCGATCTCTCTGATGAACACAGACGCAAAGATTCTCAACAAAGTCTTAGCAAATTGGATTCAAAAACATATCAAAAAGATCATTCACAGGGACCAAGTAGGCTTCATCCCCGGCACACAAGGTTGGTTCAACATACACAAATCAATAAATGTAATTCATCATGTAAACCAGTCCAAAGTCCAAGACCACATGATATTCTCGATAGATGCAGAAAAAGCCTTTGACAAGATCCAACAGCTTTTTATGATCAAAACGCTAGAGACAATAGGAATGGAAGGAACCTTTATCAATATAATAAAAGCTGTATACAACAAGCCCACAGCAAGGATTATGCTCAATGGGGAACAATTGGAAGCATTCCCACTTTGATCAAGAACTAGACAAGGCTGTCCACTCTCACCACTTCTATTCAATATTGTACTTGAAGTCTTAGCTGAAGCCATAAGACAAGAAAGGGACATAAGAGGGATTCAAATCGGCAAGGAAGAAGTCAAGCTATCCCTATTTGCAGATGACATGATCTTATACCTGAGTGATCCCAAAAACTCCACCAGAAGCTCCTGGAACTAATTGAGAAGTTCAGCAGGGTGGCAGGATACAAAATAAATGTGCAAAAATCAGAGGCCTTCCTATATGCCCAGAATGAAAGAAGTGAAAAAGCCTTGAGAGAAACAATCCCATTTACTATAGCCCCTAAAAAAATGAAATACCTTGGTATAAACCTAACCAAGGAGGTAAAAGACCTCTACAATGAAAACTTTAAAACCCTAAAGAAAGAAATTGCAGAAGACACCAGAAGGTGGAAAGACCTCTCATGTTCCTGGATTGGTAGAATCAACATTGTAAAAATGACCATCCTACCAAAGGCAATATACAAATTCAATGCTATACCAATTAAAATCCCAAAGCAATTCTTCAAAGAAGTTGACCAAACAATCTCAAAGTTCATATGGAGGCACAAAAGATCCAGGATAGCAAAGACAATCCTGAGTAACAAAAACACTGCTGGAGGTATTACCATACCAAACCTAAGTTTATACTACAAATCCATAGTTATAAAGACAACCTTGTACTGGCTCCAAAATAGACACACAGATCAATGGATAAGGATTGAAGACCCACATATAAGCCCACAAAATTACAGCCATTTGGTCGTTGACAAAGGGTCCCAAAGAATCCAATGGAAAAAGAACAGCATCTTCAACAAATGGTGCTGGCAAAACTGGATCTCCACATGCAGAAGATTAAAACTGGACCCGTACTTGTCACCATTTACAAGACTTAATTCCAAATGGATCAAGGACCTCGATATCAGGCCAGAGACTATAAAAACCATAGTTGAAAGGATAGGGAACTCCCTCGAGCTGATTGGGCTAGGCCAACATTTCCTAAACATACATCCAATATCACAGTCACTGCTACCAACTCTCAACAGTTGGGATCTTGTGAAATTAAAGAGCTTCTGTTCAGATAAAGAGATTGTAACACGAGCTCAAAGGCAACCCACAGAATGGGAGAAAATCTTCACTAACCACATATCTGACAGAGCTCTACTCTCCAGAGTGCACGAAGAACTTAGAAAACTAAACTCCAAGGAAAACAATGGCCCAATTAAAAAATGGGCCCTGGAACTTAAAAGAAACTTTACCAGGGATGAAATTAAAATGTCTAACAAATATCTGAAACAATGCTCCACTTCCTTTGCCATCAGGGAAATGCAAATCAAAACTTCCCTGAGATATCATCTCACCCCGGTCAGGATGGCAAAAATCCACAATACAAACAACGACAAATGCTGGAGAGGATGTGGAGAGAGGGGTACTCTCCTACATTGTTGGTGGGAATGCAGGCTCATACAGCCACTCTGGCGAGCCGTCTGGAGATTCTTAAAGAAATTAAAGATTGAAATGCCATATGACCCTGCTATCCCACTTTTGGGAATAACCCCCCATGCAGCAGAGGTTCGCCTCGATAGCACAAGCTCGACCATGTTCATAGCAGCACTGTTTACAATAGCAAAGTCATGAAATCAACCCAAATATCCAACAGTTGATGAGTGGATAAGGAAAAGTGGTACATCTATACAATGGAGTACTACTCAGCCATCAAAAATGATGAATTACTGGAAATTGGTGATAAATGGATGTCATTAGAAACAATTATATTAAGTGAAGTATCCCAAACCCAGAAAACTAAGTGCCATATGTACTCCCTAATAGGTGGCTCCTAATACCAAACTCACCCAGTCCACATTGAGACACTCAAAGGTAAACCTATGTAATACAGTAATTGCAAGGATTTTGAACAGGAGGGATGGGGTTGGAAGGCCTCACCAGACACAAGGAGAGAGGGGACCATGTTACAGTAGGCCTCCATCAAGGAATGCAAGTAAGTAATGTGACACCTGGTTAAGTTCACACATGTTCGTGCCTGATCATGTACAACTGAGGGTGTATGATCTCACCAGAAGAGGAGGGCATATAGTCTGGTAGATAAAAAGTAATCATTTTGAAAATGGGTGATTGACACCTCCCTCTCTGAGATTTCCTACTTTCATCACATCTACCCTTGAATGTGCTATTATAGCAAGACTCCAGTTTAGCTGCTTTTTGTCTCTGACCAGGGGGTGACATACAATGCCCATCAGGATGGAGTGAAGGGCATTGCAGGAGCAGCAAAACTGAAAAAGAAAATCAACAAACCACAATCCAGAACTTCAGAGACTGTATATCAACCACATAGAACTAGGCCAGACTAATCTCTCCCCATCCTGAAGCTCAGGGACATTTGCGGAAGAGGGGGCGGTAAGATTGTAAGAGCAAAAGGATGGGAGGAGCAATGATTTGCAAGATTCTCCACACTAGTTAGGGCCGAAGCAATCATAATAGGACTTTGCATGCCCTGCACAATGTCCAACACACTATTGACCTCACAAAGTCTAGCATCAGCTAAAGGCACCAAGATCCTTGGAGGCAAGGGATTGACAGCCACAGTAGTTTTCCTATGCTTAAGGGGAACACGAGAAAAGGTTCAGGGAAAGGCCACTGGGTCCTTGTACATCATTGGAGACGAGGACCCAGAGGAGAGTTAGGCATACACAATAAAGGACTCTCTGGGAATTGGCGGGGGAGGCACTGGGGGATGGGCGGCGAGGGAAGGGGTAGCAGAGGATTCCGGGGGGGGGGAGGGAGGATGGAGGGAGGGAACTGGTCTACCTATTAAGTTTATATAAGTGGTAATAATAAAAAATGTATAAAAATATAAATTAAAAAAAAAAGAAATTATAAAGGAAATTCCAGATTTCCAGGAAGTGAACGATAATAAAAATACAACTTATCAAAATATTTGGGACACAATTAAAGCTGTCCTAAGAGGTAAGTTCATAGTTCTTAATATCTACATCAAAAAAATGGAAACATCACAAATAAATAACTTAACAATGCAGCTTAAATCTTTAAAGACACAAGAGCAATCTGATCCTAAAAGCAGTAGAAGAGAGGAGATTTGCAAAATCAGGGGAGAAATATCCAAAACTGAAATAAGGAAAACAATACAGAAAATCAACCAGTCAAAAAGCTGGTTCTTTGAAAAAATCAATAAGATTGATACACCCTTATCTAAATTAACCAGAAGCAAGAGAGAGAAAATCCAAATTAACAAAATTAGAAATGAAAATGGAGTTATCACTACTGATACCCAAGATATTCAGAGAATTATAATGCTATATTTCAAAAAGTTATACTCTGTGAAATTTGATAGCACAAAAGAAATGGATGAATTCCTAAGTAAACACAACTTACCAAAATTGAATGAAGAAGTTGTGAATTATCTAAATAGTCTTTAACATATGAGGAAATCGATGAAGTAATCTCGAATCTTCCCATCAAGAAATGTCCTGAACCCGATGGATTCAGCACAGAGTTCTACCAGATATTTAAGGAACAAATAACACCAATACTCTTTAAACTGTTTCATCAAATAGCAAAGGAAGGAACACTACCAAATTCTTTCTATGAAGCCAATATAGTCTTAGTCCCAAAACCTAATAAAGATAGACTTAAAAAAGTAAAGTATAGGCCAATCTCTTTGATGAACACAGATGCAAAGATTCCCAACAAAGTCTTAGCAAATCGGATTCAAAAACATATCAAAAAGATCATCCATGGTGATCAAGTAGGCTTTATGCCAGGCACACAAGGTTGGTTCAACATACGCAAATCAATAAATGTAATTCATCATATAAACCAGTCCAAAATTCAAGACCACATGATACTCTCAATAGATACAGAAAAAGCTTTTGACAAGATTCAATAGCCTTTTATGATCAAAACCCTGGAGACAGTTGGAATGGAAGGAACCTTTATCCAAACAATAAAAGCTGTATACAACAAGCCAACTGCAAGGATTATACTCAATGGGGAAAAACTTGAAGCATTCCTGCTTTGATCAGGAATGAGACAAGACTGTCCACTCTCACCACTTCTATTCAATATTGTACTTGAAATTATAGCTGAAGCCATAAGACAAGACAGGGAGATAAATGGGAGTCAAATTGGCAAGGAAAAAGTCAAGGTATCTCTATTTGCAGATGACATAATCCAATATCTGAGTGATCCCAAAAGCTCCACCAGGAAACTCCTGGAACTAATACAGAATTTCAGCAGGGTGGCAGGATACAAAATAAACATACAAAAATCAGTGCCCTTCTTCTATGCCCAGGATGAAAGAAGTGAAAAAGCCTTGAGAGAAACAATCCCACTTACTATAACCACTAAAAAAATGAAATACCTTGGTATAACCTAACCAGGAAATAAGAGACCTTTACAATGAAAACTTTAAAACCCTGAAGAAAGAAATTACAGAAGACACCAGAAGGTGGAAAGACCTCCCATGTTCCTAGATTGGCAGAATCAATATCGAAAAATGACCATCCCTACGAAAGGCAATATACAGATTCAATGCTATACCAATCAATATCCCAAAGCAATTTCTTAAAGAAATTGATAAAACAATCTCAAAATTCATATGGAAGCACAAAAGACCCAGGATAGCAAAAATAATCCTGAGTAACAAAAACACTGCTGGAGGTATTACCATATCAAACCTTAGTCTATACTACAAATCCATAGTTACAAAAACAGCCTGGTACTGGCTTCAAAATAGACACATAGATCAATGGATAAGGGTTGAAGACCCAGATATAAGCCTACACAACTCCATCCATTTGATCTTTGACAAAAGGTCCCAAAGAATCCAATGGAAAAAGAACAGCATCTTCAACAAATGGTGCTGGCAAAACTGGATTTCCACATGCAGAAGATTAAAACTGGACCTGTACTTGTCACCCTGTACAAGACTTAATTCCAAATGGATCAAGGGCCTGAATATAAGGCCCTTGAAATTGAAAATATAGGGAACTCCCTGGAGCTGATTGGACTATACCAACCCTCCTAATTGGAAATCCAATAGCACAGTCACTATAACCAACACTCAACAGATGGGATCTTATGAAATTAAAGAGCTTCTGTTCAGATAAAGAGATTTTAACTTGAGCACAAAGGCAACCCACAGAATGGGAGAAACTCTTCACTAACCACATATTGGATAGAGCTCAATTATCCAGAGTGCACAAAGAACTTAGAAAACTAAACAACAAGGAAACAAATGGCCCAATTAAAAAATGGACCTTGGAACTTAAAAGAAACTTTTCCATGGATGAAACTGAAATGTCTAATAAATATCTTAAAAAATACTCTGCCTCCTGAGCCATCAGGGACATGTAAATCAAAACCTCCCTGAGATATCATCTCACCCCAGTCAGGATGGCAAACATCCACAATACAAACAACACCAAATGCTAGAGAGGATGTGGCGACAAGGGAACTCTCCTACATTGCTGGTGGGAGTGCAGGCTCATACAGCCACTCTGGTGAGTAGTCTGGAGAATCTTAAAAGAGTTAAAGATTGAAATGCCATATGACCCTGCTATTCCATTTTTGGGAATAATCCCCCATAAAGCAAAAATTCACCTATATGGCACATTGATAATAGGTTGAACGAACATGTTCATAGCAACACTGTTTACAATATCAAAGTCATGGAATCAACCCAAATGTCCAACAGTTGAGGAGTGGATAAGAAAAATGTGGTACATCTATACAATGGAATACTACTCAGCCATCAAAAAAGATGAATTAATGTAATTTGCTGGGAAATGGATGGAATTAGAAACAATTATATTGAGTGAAGTATCCCAGACACAGAAAATTAAGTGCCATATGTACTCCCTAATAGATGCATCCTACTACCAAACTCACTTAGAGACACACTCAAAGATAAATCTCTATAATACCTACAGTAATTACAAAGATTATAAACAGGAGGGAAGGGGAAGGAGGGCTCTGCCAGAAACAAGAAGAGAGGGGATTATGCTACAGCAGATAAAATAGGCCACCACCAAGTACTGCAAGTAAGTAGTCAGAAATCTGGTTAAGCTCACAGACTGTCCTTCCTGGTCACTTGCAACTGATGGGGTTTATCTCACCAGTCAGGGATGGCATACAGCCTGACAGATAAATGGGAACCATCCTACAAATGGGAGACTGACCCTCCCTCATCGTGGTCTCCTACTCTTATTCCATCTGCCTTTGAATCTACTCTTATAGTAAGACTCTATTTTAACAGCCTTTTATCTCTACTAGGAGGTGACATCCAATACCCATCAGGATGGAGCCAAGGGCAGTGTAGGAACAGTAAAGCTGGAAAACAAACAAACAAACCATAATTTAGAACATCAGAGACCCTACATTAATCACCTGGAACCAGGCCAGCCTAATCTGTCCACATCTTAAAGCTCAGGGAAATTTGCAGAAGAGAGGGCAGAAAGATTGTAAGAGCCTAAAGATGGGGAGGAGCAACAATATGCAAGATACTCTACACTAGTTAGGGCTGAAATAATCACAATAGGAATTTGCATGAACTGCACAATGAGGGACATAGCATTGACCCCCCATAGTCTAGCATGGATTACAGGCACTAGGATCCTTAGAGGCAAGGGATTAACAGCCACAATAGTGTTCCCATACTAAAGGGGGAACACAAAAAAGAGCTCTAGGCAATGCTACTGAGTCCTTACACCTGATCAGAGGGGAGGACCCAGAGGGAAGTTTGACATGCACACTAAAGGATGCTTCAGGGATGGGGTTGGGAGGGGGCACTGAGAGAAAGGGGAAGAAGGAAGGGGAAAAGGGGGAAGGGAGCAAAGGGATTTAGGGAGGGGTGGAGGGAGGGAGGGGTCCTAGCTACCTATAAATTTTGCATGTGTGGAAAAAATAAATAAATTAAAAAGTTCATTTTATTCCCCTTAGAGACAAAATATGTCTCTAGATAAATCTAAAGATAAATGATTCAAGATCATAGAAAAACTGGTCATATATTATACCATCTAGGTGATAGATTCCCTTCCCTCCAACCCCCACATGCAGAGGTAAAAGCTCTGCTTGCTGGTCACAGCCTCTCCCCACCCCCCACAATGGCCAGAGGCACTTGCAAAACCTAGGCTTTGTCTCATACCTCATGTGGACAGGGGATGACTCACTCCTCACTGTCTTTCACCCTGCCCACAATCCCAGATACTATATAATTTCTACCCTGCTTTGTCTCCCTCAGAGAATTAGTCCAGGTTACCATGTGACTATGTAATCAATAAATTTTTTCCATTTCTCGTCTGTGGCATGGACTCTTTGGCCTTTTTATCTTACATGATGTTAAAATATAAAAATCTATAAAAACATCCAATGCCAAGATTTCCAATTTATCCTTCCTTCTAGTACATTCCTTGAAAATAGCAGCCCTTTCTTTCAGATTGTCTTCTACCTCATAGTGTCAATCAGTATATGTCTTTATCGTCTCTTCCAGACAGCATGCTTCTAGAACCTCAGCAAGGTTTACTATTTACATTGTACTAATTTACCGTTAAAGAAAACTCCCGTGAAACCTCAAAAATCAGTAATTGGTTCCTTGCTTCTCAGTACTTGATATAGTTTTGTTTGTCACCCTTGGGAAAGCACCACTTGAAATTTATTGATTAGGTTTTTTTAACATAATAAATTCATTGGTTTAATGAGCACTGAACTTTTCTAACTAGGAAAAAAATGAGTAAATCTTTGTGTTTTGGAAACCATTAAAAATCTACATTCAGCAAGAGAATTCTAAATGTTCTTGTCTTTAAAAAGGGAGATTCCTGGAGACTGAATACAAAAAAGGAGAGCCTGCAGTTGTGGGAGAGCTGTATAAAAAACTGAAATAGGATGGAACAAAAAGGTCAAGGTGGAGTCAAAAACTCTAACATGAAGTGCAGACAAATGTGTTGGGAGTGGAACAGAGTAAAATAAGTAAGTACTTTTAATCCTTTGCTTGGTAATGGTGGACATAGCTGAAGAATGCTGTTGTTTTCAAGGTGATCGAATCACTTACTGTTGAGCTACATGTATGCTGTTCTCTTATCCATTTCAGCCTTCTCTTTGCATCAATAGCTTTCAAGCTGGTGCCAGAGGGCTGGCATAGTCTATTGAGATGAGAAATTCTGAGAAGTCAGCTACTATTTTTCCTTAAAATACAAGACACTTAGTCCTTCACTTTATAACCTTGCAATTTTAAGAAAAGAATTTAAGAAAGTCAAGAGACTTGAAAGCTTTATAAATTTTAATTTTGTAGCACAAGTAGCATCGAGACATTATTGAAGTCCTAGAAATAGCTTATTCAGAATCATTTGTTGCTTGGTGAACTTGATGAAAATCGTGAAAGGAGCTCCTGTTTTATCTCCTCACCCTTCTATAATGATATTTACTGTTTGCACAGCAATCATTCAATTTTCTCAGATGCTTGCCACCTTCTCCTGCTGATTAAATTCCTGTTTGGTCTCACTGCCAAGTCTGTTGGATTAAATTAACAAATGCTGTTTGCTTTAGTAGGAATGACCTGCATCAACCTTCAGCTTGTACAAAATAATAATCTTGTCAGTGATATATTGACGCAGTGCTCTTTATCTACTTCTAAAGAAATGTGCGCTGAAACTGTTATCTTTCCTGTGCGAGAATTTGCAGGCTGGCATCGCTTATTCTAATCTGCTGGAGACCTTGATCTTCTACATCTAATAAATCCTTTTTCTTCCCTGTTTTTAATGATTCAGATTCTTCTAAAGGAAGAAAATCCAAGGAAAGACTTTAACATGATCTTTTAGTCTATAAAATGGCCTGTTCAAAAAATTATCTCCATCAAAGGGCTAATTTAGGAAGATTAAAAGCTTTCTCTTTAGAAAGCAAATCCAATTGTTATTGATTTGTTTTCTTCTGTCCCTTTTTCAGTTGCTCTCTAACAAATAGCTGAAAGGTATTGGGAAGTTTTTTTTTTTTTTAAAGTTTATTAAACTTTTTGATGTAAGAACACTGAAAGGTACAATAACGTTTTATAAATTTTACACAGAGCCTAAACTTTTGCAAGCATCTCAGTAAGCCTTGGAAAGCGGAAGCATATTCTTGATTTTAACTTAAAAAGGGTGGTGGTTTCATTTGGATAGTTCCTAGGGTAGAGGGGGTCAGTTGGAGAAGATAGAATGGAGAAAGGAATGGACAGGTCTATGTCCTGGGGATTAGGCTACAGTGGATGCTTGGTTTATATTTCCATCATGTTACTAAACTCCTCAGCTCCTCTTGCTGTTTTCCTTCACAGATGAGATAAAAGAGAAATAAAGAGACTCAGTAACTTGGCTATCATCAAGGCAACCTAGGTAACCCATTGACTACATCAAATTATTGCTAAAGTCATTTTCTTTTTTATTCGCTCAATGAAGTAATTTATTATTTATTATTTTAATTGTATATATCATTGTTTATGGCATTATGTTGCATAAGGACATTTTTATATAAGTAATAGAGTTTACATTGAGCACATATCCTACTTCCTTATTCCATTTCCCTTTTTTTCCCCTAATAGTTTCACTTTGACTTTTGTGACATGTATACATACATGATTTTATGTATGTATGTATGTGTGTATATATTTATATATTTAAGTATGTATGTATCACATATATACTTTATATATTTAAGTAAAATCCAGGAACCACATATAAAAAATGTGTGATATTTATCTTAATTTACTTAATGTGATTATTTTCAGTTCATTCCTTTTTCTTAAAAATAACATAATTTTGTTCTTTTTGACTGGGAAAATGCCAAAAATGATGATAGTGGACATCAATGTTGTTTCTATAATTTAGTTATGGTAAATATGCCATAATAAGTATTGATGTCCAGTATCTCTATGATGTGCTTGCTTTGGCAGCACATATACCAAGTATCCCTATGATATGTTAATTTGGAGTCCTTTGGATAAACTCCCAGGAGTGATATAGCAAAGTGATATTGTAGCTAATTTTTTATGTGTGTGTGTGTGGCCTGTAGAGGCACAAGGGTGACACTGGGAATTATCCTGGATTGCTTTCCCTCGGAACTGATTTGCTCTGGAGTTTCTAGGATTGGCATTGCAGGCCAGCCCCACCTCTGCCCTTTGTATCTGGGGATCTGAATTCAGGTCCCTTTGCTTATGAGGCAAAAAATTTAACCCCTGAGCCACCTCTCCAGCCCCTATTTTTGTTTTTCGGGTAACTATCATACTGACTTCCCAGGAGACTAATCCAGTTTCCATCACTAACCACAGTGAATGAAGGTATGCTGTTGTCTACAGTCTCACAGCACTTGTTGATGCTTTTTTTCTTCATGACTGTCTTTCTGATTGGGCAGACATGAAATTCCATTGTAATGTAAATTTCCATTTGTTCTGATGACTAGAGATGTTGAACATTTTTTCCATGTGTTTATTGGTCATTCATGCTTCATCTTTTGAGAATTGAGAGACAGGTAACTGTTCATTTCACTAGCCCACTTATTAATTGAGTTTGATTTCTTGTTGGTTTACTTTTGAATTCTTTTTTTTTTTAGAGACTATTCCTTTTTTAGATGTATATTCAATAAATGTTTTCTTTCCTTCTGTAGGCTGTCTGTTAATGTGATAAACTATTCATTTTTCTGTCAGAATTTTTTAGTTTCCTAACTCCCATTTGTAAATTGTTGACAGTATTTCTTGAGTATCTGGAGTCCTATTCATAAAGTTCTGCTTATACCCCTATTGAAGTGTTCCCCTGTTTTTTTTTTTTTTTTTTTGTTTGTTTTTTAGGAAGTTCAGAGTTTCGGTTCTTATTCTCTCTTTGATCCATTTTCAGGAGATTTTTGCACAGATAAAGAAATAGGAAGCTAAATTCACAGTTCTATATGTGAAATTTTACTAGCACCATTTCAATTTTTTCAGTTCATTCATTTTTTTAAATTTTTATTTATTTCTTCCCCAATCATAAAAGCTCAATAGGTATCCAGGTCCTTTCCCTCCCTCCACCCCTCCCCAGTCCCCCTTGCATCCTCCCACCCTTTTCTCCTTCCTTTCACCCCTCTCCTTCCCCTTCTCTTAGTTCCTCACCCCACCCCCTCCCATCCCCTGGAGCATCCTTTTATGTGAATGCCAAACCTCCCTCTGAGTCCTCAACTCTAGTGAGGTGTAAGGACTCAGTGGCATAGCTCAGAGCCCTTTCTTGGGCTCCACTTTAGTATGGGAACATGATTATGACTGTTAATCCCTTGCCTCTAAGGATCCTACTGCCTGTGATCCATGCTAGACTTTGGGGGATCATTGACATGTCAGTCATTGTGCAGGTATTGCAGAGAGTCCAATTATGGCTACTGAGGCCTTAACTTATGTGGAGTATCTTGCATATCATTGGTCCTCCCATCTTTAGGCTCTTACAATCTGCTGCTTGCTCTTCCTCAAGGTTCCCTGAGCTTTAGGATGGGAAGAGATTTGGCTGGTCTAGTTCCAGGTGGATTAATGTCATTCATTATGTCTTTGGTGTTCAGAATTATGATTTGTTGTTGTTTTCAGTTTTGTTGTTCCTGCACTGCACTTGGCTCCATCCTGACTGATATTAGAGGTCACCTCCTAACCAAAGATAAAAGGGTGTTTAAATGATGATCTTGCTAAAAGAGGAGATTGAAAGGTAGATGGAATAGGAGTAGGACACCACAGTGAGGGGGGTCAGTGTCCCATTTGCAAGGTGGTTACCATCTATTTTCCAGTCCCTATAATCTCTCTGATTGGTGAGATCAAACCTCAGTTGCAAGTGACCAGGAAGGAAAGTAGGAATGAGCTTCACCAGACATCTCACTCTTTACTTGTAATACTTGATGATGACCTATTTTCTCTACTGAAGCATGATCCCTGATGCGTCCTTATCCGACCAATCTGGTAGACAAGGTCTCAGTTTGAATAAGATGGATTCAAAGAAACATCTTTTGTGGGGCTGGATAGATGGCTCAGGGGTTAAGCCTCTGCCTTGCAGGTGGAAGGTCCTGAGTTTGGATCCTAGACCCCACGTATAGACCCCTGGCGGAAGGGGGGGGGTGTGTGGCCTGCGTTTCTGGTCCTGGTAGGGTGGAGCCTGTGAATCCCCAGGCAGAGTAAACAAGAGGAGGTGAAGGCAGTCCATGGTGGTTCCTGAATTCCCTGTGGTTCTAAACACACACACACACACACATGCACAATTGAATAAAAATTAAAAAAAGAAAGAAACATCTTTTGGAAAAAGGATATGGCATTATTTGAAATAAATAAGAGAAATAAGTAAAATATGGGAATTGTCAGGCTTTGGTGTTTCTGCTCAGTTCCTGCCTAAGGCCTGCTCCCTGGGGAATGTCACAGTAATGCCCATGGGCAGATCCTACGAATTCCTTGGAATGTCACAGTAACACCCATGGGCAGGTGCTAGGAATTCCTCCCTCGATAATTTATGTTTTGCCTCTGGCAGGAGGAATTCTTCTGAGAATTGGGTGTGCCTTCTACTTGTTCTTAGGTTTTTTTGGAACTAGCTTCCTGCTTTCTGATCTAGAGAAAAAGCTTGCTTTTAACTTTAAATCAAATTGCAACTAGAGATTTTATGTCTAGTCACATACAATAGTAAGTAGACTTGTTAGCCGAAATGAATACACTGATTTTAAAGAAATCAGAGAGCAACTTCAAGAGTCTTAAAACATAGGTGGGTAAAATAACCACCTATGGACTAATTCTAGAAATTCTAGAAGTATGAGACCCTGCCATCTGTTCACTAGAACTTTAAAAGGATGTTTGATCTCTCTTGGATTGTAATTTACACTATCGTAGGAGGAATTGTTCTTTTAATAATTATATTGCTTAATCTCTCAGCAGCGCTCCATCAACAAGACCATGATACAGGTGCTTATGGCCTTGAGCATACAAGCCATGGCCTCCCTAGAGACATGGTTCAAGCTTGGATTGCAGAGATTTGTGAGGCCTTGGTCTAATATACTATCCACATATCCTGAGATGCTGTCCAGAGAAGAAGTCCTTCAAAGGCTGCTAGCCAATGACAGCTAAAGTTCCACATGAGGATGGTATCCAATCTAAGCTAGGCACAGTCCATTATGTTGGACCCCCTCTGAGGCAAGGTCAACAAGGTTAGAGCAAAGAACCCTGACTCCCATTGGCTGTCAAAAAGGATGGATGTGTAGGAGGAACAGACCAGGCAGGCCTGTATTGTCTGTTTGGGCCACATACAACTTCCCAAGCTAGAACAGAATACCATGCCTGGTGCTGATGTCAACCCGCCTGACTTAGAGGACCAACCCAGACAGGACAATAGCAAAAGCTCATGCTGGGACTTATGGGATGTTGAGCACATGTATAGTTAATTGTAATGAAAAACATGTTCCTTATTGAAGTCAAAAGGAGCTCAATCCTCCTCTGTGTATTTTAAAAATGCAGTCTCTATTAAAACAATAACGACTATGTGGGCTCAGCCCCATGGGTATCTGGTGGAGCATTGTAGATTAGATTTATTTGAAAATAATGAGAGAATAGAATCTGTTTGTGTTTTTTCCCCTCAAACAATAGGTTAGCTACTTAAAAAATTGTTTATTCTTACTGAGCACAGAGGACTGGGAGAGTCTGTGTTCATTATCCTCTGTTTGCAGGTGCAGTGACACATTCTTTGCCCTAAAATTTTCTAGTACAAAAGCTGTTACAAAATTTCAGTAAATGGGTCCGGATTCACTCAGCCTAGAGAGTTGTTTGTGTTCTCCATTCTGCCGACTCCTTGCCTCACCTGGTCCGGGGGAGCCCTGGTCTCCAGGCTGCCACTCTGGCTTAAGGCAGATCCCCTCTTGCCTTATTTCTGAGGGGTCCCTCCTTTCCCTTCCCTCCTGTTTAAAATCTTTGTGATTACTGTAGGTATTACAGAGATTTATCTTTGAATATATCATTAAGTGGGTTTGGAACTAGGATCGAACTATTAGGGAGCACATACAGTATCTAATTTTCTGTGCCTGGGATACTTCACTCAATATAATTTTTTTCTAAATCCATCCATTTCCCAGCAAATTTCATCAATTCATCTTTTTTGATATCTAGGTAGTATTCCATAGTATAAATGTACCACATTTTCTTATCCACTCATTAACTGTTGGGCCCCTTTGTCAAAGATCAAATGTGTGGGCTTATATCTGGCTCGCCAACTCTTGTCCATTGATCTACATGTCTATTTTGAAGCCAGTACCAGGCTGTTTTTAGTACTATGGATTCGTAGTATAGATTAAGGTTTGGTATGGTGATACCTCCAGCAGTGTATTTGTTACTTCGAATTGTTTTTGCTATCCTGTGTCTTTTTTGCTTCCATATGAATTTTGAGATTGGTCAATTTCTTTAAAGAATTGCTTGGGAATTTTGATTGGTATAGCACTGAATCTGTATATTGCTTTTGATAGGAAAGTCATTTTTATGTGTTGATTCTGTCAATGCAGGCGCGTGGGAGGTCTTTCTTCTTTCTGATGTCTTCTGTAATTTCTTTCTTTAGGATTTTAAAGTTTTCATTGTAAAGGTCACTTACTTCCTTAGTTAAGTTTATACCAAGGTATTCATTTTTTTAGGGGCTATAGTAAATGGGATTGTTTCTCTTAAGGCTTTTTTACTTTTTTCATCCTTGGCGTACAGGAAGGCCACTGATTTTTGCATGTGCTGTCTTTTTTCCAATGTATATTTTTAACATCATCATAAAAAATCATGTGACTGTGTTTTCTGCGTTCTTTTTTTTTTCTATTCAGTTGGTCCAAATTTCTAATGCCATTCTTTGAAGAAATATAAAAAAAAAACTCTGAAAATTCTTATGGAAGGAGAGAGCACCCTGGGTAGTCAAAATAATGCTGAATATAAAGAATATTATTGGAGATATCACTATGTCTAAAGTTGTAGTATAGAAATAAAGTAACAAAAACAGTATATAGTACAAAAACAGTATAGTACTGGCTATCTTCTTTCCAAGCAAACATATTCCAACTTTGAAAAGTTCTCTAAATATTTAAATCTCCATTTTATCTTCAATAGAAAAACATGACCAATGATTCTACATACCACATGATGGCTATATCATAACATAGGCTAATTTTAAGAAACTTTTGACTTAGTGTTTTAAGAAATATGTAGATATATTTTTCATATAACCCAGTAATTTTGTCCTGAAAGTGAAATAAGTTACCCAGGAAATCCTATTCATCTGCCTGAACCCCAGAAGGTGCCACTTAGGAAAGAGTTTGAAAAGGAAGCGGTACGTCTGCAGATCTATCAGTCAGATACATTTCACTCTGCATGAATTGTTGGCTAAATTGACTGTTCTTCTAGTAAATGTATTCTTGGTTATCACTCTTTATCATAGTCCAGGTACTTTCTCTTAGCCTAATAAAAGATAGAATGAATTCCAGCAATGTTGGAGAAAATCCAATGAGATGTTTGTAGGTTTTCCCTCCTGTGTAATAGGAAGCATTATGAAGATAATTGTGACAGCACCTTGTGATCTGTTGGAAGATTTGCTGTCTACATCTGTCTAGTCTTTCCTGTTTCCTTATCTACTTTTTTATTGCTTTTCTACTTAGTGATATCATTGGGGTGTTGAATGTTCTTGCGAAATGTTCCTTATGTATATAATTTTGTACTGCTTCTGAGATCTTGCCATATCTTTGAATGGTCAACAGTAGTGCTATTTCTGAAGATATCTTCAGTTTTCTAATTTTTCCAGCTTGGAAACTTCTTTATTAGTTCAGAGAAAGCCCCATCTGTTCCTTTGATCTTCTCTTGGACTAAATTGGTTTCTGTGTTTTTCAAGTAATATGTGAAACATACCTTCTCTGAGACAAGAAAACAAATTCAACTTTCTCTTTCAGTTTGATGAGGGAAAGGGGAAGACAGAGAGGAACAAAAATTCAGATTTGAAAATATTTTTCTTCCATAATGTAATGATCAATTTGTATGATACTATGTGGTACCCTAAGCCAATGCTGTTCTGTTTCTTATTTGATATCTTCAGAAGAATAAAAAAACATTTTCTAATTTAACCTAAAGTAATGATGTCCTTCATTGTTATCAGATTGCTTGAAATTCTAATATAGACAGTAGTCAATTCAAATGAGTCATCAGAAGATAATATTGATATCAGCCTACAGGATTCTCAAACTTGGCATAGGCCATAGTATGTATTAAGAAAAGCATTTATCAGTTCCACTTGATATATTTTGCCTTTGTTCTGTCATCCATTTGTGATGAATCTTCAGCAATAGGGTCTTACTGATACTTTTTGGAGAGTAACCAAGAGCAATGGCAAAAGCCTATGTTTGTGGTCCTTTAAGACCTCTATGAGTACATTTTATCAGGAAGTGCCACATTCTTGTTATTCCGAGTATAATTTTGTCCCTGGGTTCTAAGTGGATCAGCTCAAGGCTTTTCCCCTATTTTCCTTACTTACTCTATGCTCCTCTGCATAGGGAGTGCCCATTCTTGTTCCTTTCTTTAAAAAATATTTTAAAAATATTATTAGCATAAGATGTTGCTTTGGGGTTACTTCCCACCTATCTTAGGGTTTTAAGTCCCTCTGTTTCTCTTACCTCCCATGTTCTTCCTTTCTCCTATCCCCTCATCCTCCAATGTATTTTTCTCATTTATTTCTTTTCTCCCCCTTCTTCTGGTATCCTAAATCTTCCCTTTAAAAGGTTTCACCAGGGGCTGTAGAGGTGGCACAGGGGTTGAGCCTCTGGCTTGCAGGCAGAAGGTCCTGAGTTCAGATCCTAGACCCCATGTATAGATGCCGGATGGAAGTGGGGGCAGCCTGCGTTTCTGGTCCTGGTAGGGTGGAGCCTGTGAATCCTGGGGCAGAATAAACAAGGAGGAGGTGGAAGTGGTCCATGGTGGTTCCCAAATTTGCCTGTGGTTCTACACACTCACATGCACAATTGAATAAATAATAAATAATAAAAAATATTTAAAAGGTTTCACCATAACTATCCCTTCCCACCTTCCCACTCATATAGGTCTTTTTCAAATTTTCTGGCTCTTACCATGTTTTCAATCCAAATACATTCACATAATCATATAAGAGAGAACATGCAGTGATTAACTTTCTGTGTCAGAGATATCTCACTCAACATTAAATTTCTAGTTCCATCCATTTAACAGAAAATTCCATAATCTCATCCTTTTTGATGGCTGACTAATATTCCATTGTAGAGATGTTCCATATTTTCATTATCTATTTCTCTGTTGATGAGCATGTCAGTTGATTCCATTTTTTTTTGCTGTTATGAATAGCACTGCAATGAATATAGATGAACAAGTGTCTTTGTAATAAGATGTAGAGTCTTTTGGGAATATTCAAAAGAGTGGTATATCTGGGTCATATGGTAGTTGGATAGATACACAGTAACAAGGAATACTATAGAAGCTACTGGGGAGAGAAATAATCACAAGCCCCATCAACAGCATGAGATCTGTAAATAATCACACACTCCATCAATAGTATGAGATCTGTCACTTGCAATATAAATCACGATGGCAACAGGTGACCATCAGTGTAGTGGCATGAATATCAAGGAGACAAAAACAGCTTTCTGATTGGTTTCAAGGCCCACTTGTCAGAAGGGTGCACATTCCTGTTACTATAAACTAGAACAAGAACCTATAAAAAAAGGGAGGTCAAAAAGGGGCCTCCCAAGTCCTGAACCCTCACTATGGTACAAGACTCACAGGAAGGTTTAGAACCCACATAAATGCACGCTCTGGAGGATGGGAAGGAGGAAGCGGTAGGCACTGGGAGAGGGGAAGGCAGGTGAGAGGGAGGGGAGGAAAGGAGAAAGTATAATTGGGGATAAAGGAGGAGGGGAGGGAAGAGGGAGAGGAAAGGGTTACTGAGTTTATATAATTAGGCAAAAATAAAACATGTAATTAAAAAAAGTACTTCATTGGTAGCTGTTATTATACCGATAGAATGGGAACTTACAGTGGAAACCTTTGGGTCTAAAGTTGGGTTAGTGAAGGGAAATGCACATATCAATGGGTGTCATGGTTGGGCATAGGTGTCAACTTGACTGTTGAAGGTTTGAGCTCTGGGCACATTTGTGGAGAATTAGTTAAGCCCTGGAAAACCTGTAAGCGATTGTCTAGCTGGGTGGGACTAGGTCCTGAACAGGTGAATAAAATACTTAGAGCTGGTTTAGGAAATCAACATCCTTCTGTATACTTGGCCAGATATGCTGGTCTGGCAAGTAAGGATCGTTCCTTTCTCAGCTGTTGTGTAGAGATGGTGTGGCCAGTTCCCTTGGCCCTAGTATTGGTACATGCTCTCTCATCAAGCTGGACTAATAACTGTAACCAGTAATCATAAGAGAAAATAAACCCCTTGTTCCCTTAAGCTGTACGATGGTCATTTATCAGCAACCATGCAGGTAGACTGCAACAGTGGAGTGGTCTGAAGAGAGGTAACTTGATATAACAGAGGCCTGAGCACCCACAAGAGTAGACAGGTCACAATAAACCCTGGGATCCATAGATGCACACAGAAGGAAAGGTGGGAGGGAACAGAATAGTGAATGAAAGGGAGGGGATGGAGGGGAACGGGAAGGGAATGAATACCCAATAAGCTTGTAGAAGAAAGGTATTTATCTTTTCTACTCTGGGTCATGCATGACTCACTGTGCTTCACAGTAATGTCCAGCATGTCCACCCATGTGCCCAGCAGCCTCCACCAAAACATCTATCCATCCTCCTGTGGTGTTCTTTCCTTCTCCTCCTTCTGCTTTTCTCTCTTTCTCTCTCTCTCTCTCCCACTCCCCATAATTAAAAAAAGTACTTCATTGGTAGCTGTTATTATACCGATAGAATGGGAACTTACAGTGGAAACCTTTGGGTCTAAAGTTGGGTTAGTGAAGGGAAATGCACATATCAATGGGTGTCATGGTTGGGCATAGGTGTCAACTTGACTGTTGAAGGTTTGAGCTCTGGGCACATTTGTGGAGAATTAGTTAAGCCCTGGAAAACCTGTAAGCGATTGTCTAGCTGGGTGGGACTAGGTCCTGAACAGGTGAATAAAATACTTAGAGCTGGTTTAGGAAATCAACATCCTTCTGTATACTTGGCCAGATATGCTGGTCTGGCAAGTAAGGATCGTTCCTTTCTCAGCTGTTGTGTAGAGATGGTGTGGCCAGTTCCCTTGGCCCTAGTATTGGTACATGCTCTCTCATCAAGCTGGACTAATAACTGTAACCAGTAATCATAAGAGAAAATAAACCCCTTGTTCCCTTAAGCTGTACGATGGTCATTTATCAGCAACCATGCAGGTAGACTGCAACAGTGGAGTGGTCTGAAGAGAGGTAACTTGATATAACAGAGGCCTGAGCACCCACAAGAGTAGACAGGTCACAATAAACCCTGGGATCCATAGATGCACACAGAAGGAAAGGTGGGAGGGAACAGAATAGTGAATGAAAGGGAGGGGATGGAGGGGAACGGGAAGGGAATGAATACCCAATAAGCTTGTAGAAGAAAGGTATTTATCTTTTCTACTCTGGGTCATGCATGACTCACTGTGCTTCACAGTAATGTCCAGCATGTCCACCCATGTGCCCAGCAGCCTCCACCAAAACATCTATCCATCCTCCTGTGGTGTTCTTTCCTTCTCCTCCTTCTGCTTTTCTCTCTTTCTCTCTCTCTCTCTCCCACTCCCCATAATTAAAAAAAGTACTTCATTGGTAGCTGTTATTATACCGATAGAATGGGAACTTACAGTGGAAACCTTTGGGTCTAAAGTTGGGTTAGTGAAGGGAAATGCACATATCAATGGGTGTCATGGTTGGGCATAGGTGTCAACTTGACTGTTGAAGGTTTGACTTTAAAGTTTTGAAGAATTTAACAGAAAACAGAGAAAACCCAAGCAATGGGCTAGGGGGCTAACCCATATATCTGAGGATTTCTAAAATTATCCCATTGAATGGGAGAGAATTTTTGCTTCTAGCTCTAAGTTAAGTAAACCTTTTTTACATTCCTGTTACTCTCAGTTGCTAGTCATCATAGTTTAAGATTTCCTATAGCTCATCCAAAAACCCATACAACTTCAGGGATTTTACCACTCACCCTCACACATTGCCAAGGAAATAAAACCTAAAAACTGCACTACCATACTAATCTTCAATCCCTGTTCACTAAACCCACCTTAATTGCTATAGTAACAGTCCGATACCCTCCCAGGAAACACACCAACAACACCAGACAGACACAACCAACTCCAAGGCAAACACTAGCAATAACTGTTCAAGTGTAGTAATACTGTCTAATTCGTATCAGCCAAAATCATACACCAAGAAGGACATAAGAGATAAAGTGAAAAATACCCAGGTCACAGTGCAAATCCATGAGAAACAAAAACCAGGACAACAAATCTCCTACAAAAAGCATCAACCCCATAATGATGGAATCCAACCAGAACAAACTCACAGAAAATAGCCAAGAAAGCCATACCCAAGATAATGATTTTTAAAGCCTGATCTTTACTATGGTCAAAACAATGAAAGAGGAAATCCATGAGGAGCTAAATAATCGCATCCACCAATTTGCATATGAACACAACAGGCACTTGATACTTGAGAGGAATATTCAAGAGTTATGGCACACTTTGAAGATGCCTCATGGAATACCAGAACAAGAAACCCAAAATACCACACCTAGGGAAATTTTTCAAGTTATCATAAAGGAAAACTTCTCACATCTAAAGAAAGAGATACCCATTCAAATACAAGAGGCATATCATACCCCAAACAGATATGATCAAAGTAATAGTTAAAACATTACACTTGTAAGACAAAGAGAATGTGCTGAGAGCTTCAAGAGAAAAAAAAGTCACTTTTAAAGGTAAACTATTAAAATAACAAATGATTTTTCAATGGAAATAGTAAAAGCCAGAAGAGCTTGGAGAGACATACTTCAAGTATTGAATGAGTACAAATGTCAACCCAGGCTGATATGCCCATGAAAACTATCAGTCATGATTGAGGGTGAAAGAAAAATTTTCACCATAAAGACAAGTTGAAAGCTTACATGGCTCTCAAACCAGGCCTTCAAAAATTGTTAGAAAAGATACTCAAGCTTGAATAAAAGAGCAACCATATATCCAGGAGGCCAGAAGGAAAATATAATACCATTGCAATCTACAAGCTAAATAATACACAAATGAAAGCCACTAAACACAAAAATGTCAGGAATCAAAAGTACTTTCTCTATTATAACCTTAAATGTCAATGGAATTAACTTGTCAATCAAAAGACACAGGTTATAAATATGGATTAGAAATCAAAACCCATCTATCTGCTGTCTTCAGGAAACACATCTCACCACAAAAGATATGCACATTCTAATAGTAAAAGCTGGTCAAAAATTTTTCAAGCAAATGGAACAAGGAAACTAGCAGGGGTAGCAATTATGGTATTTGACATAGTAGACTTCAAATCAAAGAAAATCATAAGAGAAATAGAAGGATGCTACATTTTAGTGAAATAGAAGGATGCTACATTTTAGTGAAACTAACAATTCACCAGGAAGACTTCACAATAGTGAACATACATGAACTTAATATGGGCTCATTCACATTCATTAAGCAAACACTACAATGTCTAAAATAACAAATCAGTCCCAAAATGATAATAGTTGGGGATTTCAATATCCCATGCTCAACATGAGACACATTGGAACTAAATCAAACCCTTATTGAAATGCACCTAACAGATCTCTACCAAACCTTCCATCCAAGCACCAATGAATACATATTTTTCTCAGAAGCCCACCGAACTTTCATTTCTGGGTCACAAAATGAATCTCCACATATACAGGAAAGTTGAAATTATAGCCTATACCCTATCAGACTACCATGGTCTATAGCTTGACATCCACAACACAACAAATAGCAGAACATACACTAATTCTTGGAAATTAAACACCATGATGTTAGTGAGAAAGGGGTTCAGAAAGAAATCAAAAAGGAATTCAAGATTTCCTAGAAGCAAACGATAATTAAAATACTTATCAAAATCTCTGGGACACAATGAAAGCTGTCCTAAAAAGTAAGTTTTTAGCTCTCAATGCCTATATAAAAAATGTAAATGTCATAAGTAAATAACTTAGCAATGCAGCTTAAAGCTTCAGAGACACAAGAGCAATCCAATTCCAAAATCAGTAGAAGAGAGGAAATTAGCAAAATCAGGGGAGAACTATCTGAAATAGAGATAAGGAAAATGATACAAAGAATCAACCAGATGAAAAGCTGGTCCTAACTAAGTTAACCAAAATCAAGAGAGAAAACCCAAATTAACACAATTAGAAATGAAAATGGAATTATCACAACTGATACCCAAGAAATTGAGAGAATTATAAGGTCATATTTCTTTTTTATTTTTATTTTCTAAAATTTTTATTTATTATTATTCAATTGTGCGTGTGTGCACGTGTGTATGTATGTGTGTGTATGTATGTGCGTGTGTGTAGAACCACGGACGAATTCAGGAACCACTATGAACGCCTCTACTTCCTGGTTTACTCTGCCCCTGGATTCACAGGCTCTGCCCTACCAGGACCAGAAACACAGGCCGCCCCTGCTTCCACCCAGCGTCTATATGTGGGGTCTAGGATCTGAACTCAGGACCTTCCGCCTGCAAGGCAGAAGCTTAACTCCTGAGCCACCTCTCCAGCCCCATAAGGTCATATTTCAAAAACTCATACTCCAGGAAATTTGATAAACCAAATGAAATGGATTTCTAAGTACATGCAACTTATTTAAATTGAATCAGGAAGTATGGAATTATTTAAATCCTATAACAAAGAAAGAAATTAATAAAGGAACCTCAAATCTTCCCACAAAAAAATGTCCTGGACCAGATGGATTCAGCACAGAATTCTACCAGACATTTTAAAAACAACTACTACTCCTTAAACTATTCCATAAAATAGAGAAGGTAGGAACACTTCCAAATTTTTTCTATGAAGCTAATATGATACTAATCCCCAAACCCAATAAAGACACAATTAAAAAAGAAAACTATAAGCCAACTTTTTGACGAACACAGATGCAAAAATTCTCAACAAAATCTTAGCAAATTGGATTCAAACACATATTAAACATCATTCACTGTGATCAGTTAGGATTTATCTCCTGTACACAAGGTTGGTTCAACATATGCATATCAATAAATATAATCTATCATATAAACAAATCCAAAGTCCAAAACCACAAGATACACTTGATAGATGCAGAAAAACTTTTGACAAGATCCAACGTCCTTTTATGATCAAAACTCTAGAGACACTTAGAATGGAAGGAATATATCAACTTAATAGAAGCTGTATACAACAAGCCAACAGCAAGGATTATATAAAATGGGGAAAAACTTGAAGCTTTCCCACTTTGATTAGGAACTAGACCAAGGCTATCCACTCTCACCACTTATATTCAATATTGTACATGAAGTCTTAGCTAATGCCATAAGACAAGAGAGGGAGATAAAAGGGATTCAGATCAGAAAAGAAAAGTCAAGATATCTCTATTTGCAGATGACATAATCATATACCTGAGTGATCCTAAAAACTCCACCAGGAAACTCCTGGAACCAATATGTAAGTTCATCAGAGTGACAGATTACAAAATAAATGTGCAAAAATCAGTGGCCTTACTATATACCAAGGATTAAAACAGTGAAAAAGTCCTAAGGGTAACAATCCAATTTATTATAGTCCCTAACAAAAATGAAAGTACTTTGGAATAAATCTAACCAAAGAAGTGAGAGACATTTATAATGAAACTTTAAAACCCTAAAGAAAGAAATTACAGAAGACACCAGAAGGTAAAAAGACCTTCTATGCTCCTGGATTGGCAGAATCAACATAAAAATTATCATCCTGCCAAAAGCAATATATAGATTTAATGCTATACCACTGAAAATCCCAAAGCAATTCTTTAAAGAAATTGGCCAAAAAAATCTCAAAATTCATTTGGAAGCATAAAAGGCCCATGATAGCAAAGGTAATCCTGAGTAACAAAAATACCGCTTGAGGTCCCTCATCACTATTCCAAACCTTAATCTATACTACAAACCCATAGTAATAAAAATAGCATGGTATTAGCTCCAAAAGAGACACATTGATCAATGGATAAGATAAGCGTTGAAGACCCAGATATAACCCCACAAAATTACAGCCATTTGATCTTTGAAAAAGGGGCCCAAAAAACTCAATGTAAAGAGAACAGTATCTTCAACAAATGGTGCTGGCAAAAGTGGATATCCACGTGCAGAAGATTAAAACTGAACCTGTACGTGTCACCTGTTGCAGTTTGTCTGCATTGTTGCTGATAAATGATCATCGAATGGCTTAAGGGAACAAGGGGTTTATTTCCTTACAACAATCTGGTTACAGTTCTCAGTCCAGCTTGACAGGAGAGCATGCACCAATACCAGGGCTGAGGGAATTGGCCAGACAGACAATCCTTACTTGCCAGACCAGCATATCTGGCCAAGTATACAGAAGGATGCCAACTCTCTCAACCAGTTCTCTGTGATTTATCCAGGGCCTAATCTCACCCACAATGGACTGGGTCTTCCCATCAGGTAGACAATGTCCTTCAGGTTTGTTCTGGGCTTAACTTAACCATCAACTCTCTACAACTGTGCTCAGAGCTCAAACCCTCAACAGTCAAGTTGACACTTGTGCTAACTATGACATCACCATACAAAAAAATCAAAGACCTTAATATCAGACCAGAGACTATAAAAACCCAAGTTGAAAGGTTAGGGAACTCCCTCAAGTTGATTGGGCTAGGCCAATCAGTTCCTGAACAGAAACCCAATAGCATAGGCTCTAGAGCCAACACTCAAAAAATGGGATATTATGCCATTGAAGAGCTTCTGTTCAGCTAAAGAGATTGTAAACCAAGCAAAAAAGGAACCCACAGAATGGGAGAAAATCTTTATTAATCATACATCTGATAGAGCTCTGTTATTCAGAGTATACAAAGAAGATATATAAAAAAATGGGCTTCAGAACTCAAAAGAATCTTTTCCAGGCATGAAATTGAAAAGTCTAACAAATATCTTAAAAAATGCTTCACATCCCTAGCCATCAGAGGAATGCAAATCAAAACTACCTTGAGAACATCGTCTCACCTAGTCAGGATAGTGAAAATCCACAATACAAACAACACCAAATGTTGGAGAGGATGTGGAAAAAAGGGAATTCTCATACATTGCTGGTGGGAATGCAGGCTTATATATAATCCCCCTGTAGATCAGTATGGTGGTTTCTAAAAAAGTTAAGGATTGAAATGCAATATGATCCTGATATGCCACTTCTGGGAATAATCCCCCCAAAAGTATCAATTCACTACAGTGACAGGAGCACAATCATGTTCTTTGTAGCATTATTTACAATAGCAAAGCCATGGAATTAACCTAAATGACCAATAGTTGATGAATGGATAATGAAAATGTGGTACATTTATACTATTCAGCCATCAAAAGAGATGAATTAATGAAATTTTCCAGGAAATGGATGGAATTAGAAGAAATTATACTGAATGAAGTATCCCAGACAAAGAAAATTAGACACCGTATGTACTTCATATAGGTGGATCCTAGTACCAAGCCCACTTAATGACATTCAAAGGAGGGAAGAAGAAAGACTATCTCAAAAGAAAGGAGATAATGTAACATATTCAATAGAAAAATTAGGCCACGGTCATGTACTGCATATAAGTAGCAAGACATCTGGAACTCACTCTCATTTCCCTTCTTGTTCACTGGGGACTGAACAGGTTTGATCTCCTCAGTCAGGGAGGGTATACTGAGTGGCAGTTAGATGGTAACCAACCAGCAAATGAGCGACTGACCCCTCTCACTGATGTGTTCTACTCTACTCTTCCATCTACCTTTGAGCCTTTTCTTATATTAAGATCTTCATTTAAACAGTCTTTTATCTTTGGTTAGAAGATGACCTCAACTACTAATCAGGATGCAGCCAAGAGCACTGCAGGGACAGCAAAACTGAAAACAACAAAACCATAGTTCAGAACACCAAAGACCTTGGTATTCACCCCAAACCATAGCACCCAAATCTCTCCCCATCCTAAAACTCAGGGGACCTTGAAAAAAAGGAGGGGGGGCAAGATTGTAAGAGCCTAAAGATGGGGAGGTCCAATGATCTGCAAGAACTCCACAGGAGTCAGGGACTGTAGCAGCCAGGATATAGCCACAACATGATTGGATTTTGCCTGACCTGCACAGTGGCGGACATGTCAACATCCCCCCAGTCTAGCATGGATCACAGGAGAGAAGGCTTCAGGCAGTAGGATTCTTTAAGAGGTTAAACAGATATAATAAAGTTCCCATACTAGCTGGCATCCCAAGAAGGGACCCACAAGCTATGCCACTGAGTCCTGAATCCTCACTAGTATATACCACTGAGAAGGAAATTCAGTGGCCACATAAATGTGTTCTGGAGGAAGGCAGGAAGCACCAAGAAAGGAGGAAGGAAAGAAACAGGGTAAGGGAGGGGGGAGAGGGAAGGAGGGCAGAATAAAATGGGGAGACAACAGAAGGTAAAGGAAGGGGGAGAGAGAAGAAGGGCGGTACCTATTGAGCTTGTATAACTAGGCTAAAATTGTAATAAAAATGACTAGCAAAAAAATAAATAAAGGCATTTAGATACTGGTGTCTTATGACATGGGTCAAGAACATTGGTCACCTTCCTTTTCTTCCTCCTCAACATTCATGTTTTGAAACATTTTAGTTGTTGCCCAAGCTATCCTTGAATTTTTCATCCTTTTGCTTCTGCCTCTGAAGTTCTGAGATTATCGGTATGCACCATCATACCCGGTTATGGTGAGATGTTCTTAACTGATTTATGGTTATTGCCTTGGGTAGATATCAAGTTCTACATTTATCTTAGTTTGTTAAAATTGTAAGTACTATTACTTCAACGTGGTGACATTCATAACATCTCAGTATGCTTCTCTTTTGTAACATCTCAGTATGCTTCTCTTTTGTAAGAGAAAGTGTTTTGTGTTTATGTACTGTGAGGGAGCTTAGGCTATCAGGAAGCTCCTAAGATTCCATTCGTTAGTAGTCTTTCACCCATCCCTCAGGTTATCTATAAGAGAATTTCAATCACCCAACCTTTCTATTGTATTTGAACATATTGAGGTTTCTTTATTTCTCAAAGTGAGTAGTATTTTTCACTGTCATTTTCATTGACGCACATCAGTATATAAGGAATGAGTTCCAAACAGTTGCGCGTATTCCAATTGATTTTTGCAGCCTGAAGCCGTGGAGCCAACAAACAAATGAGTGAATAGAATGGTTACAATACATAGAATCAGAAAACAAAAGGGGGTTTCTAAGAAAGGCTTAGTTGATTTGGGACTGACACTGAGGAAGGACAATGTAGCATCTGAAAGAGTGATGAGACAACTGGTTATTACTCAGATAGCAATGTGCTTGCTCTTTACTGCTGTCTGTGCTCAATGATAAGGATTGAGGCGACCTTCCAAACTAGGCCATAGCATTTGTTGTTATTGCTAGACCTTGAACATGCTTTATTATGGGTTAGCTATTCATCTCTTTGTAGAGGCCTAAAATACACCTTGAACAGTGTCCGGTGATTAATTTTTGGTGAGAGGTTTTACATTAGAATAAACTAAAATGAAAACAAAAGAAAAATTCTGAAGATATAAGATTAAATGTACTATGATACATTTTTGTTTTTCTTTCTTGAATGGAGAAAATCAATGTTGGACTTCAGAGATGGTGTCATAGACTGTAATGGTTTTGATTTGTGTATATATTGTTTGTTCATCTGTTTTGAGATAAGAGCTTTCTACTGATAATTCAATATCAGGTCAGTAGTAAAATACCAAAGAGCTTTTAAATCACATGTTATGAAAAGGCTAGCTTAAGATGGGAATTTGAATTATTACATGTTAGGTTCCTCTCCTCATTATTGTAGGTGTCTTTGCATTCAATAATTTAGCTTTAGCTATTTCTCTCTCTTTTAAAATTTCTCATTTCTCTTGGGTTTGATGTTGCTTACTTCTCTCCAATAGCTATGAATGTTTCCATTCCTACTATTCCTACAGTATTTCAAATTCCATGTAACTTTCCTTATGTTTTAAGTGAGAAGCCATTGATCATCTAAAGTATATGCACTGGTCTCCCTAGTATTTGGTATTTTACATACTTGTGAATTAGTGATAGGTGGAAGAGTAATTTTTCCTTTTTTTTGCACTGAAGTTATGTATTTTAACAGCTTTACATGTAATATTCATTTATAAAAAACTTTAAGTGCTTTTTTC
This sequence comes from Typhlomys cinereus, assembly GCA_023101885.1. Lineage (NCBI taxonomy): Eukaryota > Metazoa > Chordata > Mammalia > Rodentia > Platacanthomyidae > Typhlomys > Typhlomys cinereus. The sequence continues at coordinate 2,357,020 of JALPQD010000050.1, read as the reverse complement.
CAATTTAAAAATCTAAAGAATTCAAAAATAAGGCATTCAATATTTGAAGAAAGTACAGATTTACAAAATGTGTATATTCTGTCATGAAAACTCCACACCAACATTATACACTTGGAAAAAAATACAAACAGGATATATTACAAATTTACACAGCAATAACTTAGTTCACACCATGCAATAAAAAGTACACTAATCAAGACACACAAGCTTTTGTGGGTTCTAAACTGAAGGATGCTCTCTCTGCAGAACCCTTAAAACCCGTGGAGCTTAGAATTTGTCAGCCTTTCTACTGGGAGGTGAATTATGCACAACGATGATGGAAAAGATTAACAGACTGGTTTGTCTATTAGGAGTCATTCCAGCTTTGTTCAACAATGGCCGAAACTCTTCTCATATTCTCCCTTGTTCTCCTGATAAAGCTGTGCTGCTTGGCTATTCGCTGAACTGTTTGGATTCGGTTCATCCAGCAGAGACTGAATTGAAGTTAAGATAGAAGACACATCATATGTTGGACTCCATCGATTCTGAAGGATATCTAATCATATGCTACCATCAGCATACACATTTGGATGAAACATCTTGGATAAAAACCTAACAGTTGGTGGTTTATTTGGATACTCTTCAGAAAATTCTATTACTAGTTTAAAAGTACCATCTTCAAAGGGTGTCCCTTCTGGTCCAAATATAACAGCGTTCCACTGCATGATGTTGTTCTCGGATGGTGCTCCACTGACACCCACAGGTGGGTCCTCTTGCAATCGCTTGAAATCCCACATGAGCCGCCTCCGGGCTGGGGTCCACATGCACCGCAGCTGCCCCGCCGTCAAGTCTGAGAGAAAAAGAGTCCCGCGCAGCCCCCCCCCCCCTCCCGGCGCTGCGGCCGAATCACTGCAATTTTTCCTTTTGTAGTTTATTTTTTCTTTTCTGTATATGTTCAAGATATATAATGTGATATATTAATATATATGCAATGTAAAATAATTATTAGAGTTAAATTAAATTATACACTAATTCCATAGTTAACACTTTTTTAAACTATGATATTATTTAAATAAGGCATCATATATATACTGTATACTATGGCAACAGAAGAATAACGGTCCTCTCTTTTCTTCTTTTTAAATCTTGGTAGGTAGACCAAACACAAATATCATAAATTAACAGTAATTGTGATTTTTTTTGACAAAACATGACTTGTAACTCTGTCTCCTGATCCTGAAGTCTATGTGTATTCAAGCTTATACATAAACAGTAAAATCTCAAGTGTAGTGTTTTCTAAAAAGATAGTGACATTGGGACCATATAAGGAAACCACAGCTCTAAATAGATGTAATGGATTCAAACTCCTCTTCTTGACTTGGTAGTTACAGGAAATTCTCCATCCACAGGGACAGAAGGCTTTAACACCACTGTGGCATACACTGGGTCAATAGAAAAGAACATCCTTGAATTTCTTCTCTGTGCTCATTTACATCCTGGCCTATATACATGAAAATATTCAAGGGACTTGATTATTATTTGGGGTTTTAATGGGATTCAAAAAGGGGAGGATTTTGCTAAGGGAAGTAGGTTTGAGCAGTTCTCTGTTTTGACTAATATATTATGCAACCATTTCTGTCCTGCACATGTTCTTTCAAGCAATTCATATAATTTTAATCCTATGTATGCATAATTATGCATAAGTACAAGACAGTAAATAGTGGAGTCTCCTAAAAGTTTATTTTGAGAGCAAAGTTTGCCTTTATTGTGCATATGCCCTGAAGCTGGTTCAGGCTGGATATTCTTAGCCACTTTTTACCTGGACATAAGTGGAATACTACTGAATGGAATCTGTCTAAGTTTGATGGTTGATAAGAGGAAGAGAAACTTATACCATTGTTTAGAAAATGGTATGCGTGCAGCTTGACAACGTGGAGGGTTTGGGTTGATAATCCATTATTAGATGTATCGTGTGCGCATAGAATGTGCAGGTGAAAATCTATGACTGTGGAGTGTACTGTTAGAAGAGCGGTGTGTGCACGGTGGAGCCTCAGGTTGCTAATCTGTCCCTTTTGCTTGCCTGCTTAAATTTTTGGTGAAGATTGACTTGAAGATACCTGCTTTTCTCAATCATAATTGGACTTTGCATGCCCTGCACAATGTCCAACACACTATTGACCCCACAAAGTTGAGCATTTGCTAAAGGCACCAAGATCCTTGGAGGCAAGGGATTGACAGCCAAAATAGTGTTCCTGTGCTTAAGGGGAATACAGGAAAGGGTTCAGGAAAATGCCACTGGGTCCTTGTACGTCATCGGAGAGGAGGACCCAGAGGAGAGTTTGGCATGCACATTAAAGGATTCTCCAGGGATTGGGGGGAGAGGCACTGGGGGATGGGGAGGGAGGGGTGAGGGGAGGGTGAGCAGAGGGGTGGGGGGAGAAGGAGGGAGGGAGGGAACCGGTGTACCTATTAAGTTTGTATGAGCAGAAACAATAATAAAAAATGTTAAAAAAAAACTGAAAAAAAAAGATACCTGTTTTTCTGAGACAGAGAGCATACTCCAGCACCTGTCCTTATAAAGACAGTAATCCTATCACATCAGGCCCCCATTAGAATGAGTTCATTTAATTTTAAGTACTTTCTTAGAGATTCATCCCCAAACACAGCCATACCAAATGTCAAGGCATTAACATATGAATTTTTAAGGACACATTTAGAAAATAGCACCAATGAATTTTGTCTTTTTTATTTTCTAAGTACAAGTATTGGATAACTCCAGCCCCTCATTTTAAAGGTCATGAGAAATATTTAAGAGTATCTTGAAAGCTAATGATGAATATTATATCCCGTCTACACTGAGAATTGCAATATATGCTCCCCGTCTTTTTCTGAATATTACTCAATTTTACCTGCAATTGTTATTACTGAACTTAGGTGAAATAAAAAACTAAGTTCATTTTCAGTCATATGATATTCTCTTTAAATGACTACTTTAGTTTAATTACATGTTTTAGCAACAAAAGCAGACCCAGTCAGCTTAGGGAAGAAAAGGTTGAGTTGGTTCACAATTCCAAGTGATAGTCCGTCATTGTGGGGAAGTTACAGCAGCAGAAATGTGAAGCACCTGGTCATATTACATAACAAGAGCAGAAAGCAATGATCAAGGCATTCATGCATACTTGCTTGCCCTCTTCATTTTTATCCAGTCTGGGACCACATGCTAGAATTGGTTCTTTCTACATCAATTGTCAATTGATGCAGTTAAGACAATCCCTCACAGCTGTGTCTGGAGGGCAGCCTCGATGTAGAGAATACTCTTGGGTGGGCCTGGTGCCTGCATGCTAGGTAGTAGATTTGAAAATCAAGACTAATCATCACTTAACGAAAACACAACATATCAAAATCCCTGGGACACAATGAAGGCTATCCTAAAAGGAAAGTTTATAACACTTGATGCCTATATCAAAAAATGGAAACATCACAAGTAAATAATTTACCAATTCAACTTAAAGCTTTAGAGACTTAAGAACAACCCAATCCTGAAATACAGTAGACAAACAAAGATTAGTAAAATCAGAGGAGAAATACCCAAAATTGATATAAGGAAAATGACACAAAAAAATCAACCAAACAGCTGGTATTTTTGAAAAAATCCCCAAAATATTGATAGACCCTTAGCTAAATTAACCAAAAGAGAGAAAATCCAAATTAATAAAATTAGAGATGAAAATGGAGTTATTTTATTTTTTTTAGTATTATTTTTTTAACTTTTTTATTATTATTATTTCTGCTCATACAAACTTAACAGGTACACAGGTCCCCTCCCTCCCTCCACCTCCTCCCAATACCCCTGCTCCCCCTCCCTCTTCCCCTCCTCTTCATCCCCTAGTGCCTCCCCCCCCAATCCCTGGAGCATCCTTTAATATGCATGCCAAACTCTCCTCTGGGTCTTCCTCTCCGATGATGTGCAAGGACACAGGGACATTTTCCAGAACCCTTTCCTGTGTTCCCTTAATCTTAGGAACACCACTGTGACTGTCAGTTCCTAGCCTTCAAGGATCCTAGTGTCTTTAATCCATGCTGGACTTTGTGGGGTCAATAATGTGTTGGACAAAGCGCAGGTCATGAAAAGTCCTATTATGATTGCTTTGGCCCTAACTTGTGTAGAGTATCTTGCATATCATTACTCTTCCCATCCTTGTGCCCTTACAATCTTACCGCCCCCTCTTCTGCAAATTTCCCTGAGCTTCAGGATGGGGAGAGATTAGGCTGGCCCAGTTCCAGGTGGTTGATATAGAATCTCTGATGTTCCGAATTATGGTTTGTGGATTTTTTTTTTTTTTTTTTTTTTGGTTTTGCTGCTCCTGCAATGCCCTTGGCTCCATCCTAATGGGTATTGGATGTCACCCCCTGGCCAGAGATAAAAACCTGTTAAATTAAAGCCTTGTTATAAGAGTATACTCAAAGGTAGATGGAATAAAAGTAGGAGACCGCAGTGAGAGAGGGGTCAATCATCCATTTGCAAAATGGTTACTTTCTATCAGGCAGCCCTCCCCTTCTGGTGAGATCATACCCCATCAGTTGCAAATGATCAGGAAGGAAAGTCTGTGAACTTAACCAGATGTCTCATTACTTACTTGCAGTCCTTGATGGTGGCCTATTTTCTCTGCTGTAACATGGTCCCCTCTCTCCTTGTTTCTGGTGGGGCCCTCCTTCCCCATCCTTCCTGTTTATAATCTTTACAATACTGTAGGTATTACAGAGATTTGTCTTTGAGTATCTCTAAGTGGGTTTGACACTAGGATCCACCTATTAGGGAGTACATATGGCACTTAATTCTCTGTGTCTGGGATACTTCACTCAATATAATTATTTGTAATTCCATCCATTTCCTGGAAAATTGCATTAATTCATCGTTTTTGATGGCTGAGTAGCATTCCATTGTATAAATGTATGACATTTCGTCAACTGTTGGACATGTGGGTTGATTCTATGACTTTGCTATTGTAAACAGTGCTGCTATGAACATGGTCGTGCTTGTGCTATCGAGGTGAATTTTTGCTGTGTGTGGGGTTATTCCCAAAAGTGGAATAGATGGGTAATATGGCATTTCAATCTTTAACTTCTTTAAGAATCGCCACACGGCTCGCCAGAGTGTTGTATGGGCCTGCACTCCAAACAGCAATGTAGGAGAGTTCCCTTCTCTCCACATCCTCTCCAGTACTTGGTGTTGTTTGTATTGTGGATTTTTGCCATCCTGACAGGAGTGAGATGATATCTCATGGAAGTTTTGATTTGCATTTCCCTGATGGGTAAGGATGTAGAGCATTTTTTAAGATGTTTGTTAGACATTTTAATTTCGTCCTTGGTAAAGTTTCTTTTAAGTTCCAAGGCCCATTTTTTAATTGGGCCATTTGTTTCCTTGGTGTTTAGTTTTCTAAGTTCTTTGTGCACTCTGGATAATAGAGCTCTATCAGATATGTGGTTTGTGAAAATTTTCTCCCATTCTGTGGGTTGCCTTTGTGCTTGAGTTACAATCTCTTTATCTGAACAGAAGCTCTTTAATTTCACAAGATCCCATCTGTTGAGTGTTGGTTGTAGTGACTGTGCTATGGGATGTCTATTCAGGAACTGTTGGCTTAGCCCAATCAGCTCTAGTGAGTTCCCTATCCTTTCAACTATGGTTTTTATAGTCTCTGGCCTTATATTGAGATCCTTGATCCATTTGGAATTAATTCTTATACATGGTGACAAGTATGGGTCCAGCTTTAATCTTCTGCATGTGGACATCCAGTTTTGCCAGCACCAATTGTTGAAGATACTGTTCTTTTTCCATTGGAGTTTTTAGGCCCCTTTGTCAAAGATCAAATGGATGGAGTTGTGTGGGCTTATATCTGGGTCTTCAACTCTTATCCATTGATCTGTGTGTCTATTTTGGAGCCAATACGAAGCTGTTTTCACAACTATGGATTTGTAGTATAGACTAAGGTTTGGTATGGTGATACCTCCAGCCATGTTTTTGTTACTCAGGATTGTCTTTGCTATCCTGGGTCTTTGTGCCTCCATATGAATTTTGAGATTGTTTGGTCAACTTCTTTAAAGAATTGCTTTGGGATTTTAATTGGTATAACATTGAATCTGTATATTGCCTTTGTTAGGATGGTCATTTTTATGATGTTGATTCTGCCAATCCAGGAACATGGGAGGTCTTTCTACCTTCTGGTGTCTTCTGCAATTTCTTTCTTTAGGGTTTTAAAGTTTTCATTGTAAAGGTCTCTTACTTCCCTAGGTTTATCCCAAGGTATTTCATTTTTTTAGGGGCTATAGTAAATGGGATTGTTTCTCTCAGGGTTTTTTCACTTCTTTCATTCTGGGCATATAGGAAGGCCACTGATTTTTGTACATTGATTTTGTATTCTGCCACCCTGCTGAACTTCTGTATTAGTTCCAGGAGCTTCCTGGTGGAGTTTTTGGGATCCCTCAGGTATAAGATCATGTCATCTGCAAATAGAGATAACGACTTCTTCCTTGCCGATTTGAATCCCTTTTATGTCCCTTTCTTGTCTTATGGCTTCAGCTAAGATTTTGAGTACAATATTGAATAGAAGTGATGAGACTGGACAGCCTTTTCTAGTTCTTGATTGAAGTGGGAATGCGTCAAGTTTTCCCCATTGAGTATAATCCTTGCTGTGGGCTTGTTGTATACAGCTTTTATTACATTGATAAAGGTTCCTTCCATTCCAACCTTCTCTAGGGTTTTGATCATAAAGGGCTGTTGGATCTTGTCAAAAGCTTTTTCCGCATCTATCGAGAGTATCATGTGGTCTTGACCTTTGGACTGGTTTATATAGTGAATTACATTTATTGATTTGCATATGTTGAATCAACCTTGTGTGCCTGGGATAAAGCCTACTTGATCCCTGTGGATGGATGATCTTTTTGATATGTTTTTGAATCTGATTTGCTAAGACTTTGTTGAGAATCTTTACATCTGTGTTCATCAGAGAGATTGGCCTATAGTTTTCTTTTTTAAGTGAATCTTTATTAGGTTTTGGGATTAAAATGATATTAGCTTCATAGAAGGAATTTGGTAGTGTTCTTTCCTTTGCTATTTGATGGAACAGTTTAAGGAGTATTGGTGTTATTAGCTCCTTAAATATCTGGTAGAATTCTGTGCTGAATCCATCTGGTCCAGGACATTTTTTGGTGGGAAGATTTGAGATACTTCATCGATTTCCTCATATGGTGTAGGACTATTTAAATAATTCATAACTTCCTGATTCAATTTAGGTAAGTTGTGCTTACTTAGGAATTCATCCATTTCTTTTGTGTTATCAAATTTCACAGAGTATAACTTTTTGAAATATAATGTTATAATTCTCTGAATATCTTGGGTATAGTGATAACGCCATTTTCATTTCTAATTTTGTTAATTTGCTTTTTCTCTCTCTTGCTTTTGGTTAATTTAGCTAAGGGTGTATCAATCTTATTGATTTTTTCAAAGAACCAGCTTTTTGATTGGTTGATTCTCTGAATTGTTTTCCTAATCTCAATTTTGGATATTTCTCCCCTGATTTTGCTAATCTCCTCTCTTCTACTGCTTTTGGGATCAGATTGCTCTAGTGTCTCTAAAGCTTTAAGCTGCATCGTTAAGTTGTTTATTTCTGATGTTTCCATTTTTTTGATGTAGGCATTAAGAGCTATGAACTGACCTCTTAGGACAGCTTTCATTGTGTCCCAGAGATTTTGGTAAGTTTTATTTTCATTATTGTTCACTTTCAGTAAATCTTGAATTTCTTTTGTAATCTCTTCCTGAATCTGATTCTCATTCAGCATCATAGTGTTAAGTTTCCAGGAGTTAGTGTATTTTCTGTTGCTTGTTGTGTTGTGGATGTCAAGCTTTAGACTGTGGTGGTCTGATAAGGTACAAGCTAGAATTTCAACTTTCCTGTATATGTATAGAGATTCGTTTTGTGGCCCAATATGTGATCTATTTTGGACAAAGTTCTGTGAGCTGCTGAGAAAAATGTGTATTCTTTGGTGTGCGGATGAAAAGTTTGATAGAGATCTGTAAGGTCCATTTCAGTAAGGGTTTGATTAAGCTCCAAAGTGTCTCTGTTAAGTTTTTTAACTGTTGATCTATCTCATGTTGAGAGGGCGATGTTGAATCCCCAAGAATTATCATTTTGGGATTAATTTCTTGCTTTAGATGTTGTAGCCTGTATTGGGTACATATGTGTTCAGTATTGTGAAGTCTTCCTAGTGAATTAAACCTGTAACTAAAATGTAGTATCCATCTATGTCTCTTATGATTTTGTTGGTTTGAAGTCCACTTATTCAGGCTATCCTGTAACTCTTGAATATTTCTCTCGAGTGTCTTTTTGGCTTTAACAACCTCTTCTATTGAGCTGGTTAATAGTCCCACTTTGTCTTCAAGGTCTGAAATTCTATTTTCTGCTTCATTAGTTCTGTTGATAAGACTCTCTGTTGAGTTCTGGGTTGAAGAGGACTTGTCTTTTAGTTCTGTTTTAAACTCTGCTTGAGTCTGTTTTAACTGCTCTATGCCAGTTTTTGTTTCTTGCACTGTTTTTCTCAACTCCTCCAAGTGTCTGTTGTGTTCCTCTTCAATGTGATTGATGCGGTTATTTAATTCCTCCTGGATTTCCTCTTTCATAGTATTGAACATGGTAATGATCATGTTTTGAAAGTCCTTATCCTGGGTCAACTTTCTTGGCTATTTTCCATGGGTTTGTTCTGGTTGGAGTCTATCATTATGGCATTAATTCCTTCCGTGGGAGATTTGTTTTCTTGGGTGTTGTTTCTCATGTATTTGCACTTTGACTTGGGCACTGTTGTTTTAACTCTTAAGACCTTCTTTGAATTATTTGGCTCGGGGTTTGGGGTTGGACGGGGGGGGGGGGGGGGGGGGGGGAAGCTTTCCTATGTCTCTGTGAGTCCCGGCTGGACTGTGGGTATCCCGGGCAGGTAGGGAAAGGGAGGAGGTGGTGGTGGTGTGGTGCTATTTAATCTCCGGAGCTGGGTGGTGGCCCAGGGGATCTTCCCAGGCCAGGCACAGCGCTGGCTCCCGCTCGCTGGTGGAGCTGGGTCCTGGGTTTTGGGTTGGGTGGGGGAGGGGGGTTACCTAGGTCACTGTGAGTCCCGGCTGGACTGCGTGTGTCCCAGGCGAGTGGGGAAAGGGGAAATGAGTTATTAAAACAGATACCAAAGAAATTAAGAGAATCATAAGGTCATATTTTAAAAATTGAACTCCACAAAATTTGGTAATCAGAAAAAATGGATGAATTTCTAAGTACACACATCTTACAGAATTGAATCAGAATAAATTGAATTATTTAAAGAGTCCTATAGAAAGTGATGAAGTTAAAGAAGTAATTGCAAATCTTCCCACCAAAAAAAGTCCAGGACTGATAGCTTCAATGTAGACTTCTACCAGACATTTAAAGAACAACTAACTCCACTCTTCCTTAAAGTATCCCATAAAATAGTGTAGGAAAGAATACTTCCAAATTCTTTCTATGAATCTAATATTACACTTATCCCCAAATCAAATAAAAATACAATAAAAAAGAAAACTACAGGCCAATTTCATTGATGAATACAGTATTGTCTTGGAATTTTGATTGGCATTGCATCAAATGTATATACTGCTTTTAGTAGGATGGTCATTTTTATGATTCCACTGATCCATGAGCATGGGAGGTTTTTGAACCTTTTGATGTCTTCCGAAATTTCTTTCTTTAGGATTTTAAAGTTTTCATTGTACAGGTCTCTCACTTCTTTGGTTAGATTTATACCAAGGTATTTGAATTTTTTAGGGGTTATGTTAATTAGAATTGTTTCTTAGGACGTTCTCACTTTTTTCATCCTTTATGTACAAGAAAACCACTGATTTTTGAACATTAATTTTGTAACTTGCTACTCTGCTGAACTTGAACTTACCAGACCTTCACAATAGCTAACATATCAACAGGTTCTTACAAACTAGCAAAAACCTCAGGGGAAATGATTTGGAGCAGTAGGAACCTTAGGGGTGAGGGCTTACACAGGTGAAGGGGAACACCTGTGGTCTGCCCAAGAAAGGACTTCTTGGTCTGCCACAGAGGCCTGAGCCCCTACTAGAACAGATGATCCAGAGGGAACAGTGGGATCCATAGAAGCTGACAGAAAGAAGGGGGAGGACATAGGTTGTATCCATGAAAGAAGGGAGGGAAGAAGGGAAAGGGGGGAGAGAGTGGGAAAGGGAGCAAGGAAGGTAGGGGTTGTAAGGATAACTACTCATAGAGCTTGTATAACTAGCAAAAATACTAATAATAACACAGTATTGAAAAGTAAAAAAAGTGATAATAGATTATCTAAATACTCTTTTTTTTTTAAAAACCCTTAAATGAGAAAATCTCTCACAGTTCAACCCTATTACAATTAAAGACAAGGGAGGCAGATAACCACATCACGTCAGAGTACAGAATATCAGCAAACCTGGAATACTTAGTCTTAATTAGCCCATCAGAATCTTATTACACACCCCTAATGCTTAGGGAACCTTGCAGAAGAGGGGACCATAAGATTCTAAGAGCCCTAAAGGTGGGATGAAGTACTCCTGACAACACACTCCAGCCAAGACAGAGCTGATGTACCCAGAAAGTCACTTTTAGGAGAACTTCTATCATCAGACTTTCACAATGGGCAACACACCATTTTCTCCAAGGACTATCTAACATCTTAGAAGAAACAGTTCCTCTCAGAGAGTATCTGAGGGACAGATTCTGTACAAGGGAAGAGTAACCTCCCCACATATGAAGAGGCACATGAAGTACAGAAGAAATCTAACTCCTTTACCAACATTGACACCCCACAGGGAGGCCTGTAATACACACAAGTAGAGGGACAGGAGGAGCAGTGTGGTGGGGCAGAGCAGGATGGATAAAGGGAGAGATGGTGGGAGAAGGATGTGTGGACAGGGAGAGTGTAGTAGGAGGGAAGCAAAAAGGAGGGGATCTGAGCAAAGACACAAACTCAATTTGTTTTTAAATAAATAAATAAAAATTAAAAAGACTATCACAGAGACATAATTTTATATAAAATGTTGCTAGATTAATAATTCAGAAGTCCTTTTAATTTTGATTAACTATTAATTTCCCTTCTAATCAAGCTGTCAGTGAACACTGTGGTGATTTAATGGAGTCCGGAATCATATTATGTGGTTATTGGCATTTTTTAAGCATATAACTTGGTTGTTAAATCATAGCACTGTGCTTTACAGAAGCAGATAAGTCCCACTCTAGAATCGTAGGAGGCATACACAGATATGTCTACCCATCATACTCTGTTGAGGAAATCATGGTGAGTGAAACATTATAACAAACTTTCAACCTTATTTGAATGCTCTTTTGATGTTTGGTCTGTATTTTTAAGCATAAATTCAGATTGCTTGCTGTGCTTTTACTTTTGAGGCTTATAATCTTGCCCAGAGGTTATTTAACTGCATAAATGAACTATAATTTAAATAAGTGCGATAAAATACCAGAGTTCATATTCCCAGTTGAGAAGACCAAATTGATCACTGGAGAGCATGATAAGTAAAATATCAAGTAGAACCAAAGAACCCCAAGTTAATTGAATAGCACTGCATTATTCTGCAAAAGAAAGGAGAATTTACTAAAAATCTCAACAGAGTTGAGGTCATCACTTCTCAACTGAATATTTTTCAAATTTATTGAATGAAGACATTGAAACAAAGACTTTCACTTTTGAAAGAATTTTTTCTTTGCAAATTAGAATGCTATTCACTGTTTGGTGTAATAAAATAAATAGTGCATACTGTATGTCAGAGATTATGTAAGGCACCAAGGATTAAAATATATTGAGTAAAAGTGTAACCAGGTACTTATAGTAAATGAAGTATTGTGTCTGTGATTCTGAAGACAGGTAGAATAAAGAGTATGCTTTCTAATGCCAGAGCTGACACAAAGGTGTGAATGATTAAATCAAGATTCTGGAATGAAAGACACAAGGAGAGCATGAGCAAGAACATCCTACATCCTACTTACTTTAAATCCCCATTCCTTGCTAAGGGGTCTCACAATTATATATAGGTTGGAAGCCTGAGAACTGTGATGAGATGCTGTCATGAAAATTTTTCAAGGTGGGAAGCAGGTAGAGTCCATTTTTCCTTTGGTAGTGATAGACTCTAACAAGCACTGCGTTTTGTATTGATAAAACTCTTCCCTTTATGGGGTCATCATCTGTGGCTGTGGTGGCAAATATGACACAGTTAGTAGTTCTTTTAAACATTTTGACCTCTGACAGTTGGCATGCATCTCCAAGTTTTGAACTTCATTGCAGCATGACTTTTGTTTCTTTAGACCTTTCAACAGTCTTGTTGGTCTTCCAACAAGACTGGTAATGAGTGCCTTTCTGTCTGGCACACCCAGCAGAGTAGTGTCTCTATATTACACTGACTCCTGCTTGGAAGAAGGAGCTTGAAAATGAAAAGAATTGGGGCTGGAGAGGTGGCTCAGGGGTTAAGCCTCTGCCTTGCAGGCAGAAGGTCCTGAGTTCGGATCCTAGACCCCACGTATAGACGCCGGGCAGAAGCGGGGACGGCCTGTGTTTCTGGTCCTGGTAGGGCAGAGCCTGTGAATCCAGGGGTAGAATAAACAAGGAGGAGGTGGAGGCGTCCATGGTGGTTCCCAAATTCGTCCGTGGTTCTACACACACACACACACATACACACGAACACACGCACCATTGAATAAATATTAATAAAAAAAACCCTTAACTTAAAAAAAAAGAAAAAAAATGAACAGAATTTCAGCAAGTGAACAATAGAACACAGGCAAATATAATTAAACAAGTGGAATGAGCAAACCCAGGGGCAACACAATACCAGGGTGGCAAAGTGGATGGAAGTAGGTGCTTATTGCTGGAGTGTAAGGTGAGAAGATGAGAAGGGAACTTAAAAATAAAATGCATTATGGAACAAGATGTTGCCTTTCTGAAGTGGCATTACCTAACCATGGAAAGAATTTAAATCAGAGCGTGCTACTAAAGTAGTCTCATTCTTGGACTTTGTGGTGGATGAACTAGGGAAGATGGGTCAGAAAGGAAGAGAAGACTTAGGTAAGTGTGAGAAGTAAAACAAAATCATCATAGGAATTTCTACTCAGGTGCAGGCCTTCAAATTGGGCCATTACTATTTTTAATGGAAAATATTCTTAAAACCATGCATTGCAGTGTTAGTTTTCCTAATAATATTTAATCATAGAAAGAATTAAAACTTCAGGAAAATTGTTTTTCTCCTTTCTGCAGTACATCTCCTATCACTGATGTCCCAAAGAATCCCGTTTCACTTATTTCATATTTTTATTTTGGAGAGGAAGAGGTAAAAGTACTAGTTGTATTTATAGAAAACTTTGTCTTCCTTGGATATTTGCATCAATTTAAAGCACAAAAGAATCTGTCTCAATCTTTCTTCTTTGTCTCTTTGTTTTAAATAGCAGGTAGGGAAAGCACATTGCTAGTGAAAGGAATGGGGACTCAAGAAAGAGATCCATTGGGTGAGAAGAATAGAAGAATAAGGGTTGATGTCTTTGGTTCCAGGCTTAGGAAGTTGCTATGAGGCTGTAGGAGAAACTGATGGTGTTTTGCTTCACTCACTGCAAACCTTTCCTCCACCGAGACTTAAAATACTACTTAGAAATGAACCTCTGACTTCCTTAGCTCAAGAAAAGCTTCAGAAACATCATAGAGCAACAGGGTGCTTAGCTTCTGAAAAAAAGTTTGAAAATGATTCCATTTTTAAAAGGCAAACAAAAGCCTTTTAAAATATTCTCTTTTTAAAATACATATTCACACTCTAATATGATTCAAACTTCAGAAAGCAAGACAATGGGGCCTGGTGTGCATGTGGATAAGTCTTTTCTGCATCCTTGCCCAAGACTGACTGGAAGGAAGAATAAACTCTGTAGGTAAAATCTCTCCGTCTTTTTTCAAAGAATCTAGCCAAAGGCTCTGCTTCTAAAAAGAATAATTGATTTGTCAATAGATGTTTAGCTATAAATGGGCAAATCTATTTATGCAAGTATATTTCAAACAGACATCATTCTTTTATTGAATAATCTAGTGTTTGTCAATTTATCTTCCTAAGATAATCATTGCTAAGGAAATTATATCGTTATTTATTTATTCATTCATTTATTATTTCATTTATTTAATTATTTACAGTAGCATAAAATAAACATCACACATAATTTTGGAAATTCCTAACTGAAGAATAAATAAACATTGAAGGTCATTATTGGACTGGGATGATGACTCAGTATAAATATTCAGATGCAAAGAACAACTGGAAAGCGTTTGTCCAGCAAAGCATAAAGATACTTGCTGCACAAGTGTGAGGACTTGAGTTCAAATCTCTAGAACTCACTTAAAACCAGATATAGCAGTGTAAACATCTATACTCTCAAGAGCAAGATGGGAGATAGAGACAGGAGAATTCTAGAAGCCTTCAGGACAGCTAGCTTGGCATACACAGTGGCGAACAGGAGACCTTGCCTCCAATAAAATTGGGGAAGTTCTTCAACAATATCATCTCTCTTATTATCTGTGTTTCTCAGTCCTGGGCTCCAAACTCTGGTTGAATGCTTGTTTGTCAGAACTTTGCTTATAAAGAATAACCTTAATTTCCTTGGTACATTTAAAGATGTCTGGATAATTGAGGAATGTAAGACTGTTTCACGGTTGCTAGTAGCTGCACAGATCTGTGCATTTGGGGGGCTGGAGATTTCTGTGTCTTTCATGCTGCTTCTTGGGTGCTGTCAGTTTTCACAGAAATGATTTCCTTTCAGGCTGGAGCCTCCTGGATGCGTGCTGCACCCCTTTTTGTTTTGTGATCACGTAGATTTTTGTTATCCCTGAGTCATTCTTTCATCATCTAGGTAAGACGATACAGCTTTCTCTTGAATTTTTGGAAGGAGAGAAACTCCGAATCCGAAATGTCCCTTGCTGTCTGCATCTTTCTTCTTCTATAGTGCCCAAACTATAATTTTTATCTTCACATATTGGGTTATCATTAAATTCAGGGCCATTGTAACTTGGAGGTTGCTGTTTACCCATCTAATGATTACATTTTTGCGGGCAATCCTCTGTCCTCAAGTCATGGTATTCCTTCTTCCCTGCTTGATTGCATGCTCTGACTTCCTTGAGAGTCTTTTAGCTTCATCTTTCTTATTCTGCTACTCAACCTTGGAAGCCAAGCTATAAGGGCTCTTACTCCATGAGGCTGCTTTTACTCAGGAAATTCCCTTTTGTCACCTGAATGTGTACCATGTGGTGGTATCCTATAACTGAGTAGTTGGCTTCTTCCTTTGTCATCTTCATCATTTTATATAAGCATTTCTGATATTTTTTTCTTCTACAAGATTTAAAAGGACTTATTGGAGATGGACTCCTGGTCAGTAATATTTCATAACATTGTATTAATGGTCATAACAGATAAACCCCAGAGTTGAAATAGTTTATACAACTGGATGTTATTCAGTGTTATTTCTGGCCATCTGTTTTCCTGATGCTGTAGGAATTCAGGTTCTGTCCTTCTTGGGGAACTATCATCTTTAGCATGTGTTTTTCAGGAGAAAGTTGGGAGAATGCAATTGTTTCTTACCTACAATTGATCTAGAGTGACCACATCTCTTCCACTTTCAGGACACCTGCTAGCTACCTGAAAGCATCCAGGTTCAAAGAGCAACTAGGAAGTATTATGTCTAGAAAATATTTCCTCAGGCCCTAAGGGATGGTAACATAGTTCTGGGTAGAGCAGGCAGTCATATGAAGATGGTCATGAGTCTCTATAGCTACTTTGTCTCATAGAGGTGCTTGATAAATGCTTATCTATTTGTTAATAGCCTGTTGTATAAAATATAAACGGTTAGTACCACACCAACAGAAAAGGCATCAGAAGGATGAGAGATACACGTTAGCATGTATTTTGGGTCCGCTGGATATAATGGTTCACAGTGTGTATGAGAGATTTGCCATTTGTTCTAAGAGAGAAACATTCGGTTTGAGGCTTAACTATGCCCCTATGATTATTCTCTGATCTAAAAGTTACAGAGTGTTCTATAGAAATACTGACTCTTTTTAAGAAAATACACAGATACCTTTTTGTGAGTATATTTTTGTCTCTTAAGCTCTTTAAAATTGTGTGCCCCAAGAACATCTAAAAGGTACATGTCTATTTTGAAACATAATTGCTCTCCTTGTTGCCCAAGCATCCATTTGTTCTCAAGATTAAAGAGTTGTTCTGTTTCCTGGGGTAAGACTCAGATACTTAATAGTCAGTGACAGAATCACATAATTTCTGAGGGAGTGAATCGTCCACAGGAAAGATTCATCAGCACACTACTGTTGCTGGTCCTATCCTTATCAAAGGCTCTAAATAGGTATGTACTCCCAGCATGTGACGGTGTAGAACGACAAGATGCCATTGCCATAGGTGAGGGAAGAATCGCTCTTTATGCAAGTATTTTGCCAGAAATCTCTAACATTCTTTAAACTATAGAAATAAGCAACATTGATAGCAGTTAAAAAAAGAAATCTCCAGCCATGGTATGTTTAGAATCTGCAAGTAAAACAAAACACTTTAGATCTGAGCTTCCACTTCATTTTATATGTGTGTTTACTCAGAAATTGTTATGCCTTATCACTTTTATTGTTCTTTTATCACAGCTGTGTGAAAAATTACAGTTGGAGCAGTGTTCATGTTCTTACTAAAATGCATTTTATTTCATGCCATGAAGCAGATTGCTAGCGTTTGCTACTTTTTATTATTATGGCTACATGACTCCCTCCACTACAGTTAAGGTTGTGTCAGTATTTCTTTGAAAAAACAATCCTTTTCATTTATGTATTTGTTTTTATTCTAGAATTGCCTTAGCTAAGCAGAGGTGAGTCTCAGCAGAACTCATGCGAAGTTAAAAAATTGAACCAGTGAAACAAATCTAAGCACCAAACACAGCCCGTGAATTCCACAGAATGAAAATGGTACCTAAAGTGAAGGTCATGTTCTACAATTCCCAAAGCACTGGATTATTAGAAAGGGCTTTTTTTAGCCATGAATTACACACTTGAGTTCTTAGAACAGAGAGTGATATTATGATATCCTGCATTTCAAGAACTCACATGAACAATGGGGAAGTATGCTGTGGGTTGAAGCTCAGGACATTTATCTACTTGGGAGCTCATAGCAAGGCAACAGAGGGCCTTCTAACTGGAAGGCAATGTAGATTGGGATTTTTTATTTCTTACTGCTATGGTTCAGAATTTGTGCTGCTTATTTATTTATGCATGCATCTGTGTTTATTTATTTATATTTACCAGATTAAGATTCCCATCCAATTGGCGAGGGAGGGGTGAGGGGAGGGGGAGCAGGGGGCTCGGGGGGAGGAGGAGGGAGGGAACCGGTGTACCTATTAAGTTTGTATGAGTGGAAATAATAATAAAAAATGTTAAAAAAAAGATTCCCATCCATTTGGGACATTATTCTAACTAGTGTAGTATATAAAGAATGGGCACTGGGGGGGGGGGAAAGGGGGGAAGGAGGAAGGGAGTCCAGAAAGGGGTGGAGGGAGGGAGGGGATTGGGATACCTATTAAGTTTGTATGAGTGGAAGAAAAAGAGACACTGTTCTGTTTCTGTGAATCATTCTGCTACCACATGATGCTATAAGCACATTTCATAATTTGAGATTGAAAATAATTTGTCTTGGGCTAGGGATGGAGCTCAATGTACAACACATACTTAGGATGCAAGAGAGTATACATAGGTTTGAACCTCAGAATTGTAAAAAAAAAAAATCTTAAAGTGAAAATTCCCTCACCTATAAATAGGGACAGGCACACTCCAGGGAGAGTGTGAAAGAAGTGTCACTGAAGCTGAGCAGGAGGTGTGAAAATTCCCAGGGAGAATCCTGTTTGTTTTGCTTAATATCATAGTTGCTATCCTGCCTTTCAATAAGATTCCTTAAATTTCCAGTCCCAAAGAAAAATAGAGAAAGAAAAAAGTCGAGTGGACGAAGTTCTCTGACTTCCTTCTGAGGGCCTGGAAGAGAACAGGGGAAGGAAGAGGAAGAGGAAAAGGAAGATTGTAAACCTGGGTTTGCCTATAGGTGTCTCTTGTGATCTAGAATCCTGTAGTCATGAAGACCTGAGCTTCTGCTGTTGTGCACAACTCCACATATATCTGCCCTCAGTCATTTCCATGCCTGTTTGTTGTACGGCGACATCACAGGCTACACATTGTTTAGCAGCATGGGATGCACACTGCTACCTGCCGCAGTTGGGAGACTTGAGTGAAGTTCAGAAGCAGAACTCTGGAGATGTGGGGGCACAGCCTCCTCTCCAAAGTCACAGCAGGACTGTGTGACTGGAATCTTTCCCCAGCCCTGCTACATGGATGATGCAGTTATTTAATAATTAAACATTTCTTCAGAACCAAAACAAATAGGACTGTTCAGTGACATGTAAGAAGTCTTGAAACATTCTGTGGTTACTTCTAACTGTTGTGGTTCGAAGTCTGAAATAATAAACATTTCCATTAGAGGATGGCCTAGTGTCTGTAATCAAGCAGAACGGTCATCAGGGATGCTTGCAGACAAATCCAGTTTTTTCTTAAGGCAGAAGGAAGTACTAGAACTTCAGGTTATTTAGGAAGGCACCCTAGCAAGTATAGATAGAAGGAAAACATCAGAAGCTCGAAATGTCTTAATTTACAACCCTTAATTTATATAGAGGAAAGGGAAGAAATTCTGGATTTTCAACCCACTTCTCTGGGGTTCTTTGCATCAACTGAGAAAACACATTGCATGTGAGATTTGCTCTGCAGATAAGGGATGGTAGGGAATGATGCCTTCTGTCTAGAGGCTGTGAGCTCAACATTCACAAATAGATGCATCTGGGCTGTGTTGGAAGAAGTTACACTCAAAACTGTCCAAGGAGATAGAGAGAAGCTCATCTGTGTACAAAAGCCAGAATTGGGCTGCTTTTTTTTTGCTTTTGTTGTTGTAAAAATCCATTCTGTTCAAATCTCATCTAATGAAAATGTGCATCTGTAAATAAAAGATAAATCAAGGGAATGTATTAATCCTGCAGCTGCTGTCCACTTAACTTTCCTTATAAAAAAACAACTCAATTTTCTGGACTGAATGTTCTTGCTATTAAGCAATGTGACGGCAATTGGAGGGGGACAAAATAAGTATTGAAATCTATTTGTGTGTAACAGCCTTGGCAGTAAAAGCACCATGCAGTGACGGCACAGTCATTTGCTTTTATAATTGTGCGGATACTGCAGATTCAGAGAGTCTGACCCCAGAAATCCATTACCTGTCTGTCCAAGCTGTTCCTTTATTTGTCCATGCTAATAATTAGTCTTTTAAACTTAGGACTGGCATTTAATGTATAGGTCAGCTAGGCAACCTTCCATGATTTATATATAGTTGAAGAATTCCAGAAAAGGCCCCTGGTCAAAATTTTCGTCCCATTTGTATTTCATGGTGAGTGGAATGCTTGTCTTTAAGATTGTTGGAAATTTTTCATGGAAAAGATGCTAGCTAAAATGACATAAAAGTTAATTGGTCTCATTTATCCATAACTCATTAAAACTAGAAATGAGGCAGAACTTCAAGGTAAAAGAAAATAAAATCTGTTAAATCAATTGAAAGATTTGGGGACAGTTGTGCTTGAAAGAACATTTGCCACTCTGCACATGGTGATTCACATCTACACATCTGTCACTTGGAGACCTGAAGCAATAGGATTGCCAGAAGCTCAAGGCTAGAGTGAGTTCAAGGCCAGCCTGTGCTTGAGAGTTTATCTGAAAACACCAGAAAAACAATGAAAAGAAGGATCATTTCCCCTGGGAAGGTTGGAAGTTCTCACAAATCATGGCGTAGGACCATTGTGAATGTGACCATGGGATATGGGCAGGATGGATGAATCTTATTAAAAATAGTTTTATGCTAGGTATGAATTCAAGAAATGGAATACCTGGCTGGAGATAGAAAACCCTAAGAAGAAGGAAAATCTTTAAATGATCTCCCAAATCAGCAGCAGAACTGAGGAGAGTGCTGCTTTCAAACATTAGCAAAAGTAAATGGGATTGCATAATTCTGAGCTTCTCCTTCCTCACCTCCTCCTCTTCCTGTTCTCCTTTTCTTCCTTTTCTCCCTCCTTATTCTGCCTCCTCTTTCTTTTCCTCCTCTTTTGGTGCTGGAGATTGAACCCAAGACCTCATCCAGACTAAGCTGACACTCTCTTACTACGACACATCCTAACCTTTTAATTTTATTTTTTAATTTCAAGATGGAGTCTTGCTAAGCTGCTCAAGATGGTCAGAACTTGTGGTTCTCATCTTTCAGCCTTCTGAGTAGCTAGTGTTACAGGTCAGCATCTCTGCGTTTTTACCTTTACTTTTTGTAATTGGGCAGTTTATTCATGTATCAGACTTCCTTTGCTTTTAATAATTTTAACTGATGCTCTTCATTGGAAGGACTCTGCCTTCTAACTGTCTGAGACAATCTCAGGGGAAAATAGTGACTGTGGTTTCTATTTTTTCAAGATGTATACTTATCGCTGTGTTGCTGCTGAGTCTGTTTGGTTCTCACTGGAACCCATCAAAGAGGAAGATGTTAAAACTCAGTTCTTCATGCTGCAAGAGCAATCAACTTTTATTTCCTTGTCGTGTTTTATTTTTTTAATCTTCAGAATAATCAGCAAAGCTCTTCTTACAATGACTCTTATACCTGGCACTTATAATCCTCATGGCTTAAAGAGTTTGTTCTGGTGAAATTTTGGAGAGGTTGAGAAAAGTCAAGGGTTTCTCTTAGCATTTTTTTCTCTTAATTCCTTTATTTGCAATTTTGGATTTCCCTGTAGATTTTTTTTTTATAAAGGAAGGAAACTAATTTTTCTGTGCAAAATTTCTTGTTTGCTCCTCACCGTCTCACTTTTCTAGGGCAGCCACAGGTGAAATGATGTTTCTTCAGGTTAAGCCTGACTGTGCTCACCTTGTCTACCACACTTCGAAACCATGAAATCCTGACTGTTCCGTCTCTCTCCACAGACCCATGTTTATTTTTATCTTTTTTTTTTGTAAGAGGTAGACAGGGGAAATCAACAAACTCGCAGAATTCCCTTTTGTAATCATCAGTTGATTATTCTCAGTCTGAAGAGTGCAGGTTAGACAACAAGAGGCAGCTGGATGCAGTCCAGGGTTAGCTGAACTCTGGTGGATCTTCAGATATAGTTACTAGTTTCTTTTGCTGTTTCCCTAGATTTTATTTGATAATGGTAATTAAATTTTAGATGGCTACTCTGGATGATCGATTGCATTATTTTTTCCTCATAAGAAAAAATATTATTGGTATAAAATGGACTTGTGATTAATTGCATTATTTCCTTTTCGAAGATGGGAAAACATCCTTATGTAAACAGAGCCTTTTCTCCACCAGGCTATGCTATTAAAATGCTAATGGTGACTGGAACTCTTAGTTGACTTATGTAGTGAGAACAGAAACTGTGCTATAGCAATGTGATCCCTGTTTATCATTTAAGTGTTTGTCTCATTTATTAATTAGAAATGTGTTCTATGTTCAGTTTTATGTCTTGTGCATTAGGAGAGTTCACAGACATTCTAGGATCCTTGTAAAAGTGAGTTGGGCAAATCTCAGGTGGCTCAGGGGTTAATGAGGATGATGAGAGGGAACCAAAAGGTATAAATTAGATAAAGAAGGAAGAAAGCAAACACAGGATGGAATGTTACTAAGCTGTCTTTTAGCTTAGTAACAGATTACCAGTAGTTTTTTGGCTAGAAGAGATCAGGATGTTTAAATATGCCTTGGTCCTCATTGGGTTACAGGTGGGGGAATGCAAATGAATTTGTCGGCTGCTTCTGTGACCAGCTCTTACTGATTAAAGGCATCTCCATGAGCAGTTGATATTCCCATGTCTTTGGGTTGTGCAATAAGGAAGCCCTATCATGTCCTATAGCTGGTCCTTCACCTGAATGGAAATGGGGCAGAAAAGACAGAGGTTACAGGCTTTGGCAATGCATATTTCTCTCTGGATCTTATAGATTGCCTGTGAGATAGTGATATATTGGAACAGGCTGAGAACCCACATGTGGAACAGCTGATGAAAATCTGAGGCTGTGCATTCTTTAAGTCAGTATGAGCAATATTTCATCTTTATTGGTTGTTTTTTTAATAATATATCTTGGTTTAAGAAGAGGTTATTGCCTTCTGCTATTGCTTACATTGTATTTCCATTTCTCTTGTACTTTTTCTTATCTAGTATGATCTGTTTTTACTTTATTTGCTTAATATTTCATTCATTTTACAGAGAGATAGAGATAGATGGATGATGGATCGATAGATCGATAGATCGATAGATCGATAGATCGATAGATAGATAGAGAAAACTGAGAAGGCACCAATGCATACATGGATTATGGTTGGAGGTCAGAGAACAACTTAATTAAGTCAGTTCTCCCTTCCATCATGTATCTTTCCTGTCATGAACTCAGGTCACAGGATTTGTGAACAGTTGCCTTACCTGCTGAACTATTTCTCTGGCTCTGTGCTTTTATTTATTTTTTTTTAAATTTTTTTTTATTTATTCAACTGTGCGCATGTGCGTGTGTATGTGCGCGCGCGCGCGCGCGTGTGTGTCTGTGTGTGTGTGTGTGTGTGTGTGTGTGTGTGTCTGTGTCTGTGTATGTGTAGAACCACGGACAAATCCGCGAACCACCATGGACGCCTCCACCTCCTTCTGCCCCGGGATTCACAGGCTCCACCTACCAGAACCAGAAGCACAGGCCACCCCCGCTTCTGCCTGGCGTCTATACGTGGGATCTGGGATCCGAACTCAGGACCTTCCGCCTGCAAGGCGGAGGCTTAACCCCTGAGCCACCTCTCCAGCCCTGTGCTTTTATTTTTATACGGTGGAAAACAATGTCCTCTTCCTCCTCTGCCTTCTTCTCCCCTTCCTTCTCTTTGTCCTCGTCCTCATTCTTCTTTCAGAAGTTAAGACACATTATAGAAAAAAATTAAAAAAAAAAGAAAAGAAAAATTATCACTTAGAAAATCCGTTTAAAAATTTGGGGGCAGGTGGGGCTGGAGAGGTGGCTCAGGGGTTAAGCCTCTGCCTTGGAGGCGGAAGGTCCTGAGTTCAGATCCTAGACCCCACTTATAGACTCTGGGTGAATGGAAGCGGGGGCGGCCTACGCTTCTGGTCCTGGTAGGGCGGAGCCTGTGAATCCTGGGGCAGAGTAAACAAGGAAGAGGTGGAGGCGTCCATGGTGGTTCCCGAATTCGTCCATGGTTCTACACATACACACACACACATACATACAGACACATACATACACATGTGCACACACGCATACACACACAATTGAATAAATAATAATTAAAAAAAAGCTTGGGGGCAAGGAGTTGTCTCAGTTTGTAAAGTGATTAACTTGTAAGTTCCATCACCAGAACCCACATTAAAAACTGAAAGGCGGTGCACGTTTGCGATACCAGCACTGGGGAGGCAGAGACAGGTGGATCCCAAGGTTGTCTTCTGCTCTCTATGGGCACACATATGTATACCCATCCATTTACGTGTGTGCACTATTGCTGGTAATTATATTGAACTGACTTATCCTTGACAGCAAGTATGAGCTTCAACTGTCTGATCATTCACAATTAGTATAAAGTCAGTGCAGCTATGTGTACTTTCAAAAGACTTGCGCAGTGTTTGGCCAAATCAGTATTTCATCATGGAAGGGAAAAATCTCAAGACACTCCACGCCTCCCCGTGAGATTGTTGAGGGTTAATGCTGGATGGGACAGAAGGGAAGTTGCTTCCCCCAATAGTATATGCACTGATACGTGATTCATGCTCCAGCTAGTGCTCAAGAACCTGCCATCAAAGGCAACCTAGAGAAAACTCACTGGGCTACTCATTTAAAAAGACATGAAAATAGGAGGGAGATTAGTGTGAAGAAGAAGGGCTGCCATAGGAAGGGGGGAATGTGATTAAGGCGTGAAAATATCATAACTTCACTGTATTCATGTATGAAACAATAACAGAATAAAAAATACTAAAAAAATAATTAAAAAGTACCCACTGGCTTCTGAGGTACATTTAAGAAATAAACTATTCTAGTCAAGGCCCAAATTCATGTGTGTAGGGGCAAATAAAATGATCGAAGTACGTTGATTGTATTGAATATTAGAGTTAAAACTGACCATAGAATACTTTTGTAGTTGTAACTGATGTTTCTAATTTCCATGTTCTGAGTCCAAAGTTGTGTGGCTTTTTGTTCATTCTTTGTAAGCTGTTATCTTGGTTTTTGTATTTTCTATATTGTTTTGTAACACAACTATGATAATAAATAACTTCCTGGAATTTGAAGTTTCTATTAGTTGCATAAAGAAAGTAAATTTAATACATGACTATTAAGATAAAAGAACGATATCAGCAGCACAATGGAAAGGGGACTAAGAAAGTAATTTTGGAAGGGGAGTAAATATAAGCAAAGCATTTTATAAGTATCTGTGAAGATGTGCATTAGTTGAAGAAGTCAGTAAGTCCTTCTAATTGCCTATAGATATAAGGTTTTGGTTCATTTTTGAAATGTATCATTTGGTCATTGAAATAGGTATGTAACTCAAAGTCAATTTTATGTAATTACTTTTTTCTGAAGTTTTCTACTTTCCACTTCCTCTATTTAAGAAATTATGTGGTTCCAATTTTTTAAAATCTTATAATTGGGCATGCATGAGCAAATTAGAAAATAAGCTATCTCATGAGTTTTCAAACTTTTTACTTATTTAAAAAATGTTTAAAGGACATTCCAAGTCCAAGTGCTCTGGATGTTTGGAACATAACACTGAATGAACTATATTTCAAATGTCTTTAGTATGACATACTTAGTGGTAGTCTACAAATTTAGAGGTCGTTAAGGACTAGAAAAATATACAGATGTTGCAGAGGATGCATTTTGCAAAAAGAAGCACCTTCATGTCACAAGGTATTTGATTAGACATGTAAAAGGTTGGAGGTCTAAACTTTCTCTGGCTCGAATAGTTGAGTTGTTTCCCCAAAATTTTAGTGAAGTCTTAACTTAGGTACATGTAAAAGTACCATATAACCCCTAGTATGGTGAAACAGATGTTAACACTTTAATATGTGGTCACTAGTTCCAGGTCTAATGCAGATAGCATTGTAAGGAAAAGAGGAAGCAGCACAGGGATGCAGAGAAACCAGGAAAAGACCGTGTGAGGTCAGATGCAAAGACCTGAGTATTGTGCCTGAAAATCAAAGAATAGAGGATCATCTCACAGAATCTGGAAAGAGTCAAGGTATTAGGTCTCCCACGTTCAGAGAATAGGTTGATGACACATTGATTTCAGACTTCTCACCTTCAGAGTTGGATGACAATAATGTAGAAGAAGGAAAGGATTGCAAAAAACATAAGCAGGTGGATGAAAATATGAACTGATGTAAAGAAGTTGCCCAAGTAAAGAACATGGCAGTTGCTATACAGAATTAGATGGCAATGTGACTACTAGTTTGTGAGGGATGGGACAGGAAAATACAAAGATCAAGCTTATTTTCTCTGTTGTGGATTGAATTCAGGTCAACAATTCTGAGTCATCTTGCTCATGTTTTGTAATGTAGTGGTCAGGATAACTTGCTCTAGTTTTTTGGCGGTGGAGGGATACAAATGAGTATTTCATATGTCTTTAAAGTATAAAGCTAGGGGCCACAGCAAAGGTCAAGGCTGGGGTTGCTTGGATACATTACAGTGAGTGGAGGGAATTATAATGTATGCTTGGCCAAAGCCTTCAAGTCTTCATGTAAAAGGATGAACATACATGGCTTGGGCAGTACTGCTAGGGTGAGCTATTGGGAAATCTCAATAGTTACCAGAGGAGTAATGAAACTGCAGAAACAGAAAATGTGCCATAATCAGATTTGGCATGTCTCAGCAGCTTTTCACATGACTCTCTTGTGTTTTCTGATCAGCTTGAGATGAATCCTAAAATTGTCCATTGCTGGATGTTATATTTTACATTTATAATCAATTCTTGACATTCATCAGGATGTTGTAGGGACACTTGCAAAGTTCACATTCTCTAATAACGGCATGGAATTTATTGATGAGTGAAAGACTTTATGTTTTGTCAAGAGGCTACTATCTCTCAGTTCACTATCCTAACATTTCTCAAAATATGATTTTCAGAGTCACCCAGAATGTTGTTAGGGATGCTATTTCCCTGACCACATATCAGATGAACTAAGCCAGAATCTGTAGAGTTTTTCAGTTACTTTGAGTGATTTGTGTAGCTGATAAATTTTGAGAAGTAATGCACATGTTGTTCCTATCTAAACAAAAATGAAGAATTGTGTTAAATTAGATCTTGGGTCTGGTCTTCAATGGATGCAATTATAATTTAATGTATAAAAATTTCTCTGTTTTACTGACTTGTATGTGCAGTGAGACAAACCACCATTAAAATGTGAAGAGACAAGTTAAGCTAGTTAGCTTTTTAGTTGACAGATCTAATTGGTTAGGGAAAAGATCTTATTTCTAAAATGATTAAAAATTAGGCCAGCAAGGACATTTTCTTTGAGACATATGAAAGACAGAAAATTCAGTTGGTAGATAATTTCTAAATATAACAATATAATAATATCTAGAATCTTTAAAAAGTTTTGAAATTTTTGCATATAGTAACTTGAAAGACCCACAAAATGAGTTACTATTTCTTTTTACAATTTTTCTTTACTTTTAGGAAAATTACTTTTTTCATGTGTTTGATGAATAAAAGAAATAGAAGGCAGTTTTAGAGGATTTTAAATTGTTGTACACATTAAATGAAACATTTTTCATTTCTCTTTTATTAAGGAGGCAGCCATATTCCAGTTCCTTTCATTTATTTTGTAATAGCACTGTCTGCTTTGAAAGATTTCAAGTTGAAAATCTATAGGTAATGAAAAGAAAATACCACTGGGATGATTTGAATTACTAGAGGCTGACATTCTGTAATTCCTAGAAACATATCATGCTGGGAATGACAATTCAGAGTGGATCTTTTTTGATGTAATGCTGGGTAATTATTAAAAAGAATTGTTGGCTACATAACGTTAATAATGAATTAGTTTTTATTTTTAATTTTATTTCTTTTTCATTCTTTGACAGTTTCACTATGCATAAAGTGAATTTTGCCATTTTTATTTTATATTGCCCTATCTCGCCTTCCCTCCTTTTCTTACCTTCTTCTCCTTTTCCTTCCTTTGTAGCAAGTCCACCTCCTGCTTTTATGTCTCTCGGTGTGTATGTACTTTCAAACAGGCAAATACAACTTAATATATAAAAATGCCTCAGTTTTAATTACTTACATGTGTGATGAGAAGAAATCTGAACTGAAAAGTCAAGAGCAAAGATGAATGAAGGTTATCTGCATTAGCTTGTACATGGGCATGTGTTGGAGCTTTGGCACTGCAGCGGTGAGAATGACTCTCCTTCCCTCAGACAAGCCACCAAGAGTTCCCCAGGGAATAGGATGACCTGAGGAGCTCTTCCCCCTTCCATGCAGGAGAGACTAGATGTGGTAGAAGACAATTGATTGTAATGATATACTGACAGAGAATCAAAACCAATTTTCATAAACATATTCACTGAGAAATCAAGGAAAAAAAATGGAAACTCGAATTAGCTATTACTAAAGCCTACTCCTGCTGCTAAGGTCAAGTGGTCAAGTTAGAAGTTCCTTAACAGCAGTGAGAAAATCAAGGGTTCAACAAGTCCGTAGTTTGCCTCTAACACCCCATACCAGCAATCTCTGGGAGATTCAGTGAGCAGGGGTCAAGACATGATTTTCAGAGTTGATCTTCTAGCACCCCAAAACTGAGTACAGTGGGGAGGGTTTGGAGCCAAGAGTTCACAGCTCAGTAAAGATATGAGACATAGAAGCATCTCATAGAAACAGAAACTCAAATGGTAACTGGAAGTCACTTTCAGTGTAAAGAGTTGAGTCCTGCTTTCTTAACTTTCAAGCATCACGCAACTCAGAAAGACAGACTGCTCAGAAGTTCATTGAGAGGAGAGTGGACTGTCACTCTTTTTTTTTAAATTTTTCTGCTCATACAAACATAATAGGAACCCCTGTCTCCCACCTCCCTCCACCCCTCCCTGGATCTCCCTGTTCCCTCCCCGCTTTGTCCCTTCTTTCCCCCCCCTCCCTCCCTATCTCCAAGTGCCTTCTCCCCCCCATCCCTGGAGCATCCTTTAATGAGTATATCAAACTTTCCTCTGGGTCCTCCTCTCTGATGAGATGTAAGGACTCAGTGGCAATTCCTAGAACTCTTTCTTGTGTTCCCCTTAAATATAGGAACACTATTGTGACTGTTAATCACTTGCTTCTAAGGATCCTAGTGCCTTTAGTCCATGCTAGAATTTGAGGAGTCAATGATATGTTGGTCATTGCGCAGATCATGCAGAGTCCTGTTATAATTGCTTCGGCCCTAACTTGTGTGGAGTGTCTTGCATATCTTGACTCCTCCCATCCTTGTGCTTTTACAATCTTACCGCCCCCTCTTCCTCAAATTTCCCTGAGCTTCAGTATGGGGAGAGATTAGGCAGACCTGATTCCAGGTGGTTGATATAGAGTCTCTGATGTTCTGAATTATGGTTTGTTGATGATTTTTTTTTCAGATTTGCTGCTCCTGCAATGCTCTTGGTTCCATCCTGATGGGTATTGGATGTCACCCAGTTACAAGCAGTTAAGAGTGACAG
This sequence comes from Typhlomys cinereus, assembly GCA_023101885.1. Classification (NCBI taxonomy): domain Eukaryota; kingdom Metazoa; phylum Chordata; class Mammalia; order Rodentia; family Platacanthomyidae; genus Typhlomys; species Typhlomys cinereus. The sequence goes on along the minus strand of JALPQD010000050.1, from coordinate 2,328,178 downwards.
TCCATTCTGGACTGTCACTCTTAACTGCTTGTAACTGCTTATGTGACTTTGTTGCTAGACCACTGAGAAAGGGAAATAATGTTTTCAGAAAAGAGATGCTGGCTCTTCTCGGATCTTTGCAGGTCTATTTGTGTGGGGTAGGCATGGCTGGAGGGATGTCTTAAAGTGTTAAGGAAGTAGTTGGGGCTGCATTAAAGGAAGTCTATTTTACTCAGGAGGAGCTAGTCATTATGCTTAGCCTTGGGAGTCATTTAGAACCACTGCCAAGTGCCCTACTTAGTCATAAAATGGGTGCAATTTAAGAAAATTACGCTCTTGGCAAGCTATTTTACTGGAATCAGAGGGCAGCTTGATATTTTTTCAGTTATGTTTTCTTATGAATGGGGACTTCTTTCAGTGAAAAAATGCTGCTGACCTGTTGGAGGAGGAAGACTTCCTGCTGCCACACCACTCCTTTTTCTTCACACAAACATGCAACATGCTGCAACTCCTCAGCCCACAGTCGCAGCACACTTCACTTGTTTTGACTTGAACACAAAGTTAGGAAAATGCAAAGCTAGTGTAGCACTGACATCCCTCTTTTCCAAAGAGGTGAAGGAATTCTTTGACTTTTGGGACTTTTCACTGTTATGGACATCTTGATTCCCATCTAGGGGTATCTAGGAAGGGATGCATCTATGGCTACACGCTAGCTTGTATCATAATGCTCTTCAAGGATCCTTCCTTTTTCATTCACCCCATATTGGTCAAGAGTGAAATGTTATCCCTTTCAGACTTTTGCCCTGCATTGCCCACTACAGAACAGGCAGCATAATGAAGTCATTAAGCATTTGACTTTAAAAACAGGGCCATATAGTTAAGACAGTTACTTAACCCTTTGATCTTTGATGACTCGGTCTTGAAAAAGAGTAAGTGCTAGTTTCTACCCGAGGGAATTTTGATCATATAAATTAAACTAGACAATACACTTAGAGAACAGAGTCAGGTCACCTATCCAAGTGATTAATCAGTGTTATAAATCATTGTTAGATCTCATTTTATAGTTGATTTGGGTTGAATCATTTTTCACAGGCAATAGAAGCTAAAAATAGCCAGAGAGGCTTTCTTTTCTAGGACAAAAAAGAGACGAAGACTTACTATCCTTGTATTGTAGTTTGTCTGCATATCACAAATATATTCATGACAAAACAATTTAGGGAAACAAGGGGGTTTATTGTTGTTTCTGAGTCTTGGCCACAATCCACAGGTCAGTCAAACCAACACCAGAGGCCAAGGGGATAGGAACAATGTCATGGAATTTACTGAGAGAGGGGAAAACTTCATTTGCCAAACTGCTTAAGGTCTGCCCCAACCACTAATTCCTCACAGATATGCCCCAAAGTTGGCCTTCAATTGTCAAGTTGGTATCTATATCTAGCTAGGACATATGTCTTATATGAAAACACCCCTTAAGTTCCTCAATTAGGTGTCTTAATACAGAAATATGTTTCTGTTGTTAAGCCACAGAGAACCTCAGATGAGGTAGAAAACATGACAATAGTTTTAGTGGCAGGGGAAGGGAGCAAATATAAAATTACAGTAGAAGTAGCACTGGGTAGATGTGTCCTCCAGTGGATCTGTCTCATTGGTTAAGTGACAGTTGTTAAAGGAGAGTTTAGGACAATTAACCATTCTCTTGACCAGAAGGGAAAGAGAAAGTGTGACAGCTTTTATTCAAGCCCAAATGGCCCTCATATGCCAATGTCTCTGCTGCTCATATCCTACTCCAGAACAGAAAAGCAGAGCATTAATTTTGCTTTTCTTTTCTGCTTCTTTTCATCATTTGGGAAATTTCTAGTGGAATTCCTGCCTTTCTAAACAGAACAGGAAATATATTTGATGTCAGAATTATTACTTTTCCTGCCTATAGCCAGGGAAGAAGAGGAGCTACAAGAAAGCAAAAGACAGAAGAAGGGAGTGAGGAATGAGCATGTTAGTCATTTCCATCACTGTCCAAGAGTGATGAACAGCCTAAAGGAAGAAGGATTGATTTTGTTTCATTTATAGAACTTTTATTCTATGTTCATGTGGCCCCATTGCTGTGGCTTGTGTGGACACAGAGTACCAATGGTGAAGAATGTGTGGGAGAGCCTAGGAGCTTACTTTGTGATGGATGGAAGCAAAGAGGTCCAGAAAAAAGCTGGAAAGTGGTACATCCTTCCACAGCATGCTGTCAAGAGACCTACTTCTCCCAACCAGGCCTTTCCTCCAAAGTTTCCATCATCTTCAAGCAATAATACCCAATTAGGAATCATTGAGTGGGTTAAGTTCAGAGCCCTCATGATCCAATTACTTCTCTCTTATCGTATCTCCAAACACTGATACATTGAGAGCCATTGAGATGCCTTCAGCATCTGAGACTACACAGACAAACCCTAAAAGTATAGGTTGAAAGTGTGAAGCACCTCATTAACTGTGGCCATGCTTAGAGTTAGAGAGAAGAGAGGATATTTAAGATATTCATTATCAGTCAAGAATTGCCAACTCTTTGAGGCTCACATGATGCTCTTTGACAAGTTATTAGTAATATTAGAAGTCTATAATAGTTCATTCAGTAGTGAGGGGACTTATCTTTTGGTTTTAAAAAGAAAACACATCCTGTGTGATAAGTGTGGCTAGATAAGCACATTTGCTTGAACTTCTTGTCACTGACTTATTTGGAGGATTTTACTATTGTGATTTATGGATTAAGGTAGCTACAGATAGATATATAAATTATACTTATCTAATTATTTGTCACATGAACAGATCAAAGTTAAAGTTTTTAGAATTTAAGTTTTCCAGGTAATTTGCACACATGATCCTGTTGTAAGGAGTCTCACCGCTGCTTAGGCTGTGCCACTCTTCTCTGGGCCACCATGGAAATTCTCCTGCCATAGATGCCAACTGTGCATCAATTGTTGTGAGAAAACTCTTGAAAAAAATCAAATTGAAGGAAAGATGGTTTCTTTTGATTCATTATTAAAAAGTTTTCAGTCTGTTTGGTTGACTCTATTGCTTCCAGATCTTTGGTGAGGCTGAGCATCATTGCAGGAAACATGGTGAAGCAAAACCAGTCAAGAGGGAGGGAGGGAGAAAAGGAGGGAAACAGAGAGAAAGAGAGAAAGAGAGAGAGAGAATTCTTTTGCAGCCATACTTACTTCTTTCAGCTAGGTCGCACATCCTACAGTTCCTTATCTCCCCATAGAGTCCACTAAACTATTAAAGTAGACTAAACTTATGATGAAGTTAGATCCTTCAGGATCTGGTCTCTTTCCTCTGTTGTAATGAGGTCCATGTCTTCAACATGTGGAATTTTAATAGACATTTCAAATTCAAACCATAATATCAGCTTTCTCTATTCCATCTAAGAAGGGAAGGGAATAACATACAAGACAAGAGATAGGCAGGCTAAAAAGAGTCACAAAAGCAGAGGCAGAAATACTTTAACACATGATTATCAACCAAGTAGTTTTCCTTTGTCTTTCTTCAAAGACCATAAAAACTGGAATTAGGCATGGAATTGAGAACATAGGGAAAAATTCAAGGTAGAAAAGAAAAAGTAGAAAGATAAAATATCATTTTTGTTTTGTCTTGCTTTGAATAGAGCCCATGATTTAAAGATCTTGTATAAGACAGGGGTCAAAAGGGGATCTCCTGCCCTCTAGATGAACAAGTTACTGTTGACACACAGCAGGGTACCATCCTGTCTCTACCTCTCACCACTGCCTCAGATTCCATGACCCCTTGTATTATACCCAGTTCTCTGCAATAACCCTTAAAACTCTTTTTTATTTTTTTCTAGTTTACAAGTATATTCAGTACTTATCCCTGTTTCCCTCCTTCCCCTTCTCTTCTATCCCCCCTCTATATCTTCATCAATCCATCCCACTCTCTCTGACCCTCCTGTCTGTCTGTTTCTATGGGTCCCTCTGGCTTGCTACTCTTGCAGGGGTTCAGGCCTCGTGTGGTACACCGCCTTATAGCCAGATGTCACCTTTTCATTTAAACTGCCAGACGTGACACAGGGTGGTCCTCAGGCTATAGATGCAGAGACCCAGACATTTTATAAAGACTTCTATAGCAAAGGAGACCTTCCTGCCTTAGGGCATACAGTTTGTCCATGAGCTGGGGACAGAATTGGGCAAATCTCTCTGGGATGTGATCGCACATTTAGTCATAGGTCTCCAGAGGAGCAGGGTACAGTTCAGGGTCAGCTGGCTGAGGGGGGGGGCATGAGGCACAAAAGGTTCTTCAGGATAGGCAGGGGGAAGTTGTTCCCACAGAAGTTGACCTTAGTGAGCTGGGTGCAGTGGCTCAAGGCTGGCAGGATGGTGCTGAGCTGGGAGTCCTCCATCCTGTAATCCTGCAATGCCAGACTCTGCAGAGTGCTGGCAGCTTCCTCCATGGCCCCGTGCAGGGGTCTAGTACATGAAGAACATACCACTCAGGTTGAAGCAGATGAACTGCCACAGCATCTCACAGCAGGACAGACAGTTCACCTTTGCCTGTGAGAGAAAGCAGAATGTGATGGACAGGTCTCCACAGGAGTCTCCAGGCACCTGAGCCACTGTTTAAGATGATCACTGAGGAAGCAGAAGTCATTCATGTGGAGTCCTTAGAGACTCTGGATTTTGGTAAACTGAGAAATGAACTGGGGAACACACTTCTCCTCCATCTCTTTATTCTTATGGTAGATAGCTTTGTAGATGCCTGCCAGAAGGAGTTTGTACAGATTTCTCATATGGCCCAGGTAAGGTGCAAAACGTGTCAGGGTGCCCAGCTTCCACAAGGAATTCAGTTATCACTCCTGGGTGGAGTCTGGCTCACAGACCTTCAGCATCTCTATGATCATGGAGATGGGATGGGCCATGAACTGCAGTTTCCTAAAGCACAGCCGTATTTCGCCTTTTCTCAGCTGGGCCCCTTGCAAAAGGAGTATGTGGTAGTCACATAGATGGTGGTTCTCCAGGTGGAAATCAGCCACAGAAGCTGCTTCTCTCCAGATGCTGGGTCTTGCATTTCTGGCTTCCTAGGAGGACCTGTGTTGAGCAGCCTGGATGTTGGGGTCCAGTGCATATGTTCCAGAAATTGTAATCCATATTTCTCAACTTAACGACTTATAGCTTCCACCTCCTGGGGCAAACCTTCTGGGTCAGCAGCAGGTCGATTCCACTCTGCGCAACATGAAAGATCTTTGGGTCTGGGGTCTTCATCAGGGACCCCACATGCGAAGGGCCGTGCTATCCACTGGCAAGGACCTCTTTCAACAGTAGTGGGAAGAATCTCCAGGGTAGAGCTAGCCAAGGCCTGGTCCCTCAGTGGGCTGTGTACTGCTACCCCTGTGAAGGTGGGCGGGGCCTTGATATCCATCCTGTAGATCTTCAGGCATCCTTGGACAGTGTAATCTCCCTCTCCTGCATGTCTCCTGGCTGTGCTTGCAAAATGTTGTGGGGTCACTCTTTAGGAGCCTGTATGCAGCCAGGTTCTTAGTTCAGAGTGGAAGATTGAAACCAGAACACCTTAGAGGATTAAGGCAGAGTTTATTAGAGGAGAGAAAGAACGGACCTCATGGACTCCAGATGTGGAGTACCATGAGGGGCAAGGGTGCCCAGAGAACTCCAGGCATAGAATCCACGAGGGTCACGGAGCTGGAAAACAATTTATGGACTCCAGATGTGAGTGCAATGAGGGGCAGGCACCTAACCCTTAAGACTCTTGGTCCTTTTTCTTTCCACCTGTGTACTAGTCAAAAATTCAACTCTAGTTGAATTCAATGATTCATCCAGCTAATTCTCCCACTGAGGAATGATGAGGTCTTGTGAAAAACACAAATCTTGATATTCTCATTTTAAACCCAGGTTCTCAGATAGGTAACCTATACTGCACAGTAATCTGTCATCTTTCCTTGTTTATGATCTCTCTGTTTATTTTTTCTCCTTCACTCACAGTCTTATACTTTCTCTTGAAACCTCAGTAAGAGAAACACAAAAATAAGACTGTAATTTTTCTGGAATCCAGCCTCCTGTATTATTGGTACTTTGCTGTTATCTCAAGTGGCCATGCTCTTAGCAAAGGTCAGCACAGCATTCTCTTTGTGCCCTGGGATGCCATTTCTTTTAATCTTGTCAAAACTCAAATTCTCCCTCCTGTCTGTTACAGAATTCCTTTCTTTTACTTTACTTGTTCAGACCTACTGACATCTTACTAAACACACAATACTGACTCCAGAGTTTCCCAAAAACATTCTTCTAATCTCTTTAACCAAAGGCAGGTTCAGTCCTGTGAGTATACCTTATCTCCACACTGTTTTAGCAAGATGCAAAGTGTGTTGGAAATTGTTATTGTGTTTTTTACTATGTATAGAAGTTTTGGGTGACTTATTTGCCCAACTAGAGTGGGTGTAGTACCTCTAGTATTGTCACACTTGCCCAAAAACATGTTTTCTTTGTGGGGAATAAGGAGGAAAGAAGTAAAATCTGTTATGTGAAGAATGAGGTATATGCGGAGTTCTCTGCATGTTCTTCCTGCTTCCCAATGCACTGGGGAGACAGCCTTGACTGGGAGTAATTGTTATGACTTAGAAAAAGTTTGCATAATTACTCCCCTTAGGCTACTTAATGATTTTTCTCAACTTCTTAGTTCATGTGGGAAATTTCCTTCTTTCACTAAATAGGTAGTTTTAGAATTTTATTTTCTCTGTAAGATATTTATAGACATTCTAAGAGGGCTAATTTGCTTTTGAGAGTATAATGCTACTTACTGAGTGAATATTGAAAAAAGAAAATCCAAGAGGTTGTGAATCTTGTGTTATTTAAATACTAGCAGGGTTTGAAGGTAGCTGTACCCTAAATTATAAAACAATAGCTGGAACTATGTGACAGTTTCAGTTGTCAACTTGACATTTCAAGTGTGGGTCTTTGGGCACATCTATGACTTTTTTTGCGGACTTCTGCAAGGTGTAAGTGATTGTCTAAAATTGCATAATAATGTGGAAAGACCATACCTGTAGTGGGTGGGTCCAGTCTCTGGGCATGTGGATGAAGATAGGAAGAACTTTTGGTGGGCTGGCATGCTAGAAAGCAGCATTAGTTCTTGCCCCCCGTCTCTTGCTTGTTGATAAGGTGTGGTCAGTTCCCTTGGTTTCTATTGGTACCTTTCCTGCCAAAAAGGTCAACCTGTAAATTTGTAATTGTGAGGATGAATAAAATCCTCTTGTTCACCTAAATCATTTGGATCATGAGTTATTCACAGGAATGAAATATGAAACTGAAACAGACTTAGACAATTAAACAGCCATTACTAATTTTACTTAGTTATAATTCCTAGTAGCTGAAATGTAAACAGCTACGTGAGAAATCATGAGCCGTTCTCTAACTTTTGAAGAACAGACAACTCTCAAAGCATTGTGTGAACTGAACCAGGATTTAATTTGATGTGAGACCTGCAGAAGGCTTTCAAGTGTCTCAAGTTCATCTGATGATTGAAATGCAGATCAAAACAGTATAATCTAAAGGGGTTTCTGGTGACATTGTTTGATTGTAAAGTCTTTGAGGTCAATCTAAGACAATGCATTTATGTTCATGAAAATATGCATTTCCTCTCTCTCTCTCTCTCTCTCTCTCTCTCTTTCTCTCTCTCTCTCTCTGTCTCCAGTGCTGGCAATTGAACCTAGGTCCTCATCCATGCTTAACTCTATCCCTGAGGTATATTCCCAGCCCTAGTTTTTTAATTAGAATTATTTTGACTATATATTATTGTGTATATGTGTGTGAGTGTGTGGGTATGTGTGTTTGTGCGTGTGTAATGTATATATGGCCACGTGAAGGCCATGTGCCTGCCATGACATGCGTGTGGTCAGAGTACAACTTTGTGGAATAAGTTTTATCCTTTTACCCCTATGGAAAATTCAGGAATGGAACTCAGGCCTATGTAGCAAGTGCCTTCACCCGCTGAGCCATTCTATTGGCTCAAAAATTGGTTACTTACTACTGTACGTTCAATGAATATCTGCTAATTGACTATCAAATCTAGTTTGTGATGCTTGGCCTAATTTGTGATCACTTCTGAGCTTTAACTCTCAGGCATAATTCTGTGTCTCTTTATGGTGTCAGAATTTGATTTCTATTGTGTACTTATTTTATGATTTTTTTTGTCTATGCTTTATCTTCTCTTCCTTCAGAGTGTGTCACTTACCCCTTAGGGTGAGACTTCTCACTGTGCTGAATATGAAATCCTTGGCTTTATGCAAGTTACTGCCTCTGAGCTATTTCTTCAATTCTATATCATTTCCTTATGAATAACTCAACTTATACCTTTAAATTTGAGCTCCAGTTTGTGGAGAGGAAAGAGCTATAGGACAGAAGAGCTAGAATGGGCCGTAATTGTTCTTCTGTTCTGTAGCTCAGTGTTTGGAGCGAACGAGCAGCTTTTAGAGAATCTTCATCTCATTCTGGGTTAAATGATCTGCTGTAAGTGTTTTCATGCTCTACTGATGTGCCAGAAATGGTTTTTCTAAAAGAGATAGAGTTACGATAAATGTTGATGAGATGGGATTTGGTTCTCCTTTCTTGTTTTTAATTATTCTTTAGGTCACCAAGTACAGAGCAGTCTTTCCTTCTCCTGCTCCATTTCTTTTAGTAGCAATAGTGGGTAAATTTTATGCACAACAATTAATTTCCAGTTCCGTACAGAGTGGCTAATGTCTGTTAACTCACAAGTCAGCAGTGTTTTTAAAGAAGACATTTCCTTAATATGTCCCAGCCCTGTGCAGTAAAACATAACATAAAGTAAAGTAAAATGACTTCACTTGAGGCAGGTAAACATTGAGAATAATTTGTCAGTTTGGGACTCCACATTCATCTAGCCACATGTTAGCAACCTAGAAACCCCACATTGGGGTGAAACCTACACTGGGGTGCATACACATTACAATGAAATATATCTGTGTTCCTCTTTGTGGCTAACAAACTAACTTTCCATTCACACACATTCTGGGAGGCCAAGTCTTAACCCCTGAGCCATCTTTCCAGCCCTAGTCAAACACATTCTGCAATGCTCCTGGGAACTATGGCCCATTGGGCTTTGCTTGGTTTTGGTGTGTGCACAGTTAGGCAGATTGTGTTCTTTAAGTGAGCCTCTAGAGAGAATCCCCTATTTACTATCTTATGCTTATTCATGATTGTTCATGGATATGAATAAAATAAGATGCATGATAGGAAGGGACATATCCATTGAGCAAGAGCTTGCAAAATTCAAACCTGTCAGTCAAAATAGAGAAACACCCAAGCTACATCCCTAATCATCAGACTACTTCCCATTAGATCCATGAAAAAAGCTGTGAACAATAAGTGGGGCCTTTGAGTATCTTCCCTCATGTGTTCTGCTGTCAATCTTGACATTATATCCCTTTCTGGATTGTTCTCTTTGTTTTGAGCAATGTTTTCTCACTGCTTTGAAATTAATGTGGGCTTTTCTTTCATTCTTGAACAAGAGTCCAACATCTGAGGTCTGGAATGTTGTCAAAGTTCAGAGTCAAATTATCTTGGGCCATCATTAGCCCGTCTCTCTATGGGATCTAGCATCTTTGCATAAGGTAAATCCCTTGGGATATGCAACCAGATTCCTAAGCCAAAGGCTAGGAATGTCATCGGATAAGCATCTAAGGCCTATGACCTAGGCCTTTCTGTAGCCTGCCTACCAGATGTTTCCACCTACTGCTTTTCAATACTGCTTATGGTTTTCTTGGTTCTGTGGTTAAAAAACTTTGAGAAACTGTTATCAACAATGTGAACATAAGAAACCTGAATCTGTGTTCCCAGACCATTGTCACTCATCTTAGTTCTAGAATAAACTACTCTTAAATATCTCCAAAGTCAGTGTTGTGTTTTCCATCTACACTATCTGGACCAGACCATACCCCCAATAACACACTTCAATAATTTTGATTTTTTCAACAAATAAACTATTCGCATTATTCTGTTCAGTGCTCTTGGAATTAGCCTGAGCTTTTCTAGTGTAGTAAGAAATGCACCTGATCACAGTGACTTCTGCTAAGCAAAAAGCATTATCGTTGATAGTAGCATTGAAGAGTTTAGTTTGTGAACAACTCATTTCCTGTTGTATTTTTTTTTTTTTTTTTTTTTGTCAAGATCTTGCTGTGTAGCCCAGGCTGACTTCTAACTCCCAATACTGCTGTTTCTACCTCCTCAGCGTTGGCTGATGAGTGTGTACCATCACACTATGCTTGGATGGTATTTTAAAGCTGGTCAGCACTATTAATTAAAAATAGTGAGACCCATTCCTGCGCCTCTGCCCTGTCTGCTCTGTGTACCATGGACCGCATTGTCCTAGACATAGCAGCTGGTGAAAAGCACAGATCTGAAGAGCTCTTCTCCAAGTATGTCAGAAACAGTTCGTTCCTCATGAGAAGCAACTCGGGCAGCAGCCAACGGAAAAGATAGCAAGAAGTTCAAACAGAAGTGCAGGGTGTCCCTTCCAGAGTGATCCACATGCACAAGGTGTCCAGCGATGTGACGTCCCTTGGCTGCCCTTCTGGAAGGTCCTGCTGAAGCAGGAACAAGGCCTTCATCGAGATGAACACGGAGGAGGTGATCAGCACCATGATCAACAGGTCGGCAGCAGCCGTGCTGCGCCGACCCCCCATTTACCTCCAGTTCTCCAATCACAAAGAGCTCAAGACGCGCAGCTCCTCAACCAGGCGCGTGCCCAGGCGCCCTGCAGGTGGTGAACTTGGTGCAGTCGGGCCCTGGCTGTCTCTGCCGCTGCTGTGGACATGGGGATGGTATTGGCCGGGCAGAGCCCTGTGCTCGGGATTATCTTGGGGATCCTCTCCTACCCTGTGACCCTGGATGTGCTGCACCAGATCTTTTCCACGTTCCGCAGCGTCGAAGATCATCACCTTCTCCAAGAACAGGGAGTTCCAGGTGCTGCTGCAATCTGCAGACCCCGTGAGCGCCCAGCACGCCAAGCTGTCCCTGGACCGCCAGAACATCTACTGCTGCACCCTGCATTGACTTCTCGAAGCTCACCAGCCTCAAGGTCAAATATAGTAATGACAAGAGCCTTGACTACACTTGACCTGCCCTGCCCTCGGGGGACAGACAGCCTTCACTGGACCAGACCCTCACTGTGGCCTTCGGTGTGCCGGGTCTAGTGTCTGCTTCTCTATACACAAAAGCCCGCTTCCCTTCAACCTTTGCTATTTCACAGGCTACAGGCCTTCTGTCCCTAAAGTCCACGGAGCTCTGGGCCCCCAGGCCATCCCACCTGCTGCCGCCGCTGCAGATCATGTCTTCATCCAGGGCCTGGCGGCACTGGGAACTCCGTCCTCCTGGTCAGCAACCTGAACCCTGAGAGAGTCACACCCCAAAGCCTCTTTATTCTTTTCAGCGTCTGTGGAGACATGCAGCACGTGAAGATCTTGTTCAACAAGAGAACGCGTTGGTTCAGAGGGCAGATGGGAGCCAGGTACAGCTGGCTGTGAGACACTTCAATGGCCACAAACTGCACCGGAAGCCGGTGCGGAGCACCAGAGCGTGCAGCTGCCCCAGGAGGAGCAGAGTCTTATCAAGGACTACAGCGGGCTCCGAGAACTTCCAGAACATCTTCTTGCCCTCCACCACCCTGCACCTGTCCAACATTCTGCCCTTGGTGTCTGAGGAAGACCTCAAGACCCTCTTTTCTAGCAGTGGGGGCATTGTCAAGGGCTTCAAGTTCTTCCAGAAGGACCACAAGTTGGCACTGATGCAGACGAGCAGCGAAGGCGCTGATTGAGCTGCACCACCAGGACCTGGGCAAGAGCCACCACCTGCCCGTGTCCTTCTCCAAGTGCACCACCCTGCATTCCAGAGATGCCACTTTAAGAGCAGCTCAAGTGATCTTAACAGACCAGAGATTTAATTTTTTTTTTTGGTTTTGTTTTTTTAACGTGGAACCTGGGTTCCGAACTCAGAACCTTCTGCTTGTGAGACAGAGGTCACAATCCCTGAGCCATCTCTCCAGCCCGATTTATTTTTTTTTTTAAACAGATCAGTTTACTTGTTTTTTAAAAATTAAATCTAGACTTCCTTGCTGTGGGCAGCCCTGCTACCGCTCTGCATGTAGCCGGGCGCGGTGCCTTGAAGGACCTGGGCTTGAGGCCTGGGCCGAAGCTGAGGCCGCCCTGCCCCCTGATCAAGTGACATGATTGTCCTATGCCCAGCCAGCCTAGCCGTCCTCAACTGCGCCGCCTCGTGATCTCTGTGGTCGCAGACACCTGGGCCTGGCGATGTTTCAGTTGACCAAATATCCTAACCCTTTTCATTTATATGCAAGGGATAGTTTCCTCTGGTTCTTTCCCCCACTGCAGTTCCCACTCCGACATGGACTCGGCCCAGAAGGGCCAGGCCTTGTGCCTCTACCTGCTCTGAATTTCCAGGGTTTCCTGCCTTCAGATGGACGAAAGTTTTGTTCTGCCTCTGTCTCCCTGGGGGGGGGGGGATAACTGACACCTGCTGGGTGGGGGTCGGCCTTGTCTGAGGTGGAGTGTGGCAAGCTGTGCATACTTACGATTTTTTTTTTAAACTGTGAGAACCTGGGCAGCATGGAGGTTTTTTTCTTTTCTTTTTCTTTCTTTTTTTAATGGTGACAGCGATTCAGGCTCAGTATTGTTCCAGGCCAGCTGTGGCTGCTACATTCCACCCGCCCAGGCTCACAGGACACCTCATGTTACCTGAGCTGGGCCTTGCTGCGGGCACTTGCTGGGCCTGGACTCAATAAACACCTTTGTCCTGAAAAACAAACAAACAAACAGCAGGGAGACTGAGATCTGCACAAGCCTAGATATGGTCTGGAGAATTATGACCTTGCTGCTATTCTGCAGGTACTACTCAAGTAGATGGTAAAAATAAATAAACATTTGAAAGTCTTGTTTTTTTTTCTAGTTCTGAGTCCAAGACAGACAGCTCTGGGCTGAGATTCATAGCCTGAGTTTGCTGCTGTTCCTCTGTTACATTTCAGTCTTGAAGTGCTGTCATTCCGGGACTGTAAGTCTTTGAAATCATACCTTGTTTAATAACCGTTGTGAGAACACTACTATTGGCAGGTTCTTTAAGTCTCTCTACAATATATAAAATTATTTCTTATGATACTTCACACTTTCTTTTTTGAGGGTTTGAGCTCTGGGCACATTTGTGGAGAATTAGTGGTTGAGTTAGGCCCAGAGCAAACCTACTGGAGATGTCTAGCTGATGGGGAAGACCCAGCCTGTGGTGGGTGGGACTAGGCCCTGGAATAAATCACAGAGAGCTGATTGAGAGAATTGGCATCCTTCTGTTCACTTGGCCAGACATGCTGGTCTTGCAAGTAAAGATTGTCCATCTCTCAACTCAGCTGTTATGTGGCCAGTTCCCTCGGCCCTAGTGTTGGTGCATGCTTTCATGTCAAGCTGGATTAAGAACTGTAACCAGGAATCATAAGAGAATAAACCTTTATTCCCTTAAGCCGTTTGGTGGTGATTTATCAGCAACCATGCAGGCTGACTGCAACAAGGCCTTAGATGCTTGCTAAATGTTTTCAGCACACTAAGTAGATGACTATGTGCTTGAATCCAGTCTCACAACTTTCCAGCTAAATGTCTTGAAGTGATTATTTTGCTAGTTAGGGGTCCTGGATCTTTGTGTTTTGGCAACTGTACCAGAGAGTGAAGTGAAACAATCCTAGACCTGAAGTAATGTGTAAGACTTAGGTGGTGTGATGGACTAGTGTGGGTGAGGAAGTTTAAAGTCCTTCCTCGGGATAAGCAGACAAGTTTTACTCTTTATTCCCGGAGCTTCCATTGTTCCAGTTCATTAGTTTAGCAAGAAAGTGGGGGAGGGAAACTACTATGCCTGCTGACATCTTTGAAGACCCCTGCACAGAACTATTTTGAACTTAACGAGTTTTACCAATGAATTATTTTGTAAAATGTCATTTATCGAAAACTGAGGAGCATGAGGTATGGTCTTGGGGAGGGGGGAATTCTCACTTATCATATTTCTGATATGAAATCTAGTTTATGCAATCATTATTGTCTAATTGTGAAAAAAGGCCTCTTCATTTTTTCCCATCACCTGTTCTTATTTTTACATTTTTTCCTGAGATTAATGTTCAAATTTTAAAAGTAGGAATGTATCCATGGGTCAGTAGGCTTTTGACAGAACTTCTGTGGATCAAGGGCACAATCTCTTCTTATATGTGCTATAATATCTCTTACCTTTAGCAATCCTTTTAAAATGTCTCTCTCTGATATGTCATGTGGACTGCTTAATAGTATCTATTGTAGTGTCATATGCATGAACATCAGTTCGGAGCAGAGTCAGTCTGACAGAAGCATGAAGACAAGGCCCCCTGAAGCGCTTCATAATGCAGGTAAAAACTTAGAGGGCGGTGAGGGTATTAGGGCAGATTTGGGAGTCCCCTAGAATTCATAAATGTGATTCAGTGGAAAATATCAAAGACTGTCTGAGTGGGAACCATGATTTTGTTCCGCTGAGTCCTTGTTCATTCAACTGCACTCTCCTGAACTTCCATAGGTCTACTTGCCTCTGCAGTTACTGCACATAGCACACAGGACACAGTGTGAAATACAAGTGAGGACAGGTTAATTCACTCCTTCACAGACCATCATTCCAAGTTTTCCAAGGAAGAATACATTGAAAGGAAAGAGAAGAAGGAGTTGAAGACAAAGGGAAAGTAGAAAGATGTATGCTTAGGTGACTAGGCAATACCCATGCTGTTCAACAAATTACTCTTTCTGTTGGGCCTCCAAGCCTGAGGCCTGCTGGAAATTCCTAAGCCTGGCTGGGGTTTCAGGACCTGTCCTTAAGTTCTAAAACTTATCTCTGTCCCCCTCCTCCCCTCTCTGATGTAATACTACTATAACCTCCCCTCACTGACCTGGACACATCCCTTTGACTGCCTTTCTCCTTCACCACCCCTCACGCCACGTAGCTCTCCTCCTCCCAACAGGACCCTATATAAACTCAGGTGCTATTCAATAAAGTTGAGATCCTGCTTTAACAAGTCTCCCGGCCTGGTGTGTTTCTCCCCGGTAGAGAGGGGGGTCCGGACCACAACACTCATCACCCGCCCAGCCCCGAGGGACATGGGTTCCATATAGATTACAAATTCAAGCAGTTGTCATTATGCTGACATCTGATTTTCAGCTAAGAGAAATTCTCAAAAATATTTAAATACAAATATGTAATGAAGTAAATGTATAAAATAATATATGAAAACCTTATATAGAATACATCAGTCTTGTGTTAGTCCATGTTTGTTGAAATATAGTGCATAAGTAAGACAAGGAGGAAATTCAGAAGTTGACATTTTATTAAGATGTCTTAGTGTAATGAATTTTATTTAATGTTTGCCAATTTCTCTATCACAGCACAAGTAAGGACTGGTGGAGACTGGATTCCTGAAGCACAGTGCATGACATAATACAGAACTGTCCTTAGATAATAAATGCACATAGATACACAGATAAGATCACATACACCACACACACACAAATCATATTCATATGCACAGATACACACACACACACAAATCACAGATAACAGAGACACACGTACACAAACACATACACAGTCATGATCATAAAGAATCTAAAATAAAACAGAGTAATCCAGAAACAATAGAAGATATGTCATGTTTGAATGCCTCTTATTTAAAATCTATCTTCAATATAAGTGTTTTTAGAATAATAACAAATAAACATTTGCTTATAATATGTAATAAGCACTAGGTTGTGTGTAATTTTTACATTTTTCTGTTAGATTCAACAAGTGACTATGATTCAACAAGTATCTTTATTTTATAGTGTTAAGAAAATGTATGTATATTGTAAGTCTCAGTTTCCAGGAGGATTAAGATCCAGCATTGTTTTAAAATATATAAATTTAAATTAAGCTTTCAAAAAATAGGCACATTTGCAATTATAGTCAAGGGTTTTATTTCTTTCATTATTTATTTGTGTGTGTGTGTGTGTGTGTGTGTGTGTGTGTGTGTGTGTGTGTGTATGAGAAAGAGAGAGAGAGAGAGAGAGACTTTGAGTATGAGTATTGTATGCATGTACCACAGTGCCTATGTAGAGATCAGATGACAAGTCTCAAGGCTTCCATTGATTGAACTCAGTTCACTGGTTGTGTAATAAGCCCTTTAACCTTTTGAGTCATCTCACTGGCCCAACAGTGGGAGATTTCAATAAACTTCTTCCAGACAAGTCAGAAACCCTGAAAAGATGAAAGACTAATGCATGAAACAAGAATATATATTCTTTTCAACAGTATGATAATATTCCCCAAAAATTGAATTGCAAATTCCAAAGCATTTATATCATAGGGAACATGACATGTTTTCTAACTCAGTGTTATCACATTCAGAGTTTAAGAGCTAGAAAACACCATCTGTCTGAAAATTAAGAAATATGACCGATATAACTAATAAGTCAAAGGATAAAGCTTAATGGAAGATAGAAAGATGTTTTACTGATTCTTGGCATAAACATCATATATGAAGCTTGTTTGATGCGTGTAGGTGTTGTAGTCAGCCTACATAGTTGCTGATAAATGTCCATCAAATGGCTTAAGGGAGCAAGGGATTTATTTTCTCTTAAGATTACTGGTTACAGTTCTCAGTCCAGCTTGATGGGAGAGCATGCACCAACACCAGGGCCGAGGAACTGGCCACACCATCACCACATAATAGCTGAGAGAGGGACAATCCTTAACTTGCCAAACTATTATGTCTAGCTAATTGTACACAAGGATGCCAACTTTCTCAACAGGCTCTGAGTATTTTATTCATCTGTTCAGCCCACCCACCATGGGCTGGGCCTTCTCCATCAGCTAGACAATCTCCTGCAGGTTTGCTGTGGGCTTAACCCAACTACTAATTCTCCACAAATGTGCCCAGTGCTCCCTCAACTGTCAAGTTGACTCCGGTGCCTAACTATGACAGTAGGAAAAACAATGTTCACAGGGAAATCTTATATTGTAAATGAATATAAGGAAAGAAATATAAAAAATAAGCGAATTACATTATTGTCTTAACACATTAGAAAAGATTAACAAATCAAAGAGAAAATATAAATGTCCTATAACTAGAAGACCCTGAACTTTGTAGGGGGAGAAGACAGTCATATTTATCTCTTACTACTGGAAAATCACTAGTTAATGCCTGTTCACAGTGGCAAGTGGCCTTGCACTGTCTCGCTGATCATACATGAAATTGAATTTGTTTTACAGGACCATTTTCATTGAGGGTTCTTCTCTCTGAAATGCCTCTTCCAGCCTTTGAACATTTTCTGCTTTTGAACAATTGTTTTGTTTTGTTGTTTTTAGCATAGGGAGCATTCTAAGATTTCACAAATTATAATTTGGGTTATAGATACTGAACATTATTTGTGTATATTTTCATAGGAAAGATTATTTGATTTTTATGCAGTCAAATTTGTCAATCTTGTATGTCATGTATTTATTTGATTAGCGTAAGAAAAAATTATCACATCATGCAGAAAACTTCTCCTAACCCTCTATTGGGATTATGTTTCAAAGCATGCTGGACTTAAAAAATGTATTTGGGTATGTACTCTTTTGAAATTTATTCATTATTTATTTATTTAGAATTTCAAGTATCTATTTGGAGCAACTAGGTTTTTATAATTGTTATGCTTTTCTTTTGAATTTGATGACTCAATCAATCCTACATACTACATTTTTTTTCTGTTGTTAAAAATTAATATATTTTGGAACTTTCTCTTCTTCCCTCTCTTCTTTTTAACTTTGGGATCTGGGTCCTATAATATCCCAGACACTGGGTTTTAAATCTGGGCACTTCTGTAAGGAATCTCTGTGTTTATGTTCCTTAGACAGATTGGCATCGAGGCTGATAACTCTTGCTTGACCACTTTGGTGCATCCACATGTGGTGTGTTTGTGTTGAGCTTTCTTGAGAAAGCACATAGTCTCTGGTTGTCTCTTTTGATAGACAAGCATGTCATTGCTGTGTTGAATCTGGATGCTTAAGCACCTGGGTTGTGGAGATGATAGTCTCTCTGTGTTACTTCTTTTGTAGTTACAGTTTAAATGCTTTTGAGGATGTTTACCCTTATTTCCTATTTGGTTATCCAAATTTGCTGTCAAATAAAAGTGTATTCAATTTTTTACCATTTACCGTGTTTTCAAGACAATGAATTCCATTCCTATAATATTATCCTCCAAAGATTATTAATAGTGTTGCTTTCAGGTATAATGAACTCATAAAATATACTTGATGAATTTAAATTCTTTGTAATTACCAGTCTTTTTATGTTCAAATTGCCCTGTTTTTGGCTGGTGGTAAACTTCTAGTGGCTTCTGGAGCTTTGACACAGCCTTTCTGTTTTCTGACTGCAATTTTTTTCTATTTGGTATGGTGAAAGTCTTATGCACTCATTATTTACATTTTATGATGAAATAAATTCTGGTTTCATTAATGGGAAATGATATTTCAAAATAAAAATTTGATCTGATATATGGAGAGTTCTGGTTCTCAATGAATAATGTTGTTAGAATATCCCCTTATTTTTCTTTTACTTTTATTCATAGCACTGTCACAGTCTCAATATAGCAATGCTAATAGTGGTGCTATAATTTCTGAATGGTTTTAACATGTGTTACTATGACAAAATGCCAGAGATAATCGATTTAATAGAAGAAGTTTATATTGATTCAGGGACTTCAGTCTATTGACCCCACTGCTTTATGACTGTGTGTACCCTGTAAGCCCTTTAGAAAGACATGTTAAATCTAAACCACTTTGCCCATATTTTTGCCCATTATTTTTCATAAGTGTGACATAGCTACACTCTTTGAGTATATAGTCATTTTCATACTATAGCTATAGTATATAGTTCATGACTAAAGTCCATTTCCTACTACGACTTTTTCATGTGAACATCACTCTCTTTAGTTGTGTGAACAATTACATGTTCACTGCTCACCATCATCTCTTATATTGTCTATGACCATTCCCTACTTATGAATTGTCTAAATGTACTATGTGTGAGCATGAAGTTGTCCTGGAGCTGAGAAAGATGAAAGGCAGAAAAAAGATACACGCAGACACAGAAATATAGAAAAAAGTTGGACCAAAACAGGTGGGGAAAACCACCTCCTGTCAGAAGGAGTACAGTAAAAGTCCATGGCCCAGTTCTGCCAGACTGCTCACAATTAGGGGCCTGGGATAAGTATGCAAATCCAGGCATGGGATTACTGATTGGTAGGAAGGAGAGGCAGATGTATGAGAAAATATTCTTAGATTTTAATATGTGCTTGGATAGCCAGCCTGAGAGCCAAAGAGCCAAATGCTTCCAGATGTTTAGCATAGGCCAGAGAGAGACAATTTAATACATGAGACAAGTTTTCAGACTGTGGCTTTATTTCTTGAGGGGCACGAGAAAGTGCCAGGAGTTAGACACCCATGAGTTTCTGTATCTCCATTTTCCACAGAAGACCCATGATTAATTTTTAATTTTTAATTTTTCTACTTTTATAAGCATGTTGGGTATTCAGTCCAGCTTCCCTCCCTACTCTCACCCCTCCATCCACTCCTTGTCCTTCACCATTCTCCACTTCCTCCTACCTGTCTGCCTGTGTGCTTCTATGGACCTCTGTGGTACATCAGGTTACCTCTCTTCAGGCCACCCCACCGATATATGCATTTCCCTTTACTTATCCAGCTTTAGACCCAAAGGCTTCCACTGTAAGTGAGAAGGTCCATGATTTCAACTCCTTTTAGCCTTCCATACTTTTAATTAAGGAAAGAAATCTATTGCATCAGATGGCATCCCAAACACCACTTTCCACTAGTTAACGTCTACATTTTCTAGGCACTCTCAGAAAAAATTCAGGAGTCTAATAAAACTTTTGTTCATTATAAGAGAGTGTCTATACCTTTGTTAATTTGAATTTAATTTGAGGAGGTATAACACCCTTGATTCACATATTTGCTTGAATTTATAAATTCAATATTTTTCCATCATAGTGCCTATTTTTCTTTTGTGAAAATCATATGCTAAAAACATACATTTCTGTGCTCTGAAACTCAGTGATATTATGAGAATACGTTTTTGTTTTAGCCATTGTTGGTAAAAAATATGTTACATTTGCTGTTTATTATGTCATGCCATTTAAATTTTTTTGTTAACTTCAGGTAAATGTTAGAAGCATTTCTTCAGCAACTTTAATTATACTGTGCAGGATTTTCTATTGAGAGTTGTCAATACTTATTACTTTCTCTTTGAGTTTTCAAATGCTGTCCACTATTTATTTTATATTGACAAAATTTTACTCTACTCCTCACATTTCTCTTGAGGCATTGTCTGTTGTATTTGGTGGGCACTTACATTCTTTTAGTTTGGCACTTACTTTTGAAATAGAATTTTTCCACTTATTTTCCTGAAATTTGTCACTTCATATCTGAATTATTTTAATTATAATCTATGTTGCTTTTCATCTTGAATAATTCTGTGAATGCCTTTTATCATCTCTGAAAGAGAAGATTTCCACTTTGATCTGTTCTCTGGGCTTCTCTTTCTGGCATCTTTTCATTGTAGAAATTTTATTCTTATTTTTGTTCTCTTTTATCTTGTAATAGCTTTGTTTATGGATTGACCTTAATAATTATTGGCTGCTAATTTTTACATGAAATTAGCTTTCATGTGCTTTGAATAGGAGACAGGGGCAAAGGTTGCTTTTCCAAACACACAAAGCTTTCTTCCTTTCTTTTTATAATAATGTCCTAAGTTTTAAGAATATGCTTGTTGTGATATTTCTTGATGTTTTAAAGTTTTTGGCATTGCTTATATCTACAATGATGAAAATTTAGCTCTCTTATGCTATCCCGACTCTTACATGACACAAGACTGTTGCTTATTCTTCATTTTCTCCATGTAGTTTTGTTTTTGAGTATGTCAGTACCTAGTATTTATATTATAATAGTTGTGAAAACCCTATTTACAGTTGTATTAGAGTTCTTCATAGAAACAGAACCAACGGGAGGTATATTTACAGAAAGAATTGGTGATTTAGGAACATATAAGTCCTCAGTTTGGAGTATAGATCAGAACCTTCAAGATGCAGGAGAGTTGGGGATACAGATGAAATCAAGGTAGGGATAGGTTAGTGTGTGTGTGTGTGTGTGTGTGTGTGTGTGTGCGCACGCGCAGGGGGGATTCATGTGATTCAAGGAGGCTGAGCTTGCTGATTAGTCAGGTTTTCAAGTGATTAAATGAGGCCTATCACATTATGGAAGGAATCTGCTTTACTCAAAATTTATGTATTTACTTACTAACCACATCCTGAAAGAGTCTTAATGTTGCCTCTAAGTTAGTCAACATAGCCACAGAATTATACATAGAATATGATTTTTTTCTCTCGATGTGCATCTTTTTTTTCTCTGAATGGGAATATATCCTTTTGTTTTAATACTTACCTTGCTTTCACTGCACTTAGCTTCTCCCTTTTTGTGGTTCCTCTAGTACAATAACACTTTACTGGTCCTTCTGTCAATTTGGTTTCTCTATGCCATTCTCCAAGAACTGACTGGCCTCCCCCCATTTGGAATGTTTTCCAAGGTAATCATGGAACAATTGGCTTCCTGTAATCTCTATTCACCACTGCTAAATTTTCCAGGGCTGCTGCAAAAAGCATCACAAACTCGGCCTCTTGTAAGACCAGTTTTTCTCTCACAGTTCCACAGGATAGAAATTCAAAGCGCTGACTTTTTTTTTATTATTTCCGCTCATACAAATTTAAAAGGTACACCGGTCCCCTCCCTCCCTCCACCTGCCCCCGACCCCTGTTCCCCCCTCTCCTCCCCCTTCCTCCCCATCCCCCAGTGCCTCCCCCCCTTCCAATCCCGGGAGCATCCTTTAATGTGCATGCCAAACTTTCCTCTGGGTCCTCCTCTCCGATGAGGTGCAAGGACCCAGGGGCATTTCCCAGAACCCTTTCCTGTGTTCCCCTTAAGTTTAGGAACACTACTGTGACTGTCAGTCCCTAGCCTCCAAGAATCCTAGTGCCTTTAGTCCATGCTAGACTTTGTGGGGTCAATAATGTATTGGACATAGTGCAGGTCATGCAAAGTCCTATTATGATAACAAAGCGCTGATGTTAGCAGCTCTGATTTCTTTTGGATGCTCTCAGGAAGAATTTATTCCCTTCTCTTCTAATTTCATGTTGTTGTGGTAATTGTTAGCATTCTTGTGCTTATAAATACATTGTTCTGTATCTTTTCTTCTCATTTTCATACAGATTTATGAACATCTCTCTGTTCTTCTTCTTGTAATCTAATCTAATCACACAGGACTTGCTCCATAAACTCAATGCCTGAAGAAGGGTGTGTGCATAATCTACAGTGGATAGGACTTAACATATGTTTTTGCCAGCATATTCAATCCATCACACCATCTTCCTGAGATAACTCTGCTTCTCTATTGAATTCAAGTTTCCATTATATACTTTCTCAAATAGTTTCTTAGGAAAGGTTCAAGGAAGTTCTTTTTTCTTTAAGAACTTTCATACCTCAATATAGTTTTTCTTTGTGAACTCATGAGTCTAATCAAGGTTAAAGGATATTGGGTGAGAATTGCATGGGTAATTTACCAGTGGCTACCCCACTGAAGTAAATATCTCTCACTACTCCAGAAACTGTTAACTGACAATAAATCCCCAGGGAAGGATAGACCTGGAGAGTCCCGCCCCACTCTTTGAGTATTAATGGGATCACACTTATGCATATAATGGAGGCACTGAGAGTTTCAAAGTGCACTGACTATATAACACATAATGATAGCATTCCACTACACTATTTCCACCTTATATTCTTATATTCTTTCTACCTTCTCTCTTGCCATATTTCCTGAGCCTCAGAGGAAGTGATAGATATGTTCCATTTAGGGCTAAGCACGCCACAGCTACTTCTTTTCAACACTTTGATCAGTTATAAGTCTGAAGTGACCACTTCCCACTGTAAAAAGAAGCTTCTCTGATGAAAGCCTTACTTTGTGATGGGCATAAGTTCAGACCTGTTTGGGCTGTTGAGTGACATCAAGGACAGTCTAAGTAAGCTTCTGATTCAGAAGGAAATAAAGGGAAGAGAGAAAGAAACAAAAACAAAACAAAGAAAGAAAAACAAAAAAAGAGAAAACAGAAAATAATAAAAATAAAGAAAAAAGGAAAGAAAAAGACACAGATCCAGGTATATATCTCAGTGTTGGAGTACTTGTTTAGCATGTATGAAGCCCTAGATTTGATTCCCAGTACTCCTCCCTCCAAAAGTTCCTGGATTATTTGTTCTGTTTTCCTTTTTCTAGTCATTGTTTTTTCTGGAGCCCCTTTACTCTGACTTTACCTTTTTGAATCAACTTCTAACTTTTTGTTGCCTCCTCTATACTAGTTCTTGGCATCTGGTCTTTGTACTATCCCCTATTTATGTGTGTGTGTATATGTATAAAAAAGTGCATTTGAGTGTGTATGCCTGTGGAGGCCCAAGGATGGCATTGAAAAATCATTCTGGATTGCTCTTCCTTCTTATTGCTCTGTGGTTTTCCATACTGTGCTCTCCAGTCTGAAATGCAGGCCACTGCCATCTTTACATGTGGTCTGGAATCCAAACTCTGGTCCTTTTACTTGGGAGGCAAAGGCTTTGACCCTTGACCCATCTCTTCAGTCCACCTTCTACCTTTTTAATTATTATCACTTCTGATAGAACATTTTAATTTCCAGAAACCTTTTCTTATTCTTTATGATTCCATCATAAACACCTCTTGACGTTCTCATTTGCTAATCTATTTATTTTAGCAAATACTTCTTTAACACCTTGATTGGTTAAGCATGAGGTATCTGAGTTCTCATTTCATGTATCATGCCCATTGAACATGTAAGCAAGCAAAACAGATATTTTTCCCATTTTTAGTAGGGGGTGTATTCTAGCAGGGAGAGAAAAAGAAAAAAATAATGAAGATTAATAAATGATCACAGTATGTAACATGTGAAAAGTTAGAATAGATTGAATTGATTGAGAGTGGGGTAACGATGGTATGATGGAGTTTGAAATAACCTGACTGGGAGATTTTATTAAGAAAATTACATTTTCAGGAAAGATGGAGTTAAGTGAGTTTCAAGAATATCCATGGGAAGAGTTTTCTGAACAGACTGAAAAACTAGTGTAAGGACCCTAATGTGGATTGTGTCCTTTAAGAAGCAACAAAAGTGTTAGTATGGTTGCAGAAGAGTGAATGAGAAAGGGCAGAAAGTGTAGTAAAAACTGGATTTGAGCTTTTACTCTGAATGAGATAGAAAGTTTGAAGGAGAGCAGTGGAATGATGTTAGGTTACATTTTTATCAGGATCCTGCTGATTTCTGTGTTGACAAAAACTGTGGTGTTGAGCAAGTAAAGCAGACAGACCTCTCTGGGTATACATGTATGATACATGATACATACATAATTATGTAGATTCCAATTAGAATTGAATTTGAGTATGGCAGGAAATGTTCAGTTACAGCTTGTCATGGCCTGCCATTGCTCAAAGTAGTCTATTGCTGACATTCTAATTAAGTTTGTGTCCACTGCTGGCTTATGAAGGACGGGGTTATGGAGAATGGTATTGCATTATTATGTTGCTGAATACAATATTTTGATGCCTCAAAAATTAAAATTTTATCAAAATTAGAATTTTATATCCCTGAAGTTAAGATAAAAATTAATTAGGAATTCAACAACATAAAATTCCATTTTGTATATGTGCTATGCACTGAATGGCAGTTTTAAAGTTTCTTTGCTGCCTATACAGCTGCCAAGTCTCCCTAATTTAATTTATTCTTTGCTGGTTCCCTTTCCTTTTGCACTAGAAACTTTCCATTGATATTATCTTAGGTGTTCTATGCTGAGGGTGATCTTATTAGGTTGGGAGGCAGCAAGTGCACTCTTGGGCATATGACGGTTACTTGTTTTGGTGATTTTCTTCAATTCTTTTCTTTCCATTTGGTCAGATTTAGTAGAAAGAAGCTCAATGTTGTCTTTTCACCAGGTATAAGCATTTATTGCTAGTGTTTGGGGAGCTATTTGGAAATTAGAAATGAACTTTCAATAATGGTAAGAAAATTTTTGTTCAATTGTCTTTGATTCTATGTAGTAACTACCCCCATGAGTCAAGTCTGGTGATTCCTTCAATTTTTACAATTGACCTCATCCAACCAAAGACATCTTTGAACTCATAATGTTTGAAACCATCTTTGTATTTTTTTCTACTTTTACAAGCATATTGAGTACTTATCCATGCTTACTTCCATCCTCTCTCTTCCATCCTTTCATCAATCCATCTCATTTCTTCCCACCCTCCTGCCTGTCTGCTTCTATGGACTCCAGTTTCCTTCTGGCTTGTCTAGTCTTGTGAGCATTCAGGCCTCTAAGATGCCTCTAATAGGGGACATTTTCCTTCACTCATCCAGCTTTAGCCCCCAAGGTTTCTACTATATGTTCTTATCTACCTAGGTAGTCTATGGGGATATGTTCAGATGTCAGTCAGCATGTAGTTCTGGTAAGGACAAATCTCACTATAGTGAGTTTCTAGATGCAGCAGTTCTGCCTTGAGTATAATGTCTTCTCCAATGGTGAACCTTCCCATCTTTAGGTTCTTACAATCTCATCATCCCCTCTTTGAGGTTCCCAAAGCCTTATTATGGGGAAACATTAGGTTGGCCTGATTTTTGGGGAACCTTGCTGAGTTGCTGGTATTTTGCTTTATGGCTTGCCATTGCTGTCCACTTTACTGTTCTACTGGCCTAGGCTGTGTCCTGTCAAGATGTTGAGATACTTACCTCTGTTGTAGAAGAAAACTTCTAGTGTGTATGTTAAGTGTTCTTCCAATCTATGAGTAGAATAACAGCAATTTACAGAGCAGTTTTATGTACTGTCTTCCTACCTATAGGTTCATTGACTGTTTTTTCCTATTGATATATTTCCTTCCCTTTTTTAGGTTCTTGTTCTAGTTTACAGCGACAGGAATGTGTTCCATTCTGACAAGCGGGTTTTGATTCCAATCAGAAAGCTCTTGATTGTCTCCTTGATACTCATAGCACTATTACACTAGTGGTCACCTGTTGCCATGGTGATTAAATATCAAGCTGGCCTCACTGACACATAACTGTTACTTGAGCACTTAGGAGGTAGAAGCAGGAGAATCAGGAGTTCAAGGACAATATAGGCTCTCTCTGTATATATATATACATATATAATCAATCAAATAAAGTCTAAAAAGGCACATTTCATCTCATACAAGTGTCAACATTTCATTCATTAAAATGCACACACAGGGTGGAGAGATGGCCTTGCAAGCAGAAGGTACTATATTCAGATCCCAGGTCCCACGTAAAAAGGTTAGACAGAAACAGTGACAGTCTGTACTCCTGGTTTTGGTGGGTGGAGTCTCAGAAATACCAGAGTGAAGCAAAAAAGAAAGAAAGTAGAATCAATCCAGGATGATTCCAAAAGTTACCCTTTGTCTTCCACTGGTACACACAGTGCCCTCTGATACACACACACACACACACACACACACACACACACACGAGGCATGTAGGTAAAAATAAATAAAATTCAAAAATGTGCACGAATGAATATTTCCTCTCTTCCATCCTTCCTATCGTGTGTTTGTGTATGCATGTGCTTTGTGTATATCTGTGTGCCCACATGTGTGGGTATGTGTGCATATGCATGTGTGTGTGTGAGGGACAGAGGCTCATGTTCCATGTCTTGATTGCTTTCCATTTTGTTTACTGAGATAAGTTCTTTCAATGAACCTAAACCTCATCAATTCAGCTAGACTAGCCTGCCAGTGTGTTCCCAGGATTCCTGTGTCTGTCTCTTCCTGAACAGTAGGATATAGGTGGACCATTATGTTTGTTTAACTTTTGTATGTGAGTGCCAGCTAGGTAACCTAAACTCAGATCTTATTTATTCACTGAGATATCTTTATACACCTTCCAACTTTGGAGAAATTTAGAGAAAGGTTGGAGTACAAATGAAGTTTTCATGATGCTTGTCTAGAATTTGGAATTCCTTTGGACACCTAGTTACTTACATGTTTCCTTTCTAACTTCATAAATTGTTTTTTTCATTGTGTGACTATTTTAAAAATATGTTGCTATCATTATTGTTGTTTCCTCAGGTTTAGAGTTTACCATGTGTGCTAATTCTGCCAGATATACCCTGATACCTTTACTCTACAAATAACTTCAAGATATGTGACATGTATTCTAATAATTCATGAGCTAAACAGGTAGTATTCCTTGCAATTAACAGGAAGGAAAATTGAAGCACAGAAGATTCAATAGAATTGTACAGGGCTTGATGATGATTAAAAACAAGAATAAGAAGGAAGACTGATGACTTTCAGAAAGATTCATTTCCCTATGGCTGTGGAGTGCTAATATAGGGTGTCTGGAGAATGTTCTCTCTCTCTCTCTTTCTCTCTCTCTCTCTTCTAACTAAAGAGACTTGATTATGATGCCCATGATTACTGTGAACTAACAAATGATTGTGGCTAGCAAGTACAGATCTGCAGAACCAAAGTCATAGTTCAAGTCCAAAGTCTGGAGACTGCTATAGGATCAGGAAGAGCTAACGTTCCAGTGTAAATGTTATTAAATAACTGCATTCTATTTTTTATTGGGGGGTGAGGCCAGGTTTTTGCTCTATTCAAATGAGTACTGATTGGATAAGGTTTCTTCATCAATTTAAAGGTGACTCTCATACAAAAACACATTCACAAAAACTAGATTAATGTTATATCAAATATCTGGGCATGATCTATTCAAGTTGACATATAACTGAACATTACATATATTGACAGTGAAACATCTTGGAAGAGAACAAACAAATAGAACAGATTCAGTTCTCATTATTTTGGTACTGATACCAATTGCTTTGTGTTTTCAAATTTATCTATCTATCTATCTATCTATCTATCTATCTATCTATCTATCTATCTATCTATCTGTCTGTCTGTCTGTCATCTATATCTATCTATCTACCTATCTACTTATCATCTACCTACCTATCTACCTATCATCTATCTATCTATCTATCTATCTATCATCTTCTATCTATCTATTCTATCTATCTATTTATCTATCTATCTATCTATCTATCATCTGTCTATCTGTCATCTATCTATATCTATCTACCTATCTACCTATGTACCTATCATCTATCTATCTATCTATCTATCTATCTATCTATCTATCTATCTAATCTATAATCTGTTTGTCTGCCTACCTGCCTGCTTATCTATCTATCCATCCACTATATGAAAACTATATGAAGTTGCTTATTAAATTATACAATGTAGGATGCCACAAGAGATTTACTGAATCAAAATGTGAGTCATAAGACCCATATTATTAGAATTGATTTTCTAAACGTTTTTCAAATGACCTTACCCATAAGGTTTGCAACATATACAAAACCTTTATATTAGTGTTTTTTCCTGTTGCTGTGACAAAAGTACTCTAACAAAGCCAATTTAAGTGAGGAAAGGGTTTGTCTTGGGTCACAATTCTAGGGTACGGTCCAACACCGTAGAAAAGTTAAGGAGACAAGAGTTTGAGGAGGCTGGTTACACTGCGTCCTCAGGAAACAGAGAGAGATGAATGCTTGTGTTCAGCTTGATTTCTCTTTTTTATTCATTCTAGTACTTCTGCCCACGGAGTGATGCTATCCACAATAGAATTGGGTCTTATCACCTTAATTGACTTAATCTAAGCAATCCTTCAGATGTGCGCCAGGAGTTTTGTCTCCCAGGTGATTCTAAACTGTCAAGTTGACAATCAACATAACCATCACAACTCCATCCCTTGTTAACCTGACCCCCAAACATACTACTTTCAAGTATAACCACCATCCCCGTATCCCTATAGGCTCATGGGCATCTCATAATGCAAACTGCATTCAGTCTAAAGTCAAAAGTCTCCATGGTCTTTAACAGTGCTTACATTATTTAAAAGCCCAAAGTCCAAGTGCTTCTTGTTGCCGAATCCCCTCCAGGCCAGCCGGGGGGACAAGGGAAATGGCAGGGCCTCGTTGGGCTCCAGGCGAATGGACAGTTAGCAACCGGGTCACCACCTAGACCTCGGGAGTCAGGCGAGAAGCAGCAGCAGAGGAGGAATTGGTTGCAGACTCAGCTTTATTCAGGAAGCGTTTGGATTTATATAGAGTCGGGATCCGCTCAGGTGTTGCCATCCCTCCGGGGCAAATTAGATGGCTGCTTCCCATTGGCTGTTCATCCTTCCTTCCCATTGGGACTTGTCCGGGACGTCTGTACCCGGGAGCCCGGGCTAGAGCCTCCCTGAATCGGTAGTGCCACATTTTTTCTGACACTGAAAAGCAATCTCTTAACTGTGAGGTCCTATAAAATAAACGAACTACATAGTTCTAATGCACAATGCTATTAAATAAAATAACAAAATAATTGTTGGATGGGTACATAGAAAAACTATTAGACCAAAGCAAGACTACACCCAGCAGCACAAAATATTTGGAACCTGGACCCATGATGGAGTCTTCTGGGCCCCAAAGGGCTTAGGTTGCTTCACCACCTGCAGTTCACACATGTCTCGGGCTAATTCTGTCCCATGCTCGTAGCTTTTCTCAGTGAGCGCCTCAAGGTTCTGGCATCTGTAGCATCTTGGCACGGCAATTGCAGATTAGGCTGCACCTTCATGGCTTGGTGTGGAAGCCTCTCAGAGATTCCAAATCCACCACATATTACTGGCCTCACTAACTCTCTGTACTCTATGGCCTCTCAATCTTGCATCTTTTACGACTGAAAAATCAGTACTAGTTTGGGATGGAGCTTCACCTCTTGGACGAGTTTCCTAAGCTTCTGTGTGTTTACCTCAAGGAAACACTTTTCCAGGTAGCTGTTTTTGAGGAGCATGGGAGGCCTTTGAGTGGCAGTCTCTCCTTTCAAATAAATTTTCATTTTCACAAGATGGAGCTTTGGATGGATGAGGTCCTGCCCTCAGGACATTTTTCCTGTGATTCTGGTACAAAGCACAAAGTTTCTCTTTAGTGGTGCTAATCTCTTAATAATTATAGCTTTCAAATCTGTCTTACCTGAAAATCAAAGCTATCTCACAACCTCTTCTTCAACAGCATGGACATTTAAACATTTCTCTACTTCACAGTTTTGTGGTCCTTCACTGTAGACTGGTAAAGGAACAGTAAAGAATTCCATGGAAAAGCCTAAATTATTCTCTCCTGAAATTTGCTCTGGTAACAAATTAGCTCATTACTTTAAAATTCAACCTCACTGCAGTTCTTAGGACATGCTTAGAAGGCAACTAGCTCCTCCTTAGCTGTAGGCTATTACAAGTATAGTCCCTAGTACAGTTCTCCATAGAATCTTGTTGTCCTCTGAAACCTTATAGAGTGGGTCCGAATCGTTCATTCTTTTGCTTATCATTCTAGCCTTCCCTACTTCCACCAGAATGCCCCATTATGCCCTGCTTTGATGCATTCAAGGCTTTTCTAGCCCAGAGTTTGGAATTCTTTCACATTCTTCTTGTAAATCAGTTCCAAAGACACATGGTCAAGTAATGACCCCACTTCGATACTGATCCTCTATATTAGTTTCTTTTCCTGTTGCTTTGATAATACTTTATTGAAAAAACGGGTAGCCATCCACAAACCATTAGTTGCCAGCCTTTATTTAGAAAATTTAGAATATAAGTTTTTTTTCGTATATTTTCTTTTAATCAGATTTAATTTTAATTTTAGGCGAGAAAATTAAAATCAATTAATGTGAAGTAAAATGAATTAACGTTGACTAAAAGAAAATATGTGATGTTTAAATCACATGACCCAGGAGAGATACAGATGAGCTTTGTTGTAGTTCACTGAATGGTTGCTGATAAAATCACCATTAAATGACTTAAGGGAACAAGGTTTTTTCTCTTACAATTGACTGGTTACAGTTCCTTCTCCAACTCTGCAGGAGAGATCACACCAACACCAGGGCCTAGGGAATTGGCCACATCATATCTACATAGCAGCTGAGAGAGGGACAATTCTTGAGACAGACCAGTATGTCTGGCCAAGTATCCAGAAGGATGCCTATTTCTCAAACATTTCCCTCCATCTTATTCACCTTCCTGAGGCCTAGTCCACCTACCATGAACTGGGCCTTCCCCATCAGCTAGAAAATCTCCTGCAGTTTTGCTTTGGGTTTAACGCAACTACTGATTCTCTACAAATGTACCCAGAGCTCGGACCCTCAACCATAAAATTGACACCTGTACCTAAGTATAACAAGCTTACATTGTTCACAACAAAAATGACTTAAATCACTACTGCATTCTGAACCTACAAATTTTGTGGTATAGTTTAAGGTAAGTGATTGCAATTAATTATGCATATTTATCTGACTTTCAGATGGTAATGTTTCATAATCTAGGAAAATAAAGCATGAAATGTTAATATCCAACTAATTTTCTAATATTAGTAGTTTTATTCATATTCATAATTCAAATGACCTTAAAAAGCTCAGTGAGGAAGTTATATTTTCCATTTCTTAAATTTAATGTTATTCCAGTGTGTTTAAACTTTCTGTGGGGAGAAAATATTGTCAGGAGGAAGCTAATCATCAATTTGCTACAGCTGAAACCAGCACAGCTGGTGGATGAGTGTTTTAATGTATTTCTAGATTAAGCAAGGCAGTTTAAAGAAAACATCATGCAAAATTCAATCTGCTATGGGTTTAAAATAAAGTCGTCATCTGTGTTGCTGCAGAAAGAATAGCTACCTTATGTTTTGTCATATTGTAGTGGATTATCTGTAATGAAGCGTATATCCCCAAAGCATTATTGTGATATTTTGTGTTTGTCTTGGTCCTTACTAATGTGGTGATTTGGGTTTAGTGAACAGAAGAATGGATTTTATTCTTACTAATGCCATGGTAGGTTTTCTTTGCTGAAGTTGTTAATGAAAGCAATTCACACACACTTGGAAGGAGACCTTTGCCATGATTTCAATGGTCTTTTGCTGCAAAGATAATGTTGATGTCTTGGTCTCTGAAAAATCACAAGGTGTCCTCAAGAAGGAAATTTCTCATTCTTTAAAATCCTAATGGAGTGTAATGCAAATGAAAAAAAATTGATCCTACATCTATGATCTTAATCATCTATTCGTTATCTATTCATCTATCTATAATCTATTTTATTATCTAGATTTCTATCCATCTATCACATGTCAACAGTGACATTTGAGATGCAGTCATTTATGGTAATTACTTTATTATCTTTTTTGCTTAGCTAAATTCATTTTTCTTTTCACCAACATTTGTTGATTTTGCAATAATTACATACGTTTGTGTTTAATAAGACTACATGTCAACAGTGACATTTGAGATGCAATCATTTATGGTAATACTTTATTATCTTTTTTGCTTAGCTAAATTCATTTTTCTTTTCACCAACATTTGTTGATTTTGCAATAATTACATACGTTTGTGTTTAATAAACAAATTTAATTGTAATTACTCTTTGGGAAACAAAATATGAAAACATTTACTCGTTTAGTTTAACATGTTTCAAGAGATTAATCAAAAAATAATGCATATCGTTAATGAAAAAATGGCGTGAATTCTGTCATTAAATTCAGTATCAAAAAGCTGAGTATTTTTGGTCTTTTTCAAGATATTTTTATCCCTGCTTTTCTCTAATTGTGAATTCACAAAAATTTTTGATGATCTCCTATTACTACCATATTGCTGTTGTCCTGAAGTAGCTCTGCCATGCTGCCCATTTCTGAGTTAGCAAGATAAGTCTGAGGATATTTAGTCATTTGATATCTGTCAGTCCATCTGTGTATCTATGTATCTGTCTATCTACCTACCTATCTCACTCTCTATCACTCTCTCTCTACCTACCTACCTATCTGTATCATTTATCTTACATCTACCTGTCTAAAGCCCTCCATTATTATTGTCTGTGTCTAATCATTTCTTGCATTCCTTATTTCCTTCTAATCTTTCACAAATATGGGTAATACATTGTGTATGCTTTTTCTATACCTTTCATTTGTCACCTACCAGCATTTCTTTTAGGCGATTTTGTTAAAAATAATGTTAATCTTACAGTTTCTTCCTTTTAAATACTCTACCTTTTATTATTCCTATTTTTCGTGGTGGCAGGGGAAATGTTTTTTTTTCTATGAAGTCCAAGCTAACTAAAACTGTTTTATCTCTGCCTCGAACTCCTGAGTACACTACAGAGTGTGCCAACATTCCAGTTATTCTGTCTGTCTTTGAAAACTTCACCCTGTGGTATGGTGTTTTCCTCCTACCTCCTAACAAACAGCCATTATCTTTGCCCAATACCATTAAGATCACACCTGTTGACAGGTGATGTTTCCTAGAAGACAAAGGGGGTGGAGTGGGTCTAAAATGCACTTATCTTCATGGTGCCCTTTCTTATGCCCTCATGCCCATGAGATCTGGGAGGGGCACTAGGGTATATAGACTAAGGAAGGCTAAGTGAAGGAGGAATTCTATCTATGCAGCCCTTGGGAAACTGTCAGCCAATGCTGGGCTTGGCTTCTGGGATGTAGCTGCTTTTGAGTCCATGCTCCGTAAGTAACTGTCACCCCCTAGTCCTGCAAGTAATCCCAGTAAACTCATTAGTTCATCAGAGTGGACTTTGGCATAATCCTTATTTTAGTCTGTCATTGAATTCCTATCTGGAGTGGATGACAATTGTGTGTTGTCTCCCCAGGAATGTGTTCTCACTGTAGCTGCTAATTGATTTTAAAATCTTTGATTTATAATGCTTCTTAAAGCATGTTGATATTTTCATATTTCTAAACATTTGTCTATGATCTCTCACAATGTTTCTTCTGTTATACTCCTTCCTTTCTGCTGGAGATTTCAATTGAACACATATCATTTACCGTCATTCCACAAATCTTAGGGACGCTATAAGGTTTTGCTTTTTTTTTTGTTTTGGTTAGATATATTATGTTTATTTTTCATTCATTATTGTTTGTTTTGTCCTGTTTTCCTCTCTCTGTGTTCCTCTGCATAGGGACTGTCCCTTCTTGTTCCTTTTTTAAAAGAAATGTTTTTTGATACATTAATAACATAGGAGATTCATTTTATTTTAATTGTCAAAAAAGATTATACACATTTGTTGGGTACATATTGTTTTAAAATGTACCTACACTGTGGGCTAACTAAATTAAACTAATTAACACATACATTACTTTGAAACCTAATAGAGAAAAAGAATGTATGCATAAACAGATGGTGAGAGGTAAAAGTCAACCACAAACAAACAAAATCAGTTGAATTGGGAAGCTAGAGCTAAAATAATACCAAATACTATGGAATGCATTTCATGGTCTTATCTGTATATGGAGATGGTAGAAGAAAAATGAATCATAGACCTGGTTATCAGCTCATGGGATTTTGGTAAATGATTTTGACTTATCAACAACTAATCCAGTCATAGGTTCTTAATTTAATGAGATTTTTGGGAGATGGTGTCTCTGTCCTTTGCACTTTTCCTTTCTCTCTGCTTCTTGGTGGCTACCAAGATGAAAAGCCTCCTCTGCCATCTGCTCCCACCACCACCATCACCACCACCACTACCACATCAGGCCAGAAGAGAAGGGATCACACAGGCATGGATGGAGAGCCCAAGAAAATCTTAAATTCTTTAAGTTGTATCTCAAGTGTTTGCTCAAGATCATAGTACAACATTTTGGGTAGTAGCTTACTCATTTTATTCTACATTTTCAAATTGATTACAGGGTATTTCCTGCACAATTTCAAGTTATTTGATTTGTTCCATTTTCTTCTTTGTTTGCCTTCATAGATTAGAGCATTTGTATGATATTGTTTTAATTTTTTAACTTTTTTTACTTTTTAAAATTAATTTTAGCCTTTTTTTATTTCAGCTCATACAAACTTATTAGGTACACCAGTTCCCTCCCTCCCTCCTCCTCCCCCCGTACCTCCTGCTCCCCCTCCCGACCCCACTCCCTCCCCTTCCCCCAGTGCCTCCCACCCCAATTCCCAGAGAGTCCTTTCTTGTGCATGTCTGATTTTCCTCTGGGCCCTCCTCTCCGATGACGTACAAGGACCCAGTGGCCTTTCCCTGAACCTTTTCCCGTGTTTCCCTTAGGTATAGGAACACTGCTGTGGCTGCCAATCCTTTGCCTCCAAGGCTCTTGGTGCCTTTAGCAGATGCTAGACTTTGTGAGGTCAACAGTGTGTTGGACAATGCGCAGGGCATGCAAAGTCCAATTATGATTGCTTCAGCCCTAACTAGTATAGAGTATCTTACATATCATTGCTCCTCCCATCCTTTTGCTCTTACACTCTTATCGCCCCCTCTTCCGCAAATTTCCCTGAGCTTCAAGATGGGGAGAGACTAAGCTGGCTTAGTTCTAGGTGGTTGATATAGAGTCTCTGAAGTTCTGGATTGTGGTTTGTTGATTTTCTTTTGCAGTTTTGCTGCTCCTGCAATGCCCTTCACTCCATCCTGGTGGGCATTGTATGTTACCCCCTGGCCAGAGACAAAAAGCTGTTAGAGTGTTGTGATAAAAGCACATTCAAAGGTAGATGTAATAAAAGTGGGAAACCACAGTAAGGAGGGGTATATCACCCATTTGCAAAATGGTTACTTTTTATCTGCCAGACTATATGCCCTCCTCTTCTGGTGAGATCACACCCCCTCAGTAGTAAATGATCAGGAACAAAAGTCTGTGAACTTAATCAGATGTCTCATTACTTATTTGGGTCCTTGGTGGAGGCCTATTTTCCCTGCTGTAACATGGTCCCTTCTCTCCTTGTTTCTGGTGTGGCCCTCCTGCCCCATCCCTCCTGTTCATAATCCTTGCAATTGCTGTCTCTAGGTGGGCTGGGTGGGTTTGGTACTAGGAGCCACCTATTAGGGAGTACATACGGCGCTTAATTTTCTGGGTCTGGGATACTTCACTTAATATAATTGTTTCTAATGACATCCATTTCCCGGCAAATTCCAGTAATTCATCATTTTTGATGGCTGAGTAGTACTCCATTGTATAGATGTACCACAGTTTCCTTATCCACTCAACTGTTGGACATTTGGGCTGATTCCATGACTTTGCTATTGTAAACAGTGCTGCTATGAACATGGTCGTGCTTGTGTTATCGAGGTGAACCTCTGCTGTATGGGGGGTTATTCCCAAACAATCTTTAATTTCTTTAATAATCTGCAGACGGCTCGCCAGAGTGGCTGTATGAGCCTGCATTCCCACCAGCAATGTAGGAGAGTTCCCCTCTCCCCACATCCTCTCCAACATTTGTTGTTGTTTGTATTGTGGATTTTTGCCGTCCTGACCGGGGTGAGATGATATCTCAGGGAAGTTTTGATTTGCATTTCCCTGATGGCGAAGGAAGTGGAGCATTTTTTCAGATATTTGTTAGACATTTTAATTTCATCCCTGGAAAAGTTTCTTTTAAGTTCCAGGGCCCATTTTTTAATTGGGCCATTGGTTTCTTTGGTGTTTAGTTTTCTAAGTTCTTTGTGCACTCTGGACAGCAGAGTTCTATCAGATGTGTGGTTAGTGAAGATTTTCTCCCATTCTGTGGGTTGCCTTTGAGCTCGCGTTATAATCTCTTTTATCTGAACAGAAGCTCTTTAATTTCACAAGATCCCAACTGTTGAGAGTTGGTAGCAGTGACTGTGCCATTGGATGTCTGTTTAGGAACTGTTGGCCTAGCCCAATCAGCTCGAGGGAGTTCCCTATCCTTTCAACTATGGTTTTTATAGTCTCTGGCCTGATATCAAGGTCCTTGATCCATTTGGAATTAAGTCTTGTACATGGTGACAAGTAAGGGTCCAGCTTTAATCTTCTGCATGTGGAGATCCAGTTTTGCCAGCACCATTTGTTGAAGATGCTGTTCTTTTTCCATTGGATTCTTTGGGCCCCTTTGTCAAAGACCAAATGGCTGTAACTTTGTGGGCTTATATCTGGGTTTTCAATCCTTATCCATTGATCTGTGTGTCTATTTTGGAGCCAGTACCAGGCTGTCTTTATAACTATGGATTTGTAGTATAGACTAAGGTTTGGTATGGCAATACCTCCAGCTGTGTTTTTGTTACTCAGGATTGTTTTTGCTATCCTGGGTCTTTTGTGCCTCCATATGAACTTTGAGATTGTTTGGTCAACTTCTTTGAAGAATTGCTTTGGGATTTTGATTGGTATAGCATTGAATCTGTATATTGTCTTTGGTAGGATGGTCATTTTTACGATGTTGATTCTGCCAATCCAGGAACAAGGGAGGTCTTTCCACCTTCTGGCGTCTTCTGCTATTTCTTTCTTTAGGGTTTTAAAGTTTTCATTGTAAAGGTCTTTTACCTCCTTAGTTAGGTTTATACCAAGGTATTTCATTTTTTTAGGGGCTATAGTAAATGGGATTGTTTCTCTCAAGGCTTTTTCACTTCTTTCATTCTGGGAATATAGGAAGGCCTCTGATTTTTGCACATTTATTTTGTATCCTGCCACCCTGCTGAACTTCTCAATTAGTTCCAGGAGCTTCCTGGTGGAGTTTTTGGGATCCCTCAGGTATAAGATCATGTCATCTGCAAATAGGGATAGCTTGACTTCTTCCTTGCCGATTTGAATCCTTCTTATGTCCCTTTCTTGTCTTATGGCTTCAGCTAAGACTTCAAGTACAATATTGAATGGAAGTGGTGAGAGTGGACAGCCTTATCTAGTTCCTGATCGAAGTGGGAATGCTTCCAATTGTTCCCCATTGAGCATAATCCTTGCTGTGGGCTTGTTGTATATAGCTTTTATTATATTGATAAAGGTTCCTTCCATTCCTACTGTCTCTAGCGTTTTGATCATAAAAGGCTGTTGGATCTTGTCAAAGGCTTTTTCTGCATCTATCGAGAGTATCATGTGGTCTTGGACTTTGGACTGGTTTACATGGTGAATTATATTTATTGATTTGCGTATGTTGAACCAACCTTGTGTGCTGGGGATGAAGCCTACTTGGTCCCTGTGAATGATCTTTTTAATATGTTTTTGAATCTGATTTGCTAAGACTTTGTTGAGAATCTTTGCGTCTGTGTTCATCAGGGAGATCGACCTATAGTTTTCTTTTTTAAGTGAATCTTTATTAGGTTTTGGGATTAAAATGATATTAGCTTCATAGAAGGAATTTGATAGTGTTCCTTCCTTTGCTATTTGATGGAACAGTTTAAGGAGTATTGGTGTTATTAACTCCTTAAATGTCTGGTAGAACTCTGTGCTGAATCCATCTGGTCCAGGACATTTTTTGGTGGGAAGATTCGAGATTACTTCCTCAATTTCCTTATATGTTATAGGACTATTTAAATAATTCACAACTTCCTGATTCAATTTAGGTAATTTGTGTTTACTTAGAAATTCATCCATCTCTTTTGTGTTGTCAAACTTCACAGAGTTTAAGTTTTTGAAATATGATGTTATAATTCTCTGGATTTCTTGGGTATCCGTAGTGATAACTCCATGTTCATTTCTAATTTTGTTAATTTGGGTTTTCTCTCTCTTGCTTTTGGTTAATTTAGCTAGGGGTGTATCAATCTTATTGATTTTTTCAAAGAACCAGCTTTTTGACTGGTTGATTTTTTCTATCATTTTCTTAATCTCGATTTCAGATATTTCTCCCCTTAATTTGCTAGTTTCCTTTCTTCTACTACTTTTGGGATCAGATTGCTCTAGTTTCTCTAAAGCTTTAAGCTGCATTGTTAAGTTGTTTATTTCTGATGTTTCCATTTTTTTGATGTAGGCATTAAGGGCTATGAACTTACCTCTTAGAACAGCTTTCATTGTGTCCCAGAGATTTTGGTAAATTGTATTTTCGTTATCATTCACTTTCAGGAAATCTTGAATTTCCTTTTTAATTTCTTCCTGAATCCAGTTCTCATTCAGCATCATAGTGTTAAGTTTCCAGGAGTTAGTGTATTTTCTCTTGTTTGATGTGTTGTGGATGTCCAGCTTTAGGCCGTGGTGGTCTGATAGAGCACAGGTTAGAATTTCAACTTTCTTGTATATGTGTAGATTCATTTTGTGGCCCAATATGTGATCTATTTTGGAGAAAGTTCCGTGTGCTGCTGAGAAAAATGTGTATTCTTTGGTGCGTGGGTGAAAAGTTCGATAGAGATCTGTAAGGTCCATTTCTTTCAGGGTTTGATTAAGTTCCAAAGTGTCTCTGTTAAGCTTTTGACCTGTTGATCTATCCCATGTTGAGAGGGCCGTGTTGAAGTCCCCAAGAATTATCGTTTGGGGGTTGATTTCTTGCTTTAGAAGCTGTAGGGTTTTCTTAATGAATGTGGAGGGGCCCGTATTGGATGCATATATGTTCAGTATTGTGAAGTCTTCCTGGTGAATTGTACCTATGACTAAAATGTAGTATCCATCCGTGTGTCTTATAATTTTCTTTGGTTTGAAGTCCACTTTGTCTGATAGCATAATGGCTACCCCTGCCTGTTTTCTGCTTCCATTTGCTTGTAGAATTGTTGACCAGCCTTTTATTTTTAGAGTGTGC
Organism: Typhlomys cinereus; assembly: GCA_023101885.1. Lineage (NCBI taxonomy): Eukaryota > Metazoa > Chordata > Mammalia > Rodentia > Platacanthomyidae > Typhlomys > Typhlomys cinereus. The sequence continues at coordinate 2,288,494 of JALPQD010000050.1, read as the reverse complement.
CTATCTTTTGTGGTGAGATGGGTTTCCTGCAGGCAGCAGATTGATGGATTGTGATTTTTAATCCAAGTTTGTAATCTGTGTCTCTTGATCGGTAAGTTAATTCCATTAACATTTAGTGTTATAATGGAGAAACTATTGTTAATTCCAGACATTTATTATGTTTAGTAGCTTTTATAAGTATATTGCTTCGCTTTTAATGGTGTTATATTTGCCTTCTGTTCTCCTGGATATGCCTGTTTTTTTCTTCATGCTTGAGTATCGTTTCTAGCATTTTTTGAAGGCCTGGTTTGGTGGACATATATTCCTTAAAGTTGTCTTTGTGCTGGAAAATTTTTCTTTCTCCCTCGATCATGACAGATAGTTTTGCAGGGTAAATCAGCCTGGGTTGACATTTTTGCTCATTCAATACTTGAAGTATGTCTCTCCAAGCTCTTCTTGCTTTTACTGTTTCGACTGAGAAGTCATTTGTTATTTTAATAGGTTTACCTTTAAGAGTGACTTGTTTTTTCTTCCTTGAAGCTCTCAGCACCAGTTCTTTATCTTGAATGTGGAGTGTTTTAACTATTATTTGCCATGGCATGCTTCTATTTTGGTCGTATCTGTTTGGGGTGCGGAATGCCTCTTGTATATGGATGGGCCTCTCTTTTTTTAGATGAGGAAAGTTTTCCTTGATGATCGTTTGAAAAATTTCCTCAGGGGTGGTATTTTGAGATTCTTGCTCTGGTATTCCATGAATACGCATGTTAGGCTTCTTCAGGGTGTCCCATATCTCTTGGATATTTCTCTCAAGTATCTTTTTGGCTTTAACAACCTCTTCCATTGAGCTGGTTAGTACTCCCACTTTATCTTCAAGGTCTGAAATTCTGTTTTCTGCCTCGTTAGTTCTGTTGATAAGACTCTCTGTGGCATTCTGGGTTGAAGATAACTTGTCTTTTAGCTCAGTTTTAAACTCTGCTTGAGTTTGTTTTAACTGCTCTATTCCACTTTTTGTTTCTTGCACTGTTTTTCTCAACTCCAGATGTCTGTTGTGTTCCTCTTCAAATCGATTGATTCGATTATGTAATTCCTCCTGGATTTCCTCTTTCATAGTATTGAACATGGTAATGATCATATTTTGAAAGTCGTTATCCTGGGTCAAGCTTTCTTGGCCTTTTTCCCTGGGTTTGTTCTGGTTGGTGTCTAACATTATGGGATTAATTTCTTCAGTGTGAAATTTGTTTACTTGAGTGTTGCTTCTCATGGATTTGCACTTTGACTTTGGCATTGTCATTTTAACTCTTAAGATCTCTCAATTTCACTAAACTGAATTATTTGGCCTGGGGTCCTGGTGGGCAGTGCGCGGGGCGGAGACTTACCTAGGGCGCGGCAGGGTCAGGCCCGTCTGGACCGTGCGCGCGTCCCGACCCGGGGAGCGGGGTGGGGTGTAAAGGGAGGATGGGGGCGTCGGCGTGGAGCTATTAAATCCGAGGGCAGCTGGGGCGGGGCCCGGGCGCAGGGGGAGGTCCTCCTCGTCCCTCGGCCCCGCGCGCGGCTCCGGCTGGATGGTGGGAGTCAGAGCCGGGTCCCTGTGGGCTGACCTGGGGTCCTGGTGGGCGGTGCGCGGGGCGGAGACTTACCTCGGGCGCGGCGGGGTGAGGCCCAGGCTGGACAGCGCGCGCGACCCGACCGGAGGAGCGGGGTGGGGTGTCATTTTAGCCTTCTTAATTGTAGCATAATGGGTGGTTGTCCTTACCTCCTTATCTTTTTCTTCCATTTTAATTATTTTATTTTTTACTTCCTTTTTCACCCTAAATTTTGTGATAATTCTCTCCAGGTTTTGTGATAATTCTCTCCAGGTTCCCCACAGATTCTGCAATTAGATTTATCATTAGTGATGCTCATCTGTGTTTATTAAGTTTCAGAATTCTATTTTTCTTATTATATATTTGCTAAATGTGCAATGATTTTCCTATTTCACTACTTATTTTCTTCCATGTTTTTCAGAGGAGAACCGGGAGCTCCCACTTCAGTAAGCACAAGAAGTTATCTCATGGGATGGCAAAAATGTATACAATTACATTGAAAGCCACTGAATGTCCCTTAAACATTTTCACACAGAGGAGCATCGCCATGAGGACTACTTGTGAGTTACTAACTTACCCTTGTGCTATTTTAAAGGAATATCTTACAGATTTCATGAGTGGCCAAGTATATTCTTTATATGTAAGTTTGTTTTCGGTGAACTCTTTCGATATTTACGAGATGTTTTGAAGTATGACACAGACTGTTCAATAACAAGTTGTGAATTTTGTTTCTTTTACAGCCTCTGTGTAAGTGTCTATGTAACACACTTTTTTTGGAAAAAATTTTCTAACTTCTAGACTTTTGAAATTTTTCAAAAGTTTGGTTAAATTTACCTTCATTATAATGAATGACTAACAACAATGACAAAGTGTTCTCAAAATCAAATAGTATCATATTGTAAGTGTAAGAACATGTGCAGAAACCAAAGCCTGAACAGTCTTCATTCTGAGCTTCTCATTTACTGCATGACCTAGGCAAATTAATTAACCTCTCTGAGCCCAGTTTCATTGTTTGTAAAAGGAAGGAAATGACTATCTCCTGTGTTATTAAGATTAATGAGACAATAGATTCTCAGTGTATTTTGGGAGTCCTATAATTAATATTAGTAGCAGAAATCTTGGTTCGATTTTCTTTGATTTTAGCTATGGTAACATAGGCATTGGGTTTATTATTTCAGAAATTTATTGAATAACTTCTAGATATTGACCATTATAAATGTTTGTGACATAATAATGAATAAACTGTCCCAAATTCCTGTGCTTATCGTTTATACTTGTGGGATGATTTTATCACACTTTTTCTCAGTTTTTCATGTATTCATGAAAGAACATATATTGTATACATAAATGTGCAGATTTGTTGTTGCAGTTAGTCTTCATATGCAAAAGCAACTTAAAGGAAAAGGAATTTTATTCTTGTTTTTGATTTTGGTTGTATCCATCAGGGTGGCAGGAGAGTTTGTACCAACATCAGGGGCTAGGGAAACTGGCCATGCAGTATCAATGGGAATTGCTGAGAGAAGGACATACCTGCTTGCCAGAATATCTGTATGCTTAAATGCCAAAGTACTCAATCACCTCTTTCCATATTATTCACCTACTCAGGTCATGGTTGGAGACGTTATGGGCTGAGTATTCACACATCAATTAGGTAATCTCCCACAGGTTTGCTCTGGGTTTATCTCAATTGATTAATTCTTTACAAGTGTGACTGAAGTCTCACTTCTCAGTTGACAAGTTGATACCTATATCTAACTGGAACATATATGTATGAGGAGATTGAGAAATATTGAGAGTGAGACTGAGCTATTGAATGAGAGAGAGAGAGAGAGAGAGAGATTCCTACATCATTTATCTCTGATAATTTAACCTCATTTGTAGGCTGACTTGCCCCATGCCACCTAAAAGGTAGCTGCCAGAAGCTTTATGCTTCTGGGGCTTTATATATAGTGACTTCAGAAGAAGACAGAAGTCATCTTCCTCAGATCATGTTGCTGTGAATTGATCTTTGAGTAACTGAATGGTTGGAGTAGTATGCTCTTGGATGTGTTTCATTCTCTGTGTCAAAGAAATGGTACTTAGCCCCATATGAAGTACATTTAAAGAATTTACAGTAGACAAGCAGGATTACTTTTGCGGCAACATTATGACAAATTATCAGGCTATTAAGGTTGAGTTCAAGTACTGAACTGTATGCAACAAAGTTATCATGTGTTAATGGATTAACTTATTTTAGGATTCAGAAAGTTTTTAAAAATTTGTCTTTTTTTATTTAGTGCATGTCTTTATATGTGTGCATGTATGTAAGTAAGTGTATGCTGAGTGTGCATATTGAGATGAGAGGATGTTTGGATATCTCAGGTTTCATCTACCTTATTTTTTTGTTGTATGTGTCCCACTGCCTGATCTAACACAATCCCTAGGGATTCTCTTCTCTTTATCTCCCCAGCACTAGAATTGTAAGCCTATGGGTTACATGGGTTCTGGGTTCTGAGGATTGAACTCATGACCACAAAGGAAACACATTAACAACTTGACTATCCTCCAGCCCAAGACTTTGAAATTTATAATGCTTTATTTTTGCATCTTTCAGTAGAACTTTACTGATACCTTTGTCATAAATGTCATGTCTATGTTTTCATCTGAGATTCAATGAGGTGATGAAACTGACATTAATTTATTAATTTATACTCTTGGATTAATTCATGAATTCAGTTTTTTTTGCAGGATCATTGTTTTCATTAATTACTGTAATTTTCACAAGTAGAGTTTATGTATAGCTTACCAGAAGATGGATAAACCTCGATATTTGTGCTCAATTCCTAGTAGAATAAAAAAAATTACATGACTTTATATATGCTCCATAGGTATTTGTTTCATTATCTGCAATATGGAAAGAGTATACCAGACAATTTATTAGTTCTAACAGCATAGCTTGGCTACCCATATATACTTGGCCATGTGATGTACTCTGGATAAAAAGCTAGGATAAAACAAATGTTCTCAGTGTGTCTAAAACAATATTACTGAGTGGTAAAGGAATTACAAGTAAGCTAGTAGATGTAAAATATACTGTGGTATAGTAATAAATAGCTTAAACAAAATGCCTGTAAGGATCAAGGACATTATTAACCTCCATTTCTATGTATCCAGTGTTCAGAATGGCAGCAGGCCACAGCAGTATGCAGGCATTCACTGACTAAATGAATGAGTGAACCTGTTGGCTTGTTTGCGAAAACATATTCCTTTTATAAGGATGAATTCATTGAGGAGATTTGGGGATTGTGGAACAGAGAAACAAGTTAAAACTCTTCCTCATGAAGTTTAAGAACAAGTAACCTGAGTTATGATAGTTAAAGTTTATGTGTCAGCCTGGCTAGACTGGGGCCCTGTTTGATCAAACATTAGCTTGGTATTTTGTAGGCATAATTAACAACTACAAAATTTGTTGGCTTTAAGGAAAGGATAATTGATAATATTGACAGGCTTCATCCAATTAGGAGATTTTAAGAATAGAAAGGAGGTTTACTGAAGGATTATGTCTTGAGACAGACACAAACATCTTGCCTGAATTTGCAGCTTGCTGATCTGTTATACAGGTTTGAATCTTTGCATAAGTTACCAGTCTGCTGTACAGTTTTCTAGCCTATAGCATCTTAAAAATCAAGTCCTTAAAATCAGTTTTCTCTGTTTCTGTCTTCTATCTAAATATGTCCTTTTGGCTTTCTGGATGAGTTCATTTAAATGTCTCAGAACATTGAAATGACTGATACATAAGTATAATTGTTTTTAAGAAATTTAAACTTCCTGTGAAGGAATACACAGTTAGTGAAGAGATAGTTTTTTTCCCCTTAATTTCGGAAAATTAATTGCATCTGGCTTTCTCCTTCAGGTCTTTCCACAAGGTCAGCTTTTTCTGCTCATTTGAACAAGTATAGATAAAAACTGTAATGTAAGCTGCAACCTGCTGAACCTTGAAGCTAGTCATACCATAGCTGTCACAATACTGTTTTATTATTTTATTATTTTATTATTTTTCCTCCTTTATTATTTTTCTTGATGTTTTTTAATGTTACAGACAAACTCACGGGAAGTATGACACAGAGAAATGCTCTGGTATAAATATAATCAGCTTTGCAACTCAGGGTAGAAGGAGACATGGAGGCAGAAGAGCGGCTCTTTGCTTGAGCCCTGTTAGGGATAAAGGGTAAGAGAAGCTAACTCTAATGTCTTTCAACATTTGTACTGCATATGTTCTTGTTCACCTTCTCTCTATGTTTAGAACTCAAGTAAATGCCAAAAAGCCATCATCAAAATGGCAGCACTTTGAGATGGATGTGGGAGAAAAATTGGAATATAACCAATTCCTAAAATTGTGCTCAACATGATTTTTCTTAGGCAGAACAAGGAATTAAAAAAAACCAGTAAATTTTTCTAAAGAAAAAATAATTTAAAAACTTGTGAGTCTAGACATTGGAAGACACATGGAGACGATCTTGTGACTACATTACCCTGGGCAGATTGTACTTTTTGAAAGTCATTTTAAAATGTTCTCAAAAGAAGTGTCTATAGCTCTCCTCAGCTGTCCATTTTAGTATTAAATAATTCTCACTGTTGAGAACGCTTCCTTTTATCTAGCATAATTTTTCTCTTGTTCTGTTCCAAATTGGAATTGAAGAGAAACTGGTGATTATTCCCTGTGTGAGAGCTCTTCAAGTATTTATAGATTGTTATTAAATTGTCTGAAATCAACCTTTAATCTTCATGCTCAATAATATCCATTCTTTTGACCTCTTTTAATAGATATTTTTCTGAACCCTTCAATCACTGATTTTTAGGTTTCTGCTAAACCAGTTCACCTTCCATCTCTGCTTAGCTGTAGTACAGAGAGTCAGAGAGAATGGTTTTGAAAAAGTGAAAGCTTAATGAAAAGACTTCATAATTATATTATGTGTATGTGCACCTTCCTTTATACAATAGATATTTAAAATAGCATTCTTTGTAAATCAAAATGTATTTTAATATTCTTGGGATGCTTATCTTTTGGAGGATGTAGTGAGTCATTTAGAAAATGAATGCCTTTGTTTAGAAAATGCACGAAGAAAGATTCTATCTTAAAGTTAGACTTCTATGTTTGCCTGGGGCTTTCTTAATGGAGAGCTTGTCTCCCTTATCATGCCATCCTTGTCTCTTTGTTCCATAGCAATTCTGTAACCAATTTCTGATTGTGGATCATTATGTATTAGCTTTGTTTCTGACTGCTGCATTTGCATATACAGCTTGGCATGTATTTGGCACCTTTGTTAATGATATTTGGAAAAATGTGAAAAATAGTTCTGCATTCATTAGGAGACTACCATCTAGAGAAAAATGTAGGGCATATAAATGATTAAACAAAATAATGAAAGGAATGCCAGCCTTTTGAAATAGGACCATCAAAAGATTAAGAGATAGTTTGGAAGCACAGAGAGGTTTTGCAAGAGGTTCCCTTTGAGAATGTTCTTGAAGGTGATGTAGCTACGGCACAATTAGAAATAAAGAAGAAAATTACTGTCAGAAAGACCTGTCTGGGGGGAGCAATGGAACCAGAAAATGACTAATCTTCACTCAATTTAAAAAATGCAGAGAAGACAAAAGAAGGCTGGAAAGAGAGTTTTGGGGATTGCCTGATACTGCATTTAGAAATACGTTTTCTATCATGTAGTCAGTTAAGCAGTCAGTGATTGGTTTTAATAGGGGCATAACAATAAGGAATATGGGTCCTATCATGTAGGCAGTAAGTTGCCAGTATTGGTTTAATAGGGGTATAACAAGGATAAAGGTTTCCTTTAAAGAGCAATACAGTGAACAGTTATTATTTTTTTCACTGCTCAGAATCCACCTTTGCTCTTTAAAGGGGAATTCCCTATTATATGCTTTCAAAAGGAGTCTAAATTCTCTTTCTCACTCTCTGAATCATAAAAGAGACAGGTAATTTCTTTTCCCTATTAGTCAAAGGAGATACACGAACTCTGTTCAGTCAATTAGACACACTGTTCTATTCTTTGCTTCCAGAGATCAACCTAAAAAATGCAGAGATATCCAGAGCCTGTTCTATTAGTAATATACTCAACTGGGGTGATGATGAACCCCAGTGATGGTGACTGTGCTATACATACCCTGACTCTTCTCAGGACATGACTTTGTGTCCTAAAACTCTCTGATCTTCTTTGATTCCTCGCACTTGACTGAGCTTGAGTTTGTGGACTTTCAACTGATTCAGAGGGCTTCTTGATGATAGGGACATCATTCATTTTCTGCTTGCAACAGCCCAAGTCAGTTTCAGTGGTGCGCATTGACTGGAATGGATGTTCATCTAGAGTCTCTGCACAGAGTGCTATGGAATGAATTAAGACAAGGTGCCAGAGTAGTTAGACACCTGCCATCATCCTGGCTAGAAGTGAAGGTACCTGAGTCAAGACAATGCAGTCAGAATGGCGGGGAGGGGCCATGTGTGTTAAGATATAACAGAACTGAATTTGAGTTTGAATCAGTCTGTCCCATCTGTTACTGTTTCATTACAAGGTTGATCATGCCTATTGTGGCTGATTTGGTTTGTGTTGTGTATTTTTTTCTGCTCCTTAAGTTCTGTGCAAAAGAGGGTGCTTTTTTCAAGCAAGGATGACTCATCAGAATATTGTTACTTACTAATTAATACACATAAAAATCCCATAGGAGAATGAAAACCTTTAGTAACATTTAAGGTAAAGGGATTGGACAAGCAGCAATATTCTTAACTAAAATGTGTACAGGGGAGATCTTGAATAATGGACATTATTCAAATAGTTTTATTTCTAGTTCTACTTTATTACAAAAAAGCAGATATCATGCTTTAGGCTGTTCAATGCTGCTATAACAGGATACCAGAGTTGTACAATTTAAAAATAACAATTTTATTCCTCCAATTCCAGAAGATGAGGTGTCCAACGACAGTCTGGCAGATTCAACTGTCCAATAAGGACTGTGGAGGGGAGGATTATGTCCACCAGTGCTTTAGTTTCATTATATATTGCTATAGCAAAATACCTGACATGAACAACTTAATAGATAAAAAGTTTCATTGACTTACAAGGTTTAGGTCACAGAGTATCATAGTGGGAAGTTGCAATAGAAGGAGCTTAAAGGATCTGGTCATATTATTTTCCCAGATATGAATGGAGAGCAGTGATCAATGCCTGCCTGTTAGTGCTCAGGTCTTCTTATTCTTGTGCAGTTCTGGACTCTATGTATCTACAGTGGTCTGGGTTCCCCATATCAATTATGCAATCAGAACCATCTCTCTGGTATACTTAGATGCCTGCCTCCTGGATATCAGATTGACAATGCTATCTCAAGATGGTAGAATGAAAAGCAAGACAAAACAATAGAAGACGCTCCCTCCACCAAGCATTTTTATTGCAGCATTGATCTGTTCACGTGGACAAAACTCTCACAACTCAATATACTTTAAAGTCCTAACCTTCCAATACAGTTTCATTGTCTATTATGTTTCAGCATGAAATTTCCACGTATCTTCCCCCATCCCATCATAATTCGAATGTGAATTCTTCTTCATGGCTTATGCGTTTGAATCCTTGGCTGGTCATGTTTGGGCAGGTTGTGCCACCTGTATGGAGCGGAGCCTTGCTGCAGGAAAGCACAGGGTTTGGAAGCGCCACTTGCTTCCTCTCAGGTTGCCCTTACTCTGCTTTTCTGATGGCTTCAGTGACTTGAAGTACTTTCCTACTTTTGTCTTCAGTTTTGCCATCTGCCAGTACAATTCTTACCATAATGGTCTGTATCTTCTCGCTGACTGCAAGCCAAATAAATTTCCCTTTCTCCTTTACATTGTTCATGAATGTTGTCTCATAGCAGCAAAAAGAAAAGTAACTCTCACACTTCCCACTTTCTTCCTTTTTTTCCTATCTTCACTTTCCTTTTCTTCCTTCTTTCATCCTTTCTTCCTAGCTCTTGCTCATTCCATTTCCTTTGATATAGTAGTGACCTATTTTCAAAGTAAAACAAAAAGATAAACTTAAAAAATTTCCAATAACAAAACTGAAACATGAGCAGTCCAGAAGCACATACAACTCAAATGTTGGCTGCGCTCTGTCAGCACTGAGGACCAGTCAAATGGATAAAAAAATTCCACCCAGTGCTTCATTTCTTCAGCTTTTAAAAAGATTTCTTGGAATTCTCAGAACTTCTGGGTCTTGGTTCTAAGGTCGTCTTCACCCATGACTATTCTACTAGTCTGTGTTTATATTCTGTTACCAGAAGAACAGAATCTCCACATTAAATTTTAATTAGATACTAAATTCACATAAAATATCTGTGTGTGTATGTATGAAATTTTTGAATGGGTTATATGTCACAAAGAATGTTTTGAGCTGTGACAACATCTCAAGTTCAAATATGAGAGGTTTTCTCTCTTCAAGCACATCTTAGCCACATCCCCACTAAAGTGAGGTCTCCTCAGTCTTTGGTGTGTCTTCTCTTCCTTACGTTTTTTTATTATTATTATTATTATTTATTCAACTGTGTGCGTATGCGTGTGTATGTCTGCGCGCACGCATGTGTGTATGTGTGTGTGTGTAGAACCACGGACGAATTCGTGAACCACCATGGACGCCTCCACCTCCTTCTGCCCTGGGATTCACAGGCTCCACCCTACCAGGACCAGAAGCGCAGGCCGCCCCCGCTTCCGCTGGCGTCTATACGTGGGATCTGGGATCCGAACTCAGGACCTTCTGCCTGCAAGGCAGAGGCTTAACCCCTGAGCCACCTCTCCAGCCCTCTTCCTTACATTTTTGTCATTGCTTCTTTGCATTGTTCCTCTAAGTCTTACCTCCTGTGGAATATTACTCTCCTGGGCTAGACAAAATGATCTTACCATTTTTCTCTGAAACCTCGTTGCAAACTAGCACCTTCTGGGTTACTTCTTATTTCAAATGTTTATTATATTACTTAGTTTTTTAAAATTATTTTCTTTGTACAGCTGTTGCTTCCCCCCCCTTGCCTCTTACATGATTTAGAGATGCTGTGAAGCTGTCTACCTATTTACATATCACCAAACAGTCTTCAGGGCCCATGAGCTTGCTCATTGGTAAAGGTGCTTGCCTTCAATCAGGAGGACTTGTGTTCTGTGCCCCACAGGTGAGAAGGAAAGAACTGACTCTTGCAAATTGTCCTGTTATTTGTACATGACTGCTGCTGCACATGTGCATACACAAAAGATAAATAAGTGTGAACAATTAAGAAAAACTTCTTATATAGAAATTATGTGCAATAATGTATGTAATTTTACATTTTGAAAAGTAACTTGGATCTCACATACATATTTTGTGCTATAAGTACTTAGGAAATGCTCAAGTGTCTTCCATATCATAATGAACAATGGCTCTATTTCAAAAATTTTCACTACTATAAGTCAATAACTCTGTTTGTGTTTATTGCTGTATATATTACTGTTACCTCTTGCCATAATATATGCTAGTTAAATTTGGTATTTCCATCTCATTCTTTTTTTTCTCCCACATTTTATATTTTCTTAATTGTACAAACTCAATAGATATCCCCATCCTTTCCCTCCTTCCTCCCCTCCATTCTTCCCCCTTTTCCACTTCCTTTCACCCCTATCTCTCCCTCCCCCTCTCCTTCTCCCAGTGCCTCCCCTTTCCTCCCTCCCATCACCTGGAGCATCCTTTTTTTTTTCCTCTCTCTTTTTTTTTATTTCCACTCATACAAACTTAACAGGTACACTGGTCCCCTCCCTCCCTCCAACCTCCCACCGCCCAGTGCCCCCCTCCCCTCCCCTTCCCTCTCCATTCCCCAGTGCCTCCCCGTCCCATCCCTGGAGCATCCTTTAATGTGCATGCCAAACTCTCCTCTGGGTCCTCCTCTCTGATGAGGTGCAAGGGCAAGGGATTGACAGCCACAGTAGTGTTCCTATGCTTAAGGGGAACACAGGAAAGGGTTCTGGGAAATGCCACTGGAGCATCCTTTTGTGTGAATGCCAAATTTCCCTCTGGGTCCTCTACCCTAGTCAGGATTCAGTACTCAGTGTCATAGCCCAGGGCTCCACGTTAGTAGTCGTTAGTAGTCCAGGGCTTCCTGTTAGTATTGGAACCCTATTCTGAGTGTTTAATTCCTTGCCTCTAAGGATCCTAGTGCCTGTGATCCATGGCAGATTTCAGGGGTCATTGACATATCAGCCATTGTGCAGGTCAGGCAAAGTTCAATTCTGGCTGCTGCAGCCCTAACTTCTATGGAGTATCTTGCACATCATTAGTCCTCCCCATTTTTAGGCTATTACAATCTTGCCACCCTCTCTTCTGCAAGGTTCCCTGAGCTTTAGGATGGGGAGAGATTTGGCTGGTTTGGTTCCAGGTGATTAATGTAGGGTCTTTGGTGTTTTGAATTGTGGTTTATTGTTGTTTTCAATTTTGCTTTTCCTGCACTGCCCTTGGCTCCATCCTGATTGGTAAAGGTCACCTCCTGAGGAGCAGGGAGTCAGGCAGAAAAGAATATCAGTAACTTTAGAATAAACAATGAACCATCTCAAGGTTGTGTTACTTCCTCCTAAAATCAACCTCAAAAAGCTTGTAGGTAGGAAGTCCTAAACTTTAGTGGGAATCCCAACAGCTTGTTTAGATGTCAACAAGACTCAGGAGGCAAGCCCTGTATTATCCTGGATGTTCCTGGTGAGATTTGATATGTATTTTAGGCCTCTGAGGAATTATAGATAGAGGGACTTTAATATACTTGAGTTTTTAATTAATTTTTTTTGTTATTCCTGATTTATTGAAAACATTACAGAACAAAACTTCAAACGGCTCCCCGTGGTGTTTTGAAATTCATCCTGACTGTAGGCTGAGTGACCTGCAGGTGGAGACTGCCAAAGTCCAGAAGCTTCAGCATTTCCTTAGTGTCAGGATCTATTTCAATGATCTCCTGATCCAGGGCTGAGACCTCAGGCACTGTAATTGTCTCTCCTCTCCCTCTCTTCCTCCTGCAGCTTGATGGAGATGCCTCTCACGGGGCCTCTCTGGATCCTCTTCATCAGGTGTGCGACATAGCCTGCTATCTTGCTCCGGAGCTTCTTGCTGGGGACGATGGCGATCTCCTCGCACATGTGCTTGTTGGTGTGGAAGTCGATGCCGAGGCACGTGTAGTACTTCTCGATGATGACCCGGGCGCCTTCTTCATGGTTTTGGTCCGAACGCGGCCCATGTTAGCAGGTCCTGGGAAAAGATTAATTAATTATTATAACATAACTTTTTGAGTACCCATAAACTTTATCTTTAAAAGAAAGAGTTGGGCTTTTTTAGATAATTGTGTAGACAATACATTTATATATAGTCATTTATAAATGCATATCTTGAAATCTAAGATATTGTAGCTTTCAGTATACTTATTTCCTTTAGCTTTAAGCAATCACAAAATTAGTATCTTTAAAATACATGAACCTTAAAATATAAACATAATAGAAAACTTTTGTCATTAATCTCATTTTGAAATGAAAATGTTAAACTTATTATTAAAATTTTTCATTTAATTACAATACTTTAAATATTTTAAAAGCCAAATGTATAGATAAATTATAACAGAAGTTAGTAAAAGTTCTTTTAATTTTGCAGAGACCAAAACATTATCAAATATGGAATAAACAAGCAGTACATGGTCATAGGAGAATACTTGTATGTCTCTATCTAGATAAGTAACTTTTCCTGGCAATAGAAGAAGTTCCAATGAATTTTTTAGAAGACATTTGTATTTTTCCATTTGCTAGATTCGTTGGGACAAAATTCTATTAAAAAAGTCATGGGACGAAATTCTATGAAAAAAGGCAGAGGAATGAGCAAGTTTAATTAATCAATGTCATAGTGGCTTTTCCTCTTTAGCATATCAATATTTACACAAGAAACACATGGGGGAGGTTACCACCTTGAAGGACAGCGCCAGTGACAGTCCTGGGAGAGTAAGCACAACACAAAATGTTGTCAAGCAGCCCTTTGAGCAGCGGTCACTGACTCCTCCTCCAACTGTTGGTCTGGACAGAGTTTTGAGGTCTGATGTGGAGTACTGGCCACCAGAGCAATACGCTGCTGTGTTTGTGACTGCTCAGTGCTCTGCTTTCTGGGTTTTTATCCCCCTCTGTCCTGGGCCTGCCACATTTATTGAACACAACATGTTTACACTCAGAGCATCAAAACACTCAGAGCATCAAAACATGTTTACATTCATGAGGGGGGTTAAAGCATGTTTTCCACCGTCTTATCAGCTCACACCAGATCATGCACCCAATGAGCAAAGCATCTTGAGCAGAACATCTCCAATGAGTGAAAATTTCAAATGAGTAAGCACCTCAGTCCTACTTTGCAGCATTCCCTATTCTATGCTAGCATCCACACTCTTTACATATTATTTCATTATCCTCGTCACAGTTATTCTGGGAATATATGGAAAAACCATTAAGAACACAATGACATTTTTATTTGTAGTCCTATTAAAAATCAAAACCAGGTGAGATAATCTTTCATGAAAGAAAACATAATTTATTAGAAACAGTTATGATTGATTTAAAACATAAATTATTTAGAGTATTTAAGTAGTTAAGGCCTTAGATGGTGTCATAGTTAGGCACAGGTGTCAATGTAACAGTTGAGGGTTTGAGCTCTGGGCACATTTGTTGAGAATTAATGGTTGAATTAAGCGCAGAACAAACCTGCAAGAGATTGTCTAGATGATGGGAAAGATCCAGCCTCTGATGGATGGGACTAGGCCCTGGAATAAAATACCAAGATGCTGAAAGTTGGCATCCTTTTGTACACTTGGCCAGACATGCTGCTCTGGCAAGTAAGGATTGTCCCTCTCTCAGCTATTACGTAGAGATCGTGTGGCCAGTTCCCTTAGCTCTGGTGTTGGTGCATGCTTCCCTGTCAAGCTGGACTGAGAACTGTAACCAGACTGTTGTAAGGAAATAAACCCCTTGTTCCTTTAAGTTGTTGATCAGGAACCAGGCAGGTGAACTGCAACAGATGTTATTAAAATTATTGTTCTTATTTTTAAGTGTGCAAACATGTATTTAAAAAGGGCATGCCAACATTTCAATATTAGTGCACAATAGGAATGAAAAAAATTGAAGTGACCACATATTTGTTATTGTGAAACACAAGACACACAACACATAAACACAGAACATATGTCATGGTTTGAAATGTGTCCCCCATAGTCTCATGTATTTTGGCAAGGCCATGACATCTTGAGAGATGGAGCCTTGCTGGAGGAATGCAGTCACAAGGGGTCGGCCTTGAAGTAGATTAGTCCTACTCTGCCTCTGGAAGTCTGTCTTTGCAGCAAGTAGTTTTGCAGCTCTCAAGCTTCCAAGATGTCTGCAGTGACTTAACCTTCTTCAGCTTCAGCCAGCCACCCATGCTGCCTCCACTTTGAGAGACTGTTTCTCCCCTCTGGAACTGTAAGCTGAATAAATCTCCCTTTCTCTCTTAAGTTGATTGACTTTGAGTGCTCTCTCACAGCAATAGTTAAGAGTATCTGTTACAACTATAAACATACCAACACATGAATAACATGCAATTCACTGGCAACAGCCTTAAATTTACCTTTGAAGGCATTGTCAAAGGCAGATTAACATTAAGGCCAACCTTGTCATTAAAAACAAAAATATATTAGTTAAGTCCAGAAGCTTAGTTTAATTATGAAAAACATTAAAAACAGATTAAACTTTTTAAATTTAGTACCAAAAACAAGTTACTATTTAAGAAACCTTATAATTAGGAAGAGATGAATGTATTTTCCTAAATTTTTTCTATCTCCAAAAATCTTTTAGCATTCCCCAAAATGTCATTTGCATTTTCAAAGGCCAATTATTTTGCATTCTTGTTTTACTGAGCTGAGATCCTGCAGCCCACAGCCTGCAAAAGCGGCAGTTTTGAACGTTTTTATGGATCACAAACACATTTGATTTAATTCTAGGATATTTGGTTTTTATATCAATCTTTTTTTCCTACAGTTTAAAAATATCAGGAAGAACATGTTCTCATCCTCTTATTTTTCTCTGATCTATATTGATACAGGAATAGTCTTTCTTCTGTTCAAATGTCCCTTTTGGGTTACCATATCTTACAGTACAGTCCCATCTGGGTCGCCAAATGATGTGTGAACAGTCTCACCAAATGTTACAGGTTCCCTGCTCAGGGGCCAAATGTTAACAGATCGAATGTCCCAATGTTGCAGGGTTCTTGTGTTCCGAGACCGAAACCAGAACACGCATAGAGGATTAGGCAGAATTTATTAGAGGAGAGAAGACTGGAACTCATAGACTCAGACGTGGAGTGCCATGAGGGGCAGGTGCTCCGGATAACTCACGGATTCCACGAGGGGCAAGGAGCTAGAAAGAACTTATGGCACTCCAAGTGCCACGAGAGGCTAGGGTGCCAGAGAATTTATAGATTCCAGTTATGGAATCTATGAGAAGCACGGAGCTGAAAATGAACTCATGGCACACTGAAGCGCCATGAGGGGCTAGGGCGCCCCATCTCATTCTTTTAAGGATCACCACAAACATGAAAATTTACAGATGTGGGAAATGGAATGTGAAAGATGAACTAGGAAGATCTTGCTGTATTAGAAAGCACATGAAGCTTTAGATATCCACAAGGACTTCTTAAAATAGCCCAGCAACCAGATTCCAACATTCTCTGGACTAACATTGGACATTTTATCATGGAAAGAATAAGGGCTATAATTGAATTATATATTACATATATATAAATATATAATATATACATAATTATATATATACAATTATATATATAATTAAATCATGTAGACATATAAAAATATAGAAAAGAACAAAAGTTTTAGTCTTACCAGCAGAGGTAACTGTGAATGCTTAACATATATATAGGTGTTTAATATGAATGCATCAACTATTATTTTATTCTAATTTGCAAATGCTTTTCATGGTAGCCAAATTGCCTGAGTTTTTTTTTTTCTTGAAGAATGTAGCTAATAAATATGGAATAAATAATACAATTGGAAAATAGTTTTATTTTGTAATCTATAATGAAATCATTGATTCAGGCAAAGATCATCGGTACATGTAAAACCATTAGGTGGACATAGTGATAACTATAAACACTTGATAGTAAGTCGCTATCTAGCCACTTATAACAATAGAATAATGAAGCACTCAACACTCAGCACTGGACCAAGAAGTATCAATGTGCAAAAGAAGATCTGAAATGCAGGAAACCACAACTGGCCAAAGTACAAAGTAAAAGCTTCTGAAGACAGATCAGCCTTAATGTCCTTTTTAAGTCATGTGTTTTACTTGCATTAGCCATCTCCGCATAAAATTTGATGTCATTTATTTTAAGTATAATTTGACTTTGAATTTTACTCACAAAGATTGGAATTTAAAGATACCAAAAAGACAATTTTCTCTTCTCTCTTTTTTCAGCTTATTTATTAATTTCATCTAACTGAAATATTGTGCAAATTTTATAATGCTTTAGGTAAAATTTTTATATTTCTTTTTTGTGTATGCAGATAATAATTATAAATATAAACAACCAAGTATGAATATCAGGTGTTTATAAGATAATGTGACTTTTTATTTTCTCTTACATATCTTTAGATTTTACTGATGACTAGATACCTAATTTTAAGCCTTCTGATGAGAGGTAAATTAATGTTTTCTTTAGAACTCAAATATTTTCAATAATATTCAAATATTTCATGTTCATGGAAGTTATAATTTATTTTTATATGGCATATGTATTTGTGAGCTAAATTTTTCTCTTTTATTGGCAATTTTCAAACATAAATCACAGAAAACTACCTGAGGTTACAGCAAGGTCATTGGATTAATCAGATTTAAATGGGAGCAGAGCTGAGCCACATCTTGTGAATTCTGAGGAGGCTTTGTAATCAAGACGTAAACATTAAATCCTATAGAACGTCTTAAAAATACCACAGATCATTATTTTGATTTCTTCTTTTCCATTAGTCTCATCAAGATGCAAATATATGGTACTTAGCATGTATTAAATATAATTTATTAATCAAGTATTAAAAAGGAGCTACATTTTAGAAGTTTGAAAGTAGAACTTGTTTATGTACACAGGGATTATGTACTCAGGTTAATTTCCATTTATCTAAGACAGAGCATTCCTGGGTGCAGAAGGCAGCAAGAAATACTGTTGGACTATGAAAAGTTAGAGCAAAGTGCTGGGCTCGCTCTGCTTGTAGACTAGTGAACACATATCTCTAGTACTGTAAACCAAGCCAAATACTTGCAATAAGAGGACCATAGGCCCTGGAAGGGATCAAACTTCTCAGTGTTAACTATAAACACTTGATAGTAAGTCACCATCTAACCACTTATAACAATAGAATAATGAAGCACTCAACACTCAGCACTGGACCAAGAAGTATCAATATGCAAAAGAAGATCTGAAATGCAGGAAACCACAACTAGCCAAAGTACAAAGTAAAAGCTTCTGAAGACAGATCAGCCCTAATGAGGACATCTAGATTACCTCCCATTCCATGGCTCAGGGAACCTTTAGGAAGAAGGAGTGAAAAGAGTATTAAGAGTTGGAGGATAGGGAGAGAGAATGTCAGCCGCTGCCCATACCCAAGAACTCACTGCAGTGCTGTCTACCTCTAGATCTCTGCAATAGCTGGCTTAGGAACACTTTTCCTTGGAACACAAGACAGGATCCTACCCTGAAAGACTGTAGGATTCCAGAGCCAGACAAAAGAGAGGTGGTTCTCTCTACTCTAGTCTCCCCACTGGTGAATTCATCACTCCCTAGCAGGTACCTAGGCACTAACTAATGCAGGCATTCTAGATTAGATGGATCCAGTGGATCACACATGTAGAGAGAAGTGTTGACTGGAGGGAGAACAGATGGGATGGGATGGGAAGTCAGATGGGGGTAGGTAGTAGGAGATGAAAACACACAAACATTGTTAATTGTTGTAGTGTAATGCATGGGAACAACAGGGGTGAGGACGACGGTGCATACAGACAACAGGTGCTGGAGACACCATGCAAGGGAAAGACGATGTCCACTTTATTGTGCAGGAACAAAAACTTATATACAGGGGGCTGGCCAGTCCAGCTGCTGGCACATCTGCAGGGGGATACGTGTACCAATAGAAAGAGGGACACAAATACAGAAGCTGTTCAGGGGCAAATCAGATCACAAGTTCTGAATACCATTCTATGAGGTGATTAAGACACAGGAGGCAGGGGGTTTGCCCAGGTGTGCGGGGCGTCTGGTCGAGGTGCGGGGGAGTCACCAGGAAGTGTGTTTCGCTGGCTTGTAACAGGGCAGATGTTGCTCACATCTGTGCCTCAGCTACTTTTGCCATCCAGGCCTGGGCTCTGTGCTCACCTACAATTAATGTAAGTTAAAATAAAGAAAGTCAGAATAAAGAAAGGCAAGTTAGTTCTTCAAACAATTCATGACTCTCTCAGCATCACTATTTTTCAAATGGCCCATTGAACTTTGTTCAAATGTTTTTGCATCCACGAAAATCTTCCAACATTTCCAAATTTCTCCAACAAAAACATTTGAAATCCCAGAAGTGGAAGGGAAGCCTAAAGGTCATAGTGGTGCACAAACTGCTGAGTTTTAACTTTAAGTACTTGATAGCAAACTGCCACTTAAATATTTATCTTTATACCTATAGATTGGAGAAGTTCTCAGCACTTGACCAAGAAGCATCCTTTTGCAATGAAAGGCGTATATTTATTTACTTTCTCTCTCTCTCTCTCTCTCTCTCTCTCTCTCTCTCTCTCTCTCTCTCTCTCTCCCTCCCTCTTTCCACTCCTGGAAATTGCTCTGATTGCTTCTACCTCCTATTTGCTTTGCTCTGGAGTTTCTCAGGTCCTGGCTTACAGGACCAGAAGTATAAGCTGACACCATTTATGCCTGGCATTTTTATATGAATCGAGTCTTCTGTCCAGTCCTGGAAGGTGTTTAATACAGAGAACCACCAGTAACGAGAGCACAGAGAACTAAATGCGGGAGTGATTGCTCTAAACAGAACATTAAAATTATTTACTTCTCCCAACCAAGACTCAGGGAACTTAGGGGATGGAAGAAATAGGAGAGCCAGGATGGGATGAGGTGCTGACAGACATTATTCTCTGGTTACAACAGGGCTGTTGCCCCAAAGGACTCTGCAGTTATGTCTACTTCCATAAGATCTGCACAACATTTGGCTTATCTGCATTTCACCATGGAAAGAGGATGATGTCAAGAGACATTACACTTTCTCAAGAGACTATTGAAGGTTAATGCCAGACAGAGAGGGGAGTTGCTCTCCTCAATGATTTGCCCACTGATTAAGTCATCTAAGTATCGGCAAGTACATAGGCACATCTTGAGGACTTACATTTATCAATTCTGGCCCCAGTGTAACTCTGAAAAAATCATGTCTGTGATACTTAAAGCAATTTAAGCTGCACAATACTAGAAAAAGTTCTGGACTATATTCACCTGTTGTATATATTCTATTTATCTATGTATCCAAGTAGATATGTATCTATTATCTGACACTATCTACGTATCTATATAACTATGTATCTATCTTCTATCTACATATTTATGCATCTGTGCTTCTATCTATGTATAAACCTATCATGTGTCAATTATCTATTACCTACATACCTACTATCTATGTATCTATCATTTATTTGTCATCTATCTCTTTTCTCTTTGTCTATTATCTGTCTAAATTAAATTTCAGTAAATGATTTTTTGAGTTAATATCCCCTATCAATTTTATTTTACTTTTGTTTATAAATATATAATATTTTTGCTCATACAAATCATTTAGTTATAAATTTAGTAGCCAAGTAATGACTTTTGGTGAACTTTTATCCTTTCATTGCTTTGAATTTTTGTTTTTTAGGTAGGGTTCACATGGATTGGATGAGGAAGAATGAAGCCAAACTGAATCTAATATGGTTGAAATGATGTTCAATAACCAAGGCTAGCTATAACAAGAAGTGAACTTCTAATGGAACCAACTGATTTCACAGAATGAATTTTACAGTACATGGTAAAAATTTTGCTACTTAAAAGAACCGACTTGCTTGACTACTGCAAGTGTAGTCTAGTTTGCACACCATTCTTTATTCAGGGCCAGTGGCTATATATGCCCAGCTAGCAGAAAAGTGTCTTTCTTGTTAATTGAAACTTTTAAAAAAAGTAGCCTTGCTAGATAGTAAATGAGTCATTGGTTTGATTGAACACTTTGCATATGACCAGAAATGTTTTATGATATTGGATCAAAACAGGAAAATAACTGCTTTGAGGTTGTAGATTATAATAGAGAGAATATGCCAAAAATAGTAAGTTTGCAATATAAATGAATACAGTCATCCGCTTAAAGTCATTAAAATGCACCATATATTTTCACTGTGATTTAAGTACTTAAAATCAACTACTTTTTATGTCTCTGATATATACAAACCTCATTATAAAGCTCTAAAAGCTTAATACCACTTTTATGGCAAAGCGTGTACTGCAGCAGAGTCGGATATGAGGTTTCAATAGTCGCATCAGGTTTTTCTTGATTTTGACGGATTTCTTACAACAATGAAGAGGATATGGAGGCGCTACATAAGGATGTGGCATAGAGTATTCACTATTTTGTATGTAGGAGAACAATAAGCTGACAGAGTTCCAGGTGTTGCTTAAGGCACCGAAGCATCTGCAGCAACCACCCTGGCATAATTTCCTAACTTCTTGCAGCTCATGCTGTGGTTCAGAGAGATGGATGTTGAACTGAGAATCGGAAGAGATATACATCAAGTGCAATCTGAATAGATGAATGATTCGTACAGGAGCATCCCGGCCCGAGTAACAGTGAATGTGAATGTGGTTAGATGGCTTTTGGGCAGCATGTTCCCAGAAGAGCATTCTGGCTTTCATATTAAGAACTCATGGAACGTGGTCATGGTAGACTAGGTAAGAGACAATTATGCCTCAGACAATTATGGACAACAGCACAAGATTCGTGACATGTCCTGGTGCTAATGTATCGCTTCACATGTGGTCAAGCCTGAACATGGGAGATTTGGGGAGTGGTACTGGTGAGCCAGCTCTGTTTGCTCTCCAGGGATCTGCCAGGAGAAAGTTTGGGTGTGGAAATAAAGATGTTTTAGGCAGAGGGAATATCGTGCTGATTGCAACTGAGCTTTGAAAAGTCAATTGGCAAATGCTGAGATATTCTGGGTGACGTCAGCATAGTGAAGGCCGAGAATTTGAGGATGGGCTCTCAGGTAGAATGCAGCCACGACACAGCTTTTGTACGTATCCTTAGAGAGTGTGTCTGTCTACTATAAAATGTCAGGGAAAATTCCCAATTTGTTTGATTTGAACCCAGGGCTCAAGAATTTACTAACTAATGGTAATCATGCTTATAAACCATTAACCGTGGAAACTATCAAGTGGGAGAGACTTTATAGCTTGGCAGACTATCCCAGGGACTGGGAAAGATCCTATGTTTCTGGTGCTGTGATTCTGCAATACATACTTGATTACTGCTTTTCCAAGTGAGGTATGTGAATTGTATTGGTGACTGACATGCATTTTTTTAGAGGCATTTTAGAGGAATTGAATCATTCTTTATTACCGGTGTTGCAGTTACTCTTCTTTGTTGCTGTGAGACAGCACTCAGACACAACTTAAGGGAAAAAGGGAGATTTATTTAGCTTCCTATTTCAGAGGGGATATAATTCATTATGGTGGGAGTCTCAAAGTGCAAGGGATGACTGCAAGGCAAACCAGAAGGAAGGTTCAGGCCCATCATGGAAACACAGAGAACAAAAGCAAACTGCAGGAGGAAGCAGTACTGGGCCACCAGACCTCATGCCCCACATCCTGTGATGTGCCTTCCTTCAATAGGGCTCCATCTCCTACAACCTTTTGAAACATTAACATCAACTAAGAATTTAAACACATGAGCCTCCAGGAGGCAACTTACATTCAATGCATGACAACCAATAGGTCTCTTCAAAAATGAAATAATAATCCTGGCCCACTCAGATGGAACTGTTGTTGCAAGTAAATATGCCCAGCTGGCAACTCTATCACACAATATTTTTCATTGCCACATTCTTTTTTTTCCAAATTGCACAGATACCATGCTTATTACTAAATGTCATCACTTGATGTGGTAGTTTGACCTGAGATGGCACTTCCACAGTGAGGATTGAATCAATCTGAAGAAAAAGATTGTTAATCCAAGTTGTCCTAAAGAGAGCTTCCGCTCAGAAATCACTGAGTCTAATAAACCTATAAGCAAATGAACTAATTGAATAATCTATTGGAACACCATCATCCATGAATGCTAGAGACAGTTTGTAGGTTCACCAGGCAAAGATCATCTCATAGTGTAATCACTATTGAATCTGAAGTTTGTGAAAAATATTCACAAATATTCAAAGTATTCAAAGACCTGACTGCCAAAATAGAACATGTATTAATACTACATTCTAGTAGGCAATCTCTGCACCATGAAAATACTTATCATTGGTCTAAAGCAAACTTATCCTTCCTTTGTAATTGTTTGGATAGAACAGATGATGAGCATGTTACATCACACCTATAGGAGATAAAGGGCAATATTTGAATATGAAACATAGGACCTGTAACTTTAAGTATAGTATGTACAGACTTTAACCTTAACAAAAAGCCAGAGGGAGCATTAAAAGTCCTAGCCAACAGCTTCTAGGAAATGTGTGATGTTTTGGAAAGTGTCATTATTTTTGAGAAGATATGAAGAATGACATCATAATTTTAACTAATTTCATGGTGTGTTAAATAAACTTTAATCTTTCTGTCGTAGCTATGTAGTGTAACAAATAGCTTCTTAATCAACAGAATTATACAATGATCAGAGAGTATTTTTGAGAGGTTAATTTGAAGACCACAAGTATGTACAGAAACCAAGTGGCCAGAAATAAGAATGAGTCTGCCTTCCTTTTAGGAATAATTACACACATAATTAAATGCCTTTACCAACACATATAAATGGCTCAATTCTGTAGATAAATATCCTTTTTAGCATGCCATAGGATTATGAAAACCTATTACTGTCAAACCCTGTGGCACTTGTAGTATTTGTTGGATCTTGTATATTTCTGTTTATTTTTTCTACATGTGAAGAGTGCTCATCTGCCTGATATATTATCAGTATGTGTCACAGGACTTGAAGAATGTTAAAGAGACTCTCAAAATGTATGTGGTAGAGTGCATACCATTCAACTCCAGTCACTATGAAGGTTCATAGAACTATAGCAGAAAAAGAAAGAAAGAAATGAAACTTAAAAATAAATACAAGGAGACCCTCAAAAAATACATGGAGTCAATTAACATGTTGTAGAGGAGATCCATGGTTCCATTTAGATATTTCAAATCATGTTAATTGTCAGGATATAAATAGACTCATTCTGCAAACAGTGATCAAAGACAATGACAATATATTTGAGATAAGTATAAGAAATATGGGCCCATGTCAGAATACAGGTTGGAAAGAAAAAATGCTACTTATGGACCTGCAAGCCATGTTTTCTCCTATTTGGGATATTCCTGAAAGAAAAGACCTTTTCAGAACCTCTGTAAACATTCTAGGAAATGATCTGCTCTGATTTACATGGTAGTTAACGGTAGATGTTAACTTGACATTTGAAGACTGTGCCCTTGGGCATAGCTGGGGAGAGCTATTTAGGGTAAGCTTTGAACAAGTCTCTTGGAAATTATCTAATTAACATGGGAAGACTCAATTTATGGTATGTGAGATTATTTCCAGGGACAGGTGAAGAAGATGGAGAAAGCTGGTTCAGTGTTTTGACCATACTGGCAGACCGGCAAGCTAGAAAGTATGCCCTCTCTCTCAAAGCCCTTTTTGTGGATGTGGTGTGGCCAGTTCCTCCAGATCTGGATGTTGATATAGATTCTCCTGCTATACTGTAAGCTAGAACAGACCCTTTGCTCCCCTTGCATCCTGTATTCATTCAGCATTGGGAAGATAAGTTAACATATCTTATTATTGGGAGAATTCTTACATGTGGAAAATTGTGATGTATGTGTCTTTTCTGTCTGGGACTCCTGTTAAATGAACCCGGGAATGTGAGAATTTACACAAGACAACTTCCTGGATCATAGCAAACATATAACCTACCTGAGTATAAAATGCCACATTCCTCCACGTGACACTTTAGAGTTGCTTTATTAAATTTTGACCAAGGCATGTATTTGCAAAGTGTAAGTGGACTTGAGGCATCCACATGTCTACATCCTTTTATTTTCATGAGTATTTCTCTATTCTCAAAATTATTTATGGTTTGTCCTGATAAGATCACCAGTTCTTATGTGTCTGATTTGATAATAGCATGCTTTATATTATTTCAATCCTTACTCGAGCCTTATCACCATGACCCCTTAAATTGGTCTTCTAGAGTTTTCTGGATCTAAACTTTTCTTCTCTATAGTAATGTGTAAACTTGTATATCCTTAATTCAGATTCTCCATTTGCTTTTAAATGGCAAATTAATTATTTAAATAATTCATAAACATTTGCTTTCAAAGCTGACATTTCCTAGTTATACTGATGTGAAGTCATGTATTTGATTACAGAATTGTAGTGCTGAAATGTGCATTTTCTGGTTCTCTTCAGGAGAATGTGACCTCCTCTACCTTTGAACTTTCTGCATGACTTTTTCAGTGCCACTCACAACACATTCAGCCTGGACATAAAGTTGCTTGCAAACATGTCCCATTTCTACAATTAGAATGGAAGCACTCTCACAGTGCTTAGTGAATATATTTTATTTAAAGGCACTCACTGAGTATTTGACAAATCAAATTGAGTGGATAGATAAGGCCTTTTGATTTTCCTCAAAGCAGGGGAGATTGTAATGGTAGCATCATTAGCATAAGTACATTTTACTCTGATTTGCTCTCTAAGATCTCACCTTAAAAGAAGAAATGAAACATCTTTCCTCCTTTGCATTTCCTTTTATAGTGAGGGAAAAAGACAAAGATGATGGAATTTATTTCTCTTTTAATGGGTGGGGAACAACTTCAAGGAACTTCTTTCAATATATCTAGTCGGTTTCAGAAAAGTCCCTGAAGTTGCTAGTTGTCAAAAATATGGTAGCAAGGAACAAGGAGAGAAATGGAGGTTTGGGAAGCCTGTTCTGTATTATTGGCTTGATGCAGCAGTGTCTGAGATGGAAGGGAGAGTTGACGCAATGAGAAAATTGGAATTTGAGAATCGCCTCATTTGTTTTTTTTTCTTAAGAAACACTAACCTTGAGGTGCAATTAAGATGGAAATAGTTTCACTGGTAGTTCATTAAGCCCAACAGATGGCCAGTGATTTCTGGTGAGTGAGTGATGGTTTACAAATGAGTATCATAATGAGCATTAAGATCCTTGAGTGCTTCGCAGTCT
This sequence comes from Typhlomys cinereus, assembly GCA_023101885.1. Taxonomy (NCBI): domain Eukaryota; kingdom Metazoa; phylum Chordata; class Mammalia; order Rodentia; family Platacanthomyidae; genus Typhlomys; species Typhlomys cinereus. The sequence goes on along the minus strand of JALPQD010000050.1, from coordinate 2,262,409 downwards.
AGCAGGCTCTTCCTGTTTCATCCATATACTCTGTTGCCACTGGGACCCTGAACAACAGGGGTGCAGGGCGGTTTGGAGGTCGAGTCTTCCCAGCCTAGGGCTGGTAGAAGCCTCAGAGGAAGCAGCCAATCTTCAGAGCATTTCTGCTTCAGTCACAGTTTTCTTAGGCCTAGGATAGGATAATAGATACATTTATCTAGTCATGAAAAGCTGCAAGGTAAGCTTGATGTGTGTGTGTGTGTGTGTGTGTGTGTGTGTATGCATTTTATGCTGAGATTATTGAAAGAGGAAATAATTATGTAAAAAGGATTGCCTTCACCCTATCTTTTAAAATTTAATTAAAGTACAAAGTAATAGGGCCTTTTCTGGCATGTTGATATGCTTTGCCTTGGATGACCTGCCCCTATTCCTACTGCTTCCCGGTCACCTGACTTCTCATGCTCATGTTTCCCAGGATTTGCCTTTCAATTTTTATATCTCATGGTAGCTTACATAAAAGGAGATCTGAGAGAACACGTTTTGGCTTTTTTTCCCCCTTCAGCTTGTCTTTGCATTTGGCAGGCCGGTTCATGTGCCCCATTGTGAGTTTATCCATGACACCTCTGCTGCTGCTCCATGGTCCTGAGGACTCCAGCTTCTTTGCCCTCCAGTGTGGACTGAAGACCAGTGGCTCTCCCAAAATCCTCTAGGCCTCCAGCTCCAAGTGGGACTGCTGAATATCCAGCTTTGAGGTCAGTGACTACACACACACACACACACACACACACACACACAAAAAAAAAAAAAAAAAAAAAAAAAAAAACCTCTCTCATTTCTGCCACCTACTGACACACATACCACACAGCGCCCTCATGAATTGTCTCTAGGGGCACTTGTCAATTTATTTTGAAAGCTTCCTGTTAGTTTAGAGCCCAGGAATGTGGCACTACCGATTCAGGGAGGCCCTAACCCGGCTCCCAGCTACGGACAAGCCCGGGCCGGTACAGACATGCCCCAGACATGTCCCAGCAGAGGACCATGCAGGCGGAGGGATGAACAACCAATGGGAAGTGGCCGTCTAACCTGCACCTGCATTGGACACCTAGTAAACAGTTGAATGACTGGTGGCTGTCCCCCCCCCCCAGGAGGGATGGCAACACCTGATTAAACCCCAACCCTATATAAGCCCAAAGCCCTTAATGACTTTGAATCTGCGGCATCTTGTCCACTGCTGCTTCTCACCTGATTCTCGGGGTCTGGTGGTGACCCTGTTGCTGGCTCGCCCATTCGCCTTGAGCCCCCCCACTCCCGCTGGGGATACGGCAACACAGGAACACCCTTCTCTGTGATGCTCGTGACAGGCATCCTCAAGAAAGGTATTGACTCTTCCTTCCAAGCTTTGTAGAGGACCACAAACGAAGGAATAGACAGGGTGCTTAAAGTTGTATCTCTGCCTCCAGTGAGAGAGGTGGCATTTTCTTTGGGTGAAACCATTGAAGGAACTTACAAATGGTTTAAGACTGAATTAAGCCTTGCCTCCTCTTGCACTAATTGAGTGAAAATGTCCTTTCTCACTAATGTTGTTCAGTCTATTTTGTGCATTGTTAGTCTCTACTGTTCTCCTCAGAAGCTCTTTAGCTGCAGAATTTTGTCTTTTCTTTTAATTTTTTTTTTTTTAACTGAAAAGCCTGTAGAGGATCCCTGTAAATCTCCAGGTAGGGAAGGATGGGAAGGACACAGAACAGACCACCACAGAAACCTCTTTAGCAAGGAGGAAAGTGGGGGGTTGGGAATGCAGATACGAAAACACTTGACTTATTTGTGCCTTCATGTGCTTGTCTAGGTGATAAAACCCAAGTCAGAGGACTGCTGAATGTGTTGGTACAGTCTTTAGGAAGAGAAAGGCAATCTGCCAATGACGTCCCAGAACTCAATGTGTAGGTGACAAAAGAGCAGGGGACACTGACTTGCTGGTCTCCAGCATCACTAATTCAGTCTCTTCTTAAACTAAACAAGATCAAATAGCAGCAACCAAGTATTATTTAAATAATACTTTTGGAGCTGGGGAGATGACTCAGGGGTTAAGGTTCTGCCTTATAAGCAGAAGAACCTGAGTCCGGATCCCAGATTCCACATAAAAATACCAGATATAAATGGTGATCCCCTGCACTTTTGACTCTGGAAGGCTGAGCTGAGCCTGAGAAATTCAAATGAAGCAAAAAGGAAGTAGAGGCAACCCAGTATGATTCACAAAGTCGCCCTTAAGTCTCCACAGAAGCACACAGTGCCCTCTATTTATTTATCTATTTATTTATTGTGTGTGTATGTGTGTGAAAGCGCACAGACAAAAAAATAGATAAATAAATAAACACATGAATAAATCATTTTGTTGTCAGACTACTTGTAGCTCAGAACATTACATATGTTCAGCTCCATATTCTGTTGAAATCACACTCCTGGGGGTGGTTTCTAAGTCCTCTACATTTTGATTGCATTGCTAGCTGTCAGTTCTTCAGAGAGGTTACTAATGGCTTCATAAACATACCATATTAATCCATCCATCTACATTTTTAATTTTGCACTAGAAGCCTCATTTTACTCTTATTCTCAATTTTTCCAAAGAGCGCAAGCACTAGCTGTTAAATATTAAGCATGTTAAACACAAAATGGCTCAAGTTGTCCCCTCCTCCCCCTATGTATAAGTTCGGACAAAGAACCCTTCACAGTTCCCAGTTTACTTAGATTAAAAAAGCTTAGTCCACCCAAGGACTACTCAATTCTATAGTCCCTTCGCTGTTTGCAATCTCTACACAGCCCCCAATTCACCTGCAACTAAGATAACCTGGCATGTTCCCCCAAGGACTTTCACCCATCCCGAGGTGAGACCCCCTTCCCATCCCAGTGTCTCTCTGATCCAGAGATAGCCATCCTGCTTCTTTGTTAATAAAATCTCCTGTGTGTATACATGCTGATTCTTGGCTTTGTGTCTCTGTTCCCCAATCAGTCCGAGTTGGGGGGCTTTTCCAAGACCCCCCACACTAGCAGTTTTTGAGATTTTCTCTGACAAATCTAGAAAGGTATCAAATACATAGACATTTACGGAGAGTTATATGAAATATTTTAATTACTGCATTTTATTTCTCTCTTACTGTTGCAGATGAGTCTTATGAGTAAAATTTTTCCATAATGAAAGCATTAGAATATTTCATTTTAATGTAATTTTGTTTAACATATTTCTATCAAGTGTTAAGAGCATTTTTGCCTGATTAAACAAAGAATGCAGAACATGCCTAAGCCATTATTTACTCAGTATAATTATTTTATTTTTTATTGTAATTTAAATTTTTTAATTCTTTGATTCATTCATTTCTACAATGAATTCATGTGCTTTCTCCCCTTACTTCCTAATCCCATTCCTCATCTTGTCCCACTTCATATTTTCTCCTAGCCAACCAGTTTCCCTACTTTTTTTTTTTTTTTTGCTTGTACACTGGGTTTCATCTGCTCTCAGAACCATACTTATGAATGCCAGTTTCTTTATTGTACTATAGAAGTGCATACACCAAAGTGGAAGGTTTTCTACACACTAATATTCTTCCATCTGGGCTCATGTTTCCTTCAGTTTCTTTACTTGATAGTAGACATTCAGATGTTATACTCCTGTGACCCATATCCTGCTTCTATCACTAAATGGATATTTCCACTTAAAAAGGCATACAGAGAAATACGAGGAATACAGAGATAAAACAAAGAATACAAAGAACCTCCTAGCTCCTCTGGATAAAATGGAACCCTCCTGGTTGGCAGCAACGGCCTTAAAGAGCAGTAAAGTCAACACATTAGCCTTCGTCTAGAGCCTCTGCCCTCAGTCCAGATCAGGAGAATAATTTCTAACATTTTTTGATCATCTTTTTTATGCCAATGGGTCAATCAGATGGATTTAGATGGATAGAAGACTGTTTTGTTTTTCAACATCAATCAAATTCTCTATCTTTAAGTACTTCATCTTAGCTAATTTCCAATTGGATCTGGACTTCCTATTGCTTTACCAAACTTCATGCTTTCCTTTGTTCGGTGTGACAGGAACATAAAATTTCTTTTTTATACTTATGAGAGGTTCATTTTATCTACTATATAACTATATTTTTTACTTGTATTGGCTTTGTATTGTAGGAGGCTTATCATAGTCTCAATTTAAGCCTCATAATCATATTATAAACTATTTTCTAGAACATTTATTTTATAATTATATACAAGGATGTTGTGTGCCTGTGTGTGAGAGAGGACACAGAGAGAAAGATGAAAGGAAAGATGGAGGAAGAGAGAAAGAAAGGGAAGGAGATAAGGACTGATAAGTAAGTGCAACCCTCAACTATTATGTAAGGAGAGAGACCATCTCCAAGTCTCTAAAAAGCTTATCACTTACCTAGGAATAGATAAAAGAAACTGAGAATTACTGTCATGGGTGGTGGATGGAGATTCTGCTCCACAATGTCGCAGTGGCCTGGGGCATTCTTTTCAGAGTTGTCTGCTCCAGTGGATTTGATGTTGCTACAGAAAAGTACTTCAGGATGAGCCCTTGGGAAGTAGGGTGGGAGCCTATTAAGATATTTTTAGCATAGATTTAAGCATAGCTATTAATAAAGAAGGAGGCACTCAGGGAAAAGGTCACACATATGCACATGTGGATGTAGGCTTCTTTTTGGAAGAGTTACACTTAGGCATCTCAGCAGTAGCCGTAAGTAATGATTTTGTAGCTTTCAAGTTATGTCTCAGAGGGTTGCTAAGATACTTTTACATTACTACCTCTTTCAATAAATGAGACTTACAGGGTGTCTCTAGAAGTATCTTGGATGGGGGTTGCAATTGGATGGGAAAAAGGACATGGCTTATACTGAGAATGGAGTTTCTTGTAAGATTCCTAGAAAACTGTACGTTTTCAGCAAGAAAAGGAGAAAGGCAATATATGCTTTGGTTTTAAACATGACTTCTTGCTATTTTAACGTTCTAATTTGAAATAGCTCTATACAAAAAAAGTTCACCTCTATGTAGGTTACCTTTAGCAAGTGCTAATTGTGCTAGATTCTTCATTCATGCTAGGGAGAGGCTTCAGCCATACTCTGTGGTGAGGGACTTCTTTCTATTTCCATGCCTCATTAGTCTCCCCTGCTATATAAATTGGAATATGATGTTTCTGTAGAAATGGTAGAAATTCAGAGGGCAACATGTGTATGTATGTGCCTGCATGTGCACATGCATGTGAACTTGTCTGAATAGAAACATAAGGAAATCATTGGCATTTTGAAGATGTGTCTTCTTGAGATAAATAGAAACAGAGATGGATTTGAATAAGAAAACTACCATAATTTTGAGATAGATATGGCTACAAAGCACGTACAGGGGATGTGTGGGGGCTAAGTGGGAAAAGAAAGAATGTACTAAGGAGGACCCTTGGTGCTTGCTGAAGACTAACTTAAAAACTGCTTCTCATATATGGGAGGCTTGTGGAGATTGATTAGATGCAATGCAATCATGAACATATTTTTCTCTTTGTTGAGGGAAAGTTGAGATCAACATGTAGGATTTTTAAGGAAGGGGCTGACTGGTTCTTGAACGTGATGCTCCAGGCTGCATTTGTTGTTATTCTCTTATGGAGAGTCTGGAATGTCTTGATGTTTATGTAAATCAGAGCCCTTGTTTCTACTCCAGCATGAAAAGGTCACTGGGGACGAGTTTAGTTATATTATGACGACCCCTCCCTGGGTTTTTAATTAAAGCTGATATATGTATACATAAGGAAGAAGATCAATAGAAATTTTTAGTTATACAATTCTGATTCACAGGAAGAGTTTTATAATTCAATTACCTGTTTGTACTATAGTTTTCTACTCTTTTCATTTTGTATTTTTTTCCCTAAAATGTTAGCAATGCACTTTTAAAAACAAGTGTAATTATATTGGTCAAGTAAGAGCTTTGACAATTTGCATCTTTGAGACAAATCATGAGAATCAATGACATTATTGACTTGATTTAAAAGAGATAAAATGAACTGTTTAATCTCTAAAAAGAAAAAAAAACCTCTCATGCCTAAAAAATAAATGAAGCTTTGTTTTTTTTTGGTTGGTTCTTATTCAGCTTCAGTGGATACTCTTGGCTTTTACCATTGCCACATCTTCCTGTAATGTAAGATTAAGAAACTCCAATGAAAAACAAAGGTAAAACCATCCCAGTTCTATGTTCAAGTGGAAACTGGCCTGAAATTCAGCCTAAATCCACGACCTGGGTAAGAACCAACCAGAAGCAGTGAGAAGCAGCCACAGAATTTTGAGCTACACTGAGTTCAAGCTGAGACGTTGTTTGGAAAATATTTTGATGGAGTTCATTAAATAGCAAACTTCTGAATATACCCCTACACATGGAAAAATGCTTTAAAAATTCATATGTGGGCCCTTTCAAGTGAAAAAATCAAAAACATTTATATCACAAAGCTTGGATTTATGTGTCACTTTAAATTCTGAGTCATTGCTTTTATTGTTTCTGTGGGTTAAAATCAAAATATGTCTATGTCATATGCCTGTAATTCCATCCATATCTCTTTAAGTCTTATAGAAAACTTAATTTATCTTATTACATCTGGTAGCACCGTGTTACATTATTTACAAACAGGAAATTTTATTTGTATTACAATGTAAATTCATAATGCTTTAATTTTCTACTTTCCAAAATATAGTTTTCTTTGAAACTGGAAGTCTTTTATATTATATTTATTAATATAAGTTCTTAAATATGTCACCACTGTAGTTTGCTGAAAACATCATGAAATGACATTCTTGAATTTAAACTCTGTATGTTTCATGATGATTTCAAATTTCATCTCCACACTGAATTGCTCTCCAAGGTTCAAGATTCATTCATACATGTAATTTCTGCCTTTGTATCTTCAGTTGATGATCTAATTGGTTATTTAAAATCTAATATTTTAAATATAAGTATAGACTATTCTCTTCCACCATAATGCCAAACCCAATTTATTTTAACTCACTCAACCTCAATAAATTATCCCAGCTAACCAAAATAGTCAAAAAAAAAGAAATTATTCTTGACTTGAGTCTCTTAACATTTCATTTATCAATAAGCTCTGTATCATATAACTATAATATATTCAAATTCTGACTATTTTTTTTTATCTTGGGATGCCCCAAATTCTACAACTAAATTCTACAATTGACTCTTGACTAGTCTTTCAGGCTGCAATCTTACAAAAGTCTAACTTCCACATTTTAAACAACAATCAGATTGTATTAGTTTCCTGTTTCAGAAAATGGCTTCTCATTGTGCAAGAAATACCAACATCTATCAATAACCTATTTGTTTCCTTCTTAACACATAGTTCAGTGTGGCTTATTTCCCACTCATACCTTGATTTGGTGCAGCAGCATTAAACAGTAGTGATAATAATCCTTCTTCTTTAGCCTCCTGGTTGCTAGAATTATAGACATAGGCTATCATATCTGACACTGTAATTATATGCTTTTCTTAATTTCTTCTTTTTACTTCCTTAGACTATCAGCTCAGTAGTGGAGGTATTCTTTATGTTATAATCTCAAGTAATGCTTAGCAGATAGTAGGAATTCAATATATATATGATTTACTTAACTGATTAGTAAAAATAGATATGATATTTAAAACAGAATTTATATCTCATAGTTCAATTATATATGAATTATACACAATACATATATATACTATATATATCTAGCATATAACTTATATGAGCCATGATATTTCTAATATAATACTTTAAGTTGCATATAAACAATATATTACACAAAACCATAGTATTTTTCTTTTTTTTTTTAGTATTTTTCTTTTGATTTTTATATAATCTAGTTTTTGACCTATTAGGTAAGTCTAAGAACTGTCTTTTTGAGGGTCAGTTTCCACATTAAATACTGTAGTACTAAATGTCTTATTCTTCTATGATATCATGTGCTAGAATGTTTGTAAATATAGTGTAAACTACATGGAATTCACACTATGTAAGAGTTAAGGAAACAAGGTTCTTCCCAAATGTGTTAAGTAACTTCTCTTGTGGATCACTTGTGGTATATAAACACTTATGAATATTACATATATTAATTAAAAACATTATATATTATTAAAGTATAAGATTTTGTGAGATATACATAGCATTCTTTTGATCACCATAATGAATGCTTTCATTCAACATGCAATTTTTTTTAAAAAAAATTATTTTCTTCTTTTACAAGCAGTTTGAGTGTTTATCCTTAGTTCCTCCCATCTCCCCTCCCTCCCATCCTCTTCCTTCCCTTCATCAATTCCTCCTACTCTCTCTTACCCTGCCTAAATGTTTCAATATGTAGTTTTATAGCTAAAATTCTTGGTCTTTTTCAGAGGCTGAATGAAGCAAGTGTCAGTGTCATATGTGAAGACTTGAATTTTGTTTAGATATTATAGCACTGTCTCTATTTAACACTTCTGAGAGACCTATGTTTAGATTGCATTTTCTTGACCCCAAATCCACCAAACTGAGAATAGACAATGCTGTTGGAACATGTAACCCATGCATATTGCCCATAATTAAGTCTCACAACCAAGTTACTATCAGTGTACATTTTGCCAGGAAATAGCATTTACTGTGTGGAATAGAATATGCAGTTCTTGCAAGTCAACAGCAAAAATTATACAAAATGGGGAAAGACTTGAAGCTTTCCTGCTTTAATCAGGAACTAGACAAGGCTGTCCACTCTCAGCACTTCTATTCAATATTGTACTTGAAGTCTTAGCTAGAGCCATACGAGAAGAGAGGAAGATAAAAGGGATTCAAATCCGAAAGGAAGAAGTCAAGATATCTCTATTTGCAGATGACATGATCGTATACCTGAGTGATCCTAAAAACTCCACTGGAAACTCTGGGAAGGAATATATAAGTTCAGCAAAGTGACAGGTTACAAAGTAAACAAGCAAAAATCAGTGGCCTTCCTATACACCAAGGATGAAAAAAGTGAAAAAGTCCCAAGAGAAAAAATCCCATTTACTATAACCCCTAAAAATATGAAATATCTTGGTATAAATGTAGCCAAAGAAATGAGAGACCTTTATAATGAAAACTTTAAAACCCTAAAGAAAGAAATTACAGAAGACATCAGAAGGTGGAAAGACCTCCCATGCGCTTGGATTGGCAGAATCAACATCATAAAAATGACCATCCTACCAAAAGCAATATACAGATTCAATGCTATACCAATCAAAATCACAAAGCAATTCTTTAAAGAAATTCATATGGAGACATAAAAGGCCCAGGATAGCAAAAACAATCCTGAGTAACGAAAACACTGCTGGAGGTGTCACCATATCAAACCTTAATCTATACTACAAATCCATAGTAATAAAAACAGCCTGGTATTGGCTCCAAAATAGACTTGTAGATCAATGGTTAAGGGTGGAAGACTCAGATATAAGCCCACATGATTCAGCCATTTGATCTTTGACAAGGGGCCCAAAAAATTCAATGAAAAAAGAATAATATCATCTTCAACAAATGGTACTGGCAAAACTGGATATCCACATGCAGAAGATTAAAATTGGACCTGTACTTGTACATGCACAAAAATTAATTTCAAATGTATCAAGGACCTTAATATTAGGCCAGAAACTGTAAAATTCCTAGTTGAAAGGGCAGGGTACTCCCTCCAGCTGATTAGGCTAGACCAACAGTTCCTAAATCCAATAGCACAGTCACTAGAACTAACACTCAACAAATGAGATCTTATGAAATTAAAGAACTTCTATTCAGCTAAAGAGATTGTAATATGAGCAAAAAGGCAACCCACAGAATGGGAGAAAATCTTCACTAACCACACATCTGATAAAGCTCTATTATCCAGAGTGCATGAAGAACTTAAAAAAAACACCAAGGAGATAAATGGCCCAATTAGAAAATGGGCCTGGGAACTCAAAGAAACTTTTCCAGGGACGAAATTGAAATGTCTAACAAATGTCTTAAAAAAATGCTCCACATCCTTAACTATCAGGGAAATGCAAATCAATAATACCCTTGAGAACAGCGTCTCACCCCGATCTGGATGGCGAAAATCCACAATACAAACAACACTGAATGTAGGAGAGGATGTGGGGGAATGCAGGCTTACAGAACCACTCTGGAGATCCGTATGACAATTTCTTAAAAAGTTAAGGAATGAAATGCCATATGGCCTTGTTATACCACTTCTGGAAATAATCCCCCATAATGCAAAAATTCACTGCAGCGACACATGCACACCCATGTTCATGCCAGCACTATTTATAATAGCAATCTCATGGAATCAACCCAAATGCCCAATAGTTGACAAATGGATAATGAAAATGTGGTACATTTATACAATGGAATACTATTCAGCCATCAAAAAAAGATGAATTAATGAAATTTGCTGGGAAATAGATGGAATTAGAAAAAATTATATTGAGTGAAGTATCCCAGACACAGGAAGTTAGACAACGTATGTACTCCCTAATAAGTGGATCCTAGTTGCATACTCGCTTAATGACATATTCAAAGGTAAATCTCTGTAATATCCACTGTAACTACACAGGATTATAAACAGCAGGGAAGGGGAATGAGGATCTCAAAAGAAAGGAGAGAGGGGAACACGCTGCAGTAGAAAAAATAGGCCACAGTCCATGTATTGCATGTAAGTAGCAGGACATCTGGCACATGCCTTCCTGGTCATTTGAGACTGAATAGGTTTGATCTCCCCAGTCAGGGAGGGTATAGGGAGCGGCAGATAGATGGTAATTATCCGGCCAGTGGAATACTGACCCCCTCCTCCCTCACTGCTGTGTCCTCCTATTTTTCCATCTACCTTTGAGTCTCCTCTTATGTTAAGATCTTCGTTTAAACAGTCTTTTATCTTTGGTTAGGAGGTGATCTTCGATATCAGTCACAATGCAGCCAAGGGCAGTACAGGGAAAGCAAAACTGAAAGCAACAACAAACCATAATTCAGAACATTATTCACCTGGAACCAGACCAGCCAAATCTCTCCCCATCCTAAAGCTCAGGGAAACTTGCAGAAGAGGGGTGGCAAGATTATAAGAGCCTGAAGATGGGGAAGAGCAATGATATGCAAAATACTCCACGGAAGTTAGGGCAGCCAGAATTTGGACTTTGCCTGACCTGCACAATGGCTGCCATGTCAATGAGCCCCCCAAAGTCTAGCAGGGATCACAGGGGAGAAGGCTTCAGGCAGTAGGATACCTACAGACAATGGATTAAACAGTTATAATAAAGTTCCCATACTGAAGGGAAGCCCAGGAAGTGACCCCTGTCTATGCCACAGACTCCTGAACCCTCACTAGGGTGGAGGACTCAGAGGCAGTTTTACTGCCCACATAAATGGATGCTCCAGGGAATGGGAGGGAGTAAGGGGGAAGCACAGAATAAGAGGCAGGGAGGGAGGGAGGGATGTAAAAAAAAGGGAGGAAGGGGGGAGAGTGGAATGAGTGAGGATGAGTGAAGGGAGGTGGGAGTGAGAGGATCAGGGTACCTATTGAGCTTGTATGATTAGGAAAAAAATAAAACGCAGGAGAAAAAAAAAGCTTTGTGGGAAATTCTCTCTGGGTAAAGAGTTTGGTAGTTGTTTGTTATCTTCACTGGAAAGGAAGGAGATTTTGCTGAACCTGCTTGAGGGAACAAGTGAGTTGTGACCAGTGATTAAATTTTGTTCCAATTTCTGTTCTGGAGTGTGTATGAAAGTCATCAGACTAGTTTTTGCTTTTGAGAAAATCCTTTGGTTTTAACCTTCAAATAAAGTTTATGTTGGTAGTCTCAGTTTCTCACCAGTCAAGTAGGGGCCATGGAAGCTCAAAGTTCAGTGCTGGAAGAATCCCAGAGTTAGGAATTTTCTCTCCTCAGCAGAGAGCTGAAATGCAATGTGAGACAGATCAGAGTTAGATTTTTTAAAGTCTTTCCCCAGGGGAAGGAATAAGGAAGAAGGTAGCCTGGTTTCTTTGCTTCTTTGCCTGGCTTTTACTTCCTGTTGCACAGAAACATCAATCAGTTGCTTATTAAAAAGCCAAAGTTGGCCTATCCCTGAGAAAAGATTATCTCTAATTTTGACAAGGTCCCCAAATAAAGTAGGTTTTACATGCCATTATGCAAGTTTTCACAAAGCAAGCATTAGCAACTTTGTCCCACTTTGTATTACCAGCAAGAGAAAATTTTCTTGATATTTGTTAATGAAATCTACAAATCAAAGAACATTTGAATAGAGACCTAGGAGAGCACTTCTATTAATGTTTTATGGTACTTATATAAAAGAACATAAAGGAACCTGAGAGATTTTTTGTGTCAGGACGGAACTGAAATGCATTATTGCTTACCAATGAGAATATACAGGTTTTTTTTTTCATAAATTGGATTCTAGCTAATCTAATACTCTGCTGTAAAAAGTCTTTTACCTTATGGATGTGTATTATTAGCCAACTTTATGGTGTTAAGTATATTGCATTTATATGTCTAATGGGGCCTGATCCAGCTTTTTAAAATTGTACTTAATTAAACACTAGAGTCTCTTTGAACCTGCTTACTCTGAAGGGATATAGAGCATAAGATCACATGAGCCCTTGGGGTGGATATAATGTGGGTTAGTTAGAAGTATTTGTTATGCTTCTTTGGGGGGCCGAAGATATTATACCATGGTTAATCTGACCCCTTTCTTTCATCCTTGACAGTTTCTACCTCATATAAAAATATCTTCTATCAGAACAGAACAAAGAAGAGCAGAGTTGTAAAAAGTTTCACTTGTGGTAATATATCCCAGGCAAATTATGGAAAACAGGAATAAGTAAAGGTTGAGGATTCAGTCCTTAGTATGGCATATAAGATACCCCTAAATGCTTAGGAAACTTTGCAGAAGAGGGATTGGAAAACCTAGTGGACCAAAAAGCAGGGAAAAAGCGTTACCAAATATTGTCTTCCAAAAATGACATATCCATGGCAAGTGTGAACCCACAGTACGGATGGTTCCTGAAGCCTACCTGACCTTCCTAGGGCAATGCTCAGCTATACACGGAGAAAGACAACTAATAGATTTGGTAGAAATAGCTGGTATGGAGATGTGTGTACCCACAGGTAGAGTCCACTAGGTTTTAAGAAATCTTTAGCCCATAATGTCACACAAAGCCCTGTTTAAACCTTATAGAAGACAAAACAAAATAGAAAAATGAGTATATGGAGGAAGACTTGTAGGACAAAGAAGATGGTGGGGGGTGGGAAGGAGACAGGAAAATATAGATTCAGAATGCTTTATATGCATATATAAAACTGCCAAAGAAAAAAATTCATCAATAGAAAAAGAGGAACAAAAAATAGCTTTGGAAAATGTCAATGTTTGTAGTTAGAAAATTTATCTAGGAAGGTAGACGTACAATGGAAATAAAAATATTCTCTTCCAATTTCGTTTAAATTAAACCTCAAGTTTACCACTTTTGAAATTTTCTCACTATGTAAAGTACTGTATGCCTGAAAAATGAGACTATCCTTTTAAAACTTATTAATGGAAAGAACTATAACAGGATAGTATATTGGCTATAATTTAGTTAGTCTGGGAGAGATTTTTCAATCAATGAATATCAATTCCATTGTATGAATGGAAAAGAATTTTTCCTTGTCTTTGTTGATCCATATTGTGCTTTTATTTTTTTTGCTATTATAAATACCCATACCCATATGTATGTTTAACAAGTAGGTGCATGAAACAAACCCCCAAAATTGAATTGGTAGGTTCAAGTCAAGTGTGCTTGAAAATTTGATAATTTTGCCAGTTTGTATTATGGTGGATTGTACCTAGTTTACTATCATTACTTCAAGATATCCCACACTATTACGTATACACATTTACTTCTGATCATGCATAATGATAAACTTAAAACCTTGTGCTGGAACTTGACTCCTGGTGAAACTTTTGCAAAGTGCATTAATAGAGAGGACTGCCTCATTCTCTCTCTCCCTAATGTGTCCATCAACAAAGCTGGATGATCTACACAATTTGAAAGCTGAATTAATAATTTATCTCTGTATTCATTCAAAGCCAACAAGAGCATGTGAACTCGAATTAGCTTGCCTTAAAGGCATATGGCAATTTGTTGTAGAAGCATCTGGAGAGACTTAGATTGTCTTTAGTCAGTCTCAAGGGACATTTTACTTGGTATCTGCTATGAATTTTGAACTGTCACCCAGCAATTTTTCTTTCTTTATCATTTTTCTTATACATCTACTATAAAGAAAAGAATTGGCTATTAGCAATCTTTAGTCAGTCTCAAGGAACATTTTTTCTTGGTGTCTGCTATGAATTTTGAACTGTTATCCAACAAACTTTTCTTTATTATTTTTCTTATATGCTATAAAGAAAAGAATTTGCTATTGCAACTATTAATGTCTTATATATTCTAGACTTTTCTTGAATGGATGTTAAGGGAATAAGAAAAAGTCTATGCTAATGGCTATGAAATAAAGAAAGCTCCTCAATCTCCTTTATGATTTTGTTTTCCATTAGGAATAAAGGTCTTTACTGAAAACTGAGAAGTGTGGTGGCACCTCTATTCATGAATGTACAGACATGATGCTACGCTTCATCTCAGGAATGTTTTCATTTATACTTAAGCATTTTTTGAAAGTTTTATTTAGTTATTGGGAAAAAAGTTCTAGCCATGGCTTTTATTTTTCACCTTTTTTTCCTATTAAATCCAAGAACTAATGCAGTGTAAAAAGTGATTTCCCCTTAAGCCAAATTGGGTTTCAGAATTGATTTTGTCTCCCAGTATTGTGATGTTATGGAAAGGTTTCATTCTAGGTTTTCCTTGCCTGTAGAATACTGCTTCCATGGGAAGGGATTGCATTCTAATCACTTGGAGGGCTGGCCTTTTGTTCCTGGTTAATTTTTGTGAGCTCTTACTGGGACTCTTCTCTAGGCAGGCCTTGGTCTTTGGTTGCTGTCTATCAGTTTATCTGGCCTTTCATTAGACCTGGCTAACCTGAATTGACTCTGTTCTCTGTCTTTTATTTCACACAGGCTCCCCCGACTCCCTCTGTCAGTTTCTGTTGGTTGTGGACATTTATTTTGTTCTTGGCAGAGTTTCCCATGTGGAGATGTGGTCTAGTACTCGTGTCTTCTGATGACAATGCTCCATTTCCCTTTATCTATTCAGCTACCTTCAGTTGACCTTCACTTTGGTTCAACGAAGAGTTCACTTTTTATTTAGTGGCAACTGGGTTAGTTTATAGCAGGAATTTTTTTTTTTTTGCAGTTTTTGAACATCAATTCTTGTGTTGAAATATGATAGAGTTGTAACTACTCACCTCTCTTTATTTTATGACATTTTTTACATACATAAAATTTAGTATTAGAGCTAGTTTTTAACAAAGTGAATAATATTATTCTCTAAAAGAGTAACATTTTCTCTAGGGACTGGAGAGGTGGCTCAGGGATTAAGCCTCCGCCTTGCAGGCGGAAAGTCCTGAGTTCGGATCCCAGATCCCACGTATAGATGCCAGGCGGAAGGGGGGGGGTGGCCTGAGCTTCTGGTCCTGGTAGGGCGGAGCTTGTGAATCCCGGGGCAGAAGGAGGTGGAGGCGTCCATGGTGGTTCGCGAATTTGTCCGTGGTTCTACACATACACAGACACTCACACACACACACACAGACACACACGCGCGCACACATACACACGCACATGCACACAGTTGAATAAATAATAATAATAAAAAAATTAAAAAGAGTAACATTTTCTCTAAACATCAGCAATTTCTTGTTTAAAAGTTATTTTAATTCTGTGTTGAAATCTCTATCATCTAACCATTATCTATCGTCTATCTATGTAGTTATCAATCATCTATCATGTGTTCTTTCACTTAACTGAAATTTAACCTGGTGCTACTTTGATTTCAACTCTTCTCCAATTTATTTATTAAAACTTCAGAAAGATTCTTAATCAGACTCTCTTATGAAATGATTTAATTTTGATTGAGTTTGAGCACCAATCATGTCACTCAGTGGATAATTTGGCTTAGATAAGCCACTTGACCTTATGTTCTACATTTTCTTAATAAAATGGAGAAACAACCCTTATTTTAAGGACTTTTGAAAATCAGGAATGAAAATAATGCATATGTACTTTATTAATGAAAGTGATATCCAAATGTTAAGCATTATTATTCTTATTTTGGGACAGGTAAAATAACTTCAAAGCTGCAAGTTTTTAAATATCTCCTAAAAGCCATCTGTAAGTTAGAAATTGGGAAAGAATTGGTCTGTGTAAAATTTTCAATTCTTTTCAATCTTTCGGTATCTTTTTACAATATTCAGGGACCAATGATCAGCCATAAGAGATTTCAAACAAGAGGCTAACATAACTGAATTCATGCTTTTGAAAGGTCATTGGGTCTGAATGAGAAAGTGAAGTGAAGACAGGCAGAGTGGGGGATTTTGTAGGAGGCTGTTGGAGTGATTGAACAAGGAGAAAATGACATTGTAAATGCATAACAAACAGGTAGCAACAAAGACTGATACAAGTATCAGCTTTGTCAAATTTCATTGGGGGTAGAATCAACTTGGTGAGGAACAAGAAGAGTTAAACAGTTTTAGCTTAAATCTTAAATGTCTAGGAGAAATTCTGCAACTCTTTTCTCTGTTGGGAAATGAACACTATTGAATTTCACCATTTCTAAGGTGAGGAGCATAAAGGGTTTTAATTGGCAAGATTTCGTTACTTTTCATAGGGATGGGAAAATACAGATGATGAATGCATCTGTAGGATAAATTATTGGTTTGCCATCCCACTTGTGGTAAGTGAGATGCTTGTGGGATAAATTATCTTGCATCTGCATATACTTTCCAGAAACAAGAACACAGCAAACTAGTTGTGGTAATTGAGACCATAGAAATGATGAATTTGTTTATGGGGGGAATTTATATTCTAAAAGAGCTGCTAGAGAATATTTTTAAAGCATCTAACAGATGAGAGTCCACCCTTTTACATTCAACTGGCTAAGACTATCAAAAACAGCACAGCACTGCCTTTATCCAGGGAAGACAAAATTTCATTTAAGAGGGAGCATTAAAACTACATTGCAAGCTGTATAAAAAATCAAAATAGGATCACGGTTGTAGAATCTATGGGATTTAGTAAAGTGAAGAGTGTCATTCTTCCTAGTTAAAGATGTATTAGTAAATGGATGGTAGAAACCTGGACATAAGAACACTGGGAGACAAGTAGGAAATTCAGATTTGGCACAGAAAGAACAGACAATTGTTCCTTCCCTTCCTCCAGATTTTACCACCATGGGACATAGACTTAGTCACTGAACAAATGGGAGCAAATGAGAAAGAAAGAACTTGGGAAGGAGACGCAGAATAATTTTATTTTGAAGTTTGTGGAACTCTAAGCATATTTATTTATTGATGAATGGCAGAATATGAGAAAGTAAAGTTAACAGGGAAAGGACAGAGGAGGTAAGCAGTAAAGAGAGGGCCCAGCGAAGTCAGTTGTGGATGGTACACAGCGATGGCAGAGACATTAGTTTTAGGCTGTTGACAACTTTTCTCTGTGACAGGAAGAAAGCGAAAAGAATAGGCAGGGTTTCAGACAATGGGGAGTTGTTTCCCTTGACAGCATGTATTTGTCTCTAGATAGATGAACTGAGGGCTATTAGCTGAGTGAATGAGAAAGTTAAAAAAGAAAGAATGTAAATATTTGTCAAGTTTCCATTTCTATCAATAATGCATTGTGACTGTTGTTTCTCCACATCTTACATAATACTCGCTATGCTTATTTTTCTGATAATAACTACTTTAACAGGTGTGAGACGATATTTCAAGGTGGAGTTTATTTTCATTTCTCTCATTAGCGATGCTAAACACTTTATCTAAACCTGATGGCTTTCCTAGTATCTTTTACCCATTTGTCATTTTTTTTTTGTTTCATGTTGCTGAAGTTCTTTAGCTGTATTGAACATTAACCTCACATCAGATGTGTGCATTGTAAATATTTCTCCCATTCTGCAGGGAGCTTCTTCATTTTCCTGATGGTCTTGTCTTGCAAATGCTTTTTAGCTCATTTGAACCTGTTTGTCTGTTTCACTTTTGCTACTTGTGCTTTTTCTGTCATATCTGTTTTCATCTTGAAGGCTTGTGACTGAGGTCTTACATTTAAGTCTTTAATCCATTTTGAATTGACTTTTATACATAGATGAGATAAGGACCTACTTTTGTTCTTCAGTAGAGGAGGCAGTTTCCCCAAGATGATACTTTCCCCTCTGTGTGTTTTCAAAGATGAATATGTATGTTTCTTAAAGAATTAAAATCAGAGCAATCATATGACACAACACTCACATTTCTGGGTATATGTATGTCAAAGAAAATGAAATCAGAATCCTAAAGAAAAACTTGTACCCATTCATGTTCACTTCAGCATAAATCATAGTAGCTATGAAATGGAAATAAACTAAGTAATGGATGAATGGATAAAGAAATATGATGAAAATACATAAAAGTGCTCATGTGGGAATATGTACACACCCTGTAATTCTGCTTTTAAAAATAAAGAAATCTGGGGCTGCAGAGATGGCTCAGGGGTTAAGACTCTGTCTCACAACAGAAGATCCCAACTTCAGATTCCAGATCCCTTCCCACATAAAATCACCAGGTGGAAACAGAGGTGGGTTGCATTTCTGGCTCTAGTGTGCAGAGCCTGGGAAATTCTAGAGTGAAGCAAAAAAGATCAGAAGCAATCCAGGATGATTCACAAGTCATCCTTGGTCCTCCACAGGGATATAGAGTGCCCTCTGATACATGCACATACAGAGAGAGAGAGAGAGAGAGAGAGAGAGAGAGAGAGAGAGAGAGAGAGAGAGAGAGAGAGAGAGAGAAGAGAGGGAGAGAGAGAAATATATAAAATATAAAAAGAAATATTAAAAAATAAAAATAAATGCTATAATTTTTGAGAGCATATGTCAGTGTACAGGGTGTTTGTTGAAGAGAATCAGTCAGATACATGCAGACATACATGATTTCATTTATATGTGGAATCTAAAATATAACATGTGGAAACAGAGTGGAGTGGCAATAGTATTGGTTAAGCAGGTAGGAGACATGGAAGATTTGGATCAAAAGATGAAGTTTTTCATTTGTGCCAAATACATAAGCTCTAGAGAGCTAGTGTTTAACAGTGTGATCCTAGATATTCGTATCAAATAGTATACTTTAAATTTTCTAAGAAGATAGATCTTAACTGTTCATCTTAACCATAGAAGATGTCCCTGTTATTGAGGGAATGTGCTCATAATGTAACTAAATTCTATTTCCTAAGTGATTTTGCCCCAGTGGATTTGGAAAAAATAGGCTGCCAATTACTACTGTACTTTTCAACACTGGAGATCTAAAATGGTTTGTAATTCATTGTTTCAAGTTTCTTAATACTTTTTAAAGAAGCTCACAGTACCTAGTAACAGTGAAGATAATGACTAGACTGGCCATGTACTAGAATTCAGCTAAAAAAGCCAGATTGAAGAAAAAAAGATGAGCTTCACAGGCTGGAATGAGAGCAGTTTACCTGGAGAAAGGGGATATAAGTGAAGACTGAAGTACTAGAAGCTCATTTGAAAGGACTTCAGGCTCATGACCCCAGTCATGTAAAAGAACAGAAGCTGTGAGAGACACTGGAAGAAAGATGTTTGTGATTAGGAAGTTGGAGGTTGTCATAGTTAAGCATAGGTGTCAATTTGACAGTTGAGGGTTTTGAGCTCTGGGCACATTTGTGCAGAATTAGTGGTTGGGTTACACCCAGAGCAAACCTGCAAGAGATTGTCTGGCTGATGGGGAGGGCCCAGGTGGGTAGGATTAGGCCCTGGAATAAAACATTAGAGCTGGTTAAGAAAGTAGGTATCTTTGTGTATATTTGGGCAGACATACTGGTCTGGCAAGTAAGGATGATCTCTCTCCCAGTCATTATGCAGAGATGTGTCCAGTTCCCTTGGTCCTGGTGTTGGTACATGTTCTCCCATCAAGCTGGACTAAGAACTGAAACTAGTAATAATAAGAGACAATAAGCTCCTTGTTCACTTGATGGTCAATCATCAGCAATCATGCAGGCTAACTTGGACAGAGATGAACCTGGGTCAAGTGGTTACCAGTTAAAAATGATGTTCAGGAAGTGGATGCTAGAATGAAGGTATGATAGGAGTATGAATGTTCATGCGTGAAAAGCATCCTTTCTTCTCTGAGGCTAGCAAAAACAATAGAAGCACTTGGGATTAGAGGATTTTAGCTTGGGCTGTATGGTTTATATTAAAGAGAAATGTTGAAAAAGTGGCAAACTGGGGTGTAGTTTATACTGGAATTTTGTTTTATTTGGCTTACACCATGTTTAAGAGGTTTTTCTATTTAGTTTTCTATTATTTAAATATATGAGTTTTCACACAGGTCCAAACACAAACACACACACACACACACACACACACACACACACACACACACACACATACAAAAGTAAAACAAAACAAAACAAAACAAAAACCACACACATACCACACATAGACAACACAGTTGTATTAGCTTTGCATACAAATTAGAAGAATATAGCAACAAAAAACACAAATTCTCCTGAACAGCAACTCTGTAAGGTAGTTTGAAGAAATGAAACAGTGAGCTAACATTTAAGGGCAGTTTTTCTTCTTGTTTTCTGTTATAGACAAAAAAATGCATTTAAAGTTAAAATTTAGGAGTATGCATTGATTTGAAATAAGATATAAGTCTCATGAAAAATAAGTAAATTTTTAAGAAAGTGATGCTATTTCATCATAAAATGCTGCATTTTACTTTTCTTGGTAAATCATGGTAGGGCTTAAATTGAAATGATATCTTCTTCTATGCCTTTGATAATATTGTTCCAAAAGTGACTTTGTGGTCTTAGATTATTTACTGTTCTATTTTTGAAAGGTCATAGACTTCTTTGCTATTCCTGGCCTTGATTCCTTATGGACTAAAATTGCAAGAGTTATTTATTTTGTTCCTACAAGATAAGCCTCTTCCATCAAATACCATACTATAAAATTAAATTTGCTGTTTACCATTGGATTTAAAGGCTTTATTCTACTAATGTGATTTTTAAAGAAATAGTATATTTTTAAAGAAAGAGCAAAGTCTTTCATATTTTTATGACTTTCTAACACCACACTAATTTATTCTCTAAAAATTAAAATGTCTTGTATATTTGTGTGAAAAGATGCCAAGATGGTTTAAATTACCTGCTATGACTTGACAGGGCCACAAATGGATAACATTATTCTAGTTGTTTCTCTGAGAGCATTTTGGATGAGAGTAACATTTGGATCTCTTCAATGTCAGTCTCATCCAATCAAAGGACATTTTTCTTTCTACATAAAAAAGATTGAGTAAATATAAAGGAATATCTTTTTCTGACTACTTGAACTGAATAACTTTTCTTTCCATTCCTTCCAACTAATATAAAAATTTAGCTCTTTTGGAATCTCAAGGCTGCTGGGTTGGGTTAATTTACCTTACTGACTCACCTGTGTCTTCAACTTGTCAACCATAGAAGTTGTTTCTGAAACTCTATAACCAGCTTCCTATAAGTGTCTTTTCTTTTTTTTTTAAGTTTTATTTTATTATTTTACTCTGTGTGTGTGTGTGTGTGTGTGTGTGTGTGTGTGTGAGAGAGAGAGAGAGAGAGAGAGAGAGAGAGAGAGAGAGAGAGAGAGAGAGAGAAAGAGCACCGTGTATCCCTGTGGAAGGCCAAGGATAGCTTCAGGAATCATCCTGGATTGCTTCTACTTCCTTATTGCTCTGTTCTGAGATTTCCCAGGCTTCGCCCACCAAGGCTGGAAGTGTGGGCCTTGCTGTCCACAGGACCATCTGCTTGTGAGGAGAATCTTAACCCCTGAGTTGTCTCTCTAGCCCAACAATTTCTTTTCAATAAGCATCTCTATAAGATTTTGTAGATGTAAGGCAGCAGAAAGCACTATAGTGGTAGGAGTATATTGCAGACTGCTCATATCTAGACTAGTTTGGGATACATAAGACCCTGTCTCAAAAAACTGAAAGGAAAAAAAAAGAAAATTTCATATCATACCTTATAAACATATACATGATTATTCCTTTAAAATGTTTAAAGAAAGGAAATGTTAACTATTTGATTTGCTTATTGCACATTGTCTACATGTTACCACACTGAAATCTGTAAGTTTGTAAGATAAAAATAATAGTCAAAAAAGTATGCTACTCATAAAATTTGATCTTTTTGGTACATGGAGATCAGGAGGAGGAAGGTAACCATGGGAAACACAGTCTGATGCTAGATGTCATTTGTAGAAACATTCCTCAGCATGGGTTTGCAGTGAGCTACATTAAATTATAGTAGTTACTCACATTTTAAATTTGAACTTTGATTTATTCACTTGATAATGCAGATAATGTTATGTTCTAAAGACTTACTGTTCTCCTGACCTACTCAGTATGTCTCATTGTAAATTATTACTTTAGATAAATAACTAGAAAATTATTTTAATAAAACTATATTTTCCCTCCCCTAATATAGAAAGCATTTATGTTCCTTTAGGGAATTATGATAAGCATGAAAGTCAGTATTTATATTAAGGTGTTTCATCTCTTCTTTGGATCAAATATCCACGAGGTTACAATAATGTCATGGTTTGAATGCTCAGGCCATGTGGTTGCCAACTTTTAGGTGACAAGGCCTATTGTGATTATTATAAAGGTAACATCAAGGAATTCCCTTGAAGAGAATATTGGGACCAATACTCATGTATTCTCTTGTTTATTTACTGGGTGCCATATTCCTGCAAGCACGATATTTTGCCTTATGACAAGCCAAAACCCATAAATCCATGACTAACTATGGACTGAGGCCATTGAAATCTTGAGTAAAAATAAACCATTCCTCCTTTCAAATTGTTTTTCTGCTATATTTTGTATTATCAGCTGATATCTAGGACCATTTTGATCCTCTTAAAGTTTTTGATTTTTATTAGTTGATAGCAATTTTAATACTTTACATAGATAACTTGCAATGTAATTTATCTATCAGAAAATACATATTCTATGAATAGACATTCAGGTGATTCAGAAATATGATGGTAAATCTTAATATATGCCTTTTTCAGATAGATGATGGGCTTTAAAATGCTTTCAATCAGTCTAATCTTTTTCTTAAACTAATCTGCAAATTTCAAATTGTGTGGATTCTTCTAGAATTAGCTGATATATTAGAATGGAAGATGGTAGGTCAACTAATGATATTTTAGACACAAATTTATATAGAGAGTCACAGCAGTTGTGAGGACCCTATGCATTGTTTTTAGTTTTATATTTGGTCTTACATAAAAATGCATCCATCTGTTGTTACTTTTAAAACTTTTGCAAGTATACAAAAACATACTTCCAAAATTTAACCATAACATCAAATGAAAATTTCTATTGAATCCTCCCTTTTTCCTGTAACAACTTTTTTAAGAAAGTGATTTGAAGTCTTTGTTAAATATTAGGAACTGAATGCTGTTATCCTCAAAGATCTAGATGTCAATGTAGCTTTTTATAAAGATATTGTCAAGGCTATATATAGTCTTATATGAATAGGATCTCAATATAGGATGACTTATGACTTTTTTAAAGAAGAGGTCAGCACATGCAAGGAAAAGACCCCATGAGAATGCAGCCAGAAGGTGGCTTTTTGAAAGGCAAACTTTAGGAGACTGACATCTGCCAACACCTTAATGTTGTACTACAGCCTCAAGGACTAGGGGAAAAGAATTTTCACTGATTAAGGCTCATATAGTGACACATTGTCATGGTGACCTAAGGAGACTGATATATTACACAACTGTTTTTCAAACCATCTCTAGGTAAAATACAATGTTCCTGTCTAATTTCATATCTCAGCAGGAGAAAAGGAGGCAGAGCTGTGGCTGCTCACATCGTCATGGGTGCTTGCGCTGAGACATTGCAGGTCTTGTTGCCTCTGCAATTTCCTGATGCCATTTATTTGACTCTGGTTGTATCATTACTCATGATGCTGCACCATTTATCATGCCCCCCTCTGAAAGCTGGCTTCCCAAGACTCTGAAGTTTGTTTCTAGTCTTCCTCGATAATGACCACAAATGTAAAGCTCGCCCATAGTGTGCAGGAAAATGTGAAGCACTTACAATCCATTTTCTGGACATGTAAAATTAATCTTTCCAAAGCTTATAAGGGTCAAATAGTACAGTACATCTTATCATGTCTGCTCTCAGTTCTTTAGGTGCCATTAACTTCATTCCTACAATATGATCTTGATGGTGACACTTTTATTTTCTCAGCATTCTTGTTTCCCCTGACCACAACTAGTGAGAGAATAGACGGGGTGGTGTGAAAAATGATGTCTGGCATGAGAAGTGTTGATCTCCTATCAGGCATGACTGACACTTGCAGGGGAGGACATGATACTATGGTTGAAAGTAAGAAAGGGCACTAATAGAAGGGCCTATTGATGTTGGGTAGCACCAGTCTCAAAAGGCTTTCAGCAGAGGTGGACACTACTATTTGTGGACACTACTATGTTTGGCCAAGGAAGTGAAGTGTCCACATGTAGTTAAAGTTGAAGATACACGTAGCTCAAACCTTATCAGGTAGATAGCCCATATCCTTGAACTTGTTCAGTGGGATATCTGGCTGAGGTATCCCAAATCAAACACCATAATATTTAACAGGACCAAGCAATCATAGAACTGGAGCCTCAGTAGGGGATAGAGACAGGGTATGACCTCACAGGTTTCCAAGATCAAACTGTAAAGGGCCATGGTCCCCAAAGAGGAAGCAGGGTTTCCATCCTTTAGAAATCCCTGCTACATTTGTAGTAACTTCCTGCTTTGGTGGTATTGCAAATCTCAGCCAGTCTCTAGAGCTTACAAAATATGAAAGAAGTTATTATAGAGTTCAGGATTGCCTGACACAATACTTTCCCTACATCTAAAGCTAGTGCTGACCTTAAGCAGGATATGCAATTCAATTTATGGCAATGTGCTAGCCAGTTCTCCTGTTGTACTATTTCCTTATGGTCATTCAACTCTTCAAGATGTTTTATCAGTATTACAGCATCTTTCAAATGCAAGCACGTTTTGAACTTTGGATTTTCTAACATTGAAACTCTCCTTCCCTATCCCAAAATTAAGTAACTTATATCGATGTGAAAGTAGCATTTTTTTCTACTACACATATATTGTCATTCTTGTTCTTCATATACAAATTATAAAATGCCAGTGACAAAACACTGGAAGAATAGAGTATTGAATTTATCATCATTGCAAAGCCAAACTAAACTTTCAACTCTGGCAAGAATGGCTCAGGTCTGTTATCTAAGGTTGGTGATGGCTAATGATAACTGTTGTGGTTTTACCCTATCATTTGGTAAAATATTTTTCTGCTTCATCTCTGAATGTATTTTTGAGTGCTATTAGTTTTTAACTCTGTTGACTGAGTAAAGTGCATCACATACCCTTATGTGGGTGAACTTCATCCAATCAATTGAAGCTTGAGTGAAACAAAATATTCACTTTCCTTTCAATAGGGAAAGCTTTCCTGCCTGACTCAGCTGGGATATCACTCTTTTCCTGCATTTCAACTTGAACTGAAATGGCTTTTCTTGTACTGGAGACGGCTGGCTTTCAGACCAGAGCTTACACTACCAGCTGCCTTGGTTCTTGGGTTTTTGGACAGATTGAAACTTCACCATTGGCTCTTCCTTTTTGCCTTTGCCTTTGTAATCATGAGCCAATGCTTTATAATAACACACACACACACACACACACACACACACACACACACAGCTCACACCAGTATAGATACATGCTGTTGTTTCTCTCAGTAATTCTAATATGTAAATCTGCACGAGAAAGTAATTCTAAAGGAATTTAAAGGATATGTTTTCTAAATTGGTTCTGTACTTTCTAATGAGATCTCTAATCTGATTATATTTAAAAGTGTTTATGGGGCTGGAGAGATGGCTCAGGGGTTAAGCCTCTGACTCAAGCAGAAAGACCTGAGTTAGGATCCCAGATCCCATGTAAAAACACCAGGTGGGAATGGTAGCATCTTCATTTACACTTCCAGCCCTAGAAAGTGAAGCCAGGGAAACCCCAGAGCACAACCAAGAGGAAGTAGAACAATCCAGAATGATTCTCAAAATTATGCTTGGACTTCCATGGGCACATGCAGTGCTCTCTGACACACATGCACACACACACACACACACACACACACACACACACACACACACACAAAGAGAGACAGACAGACAGACAGACAGACAGAGAGACAGAGACAGAGAGACAGAGAGAAAGAGAGTGAATAAATAGATGAAAATGTTAATGGCTTCACTTACAGTAGTAAAGAGACCCATCAAGGCACAAATTTTACACATATAAGTAAGCAGTGTACACGTGATAAGGCCAAAACGGGTCCTGAATACTATAGGAATGACATGAAAATGTGGCCATGAGAGACTTATAAATATGGGTTTGTTGGAGTTGTGGACCTAGTGGCAAAGGTGTATTTTAGCCTTAAGTGGGAGACTATTAGAACAGAAGAGATGGCCAGAAGTAGAGAAGATAGGGAGAGGACCACCATAGACAGCATGGTGGGATAAAGTCTGAGAGTACACAGGCAAGAGGGAGTGAGAGCAGGGGAGAATTTTCATGGGATTCAGACATTGCTAAAGAGTTATGAGGGAGTTGTTAGGGAAGTGGGGCAGAGGGATGGGGAGAGAAAGATTTTCAGGGACTTAGGAGGTGTGTTTTGTTTAGGGAATGGCCACATTCCAGCTAGGGTGAAGGAGGCTTTACAAAATTACAGGGCTATGATTGACAGCTAACAGTTCATGGACTATAGTCAATTAGCTGGATATTCAGAGAGTTTCAAGAAACATTATCATTAAACAATCACTGACAAAGAAAATAGGAAAAGAGGAAGATATTTGTGGGTCTTTCTGTCTGGATTCACAAAATCACAAATACACTGTGTCTTATGTGACTATTCACCAATTGGTGTCCTAAGTAGACAGTTTAATAATGGGTGACCAGTTTTGTAGATATTATCCAGCTTCTTTCCCTAAGTAGTCTACTGATTAATGTACTCAATGGTGTGACCATAGTAACAGGGATGGAAGTTACATAAAGTCTCTGCAA
The DNA here is from genome assembly GCA_023101885.1 of Typhlomys cinereus. Classification (NCBI taxonomy): domain Eukaryota; kingdom Metazoa; phylum Chordata; class Mammalia; order Rodentia; family Platacanthomyidae; genus Typhlomys; species Typhlomys cinereus. The sequence continues at coordinate 2,235,160 of JALPQD010000050.1, read as the reverse complement.
CATGAACTTCTAATTACAAGTAAATTCCACTGAAAGTCCAGTCTGTTAGCAGGGAAGATCAACACAGAAGCTCCAATATAGTATTATTTTTCAGGGAGCCAGCTGTTGGGTATCAGGTTGATCAAACTGCCACACTTTTATCACTACAAGGGCAAAAGTTTTGTTTTTACTGGATTAGGCACTTGTCTTTTCTGTATATAATGCTCCTGTCAAAATTACCATCGATGGATTTACAGGATTTTTTAATTAGCATTATACACAGGAACTAGCTGTGATTAGAAATCTTAATTTATAAGAATATAGTATATATATGTGTATGTATGTATGTATATGGCAAGTCAGCTCTCATGAAATCTAATGGTTTTGCAACATCCCCTTCTATCCTAAAGTAGCTGGTCTGATAGGCCAGTGGAGTATTTTGCATTTGCATCTTCAAGGACATCCAAGTGATAATACCTTGCAGGACCAATAAAAAGTCTCCAGAAATCTGTATATCCAATCATCAAAACTTATTGATCCAGGAGTCCAGGAATAAGAATGGGAAAGGTAATACTCAATATCAGTGACCCACTGTCAAAATTTTATTTTCTGTTCCCATGACTATGTCTTGGTTGATTTGGTATCTTGGTTCCTAACAGAAGACTGCTGTATTAGAAATGCAACAATTATTCTGTTGACTGTATGTTAGGATTTACATGAAGGCATCTCTTTTGTAAGTGAATAATCAACGAAGTGAATTATAATAGGGGCTAGGATGAGCGGACCTGAATATCAACAGGAAACTGAACAGCTATTTTTCAATCCAAGGTAGGAAGAGCATGTCTGGAATACAGTGGATCTCTCAGGGCATCTCTTAAAATTATATATCCTTTGATGATGTAAATGAGGTATTATATCCCAACCTAGACAGGATTGTTAATTACTATTTGTATCAATCTGAATACTACAACTAGCTGAGGTTTACTGAAGACCATTTGGAACATGGTAGTTAGAAATACTAAATATGGTCATTCATTCTGTTGTAGTTTTAGTGTATCTCTTTATGATTCATGAGCTGGCAGATATTCCAGTATGACAATAGTGAAAAGAGGTAGACCAGTGGAAGATTAGTAGATCATTAGAGGTATCACCTTCGAAAAGAGTAATGGAATGAATAGGTTCTTGAAAAAGTGGTTGATAAGACAATTCTGACTTCTTGTTTTCTATTGTTTTTGGTCATTTCTCTTTTTGTTTCTCAGGCAAGTTGTAACCCAGTCAGCAGCATCCCAGAAGAATCTGATTGGATAGGATTGTGCGATCTTGCACTTTCAGTCAGAGCATCTTGAACTAATTTTTTTCTACAAATTAAATTGCTTGAAGTTATTCCCTATAGTAACAGAAAATTGACTAAAACATAATTATTTCTATTATAGAAATGAGGACTGGAATTGTCACATCTCTTCTTGTCCTTGTTTTGAATATGTTGCGTGCAAATATCTTTGTTTACTGCACTTTTTTATTCCCTTATCCTTTACAGTATGGTGGCACTGTGTCATAGTTTTTAAATATCATTAATCTTACATCATAATGTTTCAGTTATGGAAGCAGAAGAGTAAATATCATTAAAGAACTTTATCTCATGTTTTGGAAAAGGAATCAATGTGGTTTTCATTTCACACATAATAAGTTATGCATCATCAAAAACTTTGCCAAATTTTGCATTCAGAGATTATGTATTATTTAAGAAAATGTTTATGTGAGTATCAAGTTGACAAAGTGATGGACATGTGCGGTTACATTTCACATGTAAATATGATTAGCCATAAGGTGCTCAGACTTTGATGTACTTGTAAGGTTGTTTCTGGAGGAAAATAACATTTTAACTTAAAGACTGAATAAGAAGATTTCCTTCTCTAATTTACTTATCTCTCACATAATCAGTTAATTTATCAGTAATGAGGACTTCTCTTGCTAAACTGCTTGATCTGGATTTGTGTTCCTTTGTACTCAGGTTCCAGCTATTTCTTTCCTCGATTCTAAAGCTGACTTTAGACTGTACCATGTATACCATCAACTCTACATCTCTCCTGAATTTCTGGTATTTACACTGAAAAGTAATATATACATATGATGTGTACATATGTACACAAATATGGATTGTCTAATGAATTTCAGATAGACCAACATTAAATTCTTATTCAACTTTTAAATTTTATAATTCCCTACTTAAAAAATTAAAAAGTGCTGAAATGTATTTTACCTTTAACCTGATTATTAATGGAGCAGAAAAGTTCTAGATATCCTCTATTTGTATTACCACTCCCATATGTATATTCCTGGACTAAACTATTTCCAATAATATGATTTGTGGACATTACTCTTTCTTACCAGGTCTCTAGGACAATACTCTCTCTTATACCATCGTGTCTCTGGAATCCAGAAAACTGTTTGCAATGAGGTATATCCTCCATATGTACTTTCTGTATGAATATGCTTTAATACACAAATCAGCCCATTGAGTTGTTCTGCTGTAGAGTTTCATGATGTAATGTTAGTTACATGACACCTACTTCTAATGTCTGAGTATTTACTATAAACATCAATATTCTAGATATTTTAAAACATCTAGATGCATGCATGAAGAAGTTATTCAATTCAGCTTGTTCTTTCACAGGGATATGAAGCTTATATGATAGCCCATACCAGATGTGCTGTGAGACAAGCACAAAAGAGTTGAACACAAAGTCCTGTTGTACGCAGTTTTGGGTAGTATAAAAGGAATCCTGTCTTCTTAAAATTTTTGTTATTTCACTTGTAATTTCTACTTAAGTTATCCTAAGTGTTTTCTCTAGAGATTCTCGGTTATTTCACAGTCTTCTCAAACTACAGTTGCCCGCTCAAGATCTTTATGTGAATAATCTTTTCAGACTGTTCTTTGCTCAGCATGTTACATACCAAAATCCTAATCATTTCATGTATCTAGCGATGCATCACTTCCTAAAAAGTTATGTTCTCTTACTGGGCCTTGCAAATTTCCTTTATGAAGCTTACTCAGCTTACAGCTTTGTTTAATGTTCATTTTCTTCATTAGAAACAAGTTATACTCACTGGCTCCCAATTCTAAGCCATCCCCAAGCCCACAGAAGAAGCATGTGAATGCTTTTGGAATAAAAGTAGATGCCCTTATATTTACTTGATAAATAAATTTTTCCATCCTTTACATGATACTGTTGTTTGATTTATTGATGAGTACTTGTTTGTTATTACATGAAATATTTTAAAATGGTAAAAATGTTTATTATTTTTCCCAGGAGGTTCCTAATCTGGAAGTTTAAGAAGAGAAAAGTAAAGCAAAATGAATAGTCTGCTTTATCTTTCTGGTTTATAGCTTAGCAAAAAGGAATATTGTCACTAAGACAGAATTTAAATATAAATCTGAACTTTAGACAATTCTTCTTGTGTTGTTTCTATACCCAAAAGTTCCTGTATGAAGTTGAGTGGGCTGGAAATAGAGAAGAATTCATAAGTATGGAATTTTTATAATTTTGTCAAATTATATGGAGTGTTCAAATAGATTGGATATCTATGTGGGCATCAGAACTAAAGCACTGTTTTTCATTATTATCAGTTATAGCAATAAAAGCAGAGAAGTGCCAAGTGATTATAAAACTTTCAATTAATTAATGAATTGATATCAAATGCAGTCTTGGGGAAAACTCATAGTCTGAGGAAGCTGGCAACGAAGAATGGTTAGTCCCAATGAGCAGTGAAAGGCTTGGGACTCAGAGGAATTATGACTTAGTTCTTATCAGCTGTACTTAAGAGTGCAACAGAGATAGTGCTGGGTTTGGTGATCAGTGCTTTTTCTGTTATATTGATGAAATTCTCTCTCCTTTTTTCCCCTGTTTCTGACCAGTTTGGTTATTCAGGAAATATTTTAGCCTAGAATTGTAACAAAGAAGACGCAGGAGCTTTCATTTTAAGATCTAGTTATTGGAGAAAAAATAAAAAGAATGGGGATGTTACTTTCATCAGGAAAGTCTTACCAGGCATCTTAGAGAGTGGAGAGCAGATGAGAGTGAGGGCGGATGGCATGTCCCAGGCTTAAAAGCAATCACTGGGAATGAGCACATCTCAATAATGACATCAAGGCAATTTCTTAGACTAGAGAGGATCAAGCTGCAAAGAGCATATGAAAAGATGTGTATGCAAGGGAGGTTAAAGACAATCTGCTCCCCATTTTTGATTTCTCTTTTTTAAAAACTCCTGGAGGCTTTTAGATAGCTGGCTGTTCTAAAAGCACTGAATGCTCTGTGAACAAAGATATAACCTTTTCTCTAAGGGGTTCTTTTGTCTGAAGCATGGCGTACAGACAATCTATCACTGTTTTGCAGTAAATTACAACTTCTTATCTGAGTTGTTTTCATGTAGCTGTTTTTTGGTTAGAATGTGCTTAATGTTTATGATCACAACTGATGTCCCATTATTGGTTCTCAGATGCTGACTCAAAGCTCCTTAGAGGGTTTTCATCATTTGAAAGAACCATTTCCCACATTTAACAAACACTTTGTGAGTTCTTACTACTCGATAGGCACTGTTCTGTATTGGGGAGCATACACTGAATAAAAAAGACAGAAAAACCTATCCTTATAGGGCAAAAGAACGAAAGAAAATACACTGTTTGCTGGACTATAATCATTGCTAACAATAAAAATCAGAAAAGGTAGATAGATATAAGGTACCAGGGTTAGCCATTGAAGGAATCATGAATAAACAACTTTGAAAGTGGAAAGAAAGTGGAAAGAGCTAGCTGGGCTGGTTAATCTAGACGATCAATGTGACAAGCTTTAGAATCACATAGGAGATGAACCTTTGGGTTCATATATGATGTTTCTGGGGAGGTTTACCTGAGATTTAAAGACACTCCCACCTTGAATTTCTGAATGTAAGAAGTACCATTCGACAGGGTGGAGTTCCAGAATGAGTAAAAAAGGAGGAAACAAGTAGGGTGCATGTCTTTCTATTTCCTGACTGTCATGTCTTCTCTGTGGGCCAAATGAAACTCTTTCTTAGGCTGCTTTTGTCAGGTATTTTATATTAACAATGAGAGAACAACTGCAGCAGTAACTATCTCAAGAGTAACCATCAAGGAAAAGGGGCCAGGAAGTGTAATAGTCCTTTTGGGAAGGGACCTTAAGAAGAGAGCAAGGCATCACATCTGCAATAGTATGAATGGAAATTTGATGCTGGAGGTAAGTCAGAGAGCTAGCAGAGTCTTATATCTGGCATTGAGGCCAACTAAGGTTTACAGATTAGAATCACCTGGAGAGTTCAAGACTTTCGCAATCACTGATAGATTTTGGAACCACCCAGTGGGCAGTCAAGATTGAGATATCACCAAAAGTAATAGAATGATAGGATCTATGCAGCATTATAGTGTGTCTTATTTATTATTTTTAAATCCCTGAGAAACTGTATCTTCTGTGGCAGCTTTTATCTTATTTATTTGCTTACTTTTTACAAAGATTTTGTTGACTCTTCTCATGATGATGAATTTGTAAGCAATGAAGACGAAAACCATTCCCTCCTTGTTAATACTGGACTTGGGGAAGGGGTTTGAGGTCCTTGTTGGAGTTAGATAGGTCTTTGACTTGGTAAGAGGGAAGAAAGGGAATGTATGTAGTCACTTAACAAAGAGGGAAATCAGTGATTTATGTTATGTAATCTTGTATTTGCTAACCTTGAAGTCTTTTTTTTTAATTTTTTTATTATTATTTATTCAACTGTGTGCATGTGTGTGTGTATGTGCGTGCGTATGTGTCTGTGTGTGTGTGTGTGTGTGTCTGTGTATGTGTAGAACCACGGACAAATTCGCGAACCACTATGGACGCCTCCACCTCCTTCTGCCCCGGGATTCACAGGCTCTGCTCTACCAGGACCAGAAGCGCAGGCTGCCCCCCATTTCTACCTGGCGTCTATACGTGGGATCTGGGATCCGAACTCAGGACCTTCCACCTGCAAGGCGGAGGCTTAACCCCTGAGCCACCTCTCCAGCCCACCTTGAAGTCTTAAAATGGGAATCACGGTTGTGATAATGGTTCCCTGAAAGTTAGTATTTGAAAAGATTAAATGAACTCAAAAGATTCAACAAGTATAATTGGTATGAGAATCTACTAGTTAGTATATTTGTGTGTGTGTGTGTGTGTGTGTGTATGTTTTTGTGTGTGTGTTTGTGTGTGTGTGTATAGACTAAAGAAAAGTTTGCATCTATGAACAATGGTATAATGAAACATTCCTCCTTTACACAAAGGAACTGATGTATCATATATAATCATTTCATCAGGACATTTATCTGTTAGAAAATAAAATGCATTTAAAGATAGCATTTGTAAAAAGAAGTCAAATTTCAGCATGCGTACTGACACTATTACATGGCTCTGTACCCAGAAAGAGTAAGTTCGGCAAGGCTGCCAGTACTTGCTGGCACGATAAATAGGACACCCAGAGGGGCAATGGGATGCTAGTGACTTATGTCACAGCGAGGAAAACATCCTTTAGATAAATATATTTAGTTCTGTTCTGTTTAAATATTTGAGGTGTTGGTTTTGAAAGTAGAGGTGTTCAACAGAATCTGAAGTGATGCCTTTCTGCTAAAAACTTTCCAGTGCACTATCTGGTTGTTGTATCAGCTAATCACCTTAAAAAGTGCTTCCAAAAGGACTCTTTTCTGTTGTCATTTCCCCCCTCAACCTGGCTTTAAAACCTTGAGAGAAAGAACTGTGGAAGTCATTGCTATACTAAAAGGGACACAAAGATGCTAACCAATCTCTGGCTTTTCCAGGCTCACAGAACACTTATTTCTGCAGCAAATGCATTTCAAACAGTGTTGTGCAAAAAAAAAAAAAAAAAAAAAAAAAAAGATGTTTGCCACACATGCATAGGCAAATATTATACCATAGGGCTTATATTAATTGCCACCTAAGGAATATGCTCTGCTTAATCAAATGCATTGCCCTTGTGAGCATCATTTTCCCTAATAAAGCTGGTGTAGTCCTCTTTCATTTGTTTTCTTTCTAGGATTTATTTAGTCTAGGCAATTAATCTAATTACTAATATTCACATTGAATACAGAATACATTATAATTTTTTGTTTTATTTTCTAGAATTGAAAAATATAATATTGAAAACATTGGGAGTTTTGAGGACTATTTGTAATTCGGCCTGTTTGGACATAATTTTGTGGATTTCATGAGTGTGCTTGACAGCTATAATTTGAGATTCAAATTAAATTTTGTTAATCCTTCACCTCACAAGTAAAACAGATAATGTTTTTTTTTTCTCTCACATTTTATTTTTTTCCTAATGGTACAAGTTCAATAGATACTCCTATCTTCTCCCTCCGACCCTCCCCAGTTGTCCCCCATTGCACTTTCCAACCTTTCCCCCTTCCTTTTATCTCCCCTCCATCCCTTTCTCCCAGTGCCTCCCCCTTCCTCTTTCCCATCCCCTGGAGCATCCTTTTGTGTGAACGTCTAACTTTCTTCTAAGTCCTCCATCCTAGTGAGAGTTCAGGACTCAGTGGCATATCCTGGGGCCCCTTCTTGGGCTCCCCGTTAGTTTGGGAAATCTATTATGACTTAATATCTTGACTCTAAGGATTCTACTGCCTGGAGCCTTCTCCCCTGTGATCCATGCTAGACTTTGGGGGGTCACTGACATGTCAGCTATTGTGCAGGTAAGGCAAAATCCAATTCTGGCTGCTGCAGTCCTAACTTGTGTGAAGTATTTTGCATATCATTGGTCCTCCCCATCTTTAGCCTTTTACAATTTTGTCATATTTTCTTTTGCAAGGTTCTCTGAGCTTTAGAAAGGGAAGAGATTTGATTAGTCTGGTTCCAGGTGAATAATGTAGGGTCTTTGGTGTTCTGAATTATGGTTTGTTTTCAGTTTTTCTTTTCCTGTACGGCCCTTGGCTGCATCCTGATTGGTATCAAAGGTCACCTCCTAACCAAAGATAAAAGACTGTTTAAATTAAGATCTTAACATAAAAGGAAAGTCAAAGGTAGGTGGAAGAACAGGAGTAGAACAAAGCAGTGCGGGAGTGAGAGGTGAGGAGGCCATGTCAGTGTCCCATTTGCCATTTGCCAGATGGTTACCATCTATCTGCCAGACCCTGTATCCTCCCTGATCGGTGAGATCAAAACTGTTCAATCCCAAGGGACCAGGAAGGGAAGTGAAAGTGAGCTGCACCAGACTTCCACTCTATCTATTGAACAGAGTTCCCAAACTAATAGACCATGGCCTATTTTCTCTACTGAAGCATGATCCCCTATTTTCCTCTTTCCCCTTCCTCCTGTTTATAATCCTGTGCCATTATGGTGGGTATTACAGAGATTTACCTTTGAATATATCATTAAGTGGGTTTGGAACTAGGACCCACTTATTAGGGAGTATATACGGTATATAACTTTCTGTGTCTGAGATACTTCACTCAATATAATTTTTTATAATTCCATTCATTTCCCAGCAAATTTCATTAATTCATCTTTTTTGATGGCTGAGTAGTATTCCATTGTATAAATGTACCACATTTTCATTATCCATTTGTCAACTGATGGCCTTTGGGGTTGATTCCATGACTTTTATAAATAGTGACGCAATGAACATGGTTGTGCTCATCATTGTAGTGAATTTCTGCATTATGGGGAATTATTCCTAGTGGTGGTATATCAGGGTCATATGGCATTTCAATCTTTAACTTTTTTGGAAATCACCATACTGATCTCCAGAGTGGTTCTATAAGCCTGCATTCCCACCAGCAATGTAGAGAGTTTCCTTCTCTCCATGTCCTCTCTGGCATATGTTATTGCTTGTATTATGGATTTTTGCCATCCTGACAGGTGTGAGATGATTTCTAAGCGTAATTTTGTTTTGAATTTTCCTGATGGCTAGGGATGTGGAGCATTTTTAAAGATGTTTGTTAGACATTTCAATTTTGTCAGTGGAAAAGTTTCTTTTGAGTTCCCAGACCCATTTTTTAATTGAGCCATTTATCTCCTTGGAGTTTATTTTTTAAGCTCTTTGTGCACTCTGGACAACAGAACTCTATCAGATATGTGGTTAGTGAAGATTTTCTCTTATTCTGTGGGTTACCTTTTTGCTGGGTTTGTAATCTCTTTAGCTGAACAGAAGCCCTTCCTTTAATTTCATAAGATCCCATTTGTTAGTGTTGGTTCTAGTGCCTGTTATTGGATTTCTGTTTATAAACTGTTGGCCTAGCCCCATTAGCTGGAGGGCATTCCCTACCCTTTCATCTAGGATTTTTATAGATTTTGGCATAATATTAGGTCCTTAATCCATTTGGAATTAATTTTTGTGCATGGTGACAAGTACTGGTCCAGTTTTAATCTTCCTCATGTGGATATCCAGTTTTGTCTGCATCATTTGTTGAAGATGCTATTGTTTTTTCATTGAATTTTTGGGGCTCCTTTGTCAAAGATCAAATGGCTCTAATCATGTTAGCTTATATCTGGGTCTTCAACTGTTAACCATTGATCTACATGTTTATTTTGGAGGCGTACCAGGCTGTTTTTATTACTATGGATTTGTAGTATAGATTAAAGTAATATATAAGTTCAGCAGAGTGGCAGGTTACAAAATAAATGTGCAAAATTCAGTGGCCTTCCTATATACCAAGGATGTAAAAAGAGAAAAAGTCCTAAGAGAAACAATCCCATTTACCATAGGCCCTAAAAAAAATGAAATACCTTCATATAAATCTAACCAAAGAAGTGAGAGACCTTTATAAAATAAAAACTTTAAAACCCTAAAGAAAGAAATTACATGAGACACCAGAAGGTAGAAAGATCTTCCATGCTCCTGGATCAGCAGAATCAAAATCAGAATCAACATCATAAAAATGACCATCTTACCAAAAGCAATATACAGATTCAATGCTATACCAATCAAAATCCAAAGCAATTCTTTAAAGAAATCGATCAAACAATCTCAAAATTCATATGGAAACACAAAAGACCCAGGATAGCAAAAATAATTCTGAGTAACAAAAACACTGCCAGAGGTATCATCATACCAAACAGATCATTTTGAATCGACTTAAAAATAGTAGCTGGACTTCTAACAAGAGACTCTGGAAGTCTTTTGCAAAATGCATATCACAAAAGAGTTTCTAAGGTCACCTGTAGACAACTATAGCTAAGTGGACTTACCACAACAAAGCATTGGGCTTCCAAATATTTTCTACCTTAAAATTTTGGTAATAGAAACACTTTTATTGCACAGCTATTTTGAAGTAAACACAAGAATTGAAGGGAAAAAATGTGACTTCAAGTCTCAAGACATAAAGCATGGTTTAGAATGCTTCTCTGGCTGCCTTCCTAGAAATTTTTATCTACTGCAACTACAGAGCTGAGATGTCTGAAAACTGATTCCAGCGTTTACTTCTAAAGTCAAATGAATTTCAAAGCAAACTGAATTCATAGTCTTGCAGAGATCTATATATTAAGCCTAGTGCATAGATCTAGAAGAAGTAGAAATCCAACTAACTGATATGGGACCAGGAACAAACCTTGATAAAACTTGAGATACTGAACTTTTAAATTCTGGCTGAGTTTCTAACAGAAGCACTCTTCTTCCTTATCTTTGCAGTTGATCTCAGTGTCTGAAGAATATGGAAGTTGTACCAGGTGGTAAGGAACTGCTATTGCTTCTCAACTTCTACTTCTATGTTCTGTTTTCTAGGTTTATAATTAGGCTAATATGCTTGCAGATGAGGTACCAACTGTGACACACAAACCACATAAAGCAAGATAACTGTAAAATTTCACCAACTTACATTGACAGAATCCTGTAGCATATCTATAGAAATGGATTCTAAGGTAACCAGAACACAGTTGGAAAAACACAACCTTAGACTAAGCATAGATTCTGGAATTAGTGTTTCAGCTTATCAATTAGGATGGCTCTGATATTTCTTGGTCAATTTACTGAAATTTGAATTTTCAAATGACCTACAGCATTTAAAGATGGAATTTTAAGAGTTATTTGTTATATGGTAGAAGTTAGGAAAATTAAAATAAATTTATCATATAAAACTTGCTTGCCTAGACCAAGTTTATCCTCAGAAAGGACCAGAATATTCCATTCATCAACAGTGTGCTCAGTAGAGTACAGTTTCTTCACCAAAGCTTTGAAAAATACTGTAAATGGAGAGCTGTCAGTGGAAAAGCTGCCATCAGCTGGACTCATTGAATTCAAAGGAGGTGATCAGATCCTGAGGTTGCCAGGATCAAAAAGTGACAGCTATTTATTTTTGAAAATGAATTTTTAATCTGCTATTCTACTGAACTTATTAATTAGTTCCAGGTTTTCTGGTGGAGTTTTTAGGGTCTCTTAGATAAAGAATCATGTTATCTGCAAATAGGGATATCTTTACTCCTTTTCATACTTGTATCTCTTTTATCTCCTTTTACCTTATGACTCTAATTGAGACTTCAAGTAAGATATTAAATAGAGGTGGTGAGAGTCTCTGATCTAAGTGGGAATACATCAAGTTTTTCACCATTAAGAATGATCCTATAGGTTTGTTGTATGTGGCCTTTATTATGTTCATATAAGTTCCTTCCATTGTTGTTTCCAGGGCTTTTATCATAAAGTGATTGTACCAGTTACTCTTCTGTGTTGCTGTGAGCCAATACCCAAAGTCAGACAATTTAAGGGGAGAAAGGGAGATTTATTCAGCTTAAGGTTCCAAAAGTTTCTTGGGTGGCAGGAAAATCATGGCTGACAAAATCTGGAGGCAAGTTAAGTCATGTTCTTCATGGACATAGAGAACTTCAGGACTGCCAACTGCAAGAGCAGATCTCTCCCAGGTAGGTGGAACTAATTTACCTCAAAGCCCACCTCCTGCAAGTCTCTACCTCCTAAAGTTGCCATGACCTTTCCAAACACATGAGTCAGTAGAGGGGGTTGGAGTGCCACATTTCAAACTATGACAGGGATGGTGAATTTTGTCAAAACCTTTTTCTGCATCTGTCAAGAGAATCATGTGTTTTTGATCCTTGCATTTGTTTATATGATGAATTATATTTATCAATTCGCTTACGTTGAATCAACTTTGTGTATCTGGAATAAATCCTACTTGGTAATAGTGAATGATCTTTTGATATACTTTTAAATCCGGTTTGCTAAAATTTTATTGTGGATCTTTGCATCTGTATTCGTCAGTGAGATTGGCCTATAATTTTCTTTTTTGAATTGTTTCTTTATTTGGTTTTGAGAGCATTATAATATTAGCTTCATAGAAAGAGTTTGGAAGTATTCCATCCTTTGCTATTTTCTGGAATAGTCTAAGGAGTAGTGCTATTAGTTGTTTTTTAAATGTCTGGTAGAATTTTATACTGCATACATCTGATCCTGGCCTATTTTTGGTGGGAAGATTTGTAATTTCTTCTTTAATTCTGTCACTTGATATAGGACAATTTACATAATTGAATACATCCTGATTCAATTTTGGTAAGTTGTTTGAACTTAAACATTCATCTGTTTCACTCTGATTGTCAAATTTTGTGGAATATAAGTTTTTGAAGTATGCCCTTATGATTGTTTGAATTTCCATGGGATCAGTTGTAATAACTCAATTTTCGTCTCTAATTTTATACCAAGGATGAAAAAGTGAGAAATCCCTAAGAGAAATGATCCCATTTACCATAGTCCTTAAAACAATGAAATACCTTGGTATAAATCTAACCAAGGAAGTGAGAGACCTTTACAATGAAAACTTTAAAACCCTAAAGAAAGACATTTCAGAAGACACCAGAAGGTGGAAAGACCCCCCATGCTCCTGGATCAGTAGAATTAACATCATAAAAATAACCATCTTGCCAAAAACAGTGTAGATTCAATGCAACACCAATCAAAATTCCAAGAAAATTCTTCAGAGAAATTGACAAAACACTCTCAAAATTCACATGAAAGTATAAAAGGCCCAGGATAACAGAAACAATCCTGAATAATAAAAACTATGCTGGGGTTATCATCATACTAGACCTTAATCTATACTGCAAATTCATAGTAATGAAGAGAACGTGATACTGGCTCTAAAATGCACATATATAAGTGAAGACCCAGACATAAGCTCATACAGGTAAGGTCAAATGATTTTTGACATAGGTGCCCAAAAAAACTATTGGAGAAAGACAGCATCTTCAACAAATGGTGCTGACAAAACTGGATATTTACATGCAGAAGATTGGAACTGGAACCTTACTTGTCATCTTGCATGAAAACCAACTCCAAATGGATCAAGGTCCTTAATATTAGACCAGAGACTATAAAAACCCTGGAAGGAAGAGTAGGGAATTCCCTGGAACTGATTAGTCTAGGTCAATCTTTTCTAAAAAGGACCCCAATTCTTCTCTTCAGCAAAATGACAACCCTCAGAATGGGAGAAAAATCCTCACTAACTATATATTGGGTAGAGGACTAATATCCACAATACACACACACAAAAAAACGGAAACATTAAACACTAAGGAGTTAAACAGCCAAGCTTGAAAATGGGCCTTGGAACCTAAAAGGATCTTTTCCTAGGATAAAATTAAAATGTCTAACAAATACTTTAAAATATTCTACTGCTCTAGCCATTAGGGAAATCAAAATCACCCTGAGATATCATCTTACCCAGGTCAGAATGGCTAAACTTCAAAACACATAGAACAACAAATGTTAGAGAGGATGTAGGGAGTAGGGGATCCGCATACACTGTTGATAGGAATGCAATCTTATACAACTGCTTGGAGATAATATGGTGGTTCCAAAATAAGTTAAAAGTTGAAATGCCATGTGATCCATATGTACTACTCCTGGGAATATTCCCTTAAAATACTTCATTTTTACTATCGAGACACATTTACATACATATTCTATTACAGTTCTTTTCACAATAGCAAGGTCATGAAATCAGCTTAAGTGCCCAACAGTAGATTAATAGATAAGAAAAATATGGTACATACACACAATACTATACTATTCAGCCGTCAAGAAAAACAAATTAATGAAATTAATTGGTAAATGAATGGAGTTGGAAGAAGTTACACCAAGTAATGTATCCCAGACACAGAAAGACAGTCATCAATCACATATTCTCCTTTGTAAGTGAATCTACTAAGCCCTCAGAATGGGATATACCTAAGGGGGAATTTCTATTATATCCACTATAACTGCAAAGGAACAGCTTGGAAGTTAGGGGAAAGAAGTCCCCAAGAAAGTGGACAAAGGAACACAGTTAGGAAAAGTTCTCAGAGCTCAATCAAGTTATATACTATAGAAGACCAGAAATCCAGAAAATCACATCAGGCTAGATTAAGGAATATTAGTGAACCTGGAATATTCAGTTCTAATCAGTCCATAAAAATCTTATCTCATACCAAGGCTCAGGGAACCTTGTGAAAGAGGGGATGGTAAGATTGTAAGACCCTAAAGGTGGGATGAGGCACTCCTGATCAGCACACTCCTGCCAAGACAAGGCTTCGGTACCCAGAAGGTCACTGGAATAGGAACTTCTACCACCAGATTTATGCAATGGCCAACTTACCAACATTTCCCCAAAGACTAATTAGAGTCTTAGAAGAAATAACTGTTCTCAGATGTCTTGGACATAGGTTCTGGACAAGGGAAGAGGAACCTCCCTACTTACTATTTTACCCATTGAAGAGTCACATAAAGTTAATAGAAATCTTACTCCCCAAACAGAGTGTGGTGATATTCTCAAGCAAAAGGACAGGAGGGGAGGGTAGGTGAGGCAAAGCAGGATGGCTGAAGGGAGGGAAGAGTAGGAGAAGGGTGTCGGAATGGGGAAGGTTGGAGAAGTAGGAAGTGGGGTGTGGGGGGGATCAGAGAAAAGACACAAACTCAGTATGTTTGTAAGTAAACTAATTTAAAAAATGGGCTTTGAAACAAACAAAAAATGTGGCAGCTAATTGTCACATGTAAGGCTGGTGTTATTCTCATACTAGACAGCAGAGCAAAACACTCATCATAATTTGACTTGCAGAAAGAGGTATCCGAACATCATGGTATGTGTAAAGCTGAAATATGTATTCATACTCTTTGTAGCCCTACTATAATTTAATTGGGAAAACTCCAGGCCTTATATAAAAATGTAATTTGACTCATAACAATGTCTTCTTAAATAAATCCCAAATAGGAGTCAGTTGCTAGATGCAGAGTCCCCTTCATGAAGCAGAAGCCAGATTCCTTCAGAGGAATGTTAACATACCCTATATTTTATACTAAAAATCTTAGCATTCTGCAAAGAAATCTATTTCTATGTTTTCCAGAGTGGCAGACTGTTGTCATTGTCATAAAATAGGCCACAGATGTAACACTGTCTTTGGAGTTGAATGTAGCAATAATTCCTTTACTTCACTGTATAATAATTTCTCAGTTTAGGAATATGCATAGCTGGAATAAAATTACTTAGCAACTTGGAAGATTATTTCACCATTTTCCAGATCCATGGAATGGTATTTATTTTTATTGCAAAGACTAAGTAGATAACTACTTGAACATTTGCCTACAAAAAAATTCTAAAAGACAATACTACAAACTTGAATTGATTATAGAAATTATGGTCACTACTATAAACATAATTACTTATGTTTCTACTCAACTTCTTTTCAGTGACTGCAGCAGATAAACTTGTTGGAGAATGTCAGTGGATAATCATATGCTTACTCATGTCTTGACTAGGTGCTGTTTTGGATGAAATTTTGTTTGTGAAGCAAATTGACAAAACTACGTGATTTGGAATTCAATTATTCAACTTGACAATGCTTTCTTTTTCATCTGTAATAGCTAGTAAAAATCAGAGAAAATGAAAAAAGTTATCTTTTAAAGACTTTATTACATTACCAGTGAGATGACAGTTCAGTCCAGTGTTAAATTGGTTGTTCTCCAGGGTGTGGTATATTTTTCAATCTCTGTCAGTACAATCATTGTCTCTCATAGCCAGAATTCGTGGTTTTTGGAATCAAGGAATAAAAATTGAAGTAAGGGGCTGGAGAGGTGGCTCAGGGGTTAAGCCTCTGCAGGCAGAAGGTCCTGAGTTGGGATCCTAGATCCCACGTATAGACGTCAGGCGGAAGCGGGGGCGGCCTCATTTCCGGTCCTGGTAGGGCGGAGCCTGTGAATCCCGGGGCAGAAGGAGATGGAGGTGTCCATGGTGGTTCCCGAATTCGCCCGTGGTTCTACACACACACACACACACACACACACACGCACACACTTGAATAAATAAAAAAAATTGAAGTGAGACTTCTCATAATGTCTCTACTGGACTACTAGTGAAATATTGAGTTCCTAGACTAATAGTTATAGGTTCTTCTGGTTATCATGGCTAACTACCAGCCATAACTGTCAGCCTTTCACATTAGAAACACTTATGGAAAAATTTAGCCGTCAAGTTTTGGTAATGATTTTAGCTAGCATGAAAAGCCTATATAAATAAGGTGTGGTATCAAAGTCTCCCACTATTATCATCTCAGGACCTATCTATGTATGCTTTGTAATGTTTGTTTCATGAAAGTGAGATCATCAAGATTTGGGGCATGTATATTTACAATAGTTACATCATCTTTATGAAATAGTCCCTTTATCAATGTCTATTGACGCTCTATCATTTCTGAAGAGTTTTGGTTGAAGTCTCCCTTATCAGGTACAAAAATTTCTGCTCTAGTGTGTTTATTGCTTCCATTGGATTGGTAGGTTTTCAATCTATTGATGCTCTGATTGGTTGGTTATTGTGGTAGTTATCATTCTCCTTCTCTGTTACTTACCAGGGGTTTGTTTTTTTGCTTCACTGACTATGATTGATTCTTTCAAGTCTTTTTTTCTTTTGTGTTCTTTTCCTGACATGCATTCTTTTCTTTATTCTTGTGAATGAGACTTATTTTATTCTTCCACATGTAATCCAAATAGAAGGAGAGCCATATCATTCCAATTAGAAAGAAATACAGACCCAGGCATAATAGTACATTTTAGTTCATGCTATTACCCATTTTGTTAGGGATCTCCCTCCCTTTGGATTATTATTTGCATATTCTCTATGGATGTTGAAACTGCTGGTGTCATTAATCCAGAGAAGTTAAATCAGTGTGCCCTTTCAGATTAGGAGAATTTCTGTGAATTTAGACTACTTTTTGCCAAAATTCCTCAGCCAGAGTCTTTCTGACCTCCACCAGCAATGAATTGCAATCTTGTTCCTATTGAATTAAAGATTGAAATTTTGCATAGATAGATGTTTTGTGTGTGTGATCTGAAGTGGTGTGGAAGACTCACTTGCTTATTTATTTTTGTTTGTTGAATTGTGCTGTGTGAGTTCCATGTGATGTTAATTTTATGATCATTGTAGCTTTTCCACAAAATAGGATGTTATTTTCTTTGATTGGGTATCGCAGGTTCATTTCCCAGCCACACTTCGGCTACACGCTCTTGAGATTATCCTATGCCTATGGACCATTCACCTGAAGGAATAATTAAGGACCTGCTCTGAAACTGATTCAATGCTGTCTTTACAGATATGTTTATCTTGCCTTTACTGTTTCTATATTAAACTTTTCTGTTTCTTTCCCACCCCCTCTGGACTACACTGACTAATTTACAATGACTTTGGATTCATTGAAAAATGCAGAATCTATGGGCATTGATAGACTTCTTGCTCAGGACCATTCCCATTCAGTGAAACTTATTTTCTGCATTACTTTCTTCTGGAATTTATTTTTGGATTTTCTCCTAAAATTGGATAATGTTGTATTTCTGTAATAAATCTTTTAACTCATGGCACTTAGATATTCTTGACATCCTCATTATTAACTTTCATGTTAATATTAATATTTGTATATTGCTAGTATTGTTTATTTGTTATTCATTTGTTTTCTCCATCTGAAATCTAAAATATAAATGTATTTACAGCATTATATTAGATTTTTGTTTTCACTGATGAACGTATTCTTGGATATTGAAAACATTAAGCATTTGCTATTAAGAGTCTTAATATAGGCTGCTTTATTTATTTTTTTAGTTCCTCATCTACTTTAGCAAAACAGACTAGTCTGAACAAAATTCAAAAATATTTTATTTTTGTTTATTTATGCGTGTGTGTGTGTGTGTGTGTGTGTGTGTGTGTGTTTATGTGCGTATATCAGAAAGTACAGTGTGCCCCTATGAAAGAACAGGGGTGACTTGGAATCATCTTGGATTGCTTCTACCTCCTTTTTGCTTTGTTCTGGGATTACCCAAGGCTCTGCCCACAGGGCTAGAAGTGTAGGCTGCCTCCATTTGCTTGCTGTTTTTACCTAGGACCTTAGATCTGAATACAGGATCTTCTGCATGCAGGGAAAAGTTTTAACCTGAGCCGTCTCTCCAGCCCCAAATTCAAAATAAAAAGTCTTTTTTTTTCTCTTCAATTTTCGTTCCCTGGGACCAATGTGGACTATGACATTAATTTTTTTTTTCAGCAATGTTGCTGACTTTTGGTCGAACCTACAGCTCTTGTGAATACTTTTTTTTTTTTTTTTTTAGAGGCTTGACATTAACAGTTCAAATCTTTGAATCCATGGAAAGTGTCAGCTTTATTGTGGTGGTTTTTTGTGTCTGAGCTATTTTAGCATGTTTAAACTTTAGTCATGCTTCTGAGAATGCGCATTTTCATTATGCCTGGGGCATAGTATTTTTATTAGGCCATGAACCATGCATTAGAAATAGAAATGAAGAGGGAAGATTTCTCTAAATTTTCATATATGGTAAATCTACTGTGTTACACTACAGGATTCTTCAATTTAACAAGAAGCAATGCTCCCTTTCACCATAACTTACATTTTGGTAGAAACTTAATGAATAAAACCATTTGGAAGGAGAATTTCAGGTAGAATCAATAGAACTGGCTGAACTAATTCATATACATACTTTATAATAAAGGAATTTGGCTGTATAACAGATTCTAAGTAGCTGTTACAGTGCTTGGACCCTAAAAACAAATGTTATAAAAAGATGCATGGTAATATATATATGAGTATGTGTGTGTGTGTGTGTGTGTGTGTGTGTTTGCATAGTATAATAAATACAGATGTCAATTTGACTGTTGAGGGTTGGAGCTCCGGACATATTTGTAAAGGATTAGTAGTTGAGTTAAACTGTGAGAAAGCCTGAAAAAAGATTGTCTAATTGATGTAGGGAGAGATTCCCAGCCTATGGTGGGTAGAAACATTATCTGAGCAGGTAGATAAAATGGAAAAAACCGGTTAAGTAAGTCGGCATTTTTAGTCATATTTAGACTGATATACTCTTTGGCCAGGACAGTTTGTCCCATCTCAGCAGTCTTGTGGATAGGGTGTGGTTAGTTAGGTCCTTCAGCCCTGATGTTGGTGTGAGCTCTCAGGCCAAGCTGGACTAACAACTTCTACCAGAAAATCATAAGCCAGAATAAAACCCCTTCTTTCCTTAAGCTTTTTATTTTCTTTTGTGAAGTTATCAGCAGCATGCAGAGTAACTGTGACACAAGGTATAGTGGTAGGTGTGGACACACCTTTAATTTTGGATGCAATCTTCTCTGTTCATATGAAAGGGTAAAATAAACAAATCATATTATGTTCTATGGAACTTTATGTAATTGTTTCCTTAAACTACAGGAAAAATATGGAAGATTAATTGTTTCTAAGCTAAAAATTGCGGACATTTTTAAGAAGTCAGAGATTGACTTATTTTTCTAAAAAGTGAAAAATGTGTCCTTTTCACATTTGAAATGAGACATTCATATTTAAAAGACAGAAGAAGAAAAACTTTTCTTGAGCTTTGCCTGATCTGGTACAACTGTTATAAGATGTCACTTTCCATTAACCATTTATCAGCTAAAAGCAATAAAGGTAAAGCAAAACCATAATTGTTGCCTACAATGTTTATTAAATTGGTCAAGGATATAAAAATAATATAATTGCTAGGTCAGGTCATATGTTCTCTAAATTTTGCAGTTTGCTGAAAAAAAAATACAGGCTTTTAGATAACTGCTAAATACTGAAGAAAATTCTATCACTGACTAATCTTACTTTGTGATTTAGGAGATGCCGGGATTACATGGGTTTAAGTCAGCCTGGATTCCATTACTTTATCTTCTGAATCCTTTTTTAAGCATTTGCTGCTATCACAAGTTACATAAATATTCTAGGGTATAATCAGTCAGACAGCCCATGTGTCCTTTTGGCTGGCTGTCAAGCCATTCTGGGGAAAATGAAGGCTTTGCAGGGCAGAATAAGGTTATACAATTCAGGAAATTTGAAAGGAGCGTTTTGTGATAAAGTGTATTTCACTAACCTGATAAATACCAATTTCAAATTGTAGATGTGGACTTTATATTGCCGGGACTCACCAAGAATATGAAAACATAATGGTATTTCTGGACAGATTCTAACCCTCCTCTTCATCATTTTAAGCCTAAAATGATGAACAGAAGATGGAAGACTTGCATTTTCCTTCCATTTCAGTTCTATTGCATGGACTAATTTCCTTTAGTTCTATCAATATAAAATTGCCAATTTTTTCAATGAGATGACAATATTATAACCTTTTTCTACTCAGATTTTCCTGGATATGAAAATCAAATATACGTAGGCTATGAGATAGTAAAAGCAGACCTATGGCATCTTGTTTAAAATTTAAACCACTTGACAAGTCTATCCATGGACTTATTCTTCATTATTTAAGAAAGGTAAGATAAAAGTCATTTAAGTAGGTATAATTATGTTTTGCTATATAATATTTGGATTTTTGTGCATTAATATGTTATGTTAAATATTTCATTTCAGCAACACCATGATTGCTACTCTGGCATTTATAGACTTGATCCTAAGACAACATTTGCGAAAAACTTGCATGACTCTATAAATAAATCTATTAATTAGCAGGAAGATGATAACTTATTAGATCTCTGAATGTGGAAGATTTATTTATTACAGCAACAATGCCTCCAACAAATGTAGCAGGTAACTATTCATTGAATGAGATGCTACTTATCCAGTGATCCATATTCATGTTTCAGAAGATTGAGTCTGTTTCACAGGAGAGAACCATGGTCCAGACAATTTGAAAACTACTCAGGGAAACATGCAATGGTCAGATCTAGAATCTCAGTCTCTGGAAATAAATTTATGAACATTTTTTATGTTTTGAATATGAAATGCCCACAATAAGATTATGTTTTGAATGCTTTGGTCCTAGCTGTTGGTGATATTATAGGAGGTCATACAAATATATGGGGAACCTTTAGGAGATGGGGCCTAGCTGAAGGAAGTAGGTCACTATAAGTGGGCCTTTGAAGGCTACATTCCAAGTTCCTAGTTTTGGCTGTCCTCTTTGCTTCTTGGTCTGTCATGATGTGGTCAACTTCTACCACATGGTCCTGCCATCCTCTAAAACCACTCACTTATGGTTTATGCTATGACTCCTGCCTTATGAAAGCAAAAATTCCAGCAAAATGCACAGTTGTACACACCAAGCACTATATTTGAATTGGTTTACAATATTGCGTAAGAATTATACTATTTATTATGACCAGCAGGAGAAAAGAGAATATAACAGTGTCTACATTATCATGTATTTGTGTTTTTTGATGTAGCAGGCATGTCAAGCAAGTATTATGCTTTGATTTCCATATTCTGTTTTTCTTAGTCTGAAAGCTCATTTGGGTTTCATGACAATGACAACATCACCAAGTAGTGTCTCTTGGATTAAAAATTAGGGAATATCTACATTTTTAAATAGGCCATCACAAACACCAGTAAACTTAACTTTTATGAACGGAAAGGGTTTTACTTATTTGGTCTACAAAAATTCTCTAATTTTTTGTATATATAGTTTTGAAAGTTTTCAATAAATAGTGCTCCCTAATTATGCATGCTATAAGTCCACTGCATCTATCTATATCTGGAATTGCTTTCATAGGCAGGAATACCAATGAAAAAATAACTTTCTCTATTCTTTGGTTTTCATACATTTATAATATACATAGAAATATTCTAGATAATTTCAATTTTACAACAAAATTTTAATGAGCTCCTTCTGTTTTATTCACTTTATTTTCTTTGACTGACTTCATGTATCAATGATTTTACAATCTTTTTTTTGATGGCAAAAAATAATCACTTGGTTTTACGTTGGGGAAAAAGAAGGGTCTTTGAAAGGAAATAGCTGCGTGTTTTTGGCAAATACTCCTTTTTGTGATGGTAAAGTGTAGCTTATAGCAGCTTCTCGCTGCAGTCCTTTTTGTATTCTCAATGATGACCTTTTTCTTCACCAGAGCACAGGGAACACTTTTTGCTTTATTTAGCACATAATGACAATAATCATGCGTCCACAGAAATGTAAGAATTTTGAATGCATTTATATCTCCACATTCTCAAGTAGCAGTGCTATAAAATATCTTGATGGCTTGAATTAATGAGAGCAGGAAAAATGCAATATAGTGAAGGCAAAGAGAACTGAGCAAAATGACTTACAAGTAGGTCAGTTCATGTAAGTGCTTCAAGGTGAGAAATGCATGCCCCCAAGTGTGGAGTGCAGTGTGACCATTTCAAACTGTCTTGTCTTTCATGAGAGAATGAAAAAAATGTGACAATAAGGCCAGTCTTGCTTTCTGGGTCATGAATGTTTGACCAAGAGAGACACACTATATATTACACTGAGAAAAGAGAGACATTATGTGCCAAAATGAGCAATATTCTTGACAAAAACACTTTGCTTCATTGAATTATTTTCTTATCATCTGTATCCTATAGGTCTTTCATGGCAATTTGATCACACTGATTTATGTAGGCCATAGTGACATTTTGTAGGAAAGATATTTTCTTGGTCCATTTTAACAGCAAAAATTTTAAGATTCTAGAGAAGAGGATGTAGATGGATCATATTTTGAGGAGACCTAACATAATTATTGTTTTCCAACCAAAATCTTGATAGATCACAGACTGTAGTGAATTTGGAGTTATGCTCCCAAAGGCTCTGGCATGATATTCTTTGGCCTTGCTGGTCACGTGCATGGATGCTTGCTCTAATACACAGCCATCCTTGGGGGCGAAGTTGAATTCTTATTGTACAAAGTGAGATGTTTGTCTAGGGTCATTTCCTGAAGAGGTCATAGATGTATTTTTGTGATGTGGGCTGAGGTAATTAGGATAGACAACATTTTCTTTTAGCTGTGCTTTGGGAACTCTTCTAATACAATACCAGCTAGTAGAAGTTTTAAGTTATTAACAGTAGACAAAGATATCTAATATTAACTTATGATAAAAGATATTACTAAGTATATATTGATACTATTATCTATAAAATAAGACAAAATTAAATGCCTTATATTCAGCTAAAATCCAAGGAGCAGGTAAACCTGAAAAATTAAAATTATTTTCATATCAAATTAAGGTCCAATTTTGTATCTTACCTATAATAAAATTCCTCACATTTTGTGGAAAATCTTGTGAGTTTTGGGAATATGTTCAGACATTGAGCCACAATGAAAATATTTAATAATTCCATAACCTTGAAAAAACTTCCTCAAGCTGCTTTGCTGTCCCTCTTCTCATCTGTAGCCCTGGTAACCACTGACCTGCTTTCTGCCTCTATAATTTTTCCCTGGGTACAATGCTGTGTAAATGGTATCACAGTGGTTTTTATTTTCAGTGAGTTTATTCACTTGCGTTAGTGAAATTGAGACTCATGCGTTTTGTTGCATATATCAGAAGTTTGTTTCTTCATTTTTCTTCTCTCTGTTCCCTTCTGTAGGGTGTATATGTTCACACTCTTTCTTTTAATTAGGGAAGGGGTGCTGTCAGACAGTAATTTATGGATGTGACAGGATTACTACAGTACTGAGTTCACTGCAGCTGTGTCTAGTTTCAAAATATTTGGTCTATCATTTTTACTATGAATGAGGGAAATCCTCCAGATGTACCATAAGTCTCTGAAAGACCATGGATGGCTAATGCCAGATGGGGAAAGGGGAGCTGCTTTCTTTAATGATGTATACATTGAAATATCATCCATACTTCATCAAGTATTCAGGCACATTCTGGTACAGTCAACCAAATGCAATTCAATAGGCCATACATGCAAAAAGATATGAAAGTAGGAGGTAGTCTCACTGGAAAGAAAAAGGTTTACAATAGGAAAAGGAGTGGTGGAACAGATTGGATAGTAAGGGATGAAAATGACATATTGTCTATATTAAAGTATGAAAGAAAAATTAATAGTAATAATAGCAATAGCAAAATAGTTTCTGCTTTTCATTAAGTAGGATCCCATGGTTCTGAGGTATTAGCTTATAGTTTGGTTATCTTATTTAGACATGAGGGAGGGTGGTCTCTTCTATTTTTTGGATGTTGTGAGTGGATAAGCTTCATTTCACTTGCCAATAAAATGTGCTATGCAAATTGGTATGCAACTTCTTAAACTAATTATGTATACTATCCTCAAAGAACACCATACCACCTCACCCATAAGGACCTTCCCACAGGGCTTTCCCATTCTTCTCATCTTTGCAGGTCTTTGTCACACTGATCCTCCTATTTATGCTGAAATACCATCAGACATTGCTGTTGTTTTTCTTAAATCAATGAATGCTCCCACTATTTACTTCTAGTGGGCTTTATGTTAGCTTTATTTGCCATTTTTCTGGATTTCATTTCATCACATTAATTGAAGTTCTAGTATTATTACTTTTAACTGAAGAAATTTCTTAATTTTTTCTTATAGAAATATTTCTGCTATTAAAATATTAATATATTTATTTAGTTGAAAGCTGTTTCTATTTTATTTATGTATAACATTATTAAAATTTTGTAAGATATTCTTGCATACTTGCATAGTATTTTAAGAGTCTACTCTACTGAATAGGCAACATATCATATATACAGTCACTGACTTGTTGAAAAGGATTACTATTAAAATGGATAAAACAGCACTTGAGAAATCCAGTAGTTACTGGCCTTAGGTTAAGGGAGCATTTGTATTTGGGAGACATCCTTGTTCACCATGCAGATGAGATTCATACCCCATGGGATAAGTGGAATCAGGGATTTCTGGGGGTAGAAGTTTTTGATGACATCAAGGAAAAGTAGTTTGCAGTTTTTCAGGAGTGTCTGAGAAACGTGTTGGAGAGTAAATGAGACCACCTTTGGATCTGCTGCATGTCACTCAGCAGGAAGGTACAGTGAAAACCATCAAGTAGAAAACCATGAAAAGAAGCTCCTGTCAATCTAGCACTTACTATTGACAAAGCCTAGTGTTGTGCCAGATGACAAAAGAGAAATGTTTATAAGATCCAGCTTATTTTTAGGACAAAGAAATATGGATTTTGGGCCAAAAAGCAATAGATTGCTAACTGGTACTCATGTTGAAATAAAGTAGGTATACATGTATATCCAAGTACTATGTAAGACTTGTCCATATACATGATCAGAGAGTTGAATTTGAGAGTGACACTTTCTGAGTCTTTCCTGACCCTAAGAAGATTCTGATGTCAACAAGTGAAATTTGACTCTCAGTCTTCGAATGGGACATGTGTAATTCTTTCTGTGTCTTTACAGGGACACCAGACATTTTATATAGGGCCCACCCAAAATCCAGGATTATTTCCTATTGAAATACTTAACTAGCTATTATCCACAAGCCCTAGATCTCTGTCAGTCATATCTCAAGTTTGTTGATTGATACAAATTTCAAACATTATTTGAAACACAGGCATAAAGGACACAAAGAGACATAGACCCTATTCTTAGATTAGAAGATTTAATATTTTCTAGCTATTAATGCTTCTCTACATTTTATACATGCTATTCAATCTCAATTAAGATGCCAAGTGCATTTTTTTGAAGAAATCAACAAGTTGATTTTTCAGTTAATGTTGAAATACCAGAGATTTGGTTTAACATACGCACAGGCAAAAAGCAGGGAAAGGAGACTTACTCAATGGCCACACTGGAAAGAAGAGGGTCAAAGAAATCCAGTGACTTTCCAAGTCCTTCTCTGGGTCCTAATACAAAAGCAAGGTTTAAATCAAAAGCAAGGGCTAGCAAAATGGCTCAGTGGTAAAGGAACCTGCTACCAAACCCGAGAACATGCAGGTCATGCAAAGTCCGATTATGGCTACTGTAGTCCTAATTTGTGTGAAGTATCTTGCATATTGTTGGTCTTTCCCATCTTCAGGCTCTTACAATCTTGTCGCCCCCTCTTCTGCAAGTTTTCCTGAGCTTTAGGATGGGGGAGAGATTTGGCTGGTCTGGTTCCAGGTGATTAATGTAGGGTCTTTGGTGTTCTGAATTATGGTTCTTACAAACCACTATTGCACTATTGTGTTTCTCTTGGCAGCATTATTATAGCTATTATATTTGTGGTTGGGTGACCCAATGATTACTATTTCTCTCTAGTATACTCCTTCATACCTTCTGGCTCTATGGGACTAGTCAGCGTGGAAAAAGCTTTCTTCTTCATTCTAGCTTGTTTTGTTCTCCATGTTATGTGATTATTGTGTATCTCTGTGAGGGTGGTTGTTGGGCCTCTAAGCCTGAGGCCTGCTGGAAATTCCTAAGCCTGGCTGGAGTTTCAGGACCTGTTCTTGAGTTCTGGAACCTATCTCTGACCCCCTCCTCCCCTCTCTGATATAGTGCTGCTGTAACCTCCCCTCACTGACCTGGACACATCCCTTTGGCTGCCTTTCTCCTTCACCATCCCTCACGGCACCTAGCTCTCCTCCCCCCAGCAGGATCCTATATTAACTCAGATGCTATTCAATAAAATTGAGATCCTGCTTCGACAAGTCTCCCGGCCTGGTGTGTTTCTCCCCATTGGTGAGGGGGGTCCGGGCTGCGACACTCATCACCCCCCCCCACCCCCGAGGGATATTTGGCTGGACCAGAATCTTTCAATCGCACTGGCTGCAGGCCCATCTGACCCCCTGCATGTGGTCTTTAGTAGTTGGGTCTTACTCTTAGGTTCTGGTGGGCAAACAATGTCAAATTCAAATGCTCATTTTGGGGGCTTTAGAGGTGTCTTTCCTCCCATCTCGTTAGTAGATGGTAGTAGGAAATCTACTTCCTCACCTGTAACTTTTAGCAGGGGCATTTTAAGTCTTGCTCTCTCTGTGCTTCCCTTTATAGGGACAATTACTTGACACTGTTTTCAGGTTATGCATTTTTAGGTGGATTTGTAGGATGGAAGGTTTCTCTCTCTGACTGTGTTTCATGTACTTGGTGTTAGTTTATATTCTCTTCTCCCACCTCCTTTCCCTTTACTCCTTCCCACTACTTCCCTTTCTACTACCTTTTGACCCCTCGAATTCTATTAGTTTCCTTCTTTTAGGGTAGAATTCTCCACTGAATCCAATTGGTTCTGGGCTTTTTTTAGTTGGGAGACTTGTGGTTACTGTTTCAATTTCAATATTTGATATTGGTCTGGTAAAAATCATTCAGTTTATCTTGACATATTAAATCATAGTCCTATAGATTGGGTATGCTGTACTTTCATTCTCATTGAATTATAAGAATGTCCTGCTTGATTTCTCCCTTGAGCTATTTCTCATTCTACAGTTGTGTTTAATTTCTAGGAGCTTGCGTGCTTTCTGGTGTTTCCCTTGCTATAGAGGTTTAGCTTTATTCTGTGGCTTTTGAATACAATGCAATATGTAATTTCAATTTTCTGGTGTTTGTGGAGACTTGTTTTGTTTGAAGAGCTGTTTTGGAGAAAGTTCCATTGACCCCTGAAAAGTATGTGCAATCCATGGTGTTTGCAGGGCAAGTTCTGTAGATGTCAGTGAGGTCTGTTTGTTTTATGGTGCCATTTAATTCATGTGTGTCTCTGTTCAGTTTTTGTCCAGTTTACCAATGGATGAGAGTAGGGTGCTGAAATTCACTATAATTAGTTGGTTGATTTGTTACTTTTGGTTGATTTGTTACTTTACCTAACATAGTGATTATATGATTAATTTGGAAGAGCCTGTATTTGGTGTGCTATATGCTTAGAATTCTCAGGTCTTCCTCATGGATCTTTCCCTTGACAAGTATGTATTGTTTTTCTTTGTCTCTTATGATTTGTCTTGGGTTTAAATTTATTTTGCCAAATATTAAAACGACCTGTTTGTTTCCAGTTCTGTTTGTTTGGAGTATGTTTGACCATTTTTTTAAACTAAAAGATAGTGCCTGTCTTTTACTATGAGGTTCATTTCTTGGAGCCAACAGATTGATTGTTTCTGGTTTTTAATCCATGTTGTTAATCTAGTTCTGTTTACTGAAGAATTGAATTCATTGATGTTTAGAGTTATTAATGAGAAATATTTGCTTATTCCTGTCATTTTCTAAATCCTGCGGTATTTATATTTATAGTATTTTGCTTAATGATTGACCTAGCCTTATTTTTTTCCTGAAACTTCTTGTGTGTGCTTATTCTTTCCTTCAGTCTTGAATATTTCTTCCAGTATCTTCTTTAGTCCTGGTTTGGTAGTCATATAGGTTTTCAGTCTGTTTTTAGCATGGAAAATTTTTCTTTTACCTTCATTATGTGATTGATAGCTTTGCTGTATATAATAGTCTGGGTTGACATTCACAACTTGAAATATGTCTCTCCAAGATTTTCTGGAATTTACTCTTTCTGTTGAAAGGTCAGCAAGTATTTTGTTAGGGTTGTCATTATATGTGTCTTATTCTTTCTTTCTATAGCAGCTCTCAAATTTTCTCTTTTGTCTGCACCTGTATTGTTTTAGCTATTATGTATTGTAAGGTATACATGCACCTCGTGTCTGGATGTGTGTCTCTTTTGTAAGTGTGAGAAGTTTTGAACTATAATGTTATGGAAAATATGCTTAGCACTCTTTTCTTGAGTTTCTTTTTAAAATTTTTTTAAAATTTTATTTATTTATTTTTTGAGTTTCTTGTTTTATGATTCCTTGGACATATGAGCATGACTCCTGATGTGTCCCACAATTCCTATATAGTTCTTTCATATGTTTTTAAACAATTTGTTGACTTGTTTGATATTGGATCCAATTTTACCATCTTATTTTCCAGTTATGATATTCTATCTTCAGATTAATCTACTCTATTGGTGAGACTTTCTACTGGGTTTTTGGTTGCACTTACCATAATTTTGATTTCCACCTTCATTTTAATTTGAGTTTTTTTCCTCTGTTTTGATTTCCTCTGTTTTATCTAGACATTTGTTTTCCTGTACATATTTCATTTAGGTGCTTATTGTTTCCTTTACATATTTGTTCATTGATTCACTCATCTTTTGGATTTCCTCATATTGTTCCTCCTCATACTCCTCATGTAGCTCTTCATGGAGTTTTTTTATTATATTTATAATTGACCTTCATTGTCTTGGTTATTTTTTCCTTGTCTATTATAAGATTTTGTTCTCATTGTCATTAGTTTTATTGGATTGTTTATTTATGGAGAGGATATGTTTTCCTGTATTTTGGTACAATTTTGGTTTTTATGAAGTTATTTGGGCATTTTGAGTTATTTTTTGATTCCTTTATTTGGTTTGTGTTTCTTCTTCTTTTTTGTCTGCTGGGATTTTCATTCTCTGATAGCTATTGTATTTCCCTAGATTTGAATGGTTTGGTCTTTGAGAGTCATTCTATTTATAAAAAGTAGGATTTGTGATGTCAGGTTTAGTGATTGACACTTGGCTAAAGTATCAGAAAAGCTTTGAAAATGATAAGATGGAGTTTGTACAATATCTATTAGTGGGACTATAGATTACCAAGAGACTATAGATTTTAAAGGTTATTAGGGTTCTTGAGGTCTGTTTTGGGATAATTTTGTGATTATAGCAAGGAAATAGAAGGTTCTCATGGCTTGGTGGTCAGGCTATCTCATATTGATTGGTGAGATTTTTACAATTTTCTGTTTGGAGATGGGTTACTGACAGTCTTTGGTTTCTGTGTCATCTGATTCCTGGATTAGCAGAAGCTGGAGTGTGTTGAGGTACAAGAAGCACACTCATGTAGGAAAATCTGAGAGCTGGAGTGTGTTGAGGTACAAGAAACACACTCATGTAGGAAAAGCTGAGAGCTGGAGTGTGTTGAGGTACAAGAAGCACACTCATGTAGGAAAAGCTGGGAAGCGTTGAGTGCAGGAGAGTCACTGTGTGAGAGATTCAAAGAGAAGAGGGGAGGGAGACCACTTTTGCAAGCTGTCCTCTGACCTCCATAAGTATATCATGGAAGGAACTCAATAAGAGGTTGTATACACACACACACACACACACACACACACACACACACACACACACACAAATAAATAGTTTACCAAGGCTAAGGTGTCATTCTCCACCCACCTCTTACTCTCAGGGATAAGAAAAATATTGTTAGACCTATGTTATATGAATTCAATATTTACTATATTTAAAGGCTTTGAGCTAAAGTAGTTCTTATTATCAGTGAAACAGAATAGTGACTTTAGAAACCTTCCTAAATGTATTACCAATTGATGTATTACAAAAAGGTCAAGGTAAATGAATAGATCTCAAAATTATATATAACCTGATGTTTATTCTAGAATTATCATAATAGAAAACTCTACAAACAATTTAAGTGCCCATCAGCTAGTGAATAGGAATAGAATACATGTATACACATATACACAGTAAGATACTATTCAGTGATCTAAAAGCTCTTGACATTTATAACAATATGGTTAACTTTAAGGACACATTTTGCTAGTTGAAACAAGTCATCTTTAGAAGAATAAAAATATACATTTCTACTTACATGTGGTTTCTAAAATAAACTTCACGTTAGAGAATATATAGTTATATAACACATAAAATAATATATAACATATATATATGTAATATACCATATAACATAATAGTTATTTGGGCATAAATAGTGGAGGAAATTTATGCCCAAATAGTTATTTGGGTATAAATAGTCAGGGAATATTTAATAGATGTAAAGTTTCAGGTGTACTGAATAAGTACATTCTAGAGATCTGCTGTATATAAGAGTGTTTAGAGTTAACAAATATGGTTTTATGGGCTTCAAATTTGTTAAGAGGAAGGGCTCTCATATTAAAAGCAAACAACCTCACAAAAACCAAAGTGACAAACTAAACTTTGCAAAGTGAATAAATCTATTACTTGGTGTTATTGGTAGCACAGGAATTAGCACATCCAGATTTACTAGATTGTAAATATTAATTTTTGTACTTTAGCTCTTTGGGTATCAATACTTTAGTAAAGTATGAAAATTTTGTATTAATATTTAGTAATTGTAAAAATAAAAAAGCAAAAGTTGCATTTGTCCCAACTTTTCCTTCTGATATCAGTTGTAATTTACTTAAGAACATTTTAAGCACTTGGTTCTGGTAGTTGAATCCCAATCCACGGCAGTCCTTTCTGGAACTTTCTGCCCTTCAAAAGCATTGTGACCTGCTCTCTCCATAGGGAAGCAGAGGAGCAAAAAAGTGAAGAAAAAACATTTACTTTACTTCTCTGTGTGGGGTATGTGTCCTTGATGGTTTTCATTTCATTTAATTCCCATAATACTTTCTTGGCAGTAATGTCACATTTTCTGCTCTTTATAAAGGAAAGCAATGCACCCCCATAACAGTTGGTAAGTGCTCTGGCTGTGCATACACCCCACTGCCAACCTCCAGATCCCTGAGTACCTGCTGCAGTTTTCCCTTGTCACCATGCAGCATTCTTCTTTCCTTTCAGAATACTTCTTGCATATCACCTTGTAAATGTTCACAATTCTTTGTTCCCTAATGGTTGCAGAGATCTGTTTCATTTATCTCTTATCTTGGGCACCTAAAATGGCTGGCTTTGAGTCAGTGACTGTGAAACAATTAACACTATATAGAAAGGACACAACCGTCCTTAGAATTTCAGATGGACACTAGCAGGATCAACTGGAACTAACCCTGTGTTCTCATACTACTATTTCTAGTAGAGCATCCAGGTTACATTGTGTAAGCAAGAATCAGAACAACAAAGGTTAAATTGTTTACATCTAAACTGAGCTATTTTTCTTAGTTTTTAATTCAATATGATGCTTATTAGTTTTTCAATATGATCTAAACTGGCCATTCATTTTTGAAAATGGTCAGGGCTTCATGTATTCACATAGACATTATTTGGTACAGTCAGTCTTACCTCAGCTGCCTTTCATTCAGACTACTCTAATGGACTGCTTGGATCTGAAAAACTGCTCCAATATATAAGCCAGTAATATACATTTGTTCCAGGTAGCAGTCCTTTCTCTATAACTCTGCTGTAGAGACTGAAGTAGAAGTCTATTGCCTTGTGGGGAAGTTCACAGTGTCAACAGGAATAGGCAGAGTTTCAGGACCAGAGATCTAAACACCTCAGAAGCACACAGGCAGTGAAGTCCTAGTGCTCTATTGTGTCAGCCTCAAGGTCAGCTGACAGGCAGAGGTTTACATTTGTTCAGTGGAAACACTGTATTACTTAAGAAAGAAAGGGAAGTTACTTTTTTGGAGACATTCCAAGAGAGCCAAATGTTTTGCCCTCTAGAAAAAAAGCTTGGGGTGGACACTTTTTTTTTTTTTTGCATATAAAACTTTCTTTTTCTTTTTACGGATGCTCTGATTTTATTCGTGGCTCAATTACTTAGCCTCAGGATATTTAATCTAAGGTAATAAACCCACTCCTTCTACACTGACGGGAGTCAGTGGGTGCATTTGCATCAGGTTTTCAGAAGTAGTGTTGGGCAATCTGCTGTGAGGTCATCAGGAAGATAATTTCTCTCTTGGCAAGACATATCTGCATGGAAGGAACATTCTTCTCTGTTCTTTGCAATGTTCCTGCTTTGAAAGACTTCTCTGAAATACATGTCCTGATCTCTCAGCTCTCGATCCCACTCTCCCATACCTCAGCTCTCAGTGAGCCACAGGACTTGAGGTGTGAAGGGAAATGTCTCATTGATCCACAGACCTGATGTAGTTGTACTCTCAAACTGATTATATAATTGGGATTTAGAATTTCTGATAGTTCTATGAGAATAAATTGCAACACTTTTGCTTCATCCTCTAATGGTCAGGTACTGGTTATGCACTGTGGAAAGCATTGTGTTTATTGGGTTGTCACTTACACACATATTAATTTCCTTGTCACCCTTCCCTCCTCCTATACACCTAAGCATCACTGAGGTGTATTCTTTTGAGTGGCCGTATCCTAGATATGTTGGAATTTCCATTCTTTAATGTTTTGGAAGATGCAGTAGACTCAAAACTGTCTCTAATTGTATATTTCTTAGGTGCCAATTATCACTCAGTGAAGATATGCTAAAATGATAGAACCTTAGGTCAGTGACTATTTCTTAGTGTGAACATTTAAATATTGCTATTGCATCCTGAAAGGGACAAGAAGGAAAAAAAGAACCAAATAATTAGAATCCAGTGTTTCATTTGACATCATTAAGAATACATTTGCATGTATGTTTTTAAATTAAGGCAACTTTTAATATTTGTGATCTACCTTTATTTAGTCTCTGTTTTTCTGTAATATTTATTTCAGAATATTCTTTTATTTTCTTTGTAAGGATATACACCCACTTTCTGAGACTTTGGAGAGCAATGTAAATAATTTATACCCTGACAAATGCCTGCCCAGGGTACAGAGAGTAGGACGTTTGTGGGGTCAGGCTGTGCATTACTCTGACTGCTGGCAGCTCAACTACACCTGGGGCCCAGACAGGGAAACCTTCTCCCTTATTACACATACCAGAAACAAGACTTGTACCTTCTGAATATTCTCAAGATTTATTCTTCTGCCATGAGCAGATGCCCCCGCTGCCTCTTAAACCTTGGCCAGAAAGCTACATAGTCCTTGGTATTGCTATTAAGGCACAATTATTTATATCGAGATATGCTTTGTTTTATTTTTTCTATTTTTTTTGGTATGCATGCCCTTTCTTCAGGTGTCCAGTATATTTCTGCAGTGTTTCACTAGGTGTAGGAATACCAGATTACGACAAACAAAAACACAAGACATTTTGTGATTCAGGGAAGCTAGTACCTTTGTCTTAGTCCTCAAACTGCTCAAGGACAGTCAATACATTAGAGGGTTGAAGTAAAGGTCACAGCCATATGACCTTCATGTTTCTGTGCTCTATTTTGAGGGCAGCGTACTCAGAATTATTTCAAGTGTTCTTATGTAATAGACAATCACAAAGACTAATATTAATTTTAACTTGGATGTACATACTTGTAGTTTTCATAATGATTAAAATATACAGCTTTTTCTTTAGAGACTATCCTTATTAGAAAGTGATAAATGGCAAATACTATCAGAGATAAACTGTAAAATATACTTGCTTTTGTAGTTTCATATGTAGAGCATAAGTACTGTGATTATATTGTGAATCTTCAACTTGAATATCATAAATTTTATTGTTCTCTTCTGACTCATTAGAGGGGTAGATGCCAAGGCACAATTAAACATTTGTGGATTTAATTAGGGAAACGCTTATTAGAAAAATTGGAAAAGTTAGAAGGTCATCAAATAAGAATATAGTGGGAAGGAAGTTTGCTGTCAGTGTCTTACCCAGTTTAAGGACTTTGCGTCATAGTTGACTGTCAGAGTAGATTGTGCCTCTCAGTAACTGGTCTGGTTCATGTGTCTGCTAAACTAGGTTATGAACTGGTAGTGCATCAGAAACTGGCTTCAGCTTAAGTCCCACTGAGGATAACAGAGTGTACTAACAGGATTATTTGGATAGCTGTGCTTTGTGTAATTAGAGACTTATTTAATTTTGTGTTCTATAAATGATGCTACTTCAATGGTGTAAACAAAGCCTCAAAATAATATGGCTACCACCAAAGAGGATCCCAGACACCTAGTGATAGGGTACAATATTGCAAGTAAGAGAAGAGAGAGTCAAAGAGACATTTCCAAGCAACAATTTCCAGAACTCAACTGATTAGAGAAGACAAGGAAAAGAAGGAATACATGCTTG
Organism: Typhlomys cinereus; assembly: GCA_023101885.1. Taxonomy (NCBI): domain Eukaryota; kingdom Metazoa; phylum Chordata; class Mammalia; order Rodentia; family Platacanthomyidae; genus Typhlomys; species Typhlomys cinereus. The sequence goes on along the minus strand of JALPQD010000050.1, from coordinate 2,200,143 downwards.
AAATGGTTGACAGATGATGCTGACAGATGAAGGGGTATGAGAAAGACAGGTGTCCTTAAACAACTTGAATTTTGGGCATTTTTTATTATTATTATTATTTATTCAATTGTGCATGTGTGTGTGTGTGTGTGTGTGTATGTGTGTGCGCACGCACGCGCGTGTGTGTAGAACCACAGACGAATTTGGGAACCACCATGAACGCCTCCACCTTCTCCTTGTTTACTCTGCCCGGGGATTCACAGGCTCTGCCCTACCAGGACCAGAAACACAGGCTGCCCCTGCTTCTGCCCAGCATCTATACGTGGGGTCTAGGATCCGAACTCAGGACCTTCTGCCTGCAAGGCAGAGACTTAACCCCTGAGCCACCTCTCCAGCCCCGAGTTTTGGGCATTTTGTATGTGTAGAGGGAAGAAGATATTAGGAGAAAATATCCAAGAACAGATAGCAATAGGCATAATCTAAGATTACAGTTGTCAGAGAATAATAAAGAAATCTCATTATGGAAAGATGGGGGATGGCAAACAGTCTTACTCTCATGTTTGAGAATTCAGAATAGTGGTCTCTCTGTTAGACCTATAATTATCTTTCTGTACCAAGGCAAAATACCCAGTGTTGATCAGTGACATGAGGCATGAGGCTTAGGGTTTCTGTGAAACCACAAATCCATTCCAGTCATTGAGTTCATATCTCAAGCAGGGATCAGAGGAAATAGAAACACAGGAAATTCAGTTATATATTACTCTGTGTTACAAAGCGGTAAAAATGCTGATGGGCCGTAAGTAGAAAGTCCTAACATAGATTTGTCTTAGTTGGGATTCTCCGAAGGAACAGAACTGACAGATTTGTTAGATTGACTTACAAGATAAAATCTGAGTAGTCCAACAGTAGTTACTGTAGCTGCTCAGTTCTTTCGGTGAATATGTCAGTAATCCTAGTCTTGTACTGAAGATCTAAGGATCCCTAGAAAGTCTCCCAACAGTACCAGCTGGAGACCAGAGGATCCCTGGGAAGTCCTGGAGTTTTCAATCATGTTGGGCCAAAGAGATTGGGCGCTGATGTCGGGGAAGAACTGCAGCAACGGCAGTAAAGAAAGACAGTGGCAGCAAAGCATTGAACTTAATACAGCTAGTCAGCAAAGGACAAAATAGGGGGTAAGTTCCTTTCCCTTTAATTTTCTTACATCTGGTCCACCACTGATATATACCACCCTCTCACTACTGGCTAGGTCTCCCACATCTCTTAGACAGTGTCCTTCAGACTTGCTCAAGTCTTACATGAACTATCAATTCTTTGTAGCTGTGCCCAAAGCTCAGTCAACAAATGTCAACTTGGCACCTGTATCTATAAAGTATCGAAAGATCTGCTCAGGAGATTTCAAGTGAAAAAGATCCTATTGTCCTTCTTAAACACAGATGGCAGAAAACAGAGGTATTCTGTAGCATTTTCTACTAATGCACATTTATTTTCTTAACCAGAGCAAGGTCCAAATTGTCTTCTTATCCTTGAAAGTTTTGACATTTTGTTTGGGGGAATGTGACCTGTGTATTATAGGGTGGTGAGCAACATTTATGACCTGAATCCACTAGATGCTATATACCAATTTTATGGGTATTGTGCTCTCTGGAAGTACTTTCAGATAGTGTGAAATGTCTCTGAGGTCCCAAGTCACCTCCTAATTAATATTAGTGGTTTAAATAATGTCTGCAATATACATGGAAAACTTGGTCCTCAGACTCAAGAATTCTTTGCACGATACTGTAGTGAAATATGTACTAAACAAATATGTCAGGTAAAGAAGTTTGATTACATAGTTCTGAAGATAATCAGCTTTGCTGGTGATAGCTTACTGCAGCCAGACTGCTACAGTTTCTCTTGAAAAAGACTTCAATCAGCAACCAAGTCTAGGAAGAGAGTTATATCTAGTGGCCAATTTTCCCCCATCTAAGATTCTCAGATTTACTGAGTAATTTTCAATAGGAAGATTATCTGAGAACTGTCCATAGCTTCATATATCATCTTACTAGTAGCTTCAAAATGCCTTAGATAAACACCTTATGTTTCTTTGATGCCCGGTTCCCTTAATGCTGTCATTAACAGAAGTGTAACAGATGTCTGTCTTCCACTTGTTACTACTACTGAGTGGGTCACAAGGGGTAGAATTGTGATAGTTAATCTTGGTTGTCAGTTTAATTATATCTGGGATTAACTAACAGATTAGCTGTCAGACAACCTGAAGAGGTTATTTAGATTAAGATATTTAAGATGTAATGGCCAACTCTAAATGTGGGTGATACTTCCCAGTAACAGACCAGATAAAAGAAAGTGTAAGAAAGAAGAGCCTGACTCTTTCTTACCCTGTGCTGGCAATCTCATCTTCTCTGCTGCTGCTATTCTTTGCTGACATCAAAACCCAGCTTCTCTGACCCTCCACTGTGATTGATGTTCAGAGACTTCAGGAATTATATGACTCCTGCACAAGTCTGAGACTGCTGAGATATTCAACTCCTGAACGGAGGAACAGTTGTAGACAGCTCCACTGTTGGATTACTTAAATTCTGTCTTATAAGCCAATCCAATAAATTCTATATCTATCTATGGGGCTGGAGAGATGGCTCAGAAGGTAAGCCTTTGCCTCACAAGCAAAAGGTACTGAGTTGGGATCCCAGGACCCACATAAAGATGCCAGGTGGAAATGACAGTAGCAGCCTGCACTTCTGGTCCTGATGGATGAAGCTTGGGAAATCCTAGAACAAAGGGAATAGGAGGTAGAAGCAATCCAGGATAATTGCTGAAGTCAATCTTAGTTTTGCACAGAAACGCACAGTGTCCTCTGATATACACACGCATGTGATAAATAAATTCTATATCTATGTAACAGCATATCCATGAATGTATGTATGTATGTATGTATGTATGTATATATGTATCAATCTATCTATCTATCTATCTATCTATCTATCTATCTATCTATCTATCTGTCATCTATCTATCTGTCTGTCCATCCGTCTGTCCTTCTGTCTGTCTGTCCGTCCGTCCATATATTCTATCAGGTTCTAAAAATCCTGACTAATGTACTTTTTAAGTCTTGTTGACATTTATTTTCTCTAAACAGAATCTCCTCACAGCAGGTCTTCCCTTCCTTGTTGTTGAATTCTGTGGTGCTAGCACCCTGGCAGAGAGTGATCTCTCTTTCCTAAGTCTCTTTAGCTTTTTTCTGTAGCTTTGTTCTGTAGGGATCCCAAACCCACAGCGTGTACAATGTGGCACATATCAAAACTGCTGACACTCTTTCAAAGCAGATTGAAAGATGAGCCAAGTTTCAGGGTTGTGCTTAATTTGAAAAATTGGTCAGAAAGTATTGCATGCAGGGAAGCATCTGGAATGTTTGAAAAATAGCATTGGTGCTCCTAGCTGGAGAGAGGAAGCTACTGATGACAAATGTGGAATGTAGTGGTACTGATGCTCTGCATTTAAATGCATACACACACACACACACACACACACACACACACACACACACACACAAACACACACACACACATATCCCATTTTTCTTTCTTTTTTATTAAAATATGTATCTCCCATGCTCTTTTTCATTGAGAAACATTAAAATATCACCATGCACTGCTCTAGCTCTCTGACACTGATGAAAGGAAAGTCACTAGATGGATCATCATGTGAAGGTACCTGGCGCACATTGGCTGTCGTACATCATACTTGTTCCCTGCTGCCGTTACAAATTCTAAATGGCAACCTCAGAAGAATTCTCCCCGTGGTGTGTTCAGCAGAAGTTTCCTTGACTGTATAATAATCAGATCTGACCAGATGGTTATGAGTCTGGGAATGCTTTCTGAATAGATACTTTATTTTTCTTAAATCATTCCTGCTAAGCTTCTTAATTCTAAGAAAACCAAACAGATTTTAGCTATGATACTTGTAAGAATTCTCATAATTTGGCCTACAAGACTATTACTAATTGTGGTTTTCCATAGTTCAATGGAAGTGCAATTTCCTATGTCTACAATAATTACATTTTAAGTGACTGGAGTGACAGACTGTGACAGATTGACAGCAATGCTGTCTGGAGACCTGATTACATAGACCCTGCTGGTACTTTTGCTTATACTGACCTTGCCCTGGACAGATCACTGTTACAGTCTTGGGTTTGTGTATTATGTTTATAAGCATTGAAGTTTGGGCTTCTAAGTATTTGAACTTCACAGTCTTAGTGGCTATATTGACTGTTGAGGGGGCACCAGAGGATTTGCTTAAGCTAATCAGCTCATTTATGGAGCTGCTAGTTGTTCAGGGCTCATAGTTGGGTCCCTTTCCAAAATAATTGTCCTTTTCCAACTGAATGGAAGAGAGTAGCTTCCATGAACATGATTTCTTTGTGTTACTCTTCCTTAAGATGCCAATTCAGTGACTGGTCTAAGCAGAAGTGAAGCAATGGATCAGTCCTTTGCCTTGATCCCAGATAATTTTGACAGATCATCTGCAGTTCTGCATAGAACTTGTTGAGGCTTTTAGAACAATCATATTGGTATCCATCCTGTATCTTTTTCTTATCCTACTGTCCTTACATTATTAGAGATATTTCCCTAGAACATTTCCTGTGTATCCTTTGTATACAGATCTCCTTCTCTAAATCTGCTTCTGGAAGCCAGATAGTGAATGTCATATCATCTTCTCATTTTGGGAATATTTTCCTATTGCAGTCTAAGAGTTATTCAGCCAAAACAAAGAAGCATCTTGTTTTTTTTTAATCATCGCAATGCTGTTTATTTATTAATAAGAAAATTTATTTTATCATATATCATATGCACTTTATAGCAGATGCATTAAGACTCAGGTGAGAGTAAAATGACAAGATCTCTTCTCTAGAAAATCTCAGTCAGGGAAATGTATATGATTGACCTTCACATGTCATGGACAGTGACAGCACATTGAACAGTGCACGCTCTTCTCTGTTGTTAAGAAAATGGAGGGCTATGATACCAAGGAGAGTCAAAAACGTTGTGAGGGTTGAGATTTTATTTAAGTATTAATTCGTAGCAAGATTTCTAAATTGTTGTGAGGGGCAAGATAGGTGTTATAGGTTTCATAGGACATGCATTCTGTTGCAGTGATTCAACTTTGTCTTGCAAATGTACCAGTGTGGCCTATTCCAATAAGATATGCAAGGATACCTGACTGATTTTGGTCTGTAGATCATGATTTATTGACCCTTGTTTAAGAGAATAATTAATAGTTCATTAACAGGTGATAAATTCTAGTGAGGAAAGAATATAGCCATAGGCAACTGAGAAAATTACTAGTTGAAGCCTGCTTTCCTCCTAACCTCCTTCCTTTCTTCTTTCCTTTGTGACTTTCTTCCCTCTGCCATTATCTGTCTTTCTCCAGAGAGTAGTAATTCCTGCATTCTTTTAATTCTTCTTTTATTACTTAGAAATACACTGACTTTAGCTTGACTTACTTTAGATTGCAAAAATGCAGTGGAATGTGTATTCCTATAACCTCAGAAATCCTGCTATATGTGGAAATAAACATTGCATTTTCATTTCAATGCAAATGTTCTCTCTACTCTGGTTCTTTATTATAATCTGGTAGAACAAAACTTCTTATTCCCTCTTGATTATGCACAATGCTCAAATCTTTATGGAAACAGTTTTCAAAATTTGTGCATAAGTTGAAGTGTGGACATTTAGAATATATAAGATTCTGCAAAATTCTAGTTGCTCTATTCACATCTGCTTGTCATCTATTCTATAACATTAACTTGAGGATGTTTTCACTTAGAATAAAACTTAAAAACATTAAAGTTTATTCGAGTAGAACTGTTGAGCTTAAGAAGTTATCTTTCTCTTCATAGTCAATACAGCACTGTTCCTAAATAATTCATGTGGATACATTTGAAAAGAAATTATGTAGGATAATATTTAATGTAAGAAATATGAAAGTGTAAAGGGTTTAGCAATAAGGAAAAATTTTTAAAACCACTTATCAAAAATTAGTAAGAAAAACATACACGCAAATGCATCTCTTTAGATTTCTAAAGAGCTTACACATGCAGATAGAAAAAATTGTCTTTATTTTAATATAAATCAAGAACACAGAAATGATATATGGAAGGTGATGAATCATCCTTTAGAAGAGTAAAGAAGAGTAAAGAGAAAAGTAAAGAGTTAAGAATATTAATATTATTAATACATTTTCTGCAAGTCATTATCATTACAGTGTCTGATAAGAGTGAGGGGAGAGGGAAAGAGTGACAAAGAGAAGGCATTTACATGCATGGTATCGCACCCTTTAGAAGGTCTCTCCTGTCATGTGGGCTTCTGTAGTTCAAATTCAGGTTGCCATGTTTACAAGTAGATACCTTACTGCTGAGTCATTTCTCTAGACTTGCACTAATCTGTTTAATAGTATTAGTTGCTTTGTCTTCACTCTCCATGTTCACAACTTTAATGAATGGCTTTTAGTACAATTTTGATAGACTCCTTGTTCTTTTCTGGAATAATATGCTCTACAACTCTAATGTTCACACCTCTACCAAAATTCTGATCTCTCACATTTCTTCCAGAATGGTCCAATAAGCTTGTTAAAACATTCTAGGGTTGTCTGCCTCTCAGTTGCAAACTCTACCACATTCCACAAAGGCATACAGACTGGTGTCAGGTTTATCACAGCCATAGTCCCAGTTTGTGTTACTTTTCTGACAGTTAGACAAAATGCTTGACAAAAGCAATTTAGAGAAGGAAGAACTAATTTCATTCACAGTTCCTGAATATTGTCTCTCATGACAAGGAAGTCATTGTGACAAGAAGAACTCTGGCTTTCTATACACGAGTGTGAGGCAGCTGTGGCCACAGTCAGGAAGGAGAGAGAGCTGAATACTGGTACTCAGTGTGGTTCACTTCTTTCTTTTCTTCCTTTTATCCAGTCTGGGACTCCAATCTGTTGGATGGTTTACTATGGGTCTTCATTACTTATCTGAACTTTACCAGAAGCATCTTCACAGACATGCTCCAAGTTTCCTAGATGATAATTGAGTCAAATTAACAATAGTGGATTAGCCATCACAGAACTAGTCTGGCCTGAAACTTCTGTTTTGGTAGACACGGTACAGATTGAGTGATGTGACTGACCAATTGTAAGCTGTCTCCAGTCTGATATCACCTGTTCATAACATTTCTATACCATAGTGAGCATAAAAAGAAGATGGTGAGTTGGAATACGGACAGGAAAGAGAAGAAGAAATATTGGGGGAGAGATAATGTTAGGTACTAATTTCAATTAACCATCAAGAGACCAATAATTGTGAATTTTTCTTAGGATCACTTAATTCCTTCAGCAAAGTTACAGCAAGTGAGTTTTCCCATTTCTATTTGATTTTCATTAGTATTCTTAAGGACAATCCTGAAACAAGCCTCTGCATTCTTAGAGCTAACTTTTTTTCCCTACTACTTTACACTATTCCATGTGATTTATCTATGTTGATTCTTTGTCTACTGACTCTGTTCTTCTCTTTTACTTTAGTTTATCTTGAAACAATATCCTCTGTTTCTCTTATTCAGCAGCATTTTCTGAAATTGTGGCTCATGATGCAAAAGTAGCCCAGAAAATTACTTTGGGTAGCTCATAGACAAGGTGTTAAGTTATATTAAGTCACATTGTGGGAATTCAGTCACATCACTTTAAATTGCTTTAAGTTCTGATTATATTAAGTAGTGACAAGTTTTCTTCATTATTTCAGATTGTGATGTCTTCCCAAAAGAAACTTTTATTTTATTTATTTATTTTTTAATTTTATTTATTTTTATTTATTTCCGCTCATACAAACTTAATAGGTACACCGGTCCCCTCCCTCCCTCCAGCCCTCCCTGTACCACTTTGCTCCTTCCTCCTTTTTCCGCTTCCTTTCCTCCCCTCCCTCCCTATCTCCCAGTGCCTCTCCCCCCAATCCCTGGAACATCCTTTAATGCGTATATCAAACTTTCCTCTGGGTCCTCCTCTCTGATGAGGAGTAAGGACTTAGTGGCATTTCCTAGAACTCTTTCTCGTGTTCCCTTTAAGTATAGGAACACTATTGTGGCTGTTAATCCCTTGCTTCTAAGGATCCTAGTGCCTTTAGTCCATGCTAGACTTTGAGGGGTCATTGCGCAGGTCATGCAAAGTCCTATTATGATTACTTTGGCCCTAACTTGTGTGGAGTATCTTGCATATCCTTACTCCTCCCATCCTTGTGCTCTTACAATCTTACTGCACCCTCTTCCGCAAATTTCCCTGAGCTTCAGGATGGGGAGAGATTAGGCTGGCCTAGTTCCAGGTGGTTGATATAGAGTCTATGATTAAGAAACTTTTATTTTTAACCACAACAAACAATACCTCTTAGGAACTACGCAGATACTGAAACATCAGAATCAACGGTATTAGAATAAAAATAAAGGTATTTAAATTTTTCATGTTTATTCTCATTTCCCATCTATCATGACAAAGGTTTTCTTTAAATTTAAAGTTTTATTTAAATTTACTTAAATTTAAAATGAATTCAAGTACAAAGTATATGAATTGAAGGTAAACTATTATATGCAAATAATGTGTGTCACACTAACATAGCAAAAATACTGAAAGTAACACTTGAGAAACACTGATTTATTTTATTTTTTCCATTGTATTCATAGAATTCTTGGGTGAATCCCACCTGTTCCTATGGATTTATTGAGTCTTCTGTGATTTGGGCTGATCTTATGGTCATTAGAGTGTTCATAGTGTTAGTTGAGCAAATGTGAACTCCTCTTCATTTCAAGAGCACTCACTTCCTTTCCTTTATTCCTAATGGTGAGTTCAGACCGAGGACAGATAAGAGAGGAAGAAAGGTTGGAGGGAGAATTAGTGCCAGGTCCAGGTTCCATTTATGTCAAATAAACAGCTACTGGGGATTCTTTACCTTGAATCTTCTTTGAACTGGTTGTCTTTCATCCATATCTATCACCATTGCCATCACTTAGACACAGTCTGTGTCTTGGACCAATACACTTGCTTATAAACTCAATTTTCTGCTTCTCGTATTGATTCCTATCCTATTTTGCTTACCATGTCTAAGTTATTTTTGTATTGAATTGATCAATACCTGCCATTCCATTATTTAAAACTCACTTTTGATTTGCACATTCCTGTAGCTGAAATGCTGTTAACGCATTTACTCAATATCCATCATAGCTTACCTGCTGATCATCCATCTTTCATTTCCTGTCATCTCCCCCTGTTGTTGTACCTTATGCTAGGAATTATAGAATTATTTATTAGTTTCTTAATACATGCTGAACCTCTTTATCTTTGTACACATGATTCATTCACTAAAGAGGTGGTCTAGATACTAGACTGAATTTGATGCATAAATTTGGTACTTGTAAATATGCAATATTGGTCATATTACTTAACTGTTTTATAACTTGGTTGATTTATATGTGAAGTGGAGTTATTTACTTTGAATAATTCCTTGCTCACATTCTCATTTTGTGGATGTAATAAATGACTTTAACTGTGCCTGAAACATAGCAAGAGAGCTATATAGACCGGATTTATCACTGTCACTGTCAATGTCTCTTTTTCCCTGTCAGCCAAGTGAACTAAAGACAGGTCTAATATCACCTAGTGCACGGTCTTGACTCACATCCCCAGGAACCTTTTCCATTTCAGTCTACTCCTACTGTGACCTCCTACTGAACATGTATTATGCTTCATTCTGTTTTTCTTTTTCCCCACTACTAGACAGTAAGCTTATTTGGAAGATTTATGTTTTATGTGTCTTTGTTTTGTGCATAGTAGGTACTCAATTTGTTGTAAGAATGATAAAGAAACAGACTTACAAGATCCATGAAAAAGACTATATAAATGCTCTACATTATTCTTTCACCTGCTCTACATTCTCTTCTTTCTCCCCTTATCTTACTTTGTGTGTGCATGCATGCGCGTGTGTGTGCATGGATGCATGTGTGTGTGCATGCATGCGTGTGCATGCATGTGTGTGTGTGCATGCATGCGTGTGTGTGTGTGTACCAGGAAGCACTCGAGTGTGAATGCCTGCGGAGGTCCAAACGTGACAGAATCACCTCGGATTGTCCTATCTCCTCATTGCTTTGCTCTGGGTCTTCCTAGGCTCTGCCTGCCAGGGCCAGAAGTACAGGCCACCATTATTTCTTCCAGACATTTTTACGTGGGGTCTAGAGATCTGAACTCAGGTTCTTTTGCTTCAGAGGCAAAGGCTTTAATTCATGAGCCACTTCCCCATCCTATGCCTTATTTATTTTTGACACAGCATTATTGTGTATGTGTTTATGTTTACATGTAAGCAGGTACATGTATGTGCTGGTCAAAAGATAATCTCATGTTATCTTTTTTCTCAAGTACCTCCACCTATTTTTTTTCTAAGGCATGTTTTCTCGCTTGTCTGGTACAAATCATCAAGTATGTTCTGTTGACTAGGCAGTGAGTCCAAGGTCACATGGGTTTTAGGGATCAATGTCAGTTTTGCAATGTCAGCTTTCAGGGCAAGATTTAGTTTCTCAGGCCTTTGACGGGTTATTTTAAATAAATACCACACACTATATTTTTCATTCATAAAAGAGTCAGCTCTTGTTTTAACTGATAGCACATTATCTTAATAATAAACACAATAACAAAAAAATCAGTGGATTATAATTGTTTTATTTTGTTTAATAGCCTTCCTGTATTTAGTTGCCTCCAAAATGTCTTGTGTCCCCCCATAGAAGTCCATATGCTGTTTGAAAGCTCTTAAATTTAAAGCACAGCTTCTCTTCCTATTTGTGATTTTTTTTATGAAGTATGTATTACAATTTGGATTTAGTCATTTGACTCTCCTGATATTGCCAAACATGTCCAACTTTTCCTTTTTCAAAAATGTTCTATTTAGAGGTTTGATCAAATTCAAATTCATTTTCTCATTAGAAACTGTACGTCTTAGAATATACTTCCACACACATCATTGAAGTAGGAATATAATGTCTGGTTGCTCAATTTTTGGTGACATTTGACAGTGAAATTTGAACAATTTAAGCCTCATTCATTCATTTTAAATGCTGTTTATCTACCTTAGCTTAGTGGTTTTATGGTCTTTTTTCAAAAAATATTCTTTTATGGTTTCATTTATGATTACAGTGAATTTACTATCAAAATTCATTGTTCAAGTCACCAGTTCTGCCTGATTTTTTTTTTAACGTGGGACCTGGGATCTGAACTCAGGACCTTCTGTTTGTGAGGCAGACTCTTAACTCTTGAGCCATCTCTCTAGCCCTAGCATTCTTTTCATTTAAATTAACTTTTTAGAAGCTATAGCAATGTTTTTATAGTTTAAAAATTAAGTCTTAACCAAAAACATTTAGAAAAGAGTAGATGTTATTCTTATCCTTCTCATTTTGCAGTTTTTTTCTTCTATTTACTAGAATTCTTAAAATGTACACTATACTTCCTTGGAGACTATTGAAGGCTAATGCCAGCTTTGAGAAGAAGGGCTACTTTTTTCAATGATTTACCCAATGATAACTCATCCATGTTCTAGCAAGTACTTGAGCAATTACCAGTATGGACTCCCCAGTTGAAATCCAGTAGGTCACACATGTGAAAAAACATGAAAATAACTGGGAGAGTGGCTGGAAAAGAGGAGTTTAAAGTGGGAAGGGCAGGGAGATAGGATTGAAAGCACATAAATTCATTATATTTATATATGAAAGAGCCAAGAATAAAAATTAATTTAAATATACATATTTAATAATATATTTATATATTATATATTATACATTGTTTAGAAATTTAGCACAGTGTACAGTTTTTCCTTAAAAACAAAATTATTTTACTTTAAGACAGCATATGGATATGCTATTTTAAGAAATACCATGGACAGTTCCCATGTAATCTTTAGTTTTTTCCAACAGGAATACCTACTAAAGCTATGGTGATGCATGGTGTTGTAGATACTGATTTTGAGATAGAATGTCACCATCAGCACAAAAGAACCCTCAGCTGTATTGTATAGTCACATCCATTCCCCGCTGCCTCACTGCCTCTTGAAGCCCTGACAACATGAGTCTGTCCTCCATATGAATGAGAAATAGTAGAGATGAAACCTTACAGTAATGGTATATTTGGTGATTGTCTTTTTTGACACTAGTATAGTTCTCTCATGAGTCACTCAAGTGGTTTCCTGTATCACGTGTTTGTTTATTTCTATGACTAATATATCTGGTGGGTGTATCACAGTTTGGTTATATATCACTTGTGCTAAATATTTTGTTATAATATATTTTAAACTCATATTCTTGAGGGACATTGGTTTAAAGTTTTATTTTGTGTTGTCTTTCTGCTTTTTATATCATAGTAGTACTGACTTCAGAAAATAAAGTTAGAATTAAACTCTCCTATATATTCTTGCAGTGACTGAATTGAATTGGTGTAATATTTTAAACATTTTGTGCTGTTCTGTAAAGAAATAATATAACCCGTATTTTGAAAGGGAGCTTTAAAAATGACCAATTCCACTTCCCTCAGAGTAAATATGCTGCTGTAAAATTATTTCATTTTTTTCTGAAAAAGTTTTGATTTCATTCATTCCTGAAAACTATTTTCATTGGGTGTCAAGATACAGACTGAAAATTCACTTCTCTTAACATTTGAAGCTATAGCACTTCTTTATGTGCTTCATGATTTCTGATAACAAATCCACTGTCATTATAATGCTTCGCTCTCACTAACAGACTGGCATTTTCTTCTTGAAGGTTTTAAGATTGTTTTCTGTGTCTTCCTTAAATGTTTAAAACTTTAAAAATATATCTTGATATAAGTGTCATTGTTCGTCTGATTTGTAAATGACTTAACTCTTCATGGTTTGAGTTTATATTTCAGATTTGTCAAGTTTCTAGGTATCATTTCTTTGAATGCCTTTAATGGTCTCCTCTTTTTTCTCTCTTTCTTGAATTCAGGGTTGGAGTCAGGATTGGATTCTCAGTATTTTATTGTAGTTCTGCAGGCACCTGAATCTTGCCTTTCTACTCTTTTGTTTGTTCCTGTAATTCAGATTGGATATTTTATTGTACTCCTGGTTTACTGATTCTTTTCTGCTTTTATTTTGTTTTTGAAGTTTTGAAATTTTGTCTTGAAATTTCATTTTATTATATAGAAACTAGTATATTTTCTGTAGCTCATAACCTTGCATAAGTTCAGGGTTCTGGCTGAATGTCCAAGGTGGTCATTGATGGTGGTTGTCTTGCTACCAGAGTCCTTAGTCAGGGTAGGGCACAGGGAGCACTGACAAATATGAGTTTTGTCTGGTTGTTGCCCCCCCCCTTTATATAAAGTTGCCAACACACAATTAGAAGGTTGTGAGGCAATATCTTCATAAAACCTTAATTGATTCTGGAAGGCCTCACTTCCAGCTGTCACTGTTGGGTTTCTTCATTCTTAAAAAGCCAACCAATCAATAAATCAATTAAACAATAAAACAAAAAAAAAAACAGTGCATGGAGTCTAGGCGTTTGCACTCAGGCCATATCCAAATCTTGATTCTATCTTTTAAATATGACTGAATTATCTCTTCATATCAAGAAAATTTTCTTGCATTGTCTATTTTCAGTACTCTGTTCAATTTATGTGTGTGTGTGTGTGTGTGTGTGTGTGTGTGTGTGTGTGTCTATGTGTAGGTGTGTGAGTATTGTATGTATATAAAGGTCAGATGTCAACTGTGGGTGTTGTTCCTTAGGGCCCCTCCCTCTTGCTTTCTGAGACAAAATCAGTCACTGGGAACCAGGCTTGCCAATTAGGACAGACTGACTGAGAGCTTCAGGGATCTGCCTGTCTCCAGCTCTTCTCTGCTGAGATTACATACTTGACACTGTGTTGGGCTTGTAACATGGGTGCTGGGGAGTGAACTCAGTTCCTTATGGTTAGGTATCGGGCACTTTGTCAAATGAATTATCTCCCCAGCCCTACAAGTTCTCGTCTATGGACTTCAGTCCAGCAGTAACCTGACTGAAGTGGTGACTGGCTGTAGTTTATTCTTTTGAATACTCCTAAGTAAGTGCTGTTCTTCTTTCTGAAATGCATGCTTCTTGATAACTCCCACATTTCTTGCCTTTCGGAATCCGCAAGACTTCCCTTTGTGTCCACATTACTTATTCCACCACAGCTGTTATTCTTCCTGTGATTTTTGCTGCTGTTAGTGTTTCAAAGTCGCTTGCCCTTCTACTGGGATTTATATGCTAATCTATCAGTTTGTTTTGCAATTTATTCTATTTATTGCTGTGTAATAAACATACTCTGAGTTTACTGACTCAGAGCAACAATTTATTACTGCTATGTCTCATGATTTTCTGAAGTTTGTAACTTTATGTGTGACATGATGAGGGGGGCTTGTCTGTTTCACAGCATTGCAACCTCAGATGAGGTTGCTAGAATGATAGACAACTGAAACATCTGAGAGTGGCAGGTAAAAATCTTTCCCCTTTTAACTCTGAGTAGCTAACTTGGGCATTCTTAGATGAGATTGGTTAAAAGTAATTTACTTTCTTGCATGGCTATTTAAATTCCCAAGTGATTAAGAAGATAATATCCACTTTTCCCAAAGGCAAGTTCCTGGAGATGACATAACATCCGTTTTGCCTTAACTTCCCATATACAAAAGTGTGGGAAATAGATTTTACCTTTTCATCATAAGAATTATGTCACAGCCTTTAACCTAACACTGTATCTTAATTACTCTGGTAACTTTACAGAAATATCAACTTGATTAGATGTAAGCCACATGTACACAATCTATTTAATTACACAGTCAAATGGCTTTCAGTGTATGTGCACAGTTGAGTAATATTGCAAATTAATTTTAGAACATTTTAATCATCACAAAAGAAACTCTGTACTCAGCAGTCACTCTCTGTTTCTGTCAATTTTCTGAAGGAGATTGGAGTAATTATAATATGGGATAACAATGCTATCATCAAAGAACATATTTATTACCTGTGAATTATATAGTATTATTTTATTATAAATGGACATATTTAGTTATATAAATTTATTGGGTACAAAATGGTATCATATTGTGAAATGATAATTGAGCTAATTAACACATCTGTCACCTCAAATACTTCACTTTTGTGCTGAGCACTTTGGAATTTCACGCTTGACTATTGGAATCCTTATGTACCCAAGGATTCAAAAGACTCACTATTCTCATCTAACCAAAACCTTTCAACATTTTTTGAGAATAAAGTCAAAAGAATTGCAACTTGGAAAATTAATTTATAAAAATGAGATTTTTATTTTCCTTATTATCTATCAGATGTTATAGAGATAAGATAAAATGACAAAGATAAAAACACTTTAAAAAACTAAAAATCCATTTTACCTGTATCATTTATTATTATTTAGGTATTAAAAAAGAACTTGAAGCATTTGAAATTATGGTAGGACATATTCTATATGATACCCAGAAGTTATTGTAACAGTCTCTCAGTGTTAAACTTTAAGTACACAGTTTTGTATTTAAGACAGAGGGAACTATGAAATTCCTTTAGCAAAATGAATATTCTGTTTTCTCCTTCAAAAAGGAAAAGAGAGAAGTTTGGAAGCTGAAGACTGTGTATCATTGCCTTGGTAATGAGAACCCATTCTCTGGGGCTGCTTGCTTGTCTTACTTTCTCTTGGCACCTTCTCCAACATTCTGGCCTAGAGCTCTGGGCTACATGGATCAGAACAAAATGGATGATTTCAATTGTCTTATGCATAAACATGTAATTTCTAGAGTAAGATATAGACTTTCAGAGGAATAAGTTAATGAACTTTTCATTTATAATTTAAAAATTGTAGAAAATATTTTGTCCATATCAAAAAACAACCAAACAAAAGTAGATAAATAACAACTGCAAAATCAAAGACTTCAAAAGAGTCTCTTCCAATCAGCTGAGGATGTAGTTGACAACTCTCTTCAATGGTGATCCTAACTAAGGTAATCTTTCACTATGGTTATGATGACCATAAACGTAACTTTTACATTTCGATATTGTTGTCAGCCAGGACAGGCCACTGGTTGGTTGCAAATATAAGCAATGATATTCCTGAGAAAAGTAGACATGCAATTCTTAGTTAAAACACATTTTCTTTTTTATTTTCTTAATTATTTCTGAATCACTTGATTGCTAAAATGATGACATTTTCCCTGGGGCTGTTCTTTCAACAAAGGAACTGTTCCAGTTTGGCAGTGAAGTCTGAAGAAGAATCATTTTGTGGGACATTAGCCATACACTACTAATATGTTATGAAAAAATTACATATGTTCAGTCAGATACTTGATTACTCACTTGAAGAGAAAAGATCATTGACTTAGACATTAGATAAAATGATAATTTGTCCACATTTGAAAGGCATTTTTTTGTTAGTGGAGCCATGTAGAATTTTTTTTTTTTTTTTTGCTAAATGAAACTCAGAAATTCCTCCAGAAAATGATGGTCTTCATATCTTAAATTTTGTCTCTAAACCTATACCTTATAACTCTACAGCCAAAAAAACTTTTTTGTCTCAGTTCTCATTTAATTTCCTGCCCTGAAAAATGAGAATTCTAATATTCCTTATTCATAGAGTTGTTGGCAGACATAAGTATATAAAGTATGTAACTTCTATAAACATAAAGTCTATGTAAATGCTAGTATCTTGAGTAATGTCATTCACTTTTGTAAAATATTCAGTGTGTGAAATGAAGAAATTTGTACTGAAGTTTCAGTTTTATAATTCATTTGGTGTATGTCTTTCTACAAATAATTTAATGTCAATAATTGTCAATCGATATGAAATATGGATAAGGTTAATGTTTTCCCAATAAGATCACTATAAAAGTTGGAGGAAGTAACACAGAGATTTTTGTAGCCAAGCACCTGAAAAATATTAAACACTCATCAAAAGTAACTATGATTATTAGTAATTAGGAACACTTGATGTAGTAGTAAAGAAAATTGAAAATTAGAATAAAAGGATTAACGCATTTTAGCAAGTTTTTATTGATACTGCTATTATCAATTCTTCATTTCATCCTAGTTATGACTTAAAAATTTGCAGGGTTAAGTTTTATCTTGTTTTTCTTCTTTCCATACATAATTAAGTCTTTTTTTAGTGTAATTAAAGCTTGAATCAGAGAAAGTGAAAGATCATTGTTCTTCTGCTTGGGAACTTGGGTTACAGGACACATTAGGACAAAGGACGAAGCATTTTCTCTATTTTTATTCTAGGCTGTAGAGGAGTTTCATCCATTGAAGTTGGGAGAGCCTGAGTACTTGGCTCAGTACCAATTCTCAGAAGGAAGAGGAGGTCTCCTGCCACTGACCTAATAATGTTCTGTCACAGTGACATGGTGGTATTTTATCTTCTGATTTTGATCGAATACCTTGTGATCACGTCATGTTCAAACTTCATTACGATGGAGAGTTTTGTCTATTTAATATCTATGACCCAAATCCCTCTTCAAACAGTCCCAAACTGTCAGAAGTCAGTTTTTAATTCATGATTTGAAACTTATTTTATTGCTGGGTTGGAACTAGCTCATTTATCTACAAAGACATTGACAACTCTCTGAAAAGACATATCTTTTTACTTTTATTTCAGTTTAATCACTCACAGTATGTGCTGTTATGGACTCTACATTAGACATGTGAAGAAAAAGCTTATTCTTTCTTACAAATGACTAGCTTTTCATCACAGCAACTGTGAATTAAGAGTTCCCCTCAGGTGCATGCTAAATTTTTCAGAATTCTACCCCTTTTTGTATTTCTTCCTGAGATGGAGTTGAGTGTTCACTGGCATGTAGTATGTCCTTGACCTCAGAGGATGAGGCTTTGTCTTCTCTGCCCTTGTATTGCTCTCTGGGTCCTTCTGACTCCCGAAGTAATTTCTTTTATGTTCTTTATCATGCTGTCACACTTGCTTTGTTGGCATTTTCTGTTGAATGTTGGGGCTGAAGAATGTGCAGTTTCTTCTTTCTTTGCTTGGAAAGAGTTTTCTATCTACTGTCTTTTCTTTCAGTCAAATGCCATGATTTTCTCCAAGGTCTGTGATTTCCCTCTGATGACCAGCTTGCATGCTCGGTAGCCCTCAATTGCATGTGTTGACTCTGTATTCATCCTATCAATGGCTACATGTGACTCTACCACCCTGCATCACTATCTGGAGGGTCTGTAAGAATTTTTTTCTTCTCTTTCAGTGTCAGCGATAACCAAGCTGAAGAGCCAAACTCTGTCTTTTCCCCTTAATAATTGTTCTTCACTGACTTAACTCTGAAAGAAGAGTTTTTGAATGTTTGCCTCTTTCCTTAGTGTCAAAGCCAAGGCAGGGGAAGAAAGCCTTTCAAACTCCAGAAAAGCGGTGTGGGATAGGATTTCTCACAGCTTCTCCCTAAGGAATGATCGTCGTTGCCTAAAAGAAAAAGGTTGATTGTAATGCACACTAGTACCCGTAACCTCTTTTTCTAGTCCTTTACTGTTCATACTTCAATTCTCTTAATTTCCAGAAAGTTTCTCTCCATCACAAGTTTCTCTCCATCACTACTAGCGTCATAGTTAGGCACAGGTGTCAACTTGACAGTTGAGGATTTGAGTTCTGGACACATTTGTAGAGAATTAATTGTTTAGTTAAATCCAGAGCAAATGTGCAGGAAATTGTGTAGCCTAACCCATAGTGGTAGAGAAAGTTGGCATCCTTGTGTATACTTGGCAAGACATGCTGCTCTGGTAAGGATAGTCCCTCTCTCAGCCGTTATGTAGAAATCGTATGACGTGTTCCCTGGTGTTGGTGTGAGCTCTCCTGTCAAGCTGGACCAAGAACTGTAACAGAAGAACAGTAAGAGAAAATAAACTCCTTGTTCCCTTAAGCTGTTTGATGGTGATTTATCAGCAACCATGCAGTTGAATTGCTACAACTAGTTTTACAATTCCTGATGATCTCAGTGTCTACAAGAGTTTCTGTTCAGTATCCTAAACTCTCATCTTCTTGGCCTTCAATGATATTCATCTTATTTCTACTGTGAACTTCTATTTATAAATGAGATTTTGCCACTGAGGCTATGTCAAGCTTCCAACTCTCCAGCTTTTGCTACCCATCTTTCCAGTAACCCTCACCTACACTCCAACTTTATTACTCCATTGAACACAGGAGCCTGAAGTTAAATGACTTGTCCATAATGTAGTATCTGCTTTTATATCTTTCCCCAGGCAGAAAAATGTCCATGTTCATCATCATAATCACTCCTTTGTGACAAAGTCACAGTTCCATTCTTCCTCTTTCTTATTTCATTAAATTATATGGAAATCCAAATTACAGCCTCAGATAAACTCATATGTCTTTGTGCCTGTGTTCATGTATGCAAAGATGAACATGACTGGAGAAAAACATGCTGACTGGTCTTTAGTTTTAAATTTGTAGCAAACCGTATTATGTTTATACCTTTTGTTCAGCCCTTAGATGCACTTTCAAACCTTTTCCTTTCTGTAAGATCCTTCTTTTTATTCTCATTATCTGTTATTGATAATGCAATAGAAAAAGTCAGAAGAGAATTTAGCTTAGTTCTGTGCTTTATCTTTACCTCTGGGTACGTGTTGGGATCATGTGTGGCTTAACTCCTTTATGAACGAACTCTAAACTCCTAGGAAAGAACTGCTCCATTTGATTTTTGATTTGAAAAGTAGAGTGAGAATTTAGTAATCCTCTTGAAAACTATTTGAGTCCTGAACAATATTTTAGATTTTTAGTTAGTGTGTCACTTCTTGATACTTTATATTTATAACAACTATACGTAATTCGACAGACCTTACTTTCTTTTCCTATTTTTCTTTTAAAATGAACCACAATGAAGCTCTAGAAAGTGCTTTGTTTTAAACTAGTATAAACTTTTTGTGCATATATTGTGTTTAATGCATTATATTTTGTATGCCATTTTGAGATCAAGTATAAACCTAACTCAAGGAAATAGTGCATCTCTATTGATGTGAGCAGAATAGTATGGGACATCTATTATTGGTTAGTGCTTAAGTGAGTCTGTCAGTAGATTTCATAGTGACACATATTGTCAATTAATTGACAAAGTCAATTCAGTGAGTTTTTACTGCATTATCATGATTCTGTTAATGCCAGCATTTATTTCAAAACTCCCTTATTCACTTTATGTTTCATACTTTATTTGATGCTTATGAGTTGACAGTTATAGTCTTTGAACGGCCGCCTTTTATCTACAGAAGGAGCATTCTTTATTTCTTTGAAGCTTTTACCTTAAATTTGAGTTAGTCTTTCATGGGTTACTACACCAGGTTTTCAAGCTCCTTATACCTTTGCTTTGTTTTCTTTTATGGCCCAAGTTTCTTTGATATTTTTCTCTTTTGTAATTTTAGAGCTTCTAAATTGCTAGAGATTGATTCTAAGTCTTTAAAAAGTTTCCAGATCCTGTATTAATCAATGTTCAGGCTTTAATAACTATTGGCATCTCTAGAGACTTGGAAAACTTCCAATTTCCCCAACTCTCTAATTTATATTTTGTACCAAGAATTTCCATAATCATTACAATATATGCATGTGTAATATGATTTATTTTGTATAAAATGTATAATGGCTATTACCAGATTTGTCATTTGGGGCTGTTTAAGTCATGTTTCTTTCCCCTTGAAATGGTACATAAATTATGTACTTTCTACAGAATTTTAAATGAAAAATTACTATCCTTTGATAATTTTCTAGAATGGTGATTTAGTGATCTACAGATTTTATGAGTCAGAATCATTTCCTCTTAACAGCTTCAAATGTTGGTAGAAGTTACCAGAATTTAATATAATCAAGGAATTTAAGCCATATGGACAGAGTACTTTTCTTTTCCTTTGTAAATGACCCACCTTCCTTTCTCCATGTTTCAAAGCATCCTTAGCATCTTAAAAATTTAAGTTTCATCAGGGTGAAATGGGATCAGAGCTCTCATTAAATAATTTCATCTGGCTTTTAATTATTAAAACTTTTTCTTTTTTTGTTCTCATCATACTTAAAGGCATATCCATTTTGTTTAATCTTTTAGAAGACCTATTCAGTTAGTTAATATTCTCAATTGTTTACATTGTCTGTGCTTCATTTATTTCTGCTCTGATCTTTTTCCCCTTTTTTTGATAACTTTGTACTTTTTTATTGATGTGTCTGCCAGTATCAAATTCCCTTTTAGGACTTCTGTTACTACATTGCATACTTTTTTTGTGTGTTGTGCTTGTCTGTCTGTTAAGATTTGATTTTTCGGGGCTGGAAAGATGGCTCAGGGGTTAAGTCTGTCTCCTTGCTGGCAGAAGGTCCTGGTTCCAGGTCCCATGTAAAAATGACAGGCATTGACCTGCATTTCTGGCCCTGTTGGGTGGAGCCCGGGAAATCCTAGAGTGAAGCAAGAAGGAGGTAGAAGCAATCCAAGATGCTTCCCCAAGTCATCCTTGTTCCTCCACAGGAACACATAGTGCCTTCTAACACATAACACACACACACACACACACACACACACACACACACACGAAATAAATAGATAAAATATTTTAAAAAATGATTTTTCTTTCCAAGGAAATAGTTTTAATATTTGACTAGAACAGTGTTCCTTTGGCACACTTTTGGATATCAGTCCCATTCCACTATTTTCTATTTTGCTTGGTAGGAATCCAAATGTTGAGCCTCTGACATGCACTACTAATATCTCTAATATTTCCTCATGCTATATTCTGAGTGATTTTTAAAGGCTCATATCTGTAGTAGTGATTGATTCTTGACACTTTTGATTTTTTTCAGTAATTTGTAGACTTGGCTGGTTTCTAATATTTTATACGATCTAATGATTAATGTTTTTAGCTTAATCTCTCTTTCATTTTACTGTATATGTTTGTTTATTACTTGAAAGCTTATTTAATTTTCTCATGACAACAAAACTATTTTTTAAGTTTGTTTCCTACTTTTGCTGACTATTTAGTACAACTGCACAGCATGTGTTTTGCATATTACATTCTGTTTCATTTTTATGCTGTAGACTTTTTTTTGTTTCGTAGGACTGGATTGTATCAGGGAGACTCTAAATGGGTTTTCCATTTGGTAGTAGTGGCAGTATAAATGCTCCTTTGTTTCTTCTTTTGGTTTTCTCACAATTATGCCATCAAAATGAAGTACTGGCTTTTTTATATTGTTTTTTATATTTATTTTTCTTCAAGTTTATAGCATATTGAGTAATTATCCCTGCCCTCCTTCTTTTCCCCTCCCTCCCTCCCCTTCTTTCATCAATCCATCCTACTCCCTCGCATCCTTCTGACTGCTTCTATGGTCCCAGGGTTCCCTCTGTGGATTTCAGGCTTCTGTGGCAGACCAAGTAGCTCTTTCTTGGGAAGACCCACTGATATAGGGGCATCCCCTTTCACCTCTGTAGTCTCCTACCCCCTAAGATTCCCACTGCATTTTACTATTTCTCCTGAGATCCTTGCTCATCTATGGGGGCATGTGGTATGTCAATCATTGTGCATTGTGGTAAGGACATACGTCTCATTACAGTGAGCTAGCTCCTGGTTGCAGCAGCTCTGTCTGGAGTGGAATGTCTTGTCCAGCAGTGGATATTGCCCCATCTTTAGGCTCTTAACAATTTTACTGCCCCCTCTTTTGCAAGGGTCCCTGAGCCTTGGGATGGGGAGAGATTTGGTTGGTCTGATTCTGGGTGAGAATTGCATGGTTGTCTGGTACTCTGCATTCTGGTTGGCTGTTGGCTGTTTTACTGTTTTTCTACTTCACTAATCTGTGTCCTGTCTGGGTATTGAGATCCTCAACTATGCAAAAATAAAATGAGAGGTGCTTAAAGAGTTTACTCTTGGGTGTTTGTAGTTAGCATAGAGACATCTGATTCTGTCCACTGTCAGTGTGCTGCCTGTCCACTATTGTTCTATTGGTTTACAGTGTTTGGTGTATGTTTCCTGTCATGGGGGAGGGGGAAGGAGGGTTAGGGGTTAGTATGCAGGTGGTTGGCTATCTAGGGGCTAGCCCTACTTTCTACTATACTGTGTCCTGTTCCTGATCTTCCCTCTCTTATTTTTTAAACAGTTTACCCATGTTCTTTTGTTTCTGCTCATTTGGGATCTTACCCCCCCACCCCCAGCTTGTGTCCCTTTACAGTTGTGGGTGTTATAAGGGTTTCTGTTTGATTCCATAAACTGATGGTTTAATGCTAGGATCCACTTATAAGAGAGAACATATAATATATATTTGCTTCTGGGATATTTCACTCAGCGTGATTTCTTTCAGTTCTATTCATTTAGTGGCAAATTTCGTTAGTTCATCTTTCCTGACAGCTGAATAATATTTCATTGTATATATGCACCATGTTTTTAATAATCATTTGTCTACTCTTGGACACCGAGTCTGCTTCCATTTCTTTGCAATTATGAAAAGGACTGCTGTGTGCATAGTTGTACAAGTGTCTCTGATACAGGGTACAGTGTTCTTTGGGAATTTTCCCAGGAGTGGTATGGCTGGGTTTTATAGAATTTTGTTTTGTAACTTTTTTAGGTACCTCCAAGTTGATCTCCAAAGGGGTTTTATGAGTTAACAATAACACCAACAATGTATGGAGTTTCTCCTCCCCATATCCATGCCAGAATTTGCTGCTGTTTGTGTTTTGAGTCATAGCCATTCTGACTGGAGTGAAATGATATCTCGGGGTGGTTTTAATTTGTATTTCCCTAATGATGAGGTAGGTAGAACATTTTAAGATGTTTGTTAGATATTTAAATTTTGTTTTCTAAGAGGTTCCTTTTTAGTTTTGTAGCCCATTTTTAATGGAATTATTTACTTCCTTGGTATTTTTTAAAGTTCTTTGTATAATCTGGATACTTGTACTGGATATTTTCACTCTGGATATTAGTCCTCTTTTGGATATGTGGTTAGTGAAGATGTTCTCCCATTCTTTAGGTTGCCTTTTTTCTTGATTTACAGTCTTTTTTGCTGAGCAAAAGCTTTTAATTTCATATAATCCCATTTGTTTAGAGTTGAATTTATTCTCTGGGCCTTTTGGGTCCTATTGAAGAAATGCTGTCCAAGGCCAATCAGTTTAAGGATATTCTCTATTTTTTAGTTCTAGTAGTTTTATAGTCTCATCTAACATTGAGGTTTTTGATCCATTTGGAGTCAATTTTCATGCAGGAAGACAAATGAGGGTCCAGTTTCATTCTTCTGTATGTGGATATTCATTCTGTTGGCACCATTTGTTGAAGATTCTGTCCTTTTTCCAATGCACCTTTTTTGCACCTACGTCAAGTATTAGTTGACTGTGATAATTGTTGTTATATTGGACTCTTCAATTCTAATCCATTGGTCTATATCTCTTTTTTTGGAGCCAGTACCATTTTGTTTTTATTACTTTGACTTTACAATATAGTTTAAGGTCAAGTATGGTGATACCTCCAGCAGAGTTTTTAGTTACTCAGTATCATTTTTGCTATCCTGTTTTTTTTTTATGTTCCCATACAAAATTTGAAATTGTTTTACTGATTTCTGTGAAGAATTGGGTTGGACATTTTATTGGTATTGCATTGAATCTGTTTAATGCTTTTGGTAGAATGGTCATTTTAACAATGTTAACTTTGCAGATCCAGAAGCATGAGAGTTCTTTCCATCTTCTGGTGTGGTCTATAATCTCTTTTTCAGGGCCTAAAGTTTGCATTTTATAGATCTTTCATTGTATAGATCCTTGTTTAGGTTATTCCAAGGTATTTCATCCTTTTCTGAGCAATGGTCAATGATATTGTTTCTCTCAGGTCTTTTTCACTTTGTTTATCCTTGGTGTATAGGAAAGCCAGATTTTTATGTTAATTTTGTATCCTGCCACTTTACTGAACTTACTTAATAAATCTGGAGTTTCTTTAGAGAATTTTTAGGATCCTTGATGTATAGGATCATGTTATCTGTAATAGGGGTAATTTAAATTCCTTCTTCAAGTTATATCCATTTTATCTCCTCCTCTTGTCTTATGGCTGTAGCTAAGACTTCAAGTACAATGTTGAATAGAAGTGGCGAGAATGGGCAGCCTTATCTAGTTTCTGATCTGAGCAGGAATGTCCAGTTTTTCACCATTTAGGGTGATTTGTGTCATTGGCTCATTGTATATGGCCTTTTTATGTTGATAAACGTCCCTTTCAACACTATTTTCTCCAGGGTTTTATCATAAAGAAGTGTTGGATTTTGCAGAAAGGTTTTTCAGCATTAATTTAAAGAACCATGTGATTTTTGTCTTTGCAGCATGGTTGTCTATCTTTGTGAAGACTTCTCTCTGAATAAAATGGCTATGCTGTACACTTTTATTCTTAGCAGATCTCTTTCATTGAACTCTTCAGGATAGATTCATAGAAATTGAAAAATCACCACAATGAAGTCATTCTTTAGGAGAAAATCAAGATCTTATGAAATCAATGAAGGAAGAAGAGCTGTGTGAGATGGTATGGAAATAAAAAAGACTTCCTGGATATAAAAATGAATTAAGAATCTCATCAAGCCAGGAAACCAAAGACATGACAAGAAAAGATGCAAGAATAGCACTAGCAGTAAGAATAATATGTAACAACAGTATAGGAATGTCTTCATGGTATAATAAAACCAGGGGAGAATGAAAATGTGGGTGGATGCATAATTCTTTTTCACAAGAAATCAGAGTGATGCTATAAGAGTAATAAAGGAAAAATTTGACAACTTCTGTTAATTTAAAGTTGTAAAGGCTAGACATGTCATGGGAAAGACAAAAGCTGCACCACTAGAAAACTCCACATCTCACAGCAGAGTAAGACCAGAAGATAGAATCAGTTGTGATGGTGTATGACTTCAACCTCAAGGATATGTAATGGAACAGTCCCATAGTTGAGTGACTGGAATTAAAACAAAGTGTTATATGCAGTCCGACTTTCTGCAGTTGGAGGCAAACTGAGGAGGAATAAATGAAGAAGAAGTGGTTCTTAGTTTAATGGTTTCAACATTCATGCAGAATAAATTTTACGTAAGGAAAGCCAATACAGATGGAACTACTTGCATTTCACCAAGCCAAACAACTAAATTCACAATGTTCACTTAAAATAATTTGTATTTATTTACATTTTCAATGGTATAGTTATGCACATCTTCATAAACAATGAGAACCAAGGAGAGTTCATTCCCAGTGTTTCAGAACTAATGGAAGTCTACCTACGTAACACTTATAAAAACTCTTAAAAATATGCAGCAGAAAAGCAAAGCTTAATCTAACATGAAATGTTATGGTTCCATTGTTTGCCTTGTAAAGTAGTTCAGTAAATGTGCTTTCCGGTTCCTTTCCCTTCCAGGTGTTTTTACGGTATAGTTCCTCCTCTGGCTTCTTCATGCTGAAAATAATTGCTGAACAATTCTCTTTAAACAGATCTCTAGGGACCTGGAATTCATATTGCTTACAAAACTACTGCTAGACTACGTAGTAAATGTTTTGTGCTTCTTATGCATTTACTTGTTTTCTCTATATATTCTAGATGATAAGACCACAGTAGTTATAAAGAAGTAGAATTAATAAAATTGAAACAATCTTCCATTTTTATTTTATTCTGTATTGTTAATTTTGGTTGTTTTTCCTTTTGAGGCAGTTGTGCTTCTCCTTAGTTTTCTGTCAGGTTAAGACTACCTTACCAATATTTAATATTTAAACTATTTTGTCAAAAGAAAAAATGATAGTTTGACATTTTGGGGCTTCAACTTATGTCTAACCCCCCTAAATATGATGAAAATATTTTGTGCCACTTTTGAATAATGTGTGGAAAGGAGAGCCCATGTAATTATTCTTTAAACAATATACTGGCTCTTTATGAAATTCTATACTTATGCATTAAACAATTGGTGTCCTATATTTCAGTTTGCCTCAGGATGAAAAATTAACCTAGAGTTGGGGAGAAATGATGCATTGTCTTACAAAGAAGCCTGAAGTAATATTCACATTGGTTAAGTTGTGCATCTTAGCTTGACATACTCTCAGTGCTCTATGTTGACAACACTAAAGGGAAATATAACAGTTTGGATCATAACAGTTCACATAATATTCAGAAAACCAAATCAAGAAATGTATGTATACCGAACAATTTATGATCTTCAGTTTGGAAGATTAGCTTTTCAACAATTTATGATATGACTTAAAATATTGACCCCAGCTGTGATATATGGTATCATTCTAATCACTTGATGGATTCAGAAGGACCCAAGATATCATAGAAGTCCTTTCCCACATAGTATAATCCCTTGTCTTCTGTTTCAGTTAGATATTATTTTGTTTCTCTTTTTATATAATTACTTCTTATTTTAGAATCAGATTTCTTAATATAGTATAATACAGGTAACCAAGTTTGTCCAAGAGAAGAGTTAAAATTAAACAAAGAGTAATTTTAGCTGTAAGTGTGGGCTTTGCAAAATCATTGCTTATCACTGCCCATGATTTTCTTTTACTGGTAAAATGTTTCAATTGCTTCTCCTGAAAATCATCTGTATAGACATACATTCCTACAAGGGTGATATTCTATTCATATATTAGCAAATATCTTAGAAAATTAAGAGAAATGACATGAACAAATTCAATAATATTATTGCCTCTCATTTAGAAATTTCAGACAGTAGATGACAGAAGTATACATAAATTTTATTCATTGTAGTTATATAAGCATAATGATTAACATAAACCTGCATATTTGGCATAAATTATTCTTGAAAACATTGAATTTAATGTGTAAAAAGCACCTTTACTTCACTATCTTTTGGAATATGACATTTTAAAGACATTATTTTAATATGGAACAACTATAAAATAGTATGGTTTCTTCATCTAGAGATCCTTTTTCATGAAAGAAACTTTTGTATATACCATGTACTTTTTTCCTTCTGCTTGGGCCTCTTTATCTTTCTTATTGGAACAATATGTTTATGGGCAAAATTTATTATGATTCAGATAGAGGTCATTGATGCTGTATGACCACAGTACCTATGTGTCTTTCAGACAAACACCTGGAGCCTTCCTTCTCAGGTCCAGAAGAGAGAATCTTGCATCTTAGAAAAAGAGGGTTCAGAGTAACTTTAATTCTCTGAGTCCTTTAAAAAATAGCAGAAAATATGTAAAATATGCTTCATTTTTCTGTTCACTGCAAAATTGGTTTTTGTCCTGATAAAATTGAGACCCAGCAAAATACTTAGATATTTTTTCTTTCCTCATTGAATAGTCTACTTTCAAAGTATTATTTTTATGCTTCTTTACTGAGCCATTCATGTATAGTATTATGGGTATAAGTTAAGAAGAATATTTAATTGTCAATAATATTTGATTCCTTTGTCCTTAGTCAAAGTATGTTTCTTGGAGAAGTAAATTCTAGTGCAGTAATGTTTTCAAAGTTAAAATTTAGCTATGGCAAAAGGTGACCACCAGTGAAATAGTGTCATGAGTATCAAGGAGACAACCAAGAGCTTTCTGACTGGGTTCAAAACCTACTTGTCAGAATGGAACACATTCCTGTTACAGTTAACTAGAATGAACCTAAAAAGGGAAAGAAATAGATCTATAGGGAAAAACAGCCAATGAACCTATAGGTAGGAAGACAGCACACTAAACTGCTCTGCAAATAGCTGATATTGTGCCCATAGATTTGAAGAACATTCAACCTAAAAGTCTTCTACAACGGAGGTGGAGGATCTCAACATCTTAACAGGAAGCAACCTAAGACAGTAGAAGAGCAGTGAAGTGGACAGCAATGATCAGCCATAATGCAGAGCACTGGCGACCCAGCTAGACACACCCAGAAGCAAGTTAACCTTGTCTCTCCCCTTCCTAAGGCTTTGGGAATCTCACAGAAGAGGGAATGGTGAGATTGTAAGAACATAAAAATGGGAAGGATCACCATTGGACAAGACATTCCATTCATGGCAGGACTGCTGTATATAGGAACTCACTGCAATGAGACTTGTCCTCACCAGACTTGCATAATGACTAACATACCAACATGCCACATAGATTATATAGAAACTAAAGAGAGATAAGAATATGTAGTGGAAATCTTGGGGACTAAAGCAGCATGAGTTAAGGGAAATGCCCCTATCAGTGGGGTGGGCCTGAAGAAAAGCACCTTATTATGCCACAAAAGGTGTGATTCCCACAAGAGCAGACAAGCCTAAGGGAACCCTGGGGTCCATAGAAGCAGACAGGTAGGCGGGTGGGAGGAAGTGGGATATTAATGAAGGGATGGAAGGGAGGGGAAATGGAGGGATAAGTACTCAGGATGCTTGTAAAAATAAAAAAGAATAAAAAAGCGTTAAAAGTTACAGCTTAGTTCTTGATACATTTAGTGCATTAACAGAAATTGGTGCTGCCTGCTTTCACATCACCATAGTCCATTTGATTCCTTTTGTAATGAAAAGTTTTTCTCCAAGCATTTTGAGAGTAGTGTGTTATGGGAAAGACTAAATGATAAATTCCCTTTCTTTCAGTGTATGTTTTGGAATTACTCATATCTCTCTTTTTTTCTCTACATAGCTTCATCTTTATAATATTTTTAACAAACAACAAGAAAAGCATCA
This sequence comes from Typhlomys cinereus, assembly GCA_023101885.1. Lineage (NCBI taxonomy): Eukaryota > Metazoa > Chordata > Mammalia > Rodentia > Platacanthomyidae > Typhlomys > Typhlomys cinereus. The sequence continues at coordinate 2,170,491 of JALPQD010000050.1, read as the reverse complement.
TTATTTTTTAATTACGAAAACTCAATATATTTTACTTTATAGACTGCTCTTCTTCACAGTTTCTGTTGAAGCATTTGAAATTTATTTGTAAAGCTTATGGAGTTGTAATCCACGTATTTTTTAAAAAAACTTAATCATTTTATGTCCATAGGTTGAAAACAATGTGACTTTGGAGACATTAATCATTGTATTTCATGTTATGAATAATAGATTTGTGTTATTTGCTATACTTTATCTGATAATGTATGTCTGCAGCATGTTTACTTTTTTGCATGCATATTATAGCTCTTTTGATGTATTATGTATTAGCAATTAGTTCTGCTTATGCTTTTACAGTCAAGTCATTCTGCAGTGAAGTTGAAAAGTAGTCATGTTGAGAGATACTGAGGTCTGTATTCATACACAAGCCTGATATTGACTTTGGCTGCGATAAACATGTAATAAAAAACTGAGTCGTACCCCCCATACATCAAACTCTTTAAAAGTAATAGATCAAGGTAGAAAAAATAATTATGATAAATATTCTATCCTCCTATTTTGATACATGTTTTTGCAATAAATTAACAGATCAGCGTAGAATTTGAAATTTCTTGGAATTCTTGGATATGCATGATAATGCTCAAGACATATGACTTGCTGATTCTTTGTTCTTTCCTTGATTTGTGACAGATCATAAGGTGTAAGGTATCTTATGTATACTTGTACAAATTCCATTGTGCCAATGCTCATTTGCTAATTTCAAAGTTCTAAGTTTTCAGCAAGGTCCTTGCTTCTCTTCTCTCTCCCTCTTCCCCCCGTGTGTGTGTGTGTGTGTGTGTGTGTGTGTGTGTGTGTGTGTATTTGTAGTTTGACCAGTGTAGTTCTCTGCATTTTAAATCTTCCACTAAATAGGGATACTTTTTGATTGAGTGCTGTGTTTCTTTGATCCACAAGGATAATAATGTGTTCAGAGAGCAGCTTACTATCAAGTATTTATAATTAACACAAAGAAATTTGTTCGCTACTAGGGCCTATGATGTCCATATAAACAGGTATTTGACTTGTTTTTTAGTACCAGATGTGTGTTCTTAGTTGCAAAAAGGGCCCCAATGTCAATGCATATAGTTATCTCCATACCTTACAAGACAGTAGTAAAAAAAAAAAAAAGACACAGTTGTACATGTGGAGGGGATGACATGCCAGAAAGAGGCAAGAGAACACTGTGAAGGTGTAACCTCTGCCTTGTGTCCTTTTCACATAGGTGGTACCACTGAAAGTCCAGCTCAGGAATTTAGTTTACATTTCATGTATTTGATGGCTGCATTGCCTTCAAGGTTGTGTTTCTGTAGTTTGCAGTCCAGGATACAAGGTTATCCACAGACTTCTTACTACACAATAGCATATCTATACTTCTATCTGTTTGTAATTTAGTACCCACTGCTTAATTTCTCATCCCTCTCTCCTTCCTTCTATCCCCAGCCTCTGGTAATTCCCATTCTATTCTCAACTTTTATGGGTTGTAAGTTCTTGTGTTTCATGTGTGAATGAAATCATATAATATTTGTTTTTTTGTTCATCTTACTTTACTTAACATCATGATCTCTAGTTTTGCCCTTTGGTTTCATTGCTTTTTTAAGACTTAATACCATTCTGCCATTTACATGTAAGGATGTAGATAGACATGATAGACAAATGTTATTTCAATTCTTTTGGTTGTTGGGGATAGTGCTGTGACAAATATGAAACTATAGATATTTTTGTCAACACGTGGATTTGATTTCTTTTGGATTCATACCCAGCAATGGATTGAAGATCTAATGATTATTCTATTTGTAATTTTTGAGGAGTTTCCATGACAATTTTATGGAGTTGTAGTTATTTACATTCCCACCAACAGTGAGCAAGCAATGACTCCCTTTCTTCTACATCCTTAACACTGTCCATTGTCTTTTTGATAACAGCAATTCTTAGTAAGATGGTTTGTTTTGTAATTCAATGATGTTTAGTGATGTTGAGCATGTATTCATATTACTAATGGCCAATTGTAATACTTAATTTGAGAAATGACTACTTAGGCCTATAGCCTATTTTTATATTTTTAAATCTTGCTTATTTTTCTTACTAAATTTCTGAATTTCTTCAGCCATGGCATTCCTTCCATGCATGGGCTACATGTGCCCCAGGATAGCTACAAATTCAGCCTAACACAAAATTGAAAACTTACCTAAAATATTCCAAGAGTTTTTTGCATATGATATTCATAAGAATATGTAAATGGATTGTGAAACTCTCAGAAATGAGCTATGGAGATAACAGTGTTGAGCAGTAGTGTCAAAGGTTGGTCATGTCTGTCAGACAGGTGTACAACTTGCAAATGTTTTCCCATTCTTTACCTTGTCTCTTTGCACTGTTGATTTTCAACTGTGATTAATAGAATCTTTTTATTTAGAGAAAATCCCACTAACTGCTTTTCTTTTTTTTTTTTTTCCTGTGTTTTGGAATTTCATTCAAAAACAAGACAAAAAATTCAACATTTTGAGTTGTTCATTCAAATTTCTCTGTTTGGTTTCAGTGTGTGTGTGTGTGTGTGTGTGTGTACTTGCGAGATGTGTGAATACAGGAAGTTGTGAACCAGATGCATTTGTGGTAGTAGAAGACAATCTTTGGATATTGTTCTTCCTTGTTTGAGATTGAGGCTCTTCATTGCCTCTGTGTAAGCCAAGCTAACTGGCCCAGGAGCCTCTGAAGATTCTTGAGCCTTCCATTTCCCACAGGCACATGAGATATATCATTGTGTCTGACATTTACCTATGATCTGGGGATTTGAAAACCAATCCTCATGCTTACACAAGCATGTCCCAAACCTTCTTATATTTATATTTATTCTTATAATCTTATTCTTTTGCCTGTCAATATTACAGCATTCTGAATTTGTCTGTGTAGATATTCTTAAAGATGAGTTTTGTGCTGGAGAGATGGCTCAGGGGTTAAGACTCTGTCTCACAAGCAGAATGGCCTGAGTTCGTATCCCAGGTGCAATGTAAAAACTCTAGGCATAAAAAGCAGCAGCCTGTACATCGAGCCCTGATAGGTAGAGCCTGAAAAATCCCAGAGCGAAGCAAAAAGGAGGCAGAAGCAAACAAGAATGGTTCCTGAAATCACCCTTGATCCTCCACAGGGACACATAGTGCCCTCTGATACACACACACCACGCTAAGTAAAATAATTTTTAAAAAGTGAGGTTTATGTCTTCTGGTTTTTTCTTTTAATTTTTTGGTATTTGTTCCTTTTTGAAGGATTCCCTTCAGCATATTTGATACAATGCATTTAGTATAGATATAGCCTCTCAACTTTTCTTTACTAATGTCTTTATCTTTCCTGAATTTCTTTCTGGGCACAGTATTTATTGACTTACATTTTTTTCCTTCTGTATTGTTAAAATCTAATGTCTCATCTCCTGACCATTAAGGTTCCGGTTGAGAGATCTGTGTCAGAGGAATGGGAGTTTTAGTGGATACTTGTTTCTCTTTTCTTATTGTCTCAAGACTTAATTTTTTTCTTTGAGAGTTTAATTGTAAGAAGTGTTCTCATAAATCTAGTTAACTATTACTGTAGACCTTTGAACTTCCTACAGATGATTATGTCCTTCTTTGGTTTTAGAAAATTGTTTATTTTTTTTAAAAAAGTTTTCTACATCTTTGACATTTGCAAGTAATCCATTGGATTGAAATGACCATATTTCTGTTTTTTTAAATGTTGTTCCAAAGTGACTGTTGAATATTTTTCTTCATTTCCACATATTTTACCTTTTGTTACTTCTCTGAGTTTGTCTTTTAAATACTGTGTCCTGAGTCCTTACTAACTCTTCATTCTTTTTCAACTGCTATTGTATCAGTGCCTTTGATATCTTTTTAAATCTCACTGTGTTTTTCAACCCAAAAATTTCAGTTTTTTTCCTAATCAGGTTTTTTTTTGGCAGTATTATTCATGTTTATAATTATAATCTGTTCTGATTATTCTCTTCCCTCCACTTTCTTATATCTCTTTTCCATCTCTAACCACTCCATTTCACAAAATTATGTTATTTGATTTGGTTTTGTGATGTATTTAGTTACCAAGGTCTTTTGTTCCACCATCAGCTGGAACCATTGTAGCCTGGTGGTGTCACTAGTGGGTGTATAAGTGAAGGCAAATACTCTCCTCTTCCATGAACCCATTAGTAAAAAATAGTTCAGCATTAGGGAAAGAGCCCCTTACTAGTTTCCCCAATGCAGGTGCTTTATGTTCTGCTACCAGAGTTTGTCTTCATTGCTTATTTTCTGGTTCCTTAGGTTGGCTGTTTGATGAGGCCATGACTCCCTGAGCATTCATGATGGTTGTTCTGTGGCAGCGAAGGGCTTGGTATTTATTACAGCTTTTACTTGTTTATGCCTGTCTTTCCAGAAGTTCTTTTTTTAAAAAAATTTATTATTATTTCCACTGATACAAACTTAGTAGGTACAATGGTTTGCTCCCTCCCTCCTCCTCTCCCTGACACCCCTGCTCCCCCTCTCCTCACCCCTTCCTCCCCATTCCCCAGTGCCTCCCTCCCCAATCCCCAGAAAATCTTTTAATGTGCATGCCAGAATCTCCTCTGGGCCCTCCTCTCCGATGACATACAAGGACCCAGTGGCATTTCCCTGAACCCTTTCCTGTGTTCCCCTTAAGCATAGGAACACTACTGTGGTGCCTTTAGCAAATGTTAGACTTTGTGGGGTCAATAGTGTATTGGACATTGTGCAGGGCATGCAAAGTCCAATTATGGTTGCTTCGGCCCTAACTTGTGTGGAGTATCTTGCATATCATTGCTCCTCCCATCCTTGTGCTCTTACAATCTTACTGCTCCCTCTTCCGCAAATGTCCCTGAGCTTCAGGATGGGGAGAGATTAGGCTGGCCTAGTTCTAGGTGGTTGATATAGAGTCTCTGAAGTTCTGGATTATGGTTTGTTGATTTTCTTTTGCAGTTTTGCTGCTCCTGCAATGCCCTTCACTCCATCCTTATGGGCGTTGTATGTCACCTCCTGGCCAGAGACAAAAAGCTGTTAAACTAGAGTCTTGTTATAAGAGCCCATTCAAAGGTAGATGTAATAAAAGTAGGAAACCACAGTGAGGGAGGGGTCAATCCCCCATTTGCAAAATGGTTACTTTTTATCTGCCAGACTATATGTCCTCCCCTGCTGGTGAGATCATACCTCTTCAGTTGTAAATGATCAGGAATGAAAGTCTGTGAACTTAAACAGATGTCTCATTACTTACTTGCAGTCCTTGATGGAGGCCTATTTTCTCTGCTGTAACATGGTCCTCTCTCTCCTTGTTTGTGGTGTAGCCCTCTATCCCATCCCTTCTGTTCATAATCCTTGGAATTACTGTAGGTATTACATAGATTTATTCTTGAGTGTCTCTAGGTGGGCTGGGTGGGTTTGGTACTAGGAGCCACCTATTAGGGAGTACATATGGTGCTTAATTTTCTGGGTCTGGGATACTTCACTTAATATAATTGTTTCTAATGACATCCATTTCCCGGCAAATTCCAGTAATTCATCATTTTTGATGGCTGAGTAGTACACCATTGTATAGATGTACCACAGTTTCCTTATCCACTCATCAACTGTTGGACATTTGGGTTGATTCCATGACTTTGCTATTGTAAACAGTGCTGCTATGAACATGGTCGTGATTGTGCTATTGAGGTGAACCTCTGCTCTATGGGGGGTTATTCCCAAAAGTGGAATCGCAGGGTCATATGGCATTTCAATCCTTAAGTTCTTTAAGAATCTCCAGACGGCTTGCCCGAGTGGTTGTATGAGCCTGCATTCCCACCAGCAATGTAGGAGTGTTCCCCTCTCTCCACATCCTCTCCAGCATTTGTTGTTGTTTGTATTGTGGATTTTTGCCATCCTGACTGGGGTGAGATGATATCTCAGGGAAGTTTTGATTTGCATTTCCCTGATGGCTAAGGAAGTGGAGCATTTTTTAAGATATTTGTTAGACATTTTAATGTCATCCCTGGTAAAGTTTCTTTTTAAGTTCCAGGGCCCATTTTTTAATTGGGCCATTAGTTTCTTTGGTATTTAGTTTCCTAAGTTCTTTGTGCACTCTGGATAGTAGAGCTCTATCAGATGTGTGGTTAGTGAAGATTTTCTCCCATTCTGTGGGTTGCCTCTGTGCTCCAGTTACAATCTCTTTATCTGAACAGAAGCTCTTTAATTTCACAAGATCCCAACTGTTGAGAGTTGGTAGCAGTGACTGTGCCATTGGATGTCTGTTAGGAACTGTTGGCCTAACCTGATCAGCTCGAGGGAGTACCCTATCCTTTCAACTATGGTTTTTATAGTCTCTGGCCTTATATCAAGGTCCTTGATCCATTTGGAATTAATTCTTGTACATGGTGACAAGTGCGGGTCCAGTTTTAATCTTCTGCATGTGGAGATCTAGTTTTACCAGCACCATTTGTTGAAGATGCTGTTCTTTTTCCATTGGATTTTTTGGGCCCCTTTGTCAAAGACCAAATAGCTGTAATTGTGTGGGCTTATATCTGGGACTTCAACTCTTATCCATTGATCTATGTGTCTGTTTTGGAGCCAGTACCAGGCTGTTTTTAGTAACTATGGATTTGTAGTATAGAGTAAGGTTTGGTACGGAGATACCTCCAGCCGTGTTTTTGTTACTCAGGATTGTCTTTGCTATCCTGGGTTTTTGTGCCTCCATATGAATTTTGAGATTGTTTGGTCAACTTCTTTAAAGAATTGCTTTGGGATTTTAATTGGTATAACTTGAATTTGTATATTGCTTTTGGTAGGATGGTCATTTTACAATGTTGATTCTGCCTATCCAGGAACATGGGAGGTCTTTCCACCTTCTGGTGTCTTCTGCAATTTCTTTCTTTAGGGTTTTAAAGTTTTCATTGTAAAGGTCTTTTACCTCCTTGGTTAGGTTTATACCAAGGTATTTCGGTTTTTTAGGGGCTATAGTAAATGGGATTGTTTCTCTCAGGGCTTGTTCACTTCTTTCATTCTGGGCATATAGGAAGGCCACTGATTTTTGTACATTTATTTTGTATCCTACCACCCTGCTAAACTTCTCAATTAGTTCCAGGAGCTTCCTGGTGGAGTTTTTGGGATCACTCATATATAAGATCAATGTCATCTGCAAATAGGGATAGCTTGCCGATTTGAATCCCTTTTATTTCCCTTTCTTGTCTTATGGCTTCATCTAAGACTTCAAGTACAATATTGAATAGAAGTGGTGAGAGTGGACAGCCTTGTCTAGTTCCTGATCAAAGTGGGATTTCTTCCAGGTTTCCCCATTGAGTATAATCCTTGTTGTGGGCTTGTTGCATACAGCTTTTATTATATTGATAAAGGTTCCTTCCATTCCTACTGTCTCTAGTGTTTTGATCATAAAACGCTGTTGGATCTTGTCAAAAGCTTTTTCTGCATCTATCGAGAGTATCATGTGGTCTTGGACTTTGCACTGGTTTACATGATGAAATACATTTATTGATTTGCGTATGTTGAACCAACTTTGTGTGCTGGGGATAAAGCCTATTTGGTCCCGGTGAATGATCTTTTTGATATGTTTTTGAATCTGATTTGCTTTGTTGAGAATCTTTGCATTTGTGTTCATCAGAGAGATTGGCCTATAGTTTTCTTTTTTAAGTGAATTTTTATTAGATTTTGGGATTAAAATGATATTAGCTTCATAGAAGGAATTTGGAAGTGTTCCTTCCTTTGCTATTTGATGGAACAGTTTAAATAGTATGAGTGTTATTAGCTCCTTAAATGTCTGGTAGAACTCTGTGCTGAATCCATCTGGTCCAGGACATTTTTTGGTGGGAAGATTCGAGATTACTTCCTCAATTTCCTCATATGTTATAGGACTATTTAAATAATTCACAACTTCCTGATTCAATTTAGGTAAGTCGTGTTTACTTAGGAATTCATCCATCTCTTTTGTGTTGTCAAATTTCACAGAGTATAAGGTTTTGACATATGATGTTATAATTCTCTGGATTTCTTGGGTACCGGTATTGATAACTCCATGTTCATTTCTAATTTTGTTAATTTGGGTTTTCTCTCTCTTGCTTTTGGTTAATTTAGCTAGGGGTATATCAATCTTATTGATTTTTTAAAGAACCAGATTTTTGACTGGTTGATTTTCTCTATCGTTTTCCTAATCTCGATTTCAGATATTTCTGTCCTTATTTTGCTAATCTCCTCTCTTCTACTACTTTTGGGATCAGATTGCTCTAGTTTCTCTAAAGCTTTAAGCTGCATTGTTAAGTTATTTACTTCTGATGTTTCCATTTTTTTGATGTAGGCATTAAGAGCTATGAACTTACCTCTTAGCACAGCTTTCATTGTGTCCCAGAGATTTTGGTAAGTTGTAGTTTCATTATCGTTCACTTTCAGGAAATCTTGAATTTCCTTTTTAATTTCTTCATGAATCCAGTTCTCATTCAGCATCATAGTGTTAAGTTTCCAGGAGTTAGTGTATTTTCTCTTGTTTGTTGTATTGTGAATGTCCAGCTTTAGGCTGTGGTGGTCTGATAGGGCACAGGCTGGAATTTCAACTTTCCTGTATATGTGGAGATTCATTTTGTGGCCCAATATGTGATCTATTTTGGAGAAAGTTCCGTGTGCTGCTGAGAAAATTGTGTATTCTTTGGTGCATGGATGAAAAGTTCGATAGAGATCTGTAAGGTCCGTTTCTTTAAGGGTTTGATTAAGTTCCAAAGTGTCATTGTTAATCTTTTGATCTATTGATCTATCCCATGTTGAGAGGGTGGTGTTGAAATCCCTAAGAATTATCATTTGGGGGTTGATTTCTTGTTTTAGACACTGCAGGGTTTGCTTAATGAATGTGGAGGGGCCTGTATTGGGTGCATATGTGTTCAGTATTGTGACGTCTTCCTGGTGAATGTACCTGTGACTAAAATGTAGTATACATCTGTGTCTCTTATGATTTTTTTTGGTTTGAAGTCCACTTTGTCTGACAGCATAATGGCTACCACTGCCTGTTTTTTGGTTCCATTAGCTTGTAGAATTTTTGACCTGCCTTTCATTCTTAGGATGTGCCTATCTTTTGTGGTGAGATGAGTTTCCTGAAGGCAGCAGATTGATGAAATGCAATTTTTAATCCAAGTTTGTAATCTGTGTCTCTTAATTGGTAAGTTAATACCATTGACATTTAATGTTATAATGGAGAAATTATTTTTAATTTTGGACATTTTTATCTTTAGTGAATTTTGTAAGCTTATTATTTGACATTTATGTTTTGTTGATATTATACTACCTTTCTGTCCTCCTGGATTCGGTTGTTTTTTTCAATTTGCGTATCATTTCTAGCATTTTTTGAAGGCCTGGTTTGGTAGACATGTATCCCTTCAAGTTGTCTTTTTGCTGGAAAACTTTTCTTTCTCCCTCGATCATGACAGATAGTTTTGCCGGGTATATCAGTCTGGGTTGGCATTTTTGCTCATTTAATACATGAAGTACGGCTCTCCAAGTTCTTCTTGCTTTTACTGTTTCCATTGAGAAGTCATTCGTTATTTTAATCGATTTGCCTTTAAAATGACTTGCTTTTTGTCTCTTGAAGCTCTCAGCACCTTTTCTTTGTCTTGAATGTGGAGTGTTTTGACTATTATTTGCCGTGGCGATTTTCTATTTTGGTCATATCTGTTTGGAGTGTGAAATGCCTCTTGTATTTGAAAGGGCCTCTCATTCTTCAGTTGAGGGAAGTTTTCATTTATGATAATTTGAAAAATTTCCTCAGATGTGATATTTTGAGATTCTTGCTCTGGTATTCCATGAATGCGCATGTTAGGCTTCTTCAGGGTGTCCCATATCTTTTGAATGTTCATCTCAAGTATCTTTTTGGCTTTAACAACCTCTTCCATTGAGCTGGTTAATTCTCCCATTTTGTCTTCAAGATCTGAAATTCTATTTTCTGCTTCGTTAGTTCTGCTGATAAGACTCTCTGTTGAGCTTTGGGTTGAAGATAACTTGTCTTTTAGTTCAATTTTAAACTCTGCCTAAGACTGCTCTATGCTTATTTTTGTTTCTTGAACTGTTTTTCTCAACTCCTCCAAATGCCTGTTGTGTTCCTGTTCAAAGTGGTTAATGCCACTCCTCTTGGATTTCTTCTTTCATAGTATTAATCATGGTAATGATCATACTTTGAAAGTTGTTGTCTTGCTGCTGGCTTTCTTGGCTGTTTTCTGTGAATTTTTTCTGGTTGGAATCCATCCTTAAGGGGTTGATTCTTTCAGTGGGGGATTGGTCTCCTTGGGTTTTGTTTCTCATGTATCTGCACTTTGACTTGGGCATTGTTGTTTTGTCTTCTGGGGGTTTTCAGTTTCTGTGTGTTTTTGACTGAACTGATTTAGTTGGTATTACTACACTTGGGCAGCTATTACTAGAGCTTGCCTTGGGGTTGGGTATGTTTGTCTTTTGTTATTGTTATTTCCTAGTTGAGACTATTAGGCTGTTAGTACATCAGTTAAGTCAGGTTAAGTAGACAGGGGGCTGAATATTAGTATGGTAGTGCACTTTCACGATGTAGTATTTTGGTGATATGTGAGAGTGAATGGTGTACTCCCTGTAGTTGTATATGTTTTTGGGGTGGCTGTATGGAAAAGTTAATCTACAGTGATTAATATTAGAAAGGAACAGTAAGGTGAAAAAAAAGGAGGTTTACTTATTTTTGAGCTGTATATGAAGAATATCTCCCATGTGATAGGATGATTGTAGAGGTTTTCAGATGTATGGCCTTTAACCCTTAGACCTTTGCTTGAGTTTTCTTTGGACTCTATTGAATTCTGAGTAGCAGTGTGTCTGCTGTAGACCATGTGCGTGGGTCCCCGGTGGACCAGAGAGGCAGAGGGGCTGATGTTGATATCAGAATTCTTCACCTGGGGCCTGGGACTTGGCTTAGTGGCCCTCCCAAGCTCCAGGGATGGAGGAACGTGAGCAAGTCCTGTCTAGTTGGGCGAACAGGCAGGCGGGAGGAAGAAAGGGGCTGAGGTCCGGGGTGTGGCCCAGGCTAAAACCGGAGGCAGCCTGGGTGCCGCTGAGACACAGGGTGACCTGGGGGGCTGGGCGTACTCACCTGGGATGGCCGACAGGGAGGCGCGTGGACAGGCGGAGAAAGGCGGCCGCGGGAGGGAGAGAGGGCCTGAGGCAGCCTGGGTCTCTTTCCAGGAATTCTAAACAAGCATCTTATTTTCTTTCAACCTTGTAGTTGCTTATGCTAAGTCTAGGTTCGCTGCAGTCTCCTGTTGGTGTACTGACATTTAGTCTGTTGGCCCAAGTCTTCCCTTGCTGTACTGTTTGTAGAACTCAGGGAAGGCCTAAAAAGGATAAGCCAGTCCCATCAACCTCTCTCTGGGGCTTTGGTAGGCCTAGTTGCTTTTTACACAGAAACTGGCTTTTATGTATATATCTGTGTAATCTTGCTGGGCATTGGACAGATGGAGAAATCATCTCTTGACCATCTCACACTTGTATCTACCAGTATTGCAAGGTTAGGGTACATTTTGAGCTTACAGCTCACTGAGTCTGGAAAAATCTACTTAGAATTAAAGTCCATAAGAAATTGTTACAGTGCTCTACTGAATGCAGCTATGCTGCTAGAAGAGGGGATAATTTGGTGAAGGAAGTTTATTACCATCCAAAACTGATTCTAAGCTGAGTCACACATGAAGAGTATGCCTCATAGATATGAACATTCTGATGAGTGCAAACATGAGTCTATGCTGCATCTAGCAGGGGTGTAGGCTGAAACACTAGAGCATCTCATTATGGTATCAACTTCTTGGTTATGGTGCATACTTAGGTGCTGTGCCTGCAAGTACTGTTTTAGAAATAGGTCTCTTTTCTAAGGTTGAGCAATGAATGATGAAGACAGTCTCTTAACTACTAGGTCTGATATTTAATGAAAGTCATGGCTGAGTCTAACAAATTCAGAAAGCTGTATCTTTTTGGGTATATGTTTACCATTAGGATCCACTCCAAGGTTGGTAATGATGCAGGCCCCAACTTGGGCTTCTTTTCTTCTGATACGGTGCCTGCCTAATACTTGGTTTTTTCAGACTTTGTCTCTGATCTCTGTCTTGGGTAGATAACACTTTGTTTTCTATGTATTGCTGGATTTCATGCTGGTGGATCAAGCATTCAGTGCCTAAGAAAGACCTATATTAGAATTTGGACCTCCCTAAAGAACAGCCTCCAACCTTTCCTCTACTTCTTTAGTGTGCTGTTTGTATATGAATAAACATACAAATTGATGTTTTTTGGGGTAAGGAAATCCCAGAGAAGTTCGCATGGTTTCCATCTTTCTGTGCCTTCAAAAAGAAGTGATTTTAGTCTTGGTGAGCATATGTTTGCTTCACTTCCCAATATTTTTTCTTGTTGGTTTAGATATTAGTCTGTTGAGAAAATACTTTGTTATGTAATACAAAAAAAATTCTATAGGTTAGAATAAATAAGCAATAGAATTAAATGATTCTATATTAAATTAATTGATTCATTTGTCTTCAAAACTAAATAAATAGTAAAATAACTAAAAGAAATAAATAAAACTGCCAGTAGTTCTAAAATAAGAATAATAATGATTCTCTTCCTAAGAGTATACCATGGGAAGGGTTCATATCCTTCCTTTTTAACTTTTCTGTAATATTCCAACAAACCATCACCTAATTAGTTTTAGGGAAGTACTTTCCTGAATCTGTTGTAGATTATGGATCCACATCTTACTGAATGCTTTATCATAAGTATATACTAAAGAATTTACCGTTGTTTATTCTTTATGGTGTCCAAATTGCACAAAATGTGGTCATATGAAAAACATTTATTCATATTTATTAAATAACAGCTATGTTTTTGGCTTATGACCTTTCTATGTGGTCAACCAGAAGGAAGTCACAAAGACAATGACAGGTTGTAGAGTCACCTACCTAGAGGGACAGGTAGAGAAATGCATAAAGTGAGCTTTTCAGTCACAACACTCTGTAAAAATTAGGTGGGGATGAGGTATTAGCTTATTTTGCCTGTAGCTGTGCTGCTGTAATGCTTCCTTACCACAGATAATGTTAACATCTTCCAGGAAGGAACACTTGAGCCTCCTTTGCAGCGGCAACCTTGCTTTAAAGAAACACGTAATATTTTGTGAAGTATCACAGGGATCACTTTAGAACATGAACCTTGCTTTAGTAAGGACCTTGCCTGAACTCTGCACTCAGTGCTTTGAATGAGAACCTCTCTTATTCATGAGGTAGGCTAATCAATGTCTCAGATAATGTGTACGGGAGGAGAGAATTCTGCATTTCTAAGGTAAAATATCTCCTGTCTAGAAACCCTCTAAATGAAAGCTCAGCTGCCATTCACTAGATTTAGCGGCACAGACACAGCATTCAGGTGCATACATGTCCACTACTGAAAGTAAATTATTTGAATTGATTTCTCACAATTGGAGAATTTCATGACATTTAAATAATTACACACAGGCTACAGAAAGGAGCATGTATCTGAAATGAGATTCAGTCCCAGGATAATAGTTCAAGTTCTCTTTGAGGATTTTCTTTACTAAGAATGAAGACAAGTATTCAGTCTCTTTGAATCTTTTTTCATACTATTTAACTTTTAGAAGCTGGCCAAAATTACGGACTGTATATTACAGATTTTCTTTGCATATTGCCTCATATAAATTGAGTATTAGTAGATGAAATAACAGTCTTTTGATGTCAAGCTCTTATTACAAACTTTTTCTTCTTTGATCCAAATGACTCAGAAATAACTATGGAATCAATACATCAGACTTTTGATTTATGAGGCTAAGGTTGGAAATTTTTTCCTGGCAGTGACAGTCAACTCCAAGGCATTTGAAGGTCTTTCTTCCTGTGGGGTTCAATTTAAAATAGGCATTAATTTTGATGTATTGTATTTTTAAAGTGGTTAAGTTGGCAAGAGAAGTTTCTGGAAGGAATGGTAATAGTGATGAAGCAATATCCTTTTGAACCCTAGAGGCTTACATTATTTCTTGCAATTCCTGGAGGAAATAAGCAGGTTTAGCCCACATGGTTGACTTCTGGCCCCAGTCCCGCTGCACACATTGGAAAAACTGCATGGTTGACTTCTTTTTCTCTTTTCCATTAACTATCACTTCTCTAAGATGTTCTTCATCTACATCTCATCTTTTAAATATCCTGCAAAGTAGACATCAGTTCACATATCAAAAACTTTTCCTTCAAACAAATTGATTTAAAAAATCAAAAGCAAGAAATAAAGCAATAATATTATCTAAAATGGCAGACCAATGTAAGTATCTTGTTATAGCAGCTAGGAAAAGGTAAGGAAAGAAAGAGATAATTATAACTTTGGGAGGAGACTGGAGATGTGTGTGGAACATATTCAAAACTATTAGCATGCGTATATCTTTAAGGCATCAATAGCCCCATTTTACAGATGGGTAAGATGAAAAATGTGTGCTTAACTAACTTTTCCGGTAATAACAGCTGTTAAGTGCTAGGACTAGGACTTGAACTTAAGTACTCTGAATTTCAAGCCTACCTAGTTACCTAATTCTCTGGTATGACTCACTTCAAAGTCTTAGCCATTCCAGCTTTTCCCTCACTGTCCGGATCTGGGTTGTGCCACATTTGCATTAATGTGGAAATTATAGTAATATTCACTTAGTATTTGGAATAGCAGTGCAGAAAGTATATTAAGTGTTTACATAGGAAGATATACTGCATGGGCTAGAGAGGGACAGGAAAATATTTATTAGGCAGTACATAGAAAGGCATGAACCATGAAAGATAAGAAATTAATTATTAGACTTAGACATATTGCACCTACATAGAAACTAAAAGAGATACAGCTGTGAAGCTGTGAGCAATTAAAGACTTAATTAAATAGAGAGATGTTATATATTCCATGATGTGAAAAATATTCTAATTGAAATGTCCACATTTGCTAAACTGACACACAGATGCAGTATAATTTTTGTGAAACTACCATCAGGCTATTCTGAACAAGCAGTCAGTATGGTTTTAAATTATGAATGGAAATTATGAATAAAAATAGATTGGCAAAATTGTCTTCAAAAGGACAAAACTTAGATTACCTTTTTTTTTTTTTTTGAACTGCTGCTGTATAATTATCTGAGTACTGTGGAACTGGCATGAATGTAGATAAACAGAACAGAACTGAAGCAGACCATATGTATCTTGTCAAATGAATTTTCAACAGTGGCCAAAGCACACTTCTTTAGTTAATTAAATCATTACTAAAATTTTTTGAAGACAACTTAATTGTCTTCTGAGAAGGTTATGTATTATAACTCTTAGGCCATAAAAAATTAATTCTAAGCAAATCATGGATAAACGTGAAAAACTTGACTCATAAACTACCTTCTAGAAGCAAGCGGAAACATATCCTCATGACCTCAGCAAAGGAAAAGATTTATTAGGCAGGACAAAGAAAGGCATGACCCATGAAAGATAAAGTTAATAGTTAGACTTGGGTAAAATTTAGGAAATTCTAATCATCAAAAATATCTCTAGAAGTAATAAATAAACTATAAACTGGAAAATAAATCATAGAATATCCCCAGTGGATTTTTATAAAGAAAATATAGAGAATAAATAAACAAACTAAGAAATTACAACCTAGTTAAATATATGCAATTATACAGGGTGTGGTGTCATACAACTATGACCCCTGCACTCAGGAGCCTGAGACAGAAGGACTGTGAATCTGAGACTAGTATAGGCTACATAGTAAGATCCTGTCTCAAAGAATGTGCAATATACATACAAGAAGAGACCATGTGCTAGGAGGGACCCTTGTTGGGACAAAGTCTCCAGGAGAAGGAAGGGTGATGAGATGAGATAATAGGGGAGAGAATAACAAATGAATTTACAGTACAAATAATTTAAATAAAAAGATTAAAATAAAAATTACAATAGACATTTCATATTCATATAAATCATCTGTGAATGGCCAGTACTTTAATAAAGTTTTGCACGTTGTTAGTTTTAATGCTGTGTAAACTAAAATGACAAGATGCCACCAAAGGATCATGAGAATGACTACATAAAGAAGACTGAAAATATCCAACTTTGATGAGGATATGGACTGGCAGGAGCTCTCATATATTGCTGACAGAGTGCAAAGTGGTAAAAACCCTTAGGAGGACTGCTTGCTACTTTAGTAAAAAGTTAAATACATATATATCTGCCATGACCCAGAAATACTTTGCAGAAATATTTGCCATAATTTGTAGAAAAATATTCAGCAGCTATCATTGTAATAACTTAAAAAAGAGAAATAATCCAAGAATCCAATAGAGACTCAATAGACAGATTGTATCATATTCACATAATTGAATGATATTTAACAATTAAAATGATATATGGAGTAGCCGAAAGTGTATCAGATGAAAGAAACTACACAACAAAGAGTACATAAGATAGAATATGATTTACATGAAGCACACACAGGCATAGATCACATGGTCTTATATTGCTCTTGGGGATAGAATAGGAATTAATGATTTAACAGGACAGAATTTTTAATTCTGTACATTTTTGAATGGTGTCTTCACCATGAATAGTTTTCTTTGAACATGAGTTTAACAATGATATACAAATTCAGATCTCATCCAACTGAACACTTAAAGTTTGTGCATTCATTGTTAATTATATACAAACCAAAACTGAAAACTTGGCAGTAATAAAAGTCTCAGATCATTGATTAAAAGTAAATCACAGAACAGGCAGAAGTACTTTTGATCTTGATGTAGTGAAGACAGAAATAAAGGGCACAAAAATAATAAGATTCTCCAACTGTTTGTGGGAAGAATAGAATCATTTCTAGTACAAAACCTTTTTTTTCCTGAAATATGTCACATGGCCTGAAGGCAGTCATCTTGAACTGACTCTAATTCCTACTGTATTCTCATCTTTAGTGCAGCCAATTTCATGTCTACACTGGTCACATGTCTGCTCATTTTGTTGTAAATAAATCAAGCTCATCAGCAACCAAATATCTTATGTGCCTTAGATTTTCTTCACGAAGTAATTCCTTGTGATGAAATGGATCGTGTTTTTATTGTTTACCACCTATTTTTCCAGCTGTGTAGTAAGAGAATATATTGAAGATATATAGGAGGCAGAAAGTGCATAATAGACTACAATGAGGTGGGAGGTTCTGGAGTCTGGGATGATGGGTTATGGGCTCTGTTGTGCAAAGGAAAGCTGGAGAGAAACAGATTCTCTACCTCATGTAACACAAACTCTCTAAGGCTGTAAATTTTTTGTGCTTGGCCGAGAAATAATTGTCTGTACTCCCATAACTTCATGATTTATTTTCTTGCTATATTTTAAAGACTTGTAAATCAGCTACCTTAAACTGATTGAAGTTGTGAGCCTGTTTAAAAATATATGATGGCCGAAAAGATTTTTGTATAACTTCTATTACTGCTGTACATGTTGCTAAAGTCACAGGTGGCCACTATGGAAGTTCTCCATCAAAATTTTTATATCACTTGTAATTTAACCTTTGAACCCCAAGAAAAGATCTTCTCTCTCTTCTAGATTGGCCAAAATGCTATGCTCATTTTAATCATATCACATACAAACTGAAGTTATGTAGGGCTCTTTGCAAGTTTTTTTCTTTACAGAAATTAAGACAGAAGCTCAAATTGTTCCCATGGCATTGTTGGATTGAGGGTAAGTGCTGGTTCTAGATAGCTCCATTGGGTATTTTGGAGCTGCAGCTATTCTGAGAAGAATTTTGGGACTGGTAGAAAACCCTGCTCTAGAAACAAATGTTGCATTTCATAAAGACAACGGGCACATGTTCATGCTAGTGGTTTTTGCAATTTACTTTTTTCCATATTTTAAGTACATGATACTAAATCCATATAGGTAGTCTGGACGAATATTGGCATTAATTTGTTTTCTATTGCACCTGGACAGAAAAAAGAATATACACATGTATGTAGCTAATTAGATACATAGATACATGAAGTGCTATGTGACTGTCTGTTAAAACTCAGGGGATTCTACCAACAACACAGCAATGGGGAAAAAAGGTAGCTGAAGCTAGCTAAAATCAGTTTTGTGTCCCTAACACATTGATAGCCAGGCCCCAGCTGCAGCGAGAATCACTTGCTCCTTCTTGCTACTTTTTCATCCTATTATTCATCCTTTCTGCATTTGGTGGAAAGAGGCTTAGATGTACTGACCAGAATGTGTCAGATTTTATGTCATTTGTGTGTGTGGTGTGTGTGTGTGTGTGTGTGTGTGTGTGTGTGTGTGTGTGTGCTTTCATCTCTTTAATTCAGGTCTCAATCCCAGGAGGTTGTAAATTTCCGAGGTTCAGTAACTTGCCTAAGGTCACTCAGCTAGAATACAGCTCCTACTGTGGGACCTTATGCTGTTTCCAAGATAAGGAATCATTGCCAAAAGAGAGTTCACTAAACTGTGAGGCTCTGGGAACTACATAGTCCTCATTCCTAAAATTGGCCATAATTGCTCATAGGCATGCTAGTTTTCAATATGCTTACATTAGGAAACGTTCTTTTAGTGGTTCAATTGCCTTCACTAATTTTTCTTTTCTAAAGTATCATGTTGGGTTTTCTTTTACATATTTGGTTTTAAGGAATTCACTTTCTCTTAATAAATTCTATTCAACCTTAGACGCAAGGGATTAAATAGTAATAACAGAGTTCCCATACTAATGGGAAGCCCAAGAAGGGGCTCCAGGCTATGCCACTGAGTCCTGAACCCTCACTAGGGTGGAGGACTCAGAGGGAGGTTTAGCATTCACACAAAAGGATGCTCAAAGGATGGGAGGGAGGCAGGGGAAAGCACTGGGAGAGTGGGAGGGAGGAAGGGGAGAAAGAAAGAAGGAAGGGGGAGAGTGCAAGGGAGGGTGACTGGGGAGAGGAGAAGGAAGGGAGAGGATGGGGTATCTATTGAGCTTATATGATTAGGAAAAAAAATGTGGGAAAAAAACATTTGACTATCTCAGGTTTAAGTTCTAATTCTGATATCCTGACACTCAAGAGTGTGGTCGTTAGCCGCTCCTGAAACAAAGCTTCTCCTTTTGATAAAACAAAAATAATTCTATTCAACAAGCAGGTTATGCTACATTTTTTTTCTTCAGTGACTTTGCAACTGTTAAAATTATCAGATAACTTTTGGAATGTGATCTGATATTTTTATACACTTGTTATAAGTGAAGCAATTATTTTGTTCATTTGTCTTCTCATTTAAGTATTTGCACCTTTAGTAAGTCTGTCTTTTGGATTTTTCCCATCCTTGTTAAGCTTGGTTATGCTAGAAGATTTTTTTTTAAGTTTTCATTGACACATAGGGAAAAACACTTTTAAATAATGTATTTTCAGAAGAAGTTTTTTGTATGTAGTCATTCTACTAAGTGCCATGGAAATTTTTCCTGGTTGTTTTTCTAATTTAAACAATAAATATTTATTTATGGGTTGTTATATATGCTCATAATATCATTTTAAGACACTTGTTTTAGTATTAGAGTTGTTAAAATGGAATATAATACTTAGAATGATACTTTATAACTTATCTGTAAAACGAGACAAATAAATGAAGAATCTAGGTTGCAAATGCCTAATTGAACATTATGTAATCAAAACCTGAAAGCTTAGCAAGAACTGAGTCAGACAAGATGTCGTTGGGATTGTGGAATGTGAGCCTTCTTCATGACTAAAGAGATGGACAGGAATATCATTTGTGGTGAAATTAGATTTGAAAGGGGATGTATCGATTTTTTTGTAAAGTTAGAGAAGGGTTAGTAGCTTAATCTCTAAAGAGTGATATGAAAATGAGTCATATGGGATTAGGAAGATGGCTTGTGGTTAAAGCCTTTGTCTTGAAAGCAAAAGAACCTAAGATAATGTGTGTGTGTGTGTGTGTGTGTGTGTGTGTGTGCGTGCGTGCGTGGGTGCGTGTGTGTGTATTAATCTAAGTGCATATATACTTAGGGTAATGATTAGTGAATGAAGTGAATTAAAAATAAAAGGTGAAAATAAGATACAAGTTGAATAAAAATTAGGTATGTTTAATGAAAAGTAAAACATCAAATATTCTGAAAACAAAGTAAAGGGTTTGTATTTGAAATAAGTATTTGGTGGTATCAAAATTTTTTGTATTGGAGATGAAAATGTAAAGGAAATTTCTGAAGAACAGTTACCATGAGAGCATGTGACAGTGGGATTGTAGAAGAAGCAAGGCCAATGTTGAAGATAAGAGGATGTAAAAGCTAACTGAGTTTGGCAGGACAGAATAAACATGATGTTCAAATGGATGTGATAGACATTAAAGAAATATTGGGTACTTTCTTAGACACTGTAGGATGTTTTTGTCTGTAGGGGGCTAGAAAGGATATACTATGAGTGAAAAAGAAATACAGACTTATTAGTTGTGCTGTGGCAGGTTCCTAGGTACAGCAGCCAGTACATGTCAATCATTCACGCAGTACAAATAGAAATAGAAAGGTTAGCTCAAGCACCACACCACAGTTAGGACTAGAAAGGAGATGAGAAGAGGAGAGATGGTTCTAGAGGCACTGGAGAAGTCCTTAATTGTCAAAGATAATGAAGTGAAATAGCACCCTGAGGGTGTACTTAATAAACAGCAAGTACGATAAATGCTGAAGAGTAAGTCTGAGCAGAGGTCAAGGCCGTAAGATTTAACAGGAACAGATGATATCTCATCTCCATGAAGTAGTTTAGAAGGGTTATTATACATTAGTGGAGACAGTAAATGGGATGATATGGAAATAGAATAGTTAGTTAAAAGAGATGAAATGATCAAATACCTGTAGAGTTTGGTACCAAAATCAAAGAGGGCTATTCATTAGTCAATAGAATAGATTGGTAAGAGTAAAACGAGGTCATGATACCTATCCTCCAAAATGGTAGCATTGGTCTTTGCTTCAAACTATTCATACCCTCAAATGTACAGTTTCCTTTTATATGGAATTATGTTGATTGAATTAGCAATAGTCTACTAAGAAATTAATGGTTCATGACTTCTAAGATTATTCATAAATTTGCTATGACTTCTGCCAAGTATGTTGAGAGATTGCTCATAATGAATCCAAGCAGCTTATGCAAAGGATCTGAGAGAAACAGCAGGTACTACTATGTAAGAGAGCTAACTTAAGCAGATTTTTAGGCTGAGTTAAATCTTTATGTGCCTGAAGAAATAGCAGACATCGTGACTACAACCTTAGAAAGGACTCTAAGCAGAACCACCCAGATGAATCTCAACTGACCCACAGAAATGTCAGTTTAAAGAGTGCTTACGAAGGGTAATTTCTTCCATGATATTATTAGAAAAGTAACATATGCTTTTACATTTCTTCTTTTGAGTGGGCTTGTCTTTTTTGCTTTTTTTTTAGGTTATTGATTGATTATGAATCAATTTTTTTTGTGGTGAAAACAAAAATTAATTTATTAATTAAAATATACAGGGCTGGAGAGGTGGCTCAGGGGTTAAGAAGGTTCTGATCCCAGGTCCCACGTAAAAACTCCGGTGGAAATGGCCGGGACCTGCACTTCTGGTCCTGGTGGGCAGAGTCTGTGAAATCCCAGATCGAAGCAAAGAGGTAGGAGCAATGCAGGATGATTCCGGAAGTCACCCTTGGTCCTCCACAGGAACACATATGCCCTCTCTCTCTCTCTCTCTCTCTCTCTCACACACACACACACACACACACACACACACAATGGATTGAAATAAAGTTTAAAAAATATATATATACAGAACTAGAGCTGGAGTGGCAGCTCAGGGGTTAAGCCTTTGTCTCCCAGACCCCACCTGAACACATCTGGTGGAAATGGCAGTTACCTGCATTTTCTTTCTTTCTTTTTTTTCTTTTTTTTTTTTACATTTTTTATTGTTATGTCAGCTCATACAAACTTAATAGGTACACCAGTTCCCTCCCTCCCTCCTCCTCCCCCCGAACCCCCTGCTTCCCCCTCCCCTCACCCCTTCCTCCCCATCCCCCCATGCCTCCCGCCCCAATTCCCAGAGTCCTTTAATGTGCATCCCTGACTCTCCTCTGGGCCCTCCTCTCCGATGACATACAAAGACCCAGTGGCATTTCCCT
Source organism: Typhlomys cinereus (assembly GCA_023101885.1). Taxonomy (NCBI): domain Eukaryota; kingdom Metazoa; phylum Chordata; class Mammalia; order Rodentia; family Platacanthomyidae; genus Typhlomys; species Typhlomys cinereus. The sequence goes on along the minus strand of JALPQD010000050.1, from coordinate 2,148,319 downwards.
GAACACTTTCCCGTGTTCCCCTTAAGCATAGGAACATTACTGTGGCTGCCAATCCCTTGCCTCCAAGGATCTTGGTGCCTTTAGCAGATGCTAGACTTTGTGAGGTCAATAGTGTGTTGGACATTGCGCAGGGCATGCAAAGTCCAATTATGATTGCTTCGGCCCTAACTTGTGTGGAATATCTTGCAAATCATTGCTCCTCCCATCCTTTTGCTCTTATACTCTTACTGCCCCCTCTTCCGCAAATGTCCCTGAGCTTCAGGATGGGGAGAGATTAGGCTGGCCTAGTTCTAGGTGGTTGATATAGAGTCTCTGAAGTTCTGGATTGTGGTTTGTTGATTTTCTTTTGCAGTTTTGCTGCTCCTGCAATGCCATTCACTCCATCCTGATGGGCATTGTATGTCACCCCCTGGCCAGAGACAAAAAGCTGTTAATCTAGAGTCTTGTTATAAGAGCACATTCAAAGGTAGATGTATTAAAAGTAGGAAACCACAGTGAGGGACGGGTCTATCACCCATTAGCAAAATTGCTACTTTTTATCTGCCAGACTATATGCCCTTCTCTTCTAGTGAGATCATACCCTCTCAGTAGTAAATAATCAAGAACGAAAGTCTGTGAACTTAATCAGATGTCTCATTACTTATTTGAGTCCTTGATGGAGGCCTGTTTTCTCTGCTGTAACATGGTCCCCTCTCTCCTGGTTTCTGGTGTGGTCCCCCTACGCCATCCCTCCTGTTCATAATCCTTGCAATTACTGTAGGTATTACATAGATTTATTTTTGAGTGTCTCTAGGTAGGCTGGGTGGGTTTGGTACTAGGAGCCACCTATTAGGGAGTACATACGGCGCTTAATTTTCTGGGTCTGGGATACTTCACTTAATATAATTGTTTCTAATGACATCCATTTCCCGGCAAATTCCAGTAATTCATCATTTTTGATGGCTGAGTAGTACTCCATTGTATAGATGTACCACAGTTTCCTTATCCACTCGTCAACTGTTGGACATTTGGGTTGATTCCATGACTTTGCTATTGTAAACAGTGCTGCTATGAACATGGTCATGCTTGTGCTATCGAGGTGAACCTCTGCTGTATGGGGGGGTTATTCCCAAAAGTGGAATAGCAGGGTCATATGGCATTTCAATCCTTAAGTTCTTTAAGAATCTCCAGACGGCTCGCCAGAGTGGCTGTATGAGCCTGCATTCCCACCAGCAATGTAGAAGAGTTCCCCTCTCTCCACATCCTCTGAATCAATATGTTTTGAGACTGTTTGGAGAAATTGAAATTTTAGGGGGAGAAAAATATAGTTAGGGAGATAAATTTTAAAAGTCGAAGAGTTTTTTCCTGAAGGGAATATAAATTTCAAAGTAAGTGGAGACTCATTTGCATTCTGAGATACATTTGGGAATATCTGAAGTTACTCAAAATGGTACAGTTTCCAGTATCTGTGTGTGCAAATCTTGGCTGTTATATTCTTTTCTAAGTAGATGGTTTATTTACTCATCATAGCACATTTTTGCACTTTTAAAAATAAACAGTAAAAATAACTCATTCCTTAGTGGGGTTCTGTATTGACTAAGTGACTATTAATGTATATGAAACACTTTCATTTGTGTTATTCCAATAATTTTATGCAGAAATGTTCATTAGTATATGTATATGTGTGAATGGAAAGATGGGGGTGAGAGAGAGAGAGAGAGACAGAGAGAGAGAGAGAGAAAGAGAAAAGAAGAAAAGAAGATGAGAAGAGAAGAGGAGAGGAAGGAGAGAAAAGGAGAGGATGGAGAAGATGGGAGGGGACGGGAGAAGAGGGGAGGGCAGGGGAGGGGAGGAGAGATGAGTGCATGCAGATGTGTAGATGCCCATGTGGAGGTCAAAACAAGATGATTAGTCTTTATTTTTCTCCATCTATTTCTTTGTGATGAGGGCACTGAATCTTTGATAACTGGCTCTTTAAGAAGCCTGGATGACTAGTCCAGCCTTCTCATTCTTTTAATACTAGGGCTATAAATTTGTACATTCAAGATCAACTTTTTATATGAGTACCTGAGATTTGAACTCATGTCCTTATGTTTGCAGAGTCTTCTTATCCAACTTCCTAAATTACATATATATATGGGGCTAGAGAGGTGGCTCAGGGATTAAGCTTCTGCCTTGCAGGCAGAAGGTCCTGAGTTCGGATCCTAGATCCTACGTATAGACGCCTGGCGGAAGCAGGGGCGGCCTGCGTTTCTGGTCCTGGTAGGGCGGAGCCTGTGAATCCCAGAGCAGGGTAAAAACAAGGAGGAGGTGGAGGCGTCCATGGTGGTTCCAGAGTTCGCCCGTGGTTCTACACACACACATACGCACACACGCCCAATTGAATAAATAATAAATAATAAAAAATTACATGTGTATAATATGTATAATTATACAAAAATTATATTGAATTTTGGAATCATGCTTGAACTCTGTAAGTGGTGTTGCCTTTTTCACTTGTATCTGTGATCTGCATGCTTGGCTTAGGTGTTGTAACAAAGCAGTTGGATTACAGAGAAATAATATTTTTTAATTCATATGTTGATTTTTTGTGATATATAAAGTTTAAGAGTCCCCTGTGAGCTCATTGATGTGTTTTTGAGAAAAGGAAAATTTGCTTATTTTATTGCAAAATATTGACAAATTATTGCATTTTCCAATATTCTTAGGGCAAACTTTAGCCTTCATTTTCATGCAGTGCTATAGGTTATAAGGTGTTGTCAATGGCAACCACCATGGCTTTTAAACTTCCCTTAGCTTTCCTTAACTGTAGATTGTTTTTCTTCCTTAATATATACTGTAGTCATTCCCCTTTTTGTGGTATACATATTTACATCTTATAATCAGATTACTATCATCATTAACCATTATTAGTGTCTTGTTTTGTTTGAGGCAGTGTACTGGTTACTCTGCTATTGCTGTGAGAGAGCATTCGAAGTCTATCAACTTAAAGGAGAAAAGGAGATTTATTCAGCTTGTGGTTACAGAGGAGAGATAGTCTTTCAAGGCAGAAGTGGTATGGCTGGCTGGCCAAAGTTGGAAGAAGCTACATCACTGCAGAGATCTTGGAGGTCAGACTGCTTGCTGCAAAGGCAGATTTCTCCTGGAGATAGGGTGGGACTAATCTACCTCAAGGCCCACCCCTTGGGACTGCCTTCCTTCAGCAATGCTACACCTCTCAAGGTTCCATGACTCTGCCAAACACATGAGACTGTGGGGGACAAATTTCAAACCATGACAGGCAATTTCTTCTATTAAGCTTCTTTCTTACTCCTAGACTTGGGTTTAGTTTTTTATTGGTTATTTTCTTTGGTGTGCAGGATCTTTGAGATTAGATGTAACACAATTTGTTTTGTTCTTGATGCACTGGCCTTTGGTGTACTACTTAAAAGAATCATTGTTAAGAACCACACCAAGGATCTTTTACGCTCCATTTTCTGTGAAGTCATAGTTTTAGGCATTATGTTTAAGATTTTAAATCCATTTTCACTTGAATTTTCAGCTAAAAATCTTCCTTTGTATTGAAATGTAAAATATGAAACATTGAACTATTATATGATTATAATTCAATGTCATATGTTTTAACATTAATTATAGCATTTGCATGAAAATTCACATTTATTTATATACAATAATTAATCCAATAGTGATACGTGAACCCTAGAGAAGAAAAAGTAATCCCAGGTAGGGGACAAAGATTAATGTTTTGAGAGTCCTTTTTCCTCTCCTCATTACCTTTAAAATTTGTGGCTGAGTTTTTATTTACTTTCTCTTGTGTCTGAGCATATGTGTTTTGCTATACTAGAATTGAAGCTTTCTTTGTGATGCAGAGTCTATGTAAGAGTCATACTATCAAGGGTCTGAAAGTCTGGGAATAAATTTTGTGGGGAGTTTGTTTGAAAGATGGAATGCATACATTTGTGTGTAAGATAATTAATAGTAGTATTTCTTAGAAAACTAAAGATATGACCATGTCTCTTTAAAAAACATAACTTCTGTTCCTAAATGTGATTCTCTATCTCTATTTCTCCCTAATTTTTTTCTTTGTTTTTCCTTCCTTCCTTTCTTGGAGGAAGAAATGATTTTATCTTTTCAGTAAGATATTTGAGATCTTTAACAACTGTGATCAGAAACAAATTTAATTTTTTCCCTAAAGATACTTTTTCATGGATGCTCATTTTTATATGTCTAATTTTTTCAGTTTCTAGAGAAAAATTTTTCAATCAAAATTTCCTTTATGGATACATATAATATGATATAATTGCAATAATTTCCTTTGAACTACTTTATGATCATAGCTAATGTTTTTAGTATCTATTTTATTAAAAATCATTAAAATAGCACTAAGACTATAATTTATTACTGTAAAACGTTATAAAATTAAAGTTCATCTTTAATTGACGTGGAAAGAAGCATACACTCACTGTGGGAGAGACACCATTCCCTGGTTGAAATCTTGGACTATATAAATAGAGAAAGGAAGTTGAACCGAGTTATGCAGTCATTGCTATCTGCTTTCTGATTGGAGATGTGATATGATCAGCTGCTTCAAGTTCTTATTACCTTGACTTCCTTGTCATGATGGATGATATTCTTCAACTGTGACCCAGATAAGCCCTCTCTCCTTTAAGTTGCCTTTGTCAGGCTATGCAGTTGCAGCACCAGGTAAAGAAATTAAAATACTGAAAAAGCAGACATTGAATAATTTACATAAGTGTAAAACAGTAATCATTCAATTAAAAAGTACTTTATCTTAAAGATGAACTTTAAATAATCAAGATACGCCCCTACAGGCATGCTCAGAGGCCCCTCTCAAGAGGTTTCTATAGCTCAAGTTGACAATTACATATGTATGAAAACATACATTCTTCACACACACACATATGTACTGAAACATAAAACAATATAGACTGATGGAAAAGTAGATATGAAATGCAGCTCATCTCCCTCCCATTTTAATCTCAATTGTCAACATAAAATAATCAATAAAGCTTTAAATTATTTGGGAAAGAAAAGTATGATGGTAATTGGAAGCTTCTTAAAGTACACTGAAAGTAGCAGACTTATTTTACTCACTGCTGAGAAATTTTCTACTAATACCTCAACTTTGAATAGCCATCATTTTCTTGAATGTCACTGATTCAAGAAAAAGTGGTGTTCTGTGAAAAAATTCAGAGACAACCATTCTACTTCAGTGTATATCAGAGTACTTTGTGTGTAACTGAAACTAAAGATTATCCTCAGAGGGCTGAGATTTAATAACATTGACAATTCTTAGTGCTTCATCAAGGATATTTTAAGTAGAATTTCCTTTTTACCTTTATTTTTTATGGACTTTACATTGTGATAAAAAGTATGACTACTGGTGCAATCTGGTACTAATTGGTCAGGTGAAAGTGCGAAAAATTTTACCCACAATTACTCTTGAATCACTATTTCTAATATTAATGCAGTGAAAATTCCTATAATTTGATCATTTATCTTTCATTAAATCTCTTAGGCATGAATCTGCAAGCCATAGGTTGACAACGGGTGTTTTGTTGCTCTCTAGCTTTGTTTATGAGCCCTGGAGCTCAATCACTTGGCAAGACTAGCTAAGCAGCTAGCTCTAGGAATCCTCCTCTCTCTACTGCACCAGCATTACAGTTATATTTTTGTGCTATCATATATTACTTTTTTGTGAGAGAAGGGAATGAAGAGTTTTCAGGATCTGAATTCAGCTCCTTATGCTTTCATGGCAAGTACTTTAGTGATTATGCTATCTGTCCATTCCTGGATGTTATTTTAAAAAAATTTTTATAGTAATGACTCTAATGGAGTATGAGTGGAATTGAGTCCCTTAATTTTACTTCAATTTGCTTGTGAATGGACCTGTTAAGCATTACACACTAAATGATGATGATAATGAGAGAGAAGGGAGGAATCTTTGAAAGAAGCATAGTAAGATTTTGCTGCTGATGTTGTGATGGTTTCACTTCATTTGCTTTTCCCCAAAAGCTCATTGAGTTTTATGCATTACATTTCTTCACTGTTTGCATATCACTCAAGACTAAATAAAATAGTTTAAAAACTAAGCAATGCTGGGTCAACTGCTAGAGAAATAGAAAAGATAAAATTATACTCATCCTCACGTCATACTCAGGGCAAATTATACATAAATTCAAACTATAAAAAGAAAAGAACACATTAGAAGGACAGTGAGGTTTGTTTCTCAGAAATCTGGATACAAATAAAGCTCCTTAGCTATAATTAAAGGCTGTTTATTCCTTCTTTTGAGACAGAATCTCACTAGGCAGTTCTGTCTGTCTGGGACTCACTACGCAGACCCGGCTGAATTCAAACAGAATGATCCTCTTGCTTCTGCCTCTTGCATGCTGAGATTACAGACATTTGTCAGGATGTCCTGCTAAGACTGTCAATTATGGCAATACATATTTATATGTAAACCCAGGAATTTCCAAGTTGTCCCAAGAAAGCTGCAAAATGTTCCTGGGTGGTAAGAAACATCTAGAACAAAAGAAACAGCATACTGTGTTGTTAAGGTCATCCATCTAAGATGCAACACCATTGAATGGTGAAGAAGCATAAAACAAAGTGAGACGTAAATCATAAAGTAGGAAAAACTTGTACTTCTTTTGAGAAATGGCTACTATAAACAATTCTACAAATAGCAAAAGGAGGTCATAATGTTAGAGAAAAATGAGCAATTCACAGAAAATGGTAGGCAAATGACCTGAATTATAAGAAAAAAATTTCAGCACATGCTTTATGGTTAAGTTGAGGGGAAAGAGGTACCTTCACATGTTGCTGGTAGGGATACAAGATGCTGTAACTACTATGAAGGGAAGCTTTGCAATTTCTGGTAAAATTATGTATGTCTTTATTGTTTTGACTAAGCAATTCCTTTCAATGGAATTTCTCAAAGCTTCTAGGCAAAATACAAAAAGTATTTACACAGGTATATTCATTGTAGGATATTTGGATTTTAGATCTTCTAAAACCATCATGCTTATAAAAGAAGACTTTATCGTGACAGAGTGGTGAAACAATGCACTACTATAAAGTAAAATAAAAAGTGAGAATGTTTACAACACCATTATTTCATGTGTGTATGTATGTATTATAAAGGGATGAATGCATGGCACTCTTTATAAAGATATTGGTACATGGAGGACATATAAGTAGAAGCTAAACTGATTTATATGCCAAATTTTGAGTTTGAAACCAAGCAAATATGTTTATAAAATTTTATGTTTATATAAAAGTATGAGCTAAAAACACAACCAAAAATACAAAAAATATAAGTGAAGAATTTAGCTTTGATTCACCATAGTCATTATTGGTAGATAAAGATTGTTTAAATTCCTGCAAATTTGGCTTAAATCCCTAGGTGTTGCTTGAATCCCTGCCTAGCCAGCCAGGGAAAGGAGGGTGAATTCCGCAGGGGCCTCAGGGCTCGAGGTGAGAAAGCAAGCAGGTGTGGGGTCACCACCCAGACCCCAGGAGTAAGGCGAGAAGCAGCAGGCAGAGTTTGAGTTGACTACAGACTTATTTTGGGAAGTGCTTGAGCTTATATAGGGTTAGGGGTCCAATCAGGTGTTGCCACTTCTCTGCTTGCCGGGAAGGGGGGGGAGAGCAGCTATCAATCATTTAGCTGTTTACTAGGTGTCCATTACAAAGGCAGGTTAGATGGCTGCTTCCCATTGGTTGTTCATCCCTCCTTCCCATTGGTTGTTCATCCCTCTGCCTGTATGGTTTCTCTATTGGGACATGTCTGGGGCATGTCGTACTTGTCCAGGCTTGTCTATAACCAGACTTCCTGGGAGCCGGGGCTAGAGGCCTCCCTGAATCAATGGTGCCACACCTAGTGAGTTATATATTAAAGATAAAATATGTTTAAAAATTTAAAACATTTAATACCCTTTCATACTGTTTGTTGTATTACTTATATTGTTACTTATTAGAAGAATGAAAGAGCTGAGAGCTATGATAATCTCTGTGTGAGTCCGACACATGTGTCAACTTGATAATTGAAGGCTGAGCTTTTGGGCACATCCATGAAGAACTGATAATTAAGGAATATAGAAACAAACCTGTAAGAGAGTATCTAATAGATGTGTGCAGACCCAGTCCTTGGCAGATGAGATCATTCTCTGCCCAGGTGCATATGATGTGGGGAGGTGGGCCAGTAAGTGGGATTATTCAGCACACTTTGGACAGATTGTTGTCCATGAAGTGAGATTTTCCCCTGTCTCAGCAATCCCTAAGGCTTGGTGTGGCTCATTCCCTTAGCTCCTGATATTGGTATGAGTTCTCCTGCCAAGCTGAACTAAGAACCAGTTTTAAGATCATAAGAAAGAATAAAAGTCCCTTGCTCCGCTAAGCTCTTTGGTTGTGAACTTATTGGCACTATTCAGACAAACTGCAACAATGTCAGTGGTACCAAAATTTGTCAGAGTAAGGAAAAATAGAGAAACTTAATTTAAGTTTGAATAGAAATTGATAATGAAATCATAATCCATGTTGGACTTTCGTAGTATATACAGTTTTAGTGGATCTTCATCCATCCTCAACATTTGAAAATCACATCAGGCCAGAGTACAGATCAGTGAACCTGGAATAATCAGCCCGTCAAAATCTTATCCCACACCAAGGCTCAGGAAACCTCATGGAGGAGGGGTCAGTAAGATTGTGAGAGTCTAAAGGTGGGATAAGGTACTCCTGACTTATGCACCCCAGCCAAGGCAGGGAGAAGGTCATTGAGTTGAGAACTCCTGCCACCTGATATATACAATGGCTGACTTATCAACATTTTCTCCAAGAACTAACTAGGATCTTAGAAGAAACAGCTGCTCTCAGAATGTCTCAGGGATAGGTTCTAGACAAGGGAGGAAGAACTTTCCCACTTACAACTTTACCTACCGAAGAGCCACATAAAGTTCAACAGAAATCTAACTCCTTCACCAACACAGGCATCCCAGAGGGAGTCCTGAGATAAACAGAAGCAAAAGGACAAGGGAGAAGGGGGGGTCCGGACAGAGCAGGATGAATGAAAGGAGTGAAGGGCAGAAGAAAGAAGAAAAGTGTGTGGATGGAGAAGGTAGGAGAGGAGGGAAGTGATGGGCAAGGATGGGATCAAGGCAAAGGCAAAAACCCAGTTTGTTTGTAAGTAAATTAAATAAAATGAAAACTAATGCATAAAAATCTGCAAGGGAGGAGTCCAGGAAGGATGTGCAAGTGCATAAAATAGAAACAAGCTGGGCACAGAGCAGTTTTATTTCTCCAAACCATCTTAAACAACTCCACCCACAAAGAAGGCTGTGGGTCAACCTTTTGCTTCATTATCATGACATCTGCATATCAATATTTTGCAAATTCGTCTGCTTCCTTCATGTATTTGATGAAGGCACCTGAAAATTCCCTTACTTAAATCTGTAGAGTAAACCCTAATCTGAGACAATTTTGACCCCTTCTTGAAAACGCTCATCTCTTAACACAGGAATAATTATGTGCTTCATTAAAGTTTGTCCATGAAAGAAATTATACCAAATCCTGGAGTGACTTCATGCCAATGTCTTAGTTTTGATTACTGTTCTTTTCCAAATAAATTCTACTTTGCTTCCTAGGATGAATGAATGAAGGAAAGAAAGAAAAAAAGAAGGAAAAAGGAAGAAATGCCTAAAACTATAATCAAATGTCTAGCAAAGACATTTACAGCACTCAGCTTTACAGTTACTAAATATCATTGATTGGCCTTTTGGAATGAATACATCTTCAAGAAATAGTGTGAACAAGCTACCAAAGACTTCTGTGGTGATGTAAAAAACTTAGTATTTTGAGAGTCTCTCATTGGTTAAAAATGGTGAGATTTTTTGAATGCCAATGCAAGTACCAATGCAATTAATTTTTATAAATTAATGTACATAAGATATTCTGACAAGTTTTGGTGATGCAAAATTCAGTATGTTCACATTTATTATTGTTATTGATAGAATGGACTTGTTTTTATTATTTAGCTTTGGTTTGATTTCTTCTACATTTTTATGTAATGTTTTTCTTCTCAGACAGATTTCTACACACATTTCACAACTTTTATTCTAGCACACCTCAATGAGTCTGACTTGGAAAGTACTTGCTTTACATCCCTAAGTGGATTTTCTCTTGCTTTATGGTTTCCACATATGTTTAAGTTAATAAAAATCTTAAAATTTCATAGAATATCAACTAAAAACCTCAAAGAAATTGAATTTATATCTGCTGGCATCCCAAACAAAGGAGATCGATATACTGAAGGTTTCTAATGTCTTTCATATTTCATTTCTTTGTCTCTGGTTTTGTCTGGGTGAACTATTTGTATACATGTTCTATCTTATTCACTACATTCCACCTTTGCTGCTCATTTAATCATTAATTGCATCACTTGTTTTATATCATGTGTATAGAGTTTACCTTTTCAATTGTCCAAATGCATTCTGAGGGTTGCCATTCCTGGTTTCTCTCTTTAATCATTCACACATCCCTGAATGCTGATGTTGTTAGTTCTTACAGGTATTAATGTCTTATTAAAGGTTACTTCTTTGGTGGGATTTGATTCAAAGTATTTGCTTTCTTGCTGTGGTGGTCAGTGTGAATTCAGCCGTAATATTTCCTAATAGAACTCTTGCAAGTGAACTCTATAGGAATTTTGTGCTTTTTAAAAGACTTCAGATTCAGTACACATAGTTCAGACACACTTCATCTTCCAGAAGACAATATTGCTGGATCTGTTGTGTTCCCAGAGACCTGTCTTCTCCTGCTATGCCACATTGATGCAGCCTACTCCTTATTACTCCCTGCTTCTCTGTTTCTCAAGTACTGGCATCCTTATGTTTGTATACTTGCTCAGTGTTCAATACCAAAGCCTGCGCTTCAGAATTTTGGGTAGTAGGATATATTAGTGCCATTTTTCTCCATTATTTAATACTGTCTTAAATGACTATAGTTTGGTTTTTAAAGTATTTTTACTATTTATTTTGTGTATGTGTGTGTATGTGTGTGTGTGTGTGAGAGAGAGAGAGAGAAGAGAGAGAGAGAGAGAGAGAAAGAGAGAGAGAGAGAGAGAGAGATTGAGAACACTGTATGTCCCTGTGTAGGACCAAGGATGACTTTGGGAATCACCCTGAATCACCCTGGAATTGTTTTTACCTCTTTGGTGCTTTGCTCTGGAATTTCCCAAGATTACAATATAAGGCCCTGGCTTTTTCACCTTGCCTTTTTTTTTTAACGTAGGACCTGGGATTTGAACTCAGGACCTTCTACTTGAAAGGCAGAATCTTAGCTCTTGAGCCTATCTCTTCAGCCTATTATCTTTAAACTTTACAAATGGACCAATATACAAAATAATATTTGATTCTTAGGATTTAATTTGCTCTATTTTCTTTTTTGAACTTGAACATTTTGTGACTAGTTTGGGATATGAAAAATATTCAAAAGATTTTAAAGCTTTGATTTTATGGAGGTTATAATATTTTTAAATGTTAATGGAAAGAATACTACTTGATTTTGGTAAATAAACATACCAAAATCTTCCACTGAATCTGTAGTGAAAAAAAAAAATGTGTGCTTGATGCAGTACAGGAAGTTGCTTCATGTCCAGAGAGTCTTGCTTAGAATTTATTTCAATGAGGAAAATGATGGTATGTAACTTGAACTTGCAATTTACAGATTAATAGACAAGAAGATTTATTGAACCAAACAGTAAATGGGAAAAGCCTTTCATAATGCATGATGGAATAGTCTTACCAAAAAATTGTTGTCTTCCCCCATCTGCACATAAATCAGTACCTTATCATTTTGTGTAGTCAAGCTTAACATTTTTCATCCACGAATTATGAATATCATTTTTATAGTGCTGGCTTTGGAATAGGAATGCATCTTTTATGCCATATCTAATAAGCATTTCAAAAATGTCACTCTCTTACTTTTTTCCTCATTTCTATTCTGACTCTTTGTTAGAAACTCCTGATGCAGTAACTTACTCTGTGTCTGATGAACAGACTCTGAGAAGCTTCGTGCAGGTGGCTTCCTGTCAGATGAGACACGGCGCTGAGCATGAAGAAACTGGGAATTCAAAATAAATAATTCAACTTTGTGCTACCAGGCTTGTTCCTTGCTATTGGAAGCACAGTTTCAGGGTTATTTTTATTAAGGAATGTGCTTGCTATTCTCAGTTTTACAATTAAGCATTTAACTTTTTCCTATCATATTTCCCAAAATAAAATATCCCATTCTTCATTTTCTTGTTTTTCTTTCTTCAATTGCTGTTTCAGCTTCACCTCAGAAATTGTTGTTGATAAGAGACATGTGTGGCTTATGAATTATCTGTAAGGGTAAGGTTAAACCCATCATCATCAATTGCTTCTAATATTTCTATCCAACTGTGAAAAGTAGTGCAGATGCAAGATATAACTTTCAGAATGTATATTTTTACATATTTGTGAAAAAATACACTTGCCTGGAATAATTTGTAAGAGAGTAGTGATCAAGAGAAGAGGGATTCCTGGTAAAAAACGTGATAAGCAAAACAATTTATTTAAATGATTAGTGAAATATTACATTCAAAAAAAGTTTTTGATATGATAGGAAGCATAATATGTATGGCAGAGGTGCCTGAACAGCTTGAAGATTTAACATAACTGCATTTCACATGATTAAAAAGACCATTAGCACCACAGAATGGAAAGAGAATGGAAATTCTTTTTTTTTTTTTTTTGGTTTGTGTGCATGTTCATAATGATGCACACACATACAGACAAACACACACATATAAAATCACATTTATTTCTTTTTAACTTTATGAAATTTTATGTCTCTTCGAATAATGTGCTCTTTTTCTTTAAAAAAGAAGTCCTATTGTATGATTTTTTTCTGTGGATCTTTGTGTGGTCTTGTTAATCAGGTAGTTTAGTTATTTTGAGTAATATAAACTATTTCATTGTGTTTATGTGTGTACACGTGTGAGCCTACATGCATATATGTACTTACATGACTTTATACATCCAAATACTAGTGATAACCACCTGTGTTCTTTCATATTTTAGGGTAAAATTGCTTGTATGAATAATATTAATACAAATAGCTGAAGCTAGATTGCTCATATATAAGGTATATAAGGTACTGCTTCATGCATTACATATATGTGTACAATAAATATAAGCTCACTTAATTATTATCACAAGGTAAGCATTATTGCTATTATAAACTTATAGATAAGAGGACTTGAAAATGTCTCAATGAGATAGGTGTTTTGCCTCAACTGAAGAGAGAAACTAAGAGAAACTGAAGAGAATTATCTCCTTTTTATCTTGCAACTCTGCAAAACAGAAACAAAATTGTATAGCCAATCATTAAAACCCTTTATTTTACTGCATGGGCCTGAATCAAGATAATTTCTTCTTTAACATAACAGTGATGATATTGAAGGTAGCTCCTTCAGTCAGCCTACATGGTTGCTGATAAATGACCATCAAACGGCTTAAGGGAACAAGGGGTTTATTTTCTTACTGGTAGTCTGGTTAAGGTCTGTCCAGCTTGATGAGAGAGCATGCACCAACACCAGGGCTGAGGGAACTGGGCACATCATCTCTACGTAATGGCTGGAAGAGGGATGATCCTTACTTGCCAGACCAGCATGTCTGGCCAAGTATACACAAGGATGCCAACTCTCTCAACCAGCTCTGTGTGTTTTATTCCAGGGACTGATCTTCCCCACCTGGGCCTTCCCCATCAGCCAGACAATCTTCTGCAGGTTTGCTCTGGGCTTAATCCAACCACTAATTCTCCACAAACGTGCCCAGAGCTCAAAAGCCTCAACTTTCAAGTTGACACCCGTTTCTAACTATGACAGTAGCAGGGAGGAGATATGAGATTTCAGATGTCATGGCTACATACTGGAACTCTGTTTCTGAAACTTAGGGACGTGGATATTCTTTTCTTTGTGCAGACAAAAAATTCGTGGATTGTGTACCATGCATACATTCTTCTTTATAAGGTGATGTCAGATTTTCCAGAGCAGTTATCCCAGCATACCAGCCCATTAACCCTGGCTAAAATTTTCATTAATACTCAACTTTTCCAACATAATATTATGTGACCTTTTGAGCATTTTAAGCATTGCTGCTATGGATGTGAATTTGATTGTATTTGTGTATTTTTGTAATTGTAAGGAAGCTGAACATTTCTCACCTACCTGCCCTCTTCCCAGCAGAGTACCTTTTAAATCCCTTTCCTTTTCCTTTTCTTTTTCTCTTGACTCTAAGGTTTTTATTTTTTTAATGATATGTCATAGTGTCTTATATGTTCTAATATCATCTATTTGTGCCTCATTCTTTAAATTTTGACTAGCAGACATCTATAATTTACTATGGTAAAATTTACTGTTTCTTTTGTGATAGACAATTTTGGAGTCTTACCTAAAGGCATGGAACTATGTTTTACAAATCTATTTATTTAATATATGTGCATTGTTTGTGTGTGTGTGTGTGTGTATGTGTGTGTGTATTCTATGTGCTGTGGACATGCAAATGCATGCATGCTAATGCCATAGTATGTGTGTGTGGATCAAAAACAACTTTTGAAAGTCATCCTTCTACTCTTACCATGTGGGTTCAGGCGATCAGATCACCAATTTTGCAAGGCAAGAACCTTTGCCTGCTGAGACACTGGTTTGCATTTTAACATGGTGTGCTAAAAAGCAAAAATCTCATATTTTCTACATTTTCAACTCTCATCTTTTCCCATGCCAATTTACCACTTATTTTTTTCTTTCAATCTCCCAAATGATCTACTTTAGACTTTCCCTTAACCAATCACTGTTTTCTTTTCTGAACATTTATTCTAGCCTATAATTTACTTAGGATCTGAATTTCATTCACTTAGCTGACTTTTAAATACAAGCTAATATAGTATTTATTTCTTGAGGCTTATTTTTCTTCCTTTCAGATCTGTGTTTATTCATGTCTCTTGCTTGCTGGTCATTTGGTCCAAATTCTCTTTTGTTTCTTTAAACATGTCATGAGCACATGGGCACTTTGCTCCTAAAAATTATTTTTATTAATGTTTGCTAGGCTGTTCTTTCTGTTTCTTTTCTACAGATTTTCTTTTTTTTTTTTTGCGTATAAGACCTTGCTTCATTTCATTTCTTGTAATTTTTTTCAAATACGTTTATCATTAGAACTGTGTTTACTGATAAAAACTTGAGTTTTAGCGATAGGTGATTTTCTACAGAAAAGCTGCATTTGCTGCTTTCGCATCAAAACAAATTACATTAAATTAAATTTCCTTTACATGATTAAAATAGAAATCATGGTTTGGCTTTAACTGAAAATACTAGTAAGAACAATGTGTCAATATGCAGTTTCCTGCAGTCCATAGAGTCTCTTATCTTAAATCCCCATACAATGAGGATGCAGGCTTATAAGTTAATATTGTTATCTCTCGAATTTTGCAATAACTTTCAGGATTTTTTAGACATCAGAATAAGCAGGCAGACTTTGGAGGGATTTGTAGATTGCTAGCATTTATTTCAGCTCAATAATTCATTTATGAAAAAATTTCTTATTCTGAATTTCAAATGATTTAATTGATGTAATGACTCAAAGTATATCATCAGTGATATTTCTTGTAACAAAATGAATATAATTTTACTCTTAATCATGATTATAATAGCTAACTCTTCTTGACTATTTATTATGTGCAAGCACTAAATATTACTTACTGTAATCTTTGCATCAGGCATCCTATTTTTACCTTAATTATCAGTAATAGCATTAAGTGTCACAGAGTCTTGTGGGTATATCTAGAACTCAGACTTATGTTTATTTTAAGCTAATAGTTATTGGCAATATGTTCAGTAAAATGTACTAATGTATAATATCTCCTAAACACTATTCCAATGTGGAAGAGCTATATATTGTCTCTGGGTAGGAAACTGAAGAGAATGGTCTTGAAAAAGAGCTTACCATCTTAAATCTGAATTCTGTTTTGGGAAGACAGATGTTCTTGAGTTATGGCTTATTGTTCAACACAAAGTTTTCTTTATTAGTCTTTGAAATTTCACAGCACTATTAAAAACTATCCTGGCATGTTTTTTCTAGGATGATTTTAGGGGTCACAGAAGGGGAGTATGATTGAAACTCAATTAAAACATCTGTGTATAACATACTGAATAGAACCCAGTAATCAGAAAATAAATTCAGTGTATATTTTTCCAGATTTCTTTGATAGATGTGTTAAATTTTAAAAGTTTTTATATGATATTTGTAATGATTTCATTTCATATTTCCTGCTTTGTGAAAATTCCCTATTTCAGAACATGTTCTTTTTTGTGTATGTGTCCTATGTTACTATGTCCAGGTAGGTGCCAATATTTGCATGTGTATAGGGAGGCTGCTGGTCAGGACCAGACATCTTCCTGGGTACCTGAGTTTTTGAAACAGAGTTTCTCACTGAAACTGGAATTAATCAATTTAGCTAAGCCACCTGGCAATTGAGTTACAGGATGGTCCTGCCTCTGCCCTGCTGCTCTGGGATTATAACCACACCCAACATTTCCATGTGGATAGTAGGTGTCTAACTCAGGAGATTAAGCTTGCATGGCAGACATTTTACTGACTGAGCCATCACTCTAGCTACTGATTTTAAAGACTGGTCTTTGTCTTTTTAAAACCATATTTGATATGTATATATATATATACACATATTACATATATTTATACTAATTAGCTTAAAATACAGGTTTTGTTATGGCATTTTCAAACATACTTAGTCTTGATGCATTCTTCCCACAATTCACTTCTCTTTCATCCCTTCTAACCCACAACACTTTCCTTTCATTTTTATATCACAGGAGTCCTATCACCCTCCCTTTTTTAAAGCCCCATTGTTTTTCTTTTCTTATAGGTCCCTTTGTACTTCTGATCTCTATATACATTCCTACCTTCATAAATAAGAGAATATAAAAATTGGAAATTAGGATCTGCCCATGAGGGAGAACATATAGTTTGTCTTTCAGATCCTGGGTTATGTCATTAAATAAGGCATTTTACAGTTACAACCATCTTCCTGAGTTTTTCACATTCTAAAAGTTCTTTACAGCTAAGTAAAACTCCACAGTGTATATTGCTATTTTCCATCCTCAGTTGATGAGCATCTCTTCCAACCCATTTCCATGCTATAATGAATGGAGCAGAAGTGAACCCAAGTGTCCCAATGTCTATGTTGAAGTTATAGACTCCTTTGGGAATATGCCTAGGAATGCCATAACTCACTCACATGGTAGTTTCCTTTTTATTTTTTTTGAGAAATTTCCATAGTGACATCATTAGTTTTGAATAAAGCTTTTTATTTTCTTTTCCCATATCCATAAACACCAGAAATTTCTTATCATGTATTTTATGATCAGCATGCTGACTTGGGTGAGATGGAATCATGGAACAGTTTCACCTTGCACTTGTTTGTATTTCTTCTTTTGAGAACTCTCTGTTCAGTTTCTTAAGTCATTTTTGATTGAACTGTTTGTTTCGTGGTTTACTTTTTTTTGAGTCTTTGTATATTATAGATACCAATCATCAGTCAGATGCATAGTTGATCCTTTTCCTTTGCTGTATAGAAGTTTTTTAATTCCATGAGGTCCAATTTTTCAACTGTTGGTTTTATTTCTTAGGTTGACTGAAGTCCTATTAGAATTTAGCTGAAAATATTATCATAAACATACCAAATTTATTAATTAGCCTAAATAAAATGAAAAGGTCGGTGATTAGTAATCTCTGGCAGCAAAGATATTGCAGGGCATTAAATCAGTCTGTCTTGATGAATTCTTTCATAGAGAATCAAGTAAGAGCTCATCCAAAGTTGGATTAGAGCTTTTCTACTTGCTTCTATTTCTGTACTAAGAAATGTTTATTATTTCAGTAATATCTGTATCCTAATGCTTATCATGCTGATTTTGTGTTTTAGACAATCATTTTTTTAATTTCATGTAAAAGAGACTATTGGATTCTATTTTATTTGTAACCACTGGAATCAGAAAAAAAAAAACCAAAACATTTTGTCTTGCAGGATGGAATGAACCAAGTAGTATCTAATGGAATGAAAACATAAGTTACCAAGTCCAGGTCTGAAATCCGTTGCTCATTTCCATAATCAGACACAGCTAAAGAATCAATCTTTCAGTGGTAATGATTTCCCATCATAGTTGGTCTGGTTGTAGTCCAAATTGCTTTCCTGGAAGGGATGTTGCTGTCGATTATGTATTTTCTCTCTGCTGCTCCCTCTCTTCACTTCACATGACTTTCTTGCCACACAGCATCTTCTGACTAACTTGTCTGTCTCTAGAAATTGCTTAAATGAATAATTATACCTTCTCTTAAGAGCATCCTTTATGTATTCTTCTAAATGGTTTGATTCCCATCGCTTCAAGCCCTGTATTTTAGCAGTTATAAGCTACAAGCCTTGTATTCTGGCAACTATAAGGATACCTAAAAGGTATCAATAGGATTCAATTCTTGTTTACTTGTAAGTCATATTATTACTATGTTCCTCATTGTTCCTGTGCATCTCTTCATCAGTTTGTTAAATTGTTAGTACGAAATGAGAATTGCAAAGGTCTATCAGACTCTTCACATTTATTTATGAATAATATTTCTCAACTAATTTTATTAAACATGTGTCATTTTTCCTTGATGCAATGATCCTTACATTGTGGCCCTGTTCTGAGCAGAAATGTGTGATACAGAAAGCACATGACTATAATTATTTATAGAAAAGTGATTGTTTTGAGTGGACATATTCGATTGAGATCTGTTATGGTTTGAATGCAAAATGTCCCCCACAGGTTCATGTGTTTAAAGGCTTAGTGTCCAGCAGGTGGTTGTATGTAAGAAGGCGGTAGAGCCTTTAGTAGTTTGAGTCTTGCTGGAGAAAATATTTAACTTGGGCCAGACTCTGAAGGTTGATATCTCAGTCTCATTTCCAGTTCTCCCTCTCTATGCCTCTTGATTGAGGCTGCAATGTGAGCCGGTCTCCTGTCTGACACCCTGCCTTCCCTACCATGATGAACTCTATATCTCAGGAAATGTAAACCCAAACAAAACTTTTCTCTCTTTAAGTTGCTTTGTGTCAGGTACTTTATCACTGCAAAGAGATAAGTGGCTAAAACAGATCTTGGATTTTATATTTTGCATGTTGTATCTTTGGTGGAAGGTTTCTTTTGTAGCACTGGAAGGAGTTGCAGTTCTGAAAAGTGATAGCATCCACTATAAGGTTTCTGAGGAGTGTCTTTATTAAAATTGCTTGAAATTTGATTCCATGAATTATCTCAGTGGCCAAGAAAGTGGAGGAAAGAATAGTTTTTGTACTGAGTACAATCTTTTCAATTAAAGTGAAAATTATTTCCAATACAGACTGATTTATTTGTGCTTCAAGAAACATGAGAATGAACATACTAATTTATACAACCAAGGCATTAAAAATATCACTGACCTATGATAGTGAGAACTGTAAATAGTAAGCAACCATAAATAGATATCTTCTTTAGCTATACAAATTACCACTGTCTTTTTAGGGGAATGTTCCCTGCTCTGCTGCCAGTTGGAGAGCGGAATGATACTTTGTGTGTGCTGACAACTGATATGTGTGCCAATATTTCATTCTCTGTACCTTGAATCCTTGAGTTGGCCAAAGATTGCAGGTTATCTGATTTTATCTGACTTTTACAGAGTAGATTGTTAATTCACATAATGAATTTCATGATATAATCATTGAAGGAGGATGCTGTTGCAGATTGGGGTAGGTGGAGGAAATCTGTCATTGACTTACATTTTGCCTTTGATAAGAATATGGAAACAAATATTTTAAAGTGACATAAATATGAAGTTTCTCTATCTTTGCAGTATGCAGAACAACCTTTATGCTATATCACAGTAATAGTCAGCAAACTTTTTGCTATGTTACAAAACAGATACCATGACTATTGAGGACAAGGCAAAAAGAGGAACAGCAAAAATTCTAAGTAAATGTATTGGATTATATATTAATTTATTATGAGCAACCTTTGAAGATGATAGGACTTTACCTCCAATATCTAAACTAATATAAACAAAATCCATTCATCTTTAGAGGCTACTCATAATACTTTAATTAAGCAGTGCACCAAAGCAATTTGCAGATCTCCATTGTTTCATTCTTAGACAGTTTCATACATGTCTACAGTAAATTTTATTTTAACTTTCCAGTTAGCTTTTTTTTTCATCTCTCCCACTGAAACCCCTTTTCCTCCCAACATATCCTTCTTGTAGCCAAAAGGAAGTAGAGAATCAGTAAGGTTAAATAATGTCAGATTACACAGCAGACAGAACCCTTAATTTGAGAACTTGAGACCATTTTTATCTATCCCATTTTGTCAGACATTGCTTTCTTTACATACAATGACCTTAATAGTATAACTAATTCTGTTTATTTATTATTTTAGAGCTAAATTTGAAGTAGTAAGAGATAATTTCTTTCTGCATTTAGGATAAAAACTGTAACATGACAAATATGATAATTATAGTTGAGATTGCTTCAGCAGTAGTTGTGGCATCCCTGGTATATGGTATTTTTATACATTGTTTACAAATATGTTGCATATTATATGTATAATTGGATTTTTGTTTAACACATATTCAAAACTATACTTCTTAAGTTTTCAGCCATGGAAATTGAAAGTTCGAAAAATTTAGAAATTTGCTTCATGTCACTCAGTCTTCTGGTGTAGGATCTCAATTCTCGTCTAGTTCTGTTTGCCTCTAGATCCTCCATCACTTTCAGTTGTTGCTGGACCACTTGCCACTGACTTTATGCAGTCATCTTATGAGAATCTTTTTTCATGAAACTTAGGTAATAGTTATTTTATCTTAGCATCTTCTCCCTGCTTTTCTGTCATTCTCTTTGAAAGGAGCTTCATATTTTGTCTTTACTATCTCTTAATTCCTTTGACAAGTCCCTTCAAATTCCTATAAATCCAGAGTGACCTTTTTTTAATTGGCAGATACTATGAGGTACTTGTGGTTTAGGAAATAGGCATAAAATTATAATTTTCTTATCTATCCTTTTACAAGTTAGGTGAGACCAGTGATGAAAATGACATCTAAAGATAGAATATAAATTCGTTTATTGATTTCTTTTTGCTTATATGTGTGCTTTTGAGATGGTATGTTGCCGTGTAAGCCAAACTAGTCTATAACTTATGAGAATCCTCATGTTTCATCCTTCTGAGTGAGTTCTCGGATTATAGGTGTGTAACACCATGCCTGTCTGCAATTTGCTGTTCTTAATTGTGATGAGTCTGGAGTTCCACTAATAGAATTAAAGAATTGATGAATTCTCAAGTCATGTGCTTCCATATGAATAGATAATTAAAGTTGAGAAGGTAAAGACATGTCATCAATACTTTTTTGAAAAAAACTAATTTTAGGATAGATAAAGAATAGGATAGCATTAATATTCATTTGAACATTTTTCGATCTATAGTCTGTGAGGAATATAGTAAACTAAACTGCAAGAATGGGCCATTCTTTTAACATTAGTTTGAATTGCAATGAGTTAGATAACTATGAACATTGATTAAATAGTGATTTTATAATGAATATTTGATATTAGTGAATAATCATTGAAAATTTAGTTTTGCATATTTTAAAATACTATACATAATTAAAGAGGTTATACAACTCAGTTTGCATTTCCCAAATCTAGTGAAATAGAACCCTATCACCCATCACTATAATCATTTACAATTAGGTTGAGTTTCTTCCAAATATTTAATTAAGACTATTTTAATTCCTTACAATTGCAGAACTCCTAATTCCTTATGGTATTAGATTTCTGTGATCCAAATTATTCACAATGATGGTGCAGTTACAATCAACAGCCAAATTAAACAAGAGTCAAGTACCAAAGGAAACTACCTTCTGCTCCTCAGGCTACATGTCATGATCATAGAGCAATATCACCAGAATATATACCATGAATTCTAGTATCTGCTTTAGATATTTTGTAATGCAAAAGATTAGACCAATGACAACATTTCTCTTTTTCTTCCCTTCTTATTCTCCCTGGCATCAACTTAATGGTTGTGGGTTTGAACTCTAAGTACATTTGTAGAGAATTAGTAGTTGACTTAAGTCCAGTCTCCTGGGGGAGATTGTCCAGCCCATGATGGGTGAACTAAGCCCTGGGCAGGGAATAAAATACAGAGAGCTGATTGAAGAAATTCTCATCTTTCTGTATACTTGGCTAGACATGCTGGTCTGAAAAATAAGAATTGTCCCTCTCTTGGACATTATGTGGAGATGATGTGGCCAGATCCCTTGGCCTTGGTGGTACAGTGGGCTCTGATGCCAAGCTGGACAAGCAACTATAACCAGACTATCATAAGAGAAAATAAACCCTTGTTCCCTAATGCTGTTGGTCATGATTTATCACCGACCATGCAGGCTAACTGCTCTACTCAATGAATATTATCCCTCTATCTGTCTATCTACCTATGTATCTTTTTATGTATCTGTGTATTTATGTATGTTTGTATGTATGTATGCATGTACATATCACAAATATTCAAATGTGCATATTAGTGCTTGTTTGTGTGTATATTGATGTATGTGTGCATGATGAATGTGAATGAGGCCAGAACACAACCTTGACTGTCATTCCTGAGGTGAAATCTGCCTTGAGTTTTTGTGATAGGTTCTTTCACTGTCCTGGATTCCTCAAATAGGAAGGGACTCATCAAACTTGTCAGGGAGCCCTCCTGTCTCAGTTTCCTCAGCTCTGGGATTATAAATCTGAACCATACATTTTTTTAGAACATGGATTCCTGTTGAGGAAATTTTCCAGCATATATGTAGATGGTTATCATTTTATATCACATATTTATATGCTTTTAACAATTATAGCTTTCTACCCATTTCTAACACGAAGTGGTTATTGCAGAGAGGGACAGCCTCAGAAAGTAAAAATAAGAAAAAGTGGTGAACATTCTATAGAAATGGAGTGCATATCATTTTATATACTATCTTCAATATTACATATATTCAGTAAGAAAAGCAAGTGAATACCGCCAAACTAGAAGCCATATATTTTCATTGGTTCATGATTTCAATGTTGTTTTTGGGAATGGGGAACTGCTTTTGATTTTTCTAGAAGGTTTTCACCAGCTTAGTACCATGGCTTCTTCAGTACTCACTTCTCCCTGAATACATGTCTGCAAGAAAGCAAACCTGGCCTTTTTCTTCTATTTAAGTTCGTAGCCTTTCCTTTATTATTTGCTCTGGTGCATTTAGAAAAACTTTGAGGGTTGGAAAAGCCCTCACAGGATGTAAGTCTGTTACTCTGAGGATGGAATGCTGAGAAACCATCAGGTGCAAGTTTAATGCCCTTTTCTCTAATCTGGTTTATTGTCAGAAATGCAGCTGGCATTCAAACCTCTATCTAGTTTCTGTGCTTTAATGTTTAATCAGTTCTGAGCTTCAGACATGACAGAAAGAGTACTATTTACTGTTGCCATATGATCCAAAAGGTGATATTAGAGTCCCTGGAGTATATGTTTCTATGAAAAGTAGGAAATAAGGTCACACTGTGACAAATTCAAGTGATCGATGACTAAATTTCAGCCAAGTTAATGCCCATTAAAACATATTTTCAATTATCTCCATTATCTAGACTGGTTAAACATCAGCATCTGAAACAACATTGCTTAGGTTTTCTCCAGCCACAGCAGAGGTGGAGACATGGTTGGATTCCAGTGTGCAGCCAGCTCTTACAGCTCCCTGTTCTCAAACGATTGGACTGCAGATTATGTTGAGCTTTAGTATGTGCTGGAATCATTCAAAAATGACCCCATTACTTATTAAAATCTAGTCTTTGTGTTTCAGCCTTGACACTCGTTTCCAATTCCAAACTAACCTATGGAGTAGCACATGATAATTCAGCAAGCAGAACTGAAAATAGAGAAATATTTGTCAATGATGTTAAGGGTCTTACATCAATTTGATTGTGGTCAAGTAGCTTTCAAAACACTCAAGGGCATTCTATGACCCAAATCTTACAAAACTTCTGTTAACAGATGTACTTAGTAGCATTTCTAATTTCACTATATTCAGTCATCACTTTCTGTGTACTTATGCTAACATTCTAGCAATAAACTGAGAGCTTTATTTTTTGTTATTAACAAATTTTGTTTGACAAATGTAAGAAGGGGGTTGTCTTAATATTTTCAGAATTTTCCCCAGAAAGCAAATTCTAAACAAATTTCAATTTTTCCATTTTACTTTACCAAATAACACGGGTAGTATTGAAAATGAGATGGGCCATAAGAAGTTATGAAATGTCAGCTGGAATGAAGTTCTTTTCATAACATTTTTGTAGAAGTAGAATGAGCTATACCATGTTTCAGATGATGAAGGGACAGTCCTTGCTGAAGTGTTTTGAAGCAACCTCCACACCCCATGGTTAAGTCTAAGGAATCCAGCTACATCAGCTAAAACTGATGAATTGAAATCCTAAGAGAGAGTAGCTGATGTTTTAAGTCCTGGAACCTCAAGTTACCTGACTAGTTGGCAAGGATTAAAAATCAAAGAAAAATACATTTTGAATTGTCTTTATAGTAAAAGCAGATAAAATTAAATCTAAATATGAATCTATTCTGCAGATTTATGGCAAAAATAAATTTCCCTTAATTTTTAAGATTCCACACATGTTTTTGTCTTCTTTTTTTATTCTTTCAGTATCTCATGTATGAAAATAATGGTTATGATATTTTTACAACTTAATTCCCTCATCTGTCCTCTTATTCTCATAACAACCCTTCTTTTTCCTTGCCATTTTCCTTCCTATTTTCCTGACTTTTTGCATGAGTAACCGACTGTTTCAACTGAGTTGCCTTTAACTGCATATGCCTGAGTACTAACTGGACATGCATCATGTATCAGTCAGTCAATATACCATTGGGGAAAGCATATCTTTCTCCTTTAAGTTTTAACCCTCAAGTCTCTGAGGAAGTGAAGGAGTCTTGAGATCCTATCATTACACGATAAAAGGCTGATAGGACAAATTTCATGCAGGTCTTGTGGAAATATATATAGCTGCAGTGAATTCATGGATGCAAAAGTGTTGTCATATCCAGAAGATAATGTCTGATTGTACCCGTAACTCTTTCAGGCTCTTATAATTTTACTGCCCCTCTTCTGCAATGAGTCTTGGAGTGCGTTTGCGTGTGCGTGTGTATGTGCCTGTGTGTGTGTGTGTTTGTGTGTGTTGCATGTTCTGTCTAGAGTGAAGCAGTCTGCAATCACTTATTTTCTGTACTTTGGCCCAATGGTTTTCTGTTAATAAACACCTTCCATAGCAAAAGGAAGCTTCTAGGAAGTGTAGAAGCACTCAGTGTTTCTACAATCTATTGGTATAATGACAAGACAGTTTGATAGTCTTTATAGCTAAACCTTAGTAACTTGTGTCCCTTTCCCCAGGGCCTAAGTCCTCCTCTTTTATAGACCCTTGTTCTGGTTTACAGTACCAGAAATATGATCTCAGCTACAGAGTGGGTTTTAAATCTGATTGTAAAGCTGTTGATTGCCTCCCTTGACATTCATGCCACTGTTATCTCCATGGTCACCCCTTGTCAGGGTGGTTGCTTTGCAGTTTGAAATTTTCACATATTGATGAAACTGTTGATGGCTTTTATCCATCAGGAGCTTATATAATATTTTCTGGTACCATGAACGCTGCTCATCAAGAAGTGAGCTTCTATACCAATTCTACCTGTTTTTTTTTTTTTTTCATGTCCTGTGATCAACATGTGTTGCATTTTTCAGCAATAGAGTCTTACTGTCAGTTTACACAGGCAACCAAGAGCAATGGCAAAAGTCTACACTGTTTGAGGAGCCTTTAAGATTTCTTTGACCAATAATCTGTTAGGAGGTATCACATACTTGGTACTTGGATATTGCTTAATTGCCTTTGGGATCTAGCTGGAATGTTATAGGCAGTTTTTGTTTTGCCCTATTATCATAGTTAGATGCAGGTACCAACTTGACAGTTGAGATTCAAGCTCTGAACACATTTGTAGAAAAAAAAATCAGTGGTTGAATTAAGAGCTGAACAGGCCTGCAGGAGATTGATCCGATGGGGAGGCCCAGTTCAGGGTAGGGGGCTAGTCTCTAAGTAGGTGAATAAGAAGGAGGGTATTGGTTGCAAGAACAGTTATCCTTTGGTATACTTGACCAGACATGCTGGTTTGGCAAATAGGGATTTTTTGGCAAGCAGTCCTGTGGGTATGATGAGCCCAATTTCCTTGGCCCCTGGTGTATGCTTTTGCCAAACTGGACAAGAAACTATAACCTAAGTATCAAAAAATAAAACCACTTTTTTCCCTTAAGTTCTTTGATTGTGAATTTATCAGCAACAATGCAGACAAATTGTAAATCTCTCTCTCTCACTGCTTCCTTATATAATCTCATTCTTTGAAACAAAATGTCTTTGACATATTAATAATATGGGAGGTTACTGTTTTTATCATATGATTTCAGTGCTGTTCATTACTTCCTTGACTATGACTATACTCTATATCCTCTTTTCCTCTCCTTTCCCAGGGGAAAAGCATGCTATGAAAGTTTAGCCATGAAGACATTATACAAAAACAA
Organism: Typhlomys cinereus; assembly: GCA_023101885.1. Taxonomy (NCBI): domain Eukaryota; kingdom Metazoa; phylum Chordata; class Mammalia; order Rodentia; family Platacanthomyidae; genus Typhlomys; species Typhlomys cinereus. The sequence continues at coordinate 2,121,590 of JALPQD010000050.1, read as the reverse complement.
CCTTTTAAACACCTGTTATTATACCCATAGATTGGAGAAGCACTCAACACTCAAGCATAAAGCCACCTTCTGCAACAGAAGGTGTTTACTGCGGAAAAACATAGTTGAACAAATTGCAAAATGTATGTGACTATGGACTGCTTGACCAATCAGGGCATCTAAGTTACATCTACTACCAACTCAAGGCTCAGGGAACATCACAGAAGCAGAAGAGGAGGTGGTAAGATTGTAAGAGCTTGAAGTGAGTGAGACAATGGTGGCTCAGTCACTATCTCCTGGACATGGCAAGAACTACATGGGAACTGTCTCCAGGAAAGGAGAAGATCTCAAGAAACTCCACACCTCCATGAAAGACTCGTAAGAACTCATATGGAAGAAAAGGCAGATGCTATCCTCGATGGTATACCTACTGATCTATGACACTTGCTGGAGCATGAATCATGTCAGGCATATGACATCAAAGACATATTAGAGGAAGAACAGTAGGTCACACAAGTGAAAAGACTTGAAAATAGGAGAGAATGTGACAGGGGAGATGAAGTGTTGTCAGGAGAAAAGGAGGGGGATAAGGCTGGGGATTAAAGACAGAAAAAAAAGAGAAATGAAGTTTTTTCTTTTTAATTCCAGCCATTCCTATCCACCTTGCCACCTGTGTCTGTGGCCTTTGCATCTCTTCCTTCAAAGTCTTCATTCTATCTTTCCCTACCACCCACAGTTAATGATCCCTTTCAAGTTAAGTACATCTATTGTATATTCAGTGCTAGCATCTACACTACATGAGTTTTTCTTGTGTGTGTGTGTGATTAAGATTGTTACAGATAGCAAATTTTTACAATGATTTTTTATTTCATCCAAGAAGGGTGGGTGATTATGATCATACAATGGTTAATTCCTTAGCCTCCTCCTTATGAAATCTACTTATTTCTTAGAGGATTATTTAATTCTTAGAATGTATTAATTTACACAGCATTGTGTGGCAGAGGTAGCAAACACTTTGGAACCAGATATAACCAGTGTACACTGGCACAGGAATCAGGACTCATCATCATCCTGAATCCCAAATTTAATATTTGTGAAGTCATGTATGTCATGATTACATCACAGACAAGTCTGAATCATTAAGAAAAATAAGTTTTTTAGAGAAATATTTAACAAACTCTCTGGCATGAAGTAGGCTTGATACCAAGGCTCAGAGGCTACAGAAAAGGAAGTTGATGCTGATGGTGATCACATTGCCTTCACATAGAGTTTTTCTCTGTCACTGAGCTTTGACAAGGACTATCTGGGATGAAGAAGACAGTTATGCTCAAAGCTAAACTGCTGGATCCCTTTGGTTTGGTCTCTTTGGTTTGATAAGGAGAGAGGAGGTGAACTGGCAGAGAAATTTTCTGTTTTCTGACTTATGTGTTTCTGTGCTCCTTTCCCTGCAGGCTTCTGATTGCATTAGACCAATTAGAGTTTGTCATGAGCACAGAGTCGGAAAGAAAAGCTACACGGAGTCAGGCATATTGGCACAAGCAGATTAGACACATGTTTGTCTGCACTTAATAGCCACTTTCTTCAGACTCCTCCCTTTGTTGACTCAAAAAAAGGTGAAATCATCCATGGCAGCTTTCCGCTGACTTCTAAACTCTGGATTTTCTTTGGAACCTCAGATATCTTTTTCTGATAAAACAGGAGAGTTTGTTTAGAATTAACTTCTTTTAAGTTAAGAATTTTCCTTTCATACAAATGTAATGAGTATCCCTGCCCCTTAGCTCCTCCTTCTCTCTTCCATTCTTCCCTTCACTAATCCGACCTTTTCCCTACCAACCTCCTGATTCTCTGCTTTTGTGTGCTGCAGGGTTCTCTTTGAGTTGTCTGCTCTAGCAGGGACTCAGGCCCCTGTGGCAATTTAAATGGTCCTTCCTTAGGTAGATCCACAGATAAGAATGCTCCCCTTACCTGTCCAGCCTAAGGTTGTCACTGCATGTAGTTATTTCTCCTGAGTTCCTCACTGATCCATGAGAGAATGTTGATATGTCAGGATCAGTCACATTGCAGTGAGTTCCTGGATGCAGCAGCCCTGTCATGACTGGAATAACCTGGCCAGCAGTGGACCTCCCCACCTTCAGATTCTTACAATCTTAGCACCCCCCTCTTACAAAATTCCCTGAACCCTAGGATGGGAAGAGGTTTGGTTGGCCTGATTCTGGCTGAATGTTTCAGGGACATGTAACTCTATACTCTGGTTGGTCGTTGTTGTCACTTCTCTTTTATTGCAATAGGCTATATCTTGTTTGAGTGTTGAGCTCTTTTCTTATCTAAAGATATAATGAGAGGTGTTTAGACGGTGGTTTACTATCATGTGCTTATGGTTAGTATTAAGATGCTGATCTTGTGTAGTGTCAGTTTTCTCCCTTTCTTAGTTGTTTAAATTGGTTTAAATTACTGGACGTGTGTTCTCTGTCATTGGGGTGAATTAGAGGATAGTAAGCAGCTGTTGGTTATCTGGAGGCAAACCCCACTTTTTACTACATACTGTCCATGCTCTTCTCTTCCCTTTAAGACTTTTCTTTCATAAATGCCTTATCTATCTGTTTGCCCGTGTTCTTATTTTTCCACACTTTTACCATCTTCATCCACTCCCTTGCCTTATTTTCCTTTGTGTTTTATCTTTGTGTTTATCCAGCTGAATGGCTAAGATCCAAAACAAACGACAGCAAATGCTGGTGTGGATGGGAGGAGAAGGGAATCCTCATACATTGGTGGTGGGAATGCAAAATTATACAACCCCTTTAAGAAATCAGTTTGGAAGTTCCTTAAAAAGCTAAAAATTGAAATATCTTATGACCCACCTTTGCCACTCCTGGTAATATTCCCAAAGAACAATGCATCCTACATCAGAGTCACGTGTGCAAACATGTTCACAGTTGCTCTTTTCATAGTAGTAAAGAAATGGAACCAAACTATATGTCCAATAGTGATGAATGGTTAATGAAATTGTGCCATACACACACACACACACACGCACACACACACTAGAATATTATTCAGCTATCAGGAAAAATTAACTAATAAAATTTGGTAGTAAATGGATAGCATATGGAGAAATTATGCTGAGTCAAGTATTCCAGATGCAAAAGGCACATTCTCCCTAATAAGTGAATCCTAGCACTAAACCTTCAGTTTGATATAATCAAATAGAATTAACTTTTAGCAGTTTAAACAAATGCCTTAGAAAAATTTTCATCCAGAGTTGAGGAAATAGCACATTAAGTAAAGTATTTGCATATCAGGCCTGAAAACCTGAATTTGAATCTCCTCATGTAGTGGTATATCTGTAATCCCAGTGCTCCTATGGCAAGATGGGAGGCAGAGACAGGAAGTCCTCAGAATGAAGGTCAAACAGCAGCAGAACAAAAGGTCCTGTCACAAAACAGAAGGGAAGACGTCTGACTGTCATCTGACAGCTGCATGGATGCCACAGAGCATACTTAATTTTCTTTCTTTCTTAGACAATTTCATATATATATATATATATATATATATATATATATATATATATATAATTTTTGAGACAGAATGTATCACTGAACCTGGAGCTCACATATTTGGTTGATCTGGCTGTCCAGGAAGTTGCTGAAATCATTTTGCCTCCCCTGGTGTGTGTCGCTGTACCCAGCATTTGCATGTATGCTATAATGATTTAAACTCAGGTCCTCACTCTTGAGAGGTAAGGACTTCATTGATTGAGTCATCACTCCAGCTCCACCATGTTTACCTTTTTTTTCAACACACTAAACCTCTAAGCTAGGTATGGCAACTCAAATTTATGCAGATAAAAAAAATCAAACTATTTCAGTTTGTAATTGATGATTGATTCTAATATATTGCATGTGGTTGTATCAGTGAAATCTTAGATCAATTAAGTTACTGAGAAAAGCCAACTAAAACTTATAGGTGATTGACTTGTAATGCCCTCTGACTCTGAAATACATTCTTTGTGAAAAAGAAAAAAATAATTTGTTTTAGAAACTTATTTCGCTAAAAAAAAAAAAGAAGATTTGGTCCTTTTTTTAAAGAGTGAACTATTTGAACATACTCTTTGATCCTGTAGATTGTGACTACTTTTTCTAACAAAGTATATAGACTCCTAGGGATAAATAAAAAACAAATGATTTTTCAGTGATTTGCCTCCTCAGACTGTCAGGTAAAGTTAGATGTTGACTATTACAGGAATATCTGTATAGCTTTTTCTTCTGGATTGGTCATCCATATCTAAGGGTGGGGTCACCTCAGGCTAATTCCTTGCTGAGCTGAGTATGCAAAAATGACTTGCTCAAAATCTTTAATCTTAGAGCCTGCAGTATTGTGGTAACTTTTACTGTATTGATTAACTTTTTAGATTCCAATAACATTTATGAAAACCTGTTTGGGATATATCACTTGATTTTATGATATATTGTGGGACATGTTACCATCCCCCATGTACCTTGGAAATAATGACATCTTGTCCACTAGTTAAAAGACTTCCTTAGACCTTGATTGGATGGATATTAGGGAATGTGGTTTCTGTACATCTGTTTCCAGAATTCTGGGGAAAAGATATGATATCCCTCCTCTCTGTCTGTGATTCTAACGAGTCTGATGTTTTCTAACCTTGAAGCAAGGCCAGCTACCTCCTGTCTGTATTGACAAGGAGTCCTTGTATACCCTGCTTGATATTTGACACTGTATATTCTTTGTATATCTGTATTTCCTAATGGAAAGAAGTCATGGAACACAGTGCAGGCACTTCAAAATGGCTATATTTTACGTCCATTGGTTATACTGAGCTAAATATACAGCTGCAATGATGGCTTGATGTCTGAAACTCAAGCACTTAAAATACTATGTATTATATTACATATAAGATATAATTAATAAATTATTTATATTAAAAGTTTTAGCTTGTTGGAAGTCTTTTTTAGCTCAAAGATTTAACTAAGTTTTGTAGAATTGGGTAATTAATATAAGATTAAGACTCACTAAGTGCTGAAGCCATTTGTCCTCTGGTCCTGGCCTAGATCTCACAGATCCTTCCATAGAAGTGAGAATATATATCTATATAAATCCATGCTCATTTACTACTTTTTTTCTCAATTTGGTGCCAGTGTGATTTCATAGTAAGCTAAATATTTTAACTTTCTTCTCTAGTTTTCAAGATTGAAGCCAGGGCCTCTCCTCACACAGTAGGTAAGAGATCTATTACTGAGCTACATACCCAGCACTTCTTTGTAACTTTTTATAATGCTTGCTCATGGAACTCCTATGAATTTATTATCTTATGTTGCTGAATCTCACCTTGTTATACTGGCAAGAAAGATATTTTCATCTTTATTTGAAAAATTGCAGAATCTAAAGGTCAGCATATATTAAAGACTTAGCTCAGATTTCTCAGGAAATTACAGACTGAACTGAGGCTGTAACTGAAGGGCATTGACCTCCGTCCCTGTTTCACTCTAATGTCATTTACATAGTACCAGTGGTCTTAATTTAATCCCATGCATTATGGGTCTCAAGTGACAAAATGGCATAGATTTTACAGATAATGTTAATGATGAAAAAGGTATTACAATAAAAATTGATAGGCACCATGAAAGATATGAAGCTCTATGTTCCACATTTTATCTAAAGCTTGTTTCTTGCCTCTATCTTTGGGCAATGCCGAGGTATTGCTTTTCACTGTAGCCAGAAGGAACCACTTTAAAGAAGTCATCAGCTGTCTGGCAAAGCCTCTCCACCAACACTGATCCAGTGAACGGATGCCAAGCTCTTTGCACCATCTGCTGGCCATGAATCATTGCAGAGGGACAAGTGGACAGCTGGAGCTGTCATCTCTGAAATGCCACTCATGAGAGAAATAGCAGAATTCACATCAAAAAGTATAAAGATGAAGTACCCTGCGAGTCTGCAAAAAGACTGGTGAATACATGATGGCATTTGTGAAAGAGATCTTTTCTTCCCAGACACTTCGGAATCTTTATACTTTCCCCTGCTTCTTTCTGAGGAAAAGATTTGTTGAGCACTATAAAAAAGACATGAGCATAAACTCATTGGCTGAGAGTGCAGTCACAGGTTAAGTGGGAAATATCAATATTGTATAACTCATTTTTTAAAATATTTATTTATTTATTTATTTTGTGTGTGTGTGTGTGTGTGTGTGTGTGTGTGTGTGTGTGTGTGTGTATTAGAGGGCACTCTTTGAGAATCATCCTGGATTGCTTCTACCTCCTTTTTGCTTTGCTCTGGGATTTCGCAGGCTCTGCCCACTAGGGCCAGAAATGCAGACCACCATTAACACTGGCATTTTTACTTGAGACCTGGGATCAGTACCTTCTGCTTATGAGATATAATCTTAACCATTGAGCCATCTCTCCAGTCCTACAATGCTTATTTTTAGTTGAGAGACTTTGAAGCAAATTATCTAAAACTTTTGTTTGATTTTTCTCTAGTTGTATCCATCTATAGGAATGACTAGAGGAATATAGTCATTCATTCTTTCATTCGTTCTTTCATTAATGCATTCAGGGCATGCACTGCATGACTATGTATTCAGGTGCTGGTAGCTGACAGAAAATAATAGCTTCCCTTTATTGGATAGTTGCTGTATGTACTGTGCATTAACCAGGTTGCTTTAGTTAGTCTTGGTAAGAACCAAATCATGCATAAACTTTTATCTCATTTTTCATGTGAAAATAAAGTGAATATTAATTTTGCCAGGTTTGCTAAGTAATAAATGGAAGGCCAAAGGCAGACATCCTGACATAACTTTTTTTTTTTTTCTGGTGCTACTTGAATGACTCAGTCCTTCCTTTTCTATGACTCCACTAAATGGGCAGAAAAGATTCTTAGTGTTTGTAAGAAGCCATAGAAGAGGGAAAAAGTCAATCTAAATTAAAAAATAAGGAGAATATGTCAGTGTTTAAAGTTGGGATAAAAGCTTCATTCTGTTATGGAGCTATTTGTTCAAATTTCACAATTCTTCCATTGTCACTCATCAAAAATCACTTTAAAACATGAGAATTGTTGGGAGGAAACATAAAGTCCAAAAATGCTAAAGAGAGTTGTTTTCTTACATATTTGATATATTACTTTTTCTATTTACTTTAATTTGTTTTATATCAAGTCCCAAATAAATTATTTTGCTTTTTCTTGCTGCAATTTGGTAATCTAAAAGAAATTGTTATAGCAATATGAGACAGTACTCTCTGATGTGTAGATCAGGTAAATATTCTAAAAGTCATTTGTAAATTGAAAACAATCCTCTGTTCCTTTTTATTGTTTATATGTAAAATGTTTGAAGGAAAATCCTTTGAATATTTTGTCTATAAACACAACTTTACAACTGAAGGTGTGGGATAGTGGACAATCTAATATATTTGTATTTTAAATTGACAGAAAACTTGATGTTTTTTAGGAGCCTAAAACAATTCTTAATATATCACATAGTAACTTTAGTTTTATAAAGTTATCTGAAAAACAAAAATATTTTTGCATTATAAGTCTCCAGAATTATTTAGGAGACTGAAATAGACAAAACACCATACTTTTTATTGAAAAAATTTCCTATAAAAACAGAATGAATTTATGTCTTTGCTCTATCCCCTTCTCCTCTCACTCCCTGCCTCCCTTACTCTTCCCTCCCTTCACCAAACCAGCCTTCAAACCCTCATGTCCCTCTGTGTGTGGATCATAGGGCCTGTTTGGGATGCCTGTGGTAGTTAAGAACCAGGTTTCTATAGTAGTATATGTAACCCATCAGTGGGTACACTCAAAAGTGGTAAGACTCTCCTTCTTTTATCCAACACGTGCTCCAGAGATTTTTTTTTGTCTGAGTGTGGTTGTTTCTCCTGAGATTTTTGTTGATCCATGGAGCAATGTGGATATATCGGCATTGTATAGATCTGGTGGTAGGACATCTCATTGCAGTGAGCTTCTGAATTCAGCAGCCTTGTCATGACTAAAGTGTCCTGGCCAGCAGTACGAATCCAAATCTTCAGACTCTTACAATGTAACCATGCCTTCTTCCCCATGATTCCCTGAGTGTCAGGCTGGGAAAAGATTTTGGTAGTCTGATTAGGGCTGAGCATTCAAGAATTTCCAATACTCTGTACTCTGTTCATTTTTTTTTCTGCCTCATTGATCTTCCACGGCAGTTGGATACATATAGATTGAATGCTGAGAGAGTTTTTTGTTATCTATAGGTATAATAAGAAGTGTTTAGTAGGTAGTTTATTATCACATATTTGCAGTTAACACTAAAAATCAATTCACGTCTAGTGTTTATTTTCTTCTCTTACATTGTTATTTGAGCAGGTTTACAGTACCAGATATGTGTTTCCTAACAGTAAGGGGTGGCAGTGTTAAACCCATTCAGAGAGTAATTGGTTACCTGTAGACCATTCATACCACTGTTACGACACTTGTTTTTTCTTACCAGAGTTGTTGTAGCTTGCAACATTTATAGATGGGTGAGGTAATTGATTACTTTTTCCCCCAGCCTCTTGCCATTTTTTCTTTCTGCTCCCTTACTCCTTATCTTCTTTCTTCCCTCTCCTTTATTTTCCCACGTTCTTTTGTCTTCATTCTTTTGGAGTCTTTCTTCTCCCAACCCGACATATATTCCTTTGTAGTTTGTGGATGCTATGAAAGTTTCGTGTTAGATATATCATTCTGAAGATTCAACACTAGGATTTATTTAAAAGGGAAAACTTGAGGCATCAGTCTTTCTGTACCTTGGATACTTTATTCAGTATAATTTCTTCCAATTTCATCCATTCACCACCAAATTTCATTAATTTATTATTTTTACAGTTGAATAACATTATGTCATGTATATATATCAGATTTTCTTCTGTTGAACATCTAGGTTGATTACATTTATTTTCTCTTGTGAACAGAGCTGCAATAAACATGGATATACATGTGTCTCTGTGGTAGAATGTGGCATTCTTTGGGAATATTCTCAGGAGTAGTGTAACAGTCAGCCTGTGTAGTTGCTAATAAATAGTTAGCAAATGGCTTAAGGAAATAAAGAAAGGGTTTATATTCTTACAATAGTCTGTTACAGTTTTCAGTCCAGCTTGACAAGAGAGTATGCATCAACACTGAGGGCTGAGTGAACTGGCCACACCATCTCTATGTAATGGCTGAGAGAAGGACAATCCTTACTTGCCAGACCAGCATGTCTGGCTAAATATACACAAGAATGCCAACTCCCTCAACTAGTCTTTTATTCCAGAGCCTAATCCCACTGACCATAGGCTGGGCCCGGTCTATCAGCTAGACAATATCCTGCAGATTGTTCTGGGCTTAACTCTTTTTTTTTTAAATTTTTTTTTTATTCAATTGTGTGTGTGTGTGTAGAACCACAGGCAAATTCGGGAACCACCATGGACTGCCTCCACCTACTTCTTGTTTACTCTGCCCCAGGATTCACAGGCTCCGCCCCACCAGTACCAGAAACGCAGGCAGCCCCCGCTTCCGCCGGGTGTCTATAAGTGGGGTCTAGGATCTGAACTCAGGACCTTCTACCTGCAAGGCAGAGACTTAACCCCTGAGCCACCTCTCCAGCCCCTGTTCTGGGCTTAACTCAACCACTAATTCTCTACAAATGTGCACAGAGCTCAAACCCTCAACCATCAAGTTGACATCTATGCTTGACTATGACAAGTAGTATAGTTATGTTAAATGGTATATCAATTTTTAACTTCTTCAGGAACCTCCATACTGCTCTCTAAAGGGGTTGAATAGTTTGTATTCCTATCAGCAATGAATGAGGGAATCCCTTCTCCTGCATCCTTGCCAATATTGGTTTTTGATGGTGTTTTGGATTTTAACTGTTTTGACTGGGGTATGATAATATCTCAAAGTGTTTCCAGTTTTCATTTCCCTAAGGGCTAGGGAGGTAGAGTGTTTTCATAGATGTTTGTTAAACATTTAAATTTCATTCTAAGGAAGTTTCTTTTTAGTTCTAAGTACCACTTTTATTGGGTTGCTTGTTTCCTTGATATTTAATTTTTTGAGTTTTTTGTATACTCTGGATATTAGTGAAGATTTTCTTTCATTTTGTGGATTGCTGTTTTGGTCTATTGACAATATCCTTTGCTTGGCGGCAACTTTTTGATTTCATGAAATCCTATCTGGTAAGAATTGATAAAGTTCTAATTTCCTGTGTGTTTGGGGTCCTGCTCATAAAATGCTGACTTAGACCAAGCAGCTCTAGTGTATTCCCTTGTCTTTCTTCTAGGAGTTTTATAGTTTCTGGTCTAATGTGGAGGTATTCAATCCATTTTGAGTTAATTTTCATGCAGGGTGACAGATAAAGTCTAGTTTTATTCATCTGCATGAAGATATCCAGTTTCCCGACATCATTTTTTGAAGATGGTGTCCTTTCTCTATTTTTTTTTCTTTTATTGGAATCCATGTCAAAAATCATTTGATTTTGGACATTTGCGCTTATATCTGGGTCTTCAGTTCTAACCCATTGATCTTTATCCCTGCTTTGGAGCCAGTAGTACCATGTTGCTTTTGTTATTATGGCTTTACAGTAGAAATTAAGTTCTGATGTGGTAATACCTCCAGCAGAGTTTTTAATTATTCAATATAGTTTTGAAAAATTGTAAAATTGCTGTTTAATTGTTTTAAAGTGCCCTCAGATATTTTTTCATGTTAAATGTCATGCTAAATACAGAGATCTGGTTCACTGTGACACTTGAGTGTGTGTATGTGTGTGTGTGTGTGTGTGTGCTGTGTACACTCAGCATTGTGTTTATCTGTGGAGGCCTAAGTGTGACTTCAGGAATTATCCTAGTTCATTTTAACTTCTTTTTGTTTAATTCTGGGATTTCTCAGTCCCTTCCATTCCCCATTTCCAGGGCCTTTCCAGCAGGCATTTTTACTCGGGATCTGGGAAATGAACAGGTCCTTCTGCTTGTCAGGAAGAGGTTTAACCCCTTAGTCATCTCATCAGCTCCCCTTATTTGGCATTTCAATACATGTGTGATATATATACAGAAAGACAGCATCAGAAAGGTTAGATTATAACTACTCATTCCTTTTTTATTATACACACTTAATATTACATAGTAAGGACATGACATAATTTTTATTATTACTTTATTTTGATGACTGTTTTAAATGATTTCCAATTTATTGTTTCCATAAAACAATTCTACAATGAAAATACTATCTTTATGGTATTTGTAGTAATAGCTTGAAGTATAATTGATAAAAATCTCAGATATTCTTTTTTTTTTATTTCAGTTCATACAAACTTATTAGGTACACCAGTTCCCTCCCTTCCTCCTCCTCCCCCTGTACCCCCTGCTCCCCCTCCCCACCCCTCTCCCTCCTCATCCCCCAGTGCCTCCCGCCCCAATTCCCAGAGAGTCCTTTCTTGTGCATGTCTGATTTTCCTCTGGGCCCTCCTCTCCGATGACGTACAAGGACCCAGTGGCCTTTCCCTGAACCCTTTCCCGTGTTGCCCTTAGGTATAGGAACACTGCTGTGGCTGCCAATCCTTTACCTCCAAGGCTCTTGGTGCCTTTAGCAGAGGCTAGACTTTGTGAGGTCAACAGTGTGTTGGACAACGCGCAGGACATGCAAAGTCCAATTATGATTGCTTCAGCCCTAACTAGTATAGAGTATCTTATATATCAAAAAATCTCAGATATTCTTATGCATGAAATTATTTGCTCAACAAACATTGACTCTACTGTGAAAGATTACTCTGACCTTTTTTTAGAGTTCTGCCAGTGTCTTGTGAAGGAGCATTGGGATGATGTGCATTGGTACGTGCCTCAGTCTCATCACAATGCTGTGTGAAATAAAAATGACCTGAATCCAAGAATTAAATTATGTGAACATAAATCACCTAATGTTCATAATTGCATTGACACTGTTACACTAACATGAATCTGTTTATTATGAAAAGACAGTAAACAGAAAGACAATGTGTTTTTTTTAGTGTTTTTATGTTAGTATCATTAAGAGTAAATATGAATTCAAGAATACTAAGAAGTTTGAATAGAAGATTAACAAGCCCGAGGTTGAAATCATCTAAACTCATTTGACCATTTCTTTTTTTTTTCTTGGCTTATATCAACATTTCAAGTTAATTTTTTATTTATTATATTTATTTACTTTTTCCCAATCATATAATCTTTTTTTAAATTTTTTATTATTATTTTTTATTATTTGTTTAATTGTGGGTATATGCATGTGTGCATGTGTATGTGTGTGTGTGTAGAACCACAGACGAATTTGGGAACCACCATGGACCACCTCCACCTCCTCATTTACTCTGCCCCGGGATTCACAGGCTCCACCCTATGAGGACCAGAAGCGCAGGCCGCCCCCCGCTTCTGTCTGGCGTGGGGTCTAGGATCCGAACTCAGGACCTTCTGCCTGCAAGGCAGAGGCTTAACCCCTTAGCCACCTCTCCAGCTCCCCCAATCATATAATCTTAATAGGTACCCTGTCCCCTCCCTTCCTCCATCCCTCCCTAGTCTCCCTTATACCCTCTCCCTCCTTTTTCCTGTATCCTCCTCCCGTTCTCCCAGTACCTCCCTTTCCTCCCTCCCTTTTCCTGGAGCATCCATTGGTGTGAATGTCAAACTTCCCTCTGAGTCCTCCACTCTAGTGAGGTTTAAGGACTCAGTGGCATTGCCCAGAGCCCTTTCTTGGGCTCCTCTTTAGTATGGGAACACTATTATGACTGTTAATCCCTTGCCTCTAAGGATCCTAGTGTCTGTGATCCATGCTAGATTTTGGGGGGTCATTGACATGTCAGACATTGCACAGGTCAATTGACCATTTCTTGCAAGATAAGAAATTCACCTAAAGAATTTGTTTCACAATGAATCTAGGAATCCTAAGGGGAAAAATAATTATACAAAATTCAAATATATGTCAGTGTACAATATTTTTGTTGACTTAATATAGATGTATAGCATATGAAATCTTTATAATCTCTTTTCCTATTTTTTCTATACTGTGCAATCAATAATATTGCTTATTAATGTTGACATAATAAACTTGAGGTAGTTCACAATAAATGCTTTGTTCCATTCTATGTGACATCACATAATACAAAGTCATTGTTCAATTGTGTATAAACATATTCTTGTCATTTTAACAATCCTTTAAGACAAATACTCTGTCAATATATCACATTTTAATGACATGATATTAAATATTTAAGCCATATTCTCTCAATATTTCAAATAGTGTTTGGATTAGTAAATCTCTAGATTCAACAACAGTGTTTCCATTTGGGGGGGTATACTGAAATAAAAACTTTCTTTTGGTCATGAGAGGTAAACAGATTAAAAGTAACAACAGTGAAAGCCACTATTCTATCATTGTGAATTTTGTGTCATTTCTGTCTTGTATAGATCTTTGTACTCTCACTAAATCAACTGTTCATATCCTACATTTGTCTTTTCACATAATTTGCTTGGCATGCATACTTGTCTGCATCATCTTTTCCAGTTGCTTTCAAAGTGTTTTTTACTTGTTTATTCATTTCTGTGATGACATATCACTTAGGCTTAGACTTTTTTTTTCTGACAAAGATATGATTTCTAGCAACACAGTCATAACAACTGAGTTCAATTATAGCAATCAAATTACAAGTCCAGTTGAGTTCATTATAAAGGATCTTTCTTGGTTTGAATTTTATTCAGAATGTACATCACTTTAATAAAGGACTCCTACACTCTTCTTGGAATTCCATCTGACAACATAATTTATTAAATCAATGCACATAGAAAGATACTGTACAAAGACAATGATGCCTTTATTTCATGATATTATTGTCATGGAATATTTGGATTTCATGACAAATACAGTTTGCTTATAATTCATTTTGTTGAAATCCTGTTCACAAGTGAAAGAATTTACACTGGTAAATTTTTCTGATAATACATCAATGGAAAATATCATAAATGAGTTTAATATTTGTTCCCATCATGTAGAATGACATTTAGATTGCATGAGACATTATGTGTGAATTTGTTTTTTAGAGGACAAGTGATATGTAGAACATGCAGACTGGATACCAGAAGAGGTGTTGCATAAATTCAATCTGTCTTATATAATAATGAATTATTATGCTGTATTATTTTCCAAGCTCTTAAATATGTATTTCCTTCCTATAATACTCTGAGATGGTATTCTACTACTTCATTCATAGGAGGAAACAGGCATAGAAAGTTTAAGTAAGTTGCCTGAGGTCACATTGCTACCAATTAATAGAATCTGGAATAAATTGCTGGCAATCCTGGACCAGAAGAGCAAGACTGCTAGGGAGGGTCTGATGAGGGGTATATATAAGGAAAGAAGGTACTTGGTGTCTAGGATTTCTGCTCTGTGTGTTCTAATGTTATTTGTATCTAAGGAAGAAAGTGGGTAGGTAGTGTGGGTCTGGAGAGATAACTTTGCCATTAAAATACTTGCTGAACAATTAATAGGATTGAAATTTGATGATAAGATTCCAGGTAAATGCCATCTAAGTGTAGTGGTCCACCTGTATTGTAACAGAGACTGTGACTCCCTAGAATAAACTAAGATGGGTATTCTACATTAGCTGCATTAGCAAGTTCTGGGTTTGATTACAGTCTTTGTCTAAAAAATGGTGGAAGAGTGATCAGGATGATTACTAATATCAAGCTTGGGTTTCCATATCCATTCGCTAACATGCGAACACACAAACACACTCATGAGCCTGAACTTATGTAAACATGTATACACAAATACATATTCCCTCTATGTATGCACATGAAAATAGGAAAATAAAGAAAGAAGAAAGAGTAGGCAATGTATTGGCCACCAAAGTTTAGAAATGTGTAGGAATGTGCCTCTGAAAGTTATGTGTCCACAAAAATAATCTGAAGAGCTTGATAAGAACACAGAATCCCCTTTTCCCAGCTGGCCATGCGTGCTGTTGAGATCTGGCCTCACGGCCCTCACACTTCCCTTCCTGTGACTAGCCATGGCTGCTGTCATGGACCCCACCCCAGGCATCATGCTTCTTAAAAAATCCTCCAAGAATTTAATAGAGTTCACAGAAACCACAGACTGGGGACCAGCAAACCAACTCTAAGATAACATTAAGATAAATTATCCTTTTCCTTTTAACCTCAAATGATAGCTATAGCAGCTTAAGATTTTTATACAATGTACACAAAGTTCCATGTACCCACATATCCCAAATAATCTAAAAGAAGTTATATCCCACTCAGCTCCAAACCCTGGCTACTATAACCACCCTATTTTATCTTTTTTTCTTTGAGGATTAAGGCAGAATTTATTAGGGGAGAAAAAGAATGAACTCACAGGACTCCAGACACCCTGGAGAATTCATGGACTCCAGGCATGATGGTCAAAAAGGTAGAAAAGAACTCATGGACTCCAGAAGTGAAGTGCCACGAGGGGCAGGTGCCAAAGATGGCTGCCAGGGTCAGGTATATTTATACACTTAGGCAAGCCTGGGGAAAATGGCTTTTCCTCATTGGTTAGTTCATATAGAGGCCCAATCCAGTTGATCTTGTGTCTAACTTCCAGGTAGGGCTTATCTGTAATAGAGAACTTATCTCTATGTCCTTTCATAAGCAAAAGGTTGGGGGAAGTTAGTGAAGGGTGTGTTCCTTCACAGTAATCCCAGGGGTAGGAGATGGCTTTCTAAGACCTTCAGAGACTGTCCTAGCATGTCTGGTCTAAAACTGTCTAATGCCCCCCTTACTTTTTATGAGGACTTGACCATTCAGAGATCAGAGGTGATGACCACCTTAGCTCTCTCTACTGAGTTGGGATAAATGGTCCTCATCTATGAGATGCTGGGATGGTCTAGAGGCTCCCACATTTGAAGCTTTATGGATATTAATTTTGAATAAACTAAGCAGAAAAGTTAAGCCTACAGATCCAAACAAAAGGATTAAGTCACATAATAGGGAAGGAAGATGAGATAAGCCAAAAGAGTTTAGCAGTCTTATTGTGTACAGACTAGAGAAAGTAAAAAAAAAACAAAAACAAAAAGAAAAGCAAAAACCTATTATCTTGCCTGGAATAGTCATTACCTTTGTCTGGTGTAGAAGTGAAGAGCAACAGGTAATCTATAGCTTGGAAGAGACCTTTCTCTTCTGGCAGGTCTAAATCTACAAGGTCACATTCAAAGACCTGCCCAAAAATATGTGGACTGTCTGTGAATCCTTGGGCAGAGCAATCCAAGTTAGTGCTCCTTTCCTTTCTGGGTTCTTAAAGCAAAGAAATTCAGGTTTTTTGGGAGCAAAGGAATGTAAACGGATACATCATTTAAATTTCAAGTTGTTGAGAGTCTGAATTGTCCTGTTCTAACCTCTGATTACAGAGGACACTGTTTCCTGACTTGGAAAATTTTATGGGTCTCTGAGCATTATCTTTGTTGGGGACACTCTTATGTCTTGACCCATATTTTGGGACAATGCCCACACACCTAAGGTGGAGCTTGTATTAAAATTTCCTTCAGAATAGCCTGACTAACCTAACATGGACAACTTTGTAACAGCACTAAAATATTCCATTAGGTTAAACATAGGACTTTATAGGGCATTCAGACATGTAAACAAAGGAACATCTAAAGAGGGTATCATTAACTTCAATCGTTACTTTGTTAAACCTGTCATTCCCCTGATCCTAATAGTTCCAGTTAAATTGGAGCTTGATAAAGGCCTAGGAAGAAAGTTGAGCACTGAAAAGTTGTGTTCTCTTGTTTATTAAAAGAGGAACAAATTGGCTTCTCATTCCCATGTTAACCCAAGGTTCTCATGAGATGCAGTATCAACGTGGCATTTGGGCTCTCTTTTACTATGTATCAATGGCAAACTCCTTTTTCCCATTGGAGGGAAGCTAAGAACCTCAGGCCTCACCACTGGTCCTCTTTGAAGAGGCTTAACCTCTGGGCCCTGGGGTTTAAGGAGCAATCCTTCTTCTGATGGAGACTCCCACAGTTGGGACATGGGCCATGTGGAGGTTTTTTTATGCTTGGGACAGTTGTTTTCAGAGGTGTCCAGCCTGGTTCTATTTGAAACATTTTTTTCTCTTTACCTGTTGGAAGGAATTTCGGATTGTTTGCTAGGGCATGCCTGTTAGTATTGTTATTCCATCCACTTTAGGCCAATATCAAGTTTTGACTTCTCTGTTTTTTTGTTCTTTCTCTTTCCTCCCTTTCAGTTTGAAAACATCTTTGAATTTATTTGGGTCCTCAGAGAAACTCCCTATGTCCTTTTTAATTTGGACCAGATCTTGTAAGGAAAAGGGAACCTGAGTTTACCCAAATGCATCTGGAATCTCTTTTTTTGTTTGCTTGTTTGTTTTAGTATCTTTCTGATTTTATTATTATTATTATTATTTCCACTCATACAAACTTAACAGGTACACAGGTCCCCTCCCTCCCTCCCTCCACCTCCCCCCTACTTCCTTGCTCCCCCCTCCCCTCTCCCATCCCTCTTCATCCCCCAGTGCCTCCACCCCCCCAATCCCCGGGGCATCCTTTACTGTGCATGCCAAACTCTCCTCTGGGTCCTCCTCTCCAATGAGGTGCAAGTACCCAGGGGCATTTCCCAGAACCCTTCCCTGTGTTCCCCTTAAGCTTAGGGACCTACTGTGATTGTCAGTCCCTAGCGTCCAAGGATCCTAACTTTAGTCCATACTAGACTTTGTGGGGTCAATAATGTGTTGGACATAGCGCAGGTCATGCAAAGTCCTATTATGATTGGCTTGGCCCTAACTTGTGTGGAGTATCTTGCATATCATTACTCCTCCCATCCTTGTGCTCTTACAATCTTACCTCCCGCTCTTTCAAGTTTCCCTGAGCTTCAGGATGGGGAGAGATTAAGCTGGTCCAGTTCCAGGTGGTCGATACAGAGTCTCTGATGTTCTGAATTATGGTTTGTTGTTTTTTTTTTTTTTTTCGGTTTTGTTGCTCCTGCAATGACCTGGAATCTCTTGAAGACAGACTAATACTCGGGCCAGATTTTATGAATCCTATTTAATCTCAGGGAAGAAGGTCCTGGCTGAGGTGGAAGGTGAGACGAATTCCTATTTTGTCTTAGTTTGAGGGCATCTCTATTGGAAGACAAAGTTTTTTCTGGAACGTTTAACTAGTACTTTTGGTCTCTCACTTAGATAAAATTTGAACCATAGGGTAGTTCCTGATATTTGTTTGCCCTTTGGCAGAATAAATCTAGTGGGAGGATAGTATTTTAATTTAAAGATTCTCCTGGGGACTGTGGCACTACCAATTCAGGGAGGCCCTAGCCCGGGCTCAGCTATGGACAAGCCTGGACATGTCCCAATAGAGAACCATGCAGGCAGAGGGATAAACAACCTGCCCCTGCAACGGAACAATGGACACCTAGTAAAGAGTGGAGGGAAGGCAATACCTGATTGGACCCCGACCCTACTGAAGCCCAAACACTTCCTGCATAAAGTTGAATCTGCAGCAACTCGTCCACTGCTTGCTCCTCACCTGATTCCCGGTGTCTGGTTGGTGACCCCATCCCCGGCTCGCCCATTTGCCTCTGGCCTTGAGGCCCTGCTGTTTCCCTCTCCTTTCCCCGGCTGGCCTGGCAGTGATTCGGCAATAAGGAACACCTTTCACCATCATCTAAGATGTACTGAGGCCATGTCTGAGAACAGACTATTACAAGTTGGCGCCTTTTCAGGTTAGTAGGATTAAACACTCTCCAGTTCTTGAGGATGCATTTGAGGAGACTCCTTGGAGGAATGGAATTGGAGGGTTCCATCTGAAACAGAGGATATCACCTCTGTCATTAGGTTAGTCCATGAATACGGGATGGGGAGACCTCTCCTTAGTTAGAATCTTAAGGGGTCTGGATTTGGGGAAAGACACTTGGCTTGGCAAGGCCTCACCAAGCACCATAACCTTGGTGGTCAGCTTGGCCAGATGATTCCATAAACCCAGCAACGGACTGAGCCAGTGCCATATCCTGGTGACTGACTACATGGCCAATGCCATAAATGCCTGACAGAGGGGGCACCCCCTGCCAGTGCTAAAAGGGTATGGGGTCTATGGTCCGCCCACGACTGAAGCTTCTTGAGTTTAGAGTGACAGTCACTAGGAATTTCCCTCATTTAACTAATAAGACCTGAAGCCAAAATTGATCCCCACCATTGGATGCAGACAAACAAAGGTTGGGTAGCCATACAGGAAAGATCATACCCATGCCAGTCTAACTGTGTCCTGGTAAGGGCCATTGAGTGTGGCTTGGCCATAGTGGCTTCAGCTGCTTGTGACTTGTGATGCGATCTTAATCCGATTACTCCCTAGACCTTATGACATCTTTATGGACCCACAGAACCGGCTCATTCGAACCCTATGTCTATGAAGAGATTTTTAAGGGCCTCTCTCCGGGGCTACAGATTCGAGCACTGAAGTGTTGTTGCAGGCCTCCTATCTCAGTCCAGCACACACTCACACATTCATAGGAACCAAAGCACATATAGAGGATTAAGACAGAGTTTATTAGAGGAGAGAAAAAATGAATCTCACAGACTCCACATGTGGTGTACCATGAGGGGCGTGGGTACCATGGAGAACTCATGATGCCAGTAGTAGAATCCATGAGGGGCAAGGAGCTGGAAAAGAGCTCAAGGACTCCAGACATGGAGTGCTATGAGAAGAAGCTGTCCTATTTTATCTTCTTAAAGCTATTCTGGCCTTTAATCTAAACCTCACCAAATAAATCCTGACATCCACTCTTAAACCTCAGAGCTAAAACTAAACCAAAACCCTGTCACTTCCCCCCTTCTTAATCAAAGTTGAGCTTACAAACTCCTTGGGCACTACAATAACCTCACCAACAAAACACCAAGTAAACCTTGACTGACCTCTTTCCCATCCATGGAAACTGTTGAAACAACTATCTCAGTGTGGAAATTCTGCCTGACTCAAAAGATTTAGAAGCACATATCAAAGAATGAAACCAGAGACCAAACACAAAATGCAGAAGTCATAACAAAAAATCCACAAAATACATACAAACTGTCGCGAACCAGCTCACCCGGATAAACCAGTTCTGAGTGGGAGCTGGATTAAAGTTTCAGGCTTGGGTCAGAGGGGGCCTGGCCTCATCAGCAACTACGTAATATACATGGGTTTTAAATCAAGCAGGGCCAATTCAGAAAACATAAGAAGAGCAGACTTCGTACAGAATGTAAATAGCTTCTAGTACAGAGAAGTCAGGAGTGACATCTAGTTGCTGTGGGACCAGACATGATGTCACCAGGTAGAGTAAACAGGCATGTTACCTTGTTGCTAGAAGATGAAGGAATGTATGTCTCAAAACAGTTACCTGGTCCGTGCATTAACATCCCTTTAGAAAAGCAGGAAAAAAAAACTGTTGGGGGAGGAACAGCCTAGCCAGTTTCTTAGAGAAACAAAAGCATTCCAAAGGACCTGGAAGTTCTCTACTCCCAAAGGGGAAGTTCAGCCTGCTATTGTCTTCCAGACAAGAAGCAAACTCAACTTGCCCAAGGGAGGAGTCAATCAGTTGCTAGTGTATCATCCAGAGACCAGGCTTCTGGCCCTAGCAACACCCACACCAAATGGATCAAGGACCTTAATGTTAAACACAAGATGATAAAAATTCTATAAGAAAGGGTAAAGAATGCCTTGGAACTGTTTGGCACAGGCCAGTAGTTTCTGAACAGGACCCCAATTGCACAGGAAATAGTACCAATACTCAACAAATAGAATTTCATAAAATTAAAGAGCTTCTGTTCAGCATATATATTGTTAACTGAACAAAAAGACAAAAACCACAGAATGCAGAAAATATTCACTAACCACATGTTTGATAGAGGACTAATATTCAGAGTATACAAAGAGCTCAAAAAATTAAATACTAAGGAGGCAAACAACCCAACTAGAAAATGGACTTTCAAATTTAAAACAAACTTTTCCCAGGATGAAATTAATATGTGTAACAAATACCTTAAAAAATGTTCTACCTTCCTAGTTGTTAGGGAAATGCAAATCAAAACAACCCCACAATAAAATCTAAAATAGAGACAACAAATACCAGAGAGAATGTTGGGAGAAAGGAATCCTCATATTTTGCTGGTTGGGATGCAAATTTGTACTATTCTGGAGATCAGTATGGCAGCTTCTAAAAAAGTTAAAAATTGAAATTCCATATGATCCAGCTCTATCACTTGTTCATTCATGGTAATTGTAGTTCTATTTGCAACAGCAAAGTCATGGAATCAGTCATCCAACAGTAGACAAATGGATAATGAAAATGTGTTACATATACACAATGGACTACTATTCAGTTGTCAAGAAAAATGAATTAATGAAATTTGCTGGTAAATAGATGGAGTTGGAAAAAGTTATACTGAGTGAAGTATCCCAGAATCAGAAAGACAGACATACCATGTTCTCCCTTATAAGTAGAACCTAGGTCTTAGCCCTCAAAATCTAGGGCAAAATTCTGTAATACCCACTATAACTGCAAAGGAATAACTTGAGGGTTATGGGAAAGAAGACCACAGGAGAGTGGAGGAAAAAGGAACACAGCTAAAGAGATAAATAAGGTCAATATGAAAGTAAAGCCTATAAGGGAAGGAAGCAAGTTGATAGGACTTAATAAAAGATAAGGGAGGAAAAAAGTGGCAAGTGTCCCAGGTATAAAAGAGAGATCAAGGGCCTAATCCATTAGTTAACGCTGTAAAACACTACAGCTCTGGTAAAAAGAATTTATGGGAGCAATAGAAGCAATAGAGACTGAAAACCACATCAGGCCAGAGTACAGAATACCATAAACTTGGAATACCTGGCCTTAATAAGTCCATCAAAATCTTATTCTAGGTCTCAGGGAACTTAGCAGAAGAGGCAGGGTGTATTACAAGACCTAAAGGTGGGGTGAGGTACTCCTGACCAACATGCTCCAAAGCAGGGCTGCTACACCAGGCAGGTAATTGCCATGAGAACTTCTACCACGAGAGCTACACAATGACTGTCATATCAACATTTCCCCAAGTGCTAACTAGGATCTTAGAAGAAATAACTGCTCCCAGAAAGTGTCTCCGGGGTATGTTCTAGACAAGGGAAGATGAACCTCCCCACTTAAAATGTTAGCCACTGAATAGCCACACAAAATCCAATAGAAGTCTGACTCCTGTACCAGCATAGGAATCCCAAAGGGAATCCTCTGATACACACAGACAGAGAGACAGGATGAGGAGGGGACAGAGCAGGATTGATGAAGGATGGGAGGGTGGGATAGAAAGGAGGTGGATGGGGAAGGGTCAGATTAAAAACATAAATCACTTTGTTTGTAAATAAATAAACTAAAAATGGAAGAGAGCTGACAAGAGAGGAATATTTCTTTTTTTCTTATTTTATGGTAAATGTGTCACATATTTAGTAACCTCACCATCAATATTGTATCTTGTTATTTTAAAAATAAAATATATTTACTATATGAAAATTATTTTGAAAATCATTGAAGATGAAATCCACTTGTGATGTAATAGCTACATAATCACATTTGCTACTCATTTGCCTTATCCCACCAGCCTGTCACCACTTTAGTTTACTGTCTTGTCTTCAATGACTATGTTGACTAACGATTATTGATAATGATACTAATATCTAACCTTCATCTCCCTGTCATACTGACATTTCTTCTGGGAAACATAAAGGTTCAGATTGTATTACTGATCATCATAGACCCCAATTTTTAATCAGTATTTGTGTTTGCCCAAGTGAGGGAAGAACATGAAAGGATTACTTTCTTTTAGATCAGCCATATAATTGGCTAAAGAGGTTTAGTAGTATGTTTTTTACATACATTGGAATAATAATGAAGTCTTCCGTAGGGTTGTTTTACAGTTTTGGTGGTGCTTCTAGCTAATATTAAAATTGGGATAATCCATTAATTTGAAAGTGTGTAGTGTGCATCTCTCCAAAGAATACACATTATTCTCCTTCATACATTTTTTATTTCAAAGATTCATGTAAAATATGTATCAAGGTTATCTAATCTTTATTATATGGATGGAATTGTGAAATTTTTAGGAAGATTATAAAAACCCTGCAGAACCCTGAACCTGCCCATTAGATGTTATGCTTACAGGAAATGGAAAAAAAAACCTCTGCTTCTATAAGTACTCAGATAATGCTGATATATTAGTCACAGACTCTGACATAAGAGATACCAGGACCCTGAGTAACAGAAACAAGCTATATTCCAGGTGACCCAAGATACAAGTTTTGCTAATAAATGAAAAAATAACTCCCTATTGAATTAAAAACTACAAAGGAAATGAGGTTGGGTGAACAATAGTGATGCAAAGGCCTTTCTCAGGTGTAAAGCAGGCTGGGGATTCCTAAGTCTTAGAGTGTGTCTGAGGAGATAAGACTATCAGTGTGTGATGGTGAATCTCAATTATCACTTTGATGACATCCAGAATCTCAATGGTAGTGAGTCTTCAGCCATGTCTATGGAAGATTATCTTGATTAGGTTAATAGAGGTGAGCAGAAAGATGGCACCATTACCTGGGATGAGATCCTGCTCTGTACATGAAGAGGAAAGTAAGTTGAGCAAAAGCATTCATTCATTATGCTTTATTCAGGAGCTTTATTTGTTGGTTGTACCGTCTTTCATCACCAGAGACATCTTTTTTCTTTTCTATGCTTTCTTCCTTTATTCTACATTTCTCTCTAGAATAGCTTCCATTTGTATGCTTGGCAAGTAGATCACCAGAATTAAGGAATTTGTGACCTGACAGGAGCAAACAGTAAGTTGCAAGTAATATATAAATTAATATTGAGTCATAAATTCCATGAGTCAGTAATATTTATTTGTATTCTAAGTATTGGGTCTTAATGCTGTGGTGAAAATTTATAAAAAGACTGTTTATCATGGCCACAACTAATGTGGAAAAATTTCCAAGGTATCTTTGGTGATATCTATTACATGATTGATTACATTGAAATGAGAAATTTATGCTGATATGAATAGTTTGATTAATTTAATTTTTGAACTAAATAAATGGGAACATCTCAGACTTTGATGCTTATTTTAAACATTTGTCTCCAGAAATAATTACACATGAATTTCTGTACCACTTAAAATATAGTATGACTTTTCCATTGACCATATGACTTACATGGACATAAGTCTCTTTTGTTGTCTATTTCTACTTGTAAAACTACTCTATGCCAGCATCGCCAAACAATGTCATTAATTTTTTTGACATTGAGAGCTTCATGCATGATTAGGTGCCTAAATGCTTTTTCATTCTTGGGATGATACTAGTAAAGTTTTTCTATGTATTTGATTGATGGTCCAAATAAATGATTCCTGATTTTACACAGATAATATTAATGGCTGTATTCAAAACAGGGAAAAAAAGGATTTCTTAAGCCAAAGCTCCAAGCACTAGTGAGAAATCCATGGATAGTACATATTGCCCTTGCTTATCAAAATGGCTATTTTTTGGCTAAAATTCTGTGAGGTAGAAGGAGAGGAGAATCCAGTGTGAATCATGCGAAGATGTTACAAAGGTTTTGTTAAGCAGACATTAATATTTTAAACTGATAGCATCAAGAAAGTATATAAAATCATATTCTAAAAAGTTATAGTCATCTGCCCAGATCTAATGAGACTGTAATCTAAAGGCTTCCCACTAAATCATAAGAAAAATGCAATCATTAGTATGACCCAAAACTGTCTGATAAAAGTAACTTGCTATGTATCCTCCTAGGCTGCGTATTTTTGGTTTGTTTTTTAGTATTTCATGTAATCACCACAGAATTGGTTTCTGAATTTCCTAAAAAAGAAGGGAATCATTTAAAATCAAGGACTGATCCTATTTTCTAGTGCAACCTACTTCCTCAGCCAGCTTTATGCTGTTTTGTTGTCTGAACTGTGTCAGCATGATCACTCTTAGCCACAGAGCATGTTTTCTAATAGCATGCATAGTCTCCAGACTTTGGATGCAAAGTTTCATCTGAAAAGTGAAGGTTTAACAGGATTATTTTTATAAATAACTTTTACTTGGCATATAAAATGATGGACATTTTTATATTTTAGTTGTATTCTGCTCATATTCATTTAACCCTCTTTCATGTCCATTAGTCTCCTTCCTTCCTACAAATGGTGCCACTTCATTTTCATTTCATATACATACTGGAATCTAGATGTTGTGCAATTTGGATTGTTCCTTTTTCCAATTAGTCTCTTTCATACCCTGCCTTTCCATTAGTCCTATTTCTTCTTTCAAATATCCTAATTTAATATAAATATATATTTAAATCACATTCTTGGTATGAAATAGAATATCCAATATTGCTCCTTCCATATCTGATTTACTTTCTGAATATGATGATGTCCAGCTCCATCAATTTTGCTGTTGCTGACCATGCTTCACCATGATATACCATATTTTTCTTTTTTTCAGTTACTTGTGGATGGATGTCTAGGCTGGTTCTATAACTATTGTTGATAGTACAGCAATGAATACACATATGCAGGAAATTTTGTTGTATGTACTCTTAGATTCCTATAAAGGTTGATAGCTAGATCACATTTTTCCTTTTAGTTTTGTGATTAGTTTTCTTCAGGAAACTACATATCAATTTCCACAGTGACTACAATTTCATATCATTGCCAACATTATATGAGGCTTTTTTTCCCTCCCTTTGCACCCTTAAACTTTTTTGTTTGGGTGGGTATGTTTTTTTACTTTTGTTTTCTTTTTTATGATTTAAAGTCAGACAATAAATACAAAGATTAATTCTTTTTTTATTTACTATTTATTCAATTGTTCGTGTATGTGTGTGTGCGCGTGTATGTATGTATGTGTGTGTATGTAGAACCACGGACAAATTCGGGAACCACCATGGACTGCCTCCCCCTCCTCCTTGTTTATTCTGCCCAGGGATTCACAGGCTCCACCCTACCAGGACCAGAATCACAGGCCACCCCCCCTTCGGCCCGGCGTCTATGCGTGGCGTCTAGGATCCGAACTCAGGACCCTCCGCCTGCAAGGCAGAGGCTTAATCCCTAAACCACCTTAATTCTGATAGTTTTAACTTGTGTTCTACTTATGGCTTATGGTGTCAAGCATTTTTTCATAGATTTATACAACATTTGAACTTCTAAGAACTGTTCATTCAATTTGTTTTCCCATTCATAGATTAGATTATTTGGATTTTTCATTATTTAATTTTTTGAATTGTTTATACATTAAAGATATAAATCCACTGAAGTAGACAGGGGTTAAATATTTTCATTCATTTTATAAGCTGTTTCTTTTCTTTGGAGGTTGTTTCCCTTCCTATGGAGAAACTTTTATTTTTTGTATTTTATTTATTTGAGAAAAAGTAAGAGGAAGAGACAGAGAAAAAAGGCATAGAGAAAAGACATTCATGCCATGGTGCATGGGTAGAGGTCTGAAAACAACTTTCAGAAGTCATTTCTCTCCTTTTACCACATAGGCTCAAACCATGTCACTTAGATTTGTGAACTAAATGAAAATGTCTAATTATTCTTCTCAGAAAGCATATTTAATAGATTTTTCCAAAATAAATATCATTTCTTTTTTTTAAACATTTTTTTAATTATTATTTATTCAATTGTGTGCGTGTATGTGTGTGTATGTGTGTGTGTGTGTGCGTGTATGTGTGTGTAGAACCAGGACGAATTCGGGAACCACCATGGACCGCCTCCTCCTTGGTTACTCTGCTCTGGGATTCATAGGCTCCTCCCTACCAGGACCAGAAGTGCAGGCCGCCTCCGCGTCCACGGCGTCTATACGTGGGGTCTAGGATCCGAACTCAGGACCTTCCGCCTGCAAGGCAGAGGCTTAACCCCTGAGCCACCTCTCCAGCCCCTAAATATTATTTCTAAAAGCTCTAGGTGAATACTTTTTATTTTTATTGTTTATCCTGTTCCACCTCATAGTAACAACCATGAATATTGTAATTGCAACTGTGTTACCTCGTGTTCAACAAATATCTTACAATATTAAAAGTTCATATTTCTAGTACAAAATCTAGAATCATCATGGGATAAATAATATACTAATTTTTTTATGTCGGCCAGTAGATGGGTGCTAAACTACAAGATTGAAAATACACTTACTTTCTAAAAAACATCCCATGAAATTTAGTGAATATTTCAGAACCTTAATTTAAATGTTAGTTTCATTTAAGCAATTTTCAATTAAGTTACGGCTTGCATCATTTTAATGCTAGTATTTCATTTAAATAAAAATATTTTTGAAATATAGAAATATTTTTATTTGTCTATGTTTATGTTAGTAACTTTGGAATGCACATATATTTTAGCTGTAAATATTACAAAAGCAAGTACACTCTTTAATTTACTTTTGATATAATTAAGCTTCCTTTTTAATTCTTTCATAAAGCATGCATAAGACTAAGCTAATCAGAGGAAATTTAATTAGAATGAAGTAAAAATATACCTATGGAAATAAGAAAGAAAAAAAATTTTAAGGGAAAAATTTAATTTGTTTAAATCTAGAAACAATGATATGAAAGTTTTATGCTGCTGAAATTAAACCACAGAAAATTTGAGATTGTGCCAAACTACATCTGCTAATTTTTGAATGCTAATTTCTGATCAAAGCAATAACAGTGATTCAATAAAACTCAATGAATCCCATTCTGTCATTTATGTAAATAAGATGGAATTTCTCCAGTCTGTATATTTTTCTAAATAAACAATTTAATGCCTGATGCAAATTATGAGAATAAAATAAAATTATTTATATTTATTCAACAAGTCAGATTTGACAGGTCATTAAGTACAATGATAAGAAAATATCTATCATAAAATTGGTGAGCTATGTAGTAGAGGTGAAGCTGCTTTCTCTGTCTTCTGGGAGATGATCCTGGAAATGTCTGTCATATTTTCTCACAGCCTGAGGACATGCTTACTACGGATATGATCTGAGTCAAATTAGGACCTATTGAGTCTTCTGTCCCCAGACCTCCCTTGTTACTCTCCCCCAAATCTGGTCAATATTCTTCTAATCTCAATTTTTATGAGGTCATTATTCTTAAATTTTACATTGCAGCTAGATGTCATGGAACTTATGCTTTCGTGACTGTATACATTTAATAGTGATGGATGATTTCAGTCTCTACTATTTCGTTGCACACATGCACATGTTTTACTTAAATCTATTCTTCAGTTGATAAGTACAGTTTGTCTCTGTTGGCCACAATGTTGCAGTGAATACAGGAGTCTAATGTCTCTTAATTATACAGGTGTTTTGGTTATTTGCAGAGAAAATGTTTACTACCTCATGTGACAGGTATATTTTAACTTTCTGTAAGAATTTCTTTGCCATTCTCCAGTGTGCAAGGGTTTTCTTTTTCCTAAGTTTAAGTTAAGTTTCTTTTTCCTAAGTTATTATGTCTTGTAATTTTGAAAACAGGAGCAACAGTTTTCAAACTGTTTTGATTCTGGTTTCTCTGGTGACTAGTAAAGAAAAAGAATACCATGTCAAATGAAGCTAGTGACCTATAGAAAGAAAAATATTCAGTGATTTTGCTTATAAATAGGTTATACATTTCTCAGAAAGGTTAACTATAAAAAGAGAGAAAAAAAATAAAGTGGTTTCTAGCACTTGGGTGTCAGAGGAAAGGAGATCAGGGAGGTGAAATGGTTAACAAGTTAACACATAGGTGGACAAGCAGCTGCAAGATCCTATCTGTAACATGAGAACTTCAGTTAATAATAGTTGTCATCAGGATTTTTGCTAAAAAAATAAAAAAAATATTAGTCTTGTCATAGGAAGAGACACCAAGTATTATGTGATAACAAACATGTTAATTTCTTCCCCTAGTAGTAAGCATTTCATTATATATTTATAATTACACATATCTTACAACTACATCTTTTCAACCTTAAATGTACACATTTTATTTTTAGAAAATAATATCGCTTCAATTTTATTCCTTTTATGCAAATGAATTTAAATATTTTTATTTACAAAGTGATCTCAGAACATCATTTCTACCAGTTTACCTATTCTTTTAGTTTCATAACTCATTGCTGCTGCAAACACCTGACCCAAACCACTTGGCAGAGGGAGCGCTAAAGTCCACTGGGTAAGGAGATTTATGCCAGCAAGAGTCAAGGGAACTGGTTACAACATATCCAAAGCCAAGATCAGAGGGAAAACATGCTAGTCAGCTTGCCAGTGTTCAGCTCATTTTCTTTTTTTTAATTTTTTTGTTTATTATTATTTATTCAATTGTGCATGTATGGTGTGTGCGCATGTGTGCATGTATGTGGGTGTGTAGAACCACGGATGAATTTGGGAACCACCATGGACCACCTCCACCACCTCCTTGTTTACTCTGCTCCGGGATTCACAGGCTCCACCCTACCAGGACCAGAAACGCAGGCCGCCCCCGCTTCCGCTTGGTGTCTATATGTGAGGTCTAGGATCCGAACTCAGGACCTTCCACCTACAAGGCAGAGGCTTAACTCCTGAGCCACCTCTCCAGCCCTCAGCTCATTCTCTTATACTACACAGCGAGGGTGCCACCTGGAATAGGCAGGTCTTCCTTCCTCATACAAAGCAATGGAGACAATCTCTTCATGTTCTCATGGAGATCTGTCTATTTCCTCATAGGTATTCCAGGAGGCCCTCATCCAAAGTGTTAGGCTGACATTTGAGACTATCACTACAGTGTATGCTCAATTCTGTCTATGTGAATTATGGAGTGAAGTTATTTCTATCTAATGAAAAGGTTAAATAATAGGAGTGTAAATAATACCATTTCAGAAGGACCAGTAAACACTGATAAAGAATATAGGTAAAACATTATCAAACATATATCATTTACCTAAGGATGACAACTCTTTTGGGTGTCATAAATGAATGGAAAACAAATGTAGAAAACATGACTTCAAATAGTGTTCCTATACTAAAGGGAAACACAAAAAGGAGCTCTAGGCAATGCTATTGAGTCCTTACACCTCATCAGAGAGGAGGATCCAGAGGGAAGTTTGACATGCACACTAAAGGATGCTCCAGGAATGGGGGGGAGGGAGCACTGGAAGAAAGGGAGGGAGGGGGGGAAAGGAAGGAGAAAAGGGGAGAGGAAGCAAAGGGGTCTAGGGAGGAGTGGAGGGAGGGAGGGGAATGGGGTACTTATCAACTTTGTATGAGTGGAAGAAATAAAAAAACAAAAAATATGAAGTCAGAAAAGGTGAAAATATGAGATGGACAAACTTAGCACAATAAAACAAACTATGACCATTTTGGATAAGAAAATCAAAATGAAATGGACAATTTAGTTGGAAGTCAAGTGACAAAAGAAATTAAAGGGGCAATTTTAGACATACATGTTCTGTCAACAACAGTGTGCAATAATCAAAAGACATGCTGAACAAGGAACAGTCATTGGGCGCATGACTTAATTGTCAGAGCTGCAAAACAAGGAAGGGAAAATTAATTATTGTTTCATTAATTATAATCTGTTGCGGAGACTAAGCAGTAGCCTAAAATGTCATAAAGGCTATGCTCAGAGTAATAGTGGTGAGGAGAAAATGAAGAGCTATATGTGTGATTAAGATAGTCACAACATCTTATGGCCTATTTGGCAGCATAGTGTAGATTTATCTTTATGACCTGGGACTTCTATAATCCTAGAAGCAACGTTCTTTTTATGGAATAAGTTAAGGACCACATCTGATCTTAATGCCTAAAGATTGAATGTCTTGATGAATTAACAGGCATGTCCACAGTGACTACAATTTCGTATCATTGCCAAATTTATATAAGACTTTTTTTCCCTTTGCACCCTTAAACTTTTTTTGTTTGTGTATGTTTTTTTACTTTGTTTTCTTTTTTATGATTTAAATTCAGATAATACAAAGATTAATTCTTTTTTATTTATTTATTCAATTGTGCGTGTATGCGTGTGCATGTGTATGTATGTATGTGTGTGCATGTATGTGTGTGTATGTATGCATGTGTATGTATTGTGTGTATATAGAACCACGGACGAATTCGCGAACCACCATGGACGCCTCCACCTCCTTCAGCCCCAGGATTCACAGGCTCCGCCCTACCAGGACCAGAAACGCAGGCCACTCCCGCTTCTGCCCAGAGTCTATATGTGGGATCTAGGATCCGAACTCAGAACCTTCCGCCTGCAAGGCAGAGGCTTAATCCCTAAACCACCTTAATTCTGATAGCTTTAACTTATGTTCTACTTATGGCTTATGGTATCGAGCATTTTTTCATAGATTTATACAACGTTTGAACTTCTAAGAACTGTTCATTCAATTTGTTTTCCCATTCATAGATTAGATTATTTGGATTTTTCATTATTTAATTTTTTGAATTTTTTATACATTAAAGATATAAATCCACTGAAGTAGATAGGGGTTAAATATTTTCATTCATTTTATAAGTTGTTTCTTTTCTCTGGAGGTTGTTTCCCTTCCTATGGAGAAACTTTTATTTTTTGTATTTTATTTATTTGAGAGAAAGTGAGAGGAAGAGATAGAGAAAAAAGGCATAGAGAAAAGACATTCATGCCATGGTGCATGGGTAGAGGTCTGAAAACAACTTTCAGAAGTCATTTCTCTCCTTTTACCACATAGGTAACAGACTTGACATTGACTTAATATGTTATCAAACACATACAAAACATCCATGTATATTTTACATCTGAAATAATCACAGTTTTATTAAATTAGAGAAATATTTAATAAACAATTTATGAAATGAGTAATGTATGAAAAATTGCAGTATATGACTGTAGATATAATCATAAAATAAAGGTAACAGAAATTTTTAAAAAGTATATTTATGAACAAGTAATTCTGAAACTAATTCCCATTGAGGTCATCCTGATATCTTGTAGTTTTCTTTGTAATGGTAATTGAAAACACTGACAACTAAAAGACATTTTTATGAGCAGAGAAACTGATTGAAGAGAGATTGCAGCCCAAGAGTAGAGCACTTGCTCCACATGGTGCATTCAACAACAGCAGGAAACAAAAATCCTTCCAGAATAGTGACTTATACAACTAAATTAAAAATAAAGAAATATTTCCTGCAGTAACAACTTATCGTATGCATTCTCATCTATTGTTTAAGTAATGTATGTAAAATTTATTGATTGCTATTATGTACATCATTACTTCTATGGATAGCTTTAGCAGTGAGAAGAGCTGAAAATTACAATGCATTAAAATGTATAGTTACTAGTTTAAGAAAGCTATATAACTTGATATTGCTAACAAAAGAAGTAAAGTAAGTGGCAATCTGATTACAACTTACTTTACCAGTAATCTTACTGAAGTGAACACAAATTAAAACAATGGAATAAATGTATGTATTATTACTGTTTATAAGTTTTTATGTCTTTTTATTGTTGATTCATTAATAAGCCATGAAGAGGCAATTTTGGCAATAACAATGATAGCTAAATCAGATATTTTCCTGACTTTCACTCATAGAAAAGTTACTTTTTCTATGTATCAATTTTCAAATTGTGATATATTTATTAAGACAAGAGGAAGAATGTAACTTAATAAAAGTTAGAGTCCTGTGTTCTTTACCTTTTCTGAGTCCTATGGCATCTCTGGAATGTGCTCTGATTTAGTTTTTTCCCTTCCCTGCCATCTTGGCATTGCATAGGTGTCTTGGCTTCCCTATTCCTTTGCCAGCACTCTGACACTCAACAGCAACTTTTTCTTAACTCAATGTCAATATTAGTTGATTTCTTATATTGCATCAAACTTTTTTCATTTAACCAGTTTTTAAATGAAAGCTGTATGAAAGATTCTTTATTCTTGCATTTTTTCAATACTTTCTTCCTTGTATTTGTCCTTTTCCTTTCCAACTTTGCAAGATTTAGCTTTTTGCTCCAGAATTTTTTTGGAGTCTTTATCCAGTTTTAGCCTGGTGATAACCACCTTGCTGGGGTGAATGCCCACATGGACAGTTGTGCCATTAGCTTTTTCCTGCTGCACTTATTCAATGGAGATGACATATTTCTTCCTGTAAACCTGGACTTCTTTGTCAATTTGCTGCCCTTTGTAGTGTCCTCATACAATCTGAACTTCATCATCCTTTTGGATGGGCATAGAAGGAATATTGCACTTTTGTGTTAGTTCTTTAGTTCTTTGAGGAGAGGAAGACGTAATCTTTCTCCTAATGTGAGAAAGTGCATTGAAATGCTTTTTTCAGTTCTTGCTTCGGTCAGATGTCATAAAAGAATTGAACTTCATTTGTGGCAGGTGCTGCTCCAGCAATCTATATTGCATCGAATTTAACTTTCAGAACTACTGTAATTTTCTGAACTTCTTTTTAGCTTTATTGGAAATATCCCTAATAGTTCATCATATTTAATGTTTTTTATGTCTAATCAGTGCCACGAAAAGGAAATTCCTTTCTATTCTTAACTTTTCTTTACAACTTGAGTACTGTGTTTTTCCATCTGGCATTGGGAATTATTTATATTTATTTATTTTTACATATTCTTGTCTCTGGGCAGGAATTCTGCATCTGTTCCCACATTCCTTTCATTTCTTTTTCTCTTTATTTTCATGTGTATATGTGTGTATTTACATGCACTTATGTATACATGTTTACATGTGCGTGGGAGGGGTATGAGTGCACATGTGTTTGTGGGAGTTTAGAGGCCTGTTGATAACAGAAATTATCCCTCTGCATTTCTTTTAACTTTATTATTGTGAAGGAGGTTCTTTCATTCAAATGCAGACTTCCAATAGAACAAATCTCACTAGCCAGGTTGCTATGGGAATTTCCTGTCTCCTTCTGAGGCAGTAGTTGCATATGCACTTCCAAGATCATCTGGCTTTTATCTAAGTTCTGGGGAACTGAACTCTGATATTCTTGCTTGCATGAAAGCAAATGACTAAGTCATCTCTCTAGAATCTCTTTTGTTTCTGTTTTGTTTGTATTTTTCTCCATATTTCTCTGAACTTCCACGATGTTAATTTTTCTCACTGTCAGAGAAGAGCATTCAAATATGGAAAAAGACTAGAATGAATATCTAAGTGTTTAGCTAGAATTTAAGAGCTGCATATCCTAATTTTTTCAATATAAATATGTGTGTATGTTTAAAATTCCTTAGACCAGAAACAGTGACATTTTCATAACAATGAATATATGAAATGCTTAGATTTTAGATTCTAAAATGGGGAAGTGACTATCTTTTGTACTGAAGCAAGAAATTCATATGATAATTTAGAAACGTCTTGTGTAAGACAGTCAGGAAGTGTACAAAGTACAATTGGGTCCTTTCACATGGGCTCTGTGGCAGATTTAAATGTCAAAATAAGTAGTTGTAGCAATTGGTTATATCCAACTTTCAACCCACAAGTCTTCATAAATAAAATTGCAAGTTTGATTTTGTGTGGTTATTCATATTAGATCATAGTAACATCTCCTCAAATATTTATTACCTACAAACGGACAAGTAATAACATTTTAGAGTAGGCTTTAAGCTACCATGTAATAAACTACAGATACCACATCACTAAGGGAAATCAAAATGTAT
The DNA here is from genome assembly GCA_023101885.1 of Typhlomys cinereus. Taxonomy (NCBI): domain Eukaryota; kingdom Metazoa; phylum Chordata; class Mammalia; order Rodentia; family Platacanthomyidae; genus Typhlomys; species Typhlomys cinereus. The sequence goes on along the minus strand of JALPQD010000050.1, from coordinate 2,086,971 downwards.
ATAACTTAAAGGATGACATGAGAACACAACATTACTTTGGTGACATTCCTATTGAAATTGTGAAACCTGATTCCCATTATGAAAGCATGTAAGTCAGAACCAAATTGAAAAACATTTCATAAATAATTGTACTATAAGTGTGAAACTCATAAAAGTCAGAAATAGATATTGAAAACAAATTTACACAATTCTCATCTGAACTCTTACTGTAAAAGACACTTTGGGGATAAATATAGATGCTTGAATGAGGTCAGAGGCTTAGGTGGTAGAGCATATAATGGCAAATTTCCTGATCTCATCATTCAGTGTAATTATGGAGAAGACAGTAATAACTTTTAAGGAAATACTGTAAAGTTATTTAAAAATCAGGCATGGGAAGGCCCACCTAGAAACAAGTCTTCCCATCCTAAGGCTTTGGGAACCTTGTAGGAGAAGGGTTGGTGAGATCATAAGAACAAAAAGATGGGAAAGTTCACCGTTGGACAATACATTCCATTCAAAGCAAGACTGCTGCATCTAGGAATTCACTGCAATGAGACTTACCAGCCTGAATGATGACTGAAATACCAACATGCTCCCATAGACTATCAAGGAACTCAAGAGAGATAAGAAACCTTGGGGACTAAAGCAGGGTGAGAGAAAGGAAATGCCCCATCAGTGGGTGGCCTGAAGAGAGACAACTTTGTATGCCACAAGAGACCTGAGCTGTTGTATCTGAGCTGTATTTAAAGCCGGGTGAGGCCATTTATCTCTTTCTTCCCAAGCCAGTTTCCCTCTGCTTTTTTTTCCCTCCTGACCCTTTACTATGTTCTAGCCTCTATTTCCTTCCCTTTTAAAATTTTTCTTCCACGATTACCTTATTCATCTATTTGCCTGTGTTCTTTTCTCTCTATTCTTTATTATAATTTATTTATATATCTTCTACTTGGTTTAAAATTTTGATAACAGCTTGCATTCCACTTTGAGTTTCACTAGTTCCTAAACTAGCATCTTCTTACCCATATTCCATTGTCAACTTAATTAGATTGAGAGGTGCCTAGGAAGTCTGTGAAACTCATGGCTAAAGGTGCTTATGTTGACATTTTTATACTTGATTACATGCTGAGATCTCTGATTTAATGAATGAATTGGCTTTTTCATGGATTCAAAATACAAAAGCATTATTAGGAGGTAGTAGAAGACAGGAGACTGGTAATTAGAGAAATAAGTCCTTAGGGTAGCCTGGCCCCTTTATGTATTCACGTTTTTTTACTTATTGACACTGAACCCTCCCTCACTATATGTAATACCTCTGGAAACTTGAATCATGGAAAATCTTTTCTCGTTTTGTTTTTTTCTCCAAATTGTGGCCATGAGTGCACAAAAGTAACTAATATAATTGATGACACATTTACCCAGTACGGACCCCTTATTCTTGGGTACAGTGTCCAGGGACAGCCATCAATTTCTGTAGCCCTTGAGAAGTTGAGCAGACATTTCATTTTTTGTGAATACTGAAAGTTGTAAGGAAAGCATTTTTAGGATAAGACTCCACTCTCTTCAGTCCTTCCTCTGTTAAGTGATGAAAATAAAATATTCTCTCAGCCATAAATCTATGAATTCATCTATAGAAATAAACTCTTTGGAAAACCTACATGGGGAATAGTAAACTAAAGGGGAATCTATTTGATTTCCCATTAGATATTCTTCTTTCCTCTGATCATATATTTTGATGACAAACAAATTGTTTTCATTCTGTGCTTCTGTGTATGCATATATATGTGCAGCACAGATACTGTTCTCTTTGTTTAATCAAGTCAAGAAATAGTTTTATAGTTGCAGCTGTTTGAATTATGATACAATTGCCAGTTGACAAGTAGTAATAAGGAACTCTGTAGAACTATAAAAAAGTACTGTAAAATACTTTCACATGCACAGTATTTTTTTGTAGAGTGGAAAATGTATTTCTGCATCATAGTGATGAAAAGATTGCCTTTCTGAAGTGTAATTTGGTTGATAATCATAATTTCTATTAAACAAATGTTCAGACAATCCTGCATCCATCACTTCAAATCCATTTAAAATCCTTTCTCCATTCCAGAATGTATGAATAAGTTTTATATTTAATATAGAAACTGATGTTGATGTCTCCCCTGATAGGAAAATGAGAAGTCTAATTTTAACTAATAATTCTTTCAGTGTTATAAAGTGACTAAGGGAAAGTGGTGCTGCTACTTTATAATGAATGTATTACTCAGGGCTGGTTTGAGTGGGAATGTGATAATTAAGGAATCTACTTTTTATCATAACTTAAATATTAACATCTTCCTTTTTCATTTTTAGTTTTCCTGTCACGAAGGTAAGCCACTTTTAAGAGAGGATATTTTATGAACTATACAGAATACAATCATACTAGCAAGTTGATGAATTTGTATGATCAATAATATGGTAACTATGACTACTAAATGCCAATATATAGTGGATTGATCATAAAATTTTCTACCATGAATAAATCTATCATTTCTTTTCAAGCAAATAAAAGAGATGAGGTTAAATTTATACACATGCAGTCAATATATATGTCTGAAGGAAATAGCTAGCTCCTGAACATAAATTATGGCGAAATTAGCAAGCAATAAAAATGTCGATGTGATAAGAAAACTATAGATCATGTGATAATTTCTTTTTCAAGTAGACACTGCCAATTTCATTAGTAGAAATTTGTCATTTGGGATCTGTTTTCTTTATAAAGACTAAATCTTCAATGTCAACTGTAAACAGGAATCAATTATGCCATTTGGTTATTTGTTATTTCCATAGCTCCTGGGAAATGATTAAGGATAGGACAGTCACAGTACCTCTGCTTGGATAGCTTGTAAAAACTGAGGGAACATGGAGACATACAAATATAAATTTGTGACAGAGGGATAAATTCTTGGCTATGTGGGACATAAGTTCTGCAGAAGTTACAATAGGTTAAGAACTTATTAATTGGGCATTAGACATATGTAATAGAGGGACACAAAAGTCTTCCTTGGAATATGAAGACCAAGCATACGCCACAACAGAGTTCAAGACAGATCCTATTATTGAGCAAGATGCAATGAACTTAGAAGTGCATGTTTGGCCAACTTCTCTGGGAGAGCATCTTGCTTAATTAGTCGTGCTCAGGTTACTATGGAATCTCTCATGTAGCATTTGCTTAACTTTGGTGTCATGTGCTTTAGTAGACAGAATGGGGCACAGGGACCTGCATGTAATCCTCAGAATATCTACTTTTTAGGATCATCAAAGAAGCAGGAGTTTCATAATTGGCAAGTAAGGCTAAAAGCAATGTTGTGAGTCATTAAATGAAATGTGATGCTCCAAACATGAAATGCTCTCCATAGAATCATGTGTTTAATCATGTGGTCCCTAACTGGTGGCATAGTTTTAGGTTGTAGAACTTAAAGCTTTAGGAACTGGAAAAATTGGGTCACTGAGACTTAGGTCTTAATGTTTATAGTCTGGCTCTGGTTTCTCTCTCTGTCTCTCAGTCTCTCAATCTCTCTCTCTCTCTCTCTCTCTCTCTCTCTCTCTCTCTCATGCAAACAGTGTGTGGCCACCATGATTTCCCTATCATAATAGACTTTATCAACTGGAACTATGAGCCAAAATAACTCTTCCCTCCTTAATCTGCTTTCAGGTAACTAGTGCAGGAAGATGTTGCAGGGTATTGTGAAGTTAAACCACCACCTCTGTTCTCAGAATTGTATACATTTCAGGAATTTTCTCTCAATGCTTGTCTCTGAAATTAAGTAAATCAGCTCCCCTGACTTTCCTTGATTGAAGGACCCACTGGTCAAGTGACATAGTTTTCCAATATGCAAGTGTATATTTCATGGGTTTTGTCTAAAGCACGCAGTCTAATGAATCAAGCAGCATAGAGGTGGAACCACGCAACCAATTTTAACCAGTCCCTTCTTGATGTGTAGTACCTTCATGTCTGAGAACTACAGGTTTTATATTCATTTAAGAGACTGTATCAGATTGAAAACTTCCCGTGAATTACGTTATAACTCTATGGTTTCTGCTCCTCTAAGATAACACTTTTCCTGGTGTCAAATTCAATCTTCTGAAAACAGTTGAAGTCCCACAAATGTACACTCACTGGCTTTGAGTCATCCTATAGGAACTGATCCAGGACAGCAACCTGAAATAGCAGTCTTCTGTTTCTTTTTTTTTTAATTTTTTATTTATTATTTATTCAATTGTGCGTGCATGCATGTGTGCGCATGTGTGTATGTGTGTGTATGTATGTGTGTGTGTGTGTGTGTGTGTGTGTAGAACCACGGACGAATTCGGGAACCACCGTGGACGCCTCCACCTCCTTGTTTACTCTGCCCCAGGATTCACAGGCTCCGCCCTACCAGGACCAAAAACGCAGGCCGCCCCCACTTCTGCCCGGCGTCTATATGTGGGGTCTAGGATCCAAATCCGGACCTTCTGCCTGCAAGGCAGAGGCTTAACCCCTGAGCCATCTCTCCAGCCCCAGTAATCTTCTGCTGTGACTCTTTTCTTAGCATTAGCTAGATCACCCTTTTTTTAACTTTGTATCTCTGAATTCTTTTTTTTTAATTTTTAATTATTTATTATTTATTCAATTGTGTGTGTATGCTTGTGTGCATGTATGTGTATGTATGTGTGTGTATGTATGTGTGTGTGTGTAGAACCACGGGTGAATTCTGGAACCACCATGGATGCCTCCACCTCCTCCTTGTTTCCTCTGCCCCGGGATTCACAGGCTCCACCCTACCAGAAACGCAGGCCGTCCCGGCTTTCGCCCGGCGTCTATACGTGGGGTCTAGGATCCGAACTCAGGACCTTTTGCTTGCAAGGCAGAGGCTTAACCCCTGAGCCACCTCTCCAGTCCCTGTATCTCTCAATTCTTTATGGAGTTCATGTAATCACATGCACATATATTTAATAGTAATTTAATTTTATATGGCAAAAAAGAAGTCATGTTTTGTTATGTTCCCTGTGTTTGTTGTTATTCATGCTATAGCCATTGATAACAAATTCTTAGATCAATATTTAAAGATTTATATGCATAGAGCTATAAATATTTATGGGATACCCTGTGATAATGTGATACATATATACATAGTACAATGATCAAAGCAGTGCAATTGGCTTATTTATCACCACAAAGATTCATCATTGTGTTGGAAACATTAAAGTCTTCTCCAGTTATCTTATAACAGATAAAAAACGATACTCTTAACTCACCCACCTGGCAGTGCTGCATAACACTTGAAATCATTGCTCTTATCCAACTGATGTAAATATTTTATGCCTTGGGCCTTTGTATAACCTTTTCTTGAGCTCTCACTTTTTTCCAAGCAAAGTGTGAGTCTGTCAAGGGATCACTATGGGAAATAGAAGTCCAGAGCACTCTTATTTTTCCTCTTTCGACTTGAGCCAAAATATTAATACAGATTTCACAGGGGAAAATGATAGCTTCCACTGAATTATCTAACCCCATATTTGACACCAGTTAATACTCATCAGACTAATTTTACTCCTTAGCTTATGTTTTGGATTCATATTTAGATGCCAATTTACAGTGGCACCTATTTAAATACTGTCATTTGTTGGAGTCTATGAGAAGAAGTTGAGGTTTCAGGACAATTCTGACTTTTTCAGTAGCTCTCTTGCTCATACATTTTATTCATTCAGATCACACAACCTCACATCATAGATCCCAAATTTGCATTGCAGCACATCAGATTTTTATTTACAAGGGTTTAGTTAGTGGATACCATGACAGATAAGTTTTTAGTTCATTATCTATACTCAATAAAATGTTATTGAGGTTGTAGTTATATTTAAAATGATAAAACTTTGTAATCTTTATTTCATGCAACAAAATATCTCTTTGTTCTCTGTGTAGAATTTCAAGATATTCAGTTTAGTTTTTTTTAAATGTTATAAAGCATTCTCAAATAGATTAAACGTATAGGCTATAGTGTATAATAAATATCAGTATACATATTGATGTAAGATGTCATAATTAAGCTTGTTATTTCATAAAATTAACATAAAAACTAAAATTTTAATGAGTATATTCAGCAATACTCATAAGTAAATGAAGCAAATATATTTTGTATGCCAGAAGTTGTGTATCACTGTTAATTCTGTAGGAAAATATAGTCAGTATTGATATCACATCATCCTATGTCTACATAAAGTCTGTAATTACCTCTGAGATAAGAAAGTATTCCATGACAACTTTCAGAAGTGGCACATTCTTACCTGAAACAATTATACTAAAAGGACTACTGAGGCACAATGACATTTAATGCATTCCAAAGTAGTCTCCTGAGATTATTGCAAAAATTTCTGAAAATGAATTCTTTCATTTTTTTCTCTATTCTCGGGAGAATGTCTATATTCAGCAGTTGATCATGAGCTTAAGATGCTAAAAAAATAATTTCTTTGTGGATCCACTTTTCATGCCTGTCTGTGACAAGGTCCCTTTAAATAGTCATTTAAAGTTTAATTTGAATGTAATATTTGCATAGTTCTGATTTATACTAATAAAACATATTGAAAACAAAAACAAGTTTAAATAATGAAAGAAATCTCTTTATATTTTTTCTTGCAACTTTTTTGAAATTTTTCTCTCAAATAAGAATTTAAAAAATAAACTCAGAGGAGAGAAAAAGAGGCAGAAAGAGAAAGAAAGTGAGAGCTAAATATATCTTACTATACAATCAAGTAGAATTAAGTACTTTAATATGTGTCCCCCATTATTTTAAGCCAAATCACTTGCTTTAATATCATGGGTAAGTTATGTTAGATATGTTTTAAATAATTATTTGAAGCATACACAAATATCCAAAGTAGATAGGCTTATATTTAATTTTTTTGTTTGCTTCTTTGACATTTTCTAGACACTAAAATACCCTTGTACAACATTAACTCAAAAATGACAAAAATCATCTCTAATCATCATTGCTTCTGTGGACTCGATGATAATAATGAGCAAATGCTGTACAGTTATTTACACTACATTGATTTCCCAATTTCAATAGAAAGGATGAAAAAATGCTATTTTCCAAGAGGAAAAAAAATGATCTGGTAGCATGGTGCAATTTTCTATTAAAAGTTATATTTTTTGTTTAACCATAAAATCCATTCCAAAGGTGCCATTATCTTTGCATCACCTGCCCCAGTGCCATCACACATGATGAGAGATGGAACAGTTTAATTGTCATTTCCCTGAACAATGAGATTATGAAACAAAAGAATGTAGCGTTGGCTATGGCTCTGGCTGCGGGAGACCCTGGCATGAGGTGGTGATAACTTGATGTACTGTATCCACCAGATGTGATGCTCATTGGGCTCCACTTTCCAGCCAAATCTGGAAGATTATTCACAGGAAATTAGATTGTAAATGCAGATGGGATTTTTAATATTCCTGCTGTCCACATTTTTCTGATTGTATAATGGCATGTTAAGTAAGCTTGGGATGGCACAGCTGTCACTCATCATCATATAGACAACCTTGAAAATCAAAGAGGAAGAAATCATTTCTGTCTTTCATGCATCCCTGAGGAGAGTGAGTCCAGTGCAAATAGATTTGCAAAATGACTCTGGTTACTCCACGCTGGCAGCATAATTGCTGCAGTAGCATTCTTGCAGAATTGTCTGTGTCTCGCAAGAATGATATCTAGGAATTATGCTCTGCATGCTCACAATTCTAGTATATTTTGAATTGTACTACAATTCATATAGAATAATGCAGAAGTATGACAGTGGCTTCAGGAGTGATTTCTAAGTTTGCTCCCTCCTCTGCTGCCAACCCTTTCTTGCCACAAAATTCCTCATCTGTCCTTTGTCATCTTGATACCAATTATTCCTCAGACTCAACAAGAGAACATACTAATAATATGGTCTTTTTCCTCACAACTGTGCTTGGATCTTACAAAGCTATGACTTCATTAGGTTTAATGGTTTTTGTTACAGCATTAACAGTTATAGTAAATTATATTAGTTTTCAAATTGGAACTATTTTAACATAGTTTATTATAATTTATAAACTTCTACATTACACTAGTTATTTATGAAATTTGTACCTGAATGATCACCTTTGACTATTTAATATTGACATGGATTAAAATTGCCACTTTTGAGATTCTGTTGTGAAATTTATTGCTGTTTCCATATTTTTGCTGTTCTTATGGTTTATTTCTTCCTGTTGCTCACACTAAAGAATTATAAATGTAAACCAGATCTCTTCTCGTCCTGCAGTGTACATTTTCTTTTTATGTTGCTTCAAAGTAATATAAACTTCTCTTTTGGTGGCACAACCAGTTGGGAGTAAAGTTTGGGTTCCTAGCTGCTTTAAGAAATAGACACACATAACTCTTATTGATGAAATATTAGCAGAAGTGCTGATAGTTTTTAAGGCTTTCATGAGTAGATGGCAAGAGTAGTTAGTTTTCGTCTCATTCTGTGAGTTTTCATGTGTTCCACTGACTGAGAAAAAGGAGCAAGAAAAATCTGACTTTGGAGTGAGGTGGATTGAGGTGTGGTTGAGCAGAGAACTCAGAGGTCCCTCAGCATTTGGAAAGCAGCTTCAGATTGAATCCTGTCTACTTCAATTGATTCTGTTTGTGTGGATGCTATACGATTTCTGAGTAAAGGATGTGAAGGGCTGAAATTAAAACTAAAATTGTAATTTGCAATTCCCATACTCACATAAGAAAGTGGTTGGTCTTTTTCTGATAGGTCATATCAAAGAAGGATTAATTTTGAATAATTCATTTTGTTTTTTTATTATTTATATATGAAATAAATTTGAGTCATAAATTTCATTTTCCTGATGACATTTATCTTGGAACAAAATATTCCATAATTGGCAGCAATACTATTGATATGTAGGGATTCTGAGCAACATTAATCCTGACAACTTTTCCCTGTGCTGAATTCCCATGATTCTTTCTGCAATTTATTTTTTTGGTGTACTCTATTATTGTCTTGAAATATTTACTTGATTAATACCTGAAGTAAGAATGCTTGGATGGGAAACTTTTAGATTTCTTTCATTTTTGAAAATCTCTCAATTTACTCTTCATATTTGATTCTTAATTTAGTTAAATATAAAAAACAGTATGGATAAAGTCATTTATCCTGAGAATTCTAAAAATATTATCCCACTATTTTATAGTGCCTGACAGAGTTGAAAAGAAGATTGCTTCTGTTCTCATATTGTCTTGTTATCAAATGTCTATTATTTTCTAGATCAGAAGCTCTTTTTTACCTTCTTCTTGTATATTTTTATATTTCATAAAAAAGAATCTAGTGATTTTTTTCCCAGGCACTCTAGTTGGCATTGGGTAACAGTTTTAATGGAAAAGTTCATTTTGCTATTCACCTCTGTGGATATCTCTTCTCTAATCCCCTTGCTCATTTTTCCTTTTTCACTATTCATTCTTTCTAGTGCTCATACAGTCCACACATTATTTCCCAATAAATATACATGCTTATGCTTCAGTTGTGAAGTGATTCTCTGTGTCTTTGTATATATATATCAATCTCACACAAATACATGTACATAGCAGTCAGAAGACTATGTACACTGCACACGAATAAGAAGGTCATCATAAGACAACTTTAGGAGCAGTTCTATCCTTCCACTATGTGAGTTATGATGATTGAATTCAGATATCAGGCTTATTTTGCAAGCACCTTTAATCACTGAGTCATTACTATTTCTCAGTTTATCCAGGTTTCCTTTAATGTAAGTTGTTAAATTTTCTATTTATGTATAGTAGCTTTTATTTTTTATTATATTTTTCTTCATATATTTGTGACACAGTAATTTTTCATATCATATAGGAAAGATACATCTTAATTATTTGGGGTAGGAAGTGGATTAGTCCACTTATTCTAAACAATGAGTAAAAAGGGAGTGAGGAACTCAACTGAGAAATCCAATTGATTGAGAAATCTTATTTCTCAGACATCTGGTTTAGTCCAATGTAGTTACAATTCAGTTTCTATAAACAAATCCTGATTCTGACCTGGTGCCTTATTAGATACTCACTGAGTAATAGAAGAAGAGAGCATTGTTTCCTGAGATATGTCTATCTCAGACATTACAAATGAAAATATTGTTCTGTTCCAATACCGCTGTATATCCTAAAATTATTAACTTTGAATCATATTTCTTGAAACTATAGATTTTGTAAATTAACTCATCTTGTCTGCATTGTTTCAACAGTGGATGGACATCATCAATGCTAAGACATTCTTCTGGTCAGAATATTTCAGTTGTGTGATATTTCTAAAATACTTTTTGATGACTAATTTACCCATTAATAACATATTTCTTGAATGTTTATAATAATAAGAAGTCATAATTTTACACATTTGATTTGGTCATTAAAGAGTTTTCATTTTTTAATAATGGTAAGTGAAGACATACATAGAATACAGGCAAGCAAATAAATACTTGATTTTATATGAGATGACTCAGCATTACACAGATATCAATTAACCTTATTTGCATTTATCTATTTCATGAGTCCCTAAACTAATGTTGGATACATTTATAAAAATTCTAAATTTCTGCAGTAATAAATGCTTGTGAGTTACTTAAAAATAAAGAATAAAATATCTGAGCCTAGTTAAACATGCTTGTATTCCTAGAACCTGATGGCCAAGGAAGCAGGATAGTAAATTTAAGAGATGAATTAAATGTGACAATATTACAACTTATGATATAATATGCTATATTACTAAAATTAATGAGAATAGATTTTAAGCATTCTTACTGTAATAAGATTATGTGTCAATACAGCTATTAATGAATTGAGTTGTGCTCCTTATAATATGTGTATAAATCAAAATATATTGCTCAAAATAAATACATTTAAATTTTATCAATGAAGAAAGTAATCTACTATGATTATCCATCATCTAAGAAAAGAACAAAGAACAAAAATGTAAAGAAAATAGAAGAGTTAAAAAGAAAGAAAGATAGGATTGTAGCAAGGCAAGAAGATTCAGCACACATGTAAATAAATATCAAGTGGAAGAGACAGTTAATAATGGAAGAGAATACATTAAATCACTAGTTTAAAATTTTAGGAACAAAATAAACTTGAACCTACAAATTTAAACTAGGCACAATTCTTGCATATAGTCAATACTGCCATACATCTTTGTAAAATTTCCGTACTTAACAAATTAAAAGAAAACATTAATCATTAATGGTTCTATGAGTTTTTCAAGTTTCACATTTCCCACATTATTTTTAAAGTACAGCATTATATTATGATGCCAAGGCAAGACAAAGTAGATAAATGTTAGACTCTATATATTGTGGGGTCAGGTGTGTTTATATAACAAAGATTGTGCCTTAGTTCTGTACATTCACTGAACTGCAATGGTAATTGTCTTTAAAACAAAGCAATGTAGTCAATTAGGACAGTGACTGACTTAGCATTTTTTATTTTATTTATTTATTTTTTAAAATTTTTTATTTATTATTTATTCAATTGTGCGTGTGCGCGTGTGCGCGTGTGCGCGTGTGCGCGTGTGCGCGTGTGTGCGTGTGTGCGTGTGTGCGTGTGTGCGTGTGTGTGTGTGTGTGTGTGTGTGTGTGTGTGTGTGTGTGTAGAACCACAGACGAATTCGGGAACCACCATGGACGCCTCCACCTCCTACTTGTTTACTCTGCCCCGGGATTCACAGGCTCCGGCCCTACCAGGACCAGAAACTCAGGCCACCCCCGCTTCTGTCCGGCGTCTATACGTAGGATCTAGGATCCGAACTCAGGACTTTCTGCTTCCAAGGCAGAGGCTTTACCCCTGAGCCACCTCTCCAGCCCCTCTTTTTATTTTTATAAGCATATTGAGTATAATCCCTCTTTCCCTCTATCTCCCTTCCTTCACATTGCCCTCCCTTCTCCTCTTCAATCCATGCCTCTCCCTCCTTCCACTATCCTACCTGGCTGTTTCTATGGACCTTGGAATTCCCTCTGGCTTGTCTACTCTTGTGGGGGTTCAGGCTTCTGTGGTATATCAAGTTGTCCCTCCTGGGGACACCCGACTGATAGGGGCATTTCCGTTTACTCATCCAGCTCTAGTACTGAAGTTTTCCCTTGTGTATTCTTCTCTCTCTTCAGTTTCTCATAGTCTATGGGGGCATGTTTATTTCACTCATTATGCAAGTGCTTTTTCTTAACCTAGGAAATAAGCACATGGGGAAATTTTGCTGTAGAGTAAACTCATTTAACGTTTTGTTCTTCTTGTCTTTTAAATGATAATGAACTTACAACTTTTAACTAACAAATCTATATCTACCATATTTATTTATTATTCAAATTACTTGGTATCAACATACAAACCACCACCAACAACATCAACAACAAAAATGCTTACCAACTCCAGGTTTAACTTGTTCAATCTCTTGTGACCTCTTCCACTAAAGTAGGTACCATGCCCTGATTTTAAACAATGTTATGGTCTTTAAAATGTGAAATCTTTGGGAGTAGGTCATAGGAATGGGACTCAAGTTTATTTTCTTCCTGCTGCTGGTAAACTGCTTACACCCCAACAGTTGTCAAGTGACGACGCACATTTCATTTGGTAAGCATTTTCCTTTTTGGCTGATTGCCTTCCCAAGGAATTTGACTGTCTGGCTATACTTCTTCAATGGATTTTGTAGTGTTGTTTATGCTTCCTCACAGACATTTTATACGTTTTATGGCGTTTTGTAATAGTCTTCCAGAGGTAGCTAAGTGCTTCACTTGTCATTAAAGGTAAAGGCAATGGGGTAGTCTACTGGCTTGAACTGTGGAGAGTCAGCAGCTTCAGAGGTGGTAAGTCAGGGCTCTATTTGAGAGCTCCAAGGAGGCTAAATATTTTATTCACAGAGTAATTCAAAGAGCTTCTTCCAAGAGTATGCCTATTAGGAAAATGCTGATTATAAAGTATTAGTAAGAAGGGAAGCAATTTTAGCTTCATGTATCTCTGCCAAAGCAAGTTGGCTAGCATCCTGTAAGATGTGCTTTAAGCAGATAGGAAAAAAAAAAAAAACTTTTTGTATAAAAGGAGCAGTGTAACTCTTCCTCTGAAGCTAAAAGCTAAACATGATGGCTTCTCTATCTTCAAGTACCTACTTTCTCCCCAAATTATAGAGTGAAGATTGTTTAGCCATTCAAGTGATCCAATAGACTAGCTGTCTAAAATAATTTTAAGTGCTTTGGAATAGCTGTGACTTGCAGGGCAAATCACATTCATTTTGAGTTTAAAATATCTCTTCTTTCCAACCCACATGAAGCTTTGGTTTGAACATTTAAATACTGTTATCACTGCTGCTAGTTGAATTACTGAAGAATTTGCCTATAATATCCAAAAGTGTCTTAAATAAGAAAATAATTATTCTCTGTTGTCAGGTTTTCATTACACTTACGGAGACAAGTGTTCAGTGTTGAGTAGGGAAAAAAGACATTAATAATCTTTCCAAAAATAAGCATCACCTCTTACAGACATTCAGATTTTATAACTAGGGCTGTTAGATCTTATTTTTGGTTAGGGACTGTGGCTGAGTATCATCACTGAACAACTTGGTCTGTTTTCATAGATATTTTGTTCGACTATGTAAGAAAACTGCCACCAGTAATATTTCTTTCCTTAACTTTTATCTTTTAAACTTTTCATGTAGGTGGGTATATATGTGCATGTTTGCATGAATGTTTGTGTGTGCACATACATCCATGTGTGCATATTACAGAGGCCTGAGACTTATGCCAGAAATCAACTTCAGCCACTCTTCCATCTTTTTCTTTTGAGACAGGCTCCTTCAGTCAAACCCCAAGCTTACTCATGGGACCATTCTCACTAGCCACATCACTCTGAGTTTCCCCTTCTTCCCTTTCCAAGACTGGAATTACAGGTGGGATGCCATACCCAGTTGGCATATATGTGGATTTTGTGGATCTGAACTCTGATCCTCATGTTTGAACTCTAAGTCTTTTAGCTACTGACCCATCTCAGAAAACCAGAAACATTTCTGAAAAGTCTTGGTATCCAAAAATAACACACAGAGCAATATGAGAGACCATCACTTATCTGTTTATTATGCTTAGAAATATCTTTCAAGTGTCTCTAGTGCCAGGTCATTGTATTTTATTCCAGCATATTTGTATGGTGAATTGTTTAAAAGACAAAATGGCATCTTCCTGTGGATAACAGGGAAGGTATATTTGCCATCCATTGTCAAATGTAGAGACCCTGAATTGAGGATTCCTTTGTATCTGGGCATTTATATGGATCCAGTAGCATGACTTCCATAGGTCTTGGGAACGAAAAGGAGAGATCAAATTACATTCTCCTTGTGCCACAAATAATCAAGTCCTTCACCTCTGACCTTCAAGTCTCAGATGTTCTTCCTGAAGTTCTCTCATGGTACAAGTTGGAAAATAACTGAATTTTATAACTTTCACTGTTGTTATCAAGCAACAGTGTTGAAACTTTTAACAAATTAAAAGAAAGTTTTGAGTTATAGATTATTTTCTAGTTTGGTGTCCTTAATGTAATATGGCTACAAGCAGCAGTCACTGTACATAATAAGGAAATATTCTACTCATGCCCATATACATTGTCTTAGCTTTGAGAAAAATAGAAATAAATAATTTCATTTTTTTTACTGAGATACCACTGGAGGACTTAATCAAAAGTATTGGTGATATTCATTATATTGAAGTGAAATTATAAGAATAAAATTAAGATAAAGCTTTTAGGCCATTTAGGCCAACAAAATGGCTCAATAGATAAAGATACCTGAAGACCTGAGGTTGATTCCTGGAGCCCACATAGTGGAAGGAGGAAATCCAGGCTTTGGAAAACTGTCCTCTGACCTCCCATGTATACAAGTAGGTATTCACATATCTGCTAGCATTCTATCGCTCTTTTCCATTCTGAACCAAATAAATAAATAAATAAATAAATAAATAAATAAATAAATAAATAAATATGATTATGTAAATAAAGTCAGTGTTTCTATGTCTTAAGATTCAGCCTACAGAAAAATCAAATAGCCAAGTTCTGGAGTTATATGAAAGAAGAAAAGCAAAGTAGAATGGGTTGCTGATTGTCCTAGAAGTAAGATATGAGAAATAAGAAATATGAAAAATAATGACACTAATTCTGATGTTAGAAGCATAATTTTGAAAAGGCTTAAGTATTATAAAATATGTTAATAAAAACAGTTGTTGTAGAATATAGCTTTACTAAATAGCAAAAGAAAAATAATAAAACAGAAAAGAAATAAAAAATGTTAGACAGGATACAATAACAAAGTACACACAGAAAATATGGAATAAAGTCATGAGGTTTGAGGCTAAGTATACATTATGTTTAAAAATATACATTGTCTTAGTTCATTCATACAAGTGAAGAATGCTTTGACTGGGAAACAAAATTCAAAGTTTCTAAATGGTTGTGGTAGCTGGGAGAACTGATAGATGGAGGCCAAGAAAGCAGAGAGTGGAAAAATTCCAAAAGGAAACACGACAAAGAAGATAACATAAAATTTGCACTTAAAATATAGCCACATGGATTTCTCATGCCAAATGTCAACAATTTCATTCTTATCTTGCCATATAATAACTGGGAGTTCATGACAAAAAGTTTTACCTTAACTTACAAAATTTTATTGTATTTAAGTAGAAGGGAAATGAGATAGTGAAAATGGAGATTTTCTAACAAAATAATAAAGAAAATTTCTTATATTATTAGAATATGAAACCTACCATTTAAAGTAGTGATCCTGAGAAAATTCGTAATCTTAACCTCTTACGTGCATACTGAAAGAATGACACTTGTAAGGTCTGTTTTCATTTAAAAAGCTAGGAAAAATGAAAATAAAATAATGAATACAAAATCCCAATGAGGGAGAGAGAAGAATGAAAGAAAACCTCATTAATATAATAAAGGAATCAAAATTCTAGTTTTTCAATAAAAAAATCAATGACATATACAAAACCCTAACTATACTAATCAAAAAAATAGCAGTAAAAATGCAAAATAAAACATCAAGAGAAATAACATTGGAGCAGAAAAGTTCCAGTTAATTTCTTCAAAAAATATTTGACACTCCATGTAAAAAGTGTAATTTCCTGGCAAAATGTAATCTAGTAATTATCCTAAATGAGGTTAAAATTTAAGCAGATCAAGCTTCATTCACCAATGAAAAGATAAATAATCATATAAAATGATGCTCTAGGTCATTCACTAAAATGTAAATTAAGGGGCCGACAAATAAGGAAATGACTTAGTGGGCAAGCAACAGTACTTACTGTGCAAGTCTGAGTACCAGAGTTCAAATCTATAGAACCCAAGTAAAAGCCATCTATCACCCTTGAATACCTACAATCCTAGCATTGGGGGAAGAGAAAGGAGAATCTGAGGAACTTCCCAGCCAGCTATGATACCTATATGTGGTGAGTTCCAGGTTTAGTGAGAAGCTTTGCCTCAAGTGAATAGTATAGAGAATGTTAGAGGAAGACACAACTGATGTCTTTCTCTGACCTCCACATGTGCATGCACTGTTCTCTCTCTCTCTTTCACATACATACACACACACACACACACACACACACACACACACACACAGAGTTCAAGTTAAAAATAATAATGAAAAGTTATTACAATTGACAATGGTAACTAATGATTAGGATGTTAAGCAATTGAAGTCTCATTCATTGCTAGTTATATTGTCAAATGATATAGGTACATTAGAAGGCAGTTTGGTACTTTCATATGAAGCTAACCATTACAATCTAGCACTTGTACACTGAGATACTGGCTTGAAAATGTATGTCTGCCATCATATACTATACACCTGTATAAAAATATTTTCAATAGATTTAGGCACACCACACCAACTAAAAGCAACTAAGATGTTCTACAATAGATGAATAGGTAAGCAAAAAACCAACATGGCACATGTGTGCAGTAGTTCAACAGTAAAAAGGAATAATTCATAATCTCAAGAAGTATACAACTAACATGTCACAGGAATTTCTTAAAAGTCATATGATTGACAAGACTGCTCCTAAAAGTCATGAAAGCCCCTGAGGGCAGCTGCCTGAATGGCACAATATGATCTGTCCGGCTTTCTCCATACCAGTTTGATGAGTGCTAGAGATATAGTTTCAGGGAATTGTCCATTTCAAATCATTCATGCTCCTGGAAGTAATCTCCCACCCACATTTTTATAGGTAACCTCAACAGACTCATTGGTTCACCATGTTTGATATTGATGAAATTGTTACTTTGATCTCTTGTTGGTTTCCCATCTGTGCTGAGCAGATATTTGCATTTATTATCCCAGGAAAAGTCTCACACAGTACACATCACTAAAAATCTGGGATAACTGAGTTTCTAGGTTTAGAAGATTTTTAATGTAATATCTTTGTTTAGCACAAATTCTTCTAGTTTAAATATTTTAGCTTTTGTTTCTTCTTTTTCCGCATTCTTCAGGCTCACCCAAACATGGATATCATTGATGGATATACACTTTTGTCAACCTTTCAGAAAAATCCAGTGATTATATATGTTAACATCTTATTTGAAGAGTGCCATAAGATCATCTGAGCAATATAATGTACACTGAGTTATTTCCATATGCCATTACTTACTTAGAAAATGGCCCAGACATTCTGCATTTTTATTCTTACTGCATAAAAAATTTAATATAAGAATTGAAAAACTCAGATGTTAAAAGTCTAAGTGGTATAATTATTTTATATATTTCTTCTAGGTCTAAGATAATCATGGATTTCATAAGCATTCTGGATTATAAAGGACCTTTTCCATTTTTATAAATCAAAGAAAGATTTTGAGGTTTAATAAAGTTTGTTTAAGAAAAGAATCTTGAAGATGGAGAAGAATGTCCAATGTCCAATTCTATTTATGAAATTATAGGGCCGGGCTCTTTTACCAGCACCATTTCTACTTGGCTACAGAAGGAAATGTTCATAGCTTCTTAATGGCTCTCTACGTGGACAAGTCACACATATTTAAAGGAAATAAAATATGAAAAATCTCCTTCCTCCTTCAACAACCAGCTCTTCTTTAGGAAACTTCTTTCATGGAATATTCACAGTTAGTTTTCCATATCCAGTTTCTGTAGCTATAGACCAGGAACTGCCCTCAGGCTGAAAATATTTCAAACAAAAAGTATAACCTTATACGGAATTTTCCTCTTGGTGTTCCCTTTACAATACAGTATAATAACAAACAATTGTGTTACCTATGGTAAGTAATCTAGAGAAAATTTGAAAATAAAGGAGGATATGGTGGCTAGTGTACATATATAATGCAATTTTACATAATAGACTTGGGCATATTCTGACTATCGTGTCTCTCTGAGAGAACCAGGAAACATTACTTTTTGGGCAGTAAAACATAGTAATATAAACTCCATTGATATATTTTGTGAAAAAATGGGCCTACAAGCAAGATTGCCTAGGTTAATCTACTCCTCTTTTAGCTATATGAATTTGAAAAGATTGTTTAACTTCTTATTACCTTAACCTATTAATCTGTAAAATAAGATATAGTATCTTAATCTAATAATTTATAAAATAAGCTTGCTATTAACCTCACCTGATGGACATGTATGTATGTCATATGAATAAAGCTGTAAGAAATTATTTAAAATAGTGCTTGCCCCATGAGATATGTAATGTAAATACTGCCCATGAATACTATATAAATATCTGAAGTGGTTATTTTTGCGTCTTTGGTTGGATATTCATCACATATTATAGACATTAACCAGTAAGTAGAACTTTTAAAAATTTATTTCATTGTATCTGTGATGATCAATATTTTATTTATGTGTGTATAGGTGTGATTGTGTACATGTGTGTAGATATGTCTAGATGTGTAGGGGTATGTGTAGAAGAGGGCACGTTGTGTGTTTGTGGAGATCCAAGGTGATTTATTGAATCATTCAGAATTGCTCAAACTCCTTATTGTTGCTTGGGGGTTTACCATGCTCCTCCTTCCAGGGTCAGATGTGCAGACCCCTGCCATTTTAACCAGACAATTTTATCTAGAGTCTGGAGATCCAAATTCCGGTTCTTTGCTTGTCAGACAAAGGCTTTAACTCCTGAATTATTTCTCCAGCCCAATCTTATTGTATTTTTAAGGTATCAAAGCTAGATATATATGTATACCTAAGAGCTATATATTTGACATAAATACCTTTTTAGAATTATGAGATGTTAACTATTAGAAGAATTTCACTGAAAATGTATCTTCATTTTAAATTCAAAGAGATTTCATCTTTTCATTTAATCAATTTTTTAATGTCAAAAGGATTTTATTACATTGAGTGAAAGGAGTTATTTTCTTAATCCAGCCTCATTTCTTAACTTAAAATATCACACCATATTATGAAGAAATACAAGCATGAGAGGATGATAGATTGCCAGATTATTGTGCTATTTTGAATCCCTATTCTGATGTGCTTGGTTTGCATATTCTGGCCTTGGATAAAAATATAGAAACTATGTTTAAGAGGAAAATTTCACATTCAATGGTATCCATATTAAATTAGCATTTCTCATGGAGTAAGCAATATTCTCACCTATAATGGTCTTTGTATACTTTTTTAAAATTTTGTTTCCCAATCATACAAACTCAATAGGTACCCCAGTCCTCCCCCTCCTTCCATCCCCCATTTTCTCTGTACTCTCCCTCCCCCTTTCTTTCTTTTTTTTTTTTTTTCTGGTGCAGAGGACCGAACCCAGGGCCTCATGCTTGCTAGGCAAGTGCTCTACCACTGAGCTAAATCCCAAACCCCCCTCCCCCCTTCTTATCACTCCCCTTCCTCTCCCCCTCCTTTTGCCTCCCCCCTTCCTCTCACCCCCTGGAGCATCTCCTTGTGTGAATGCCAAAACTCCCTGTGAGTCCTTCACCCTAGTGAGGTGTAAGGACTCAGTGGCATAACCCATAGCCCTTTCCTGGGCTCCCCGCCAGCATGGGAACACCACCATGACTGTTAATACCTTGCCTCTAAGGACTCCACTACCTGTGATCCATGCTAGACCCTGGGGAGTCATCGGTCAGTCCCCGTGCAGGTCATGCAAAGTCTGATTATGGCTGCTAGAGCCCTAACTTGTGTGGAGCATCTTGCATATCATTGGTCTTCACTTCCTTATACTCTTACAATCTTGCAACCTCCTCTTCCGCAAGTTTCCCTGAGCTTTAGGATGGGGATTATTTGGCTGGTCTGATTCCAGGTGATTAATGTGGGTCTTTGGTGTTCTGAATTATGGTTTGTTGTTGTTTTCAGTTTTCCTGTTCCTCCACCGCCCTTGACTCCATCCTGATTTGTATTGAAGGTCACCTCCTAAGCAAGGCTGTTTAAATGAAGATTTTAATATAAGAGGAGATTCAAAGGTAGATGGAATAGGAGTAGGACACTGCCGTGGGGGGAGGGGGGAATCAGTGTCCTATTTACAGGATGGTTACCATATATCTGCCAGTACCTATACCTTCCATAATTGGTGAGATCAAACCTCCTCAGTTGCAAGTGACCATGAAGGGAAGTAAGAATGAGCTGCACGAGATGTTTCCTGCAATACTGACAGTTACCTATTTTCTCTATTGAAGCATGATCACCTCTCTCCTTGTTTCTAGGAGGCCCTCCTTCTCCTTCTCTCCTATTTATAACCTTTGTGATTATAGTAGGTATTACAGATATTTATCTTTGAATATGTCATTCAGTGGGTTTGGTACAAGGATCCACTTATTAGGGAGTACATATGGTGTCTAATTTTCTGTGTCTGGGATATTTCATTCAATATAATTTTTTCTAATTTCATCCATTTCCTGGCTGAGTAGTATTCCATTGTATAAATGTACCACATTTTCCTTATCCATTCATCAACTGTTGAGCATTTGGGTTGATTCCATGAATTTGCTATTTAAATAGTGCTGCTATGAACATGGTTGCGTTTGTGTCATTGTAGTGAATTTTTGCTTTATGGGGGTCTTTTAGTCAATTTTTAACATAATGAATTAGACATTGGGTCATTCATAGCTTTGTAATAATTATGTACAATGAAACCATTGGTAATTGTCTGTCACTGCAGTGGGTATGGATTCAAAATTGTGAGTAGAATTTTGTTATCATGCAGTTGGTGGTGAGTCTGAATTTAGAAAAATTGCAGCTTTCCTTGTAAATTCCTTATGATATCTCTTTTCAAAATAGTAAGTAACTTTTATACTTGATGATATCTTGCTTTAATTTCTTACTTTTTCTTAAACACTGATAGTATGCTGTGCAGTTTGCCTCTATGGTTGCTAATAAAATCATGACTAGAAAGCTTAACAGAACAGGTTTATTTTCTCTTGCTTATAATACTCCAGTTGCAGTTTGTCCAGCTTGCAGGAAAGCTCACATTAGCATCAGGGATGAGGGAAATGGCCACACCATCTCCACATAATAGCTGAGAGAAGGACAATCTTTATTTGCCAGACCAGCATGTCTGGCCAAGTATACAGAAGGATGTCCCCTTTCTCAATCAGTTCCTTCTATTTTATTCACGTGCCCAAGAACTAGTTCCACCCACCATGGATGAGTCCTTCCCTATACACCAGACAATCTTCTGCAGATTCACTATGGGCTTAACTCAACTACTAATTCTCAACTCACTCATAAAACTCAACTAACCATAGCTCAAACCCTTGACACTTGTGTCTGACTATGATATATGCATACATTATAATTATAAAGAAGGTTTTCATCTTCTACTGAATATAGAAAATTGAAGGTGCTGCACTTAAGAGGAGCATCCCCCCCCAAAATGGGCTTCTTATGCCATGCTTCTGTATTCAACACAATATTTGCTTAGACATATAGAATTGATTTAAATTACCATCCCTTCCACCTTACAGCAGAGAATCTTTGTATTATGACATGCCTGTGTAAGTCTTATTTATTGTGAAAACTTTCATTGTGCAATCATCCTTGTTCATTGGAGGAGGAAGAGGTGATTGTATAATAGATTTATTGAGATCCTTTTCTTTGTATATGTGAAGTTCTGGGAAGGGAGAGCCAACATAAACTAGTTTTAGTATATTCTTCATAAGGTGCAGCAATTATTTCCTTCTCCAGTATTGTGACTGGGGAAGTGTGTCGATATGCACCAAAGGATAGAAAGTAGCGTTAATCTTCCCAGTGATAGAATTCTTTGAGAACAATAACATTTTTACTGGCAATTTAGGGTTCAAAATTTATTGTGAGACATGATTTAAGTTTCTGTTTGTCCATATAATATATAATTTATTATTGAAACTTAATTGATTTTAATCAGTTTGTATCTTTAACCATATTCCATATGGCTATTGAACTGGATTTACCATGCCTAGAGTAATGAATATAGTGCCTTGAATATAGTACATGTAATACAATAAATATTTATCATAGATACACAAATAAACAAAAGCAAATTAGAACAATCAAGATTATTTGAAACTGTGGAAGAAAAGCTCCTATCCTTATAGTAAACTGTAGAGGATGACATGAAGACAAGCTTGGTGACCAGAACATTCTCCTTCTGACCTAGCTGTGGTTGGGTTTTTCTGAATCCTCTTTATCTATAGGCCTAAATCTTCAGACTTTGTTTTTCAATTTGTAAAACTCCATTCAAGCAAAATTCTAAATCAGTTTAGTGAGAATCCTCCATGGTCAGGATCTAATCAAATTCCTCACACCTCATTCCTGATGTCTGATCACATTTACCTGCTTCAGCAAGAATCTTGCCAAGTCATTATAATTAGAAATCCAACCTGCGATGTTTTCTCTTATTAATTTCTACCCACTAGCCTTCACGTTATTTCTTAGTCCTCACCTGTCCTTAATGCATTTAAATTCAGATCAGTTCTATATTGGGGCCTTTATCCCCCATACTGTAATAGTTCCTGAATAAAATCCTCAATTACCATACATCTCTTTTTCCCTTCAACATAGATAAGTTTGAGAACAACTCAATACTTATTTGTCAAACATCATTCATTATGGTCCTAATCCATAGACTTAAGTGTTATTAGCATGCCTATCTGAATCTTGGCCTTGTCACTTTGCATTTCCAGGGCTCTATTTGCATTTGATGATGCTCATGATCTATGCATTAAGTGTCAGGGAAGTAGATGTGAAGTTAAGGAAGGAAGATATCTAATTCCTTGAATAAACACACTATTTGGAAAATGGTAAACAAATGAATCAGCATTGCTTAACTAAGGCATGTGGAAGCATAGTTGTTTTGAAATGCTCTTCACTCATCTCTCTCCTGCCCCCTTATCTGCCACAGACCAAGGACCAGTTTAGACTAAAATCTTCCTCCTCCTTAATACAGAAAAAAAATTGAAGTTCAGAAAGTGTCAAGAACCATCCTATGTCAAAACTTTGTGCACACGGATTTTTAGGAGCCTTCATATTGTGATGGCTGAATATAGATCCCATTTCATGATGCTATTGCAATAAAAATTCTTAGCACAAAATATTGATTGGCAAAGCAGAAATGCTTCAAAATCCAACTGCAGAATGTTTCTGCTAAACCGTCTTTCTACTACCTGTCAGACAAGACCCTCATATTTTGAAGTTGTTTGGGGGAATTATGGAGAAACGAGAGCCTGTGACAAAGGACCTTTGGTTACTCTGATCCAGCACTGCTACTCATAAGCTATCTGAACGTTATTCTTGTGAGGAACCTTGTGCCTTTGTGTTCTTATCTGCAAAGCAGAGGACTGTGTATGTAACTGGCCAATGTGCCTGCAATGGTTGCCAAGATCTGATATGAATTTAACTTAAAAAAAAACAAGAGGACTTGTGCTCTGCGTGGTGTACCTTGTGGTGCTCTGTGACTGCTTTTATTAGAAATCACTGATACAAACACAAAGCAGGGCTCACAAGGATTTCCTATCAACACAGATAGGAAGCAGCTGGACTTGCATTAAGGCTTAGAAACACCAGATTCATTTAAATCACAAAAGAGAAGAGGGTCATCGTTTTCTGCTCCCAGTATTCCATGAGCAGGTGTGCGGTGAGGTGTTCCATACCAGGATTCTCCAGCCAGTCAAAGTCTAGAGAAGTCAGTTAACTAGAGGACAAAATGACATTATTTCTAAGGGGCATGGTGGGAAATAGTATACTCCCCTACATGTATGTGTGCAAGGTGCCCAGACCAGTATTAGACAAACAAGACTGAAAAACTTGCATGTGCTACACATGTAACTTGGCACCATGATAAATAGAAGACATTGTGGTCTGGTTAGAAATAGGCTCAATGAGTAAGTTTTAAAGTACATAGCATAATTACTAACATTTTAAAAGGCTATAGCAAAAATAATAACAGGTCTTGACATAATAATTACAATGCACTTCATCAGATGAGAGAAAACATGATTCTAATCATGATTTTTAGAACTAGTAGATGACATTTAGCCTTAGTCTCTTGCTTGAGATGCTTCAGGTAAAGGTATCCTTTTCTGGGAAGTATGCCACAGACTGAGGATGTTAGAAAAGACATGGCTGTGCAGGTTGTGAAAAGGAATTTCACACAAAATCTTGGAAAAACAGATGCATACATGAATAACACTGAACCAGTGAGCAAAGTAGAACACTTTACTGATGTCTTTCAGAAGAAAACAGTGGTAAGTGTACACACTCGTATACACACACACACATACTCACACACTCACACACACATACACTTTTTTCATAAAAAGCAATATTCTCATTAATTCTTTTGGTGACAATGTAATTTGTCAGCTATTTTCTTCAATTAAACTTTAAACTAATATGTAAAAAATTATGCCTCCATAGAGGTTATTTAAACTTTATTACCTAGCTACCAGCCTTTCAGCTACTTCTTTAAGACAAAGGGCATGACTTTCAAATGTTGCTGATATCTACTTAGGGAAATACAATGGTTAAAGTTGAAGTGCAGTCATGTAGATTTCTCTATAGACAATATATGAACTAAAAGTTTCTAATCCTAAAATCAAAAAATATCCTCACAATATGAAAATTGCTTAAATCACATATAAAAGACACATGAAAACTCCTGTAGAATGATCAGGATACTAAAGAAAGTACACATACATAATCTCCCCCCCCCACATGCACACACACACACACACAGAGTCACTCCCACATAATTTCCCCCATACATGCATGCCATATGGCCACACATTCATATACATGAACACACACACACACACACATATATACACACACAATCACCCCTACACATGCAGAAGCATATATATATATATATATATATATATATATATAATCTCTGGACACATGCACACACACACACACGATCATCCACACACTTGAATGCACACATGTGCATACATACAATTATCCACACATGCACACACAGACACACACACAGAGAAAACTACCCACACGCAATCATCCCCCCATAAGTACATGCATTACCCTCATACCTCATACATACAAATATACTTAACTTTAGGAAACAGCCAAACTGACTTTTTTTTAATCAAAAATTATATTGCCTACATGATGTGTAGTTCTCAAGTCTTCAGGTTGGAAGGTGCAAGAAACATTTTATAGCTTGAAGACTGAAGAACAACTACTTTTTTACTCTCTCTCCTCAGTCAGGTGATTTATATTGGAGTATGATTGATTCATGTTCTTTTGGTCTTTTCTGCAGAGAAAGATCTTCTTTTTTATTATTATTTTATTATTTATTCAATTGTGCGTGTGCGTGTATGTATGTGTGTGTGTGTGTGTGTGTGCGTGTGTAGAACCAAGGACGAATTTGGGAACCACCATGGACGCCTCTGCCTCCTCCTTGTTTACTCTGGCCCGAATTCACAGGCTTCGCCCTACCAAGGCCAGAAACGCAGGCTGCCTCTGCTCCCGCCTGGTGTCTAGGATCCGAACTCAGGACTTTCTGCCTGCAAGGCAGAGGCTTAACCCCTGAGCCACCTCTCCAGTCCTGAGAAAGATCTTAAAACACATGTATTTATTTATTTATTGGCTGTAGCAGATATGTGTTTAACATGCCCTATCATGGTGTTCCTGAGGTCAGAGGACACCTTTCAATTGTCATGGTCCATTATTTGGGTTCCAGGATCGAGTTCAGATTGTGCAGGTGCCTTTTCCTCATGAGCTATCTCTCTGGCTCCAGTAACAAGGGTTCAAAGCAATTTCCTGCAGGGATATTATGGCAATAAATAAATTTGAAATTAAGAAAGATTCCAGCAAGTAATTTCGCCTCTGTGAATGTATGTGTGTTTTCTGTACCATTCTCCAAATCTCAATGATAAATTTATTTAAAAAATGTCCAGAAGGTGCAATACTACATCAGGACTCATAACTCTGAGTAAATCCCGGATTCCTAGGATTAGAACATTCCCAAGTACTTTCTCATAGAAAGGGAATTATTATTTTTCTTTTTAAGATTCACTTAAGGCTGATATATTGTACAATTTTGCCTTTTCTGTATTGTTTCATTCTCAAGGACCTGACTTTGAGATCAGGGTCATGTAATGGAAATTTGCAAAACTTGGCATTGTGTAGCTGTGAGAAAGTAGAAAAAAAACGTTTTACTGTAGTAATCTATCAGGAAAATTTATTCACACTTGACCCTTCCGTGGTGTGCAGTCACCTTGGGAATTTAATTGTGACTCTTTTGTTAATCCTTAATGTCTCCTTGGCTTTGTTCCTTCTGTCCTCAACAGCAGTCCTAGAGATGGGAAATTTCTAAGCAAAACACACTGAGCCAGAATATACTCCTGACATGCAGGGCTTTCTCAAAGGTTCGCTTTTTTCACAAAGGGCTGTTACTTCAAACTGAAATGAAGAAATGCAGATGTTGACCTTTCTAAACCTCCAATCTGATTGTTACTCCCTTTTTAAAACTCATGGAGAGCTCCCTGAACCTCGAAGGAAGTCCAGACTTCTTAATTCAGTTTAGAAGGCTGTGTTGGGCCCCACTCTGTTTACCAGATTCATCCCTTTGCATATCATCTTTTCTTCCCATGGGCACAATTGGTCTATAATCTTTAGTAGCTATTGCTGGCCTCACCCTGCTCACCCATGTTTGCAATCCAGAGCCTGTTTTCTCATGCCCTTCACTTGCTGGATTGCTCTTCACTATCCCTTGGTAGGATACTGTTTTCTTACCCTTTCTTACCTAAATCATGGTTTCTTTTTGTTAATATCTTAAATTTCTTCCCAGTCAATATCTTGCAGTTTGACACATAAACCAATAGCAGACCTTCAAAAATTTAACTTGTACTTTTTTTTGTTAGTGTAAAAACTTGCTAGTAAATAGCTGACACTGTTCTGGTAAATGTTTGTAAGCATTATTTCTTTTCAGCATCTGGATTTTTGCTACTCAGTGTAATATGCATCAAAATCACTTCCTTAATATTTAACAAGTAATGCTACTTTTAATAGACTTGATCTTAGTTCTGATCCAAAATCATACACCAAGATCAAGCATCACTGAACATGATGCATACCAGATTGTACTTCTCTGAAGGATTAAACTGAGATAGTATGAAATCTTATTGCCCTGGCTGTCAGAAGTGAGCAACTGCAAATTATTTCTGAGCATTTATGGGTTACCTCTAAATGACCATCTAATGGGAAAATTCAGAATACCAAAATTTACCAAGTTGATATTCTTCCATCTTTCTTTAACCTCTACTAATACATGTGCTGTTCATCCCTCAGTGCTAATTGAAAGAACTTCCAAGTTTTTGTCCCAAGAACATACAGAATTACCTAGCTTAGTAGGAGCAGAGCAGTATACCAGGTTCCCCTCCAGTGCAATGGTTCTTGTATCACTTGACTGTATGTGAAACTTCCCTAGAATACTCTGCTTCCAACCATCATGTTTTGCCAGTGTTAGGTTATACCATCATTTCTAGGAAATACTATTGTCTACAGTATGTCTTCTCTTTGTAATATTAGAAAGCAACCATATTCTCTGTAGAAATGAGCTAATATGTGATCCATCTGTAGTTCTGTTTATTCTTCCTTCATGTCTCTCCGTCCTACTTGTTTTCTTTCTCAATTAAAATAATAAGCATTGTGCAAAACAACGCCCTATGTACATGTTATGTAGGCATTGCAGAAGAGGGACATGTGATAAATCAGAGCACAATACCTTTCATACAGTAATGTAAAAAGAATTTAAAATTGAAGTACAGTTGTACTTTGAGGATTTTCCCTGAAGGAAAATTTAATCTCAGAACCATACTCTTGAATATTTTAATGGACATTTGCATTCATGTGCAGAATATGCAGAGTTGCAAAAAATTATTTTCCTGATTCCCATGTTGCTGGCTGAGGCTAACCAAGCCTTCTTGTTCCACTTGCCCCATACTGAAGAAAATATTTTTGTGGGCTATTTGTAGCCATGTTTCTTATGTTCCACATATACTTTTGGTGAGGGAGTCAGTGTTGAAAGCCTGGGACAGAGCTGTCTCTGTATTTCTCAGTGTTCTCATTGGGAGAATCCACAATTTGTCCTAATCATGGATACTTAATGTATTTTCATTTGAGAGACAACATCAATTCTGCAAAGAAACACATTTGACTATAAATATCATTTCAATAATTCCTTGCTAATAAGATAGTTTTATAAAATAGGATGCCCATAAGATACATGCAACTAACAGAGAACTTTCAGATTACTCTCTTGATATGTTTAGCATCCTACTCATTGAGAAAAACATAAAAATATTTTTATATATCTCCTGAAATATTCAACTTATATATTTACTTTCTTTTCAACCAAAAAACAATGTAATAGTGGAATGTAATCTGATATTATGATTAATGAATATGTGCATATCTATTATATATATTATGTGGATTAAATAAAGCTGATTAACATGTTTATAACATCAAATACTCTTATGTGAAAAGAGAATTCTAAAATATATTATTTTCATATATAACATATTAGTAATATGAATATAATTCGTAATGCAGTCCCCTGTCATAAAATAGATTCTAGATTTACCAAACTCATTCTTTCAGACTGACTAAAACCACCTCTCCTTTTTCACTCAATTTATTTTTTGTAGTCTATATCTCATTCTACAAACTGAACTTTCGTAGATTACACAGATAATCTGGATTTTGTTGATTTTGTTTCTGGAATCCCCCAATAAATTTTTAAAATAGATTTTTAGTTGTTTATTTTTTAAAGGGACTGAGAGAGAGCACAGGAATATACACACTGTGTGTGGAAGCCAGAGGACACCTTTTGGAAATTTGTTCTCTTCAAATTTGCAGGATGGGGAATAAACTCAGATTACCAGATTTAGATGGAGATGTTGTTACCTACTGAATTGTCTCACCAACCCAAGAAATTCTGAAATGTCATCTAGACTTTCTAAGTTTAAGAAGACTTTATGGAAAATTTAGAAATTCTTCTTTGTGAGTGTTATAGTACTCTTGGTTGTGAGATTTTTAATTAATCCATAATATACACTTAAATACAATTTATTTAAAAAGTAACAAGTGTAGAAAAAGTTAGGTATTGATCAGGTCATGAAAATGTGACCATGGTTTCTTAGACCTTAATGCAGAATTTCTTACAGGAGCAGTGCTTTAGTATTTGCTAATTTGTGCTTCTAGTGACTTTGTAGGGGAAAATTATGATAAATAATGAAGATTATAGGCCTCTTAAAACTAGTCTGTTTGTAGGCTGGAGAGATGGCTCAGGAGTTAAGACTTTACCTTACTAGGAGAAGGTCCTGAGTTCGAACCCCAGGTCTCATGTAAAATCACCAGGCAGAAAAGGCTGAGTATTATACATCTGGCCCTGGTGGGCAAAGCCTGGGAAATCCCAGAGTGAAGCAAAAAGGGAGGTAGAAGCAATCTAGGATGAAACCCGAAGTCACCTTTGGTCCTCCACAGGAACACACAGTGCCCTCTGATACACACATACACACAAAGAGAAAAAAAGTAGTGTGTTTGTGAAATATGAACCCTCTGATCTGTCTGCTTGGTTGAAGATTGTCAGTGATGCCCACATTCAACCTCAGAATATTAGTTGCATCCTGAGGACTATGCATGTCTGATTAAGCCTGTCGATACAATCATTTTTATATCACTTTAAGTCAGTTTACTTACCCTGATACAGCCCTATGACAAATCTTCCTCCATAAAAAAAATGAAGGATTGACTGATAATTGGTGTTACAGTTCACCTAATAATTGGTGTTATAGTTCGCCTGTGTTATTGCTGATAAATCACCATCAAACAGATTAAGAAAACTAGGAGCTTATTCTCTTATGATAGACTGATTACAGTTCCTCATCCAACTTAGCAGGAGAACTCATGCCAACGGCAGGGCTGAGGGAACTGGTCACATCATCTCCATATAGTGGCTGAAATTTTGGTCAGCTTCTTATTAGGATTGTGACTAAATTACTATTTATTTATTTATTGGTTCATTTATGCCTATGTAAGGGATATGAATGCATGTGTGTGCATGTTTCTGTGTATGAATGTGGGCACTCATATTCCATGGTATACTTGTGGAAATCAGAGACAACCTCTGGTGTTTATCATCCTCTTTCATCTCGATTTTGAGGCATGTCTCTTATTTACCATATATGGCTAATTAGCCTATTAGTTTTCATAATTCTCCTGTCTCCACACATCATTTGGCTTTAGACTTGTTGGGATTACAGGTGTGCACAACTGAATCTGATTTTCTTAAGTTCTGGGGGCCCAAATTTAGCTCCTCTTCCTTGCACATCAAGCAATTGTACATTGGGCCTTTTTCCCAGCCCATAAATTACACTTTTGTAAGCTTTGACACATTTCCACCCTGAAATAAATGAACAAGAACACAAATTATTTTATAAATTCAAAACCGCTAGCAGAAATGTGTAATGAACCTCCCTCTAAATTGACACACTACCTTTGGGTATTAACAAATGACAGTTGTGCATGTTAATCATTTATAAATCATATATAATTATGTTGTGAGTAAAAGATTTTCATTGATGGGGTGAGAGGACTTGAAATAACATGGTAGTATATTTAGAAAGAAAAAATAAAACATTTATTTTTATTCACAGAATCATGCCTTATTATTTTAGGCCTTAAAATGATTAGAAATTGAACTCCTAGGACAATTCAAGGTTTTTACTTCTTAAGCTTCTGGGATGACATGTTAATGTGAATGATAGCTCTTGGGAACATGAATTTTTCCCTATGTAGTCTTTGATTTGAGATTCCAGATTTTGGTCCTAAGTGTCAATTATGGTTAAGCTATAATATCTAAGTGTATGTTTAAGAAGAAATGAAATGGAAAATACATTTAAACTTTCTTGGATGAAACTTACAACCAATTGATCAAAACAGAGATAGGTTGCTTCAAACTCTGAAGAAAAATGTAAGAACTTCACTAAAGTCACCCAGCAAGACTCTTCATATAGGGTGTGTGCACAAGTGTTGCGGAATGGATTTTTCTTTTTAACAACTTTATAAAATACACAGAGGATGTTTGCATCACTGTCTTTTCTTTGTTGCTTCTTTACACCACAAGAGCATCTTGTCTAGTGCAGAAATTCGCCTGCTGACCATTCTTCAGTTAGGGCCTGTGCTAGTTAGATATAGGTGTGAAATTGACAATTGGACCAGACAAATGTCTGGTCACATCTTATCTGGTAAAAATTTTCTGCAGGGCATTTTTAACACATTGCTATTGATTTCTCTTACTGATATAATCAGTCAGGTGGTAAAAGTTGTGGAAGTTCAATTCATAACTGTATCTTAATGTAATATCTGTACATTTACCAAGATGAGCAAATAGTTGTTTCTGTTCTGGGATTCCTTAAACCACAGGGAATTGTTTTGTGTTATGAATCACTGAGTTTTTAATTCTCAGAAAGCTATAGGTCCATAAAGGTGGGACACAGTCTGCTACTTGGAAATGAAGACCATAGAGTGGTCTTCATTAATTCCCCTGTAAGATTTCCCAGCTTTTCCTGCAGCTTCCTGAACTTCCTGCAACTTCTGTGGGGGCTACTCTTGTGTGCCTGGCACACTGTGAATTCTGAGCTCAGGCTCCATGTTCAGTTGGTTTCTAGTTGAGAAACTTTGAAACAATGGCAGATGAGAAGACTAGGGGCAGAGGAGAAAACTCTTGTTCTTTTGCTCTTTGTTGATTTGCTTTTGCTGGCAGTTTCATTCTTCCTCCACTCTGTTTGAGATGCCTCCTTCCACAGTGAAGTTCTCCTTGGGCACCTTGATATTTTTTCACTTTTCTCTTACAGACCTAGGAGCGGTGTTCATTTTCCTCAGCTTCACTCTCTGTTGAGCTTCCACTTGCTGAGTGCTGAGATCTATTATCAAGCAAAAGGCATTTTGGTAGATTCGAACACACCCCCTGAACATTCCTGTGATGGAATTTCTTGATTATTTTAATCTAGGTAGGAAGACTAACTATGGGCAGGGATTCTGGACTCAACTAATGAAGAAAGTGAGCTGATAATTGGAATCCATTGCTATCTGCTTCTTGACTGAGGGTACAGTGCCTCTCGTGCTTCCATTTCTGTGATTTCTCATCACTATGATAGCTGGACATCTGAGCTAATGTAATTCCTTTTTTTATTTATTTGCTTTTGTCAGAGTGTTTTTATCACAGTAACAGGAAAAGTAGCTAAGAAAGGTAACCTGCAAAATACTCAAGAAAAACAACTGAAAATAAGGAAGGATATATTTTGGTTTAAAATATATCACAGAGTTTCCATCTGTGATCATCTGGCTTCTCTGCACCGGTAGTAGAGAAGAACTTCATGATAGAGAACATGTGCCAACGAAAGCACACACCGAGGGCAGCCAAGAAACCCAAAGAGTGGGTCAGGGAGGAGGCATTCCTTAAGGTCACACCACCAATGACAAAAGTCCTTACTTTTTAAAGCTACAACTCTCTGTTGTGTATCTGTACCATATTTTCTTGGTCTTCTTACATATTACTAGAACATTTGACAGTTTCTCTATCACTGCAATAGTGAAAAATGCAGAAATGAACATGAGAGTGTAGATATTTTTTGAAATCTTGATTTATTCTTTTTTGAATATACGCCCCTAAGTGGGAATGCTAGAGTATCAATGATATGGTAATTCCATTTTTAAGTACGCAAGGACTTCCCATAAAATTTTCCAAAATGGTTGTATTAATTTACATTCCTACTAATCATTCTCAATGGTTCTCTTTTTTTCCACATTGTCACCATCAATGCTTTTTAAAATATATTATCTGTTCTAACAGATATATTCTTGTAGCTTTAATTTATATAATTAAGGGCAATTAAAAACTTCGAGATTCTCCCATATATCTGTGGGAGATTCACATCATTTGAGCAGTATGTGCTCAGATCTTTGCATTATTACATTTTTTTTATTTTCCTGTGATTATGTTGATCAAGCTCCTTGTATATTTGAAAGCTAGCTTTCATCAGAAGCATGATTTCAGATATTGTCTTCCAGTCTCCAAGTCTCTTCACTACTGATTGTTTCCATTGCTGTGAAGAAGCTTTTGGTGTCACCTCATTTTTTTTTAATTGTTGTTATTGTTGTTATTGTCTATGATTTGGGCCTCCTTGATAAGAAATTTTTTCTCAGATCAATGTCATAAGATTTTTTTCCCTCTGTTTTTGCAACTTTATGATTTAGACCTTATATTCTAGTGCTACGTCCATTTTTAGTTGATTTTTATATTATGTGAGAAGTTTCTCATTTTATTTTTCTCCAATTCCACATTCAGTCATACCAACACCATTTATTATGAAAATTATTTTTATCCATTGTGTATTTTTAGCTCCTTGCTAAAAATCAAATGACTGCAAATGGTTTATTTTAGTTTCTCTCTTGGCCCATTGGTGAATTTGTCTGTTTTTAGAGCAGTGGCATGTTGTGTCAATTATAGTAGTTTAATTATATGTTTTGAAACAAGGAATATGACACCTACAGCTTTTCTCTTTGAGTTCAAGGTTGCTTTCATTTTTCAGACTTTTTTTCTGATTCCAGTCCAATTTTATGATAGCTCGTTCTATTTTAGTGAAGAGGTACATTAGAATTTTGACAAGATTTGCTTTGGCTAATTTGGAAATACTGTTCTTTTTCTTTTTTCCCCCTTGTGGAAAGAAAATAAGATTATTTCGCATGAAATAATGGTAGAGGGCAGGGCAATAATGAGAGTTCAGTCTGCTAATGCTTTATCTTTCAATTTATTGGTATCCTCAGTTTTTTTCTTCTTCATTTTATGATTTTTGGTACACAAATCTTCCCTGAGTATTTTTATGCTATTATAAATGAAATCATTTATATTGAAAAAAAAATCAGATATCTGTCATTCTTTTAGTATGCTGTATTTATTTATTCATTGATTTAAGAGGGATTAACCATCTTGCTTCCTCGTGGCATATCTCCATTTGATCATGGTGGATGACCCGATTAATGTACCGCTGACTATGGTTTATTCCTGTCGGGTGGTAAATACATCCACTGTCATCAGTAGTAGGGGCTGATAGCTTTTTGCTTAGCAGTTGTCTCAGACTAACTTTTATGGCAGAGTAACTTTGATCTCATAAACTGGACCTGGAAAAACTGCCTTGTCCTCATTTTTTAAAACCACATCAGAAAGATTGGTCCTCGTTTTTATGTTTGGTGGAATTGTCCAGCAGAATTCTCATTCCTGGCTTTTCTTCAGTAGATTTTAAAATTATGTTTTAATTTCTGTTTTATTACTTGTCACTTCAGATTTTCTATTTCACCATGTCTGGGATTTGTGGTAGGAGATGAGGTAGAGTGTGGGAAAAAGATGTCTGAGTAATTTAGTTTTAAATATCTTTTGCCTTTTTCATTTCCCCTGGAACTTGGAAGTTCCTCTTGCTCTCTCAAATTCTAAAGAACAGTTCAGCTTCTTCTTGTTCTGACTTCATAATATTTTTATCCAATTCCATGTTCACTAATGAGTCATAAAATGTCATTAAATACTGTTCTCCGTAGGAAGTCATGTGTGTTAACCAAAGCGGGTTTGTTTTTGTCTGTTAATTTTTTTTTTTACTTTTTTAATTCCAGATGTTTTATCATACAGGAAAATACTTAGCCAATTTTATGTATCAAAATTTTAATTCTGATTCATTTTAGGAATACAGAGTTTATCATGAAATTTAAAAATAATGTAAAACACTAAAAATAAAAATTTTAAAGTAAGCATTAATTCCTTTAAAGTACTTTGTGTACATTGTGACTATGTCAAAACATAGTTCACAAGCCATACTTAGCTTTTCCGTTTGTGACACAAGATCCCAATAGATCAACAGTAGAAAACTTATGAACTGACTTGTCAACATTTTCTCTTTTTGTTTATGCAGCAGATTATTCTTGAATCCACATACACCAAAACATGCAAGATGCAATAGCAAGCATGTAGATGAATAGAAGTCAATATCCCAAGTCTTCAGTTAATTATGATCACATTCCTTATGTCAACTGATAAAGTGATATTTCAGCATGAAATTTACCAGAAAATAAGCTATGAAGCATAGCTAAGCTAATAACTAACCTGTATAATTTTTTGAAGATATTTTATTCAACTATGCATACTAGTAACAATGAACATGCATACAATATATACTAATAGAATATTTCTTAATATTAGATTTGACAGCTTATTTAGCAACAGACTACAATAATAAACATGATGCCGCTTTTGGAGAAAGAATCTAAGTTTATAGTCCCAAATTTATTGTTTTCAACTAAGAATATTATACATTTTCAATTTTAAATAACTTATTATTGTTGTTTGTGAAAATATGTTAACAGGAAAATTTCTTCCATGTTTTGAAAATTCCTTTGTTCATTTTACTTTTGTTCTATATATTTTTCTCTCTAAGGTTCATCATTTGCCATTCAATATGCTTGTTTGGATACAACACTATAGCAACCTGATCTATTCTGACTATCACACACCCTTGTGTGATAATCCCAACATGAACATTTTAATAATCTTTTTGATTATTGGCTCTGCAAGAAAATATCCAGCAAAAGATGGTTCCTCTGAGATGCTAGTGTTAAGATTGCTTCTAAGAAGTTGAAAGTCAAATGACAAAAATCAAACTAAGCAAAACCATTTTGTTTTGTTGTATCCCAATTCCATATAACTTCTGATCATTTTTTTCCTTTTTCTTAAATGACCTTATATCAGAATATAAAAACCAGATACTAGAGAATTTCCTGTCACCACTGCCCCTTCTATATCCTAGAATTAGATTTTAAACCATATTGAAAAATTTTATCCCTAGTGTTTTTCAGTTTTGTTTTATATGCATAGATTATTCTTATCCTAACTTATGTAATTATTTTATCTATATATTCATGTTTTAAATAAATATAAACATTTGATCCTGTATGAAATAGCAT
This sequence comes from Typhlomys cinereus, assembly GCA_023101885.1. Taxonomy (NCBI): domain Eukaryota; kingdom Metazoa; phylum Chordata; class Mammalia; order Rodentia; family Platacanthomyidae; genus Typhlomys; species Typhlomys cinereus. Next base: position 2,050,473 of record JALPQD010000050.1, on the reverse strand, counting down.
TAGCCTTTAGATCAGTAAAGCAAATACTATGCCAACCTTTAAAGAATTTCAAGCCCAATGAAGAAATATGTTTGTTAGGACAGCTGACACAACTACTGATTTGTAAGAACTTTTATAATCCCAGTCATAGTGAGAAGTATTAAAATAATCACAAGAGTGTAATAGTTTAGTTTTCATGAAAGAAAATTTTTAGATTCAAAGAGGAAATGTGGAACAAACAGGTTATCTGTGATTTGGGTTAAAATCTGGAACATATGTACGGAGTAAACCAGTCAGATAATCACTAAGTCTTGATCTCTCTCTTTTGCTTCATATCATAGTCAAAGACAGCTTGTAGGCTGATCAGAGACATTTATTACCGGTTTGTGCTGAGAGACTTGGGCTGCATCAAACATCAAAGCTAGGTCAGAATGTTCAATACATTGATTTTTCTGTCCCCTCTATTTCTCTTTGTAGAACTATGCTGTCACTGAACACCCACACTTCTGTTCTGTAGTAGGAAAAGCTGGACCTTGACTGAAAGCAGCAGACTTTTGAAGTTTGGCGAAATGGTTATGTTGATTTGTTCTTTGTTGAGCGCAGAGGGTAGGATGCATCTGGTTCATCTAATTTAGACACTTAAAAGTCAAACCCCCATTCTGATTTTCAAAACCATCTGGGTTGCTTTTCATTCACTAAGCCCAGGAGCCCTCAGTGAAATCAATAGTGTTGGCAGGAAATATCTTAAGGAGAAAAACTAGCTTGTTTGCATGACAAGACCCCGGGGGTGGGGGAGCAACAACAAAAGAAAAACCAGATTCTACAGCAACAACAACATAAAAAACCAGATTCTACAAATAATATTCTTTTTATTTTTAAATATTTTATTAAGATTTTTTAAAGCCATCAAAATGAGTGTATGTCCATATGTCCTGGCTCTCACTCTCCCCTCCCTTTATCCATTCATGTCCCTCTATCCCTCATGTCTCTCTACATGTGTGCACTCCAGGGCTCCCTTTTGAGTGCCTACACTAGTAAGGTAATAGGCCACTGTGGTAGTAGACATACAGAGAAAAAATTTTGAGGACAACTTTAAGAGAGATTTATTAGAAAGTACGCTATGTTAAATTTACTTTTAAAATTGTGTAAGATGGGGAGGTGGCTCACAGGCTAAAGGCCCTGAGTTTGGATTTCCAGATCCAACAAAAATGCTGACTGGCATCACAACAATTCCCACCCTGTAAATTCCTGCCTTTGGTCCGGAAAACCCTCGAGCACAGCAAAAAGAAGATAGAGCAGTCCAGGAAGAGTCCTCATTCCACCCTTTGGTATGCACAGGTGCACATACACACACACACACACACACACACACACACACACACACACACACACAGAGTGTAAATACTGGTACATATGATTTTTTTCTTTCATTTTACATTGATCATTAGACTTAGAAATAGCATAAATGAATGAAGATCTGATTTTGATTTGACTTTCTCCTTATGTAAGAGAGATCATTTGAAGCAAAATGATGCACAGATTTTTTTTATCTTTCAGTATCAAAAAAATGGGGATGTGGTAGAGTTTTACAGTGGTCAATTGCAGGTTTAAAAGTAATTCGCTTGATTCTGTCATTCAAAGGCAGGATTGTACATGTAATAAAGAGAAATATGACTTCATAGGGGGGTCAATACACTGGGCAAGGTGATTCTACCAATAATGAGTCAAGTGCCTTCAACTGAGCCACAAACAGCTGGCATTTCTGTAATGCCATAACAATTTTTCCAGGAAATGGCACAGAAATTTTTTTAAACACTGCACAACCAGGTAAATTCTAATGATAAAGATAAGCATTTATCTGCTATTTATTTATTAAGGAGCAAATGAATTTCACTAGTCTTTCAAAATATCTAAGCAAGGGACTAGAGAGGTGGCTCAGGGGTTAAGCTTCTGCCTTACAGGTGGAAGGTCCTGAGTTCAGATCCTGGACCCCACGTATAGACGCCTGGGGAAGCGGGGGCGGCCTGCGTTTCTGGTCCTGGTAGGGCGGAGCCTGTGAATCCCAGGGCAAAGTAAACAAGGAGGAGGTGGAGGCGTCCATGGTGGTTCCCGAATTCGTCTGTGGTTCTACACACACACACACACACACACACACACACACACACACATACACACACACACACACACACACGTGCACGTGTATACACATTGAATAAAAAAAATCTAAGCAAATAAGTAGGTGCTTTTTGTGTGTTATCATTTCCTGTTTATGATGCCCAACCACATTTTGGGAATATCGCTGATGCAAATTAGAGAACTGCTATTACAACCAAAGCTTTGTGGCCCCAAATTTGCAGTCTATGTCCTATATCTAATATTGCATATAATAGAACCATCATTGATTGTCACAAATTTGGTTCCACCAAATCTAAATACAACTATGACAAATGTAAAACAGTACTCCTCAAAATGTGATTCTGAATCAACACTATGGCATGAGCTGGAAAGTGTTAGAAATACAATTTCTTAGACTCTTCCTCTGAGAGAAATAGATGCCTAGTAATATAACTTTTAACAAATCTGGTTGAAAAATTGAGACTCTGGCCTGGAGTAGAAAATAGTTATGAATTGAAACATGAATTGGTTTCTCAGTTCTCCAGAGCAAGTAAACAAACAACAAACAGTAAACAACACGAGAATACTAGCTATAGGAGACATCCAAATGTTTCTACAAAATTAAAATATAAAACAAAAAGTAGAGAATGTTATTCACTTAGCTGTCGTTTATTTAGCTCTTTATATAATGTTGGAATTGCTTTTATAGTTGTTTGTCTAGCTGAGTGTACTAGTTTCAAAATGTAATAATCCTTTCACAACTTCTCAGTAGCCCAAGTTTTACAGTCTATATTAGATCCTTAGGTTAAACAATAGAATACCAGATTAAACTACAGGGTACACTGGAAACAATCTCCATAAGTATTTACATTATAGGAAGATTAAATCTCAGATGTAGTGACATCTTTAGTTTGCAAAATTTGTCACAGGATGGAGTACTGAATCCTGCACTTGCCTGCAAAAGGACTCCAGAAAGCACTCAGACTCATTTTGGTCCTGAGGAAAGCCATTCAGGAGAAAAAGGGAACAGCTGTCTTCAGTATCTACTAAAGAAAAATAAGTCTTCTTACATTTCATCTATGGAATATCTAACAATCTAGTCATTGCTGGACCTGAGTCTCTATCTCAAATTGCCCCTTCATCATCCAATGGACATTTCATTGGGGACACATAGTGAATGTCCATAGAAACTTGATGGCTCTAGCTATTGTGCTATGAACTGAATAATTGCAGAGACACTTTTTGAGTCCTCATGTTCCTAATGAAGATCAGACAGGTACATACTGACATATTGCTTATATTGGACTGCTTTCTGCACAGAAGAGCAGCACTTTGTTTTTATTGAAATGACACTGATATTAAATATGTGAACTTGATCTCCTTGCTCACACTTCTTCCATTAGGACTACTATCCATGTATTTACAGAGTGATTTATCTATTACCATAGTATTTCATACTATGAAATATCATATTATGAAATATGGTCATACCTGTGATATTAGTAATTGTAGCAGTACTCTTCTTTGTTGTTATGAGATAAGACTCAAACTTAAATAACAAAAGGGAGATTCATTCAGCTTACAGTTCTGGAGAAAAGATGCAGTTTTTCTTGGCAGAAGCAGCATGGCTGGCTGGCAGAAGATGAAGGAGGCCTAAGTTACTTCAGACCTCATGAAGACTGAGAGCTGGAAAACTGACAACTTCAAGAGCAGATATCTCTTGGAAATATAGTGAGGCTAATTTGCCCCAAGGTCCACCCCCTGTGACTGCCTTCCTCCGGCAAGATTCCACTTCCTAAAGTGGTCATGTCCTTCCCAAGCAACTTAAGATTCAAACACATGAGCAAGCCCGTGGTGGACAATCCACATTTCAAACCATGACACTCCACCCCTGGCTCTCACAGCTCATTGCCATCTCATTATGAAAACTATACTCAGTCCAACTTTTAAAGTCCCATAGACTATATCAGTAGTCCCAACACAATCAAAAAGTCCAAAGTCCAAAACCTCCTGTAAAATCAAAAGACAAGTTACATACTTCCAACATACAATGGCAAAGAATAAATATTCCCATCCCAAAAGGGAGAAATGAGGGCATATCCAAGAAGAATTGGTTTTTAGCAAGACTGAAAACCAGCAGGACAAACTCCAAGTCTTATAGCTCCAAGTCCAGCACCTCTTATTGAAGTCATCAGAGTTCCAAAGGGTTTAGGATCCATCCCTCCAGCATGGACGACTACAGAACTCATCATTCTCTTTGGCTGGTTTATTTCAGAGTATGCAGCTCTCCTTGGCAGATGTTCCATGTTGACTCTGGCAAATCTAACATCTTCACTTCTCAATGGCAAGCCAGGTTTCGACTCCACAGGACAAAATACCCTCCTTGGGCCTCTAGACTGCCCATGGATTGGGCCTTCAAGCCTGTCACACATTATCTGATTTCTGCCATTCTCTGAAACCTTGGAGGAGGGATTCATGACTTCCTCTCTCTTGCATCTTTGATGCCTCTAAAACCAGGACCATGATTTTGCCAAGTTCTGCTAAAATCTTCAGGCAGAGATTGGCTCCCTGGAATCACAACTTGTTGTTTTTCTGTGTTGATACTGGGAAGAATATTTTTCTCTCTCTTGGCCAGTTGCTTGAGAGGAACAGACTTTTCTTTGGAATTCTGCCTTTTAGCTCAAAAGAATTTGCATTCTTATGTGTGGTAGTCTTCCCTGAGTATCTTGCCCTCAGAGTAAGGTCTTTCCTATTATCCAAAGGCATGGCAGGCTTTGAATCATGAATGATGTTAATCTCTTCAACAATAGCTACCATTTTTCTATTTGCTTTCTCTGTAGGTTTCCCTTCACATTTTCCTTCATAAAATGTTACTTTTTTTATTTCTCTTTGCCTGATTCCTTGCTCATTTTTGTAATTCTGAACAAGAGCACTAAAAAGTAGACAGGCCATTCTGTCACAACAACATTTCCTTGAAATTTCTTCTTTCAAACACTCAAATTTAACTTCATGCAAGCTTACAGGATAAGAGAAAACTTGATCAAACTTTCTGCCAACATATTGCTCCATTTGCCCAACAATATCTATTCCCCTTAGCTCCATCACAAGCTAAACTTCTGCTGCCTGTGTCGGTCACAGCATTATTGTCTTTCAGATTCTTGTAAGAATGGCCTTCTGGTTTCATCTCCAAGACACAAGGACTTTCCCAGCAAAAAGTTCCAAAGTTCTCCATAATTCTCCCAGTAAACAGTTACAAAGGTGTACAGCCACATCTCATCGATGGCCATATTACTTCTCCCAATTTCATAGCTTCACTTTTTGGTACTGGATCCTCTCAGTCTCACAAGCAAAACCCTACTTCTCTGATACCAATTTCTTTCAGTGTCAAAACACTTCACACTCTGGTATTAGATATTCTTATTCCCACAGCAATATCCCACTTCTTGGTATCAATTTCTGTACCAGTTACTCTTTTCTGTTGCTGTGTGATAAGACTCAAGATCAACTTAAAGGAAGAAAGGTATATTTATTCAGCTTACTGTTTCTGGCAGAAAAGATATGGCTTGCTGGCAGAAGCCGCAGTAGGCCAAGTACCATCCGTAGTGCAGGCAGAGAGCTGCTTCTGTTTGCAAGCTCAAAGGTGGACTCACACACTCAAAAAGGGTGTTGCTAACCAATCTCAAGGCTCACCCCTTGTAACTGTCTTCATCCAGAAAGACTCCACCTCCTAAAGTGGCCAAGTAATTAAAGATTCAAATACATAAAGAGTTGGTGGGCAACTCACATTTCAAACCATGACCCTAGTGTTACTATGTTTCCAGCATGAAGGAGCTGGTTTGATCTAAGATGGAGTGAACTTTTAAGAACACATTTACAGCTGGATGACATTATCTTACAATTAAATAAGGTTCTCCTGAAGGAATATGGCCTCAATCTAATATTCAAGATATGGTAGCACTACTCACTGTTACCTCCAGTGACTTATGAATAAAGATGTTCTTTCTGTTTCCTGGACTTTAATATCCTAGAATTTTCATTTTAATGGGTGTAGAACTTCTACTAGGACATGTGACAATGATTCCATTGAATATTCTAATGTGAGTGACCGACAGTGAATCCATTAAGTATCCAAACAGAAGAAAAATGCAGAGGAAGGGAAATCTGTCCTGATCTGCATATTTTCTGTATTTATCTTTGGACCTATACCATGTATTCTCAGACATTTGGACTGAACTATACCACTAACTATCCTAGATCATCAACTTTGAGACAACAGATTGTAATGGCATGAATCAATTCTATATCATAAATTATCTGTCAAGTATCATCTATCTATCTGTCTATTTATACTTATCTATCTATCTATCTATATCTATCTATTTATCTATCTATCATCTATCTCTCCATCTGTCTATCCATTTGTTACCTATCTTCTTTTTTATCTATGTATAATCTATCATATATTTATCTGTTTGCATATCATCACCTCTTTACCATCATCTTGATCATCATTATTATCTTAGCATCCATCCAGCTATATCTTCTTTGTTCTCTTTTTCTAGGAAATTATGATTAAAATTCCCACAATATATTCATTGAAACTTTTGCACTTTCAATTCTACTGAATATGTAACAAAATTTTATTATGCTTGGTGTTGCAGAAAAAATACAGATGTGATTTAGCCCAGATCTAGGTGTCAGGTTGGAAGGGTGCGTTTACAATCAGGGACCCTTAATTCTGGAATTTTTCACTTTGTTAAATGAATTCTGCTGCCTTTGATCTCAGAAGTAGGATTATTTCCCCTTGGCATTGGCATCACTATTATCTTAATCATAGCTGCAAAGTTTCTTTTCTAATGTAATATTCACAGCTTTTAAGGAATACAAAGTAACCTCATAGGCCAGGCTATTTTTCTGCACACCATAGGAATAGTGAGGATACAGCACTTTTTCCCTCCCACCTCCAGACAAAATCAATAGGAGACAGAAGATGGTCCTGCTCTTCACCCAAACCACCAAACACATTAAGTTAACCTTTTATCCTCCCTTTGATGAGAAGTAAAGATAAAAAGATGCCTTGAAGTACCCTTGGTTCTGGCCTTGAAGTACCATTGGTTCTGGTCTCATAATATTTGAGACTCCATGTTTTCAAAAATATATGTGCTGTTTCCAAGGCAGGGGCATTTTTACAATTATGATGATCAAAAGTATCATTTCTTCAGTTACCCAGTTTGCATTATTAGACAGAAAATAACTGATTTCTTAGTCAAAAGCAGCTATGTCTTAACTCTTTCAATTTTTCTCTGAAAAATTTAGTAAATAATTTCTCACATAGGCACCACCAAAAATGTCTGGATGTCTGATTCTTCCCCCTATCAAAAAGGGCATGCCATTATCCCAAGTAGTTTTAATCTACCTCCAGAATGTGGGGATAGGGTATGAGTATTCCTTTCTATCTCTTGTTAAGTTTTCCTATTATATAAAGCATGAGATCAGGTCTTCATCTCTTTAATTGTGGAAACTTAAGTATGATGAAGGAATAGGATTCTATTGCAAATATAATTTAAGTGTTATAGAATTGACCACCATCATAAACTTCAGGAATGTCCACAGTCATAGAGAATTCTAGAGATGAGAAATGTTCAAATGATGCATGTGATGAGGAAATGTAAACACAGTGAGGCTAGGTTCCCTTCTAAAACTTCATAGGAAGAGACTTAAGAGTTAGTATTGGCTCCAGGTTTATTTTAAATCTTCTAATTTTAAGATATAATACATGACAAATGAAATTGCACATATTTAACATGAATATGGCATAATAATCATAATTTGACATACAAATAATTAAAAATAATTACCAAGTTATTTAACAAATTCATTACCTCATGTAGTTATTGTGAGTGAGGGAGTAAAACTCGTCTAACACAAATTTCAAGTGAGCAAAAGAGCATTAGTAATTTTAGTCATATTTCTATAAAAGATTATAGTAATTTGCTCATCTCATAAGCTGAATTCAAATTCTATCTTGATAGTGTTTTCAGCATAATATCCTGCCTGTGTAGACAAGAAATCTCTTGCAAATTCTATTTACTTAAAGATATTCTTTGTACTTAATTTTCTCTCTATTTGGGTTTGTTCACAAGAAATTTCCATACCATTTATTTTAGATTAAGCAATGCCTCAGAAAGGTTGTGGTGGGTTAGGCCTCCTGTTCTGTATCTCCATCATGGTTTTAGTCATGCTGATTGTACTTGTTGCTTAAATTTTGTAAGCCAGCAATTCCTTTTATTTTAGAAAATGTGTTTCTTGGAGTTTCATAGCAAATCATGAAAGAATGCATGTAAAAATAACGACAAAAGTTCCAGAAATAGGATTTTTCTGTCTTCTGAGAAAGGATGTTGTACCCTGATGGAGACACAAAGACACAAATTATAAATGTGTTATATCTTATGTGTCATACTGAGTATCTGTTAAATATAAGAAAGATGAATATTCTGTAGAAGACTTATATATGATGTAATGAATGAGAAAATAAGAATATTTAAGAATCATTTCTGAATCCTTTCATGGGCTGTAAGCCATTCAGGTGGTAATTTATGTTTTTAAATATTTTAATGTTCAATGTAGCATAATATGAACTAGAAGGAGATATTAAAATAATAAAGAACCTCAAACTCCTTACGTAGTTCAAATATAAAAATGAGATATAAAATAAAATTTTGAAATTTCACATGCTGTTGCTCACCGTGTTCCAGCAGGAAATGTTATTCCCTTTGTGATATAGTTTAGAAAGTAAGCAATGGCAGGCTTTGGAGAAAGTGGTATAAATTTAATATTATTCAAGAACTCCACTGTACATGGGATCAAGATAGAGGCAGCAAAAGAAGGAGCCAGTCATCTTTTCTATTCTAATTATCTCTGTTTCACTGGATTAGAAAATGCTAAATGTAGAAGTCAACTTGGAGATAGTCCTAAACTCAATCGCCTGCCGAGTTAAGTCTGATAAATGGCAAGTGTGTATAATTAATACTGTCATCTTTCCCTAGACCAAAGGGCGACTGCAGTAACTATAGATTGTAATTGTCATCGTTGTCACATAAAATGTGCTATTATTAAGTTCAGGCTGAATTTTATTGCTGGGAATGCTCATAAATTGAGCGGTCAGTCATTTAAATTACCAAGTAGAGAGCTTTGTGGCTTGCTCTAAAACTACTTTCTAAGACAATGTATTTGACTTTGGACCTCCAAAAACTAATTGCATTTTTTGAACAGACATTAGACAGGCTGTAACCTATAAGTGAGGATATTCTGACAGACATGCCATGTACATTTATGAATGCACATAGGAATCTTACATTTTTATTTCCAATATTCTTGGTGTGGAGGAAAGAGAGGAATCAGGATTAGATAAAAAAAAATGACACATGAGTGGGTGAGATCATTTTGAAAATGGGCTTTCTGCTTTCTTGCAAGATGCTTACTTCCCAGAAAGTGATGCTGGTAAAAAATTAAAAAGAAGAGTATAAAGACTGTGATAGATAATTGATGCTCTAAAGAATGACTGTGGGAGGAGTTTGTGTGGGACATCAAGAGAAAGGTTATCAACCGGCCACAGGCTAGAAAAATGAAGACTGACAAGAGAGAGGAGGATTATACATATGAGTGTCTTCATATGTTTAAAATAAATATAATTAAAACAATATGCAGCAAACACACTGTGCTACATTCTGATATGAACTGTGTAGAAATACTTTCCAGGTTAATGTGTTTCTTCTACATAAAGTATGTTTTATACTTGTCATAAGTCATTATGTAATTTCATATTCTTTGTTCTTAATATAGTATCTCTATTAATAAGATAAAATATAAATATTATTATATAAATGTATTATTTAAATATAAAATAGAAATATTTCCTAATAAAATGAAAATATAGTATATTTTAATACAGTATTTTTGTCTTTTTTTAAACATTTTTATTATCTCCGCTCATACAAACTTAATTGGTACACCGGTTCCCTCCCTCCCTCCTCCTTCCCCCCCACCCCTCTGCCTCCCCTCCCCCAATCCCCGGAGAAACCTTTAATGTTCATGCCAAATTCTCCTCTGGGTCCTCCTTTCCGATGACGTACAAGGATCCAGCAGCATTTCCCTGAACCCTTTCCTTTGTACCCCTTAAGCATAGGAACACTATTTTGGCTGTCAATCTCTTGCCTCCAAGGATCTTGGTGCTTTTAGCAAATGCTAGACTTTGTGGGGTCAGTAGTGTGTTGGACATTGCACAGGGCATGCAAAGTCCAATTATGATTGCTTTGGCCCTAACTTGTATGGAGTATCTTGCATATCATTGCTCCTCCCATCCTTGTGCTCTTACACTCTTACCACCCCCTCTTCCGCAAATTTCCCTGAGCTTCAGGATGGGGAGAGATTAGGCTGGCCCAGTTCTAGGTGGTTGATATAGAGTCTCTGAAGTTCTGGATTATGGTTTGTTGATTTTATTTTGTGGTTTTGCTGCTCCTGCAATGCCCTTCACTCTATCCTGATGGGTATTCTATTTTACCCCCTGGCCAAAGATAAAAAGCTGTTAAACCAGAGTCTTGTTATAAGAGTATATAAAAAGGTAGATGTAATAAAAGTAGGAAACCACAGTGAGGGAGAGGTTAATCACCCATTTGCAAAATGGTTACTTATTATCTGCCAGAGTATATGTCCTCCCCTTCTGGTGAGATCACACCCCCTTAGTTGTAAATGATCAGGAACGAACGTCTGTGAACTTAACCAGATGTCTCATTGCTTACTTGCAGTCCTTAATGGAGGCCTATTTTCTCTGCTGTAACATGGTCCCCTCTCTCCTTGTTTCTGGTGCGGCCCTCCTACCCCATCCCTCCTGTTCATACTCCTTGCAATTACTGTATTACAGAGGTTTATCTTTGAGTGTCTCTAGGTGGGCTGGGTGGGTTTGGTACTAGAAGCCACCTATGAGGGAGTACATATGGTGTTTAATTTTCCATGTCTGGGATACTTCACTTAATATAATTGTTTCTAATGACATCCATTTCCCGGCAAATTCCAGTAATTCATCATTTTTTATGGCTGAGTAGTACTCCATTGCATAGATGTACCACAATTTCCTTACCCACTCGTCAACTGTTGGACATTTGGGTTGATTCCATGTCTTTGCTATTGTAAACAGTGCTGCTATGAACATGGTCATGCTTGTGATATCAAGGTGAACCTCTGCTGCATGGTGGGTTATTCCCAAAAGTGGAATAGTAGGGTCATATGGCATTTCAATCTTTAATTTCTTTAAGAATCTCCAGACGTCTTGCCAGAGTGGCTGTATGAGCCTACATTCCCACCAGCAATGTAGGAGAGTTCCCCTTTCTCCATATCCTCTCCAGCATTTGGTGTTGTTTGTATTGTGGATTTTTGCCATCCTGATCAGGGTGAGATGATATCTCAGGGAAGTTTTGATTTGCATTTCCCTGATGGCTAAGGAAGTAGAGCATTTTTTAAGATATTTGTTAGACATTTTAATTTCATCCCTGGTAAAATTTCTTTTAAGTTCCAGGGCCCATCTTTTAATTGGGCCATTGGTTTCCTTGGTGTTTAGTTTTCTAAGTTCTTTGTGCACTCTGGACAGTAGAGCTCTAGATGTGTGGTTAGTGAAGATTTTCTCCCTTCTGTGGGTTGCCTTTGAGCTCATGTTACAATCTCTTTATCTGAACAGAAGCTCTTTAATTTCACAAGATCCCAACTGTTGAGAGTTGGTAGCAGTGACTGTGCTATTCGATGTCTGTTTAGGAACTGTTGGCCTAGCCCAATCAGCTCGAGGGAATTCTCTACCCTTTCAACTATAGTTTTTATAGTCCCTGGCCTTAAATCAAGGTCCTTGATCCATTTGGAATTAAGTCTTGTACAACGTGACAAGTACGGGTCCAGTTTTCATAAGTCATTATGTAATTTCATATTCTTTGTTTTAATATAGTATCTCTATTAATAAGATAAAATATAAATATTACTATATAAATGTATTATTTAAATATAAAATATAAATATTTCCTAATAAAATAAAAATATAGTATATTTTAATGCAGTATTTTCAAGTCTTAAATATCATCTTTCTATACCATGCAATGAATCTTCACATTCAATTTTTTGTCATGCTTTCCTTCATGCAATTACTCTATTTGTATAAATTTTTACTACATTAACAGTTTAAATTATTAAATTTTCATCTTTCCTTTACAAAAATATAAACTATATGTCAGCATGGGCAACTCTAACTTCTCTATAGCTGCAGTCCTTACTCTTAAAGTACTAGGTTTTTTTTCAGTAGTAGAGATTATGCCTAACGCATGTGAATTTCATGACTCTGAGTTTGATTCACAGTACAAAAATAGATAGATGATTGGAGGGAAGGAGGGAGTGAGAAAGATCGAGAGAAGAGGATGGGAGAGAGAGATGAAGAGAGAGTCAGAGTCAGAGTCATATCTATGAGGATCAGAAGTCCACAATCTGCAGACCCAGACCCAGGATAGCCAACAATATAGTTTGCAAGACTAGGAGCAGAGGTCTCATCATGTAGATTTCAAGTCTGAATGTGAAGTCTTAAGAGCCAGGAGTACTGAAAGAAGAAGCAGCTCAAGGTCTCAGGTCAAGCAATCAAGCTGAGAACCATAAAAATCTTCCCTTTCCTACCTGTTTTTCTTCAGTAGATTGCTTCTCAGTCTCCCTCCTCCCACACACATATTGGAGAGGGCAATCTTCTTTACTCACTGAGCAAGTTCTCATGCCACTCTTCCAGAAATACTCCTGGACGTGCACAGAAAAATAATGTTTAACCAGAAATTTGCATTTCCTGTGTCCCAGCTCACCTGATATATGAAATGAACTGTCACTTTATATAGTGAAAATATGACCACATGAGAAGAAAAACTGTTTAAAAGTATTTTTAACTATAGTTTTGCCTATTCTATAAATGATAATTTTAGAAAAGATTGCATTATATTGCATTAGACACATATCTTGTTTATTTTACATTCCTTTCATGTTTAGTAGGCTTTTACTTTTTTAAAGTGGTACCATTTGTACTATTTTCTTTTTATAATTTTTGTCTGTGTTCATTTCTCTCCTAACATATTTCTTTTAATCAATTTCACATACTTGTATACTTTAACCTTTTGATCTGACAAGCTCAGTTGAATTCAATTAGACCATTATTGAGAAAACGGTTACACTGTGAGTTTAACTAGTGCAAAGAGAAATGAGGTGTCACCTTGTAGCACTGCTGACATGATATAGTGCAGCAGATAACCATTACTTCTCCTCATTCTGTGGACTTGCTTTGTAGGTTATTTTAGGAAATGCTATAGCTCTTTATATCACCTGATTCTTACAAGCCTGCTAAGTTGGTAGCTCATCCCTTTTACAGATGTGAAACTAAAGCCCAATGTAAGAAAATAAAATAAAGTCTGAGGCCATGATTTAATCTCAATATGCTGCTCATATAAACTGTACACTGTTCACTATATCAGAATGTCAGATATAGCAAGATCATAACATCACTAAAAAAATTCCTAGATATGAAAGAACTCAGAAAAATTGAGTGATGGTACTGAGATTCATAGGTTTGTATTTACTTGAACTAAATCACAATTTTTAAATTATCTTTAATTCTGTATAATTCTGAAAATGAGGAATTTGGCATTACAACTTTCTTATTCTGTTCTTTAGCAAATCCATTCAGAAATAAAATATTTTCTATATTTATCTTGGCAGTATGGAATTGTTCAAATATAATTGGTTCAGGTATTATTAGCATTGTTCCAAAAAGTAAATATTAATATTAAGCAGCATTTTAAGTCCTAAGAGAACACATGAAAAATATGGAAATATGTTAGAGTTGATTAAGGAATAGATAAAAGTGAGGGAAAACCTTCAAAGGTAGTGTAACTCACATTCCTGAAGAAGAAAAATGTCCTTTGTATGTTCAACTGAGTGTTTATACGATCTTCCTAAGTTGATGAAGAGACATAACAGTCTTTAATATTTGATTTACTCCAAATTGAATTGAATGTCTTTCTATACTTTCCTTTCCCTCTAATCCTGGGGTATGTGCAGAATGGAGAGTAGTTCTAGAGGCCACTCAGAAGATAACAGTTGTGTCTCTCACATCATTTGTGTAACTTTCTTCATATGAACTAAGTGAATAGTTTCTTTTGCCGTGATGCAAGAAAGAAAACTTTGTAAGCAATTGATTACAATTTAGAAAAAAAAGTTCTTTAAAAAAATGACACAATTACAATATTTTGATAAGTTTCAAATCCCTTTTTTTACTGTTGCATCTTATTTTACTGCTTCAAAATCATTTTAAAATTTATCTGACCCATTGAAAGCATGTGTGAATGCTTTTTAAATTTTTTTATATCATGGACTTTCTACCTATCGATAGTGAGAACTGCTGTAGGAATAGTAGTTTACTTTTATAAACATGTGACCACAACCTAAAAATAAGCAAGGCTTGCTGTACTGTGATGCTAGGGTCAGCTGTTTTAGCCCAGCCTTGTAATGTACATCAGATGATATGTACTTTAGAGCCAGTTATGCCACTTTACATTTTTGTAATTTAGGTAAAGAATTTAAACCCTTTGAGTTTGTATATCTTTGCTTTGAAAGATGTGTGGTAAGTTAAGAAGCATCAGAATTATCACAAAACTCTCAATTACTCTGATTTACTTTCTTTAGAAGTGTATATATGTATGTAGAAATTAGACCTTGCTTTTACATGCACCTGTGATCTCATGGAAACCTTTACTTGCATTAGCCATTTCATCAGTATAATTTATACATAGACAAGGAAGAAGACATTGCTCATGGGAAACAGGTGCTAAACCAAAGTTTAAGTCCAATATATAATCAAAATCAATCAAAGTAATATGACTTACTAGGAACTTGATATTGTAACATATGAGAAGTTAAGATATCTACTGACTTCCCACTTATGTTGCTCTTGTATGAGGTAGAAAATAATCTCTCCTTAATCTGACTTTTTTGATTGGCAATAATTTCATATTAAGGAAGCAGAAGGCAGACAGTGGGCTTAGTATCTTTGTAAATTGGATCTACTTGGTTTTAGGCAGCTGTTACTTGGTTTGACTTCATTATTTCTGAGATATCACCAAGAGAAGTTCTCCACAGCTGATGGTCTCATGCATGGTTCTTTTCTGGTAAGATGGTGTTATTGCCAATGCTAATGATTTTGAAATACGTGTTTGTAGCTATCATTCCTTAAGAAAAATTCTACTCGTAAAAAAAAGTAGAAAAGGAAAAAAGTTCATCTTCAAATTTGCATTGCTAAAATAGATTTTTTTGAAGTAGAAACATAATAATTAAAATGTTATTTATAATGGACTGTAGATCCCTCAAATACTACTAAATATTTTTTAGAGAATATAGAATGTATAAGCTGAGTTGCTATTAAACAAATTTGCACTTTAGTTTCTGAATGTATGATAGCATACAATTTTGTAAATAATATATTGCTCTCCTCAAACAAAATTATGTCCTAGAAATACATTTTGGTAAATGTCAAACTTGGGTTATGTTCAAGAAACATGGTTTGGCTCATGTACTATATGTCATGAGCACTGTTGTGGAGGTTATTTACATGTATGTGGATCTGCCATTATGGATTTATATGTATATATACACACACATATATATACAAGAAACACTTTATGTAGAGCTAAAAATTAATTTATTTTTGTGCTTTCATTTTTCTAGAAAGGTCAGATAATCTATTGATGTAAATAGACAATTTGTTTATAGAGATGGTTTAAAGTAAATATTTTGTGTTTTTTTAGAATATCGAAGGAAACTAAACAATAAAGGTCTCAATTATATAATGACTAAGGAACCCCAAATCATTTTCAAGTTAGGAGGAGATAAAAATTCCATTTGTAATAGTCTCTCAGTCTGGCACAGTTAATATAAATAAAAATTATCCATTTTATCTCACACATCTCTGCTTCTAGAAAAACTGCAAAAAGAGACTTCTATTGTGCTTTAAAGTAGGAAGAAAGATTGAATGGAAAATCAGAGTCTCTGAGTTCCAATGTCATCTGTTTGTCTTTGGGCAAATTTCTTGCTATCCTTGCTGTTGAAACACTTTGTCTGTAATGCAGAAACCAAAAACCAATAAAAGTAAAGCCTATGTTATATTTGAGGAATGATGAAGAAAAATGAAGTAGAAATGAGATATCCAGTTCTAAGCATGAACATAAGCACTTTTATTATGCCTGTAAGAAATATAATGCTTTAGCTTCAATTGTCCCCTTATTAGCCAATATTTATTTACTTATTTATTGTTTTTTTTCCAGTTTTGCAAGCATATTGAATACTCATCCCTACTTCCCTCTATCCCCCTTTCTGCCCATCCCCCTTCCCCTCCTTTCTTCAATTCATCCCACTCCCTACCCCTTTCCCACCTGTCCACCTTCATGGACCTCAGGGCTCCCTCTGCCATGTCTACTCTTTTTTTAATTTTTAAAACTTTTTCTACTTTTACAAGCATGTTGAGTACTTATCCCTGCTTCCCTCCATCGTCTCTTCATCCTATCCCTCCATCAATCCCACCCTCCTACCTGTGTACTTGTATGTATTCAGGGTTTCCCCTGTCCCATTTACTCCTGTGGAGGTTCAGGCCTCTGTGGCACACCAGGTTGTCTCTCTTATAGGGGTATTGCCCTTCACCCATCCAGTTTCAGTCCCCAAGGTTTCCACACTATTACACTGGTGGTCACCTTTTGCCATGATGATTTTTAATGCAACTTAAAGATCTCATGAGTTGACGGAGCCTATGACTATTTCTCTCACCCAGTAGTTTCTACAGTATTCTTTGGTACCGTGTAAGCTATGTAGCAAGGAGGAAGCTCTAAGACTAGTTCTAGTTCAGGTATTTTGTCCATGTTCTGTGATCCATATGAATTGCATCTTCAGTAATAGAGTCTTGCTGAGAGTTTTTTTGAAAGCCACCAAGAGCAATGGCAAAAGCCTATAACCTTTGGAGGTCTATGACACCTCTCTAACCAATATTTTATCAAGAAGCATCACATTCCTATTACATCTAACATGATTTGTCACTGGGTTCCAAGAGGATCAGCTTAAGGCTTTTTTTTTTTTTTTTTTTTTTGCTTCTCCATTTTCCTCACTCTATACTCCTCAGCGCAGGGACTACTCTTTCTTTTTTTTTAATTTTTATTTTTTCCTAATCATACAAGCTCAATAGGTACCCCATCCTCTTCCTCCTCCTCCCTTTCCCTCTTTGTCATCCATTCTCCCGTCCCCCTTTCCCCTTCCTTTCACCCACCTCCCTCCTTCCCCCTCTCCCCGTGATTCTCCGTTCCTCCTTCCCAACCCCTGGAGCATCCTTTCATGTGAACTCCAAACCTCCCTCTGAGTCCTCCACCCTAGTGAGGGTTCAGGATTCAGTGGAATAGCCCAGGCCACTTCTTGGGCTCCCGGTTAGCATGGGAACTCTTTTTTTAAAAAATTTATTATTATTATTATTTCTGCTCATATAAACTTAATAAGTACAATGGTTCCCTCCCTCCCTCCTCCTCCCCCCCAACCCCCCTGCTCCCCCTCCCCTCACCCCTCCTTCCCCATCCCCCAGTGCCTCCCCCCAATCCCCGGAGAATCCTTTAATGTGCGTAGCATGAGAACTCTATTATGAATCCCTTGCCTCTAAGGATCCTACTGCTTGGAGCCTTCTCCTCTGTGATCCATGCTATACTTTGGTGGGTCGTTGACATGTCAGCTATTTTGCAGTTCAGGCAAAGTCCAATTCTGGCTGCTGCCGCCCTAACTTATGTGGAGTCCTCCCCATCTTTAAGCTCTTACAATCTTGCCACCCCCCTCTTTAAGGTTCCTGAGCTTTAGGATGGGGAGAGATTTGATTGGGTCAGTGTCCCATTTGCCAGTCCCTGTGCTTTCCTTGATAGGTGAGATCAAACCTGTTCAGTCCCAAGTGACCAGGAAGAGAAGTGAGAGTGAGCTGCATCAGATGTCTTGCTACTTACATGCAATAAATGGCTGTGGCCTATCTTCTCTAGTGAAGTGTGTTCCACATCTCCTTTCTTTTGAGGTCCTCCTTCCCTTTTTCTACTGTTTATAATTCTTTGTGATTACAGAGATTTACCTGTCATTAAGTGGGTTTGCAACTAGGATCCATTTATTAGAGAGTACATATGATTTCTAATTTTCTGTGTCTGGGATACTTCATTTAAAATAATTTTTTCTAATTGCATCCATTTCCCAGCAAATTTCATTAATTCATCATTTTTAATGGCTGAGTAATATTCCATTATATAAATGTACCACATTTTCATTATCCATTCATCAACTGTTGGGCATTTGGGTTGATTCCATGACTTTGCTATTGTACATAGTGCTACAATGAAACATGGTTGAGCTTGTGTCACTGTAGTGAATTTCAACATTATGGGGAATTATTCCCAGTAGTGATATAGCAGGGTCATATGGCATTTCAGTCCTCAACTTTTTTAGAAATTGCCATACTGATCACGAGTGGTTTATAAGCCTTCATTCCCACCAGCAATGTATGAGAGTTCTCTTTTCTCTACCTCCTCTCCAGCATTTAGTGTTGTTTGTATTGTGGATTTTTGCCATCCTGACGTGGGTGAGATGTTATCACAGATGTTGATTTGCGTTTCCTTGATGGCTAAGGATGTGGAGCATTTTTAAAGATATTTGTTATACATTTCTATTTCATCCCTGTAAAAATTTCTTTTGAGTATTGATGCCCATCTTCTAATTGGGCTATTTATCTCCTTGGTGTTTAGTTTTTTAAGTTCTTCATGCACTTGTATAATAGAGCTCTATCAGATACATGGGATTACCCTTTCTATTTTCTTTGTTTTAAAGACTTTTTTATATACTTCCAGCACAGACGATGCTTTTTTGGTTATTTCCCATCATCTTAGGGTTTTTCTCTAACTCCCTCTGACCCTCTGTCTCCCATCCCCTCATTCCCCACTATGCATTTTTCCCAATTATTATTTTCTATTGAAATTAATGTAAGAGCCAGAAAATTCTAAAAACACCAATGAGTGGGAAGGAGGGAAGGAAGGGTTAGGATGAAACATTTTAAAGAGAACATTTATGATATCATGACAAGTAGAGTGTTGGAGGGAATAATTGGGAAAAATTCATAGTGGGGAATGAGGGGATGGGAGACAGAGGGTCAGAGGGAGTTAGAGAAAAACCCTAAGATGATGGGAAATAACCAAAAAAGCATCTTCAATGCTGGAAGTATATAAAAAAGGGGATAAAGGGCTTATACTCTCAGGGGTGGTGGGTGGGCTGAGGGGTTAGGGTATACAGGTGATTTTCAGGAACTTTGCCCATTCCAGGAACTGTAGCCTGGATCAGTCTTTGACCTTGACACTTCTAGCACTAAGAGTCAGGAAAGCAAGTGCTCTTACAAACACCTGCAATTCAACCAGAAGTTATGCTCTGAAATTTGGGAACCAAAGAGTGGATTCCTATCACTGCAGCCTTTTGTTAATGATAATGGGTGATGTATTTCTTCTTAGCTATTTCCTTCTAGAAGAGGTCTTATGGGAAATGTTACAGACTGGAATGACAGGTTGCTAGCCTCTGGTATGAGGTAAATGGACAGGTGGTCAGGAGCATTTGGTTGAAAGAGCATCTGGAGAGCTCTCTTATCCTGTCCTGGAGATATCTCATTGTGGATGGAAAAGCCATCGAAAGGAGATGATCTGATGTCCATGGCAGGGCTGGAAACGTTGGTTCAACTGGGCCTTGGACCCAACCAAGGTTAAGCACCACAGTCGGGTCGTGGCACCATAAATTTGAAGTATAAAAATAAGTGGTTACTTCAGAAACTCACCCTACCATGGACTAGATGGGAGTTTCAATGGAGTTCCAGAAGGTTCCAGAGGAAATAAACTATGTCGTAGCTGGTAGGAGAAATGGAGTAGGCCTAAGTCACTGAAGACATCTTAGAGGTTCCCTTACTACCTTTATAATAATGGAAAGGAATATGAACTTGAGGGAAAAGGCGCAATGCCAGGTATGACCTATATGGTAACCAGACTAATCTTCCGAATTTATTTAAATATAAAACCAAATACATACATTTTTCTTTCTGACTTGATTAGGAGAAAATAATTAGATTGGGCAGATTGTTCAGTTGAATTGCAAATTAATCAATGAATCTTTATTGTTCTCTATGAATTAATTGACAGAATCAAATTTTTTTGCATTATTTATATGTTAAGTAGTACACTGTGGATAAAAGATGAGGGAGATATATCCTTGACCTAAAGGATTCAGAATGTGGTTGATTCAACTGGGATCTAATGTTGAAGTTAAATGTCATTAATGCTAAGTGTGAATTGATTAGCAGAGAGAGTATGAGACACTTTGCATCAAAATAGAAGTCATTCAGGGCAAAGCTTTACAAGAAGACTTAAGTATTTGTCAGATTGATAGAATACTTAGTATTTCCATTCTTTTTTAATCTCTATTTATTTTGTGTGTGTATGTGTGTGTGCGCGCGCGCATGCACACGCACGCTCTCATGTGTCTGTCGGTCTGTCTGTGTATCAGAAGGCTCTGTGTGTCCTTGTGGAGGAACAAGGTTGCCTTTAGATATCATCCTGCATTGATCCTACATCTTTTTTGCTTCACTCTGGGATTTCCTAGTCTCCGTCTACTATGGCCAGTGCAGGATGCCAGTATTCTGCCTGGCATTTTATGTGGGACCTGGGATCCAAACTCAGGACCTTCTGCTTATGAGGCAGAGTCTTAACCTCTGAGCCAGCCCATTTCCATTCTTAAAACTCAAATGCTCAGGTGGCATTTAGAAACATTAAAACTTTCATGTTTCCTAGCTAAAATATCAAATATAGAGGCCTTTCTTCCTTCCTGATTTCCTCCAGAGACTCCTTTTCTAGTTCATTAAATAGAGAGCTGGAGAACAGTGCAAGGCATCAACACTTCACTTCGTGGGTGAGCTGACATAGCATATCCTAGCAGGTTGTTACACTTCCTAAGATCCACCATTCTGTTTGCATCAAAAGACAGGAATGCCCCAACCAAACATGGAAGAATGGTTTGCACTTAGATCTTGAGTCTATCCCAGTGATTTTCAAATCAGAATAAACGCCATGGCCTGAAGATTTTTAAATTATTTATCGTTTTTGCTTGGTAGTTCTTCTATTCATATTGGATAGAAATGTGAAGGAGACATCTATGTATTATGATAATAACCTGCACAGTTAAGTTTATGCCTGATGACAGAAGAAGGGGCTGTGTTTAAATATTCTGAGTTAACAAAGTCTAGATATTTCAGAGATATAAAGTCACCTGGGCTTCTGGTCTTTAGATAGCTACCTTGGGGATTTGCAAAGATAGAATTTTAATCAAAAGACCAACTAATGGGGTGGAATGGCATGGTGAAAGAGCATAATTCTCTCTGGGAGGTAGAAAGTCTTCCAGATATTTAGAGGACAGCAAAAGCTTTGTCCTTCAAAAACCAGAGCAAATGCTGAGATTTATCCATAATACTCTAACTAGTTCTGAAGCTTAATTTTAATTGTGGGTCATATCTAGTATGTTTTTCTATACCTCCATGATTTCTTTTTTTCTGCCATAAGTTAACTATGTACTTTACGTTTGCGTTTTTAACTAACATCTGCATTCAATTAACCTAGATACTAGAATTATTTAAATGTTTATTTGAGTGGGTTAATGATAGCTACAATTGCTGACCTACATTATCAGCTTGACTGGATCTGAAACCAGTCAAGGGACATGTGTCTCTGGGTAATCTGAGAGAGGATGCCAAGGAAGACTTCACCAAAGTGGAGGAAGGTCCTCCACTAGAGTTAGACATTTTTTTTCCCTTCCGGAGACAGCTCAAAAATAAAAGGGTCGGAGAAGGAAATAGTGTTTCTTTTTTTTCAATATTTTATTATTTACTTAATTGAAAGAGAGAGAAAGAGACAATGGGGGAAGAGCACATACACATCATGTTGAACAGGTGGAGACCAGAGGAAAACTTTTCCTTCTACCATGTGGGCTTTTAGGAATCTAGCTTGGGTTGCAAGGTTTGTGACCATAACCCTTACCTGCTGAACTATCTCCCTGGCCTCCCTGGAATGTGCATCTATCCCATTATTTGTGTTTGCCTTCCCTTGCTACCATCAGTTCCCAGCTTCTTCAGCCTCTTCAAATGACTGAAGACTAATGACTCTCCTGTACCCATCTAGCCTTCACTCCAAATTGAACTCAGTAATTCCCATGACTGAGCAGCCACCAAATTCTCAGTCTCTCCAGCATTCAAGTGGTCAGAATTGGACTACCCACTCTCTACATTGTAAGCCTACCTAATGAATCCCGTTTTTAAATATATATTCACTAGTTGGTCCTGTTCCTCCAAAGAACCCCAACCCTGATTAATGTAATGACCAAAAGATACTTTAACAATTGTCTGTTTCCTTAGTTCTCTATACCCCAGCATGAGCTGTATGTAAGAGCTTAAGTAAATTATGTTAAATTTTACAAGTAAGTGCCAAATTCTGTCTGAAATTCAATGAAGAATTTTTGGAAGAGTAAGGCAAGAAGTCAGTTACTAAACTTGAAGCAAATATATCTTGAGTTTGAGTAGACATTATCAGACTTTGTGTTCTATAGCCCTTCTTTCAAAATAAAAGTTTGGTTTAACCAAAAGGCAAAAAAACCAGGAGAGAGCAAGAAAATGACAAGGTTACATAGATAATCTTGATACATGGTCATATTATATGTATGTTTTAATATACTAGGAAAGCTTGAAAGAGAAGAGGAAAAATCTGAGAAGAGAGGATTAGCACAGTGAAGGTGGAAATGGACTTTAAGTGGTTTCAAAGAGCACAAAATCCGGGAATGATAAGGAATTTCACTTTTCTCAATTTCTTCTTAAATAAGCTGTCGGATATTGAAACAGAAACCTTGAAGATTGTATTGCATTAACTTGTTAAGTACTCATTAAATACTTACTGTATCCAAAATTCAGTTAGTTAGTGGTGAGTATTAAAGATCTGGAATGTGGTGGTTGAAGACAGAGTCTGAAAAGTCTAGTTTCTTGGCAAATACCCCAAAATGCCTATTTTCAAAATGCCTGTGAAAAGTGATGATCTCATGTTTTTGAAAATTGAAAAAATATTAGAGGAATAATATGAATAAGTTGAATAATGTAAAAATTATATGAATTTAAAATTAAATAATCATGTATTAACCTTTATTGAAATATATCTGTACTAATATTCAAAGAGTTTTGTTAATGTCTTTATTGAAATATATCTGTACTAATATTCAAAGAGTTTTGTTAATGGAGAGACTAACATATTAAGTTATCTGGTTGTTCATAGAAAAAGTTCATGAGCCTTGGTCCAGATAAACAGTTCTGTGGCACAGCAAGAGGCTTGCAGTCTCATGGGGTTAAATATGCTGGGGACATTTGCTTATCAGGCATTTTTCTTACATTTTCATCCATTTAGAACATATGCTTTTATGCGGTACTTGTCCTTTTATCTCTACTTTTAAAAAATAAATTATATCTCAGACATATTTGAAATGTGTACTAAGTCACATAAGGAACAATTAATTTGCAACTTGAACTTTGTACTGTTATTCTAAAGACTATTGTCTACATAGCCCTTTGAGAATCTTTAGTCTTTAAGGAAATGAAGTGGAAAAGGAGAAGGCTGCCCTAAGAAACAAAAAGTTACAGATAAAAACAGCAACATAGATGGCGCCAAAAGCGAAGAAGGAAGCTCCTGCCCCTCTCAATCAACTGAGCTTGGGAGAAGGACACGATTTTATTACTGAGTCAACATTTGTGCTGGGAAGTCAAAGGGACCATAAAGAGAGTAAGACATAAAACAGAATAGCAAGGAAATTGAATGGAGAAGTTCCCTGTGATATTAATGAGTGAGATATAAATTTTCTACTCAAATAGGGCTTAAGACACAGGGAACAGGGTGAAGTACAAGTACAAAAAACAACCTTGACTTTCACGGCTATGTTAGGTTCAAATGTGTTTATTATACATACAGACACATACTCAATGAGATCGAATAGTTGGTTTATAGTTTAGAGAACTTGGTAGGATGGATAGAAATCCCATTGTTCCATTGTGTACCTGTACACATCATTAATCTATCTTCCTCAGAAAGTAAGCTTTTATGTTTTCAGTTGTCAGCTGTGACAGATCTAAGCATACTAACTATATTTATGGCTACAGCCCTGTGAACCCCTATGCAACTTTATGGGATTGCAGATTTAATTTCCTCCTTCCATTCTTTCCCAAGCTTCATCCTTCCAGTTTCCTATTCACTTTTTTCTCTTCCTGGGGAAGGACTTAAGGCCTAGTGTTAAAGATATTTTTGAAAAAGGAGAGAAATAAGCAAAAAACACACAAAAGCTCCTTAGTCAAATTTAACTTAATTGTGCAGTCAATATGAATAGAGCCACAATGAATATTGATGAGCAAATGACTTTGTAAAAGATTATAGATTCCTTTAGATACATGCTCAGGGGTGGTGGTACAGTTGGATAGTATGGTAGTTATTTTAATTTTTTCACTGTATTAAAAAAACCAGTTCAAACTGGATTAAGAGCTTGAACATAACACCTGAAAAGTAGGGAGCATTCTTCAAGATATAGGCATAGGTAATAAGTTTCAGAATAGGACTCCTGGCTTTTTGCTATGCTGGTATAATTAAGTGACTGTTGATCCACAGAACCCTTCTTTGAATTGGTCAAATAACCACCAATCTGCAATGTTGCAAATTTCCTCAGTCATTTAGCAGAAAACTATGTTACTACAGAAGATCGTGAACATGATGTGAGGAAAGAACTTTCCTTAGAAAAGAAACACTATATCCGTTCTGTAGGGCTGTCTGATTCAGTTAAATTATAAAATGGAGTAATCAGTGAAATTTTAATTTTAGATAATGACTGTTATTGTTTGAAATGTGCATTGTCTCCCACAAGCTCATGCGTTTGAAGTTTTGATTGTTTGGGAAGGTCATAGTACCTTTAAGAGGAGCCTTGCTGGAGGAAAGCTGTCACAGAGGGTAGGCCTTGGTAGATTAGTCCTACCCTATTGCACCTTACTTACAGAAAGTTTTTCTCTTGCAGTTTGTAGTCTGACAATTCTCAGTCTCCTGTATGGATGTGACCTAGCCCTCTTCAAGCTTCTACTGCCAGTCATGTCTTTTCTGCCTTGAAAGACTGTATCTCCCCCTAGAATTCTAAACTGATTAAATTTCCTTAAACTGCTTGCCTTCAGAAAAGAGTCTCTCCCAGCAACAGAAAAGAGTAACCAGTACAATGAACAATTAACTTTTTACTATAACATCATCTGAAGTAAGGGATACACTTATGCTCAGAATAAACAGAGAAGCAAAGAGTTCTGGTTGATTGTTTGAAATGCAAAGCCAACTGAGTTTCCTGCTGTTGCCTGTCCACTCTCTCTGTCTTGAGATGATGGAGGCATGTGCTCAGAAAAGTGAACTATGTGTATATTGGCTAAGTTCATCTATTAGCCCATCCTCATTCTCAGTGACGTTCAATAATACATTTAGCACTCTGTGCTTCAGTTTTCTCATCTGTGGTATGAAAAAGAAATCACATGAATTACTTATTCATACTTTATTATTGTATGTGTGTATATATGTCTCTTTGTCTTTTTCTGTGTGTGTGTGTGTGTGTGTGTGTGTGTGTGTGTGTGTACATGTACCACCATGCATGTGTTGAAAGTGCTTCACTCCTACTATGGGTTAGGATCTTATTCAGGTTGACAGGGCAATGCTTCAAAAACTTTAACCCACTAAACCATCTCGTCAGATTGAAAAATAGTAATTTTTAAAGCAAAGAATTAAAATGGAGTCACACAAATAAAAGATTAAAACCAGCACTGTCACAAAGTCTGTCTTGCTATTAGTCATGTGGAAAAAATCAATCTGATGAGACCTAGGCTTTGGATCTTCCTAGATTCCAGCGCTGTGAAGGGATGCAGAAGCAGCATTCATGCCTCTTGAAGCCAAAGTCATTGGAGAAGCAGGCAGAGCTTGCCCTGCATCTGTGGAGATGCAATTGGCAAAAACTGTGTCTCTCCTTAGAGGCTGTGTTGTGTTTCATTCTGAAAGTATCCTGGGACTCCAAAGTGACATTTTCACTCAAATGACTAAGCAGAAGTTATTTATATGTTGCATCCAAGAAATCAGATTCTTTTTATTAGCCAGTCTAGAGGGTTTATACTTCTTTGTCAGTGTTACTTTTGCTTCTTTCAATAGTTCCAATTATGTGTTATCTTGGATACTATTCCAAAGAGATTGCTGTTTAAGCTTTTCAAAATTGAGTAAATTCTGGGAAAATAGAAAAAAAAAACTTAGAAGTCATATGACTCACTGAAATAGTATCTGTAGCAGTTACTCTTTCTGTTGCTGTGAGACAACAATCATACAACCAGTTTATTTAAGGGAGAAAAGGAGATTTATTTGGCTTATAATTCCAGAGGGAAGATACAGTCTACTATGGAAAAGAGGGCATGGCAAGCAACAGACTCTGGAGGTGGCTTAAGTCACTTCCATTTTAGACAGTTGAAGAAGCTGGGTTTGGGGGGCAACAGAGGGGAAGATAAATTTGCCAGCAGAGGGCAATAGAGTCTAAAGCACTTCTGTTTTGTGATTCCTTTAATCTGATCTGAGACTGAAAGGTTCCATCCAGATTTAGAGTTGGTCTTTGTACTACAAATATATTGACTCAGATAATCTCTTTGGGTGGTCTGGCAGCTAATCCATCAGTTAATCCCAGGTGTAATCAAGTTGACAACCAAGATTAACTATCACAGTATTCATTAACTAAAGAATAAATTTCCATAATTACAAAGTTAGTATCTTTTGGATCTGTGATAGATTTTCCACATGCCTTTAGGTCTACAGCATACTACGATAATTGAGAAAATGACTATAACCGGGATCTGGAAATGTAAGGCATACCTGCCTCATCTACTGAACATCAGTCTAGAAACTGATGTGCCACTTAGTATTTTGAGATGAACTTTCACTTTGTAGCCCAGGCTGGCCTTCGATTTGCATTGTTCTGGTTTAGTCATTTTAGTCCTGAGATTGTAGACATGTACCATCAAACATATTTTCTATTATGGCTCTTATACCAGTCAGTTAATCTGGATAGTAGTAGGTTTTAGAGAATTAGGCTAAACTTGTCAGGATAGAATACTGGTGTTCAACAAAATGAAATTCTCAAATAAAAATAATTATACTCTTCTATAATCCAAGGATTCAATTTAAAATTATTTTGAAAATTATTGCTTCTTATCCACAGTTTTCTTTGACCTCCATTCATCTTCCTGATGATAACTCTTTTATATATATAACTATATATAATACCATCTGTAACAATGCTGGTTTAGTTTTAGGTTTAAGTATTTCTATCCAGTAGCTGTGTTTTAGAAAAAGAGGCACTGATTTTCTTTCTCTTGACCTAGGTTTCTTTCTTTTTTTGGTCAATATAAAGCAAACACTTGTGTCTTGACAATTGCCAATAAATATTTGGAAATGATAAGTGGTTAGGCAAATATGTCATGAATAAATAATAATAGTAATGCAATATGCCCAAATTATAAAACATTTCAGAAATTATGTGAAGGAAAACACTAAATTATCTTAGTATTTATTGGATATGTTAACAATCAGGAGTTTGTATTTATCTGCTAACAATATGTCAGTTGATAACCATTGTCTGTCTATCTTCTTTCTCTCTCTTGTCATCTATCAGTCTTGTCATGTATAATCTGTATCTATTATTTATCTGTTATCTGTCCATCTATCATCTGTATATCACTTGTCTGTTTACTGTCTGTGTATCACTTCTAGCCATTTATCTATTTATCTTCTGAAAAATGAATAAATGGTACAGGGAAAATAAAGTAATGAATAAATATAAAAAATTTCAGGGAATACAAAATTATGTAAAGATGTAATATTTCTTTAAGCCAGCACAATTTAATTTGATACATGAACCTTTTATTTCGCAGTTTTAAAATGCATCTCAGAGACAAAACCATTCTTTGTTCTACTCCTTTGGGAAATATGCAAAGACATGCAGTTCCACACAGGCCTGTCCCAGTGGAAGGATTTTATTTCAATGCTATCAACTTCCATTCTCCCAGATCATTTTTCTTTTATTCCTAGTACTCATTGTTTCCAGTAATTCACTCGTGCGATATGAGACCTGCTGAGAGCAACTGTGAGAAATCTTTCTGCTTGCTAAAGTTGTTGAGAATTGCTTCTTGTAATGCAGAGCATTTCTTTCTGAAAAGACAATTAATAAATAAATAGCCTGAAATTAAATTATCATTATCTCATATAATCAAATTGATAAGAAAATGCATTTTTATTTTCTTGCTGCGTAGAATTGCTCACTAGGCTTTATGTGGTAACCTTGATGAGTTGCATGATGCATGGTAACAGTGTTTACTCAGTGTAGGGGAGCAAAGAATGAGCAGGGTAAGTTTCCATCTCACCTGTCATAGATGGCCTTCTGTACCTGTTAGCCTTTGGTGACCTCCTTCCATCAGTAGCTACTCTACTAAGGTAACTGCATTTAAAACAATATAGGTCTGAGATTGTAGGAACACCCAAACAAGTTGGAAGGTTAATTAATGTGCTTTTCTAAGCAGTTACACTTTGTATATACTCATGGTATCTCTGGAATTGTAGTCATCATCATTAGGACCTTTAGCATGATTTACCTTGTTATTAATGACTGTTTTCTTATTATTAAATCCGTAGGTAGAAATATAACAGAGATATATCTACTGTAGCTAGATAATGTAACAGGTACTCTAAGCCTGCCACTTGATGCCAAGCTTCTGCCATTCTCCATGGACTCCTTAAGTGTGTATTAAACCAGGACCTCCTGGCTAAGGTTGACAAACTCTGCAGTGAGGTTGAAATGTGGCTTCATCCACTTGAACCACAGCTGTACTAACTTCAGCATGCTGACTCTGGAAATGCATTTATCAAAGCAGTCAAAACTTCTGAGGAGCAAGAACCGGCCTCTGCTTGGGCTTTTTTTAGGTCACAGAAAGAATCAAGGTTTTCAAACCATGGAATCTTCATATGGTGGTTTCTTCCATCATACCAGTGCAAAACAGTAGGTCTTCTTTCAATAACTGTCACTCCTGCTATCTGCCTTTTACTCATCCAAGACTTCAAGGCTGCCAACAGCTCTTCTCTATCAAGCATGCCAGTCTACCATCTTTAAATTCACATTTGTTAAAGTCCTTGTTCACTTTATAACAAACTGGGTCAAAACAATTCATGACTCTCTCAGCATCACTGGTTTTCAAATGCTCCATTAAACTCCATTCAAACATTTTTGTATCCATAAAAGTCTTCAAACTTGTCCAAATTTCTTCAGTAAAGGTGTTCAGAATTCATAAAGGCCACATAACCTGATTTATCGCAATGCCCCACTTCTAATGCCAAATCCTGCTGCAGTTTAGCTGAATGATTGCTTATAAATTGCCACCAAACACCTTAAGGGAACAAGGGGTTTATTCTCTCTTATGATTTCTGGTTACATTTCCTTATCCAACCTGATATACGTGCTTCATTCCAACACTAGAGGTGAGGAAACTAGCTATGTTATAGGCACCTAATAGTTGAGCAAATAACAATCTTTACTTGTCAGATCTGCATGACTGGCCAAGTATACAAAAGGATGCCAATCCCGGGCCTAGTTCTACCCACCATGGATTGGACTTTCCCCATCAACTATACTGTTGGGTTTAACTCAACTAATCTACAAATATGCCCATATCTCAAACTCTCAACCATCAAGTTGACACCTGTACTTAATTAGGACATTTGACTTATTTTTTCTATTGGATTCATATTGAAAATGAATACAAAGCAACTATGTCAAATATTTAAAGTAATTAATAAATACCATAATAGATACATGTTTAGTGTTACTCTGTGACATTATTTATATTTGCAGCCTTATATTATATTTTACTTCTTTTATAGGAATATTGGCAAAAGGGACAGACTTGGAATAAATTACCATGAAATAAAACTAAAAAATTTAAATCCAATGGTTGGAATGGGAGGAACTTTTATCAGCATAATAAAAGCTGTATACAACAAGTCAACAGCAAGAATTATACTCAATGGGGAAAAATGTGAAGAATTCCCGCTTTGATCAGAAACTAGGCACTTCTTTTCAATACTGTACTTGAAGTTTTAGTTAGGGCCATAAGACAAGAGAGGGAAATAAAAAGGATTCAAATCAGTAAGGAAGAAGTCAAGATATTGCTATTTGCAGATGACATGATCATATACCTGAGTGATCCTAAAAATGCCACCAGGACACTCTTGGAACTAATACAGAAGTTCCTCAGGGTGGCAGGTTACAAAATAAACGTGCAAAAATCGGTGGCCTTCTCACACCAAGTATGAGAAAAGTGAAAAAGTCCTAAGAGAAACAATCCCATTCACTATAGCCCCTAAAAAAGATGAAATACCTTGGTATAACTCTAACCAGAGAAGTGAGAGACCTTTATAATAAAAACTTTAAAACGCCAAAGAAAGAA
Organism: Typhlomys cinereus; assembly: GCA_023101885.1. Taxonomy (NCBI): domain Eukaryota; kingdom Metazoa; phylum Chordata; class Mammalia; order Rodentia; family Platacanthomyidae; genus Typhlomys; species Typhlomys cinereus. The sequence goes on along the minus strand of JALPQD010000050.1, from coordinate 2,019,662 downwards.
ATTGCAGAAGACACCAGAAGGTGGAAAGACCTTCCATGCTTCTGGATTGGCAAAATCAGCATCATAAAAATGACCATCTTACCAAAATCAATATGCACATTCAATGCTATGCCAATCAAAAATTTTTAAAGAAATTGGACCAAGGGATCTCAAAATTCATATGGAGGCACAAAAGACCTAGGATAGCAAAAACAATCCTAAGTAACAAAAACACTGCTGGAGATATCACCACACCCAACCTTAATCTATACTACAAATCCATAATAATAAAAACTGACTTCAAAATAGACATCTTGGATAAGGGTTGAAGACCCAGATATAAGCCCACATAATGACAGCATTTGATCTTTGACAAAGGGGCCCAAAAAATTCAATGGAAAATGAATAGCATCTTCAACAAAAGGGGCTGGCAAAACTGTATATCTGCATGTAGAAAATTAAAACCAGACCCATACTTGTCACCATGGACAAAATTAATTACGAAATAGATCAAGGAGCTTAATGTTAGACCAGAAACTGTAAAAATCCTAGTTGAAAAGTTAGGGAACTTCCTTGAGATGATTGGGCTAGGTCATCAGTTCCTAAACAGAAATCCAATATAGCACAGGTACTAGAAAACACTCAACAAATGGGATCTTATGATATTAAAGAACTTTTGTTCAGATAAAGAGATTGTAAACCCAGCAGAATGGCAGCCCACAGAATGGGAGAAAATCTTCACTAACCACATATCTGATAGAGTTCTATTATCCAGAGTGCACAAAGAACTTAGAAAACTAAACACCATGGAGATAAATGGGCCAATTAAAAAATGGGCCTGGGAACTCAAAAGAAACTTTTCCAGGGATGAAATGTCTAACAAATATCTTTTAAAAATTTCCACATCCTTAGCCATCAGGGAAATGCCAATCAAAACTTCCCTGAAATACCATCTCACCCTGCTCAGGATGGTAAAAATCCACAGTACAAACAATGCCAATGCTAGAGAGGATGTGGAGAAAAGGGAACACTCTTACATTGCTGGTGGGAATGCAGGCCTATACAACCACTCTGGTGATCATTTTGGTGATTTCTATAAATGTTAAAGATGAAATGCCATATGACCCTACTATAGCACTTCTGGGAATAATGCCCCATAATGCCAAAATTCACTGCAGTGACACAAGAACAACTATGTTCACTGTAGCACTATTTACAATAGCAAAGTCATGGAATCAACCCAAATGCTCAACAGTTGATGAATAGATAAAGATAATTTGGTACATTTATACAATGGAATACTACTCAGCCATCAAAAAAGATGAATTAATGAAATTTGCTAGGAAATGAATGCAATTAGAAAAAATTATATTGAGTGAAGTATCCCAGACACAGAAAAGTAGATATTGTATGTACTCCCTAATAGGTGGATCCTAGTACGAAACCCACTGAATGATATATTCAAAGGTAAATCTCTGTAATACCTACTGTAATCACAAAGATTATAAACAGGAAGAAGGGGAAGGAGGGGCTCCCCCCAGGAGAAAGGGGATCATGCTTCAGTAGAGAAAATAGGTCATTGTCTAATGCGTGTAAGTAGCAAGATATCTGGTGAAGCTCATTATTACTTCCCTCCATGGTCACCTGCGGCTGATGAGGTTTGATCTCAACAATCAGACTGGGTATAAAAACTGGCAGATAGTCAGTATAAGGAGTGGCAGATAGTCGATAACCATCTGGCAAATGGGACTCTGACTCCCCCTCACTGCTGTGTCCTACTCCTATTCCATCTACCTTTGAGTCTCCTCTTATATTAAGATTTTCATTTAAACAGTTTTTATCTTTGGTTAGAAGATGACCTTTGTCATAGTTAAGCACAGGTGTCAACTTGACTCTTGAGGGTTTGAGCTCTGGGCACAGTTGTAGAGAGTTGATGGTTGAGTTAAGCCCAGAGCAAACCTGAAGGAGATTGTCTAGCTGCTGGGGAAGACCCAGCCCATGGTGGGTGGGATTAGGCCCTGGATAAATCAGAGAGAGCTGGTTGAGAGGGTTGGCATCCTTCTGTATACTTGGCCAGACATGCTGGTCTGGCAATTAAGGATTGTCCATCTCTTGGCCGTTATGGTGGCCAGTTCCCTCAGCCCTGGTGTTGGTGTGTGCTCTCCCGTCAAGCTGGGCTATGAACTGTAACCAGACTATCGTAAGAAAGTAAACTCCTTGTTCCCTTAAGCTGTGTGATGGTCATTTATCAGCAACTATGCAGGCGGACTGCAACAACCTTTGATACCAATCTGGATGTGGCCAAGGGCAGTGCAGGAAAAGCAAAACTGAAACAACAAACAAACCATAATTCAGAACACCAAAGATCCTACATTATTCACCTGGAACCAGCCAAATCTCTCCCAATCCTAAAGTTCAGGGAACCTTGCAAAAGAGAGGGCGGCAAGATTGTAATAGTCTAAAAATGGGGAAGACCAACAATATGCAAGATACTTCACACAATTACACAATTTAAGGATGCATGACTTGCACAATAACTGACATGTCAAAGACCCCCTAAAGTCTAGCATGGATCACAGGGGAGAAGGCTCCACTTAGAAGTGAGGGATTAACAGACATAATAGAATTCCCATACTAATGGGGAGCACAAGAAAGGGTTCCAGGCTATAGCACTGAGTCCTTACCTCCACTAGGGTGGAGGACTCAGGGAGAGGTTCGACATTCACACAAAAAGGATGCTCCAGGGGGTTGGAGGAAGGAGGTGGGAGGCACTTGGCAAAGGGAAGGGAGGGAGAGGGTAAAAGGAAGGGGAAAAGGGGTGGAAAGTGCAAGGGGGGACAGGGAGGGAAGGACGAAGGGAGGGGACAGGGGTACCTATTGAGCTTGTATGATTGGGATAAAAAATTAAGTGTGGAAGAAAAAAAAATTACATCCAGAATTTGAATTTACCTAACCAGAATCTATCACTTTCCTCTTTGGAAGATATATTAAATGAATCAAGATGTTTGTCTACCCAGGGGATGAAACTTACATCATTTCTTTTTTGGACCCACATGCATGTATGTTTGTGTGTGTGGGGGGGATGTGTGTGTGAATGTATGCATTAGGGTGCAATGGAGGACCAAGAATAATTTTGGGAAAATTCTGGATTGATCTCTCACATTTTTGTCTTGCTCTGGGCCAGAAGTATAGATTGGTGCTATTTCTGCCAAGTGTTTTTATATGGAATACAGGATTAGAACTCATGTATTTCTACTCATGAGGCAGAAACTTAACCCTTGTTTCGGCTCTCTGGCCCCTACATTTTTATTATTATAAAGATTATAATTATAATTATATATATTATAATTATAAAGATTATAAAGTAATGATATTTAACAAAAAACATAAATTAGCAGGGCATTACTGCCCCTCTCTCATCTTATAGAATCTGCTCTACAAAGTATTGTAGAAGAAAGCAATTAATTGGAATTTTTCATGTAAGAGAAGTTATGATAAATGTTTAACAATGGTTTGGCTCCTAGAAGGATGCTGGATGCATGATTTCCTGTGTAGAAATGAGACCTAGAATATGCAATTAAATCATTACAATTCTTCCCCATGATTGGACTAGTGTTGTTTCATGAGATTGATTGGGTCAGGTCTCTCTTGTGACTATGACAGCTTGAGGCCAAATTCATGACTTGGCCTCTTCTGCAGGTCACTAGGTACCTTACCAGTGTTCACATTATGACAGAGTCAGATTTGGTTTCTTTAAGACCCCAGTGTTATGTTCCTTAGATTTTTCAATTACCAGAGTTTTGAGACAAATAAATGTCTTTTCTTTATAAAATACCTGACCTTGAGTATTTCATCATAGAAGCTCAAACTGGTTAAGGCATGGATCACAAGGGAGAAGGCTCCACTTAGAAGTGAGGGATTAACAGACATAATAGAATTCCCATACTAATGGGGAGCACAAGAAAGGGTTCCAGGCTATAGCACTGAGTCCTTACCTCCACTAGGGTGGAGGACTCAGGGAGAGGACAAGGAAGCTCAAAGGACCAAGAGATATGAGAAGGGAGAGAGGGAAGCTTTTAAGTTTTCCTTTTTGTTATTGTGTTTTAATTATGAGCTTATTTTAAGATATTTTTGAAACTGCATTAAATGTTAATTATTTTTAGAAGCCAGATAGAGAAAGCTGGGTTTTAACTGACCCTGAATTTCTAAAAAAGAGGACTAACTAGTATGTTTTACAAATATTTTACAACTACTACTAATAACTAATGAAACCATGACAACTTTCCTTTATGTAAGATTTAGTTTAGAACACTTTTTATACATTTTGTAATTTCTTCTTTATCATTCTTAAAACTTTGCTAATATTATTTCATTTTTTCTAAGATGGTAGTATATCTAAAAAACACCTTTAATTCATTGTAACATTATTTTGTGAAAACTGAACAAGTTTGTGCTTTAAAAAAATGATGATAATACTGTTTTCCTTTCCTTGTCTTTCCCTGCCTCTCCTTTTCCCTTTCATTATTTTGTTACCATTATGTTCTATGTTGCAGATCAACATTTTTCACAATGTACTGATTCATTCATACAAATTACATTACAAGAAGCATCTTTATAGAATTTTCTCTAGACATTGTATAACATGATGGGCTAAATTTATAAGTTCTCTGTGATTATTTGAACAACTGCAAAGAAAATGTAACTATTATCATGCTGATAAAGAAAATTAAGACTGAAGTGTTGCTAAATCCCTGCCAGGCCAGTGGGGGAAAGAAGAGGAAACGGCAGGGGCCTCGTGGGTGCGAGGCGAACGGACAAGTCCACGACGGGGAGGGGGGTCACCACCCAGACCCCAGGAGTCAGGTGAGAAGCAGGAGGCAAGAAGACCAGCAGGAAGTGTTTGGACTTATATATAGGGTCCGGGTCCAATCAGGTGTTGTCATTCCTCCACTCGGGGGACAGCCACCAATCATTTGACTGCTTACTAGGTGTCCATTGCAGGCTGTGTGGTTCCTCTATTGAGGCAGGTCTGGGGCATGTCTGTACCCCGGAGCCTGGGCTAGGGCCTCCCTGAATTGGTACTGCCACACTCTAGGAAGTTAAATATCTTATATAAAACACATCCCATTTAACTTCTATCTCTGGAAATAGGGAGTTGAGATACATTTTCCCTCTCCCACTAAGTCACTAGTATGATTTCAAGCAACATAGAACAATTGAAAGATAAGCAAGGAATCCGAAGGGTGAAGAAAGACTGAAAGCAAACAAGCAAGCCTTAACCCAGTGCTGGTGCGTAACGAGTCACAGAGCTCAGATTTAGAGTTGCATATAAAAGGCGACTGGCAAAAGTGTCCTCAACCAAACCCGCACTGTGAAACAAGACGACTAGGAAAAGAGGAACCTAGCAAGATGGAAACAAATTAGGTGTAAATGTTCTATCAGGTCCAGGGCAGCATGGCCTCCTTGGAAGGTTAGGCTTCTAACCCTTTCCCCACAGACTGGAGTGAGAAGATGCTGATGGTTGAAACAGATGTCCATTCCTGCCCGGTGAGAATGAGGCACACACACATTCTTTCCCCTGGCGGGACATAACTGGAGGCTCAGCATAAAAGCCTGATGGAGGCACAGGCAAGGCTCTGTTGTCATGGAGCAAACACAATGCTCTCATTCCAGCTACAGTGTCATCAGCAAAAGCTTGATGTAGATCTGGAGTTCCTACAATATCTCAGTACTAATGAGGACAAATCTTTTGAGTGACAAACAGCAGCCTAATGTGCTACTTGGACTTCCACTACATCCAACAGTCATGAGGCAGTGCTTTGCTTTACCCATTATGATTGCTAACCAGTTGCATTTTTCAGTACTTTTTGACTTTTAATTTAGAAGTTTCATCCAGTGTGTGAATATCCCTTAATTAGAGAATCTTCACCCTGAGGGATATTCAAAATGAATTATTGTAATGGATACTTACAATGTTAAATTATCCATTGATATTTGATTATCTTAATAAAATTAAATATATGTGCATCTAAATCATTAATATATAAAAACTCAAACATATGGCTAGTTACTGGCTAGTTACATTATATTGTTTTATAGATAATTGTTTTAACCCATTAATATCTAAAATCCTTTTATATTGAGGTTTATACTGTATGAAATATGCTGATCTTTTGGGATTAAAATGAATATTCAGAAGAGTAAGTGGATATGCTCTAAATGGAGTTTGGAAAGCACAGTTGGCAAAAATGTTTTTGCTTACCATTAGTGTAATTAAACATAGGGGCAACGTGCTCAGGTGACTTTCTAAGGGGGAGCTCCAATGATGATTTTAAAGTACTTTCATCTCCAGCCACAGACTTATGGAGAAAAACAGTGAAGTTGCTTGAGATGAGATGCTTTTAAAACATCGGAAAGTGCCTACTAGGTGAGCAAAGTTGAAATGGGGCAGGACTTCAGAGTGGTATCCAAGTCAGACATATGATACAGGCTGCATTGGCACTTTTGAAACTCTAAATGATGAATTCATCAATCAGTGCAGCATGTTGCTAAGTCACAAAGGGTTCACACTCGAATACCATTTTAATTACTGATATTAGCACATAAAGAAAGAAAGAATGATTCAGATGGAAAAAATGAACAGCAGAGTGAAAATGAGATTCAGAAGAAGACATTCTGATTGATAAGTATTTAATCAACTGAGGAAAACTTGGATTTGGGACATAGAAATAAGCTTGTTAATTTAGATTTCTCAAAAATTATTCAAATACATAAATATGCTATACAAATATATTTCCACAGAAATTGATTTAAGATTTTTCAGACACTTTAACATGTAGTCATCTTCATTTATTCTCTTCTCTCTCTTGGTTCATTCTTATTTTTTCTCATAGTTTTATTTGGTGCCTCTGAGAACTCAAGGCTAACTCAGAATAATTTAATGAAAGGAAAATACTTTACAAAACAATTGTGAGACTTTTGTTTTGTTTTGCACATCTGTACTAGACCAAAAATAATTTCAAAAGTAATTTTTATAAGTTGATTATGTGGTAAAACCCTAGTTGTGCTGGGCCAGTTCTCTCTGGAATGCTTCTCTGGGGAGCTGGCTGTGTCAATTCCACAGGCAAGAACAGCTGTTCAGCTAATTTTTTTCTTGGCATTTACAAAAATAGCTTTCAAATAACTGCTTCATTTCTGAAAGTAACATATTCTTTCTGCTTCTTTGCTCACCAAATCCTGCCTCAGGTGATTTCAGCAGCATGGACCATGCCATGTTTTCTTGCAGCCTTTCAGCTTTCTTGCTTTGTGGGGTGTCAGGCACCAAATTATAAAATTGAGAGATGAAATCTCACCATTGGTCCCCCCCTGAATCATTCCCCAACCCAGTCTAATCATCTAACTCTCAGACTATCTCCCTATTTCACACACTTACATAGAAAATTTTTACTTTATGCTTAGCTCCATTGTCCCAGCTTCTTTTATACTCTTTCTTGCTTAGTGGGTTTTCATATTTTTTCTTAGTTGTGTTGGTAACTAACTCTGTTTTTCCTATGCCACATGTTTTCTATGCTACCAACAAATTTAGCTTCAAGAAACTTCCTGTACCAAACCTAATGAATATAATAGAATTTAGGGAGGAAAGGGAAAAAAATCAAATAGTTGGTGTTTTGTCAATACTTATCTACTTTCAAATATTTCTTCCATTTACTAATAGCTGCTCAAGAGAAGGCTAACAATCAAATGAACATTGCTGGTTTCATTTCCTAGTCTTTGCTATATTGATAGTTAATATATCAGATAGGATTTTCTAGAGGAACAGAACCAATAAAGTGAATATATATAATATAAATATATATTTAAAAAGGGGATTTATTAGATTGACTTGCAGAGTATGGGCTGGAGAGTCCAAAATGACTGTCTGTGCTCTGGCAATGTTGAGAACCAGGCCCTAGTGCACTTCAGAAACATCAATGCCTCAGCGATCCCAGTCTGGCTCAGAATGACAGACATTTTCGGAGAGTCATTGGTCCTTATTCCATGTTGGAAAACTTGGGAAGCTGGCATCTGATGTCAGAAAAGAATGAAGGCAAACAAAAATAGTGCTCACCTGCAAGAAGAAAAGGCAATTAAGCAGGCAGCACAGGTTTTCCTCAGAACTCTTTGCATACACTGTCTGCAGTTGCTGCCTGCCCTAGAGGAGTGCCTTCTTCCCTCAGTTAATCCTTGCTGGACATGTCATCACAGACCCACAAAGAGGCAGATCTCTTAATTGATTCTATATGCAATCAAGCGGTCAGTCAAGACTATACATCATAGATAATAAGCAATCTAATCATAATCTAATCTGTCAATTATTGGTAATTGTCTCTGTCAGTCTATATCAACTTTTAGAAAATAAAATGTAGAATAAATACTTCTAGGTATAGATACTAAACCTCAAATTTCATTGTTAAAATGAATGGCTAAATTTCACTAGAGAGCTAGCTTCTATTTGCTATTGATTTCTCTTTGCTGCTTGAATCTGCTATTCAATTTTTTCTAATGGCTTATGAATTATTACTATATAGAAAAAAAGGCAAGATAGCTTTATAACAATATGAACTTTATTTTCCTACCTTTGGCATAAGGTTATATATATATATATATGTATGTATGTATGTTATTTTTCATAGAAATAAGCGAATGAAACAGAAAGAGTGTCTTCATAAAGTTTGAATGTCTGTGTCGTGACTCCTTTTTAGTGCAGCTACCTTCCTGTTAAGTGTTGAGATTATTAAAAGGTACAAATGTGTCAGGGAATAGTACTTTCAGTTAGAATAAGTTTATTCTATTTATGGTGGAAAATGCATAGGTGACAACTTTATAGGAACTGAAAAAATCAAGAACAAAGTTTCTAGAGGATCATCTTCATTTCTCCACATTGGGATTTATAGAGACATGGAGATTTTCACAGTTTCTTCTTTTGCATCCTATTTTAGGAACTTCTAAAGTGACATTCAGCCCAGAACTGCTACAGAACAACAGTATCCAGAAGGTCTCTCTCTAAAATAGAGCACAACTCCTTATTTATTCCAAATTTAGTTACGAAGCACTAGTAGTATTTTGGAAATTTGCTGATAAGTTTTTTTTTCTCTTGTTGCAGACAAAGAGAACCATTCTTTTATTTTTTATTAAAAATATATTTTTATTTTACAGTGTTACATACATGAATGTGGTGAGTTTTGCTATTTTTACCATACCATTCCCCCTCCTTTTCCCCTCACAACCCTTTATCTCCCATGCTAGACTCCCTGCTATTTTCAAGTCTTTTCCCCTGTATGGCACACCATGTTTCATCTAGTTTGCCTTTGATGACACATGCATGACATGATTCATGTTCTAACAAGTATCCTAGATCAGTGGCACACCATCGGGAAAAGCCTCCTTTTTCTTCCCTATCAGAATCAGCTCTCATCAGTCTCTTCGGGAGGCATGGAGCCTCTTGAGATCTTTCCTCTTCCATGGTAAGATGCTGATAGGACAGTTTCTGTGCAATTCTTGTGGAAACACACCTATATGCTGTGAAATCTCAAATAGCACAGCCCTGCCAAGTCCAGGGGATAATATCTGACCCACCACTGTCCCACTTCAGGCTTTTACAATCTTACTGACCCTTCTTCTAGGATGTTCCCTGACCATTGCAGGTGGGATGGGGGGGTGGCTTAGTTGTCCTGTTTAGGGCCAAGCAATTCACATTCATTTTTTTTTCTGCATTTTGGCCAGTTGTGCCAAAAAGTTGTGGAAATTTGCTGATATTTTATATTGAACTTATGGCTTGTATTACTTTTTGTAATTTTAAATTTTATCCTCTGTGATAATTAATCCTGGGAGTCAACTTGACACACCAGGGGCATTAACTAAGATCAGCTGAGACCACCTGAAGAGATTATCTGCATCAATACATTTACACCTAGATCTCATTGGAACCTGCCAGTAGTGGACCAGGTAAAAAGAACCGCAGAACAGGAAAGTGGGAAGAAGATAGACTCCCCAGGATTCTGCCAGCCTTTAGTTGTCATCCATTAGCCTACAGGATGTCTCCTCTGAGTTAGCCTGCTTCCAGCTCAGCCATTAGCCATGTTGCCTCCTCCGTGAAGCACTGTTTCTCCCCTCTTGAACCATTAGATGTATGAATTTCCTTTTCTCCCTTAAGTTATTTGACTAGGTGTTCTCTCACGGCAATAGTTAAGAGTAAGCATTACATACATGATTGAAATGAATGTGATTCATTTTCACTCCATGTTATTTTTTTCCATTTGACCACTTTCTCTGTCTGAGAGCCTTCATCTCACCCAGTCTTCACTCAGTTTTCATGTATTTTTTGTGTATGGCCAAGATTCCCCAGTATTTCTGTAATAGTTAATAACTTTTAACTGTTGCTGTGAGAAAGCACACAAAGTCAAGAAACTTAAGAGAGAAAGGGAGATTTATTCAGCTTATGGTTCCAGAGGGGAGAAACAGTCTTTCATGGAAGAGGCACATGGCTGGTGGCTGAAGTTGGAGGCAAGTTAAGTCACTGCAAACACCCTGGAGGCTCACAGCTGCTCAGTTCAGTAGGTCAGTGGGTGATGAGTGAAGGCTGGAAGATTCCTGGAGAGTTAAAAAAGCAGAAGCCAGGTGGCAGGAGGGAAGAGAGTTTTCTGGCACAGCTTTAGAGAATCTCTCTCTTCGAAGTCTTCTGTTCTATGGTGCCTTTCATCTGGTCTGCTACTGGGAGGTTCCAATCAGATCTAGGGTTCTCTTTGTATGGTAAACATATTGATCTGGACAACCTCTTCAGGTAGTTTAAAGCTGATCTTCGTTAATGCCAGGTGAGGTCAAACTGACACCTAGGATTAATTATCACAGTTGCTTAAGATAGCATGTGCCTAGGTACTTGCTGGGACATGGAGGACACATCAGTGAGTACACTACTGAGGAAAATAGCTCCCTTTCATTATCACAGCTAGCATTAGCTCTCAGTAGTCTCTCAGATAGGGGTGATACCTCATGAGGTTTTCCACTTTTATTATGTAATGGTGACAAACCAAATTTTCTACAGGTCTTGCCAAAATAAGCATAATGAAATTGATTTAGTGGGTGTACCAGCTCTTCATGTCTAGAAGACTCTAGCAAGTTGGCAGTACCCTTCCCTACCTTCTGGCCCTTATATTCTTACCCTACCCTCTCCTATTATGTTTTCTTAGCTTTGGGATAGGGGTGAGTTATATGTCCTGTTTAGATGTGAGTAAAGTCACTTTTCCTGCTCTTTGGCTAGTTGATTCTTTGTAGTGAATGCTCCCCATTACAAAAGAAATCTTTGAGATCAAAGTATGAGCAAGATGTGCTAATTATAGATATAATGATAAGTATTTAGAAGGTTGTTTGATTCCATGATCATATAGATAATCAATAGTAGTTTGTTGTCCTTTAGGTCTGTATCCTCCTAATCCATGTGTTCTTGGCCTGATTCACTGTATAAGGTATAAGTTTCCTACTGAAAAACAGGCCTTAAATCCAATTAAAAAGTTCATTGCCTACCCCTATGACATTAATATCACTAATGCATCAGTTGATACATCTTGCCAGGGAAAGGTTGTATTATTGTAGCTCACAAGATTCATGGCTGTTTAAAACTGTTGGCTTCCTGAGCAGACAGGCTAATACATTTTAGTATCTTGAAAGTTAGTCAGCATAAGCATGTTTCCAGATCAATTCCAGTTTGTTTTTCCATGTGCTCTGATAAATGTGTATGGTATCTTCGCATAAGTAAGTAGTTAATTCTTCATACAAATGATTCACTGTCTAATGCTGAAATATCAGATATCAGTGGCAGAGTGAAAGGGGAAAATTCTGTATAAAAGAGCTTCATAGATTCTAAATCAAAGGAAATGACCCATGTAATAAACACATTCATCACTTCTGAAAGTTGTATCCTCTTTCCCTTGTCTTTTTTATAGTATAGAGTATTTATACACAGATTTTACAACAATAAAACTGGGAAAATTATAGTCAAGGACTCTCATTGAATTTACTATACATACTTCAGAATTTTTGACCTATGGAAGCTTTATCCCTTCGTTTTAGGCAGTGATGGTAATCATATTCTAAACTTTGAAAAATGTTAAACAATTAAAAATGAATCCTATATCATGTTATAATTCCCTTCTGTTATCACTATGGGCTTACATGCTTTTATTTGACAAACGAGTCATGAGCGAATATTAACTGAAATGGAAGCTTGACCTTGCACATGGGACTTTCCTTTTGGAAGGGTCCTCAAGGATGCTAAAATCACTAGAAGAAGGAAACAATGACACAACAGGTGACCACCTGAAAGCAAGGCAACATCAGGTGACCTCCTCACTCCAGCACAGAAGGACTTAACTGTGTGGGAGGTGCTTCAGCCAAGCTCTGCCTAAACTGCCGAACCAAAAGATTTCCAGCAGGTAGATGGGATGGATAAATGTTTCTTGTTTCAACCACTTAATTTCAGGGCACTTTGATTCCTAGTACAGCTAGCAAGTAGTGTCTATAAGAAAATGAAATTGTAGGGCTGGGAGATGACTCACCATACCTATTGAACCATACCTATGATGTTGTACAAGTATGAGCATCTGAATAAAATTCCCTGCAGTCTCATAAATGTTGGGTCAGAGTGGCAACCCACCTGTAATCCCAGTGCTGAGAAGTAAAGACACAGAATCCATTTCACAAGATGACCCATCAAATCAGTGAACTCTGGGCTAAGGAGAGAGATTCTGCCTCAGTATATAAGGGAGAGAGTGGTGAGTCTCCACATGTGTGCACACAAACATGCATACAAACATGTACCACACTTAATTGTTATAAAAATAGAAAGAAAGAAAGAAAATGTACTTACAATTTTTCCCAACATGGGCAAGTTTTCCTGTCACAGTCTGAAGATTGGTGGTTGCTGATCTATACTTTGAGATTCAAGTGATTAATCAGTAAAATAAGAATAAGTTATTTATCTTTTGCCTACAATTTTAAATTCTAGTTTATTTGTCCTCTTTTTCAAGTCTTTGAGACATAAATTTGTTAAGTTTAAGTAAATGACAACTGCATTTTTGTATTGCAAGATTTGACACCATTCTAATGCTGTTTATTTTGTTATTCATAGAAAAATATCTTGTTCTCTTTTGAAAATGTTTATGGGGACATCTCCATTTGCATCCCTCTCATCTAATTCACTGCTGTTTGCCTTTTCTGATTCATTTCTTACTTTCCTTTCCTTTTTAGAAGTAAACTAAATCACAAGTAAATAAAAATGTATACACTAAAGTATTATCTAATCATCAATGTGGCTAATGTGATTTTTTCCTGAGGGATTGGGTCATGGCAAAAGCACTGATTTTGGAATCAGCAGATGTTCATGCAAATTCACATTTTACAGTTCACTGTCAGTGTGACTGTGAGTAAATCGTGAACATTTTTAGTCATCATTCCTTTTATGTATTGCAAATGATTTGCCCTCTCCACATAAATTTTAAAGATAAGTTAAATATGAAAATATCTGTGTTTGTGAAATGTATGAATTGTCACTAAATAAAAGTTGATAGTAATTACAGTAAAAGGAAATAATAATGCAATTACTAGTACAATAAGACAAATGAATTATGGTTATATACACGTATTTTTCTTTTAGTGACATGATGTACTGATGATAATTTCAGATTAACAGAAAATAAGATATAATAGTCACTTTATATAATTTATTATCTAAAGTAAGGGCAAAGAGAGAAGAGAGCAGTGCAGCCATTTTAGATGGCTTTGGAAAGATTTATTGGACCCAGAGAGCAATCTGCAGTCTAGTAAATTGGCATTTGAGGGGTGTCACAAATAATAATGTACTACATCTTGCACTACAATGCACAGGTATCCAAAAGCTATTACAATCCAAGCTTTGGACTAAAATCTATGAAAGTAATCACATGGCCACGATGAGAAGGGTACTCAGAAAAGAGCTTTTAAAAAAATCTATTTAGTACAATCACTGCCAACTTTAGCCCAATAAAGCCCCAGAAACTCAAGAAATTAAATTATCTGCTTCCAATCCTATTGCTACTACGTTAAGTAATAACTGCAGGATAAAATAATTGTGTATCAGAAAGGTGTCTGCAGCTTTGGGCTTATTGGACTTGTGTAGGAGAGAATCTTGAAACTTGTGCGATCATCGCCACTCCAGTTAGATAACTTTTAGAATGAGCTCAAAGAAACTTTCCAGTAAGGATCTTGCAATGAAATAAGGTTTTGAATATTCAGTTTAGATTACCCATTACTGTAGTGGATATCTTTTGTACACTGAGTCCTTTAATAATTTCCAAAGAAATAGTTCTCTCTATTATGCCCAACTTAGATTGAGTACTAAATTGCAATTTCCCGCAAGCACAGCTTCAGTTCTTAACACAAAGAGATAATACACCCATAGCACGTTTTCCTGTTTGAGTATCATCTATATTCAACATCATAATTTACAAATTATATTTGAAAAAGGTATTTTATAGGACTGAAAATGTTTCTTGGTTATTTTGGAGCATAATTTATTGTATGGACAGAAAGTAGTAGATCCGAAGAAGCTTAAATGTGAAAAAGGACTAGTCTCTTTATAACACCTTTTAGTTTCTATGCTAATTTGAATGTCTCTGGAAACTGTGCTAAATGTTGGGGTCAAAAAGGTAAGCCAGAAAGATACAACTTATGATTTGTTATACTTTTGGAATATTTATTATTATGAGAGAAAGCAAGACTGGGGAGGGGAGAGAAATATAGAGTAAAGGCTTGCACAACCACTCACATACCTGCGGAGGTGAGAGGACAGTTTTTAGAAGTCACACTTACAGAGGTCAGGGCACAACTGCCCAGAGTTAGTTTTTTCCTTCCACCATATGGGCTCTGGAATGGAAGCCAGACTGCTAGGGTTGCGTGCAGGCACCCTTCATTGGCTCCCTTCCTTATCTCATTGGCCCCCTTCTCTTATATCTTTGTGAGAAGTTCAAAGACACAGCCTCTTTGTTTCTGAGATCTGAGACCCTGCGTCCCTCTCTTGTTTCTTTTGAACCATCTCTTTCTAATGCCCTTTTATGAGATCCTATTTAAATTGAATTCTATTTTAAGCTGACTCCCTTTAATGAGGGGATCTTAACTAGAAAGGTTTTCAAGTGGTCAGTTTTGGAAGTCAATAGCATCCTGATGGCTCAGTCCATTTAGATACTACAGCTACCTTTATTATTTTTTAATTTCTTCAGTTTTACTGAGGTAGAATTGTCAAAATTATACACACACACACACACACACACACACACACACACACACACGGTATACAGTGATGATTTGACATATGTCTCATTGTAAAATGATTATCACATGGTAGCTATTGCCACATTATTGAAAACTGCTAAGACTCAATCTCAACTGTCATCATTTTGCAGTTACTCTCCTGCTGGGGTTTCAGCTGTGATTTTCACCCTAAGACTACATTTGCTGAATACATACTGCCTGTAGAGTCTTCTTTTTCCATCCCTTGCTCTCCTGCACTGCCTGCTACACAGCAGTGGATAAAGGCACAGGCCTTTAGAAGCATGGATTGCCACTCCCACTCATATTTCCAGTTGTGGGGTCACAGATACATTTTCACTTCTTTCTTGATAGTGTCTGTGGATTTTGTTTTTCTATTCTAGCTATTTTTCCCCTCTTTTTAAGGGGGGGGAACTCAGAGAGATTCAGAAACTCTGCCACCGTTGCCATCTTCCTGGAATTTAAAACATGTATTTTTGAGCTTGTCTGGACAAGCAGTGAATCTCTGGGGATAGAATAAAGCTAAGATTTATACACATGCCAGAAGTTATAACTAGCAGCACAGCTGGTCTGCACATAGGACTGGAAACTGTGAACCATGCAGTTGTTTATCAATATCAGAACATTTTCATTCTTGGAACACTTTCTTTCAGGCTGTTAAATCTACATTCAGTCATAATCCATGAATACACACACACACACACACACACACACACATACACACACAGAATACTGACAAGAATACTACACACAGACAATATTTTGCAGCTGAGAACTGTAAAAAGGATGCTACATTACCACCTGTGACTAAATATTTGTGGTAATTTTGTGTAAGTAAATGTTAAACAATTAAACAATTATTTGGCACAGAGTAAGATATCATATTTTCTATGCCAATTATGGCCTTCAATATGTTTATTTGCTGAGGAGTTTTTTACTTAAATTTGACGCTAACAGTTTCAACTGTTGTTTGTTCTACTATGTTGAATTTTCCATTAAATATGCCCCCTGCTTGCCTATTTGTCTTCTCCCCATCCTTTCAATGCAGCCTCATTCTCAAATACTACTGTGAATATTATTTTCTCAAAAAGTCTGTTTCTGATAAATACACAGTTTGACTTCAGTAACAATTCACTAGACTGATTTTTGTGATAATAATTAGCTCTAGTACCTAATAAGTTGATAATAATTAGCTCAATAAGTTGATAATAATTAGCTCTATAGTACCTAATTTTTCAATAATCAAGTGAGTAGTGAGACTGAAATCCTTTATGATTTTCTAGTGATTTTTTTTAAAAACTGTGAGGTTTTGTAGTTTTAAAGAAGTCAACCATTCAAAAGAAAGAATTGAGCTGCTTAACACAGAGCTTCAAACACTGCTTGCTGTACCTGTTATGTGACTCAACAGATGAGTTTGATAGTGAAACGGAAATCAGGATCTATATCCTCTCTTTCCAATGCTCTTATTAACCCTGTTCCTTCCCACTTGATCTGCCATCATCCTGTTAACACTCTGAACAAAAGTATAAATAATACGATTCTATACTAAGCTTAAGACTTGGCCAATAAAGTCAAGTTTACCCAATTAGAAATTTCTTGAAGAGATATGAAGTCAGATTTAGAGTTAGCCAGTCTTTTCAACTAAGGAGATATACTCCTAGAGGTATGGAGAGTCATAGTCTACCGTGTAATCCTTTATACAGAAACCAGTGTTTTGTGAGCTACAATTGTGATCCAGGATGGTGGGGAGGCAACAAGGAGGATAGGAGGAATCAATGTACTTGTTTCTTATTTCTTTCAACTGTGCTCAGGATCTGAGTGCTTAGGATTCTTAACAATTTTTTTTACCCTGAAAAAATGCTTCTTTCTTCTGGCATTACACATTTCAGTGAAAATTTCTTTTTATAATCTGAGTAGACCTAACACAAATAAAAAATATTAGTGACTACGTGTGCACATGCAAAAAATCTCTAGGGGTTCTAAAAATTTGTGATTTCTAGTTGAAGACAGGTACTTTCACAAAGCTAAGATAAAAATGGTTCTCTCTCTCTCTCTCTCTCTCTCTCTCTAGCACTTGACTGTGTCATATAAAATGCTTGTGTGCAGTTATAATCTGGTGCTCATTTGTCATTTAATGTCAGAAGTGAATATGACTTTCATGTAATCTTTTAAAATACATCTCAAGCACCTTTCACTTATGTGACCCTCTTCTTGCAAGCTAACTAAATTTTTAATAATCCTGGGTTTCATCTGAAACAGTGACACTGATATAACTGAGACTATCTGTGTTCCAGCTTTAGATAATTAATGGCAGCTCTTTTAGCTTCATCCTGTGTCCATTGTGACTCTAGCAAGAGGTATGTATAACAGGAAAGGTTTGGTTCTTAGTATCAAATACTTATCTCTGCCTCTGGCCTTAGATATCAGCTAGGGCAAGAGATAAACCAACTCTATACAGCCTCAGCTTCAAGGATATCTTTTGCTCTTTCTGTTATCACAGGAGCTCCCAGTAGAGGTTTTCTCACTTAAAAACACTGATATGAAATGTGTGGCCTCTGCTATTGATTCTGTAATCAGACACTGCAAGAAAGGTTGATTTTTAAACCACATGTCTGACATATAACAAATCTCATCAAAGATAGGAAAATTGGTAAAGTAAACTGTGCTTAGGAAATAAGGAATGAAGCTTAAAGAATGACTTCCCTGATAATAAGAGAACTCAACACAGAGACTAATGTCCTCACAGATCAGAGCTGGTCAGGGGAGACAGAACAATGGCATGCTAAATGATTCTCTTTTCCAAGTACTGAACAAGATGGAGAGAGAGAGAGAGAGAGAGAGATGAACAGGAATTTTCATTGTAGTTTGCACCTATTTATGTGTGCTGATACAAATCGAGTTGCAACTTGCCAGAAATGGATCCAATGCTACTTATTTGGATTGCTGGATGACATAAAAACTGCTTTTACTCTTTTTATAGTATTGATGCTATTATAACACCAATACTGAGTGGAAATAAAAACTGTTGCAAGCATGTTATCATTATTAAAATATAGCAAATTATGTGAGAAAACTTGAGGTTAAATGATCTGAAAGTGCCAAATCTACCTATTCCCAATTTTCTAAGTGTTTGTACTTTGTCTTTCCAAATGTATGAGCAAATAAATATCTTCAAAGCATTATTTTGTTTAAATCCATTTCATGTTCTTACATTGCATATCTTGTTATATTTATGCTGATTAAGCATATAGTCTACATACATAAAACTGTTTTTAAGTTCCATTGCTAATTTTAATGACATCATAGAAATAATAATAACGCCACAAAACAAGAATGAATTGGTATGTTTATCAGAATGGTGCAGATTAAAAATAGGACTAATAAGCCCAACATATAGAATTTCAGTTTAAGAAATTCCCTGTCTTCTTTTGAAGGCATTGGCAGTCTGTGACTGCATTAGACCATGATGTATACATGTCACTTTCAGTGTACTGCTGGGATATTTGGGAAACTTTGTCATGAGGAAATGATATTTCTTCTAAAAGAACTTCACATTTAAGTCTGCAAAAATAATGAAGTTGATATCATCGAAATGTCTCCTACTCCTAAAAATTAAATGTTTTTATTGATTTTTGAAAGAAGGGCAAAGTCAGCATTTTATTATAATTTCTTATGGATTTTTCTCTATATGGAAATAAAGCTATTAACTCTTAGCTCAAGCTTTTTCTTTTTTTCTTTTTTTGACTTGGTATTGTACTGTTAGATTTTATGTCAGTCATTTAAGCCCTTTTTGATTTAGGTACCAGGTACTAGGATAAAATGAGAATTATCATGGCATGTGCAGATCTGGAAAGCTTTATGTTTAGGAAACTGTGCTGCAGTGTAAAGCAGGGCATGGCATGAAAGCCATGCTGTGTAGCAGGCAGCATAAGGTTGCCTCGTATAAGTCTGCTTCTTAAGATCTCCTTGTTGAAAATTATGTTAGTATGAGAGAGTAACTCTTCTCAGTTTCTGCCTGTACTTGCAGGAATGTTTGGAGGAAATCCTATGTTCAGCAGATACAGGAAAAAGAGAAATAATCCTTAAGGAATAGTTTTATAAATCATACCAGTCAGATGTTATTGTTATTTGCAACCATAAATAATTACCAGTGCATTTAACTTGAATCCTTAAATATAATTAACTTCTTTCCTCCTTTCCACCTTCTCTGCCTTCCTCAATCTCTCCTTTCCTCCCTCCCTTCCTTCTGCATAGGTGGTACAGTACTCAGTTCACCAGGAGTATTCCCATGCCCTACTTGAGAATCCTTTGTCTCATATGTCATTAGTAATGGGACACACCAAAACACCTGCTTATTTTAGTCACCCAAGGAAAAAGACAGCTTTTAGAAGGCTAAGTATTTATTTATTTATTTGTTTGCTTGTCTGTGTATATCTGGTGCATATATATGTATAGAAACCAGAGGTGTTTTATCTTAATTTTTGAGACAAGACCTCTTACTGATGGAATGTGGAGCTCATTGATTAGGCTAATTAGCTGGCAAACATGATCCAGAGATCTGGTAGTTTCTGTATCCTCGTCCTTTCAGCACTGGGTCATAGATATCTAATGCATATCACTATATATAGCTCTTTATGTGGGGGTCATAGATCTGAATTCAGGTCTGAATTTTGTGGCAGACACATTCCTGACTAAGCCAATAAGGATTCAGTTAAGACCTAGAGCTAATGGTAGCCCTCATGATCAAGTCTTGTATACAGCAAAAAAATCCTGTAAATAATGAACACTCAAGTTTATGAAGTTATTAAAGTAATTTAAATATTCCAATATCATGATAGATATAAGTATACAATTCAGATAAAGAAAAGCATTTCTATAAGTTGAAATAGGAAATCATGTCTTCTCTTATTTTTTCAATGAAAACTTTAGCGAATTGTTTATAGACATAAAGCTACTGGACCAATTTTTATATAATAACCCACTTGATACTGAAATACCATGCTCAGCCAATTGTTATCTTCAGACAAATGTGGGTAACATTTTCTAATTCTACACGTGATACAATTCTCATTTTGCTATAAAGCTATTCATAGGCTAATTAACTCTATATTAAATGGGTAAAAATTGAATATGTTTACTACTTATTGTTCACCTAGAAATAATGAATGTCAATACTTACCAAATATTTTGAAAGAGATGAGTGAGACATGAACTGATTGGATTTTATATGACATTTAATTGAAGAAAGTAACAGAATCCACTGTCCTGGAAATATTTGATCATTGCTGTTAACATGAAATCAGTTTTCTTTGAGGGTACAGCAGTAGTTTTCTCTTGTCTTTTTTATTTGTTTAATCCTTTTCTTTTTTTAATTTCAAATAACATTTATTCATGAGAGAATACCCACGCACATTCCATGGTACAAGTATGAATGTTTAGAGTAAATCTGTTCTGTCTTTACAATAAGTTTTCTCCATTTATCATATTTGTTTCTTGATGACCTTCATGTCTTTGATGCTGTAATGAAATGAAGGTATTAACTTTGGGAAATGATCAGTGCATCTTTCTATTTTTCATTAGTGCAATAAAATACTGAAGGTTAGGTACTGTAATGTTGAGATTCAAGTGTCAACCTGACAGCTGCAGGCTGTTTGGGGAACAGCTGCAAAGACTGATGGTTGGAGCAGGCGGGCAAACAAGCCTGCAAATGATTGTTTAATTGATATGGAAGACTCAGCCCATAGCAGGTGAAGTGCAAGGAGGAGAGA
Source organism: Typhlomys cinereus (assembly GCA_023101885.1). NCBI lineage: Eukaryota > Metazoa > Chordata > Mammalia > Rodentia > Platacanthomyidae > Typhlomys > Typhlomys cinereus. The sequence continues at coordinate 1,998,579 of JALPQD010000050.1, read as the reverse complement.
CCTGTGCAAAAGTTATACATATTATAATATATATAAATAAATATTAATATATATATATATATAAAACCATTATTTGTATTTGTTCTGTTCCTCTAGAGAACCCTTATTCAGATAATTTCTGCAGAAAAGAGACTGGCTTGGCTCACAGTTCTGGAGTTTCAAGAGAATAACACTGTCTTTACTTTGATGAGGGTCATGGCTGTGCCACCAACAGATGACATCATGTTAGGGACACATACATGAATGAGAGATGACTTGCTCAGATAGAAAATCAGAGAACTGCTGCATCAGGATCACTCTTATTTACAGTCTCAGTCTTTCAAGATTCAGCTCTTGAGCTCCTCTAATAGCAGAGCCCCAAGTGAACTAACACTAGCTTCACTTCTTAGCAGGGTCGACATCTCTGAACATTGTTACAGGCTTCTAACACATGAACCTTTGGGAGAGAAGTCACATGCAACCATAACAGCTATGGAATTGTGATCTCTCAATATTCTCAAATTGAGTATGACATATGATAGTGTGAAAATTTAGGTAGAGTTTATTAAGTAACTCAAATCTTGACCTTGTCTACTTTCTTAAGCCATAAAAGAATAAAGAATAAAGAAACTGCCATAATTAGCTGATCTCCTGCAGTTTCTCATGATTGCTCAGTTGCACACTCCGGCATGTGCATTTTACTTCCATCTCAAGACTGGCATTCTTTTTCTGTCTAGCATCTTTAGGTAAAGCAGTTAAATGAGTAACAAGACAGGAGCAATCTTTATTTGGTCTTGACACCATTTAGCATAAGAAAACTAAAGGAAGAAGTGGTTTTTTTTTGTTTTTTGTTTTTTTTTTCTTACAAATATGCACTTCTATCCTTTTTTTCTCAAATGTAGAATCATTCCTTGCTTTTCAGATGATTATATTACAATAGAGGACTCTGTATTCCTGGTAAGTTTGAAATTGAGTCAGACTACTAGTATCTACTCAAAAACCTCAACCATCTGCTCTTATCTGTAAGAAAGGAATTGTAGCTTCAGCCTTTAAATTTAACTTTAATTTTTACTCAATATAAGCTCAGGAAATGATTATAAGAGGTGTCTCAACTGACAATTACAAGCAGAAGTTGCAGTGCTGAGAAATGAGAAGCACTTATCCAGAGTCACATGACAAACCAGAGACTCGGTCTTATAAACACTACTAGAAATGACAAGTCCATTAATTCATGTAATCATGAGTTTTGCATAGGATACCAATAGAGAGTATACTGATTATTTCAGGAATGTGTCAAAACATGGGAAGGATTTATAATGAAGAATTCAAAGAATGCTTCTGTTTTTATAAAGGCCATATTTTGAAGGAACTAGAATAATAAAGTTACCAACAAATTTGCTTTATGCCAAATTTCTCTTCTAACCAAAAGCTCACTTTGATGCTTATGTGCAAGGCATAGATTTATGTTCTCATAATAATTTCTAAATAAATACTCACATTTAGCTCAGTTCTTTGAGTATATTTTGTGCATGGAGGATCTTTTATTTGTGGAAATAAAAGTTTGTCATGTCTGGCTGTGCTTTCATCCCCACCTGGATTCTCTACATACTTGCTGTATATGCGGACTGTGTGTCGCTTCATATTCTGAGCCTGCATAATCATGTTTTAGTAAGTAGGTAGGGTTATTTATTGATACTTGTTATTAATGTCTAATAAGAAACATAAAATAATTGATGGTCTATTCATCACTTAAAGAGCAAATGAGTTTTTAATTCCCAAATGTTCTTTGGTACTACATTTTCAGTCCTTTGTAAGAATTCTGAACTCTGTATTTTATTTCTTAGCATCCATTTTTTTTCACCATTTTGGGTTGAAAAATAGAAGCAATAACAAAATTAGAAAAAAAAACCCAACTTCTTATTAACATAGGCACCCCAAAGGGAGCCCTGTGATCCAACATGCAGAAGGACAGGAGAATGGGAGGGACTTGGTTAGAGAAATGAATATAGAGGAGGATGGAAGAGGCAGGATGGAAGAAGTTGGTGTGTGTGGAAAGTGGGAACGGAGATGAGGCTAGGACATAAACTCACTTTGTTTTTAATATGAAAAACTTTCAATAAAAAGTATTCCAACTTACTAGCTACTTAAATAACACATAAAAAGTTATAGCCACAAGTAAACTAATTTCTTTTTTTAAGAAATTTTTAAAAATTTTTTATTATTTATTAAATTGTGTGTGTATACGCGTGTATGTATGTGTGGCTGTGTAGAACCACGGACGAATTCGGGAACCACCATGGACGCCTCCACCTCCTCCTTGTTTACTGTGCCCCAGGATTCACAGGCTCCGCCCTACCAGGGCCGGAAACGCAGGCCGCCCCCGCTTCTGCCAGGCGTCTATATGTGGGGACTAGGATCCGAACTTAGGACCTTCTGCCTGCAAGGCAGAGGCTTAACCCCTGAACCACCTCTTCAGCCCCGTAAATTAATTTCTAACCTTTACTCAAACATGTTTTAATAGCCCAAACCCAACCATAGAATGTATCTCCTTGTATGCTATAGAATTTAAATGAAGTTTCTCTTCCCTAGCTACTAAAGTACAAATTACCTTCAGAGTACAGAAGAACAAATCTCCCTTTTTTCTTCTCTATCCCCCATATATTTTAAAATTAATAAATTAACTCCTTATGAAATGTGGGATTTCCTGGGTATTACATACCTTTATAGGATATATCTGTGTAAAGTGTTTCAATAAATCTGTTGTGACATAGCTCATCCTCTGATGTATATTATCAGAGGACATTTCTCCCTCAATCTTTCACGTGCTGCCTTTTAGTATGAACTATAGGAACACATATTTTGATGCACATGCATACTTATTTGTTAATAAGATAGGCCTTTAACGATTAGATGCTATTTATCTAACTGGTTGTCTATTTAGCGATTTCTTGCTGATTTAAGCTTTAAATTTTATCTACCCAGTTTATAAATGACACCTTCATGAAGATATATGTCTGCTTAGGACTTATTTTATATATTTATATATACTATATGAAATTTTCACGCAATGACAGGAATTTCCTGGTGTTCTGGCTGCATATAACTATATTAAGTATGTTACAAACAGCCCCACAGTTAGCGATGCTGAGCCAAAACTTCAATGTGCTCATGGGTGTGGTAGGATATTGGAGACACAGTGAGGTTTAGGGGTCCATGCTGGGAAGACTGGGGACTAGGATGAGCAGGATGATGCTCCTCCACTCAATTGTCTGTCATGTGGTCTGTGATGACGCCAGCATGACTCAGCTAGGAACGTTTACTGAAGTGCTTATCCACAACTGCTCCACGTGACTTTTGCTTCTTTGGAAAGGGCTACTTTGTGAGGAAATAAACATAAAGCAGTTTTCAAATGTGCACACTGATCAAAAGGATCTTCAGGAAACTGGATTATGTAGGACTCTGTAGGATATCAACTCTTTAACATTACCTCAGAAATCAAGCCCAGTCACTTCTACATCATTCTATTAATTATGAGAAAGTTAGTAGAGCTAATGAGATTAAAAGGAAATTATGTTTCAAACAACTTATGGGAACAAGGACCTTTATTTTGGATCATAATTGTGGAGTTACAATCTAGTTCCAGGTTGGCTGAAGAGTTTATATCAACATCAAATGCTGAGGGAAATGGTCATAACCATATCCATTGCTGAGAGAGGACAATCCTCACTTATCAGATAAGCATGTCTGGTCAAGTATACCAAAGAATGCCCATTTCCTTAACCACTCCCTCTATTGTATCCACCTTCTCAGGGTCTAGTCCCACACACCATAGGCTGGATCTTCCCCCATCAATTAAACAATCTCTTCCAGGCTTATCAGGGTTTAAGTCAACTACTAATTTTTCACAACTGTGCCTAGAGCTCAAGTCTTCAATTGTTAAGTTGACACCCATTTCTAACTATGACAGCAATTGATTTAGACTAATAGACTATTACTCTCACAAATGAATTGATGCATGCATTTATTGCTTGAACAAATATTTACTGGATACTCAGGGTTTTTTTTTTTTTTTTTTTTTGCAAAGTAAATACAGTGTGACTAAACATATGAAAAATTCCCATCATTGTGATGCATTGTGGATTGTGGGAATGAAAAGAGATATTAAAATGCATGTGTGAACACAGTGACATATTGCAGTTAGTGCTATGAAAGGTAAGTGATGAGAGCTATGTGTGCAGAATGAGAAGGCACCAAATGCTATATATTTAAGACAGAGACAGAAGAAAGTCTGTCAGAAGCAAATTTTTGCTAAAGAATAGAGGGAAGTTGAGTTTTGCTCTCTCAGTGAGAAGTAAGGTCCTATAGAGTATGCTAGATTCTAGTCTCTGTGAAAAGTGGAATTTGTAAATGTTATAAGAGGCAAATGGAATGACTTAATTTGTAGTGTAAAAATAATTCATTGGTGGAGAATTTGAGAAAGTTTAGAGAGATAAGATTAAAAATCATTTAATTCTAAATTAGCATTTCAGAGGAGAGGTATTCAAGATTAGAAAAGGGGAAATGAAGAAATTTGCAAAGATCTAAGAAGTATCTTTGAAATGTAAAGAAATGTTGAATTGGTTATGGGGAGACTGGAGACAGAGGGCACATAGTGGCTCCTTTGGCATGCTACCCTATTTTCTTCAAACAACAGGAAAGGCATAGACTGATGGGTTAGTGACAGGATTACTCTATCTTTCTGCTGGCTCATTGCTGGGGAGTGGATTTAGGAGGTGTCCACAGTGTGGGAGAGAAGAGGCCCTGCTGGGTTTCTTTGAAAAACAAACAAACAAACAAACAAACAAACAAACAATTCTGGCTACTTCAGTGCTAACAAATCTCTTCAGCTGTTACTCTCAGAAATCAAGTGTGAGTAAATATTGGAAGTTGAGGGCCCCACCAGAAACAAGGAGAAAGGGGATCATGTTACAGCAGAGAAAATAGGCCACCATCAAGGGCTGCAAGCAAGTAATGAGACATCTGGTTAAGTTCACAGACTTTTCTTCCTGATCATTTGCAACTGATGGGGTATGATCTCACCAGAAGGGGAGGGCATATAGTCTGGCAGATAGAAAGTAACCATTTTGCAAATGGGAGACGGACCCCTACCTCACGGCGGTCTCCTACTTTTATTCCATCTACCTTTGAATATACTCATAACAAGTCTCTAATTTAACAGGTTTTTATCTCTGGCCAGGGGGTGACATCCAATACCCATCAGGGTGGAGCCAAGGGCATTGCAGGAGCAGCATAACTGAAAAAAAAATCAACAAACCATAATTCAGAACATCAGAGACTCTATATCAACCATCTGGAACTAGGCCAGCCTAATCTCTCCCCATCCTGAAGCTCAGGGAAATTTGCTGAAGAGGGGGTGGTAAGATTGTAAGGGCACAAGGATGGGAGCAGTAATGGTATGCAAGATACTCCACACAAGTTAGGGGCGATGCAATCATAATAGGACTTTGCACAACCTGTGCAAGGCCCAACACATTATTGACCTTTCAAAGTCTAGCATGGACTAAAGGCACTAGGATCCTTAGAAGCTAGGGATTGACAGCCACAATAGTGTTCTTATACTTAAGGAGAACCAAAGAAAGAGTTCTAGGAAATGCCACTGAGTCCTTACACCTCATCAGAGAGGAAGACCCAAGGAAAGTTTGGCATACACATTAAAGGATGCTCCAGGAATGGGGGGGGCACTGGGAGATAGGGAGGGAAGGGGGGAAAGGAAGGGGAAAAGGGAAGAGGGAGCAAGGGTCCAGGGAGGAGTGGAGGGAGGGAGGGGACTGGTGTACCTATTAAGTTTGTATGAGCAGAAATAAAAAAAAAAGTTTTGTACTTTACCCTAGGTAAGATGGAGACTACTGAGTTTATGTAGTAAATCGATGTAGTCTTATCATTTTTAATGAAAGTTATTTATTTTTGTTATACAATTGTTGGAGGACAAGATAAGATCTGGGTATACACATTCAGAAGGTGAACACAAGGTTTTAAATGATAGTTAAGGGACTTGACAAATAACATGACCACTTGAGTTCTATTCCTTGAATCCATATGGTAGAAGGAGAGAATTGACTCCTGCAAGTTGCATTCTGACTTCTACACATGTACACATTCTGTGACATACATAATCCTTCCCCACACACTTAGATGCACACATGTATGATAAGTAAGCAATTTTTTTTAAAAAAATCAAAATTATCTGAAGAGAGTCATCACAGAACGATGCTGGTAGCTCCTGCCAAAACTGGTCTTGGGGGTAGGAATCTGTGACCAAGTTTCCTACAATATTTGTAAGTGATTTAACTTTAGAAAAAAGGAAATAGTTCGACAAGTTTAATTCCTTAGATTCTTCCAGAAAACACAGTTTAAAATGACATTTTGCATTTTACTAAAGCAAATAAGGGTCGTTACGCTTTGTTGTAATATGTCAAAGGATGACACTACCATAACCAGTATTTTTGGCTAGTGTGGAAGTTTATAGAAAGCACTGAGCATATGAAAATGGAAAGAGTTTATACTATTTTGCCTATTTCTCCATAAAATATTTGAATTGCAAAACATATCTACTTGAAAACAGGAGGACAAACGGATACTTAGAGAACCACTATCATAAGCACTGCCCTCCTTGAAATACAAAGCAGAGGTTGGCATGATGCAATGTGACCAGTGCTATGACTTCCTTGCTATGATGAAATGTCCCTTCACCTGTAAGCCACAATGAAACCTTAGGTTGGGTTTGTCAGTGTATTATATAACACAACAATAGGAACAAAACCAAGATATCTATTTTATCCCCTTTTCTCTTCCATTAAAATCTATTTTCCCCTCTTATGATTCTGTTCTAGTTCATGAACTATACCTGTAACTCTTTTCTGTTGCTGTTGTGGGATACTACTTAAAGTGAAGCAACTTAAGGGGAGAGAGGGAGATTTATTCAGCTTATGGTTCAGAGGGGAGATACACAGTCCTTCAGGACAGAAAAGACATAGCTGGCTGGCAGAAGCTGGAGTCAGGCTAAGTTGCTGCAGACATCCTGCAGCAGACTTGGAGCTGCTACATGCAAGCTCAAGAGCAGACTCACTAAATCAAGCAGGACAGGTCTAACCAACCTTAAGGCCTACCTCTTCCAGCAAGGCTCCATCTTCTAAAGATGCCAGGACTTTGTCAAACAATTAAAGATTCAAACCCATGGGCCTGTAGGGGCAGTTCATGTTTCGAACCATGATAACTGAACACACACACACACACATGCACACAAATGTTTATCTGAATGTATGTACTCTACATGTGAAAAATGTCATATGTTTCTTTTTAACTCTGGCTTACTTTGCTTAATATAATGATTTTGAATTTCATCCCTTTTACCCTAAATGTTATAATTTCATTTTGATGGCTAATGAAATCCCAATATATATACTGTTTAAATTTTTAATTTTTTTTAGTATTACATACTTGAATATAATAGATCTATATTTTCACCCCTTAATACCCAATTCCATTCACCCTCCTTTCTCCCTTACAAACTTTCATCTCCTCTGCCAGACTTCTCCATATTGTCAGATCTTTTCACTTGTGGCCCAGTATGTTTTATCTAGCTTTAATAGCATAATCCTGACATAGTTCATGCTTTATCAAGTGCCTTTTTATTTACTGATCTGTTGAGATCATATAGATTAGTTTGATTTCTTAGTTTTATTATCAACAGTATAGCAATAGACATGGATATGTATATATCTCTGTGATATGTTGTTGACTTAGAATCATTTAAGTACCAATCCAAGAGTGGTATTGCTGGCTCATATGATAGCCGTATTTTCAGTTTTTGAGGAATGTCTATGCAAATATCATTTGCAGTGACACAAGTTTACATCCCTACTAGTAATAAATAAAAGTTTCCATTTCCACATAACATTACAAGTAATTGTCATTTTTGATGTAATTTTAATTTTAATTATGACTCAAGATTTCAGAACAGTTTAATTTGGGAGCTGGCAAGATGGTTCAGGACTAAAACCTGTGCCTTCCCATAGGCAAAAGGACCTAATATTAGATCCCTTATCTCATTTTAAAATGCTGGACAGAAATGGTAACAAACTGCAATTCCAGCCGTGGAAGTCAAAGCATGGGAAACTGCACAGAAAAGCAATAAGGAGGTAGAAGAATTCAGGATGATTCCTGATGTGTCAACCTTGGATCTTCATAAATACATACACGTGTGCACACGCACACACACACACACACACACACACACACACACATATGCACGCATGCACATGCGCACACGTAAGCACACACATTCACACACACACAGAGTTGAATTTGCATTTTTTTCTGATGGTTAATGATATCTCAAACTTTTTAAAGTTTTTAAAAATTATTTTTAGAGTTTCACATATGAATGTAGTGAATTTATGATATTTTCACACTTTATCCCCAATGCCATTCCCCCTTCTTTTCCCATGACAAATTTCTTCTTCCCTACCAGTCTCTCCTATTTTTGCATCTTTTTACATGTGTGGCCCATTGAGTTTACTCTGGGTAGCATTTGATAGAATATGCCTTAGTGCTTGCTAAATATTTCCTGATTGTATTTATTTTTGTGAAGTTTTTTATGGTGCTTTAGTGATTAGTGATTTCTTTTTGTATTCAATTTTTGCTCTTTTTTATCTATATAGATGCTAATCCTCTCTCTGATATATAGTAGGAAAAGTTGTTTTCCCAATTCTGGACTTCCTTTCACTCTCATCATCCTGTCCTCTGCTGTACAGGGGCTTTTTAATTTCATATTATTCCTTTTTGTCAATCACTTGGATTATTTCTTATACTGTTGGAGTCTTTTTTAGTCTGTGCCTTGATCTGGAACTGTTTTTTCCTGTTATCTGTTTCAAAGTCTCAGGTTCTACGTAAGACTTAAGAACAATTTTGCATTGATTTTTTTTTTTTTGTACACAGTGGGAAATAATGAAGTCAATTTCATTCTTCCATATGAGAATGTACAGTTTTATCTACAACTTTTGTTGAAGAGGCATTTCACCCAACACATCTTTGTAGAAAATTAAGTGATTGAAGCCATGAGAGCTTATTTCTGAGTCCTCTATGTTCCACTGGTCTATATGTTTGTATAGTGTCAGGGTTTTTTTTTTTTCTTTTTCTTTTCTTTCTTTCTTTTTTTTTTTTTTTGGCCATGGTACCTCTGTGTTATAGTGTGTTTAACAGACATCATGGTTCCTCCAGCATTGTTCATTCTATTTAGTATGGCTTTGGCTATTGTTTTTTTGTACTATATGAATTTTAAAATTGCTTTTTCTAGTTCAGTGATGAATGTACATGCATAAGGATTATATTAAATCTGTAGATTTTTTCATGTTTTTATATTATGAATTCTGTCAGTCCAAGAGCATCAGCATCTTCGCATCTTCTAATGTTTTTGCAAATTTTAGTATACCAGCTTTTACCTATTACTGTTCTATTTAAACAGTGGTCAGGAAATCAATGGCAGCCACACTATTTGTTTTTGACATATGATTAGATAAGGAAAAAGCTAGGAGGATGTGATTGTCTGAGCTTCTTCTTGCTGGATGAATCCAATATAAACATTGCTCATGTTCTATTCCCCTTTCTTTTTTTTTTCTTTTCTGTAAATAAAAACTATTGTCTCCAATGGGTAAGGAATAAAATCTCAGTAGTATTGTACTTACAGAGGTTAAGAATAGCTGACTAGGAGATGGTCAGTTTCATTGTCACTGAACATTCCAAACCTATGGTTACTTACTCATCCCTAGTTGTGAAATTTCAGGAGAACTTTTAGGATAGGTAAATGAAGACAATGAAGGCTCCTTAGAGCAACATCACATGATGAATGATTTACATAAGTAGCAGCAGTTGTTATCTTGCAGTATTAACAACAATCATAGTAAAGAGTCAGCATGACATAGACACAGAATTCCTATCACTGAGTAGATTAAAAGACAGATTTTTAGATCAACAAACAAATTGTTGAATTATTAAGGTGGAGAATTGTGCTTATGTGATGAAAAAGCTCATAAAATTGAGACAAATTACTTTTTAATGAATCCTTGAGAGGCAACTAGCATAACACTTATTATTAAATGTTCTTTTCTAATGTAAAGATTTTATAATCCCCAAAATAGGAAAACGAATCTGATTTTGTCATATTGTTTGATCTGATGCTGAACATCAGATCTGTTACATCTAGAATCAAGAGCTCTACTGACAATATTAGTTCAAAATCTTAATAATTAAATGAGCCAATCTCATTTTATGGTATATTTTGGTTTTCTTAAGTATAATGCTCTTACGAACCTTATAAAAGTTGCTTATGGACTGGAGAGGTGGCTCAGGGGTTAAGCCTCTGCCTTGCAGGCGGAAGGTCCTGAGTTTGGATCCAAGATCCCACCTATAGACGCCAGGCGGAAGCGGGGGCGGCCTGCGTTTCTGGTCCTGGTAGGGCGGAGCCTGTGAATCCCAGGGCAGAGTAAACAAGGAGGAGGCGGTCCATGGTGGTTCCCGAATTCGCCCGGTTCCACACACATACATACACACACACGCACAATTGAATAAATAAAAAAAATTTTTTATAAAAGTTGCTTATGCTGAAACACTATTCAGAAACTTGCAGATACTTTTCTTGGGTCTTTGTTTATTTTCATTTTGTTAGGTGTTTGTTTTTATTCAGCAATATACTTTTAGCCTTGAGCTACTCAGCATTTTTTTTCTCCCCATTATATCATTTTCGTTCTTCATGTGCATTCACAGAGACCAGTTTTGGAAATATTCAGGAACTAATAGTGAATTTGACAGTCAGAGGGATAACAAAGATAAAATGAATTAATATTTTACATCCTGAGATTATCTCTTCTCTAGACATACAGGGATTTTTAATACCTTACTTTCTGCATCATATTCCATTTTCATCATTCATGTATAATAAACACTTGTCACAGCTTAGATAGATCACTCGCTCCTTGATTTCCTGAAAGCTGAAGGCATGCATAATATTTTCCTTTCACATAGGGAGTGTCTCCTGAATGAGAGACATTTCTTGCCTTCCAATCATTTTTAATTTTGTTGCTTGTTATGACACAAAGAATATTTTATTTATCCAGCAGCTATTATGGAAACTTTTGGTGCTAAACCCATTAATCACAGCTCATCATTTATCCCCAGTCCTAGTTTACCTTTTAAGTTGGGTATATAACCTATTAAGTTGTGTTGTTTCTACATAGATGAAGGTATCTAATTTAAAAATCAGTCAGGAGTGTGTTTTAGAACATGAGTTTTTAAACTATTGGTATATGTCTTACATCTTAAAGACTATATCACATATTTGCATTTTCTTATAACTCCATTTTTCTTTTATAAAAGGAAAGCTTATTAACACCCGCTTGTGATTTAGTGATTTCCAATTAGTACACAGATGAATTGCATATGATGATTGGCACTTACTTTAGCAATACATTAGCGAGTCTGACAGTTTATGATTATCTTACTAACCAGTGCCAGAGATATGGCATGGTAGTAGCCACTTTAAAGAATAACCTTCAGAAGAGAAAGAGTGCCTATGAGATTGCAATGCTTATATTGTTAAAATGTGCTACAGTAGTGTTCAGTCCTGCTATCTGAACCAAATTTAGAGAATAAGCTTTCAAGTCTTACACTATGAGTTTGTCCTTTGCTTTAGCCTTTTAACTGTTGATAGAAGTACCTAACTAATCTGTGCCATGGTCTCCCTATCATTAAGATGGAAATCATAGACCAATTTACCAGATTAGAGATTATAGGAGGCAATCTAGGCTAAGTATAAACACAGATGCAGCACTGTATTAAGACACAGAAGTGATAGTTTTTTTTAAATTAATGATTTTTGAATATTTATTTGGCTTTGGTTCCTGATTCCTCATATAATAAGTCCTCATGCTAACATATACATTTTTGGTTCTTGAATCATTTTTTAAATTTTTTATAGTTCCTATGCACTAATTGTTTTTATTTTAAAGTACAAATCTGATCTGACTATGTTAAAGGAATATTTTTAATTGCTTTAGGATCTGATGAGATCTATTTTCTGTTACATCAATAATTCTTATGGTAACTTCATAAGCTATGGAGTTTCCTTGACGTTTACATAAAATATATACTTGCTAGTGAGGATACTATATAACTGCATATATTATAGCAGATACACATTTATGTTGTTACATATCAACTTTTTTATCCTATGAAAGAAGAGAAATGTCTTACCTAGGTAAGTCTTCCAAGTATTGAGTTCTGTTTTTAATATAGATAAATGTCCTAGCTTGTATAGGTGAATAATTACTACATAAGATAAAGTTACAGTGTTAAATTTGAGCTCTATCTTAAATAAATATTATAATTCACAAATGAATAATTATGTATTATAGCTAGTAAAGTATTAAATGAAGGAAACTGAATATTAAACAGGTTTTCTTTAAAGTAGAGGGAACTTACAAAATGCTGTAAAATTATTGGATGAACAAATGTTTATCCCATTTTATAGTCTATAAGTCACTATGCTTTCATGAATTCCATAAATATTCAGAGATTATCTGAGTTAGATTTTTGTTTTTTATTACTTGTTATTCTTATTATAAATTGCATGTATAGCCTAAAATATTTGAAAATGCTGGTCACTTAAAATGTTGCACACTCCTTCTACTTGACCTGTCTGAGTGGCTGCATTGCCTGTGCAGCTGCCCATACTTCAGCAGTCCCTTCCACCATCCCCTACCCTGCAATTAAAATGATCTTTCTACTCAAAAACTTGTAAAAACCCCTATGTATCTTGGCCACTAATCTTTCTGAATGATACCACAGATCAGCAGCAGAGGCACCAACAGAAAATCCCAAGACTCTCACTGCTCAACAAAGGACAGCCCTAACAACAAGCTACAGTAAAAGTACTATTTGTATTTCCCATCTAAATTTACAAAACCTTGAATCCTGAACAAATCTCAAAACCCTTAATAGCCTCTGAAATCTGTGAACTTTCACTAAAACCAACTTTCCACTCCTTTTCACTTTATACATCCCATCAAATTGTTTCCCAAACTTTTCTGATACTTTAACAAAACGATGTATTCTGGTTGACTCTAAATCCTATTTCTATAAACCAAAATCAGCACAGACCTTCTTACCTCACTATCAGCACAAAACACAAACCACATACTGCAACAACAATATCTAGACTGACCCTCAAGCAAAAACAATCATCCAAATTCAGGAAAATGGTCCCAACATCTATCAGGTACCCAAAAAACTAGAAACGCAATCCAAAGAAAGCAACCACAAAGGCCTTACTCAATATGCCCAAGTCACGTCATAAAAATTACAACAAAAAAAAAACCCAGGAAAATATATCCTGTTCAAAAATCAAAAATCCATTAACAACCAACACAAATGAAAGTAATCTCACAGGTGATAGTTAAGAGAAACAATCAAGACAATGAACTCCAAGATTGTCATAGTTAGACACAGGTGTCAACTTGACAGTTGAGGGTTTGAGCTCTAGGCACATTTGTGGAGAATTAGTGATTGGGTTAATCTCAGAGCAAACCTGCAGGAGATTGTCTGGCTGATGGGGAAGGGCCAGGTGGGTGGGATTAGGCCCTGGAATAAAACACACAGAGCTGATTGAGAGAGTCAGCATCCTTGTGTACCCTTGACCAGACATGCTGGTCTTGCAAGTAAGGATCTTCCCTCTCTCAGCCATTATGTAGAGATATGGCCAGTTCCCTCGACCTGCTGTTGGTGCTCCTGTCAAGGTAGACAGACTGTAAGTGAACTATCAGTAAGAAAATAAACTCCTTGTTCCCTTACGCCATTTGACAGTCAATTATCAACAACCATGCAGGAGAACTGAAGCAGAATTTGGTAACTGGGTAGTGGGGTGTGGCTATGTGGAGATATGCTTCAAGTATGTGGTTTTTATTAGAGAAATTTGGACTTTTGTGTATTCAAAGAGAGTTTGGTGGGCCATTTGGAAAATAGAGATGCTAAGAGAGTCATGGATTATTTTGGCCCACTTTTTGATGAGAGGAACAAGGATTTTGTGAAGTTGAATTTAAAGATGATAGACTAGTTTTCTTGATAGAGGAGAGCTGTGTTGGTGACTGTGAAGCTCTGGTTGTGAAAAGGGCAGGCAGCAGATCACCTGCTGCTTTTGGAGAAATAAACATCACTAAAGGAAAACCTAATTACTTTCACTGGGACAGTGGAAGATGTGAAAACCACCAAATGGTGATTTCTTCAGGGACTGAAAGCCCAAGTTAATGCTGTTTCTTGCCCTTTGGAAGTTTGGCTAACTAAAAGAGGCTTTTCCACGGTCAGCACACAAAACTTGGTACAGCTGTGGCTTGAGTCAACCAAGCTATGTTGCAAGCTTGCTTTGGAGTCTGAAAGTGTCCCCCATGTGGTACTGGTTTTGAGTGTACTACTGAGAGGTTCATGGTGATCAGCAAAAGTTTGGCACCAAGTAGCAGATGTAGGGTTCCTGAAAGGGAAGGTGAAGCTTATAACTGCAGAGGTGAATTCAGAGTGTTGTTTGAGATGCCAGAACGATGGGATGTATGCTGAAGATGGCTGCTAGTGGAGATTCAACCTGGTTCAGAGGAACTCTGCTTCTACAACATTGAGCTACAAACAAGGACTAGGAGTGCATAGAATGTTTGAAGCACCTTGACTATGTGATGAGCAACAGAAGATGGACATAGAAGAATTTGATTTGCTTGACTTTGATCTTTCTAATGGTTTCTTATTGTTCAAGATCCTTCTGTTTTAATGTTTTATTTGTTTTAAAGTATTTAACTTATTCTGATATAATAAACTTTTAAGGTTAAGAACTTTGAATTTTTAAAATGTTGGAACTGAAGTTATAGTGAGAGAACATTTTAAATTTGTCTATGAAATATATTTTTAAAATAACTTTTAACATTTGTGGGGTCAAGGATTGAATTATAGTTTAAAAGTACTATGTCTTTCTCTCAAGTTGACAAGTGATGAAATGTCATAGTTAGGCACAGATGTCAACTTGACAGTTGAGGGTTTGAGCTCTGGGCACATTTGTGGAGAATTAGTGATTGAGTGAAGCCCAGAGCAAACCTTCAGGAGATTGTCTAGCTGATAGGTAAGGCCCAGGTGAGTGGAATTAGGCCCTGGAATAAAATACAAAGAGCTGGTTGAGAGTTGATATCCTTCTGTATACTTGGGTAAACATGTTGGTCTGGTGAATAAGGGTCATCTGTCTCTCAGCCATTGCATAGCGATGGTGTGGCTGGTTCCCTCAGCCCTGGTGTTGGTGCATGCTCTCTGGTCAAGCTGGACAGACTGTAACTGTACTATAATAAGAAAATAAACCTCTTGTTCCCTTAAGCTGTTTGATGATCACTTATCAGCAACTCTTAACTATTGCTGTGAGAGAACACTCAAAGTCAATCAACTTAAGGGAGAAAGGGAGGTTTATTCAGCTTATGGTTCCAGAGGGGAGGCACAGTTTCTCATGACAGAGGCATGGCTGTCTGACCAAAGCTGGAGGAGGCTAAGTCACCGCAGACATCTTGGAAGCTGAGTGCTGCAGACTACTTGCAGCAAAGGCAGACTTCTCCTGGAGGCAGGGTGGGACTAATCCACCTCAAGGCCCACCCATTATGACTGTCTTCTCCAGCAAGGCTCCACTTCTGAAGGCGCCAAAACCTTGCCAAACACATGAGCCTGTGGGGGACACATTTCAAACCATGACAAACTGCAACAAAGCTCAATTATAAATATGATTAAGGAACTATGTGAGGAACTATGAGATTAATTATGTATGAGATGAATTATGTGAGGAGATACATGAGCTATGAGGAAATCTGAGAGGAGATATCACAAGCATGAACAAAAATGAGTAGGGAAATAATAAGCAATGAAATGAAGAAGTCAATAGAGGAAATGAAAATAAAGGAAGAAGGATTGGAACAAACAAATAAAACTTAAATCATACCACAATAGATATAATTAAAAACAAAATATAAATTTTCACAAATAAAGAGCTCAAACAGTATCATAATTTGAAGAAGCTGGAGGAACTGGCTTTAGTCAATGAAAGAAGCTGATACTTTTTTTAATTGCATGAATAAAATATACCAGAACTGTAGGACACAATTTAGAAGTCACACTTACAGATCCAAGGCATCCCAGAGCAAGAAACACACATACACTTAAAAAGTTTGAGTACGTTTTCCAGGACATTATAGCCAAATGTTTCCCATACTTGGAAAAAAAGGTATCCATCTAATTGCAAAAACCATACAGACCATCCAATAGAAAAGACCAGAACAGAAATGACTAGCAACACATAATAGCCACAATGTTACATGTTTAGACTAAAGGAAAAAATATCTTGAGAACTGCAGGAAAGAAAAAACAAGTCACACGAACTCATCAAAATTACAGCTAACATTTCAACAGACACTGTAAAGGCCAGAAGAGCCTGTGGAGATATGCTTCAAGTAATGTGAGTACAAATGTCAACCCCGGATTCTATACCCACCAAAGCTATCAAACATAATTATAGGCAAAAGACAAACTTTTCACAATGAAAACAGGCTGAGATCTATATGATTACTAAAACCAGGACTAAAGAAGATTCAATGGGTTATGGGAGGAGGTCTTAAAAAGACAAAAAGTAGTAGAACACAGTGGTTAATAAGGTAGACAGGACAAAATAATAGGAATTGCATTTTAAGAGGGGAGGGAAATAATAGCATAGGAAATAGGAGGGAGGGTAAAAATTTGTAAATAAAACATAGCTAGATGTAAATGTTTTACTCTATAAGTCCAACTAAAAATGTAACCTAGGAAAAGGAAAATTGTCAGCAAATACAGACTAATATACCTATAAAATTAAAATAATGTAAATAATATAAACAAAAAGAAGGGAAAATATCAGTCTATACAGGGAAACACAGAAAAGGAAAGAGAAAACAGAAATTTACCTGAGATGCTCCTTCCAGAAGCTAGGGGTAATTAAATTGATTTAGCACAACAAGGAAAGTGATACATTGTAAAGAATTGTAAAGGAGACCTCAAAGTCCCCTGAAACAAAATAAGCATTTACCATTAATGCCCCCAGAACCTGATAGAAAGACCCTGTGGATAAAGATACCACACACCACAAACTTGAGACATGGAGGAGAAAAAAACAAGCTGGAGTTGCTCTTTACACAATGGGAACACAGACCTCATTTAGTAAGCCAACTCAAATACAAGAAAAATGACCATAGGCCCTTTATAGTAAAGTACTATCTAAATGTATATCATTATGTCCATAGCTCAGCACTCAACTAAGAAGGCTCCACATGTAATAGAAGATACATAATGCACAGAACCATAACTGGCTAAAGTACAAAGTAATACAGTGATTGTGGATAGCTTAACCCTAATCAGAATATCAAACCCACCCCTATCTCAAATTCCTGTGTAAGATCAAATGGTAAGAATGTAACAGCTGGAGGATCAGGGGAGACAATGTCCAACAGTATTATGTCTGCTTTACTCAAGGACTAATCTTCAACTAGACATCCACAATAGCTGACATATCAACATCTTGCCATGGGGGGAAAATACCCTGTGGCATACGATGCTATACTGAGACTATATCGGACTTTGCTGATGTGCTGACAATAATTTATTATGATGACATTTTGTGATTACCAAAAGAACACCAGCAGGTTCATTTGTCTCTCAGAGTCCTGTGATGACTAAAAAGTGACGATTATTCTAAGATAAAATGCACGCCTATTCCATTACTGCTGAGTAACATGTACTGAGAAAGTCTTTGTGTATTGGCAATGGGGCCAGATGGGTCTTTCTCATGAGACCTCCAAATAAAGCAATGCTGTTAGAAATTCAGGAAGTGGAAGCCCAGCTTTTGATGGAACAAAGAGGAACAGAGACTGTGTTTGGAACTGTAGGATTAACACATGGAGCCATGATGCAGAGTTTAGAGAAGTTTTGCCCTTGTCCTGAAAGCTTGCCTGAAGTTAAATGGAGTGCTTAGCTGAGGAAATTTTGAAGCAATGTTCTCTTGACAATGTGATGTGGGTACTTTTTAGTTCTCTTCTTCAGAGTTATGAAAATAAAAAGAGAATTAGGCATGAAAAAGTAAAAACTGTAAAATCTGGTGACAAAAAATGCAATGGAAAACTTAAAGAGTTAAACCAGGAAAAAGCAGAGGACAAAATGTTTGCTGTTAAAGAGATTAGCTCTATTGATAAGTTAAAGCCTTCTTTCAATTTGAGTAGGAGTGGCCCTACCTTGATGGCAAGATTCTCAGAGAAGACTCCCACCCATGAGAATGCAAATCCTTTTGGAAGGAATAAGCTAAAGGGTAGAGTTCCAAAGCAAGATTCTGTTTCTCCCATAAGGCAACTTCCCAAAGAAGAAAGTCATTTTTTTTTTCTCATAGTCAGCACAGAGAAGCTGGACAGGCTGTGATTTGAGGGGGCCAATCTTTAATCCAAGGCAACAGCAGAACTTGGCAACATCGTCCACATGGTATTGGATTTTAAGGATCAAAGATGCAAGAGGGAGGAGGTTGTGGATTCCTCCTCCTCAGGGAATGGTGGAACCCAGGAAGCATGTGGCAGAAAGCCTGCAGTTTAGAGACCCAAGAAGGGAAGTTTGTACTGTGGAATTAAAGCCTAATATTCCTTTGAGAAATAAAGATGTTAGAAATGCCAGTGACAATGTAGGACATTTGTGGAGGAAAGCCGTATACCCTGGGAGGAGTCAGCCCCAAGAGAATGATATATTCTACAAGCAGGTGCTTTGGAGGGGTGGAACTAAATCCAATTGTAACTTAGATGATTTCAACGATGTTGGATTTGGAGTTACAAGATTTGGAGTTTGTCCTGCTGGTTTTCAGTCTTGTTATGCCCCCATTCATTCCTTTTGGAATGGGAATGTTTATTGTGTACCATTGTATGTTGGAGGTATGTAACTTGTCTTTTGATTTTACAGGAGGCTTTGGATTTTGGACTTTAAGACTACTGATGTAATCTGTACTGACACTTTTATAATTGAATTGAGTATGGTTTGCACTAAGAAGATATTATGTAATATAATGTTAGTTTGCATTTATGTGGATTATCATAATCTACATTATGATATTGTATTATGGGACACTAAAGACTAAGCATTTATCAAGGGACTTTGTTACTTATCTTGGGAAAAATTACGAGTGTGCAGTTGTACATGGAAAGTTATGTTAGGCAGAATTATAAATATTACAGTTTTTATGTGGAGATTAAGAATGGCCTAAGGATAGTTAATCCTGAGTGCCAACTTGACACACCTGGCATTAACTAAAATCAGCCATCAAACCACCCAAAGAGATTATCCAGATCAATACATTTACAATACAAAGACCAGCCTTAGATCTAATTGGAACCTTCCAGTAGAGGACCAGATAAAAGGAACCATAGAACAGAAGACTTAGAGAAAGGGAGATTCTGTAAGGATGTTTTCAGTGACTTAGCCTCCTCCAGCTTCAGTACCCAGCTATGTTGCCTCCTCCATGAAAGATTGTTTCTCCCCTCTGGAACCGTAAGTTGAATAAACCTCCCTTTCTCCCTTAAGTTGTTTGACTTTGGGTGTTCTCTCACAGCAATAGTTAAGAGTAACTATTACAAGTTGTATGTGCATTTTTAGGATGTCATATGATCATTAAATTTTTGTTGATTGAAGTTTCCTTATTTATACAATTTAAAGTTTAGTCTAGACTATTTGCCTCAGCTTCTCTGAATTAAGGAAAGAGATGATTAGACAATTATTTAAGATTGCTTAGTGGCTACTGTTTATCAAAGAATACTCTCTGATAAGAAAACAAATAAATAAAATTAAATAAAATTTGTATACAGAATGCAGATGCTTCTTCGAATTGGATTTTGTTTCACTAGAAACTTTTCCTTCAGATTTGCAAAATTTTATAATATTCCATATAGGGAATTATCATCTTCATACATGTTAGAAGCATATTTGAAGTAATAATCTTTAAGAGAAGCAGAGTGGGGAAGAGAAACACTATGCACTGTTCATAACTGTATTTGCTTCATCTCTAGCTTGTCTTCGTATTACTCTATACATTTTTTTCTGAATTCATGTACCATGAGAAATGATTTTACCATGTATATCAATAAGTAAATAGCTAGTGAAATAAGCACACTGGATAAAGACTGTGAGCATGTGCTTGGGAGTCTATTGTTATAATAATTTGAGGAACAATGTTGGAAGGTTTGTTTTATATGTTGTCAGCTAGTTTGGTGCCAATGATTCTCTCTAAAAACTTGACATTTTCAAGCAGGGAGGCTCATATAAATAGTAATTGACTAAATTGTTCCAATTTTCAGCTGATCTAATTATTTTACAAGTTCATAGAAATTGGCTATACTGTAGGTCAAATTTCTTGTGGTAGCCAGGATACCTATGTAGGAATGATGGTGAACATTTAAGGGGTTGATATTGTACAACATTTAAAGGGAGAAATGATGGATGTGTGCACCAGAAAGGAATTATCAATCCCTGAGAATCAGATGAATGTCTTTCAGATAATATAGTATCTGATCTTTTCCCTCTCTCAATCTAGTGCTTATGTATAGAACTTCCCAAATGGGGTATCCTAACTGTTCTTTCTAATCGCCTAATATCGCTGACTTCTAAAAAGGAAGGAATTTTTCATTGACATGGGGGAGCCAAGTGTCTAATTAGGGAGCCATAGATTCTATTTGTGTCCCTTGCTTCTTTCAATCATTTGGCTACAAATTATGTCGTCACAATGTAATTATTCTGTCCTCTTCATTTTATTTATCAGAGATAAATTTATCACTACAAATCACACTTAAATATTTTTCAATATCCTTTACATTGTCTTATCAAGTGAAATTGTATTGTAATTAATGTTATCAAACTAATATACTTTCCTTGATAAACCTTTATCTGAATATTACACAACATTTTGTAATAGTCCTTCATACTTTTCTCCCAGTAAATTAATATCTCTGATTTAATTTACCTCCCCAAAATAAAAGTCTTTGGATCTAATAATACATGGTCTTTGAAGCTCCTTTAGCTTAGATCCTTTGGAGCCCTAAGACTGGGTCTGAAATTTGAGGATAATTGGAGTGGTTTCCTTGTTTTATGAAACTGAAGTCATGAAAAGTATATGCTGTGCTGTTTTACAAGACTCCCTTCAGATTCAGTGGGGTGAATAGAGCATTGCAATAGTCTGACACAGAATGTAATTTATCTTCTGTTACTCCCAATGGTTGCATCTCATTCTTCCATGCAATGATTTTGCAGGCATTCTGTCTTTGAAGTGAGTGGCATTTTTCTAATTTTAACTCTGTTCTATTATCAGTTGGGTGAGTATTGATGAGAAAGCATTTACTATAACATGTCTCTGGGAATGTCAATTTGTATTAAGCATGTGCCATGCCTAAGAGATTTCTTAATTAACCTTCTGGTACTGCCAATGAGAGTTCAATGTTGTTTCAAGAAAGTCGCATAAGCATCAGCACACACATTCCCCTTTGTATCCCAGGAATATTATGTCTTTTATTTTCCCCATCAAAGATAAAGGATATTTAACTATAATTTTCAGTTATTTGAAATATCAGTAAATATAATGTTAAATACATAACTACAGATGTGATAGAATAAAATATATAGGTTTATGATGGGCTTGATGAGATGTTCATTTTTGAAAGTGTGCTATAACTGCTGTAACACCATTCATCTGGAACACCTAGTTTATACCTATTTAATTTTATGTCTAATTTGAGTTTACATGAATCCTAACTATTCAAAATATTATTTATTTGATTTTAAAATATTGTATTTTTCATGAGTTAATTTCCCTATTACCTTAACAGTATTTAAAAATGGCAGGATAACAAATACAGAATATCCACAAAGTATGAAAAAATTAAGAATAGATTTTGCTAAGTTTTGCAAATGTGCTACTCAGCTAAAGAACTTGAATAATTCTAAAAATTCAGTGTTCTTGATGTCTCATTTTAGCTTGAATTAACATATTTTGTAGGGGCAACCATGATTCTGATTCCATCACTGATTTTGAAAAATATTTGAAGTTGCCAGAGTATAAAAATAAGTCTTAAGTTCTTCATGGCCTATTAATATAAGAATATTAACTTCATCCCAGATTTTTAGTGCATGATACTTATAAACATAAACTTGTTTACAATTGTATTTGCCCTATAACAGTGCAGTAAAAGGCATGCCATTATTTTCATTACAAAAGCTACGTGATCCGAGATTGTAGATGTCAATTAATAAGTCTATATTAGTTTTCTGTTGCTAGATATCTAGTCATCCCAAACTTAGCAACTTAAATCAGCTTAAATTAACACAGTATTCAAGTTTTCCTTAAAGCTTTATGTTTGGTGGCAAAGTTCAGTTCCTTGTGGCTAGAGGATGGCAGTCTCCAATGTATTTCTGGCCCAGATAAGAGCTGCTTGTTGTTTCCATTGCTTCTCAATTTCTAGCTATGTGATTCTATCCCAAAAGGTTAATCCTTCAGTCAGCTAGAAATTTCTTTATTCCCCTTTGACCTATGGAAACATTTATTAAGCCACATCTAGGAATATCTATTGATTAAATCATTTAGTTGATTAGGTATCTTCATACCTGCAAAATCTCTTATTTATTTCACGTGTAATAAAATGTCTTTCTATTTATTCACTGCTTTATAATTTTAAGTCTGGTCAAGCGTGGAAATTATACAAAGAGTGTCTACAATTGGACAAATGTTTTGGAGTTCATGTGGGTCACTGTGTCAAATGCATTACAGTGGATGCAAGAATGAACCAAACCTCTATTATCACATGTTCTATTCTTTTATTGAATCATACTTTTACATTTAAGAAAATAATAATATTAAGAAAGGCTTTTGTTGCTAGTTAAGACTATCATTTATTGAAGGTTTACATAATTCATTATCATATTTAAAGCTATTGGCCATTCTAGGCTTGAGAACTTTAGTTCCATTTTATAGATATGGGAGTATAGGTACACACAGGTAACTGTAGACACATCTGAGAATGAAGGATCAACCAAACTCTTGTGCTCCAGAATCTTTAAGAATATGTTACATTGGCTGGAGGGATGGCTCAGTAGTTAAGCGTATGCCTCCCAAGCAGAGGAACCTGAGTTTGGATCTCACGTAAAAACACCAGGCAGAAATGGTGGCAGTCTGCGCTTCCTGTCCTGGAAGGTAGATCCTGAGAAACTCCAGAACAAAGCAAGGAAGAGGTAATGTAATCCAGGGTAATTCCTGAAGTCACACGAGGGACTTCATAGGCACATACACTACCCTCTGACACACACACACACACACACACACACACACTACAATAATAATAATACAATAAATAAATAATAATACAATAAATAAATATTTAAAAAATATGTTGCATGCCTGAATTTAAATATTAGATAAACTGTAAGTATTTCAACATAAATCATAAAGGCAGAAATTACTAATAAGCTCAAATCATAGCAAAAAAAAGGCATATACTTGTCAAAGAGTCAGAAATACTGTTTGAACTGCAACATTATAGGTAGCAGAGCTGAATTTCACCAGCTGAATTTTTATTTTTCCTTGGTATATAATTTTACGCAAGGGTTTGTATGCACAAACACTGCATTACTACATGTAAGTTCATATTATCTCATGTAAGTCATTTGCTCATTTTTTTGTGCAAGTACGTTTTTCTTCAGGACCTTTGTGTCATAGTTAAGCACAGGTGTCAACTTTACTGTTAGGATTTGAGCTCTGGGCAGAGTTGTAAAGAGTTGATGGTTGAGTTAAACCCAGAGCAAACTTGAAGGGGATTGTCTAGCTGATAGAGAAGACTTAGGACATGGTGGGTGGGATTAGGCTCTGCATACATCACAGAGAGCTTGTTGAGAGAATGGCATGCTTCTGTATACTTGGCTAGACATACTAGTCTGGCAAGTAAGGACTGTCCACTTCTCAGCAGTTATGTGGTGATGGTGTGACCTGTTCCTTTGGCTCTGGTGTGGGTGTGTGCTCTCCCGTCAAGCTGGACTCAGAACTGTAACCAGTAATCATAAGTGAGAATAAACCCTTATTTCCTTAAGCCATTTGATGGCCATTTATCAGCAACCATGCAGGCAGACTGCAACAGAATTTGGTACCAGAAGTCGGGTGTTGCTGACAGGTCTGACTATGTGAATATTGTGGCTTTTGAATGGTTTTGCTGGATGGACAAAGTTGGAAATGCTTGAGAATTTTCACTTTGTGGATTTACAAATAACATTCTTCAGAGTTTAGTGGGCCAATTGCATAATATCAATGCTGACAGAGACTAGTTTGGGCCCAATTTGTGATGAGAGGAACACGGACTTTGGTAAAGCTGAATTTAAAGATGATGGATTGGTTTGCTTGACAGAGGAGAGCTGTGTTGGCAACCTTGAAACTGTGAATATGCAAAGAGCAGGCAGCAGAATATCTGCTGTTGTTGGAGAAATAAATATCAGTGAAGAAAAAACCTAGTGACTTATACTGGAATGGTGGAAGACATGAAAACCACCATATGGCAAGTTCATGGTTTGAAAACTCAAATTCTTTCAGAGGTCAAAAGCCCAAGTTAAAGCCGTTTCTTGCCCTTTGGATGTTTAGCTGCCCAAAAGAGGCTTTTCCAGCATCAGGCCTAAAGCTTGGTACAGCTGTGGCTCAGTGGACTAAGCTAAGTTTCAAACTTGCTTTGGAATCTGGCAGCATCCCTCAGGTGGTACTGGTTTTGTTGTGTGATTATAGAGTTCAAAGCTTGGCACCAAGTGGCAGGCATAGAGTCCTGCAAGAAAAGGAGAAATTTATAGCTGCAGAGGCGAACCCAGTGTGCTGGAATTTCCAGAACCATAGGATGTATGCCGGGAACAGCTGTGAGTAGAGATTCAGCTAGTTCAAGGAACTCTGCTTTTACAACTTTGGGCTGCAAACAGAGACTGGGAATGCCTAGAATCTTTGCACCATCTTGACTAACGTGATGAGCAGCAGAAGATGAACTTTGAAGTATAGGATGCAGTGATTTGCTGGACTTTGATCTTAATTTAAATGTTTTCTTATTTTTTTTTAAGATCCTTCTGTTTGAATGTTTTATCTGTATTAACTTATTTGAATTTAATACATTCTTAAGGTTAAGAAGCTTCGAACTTTTAAAATTTTGGAACTGAAGTTTTAATAAGAGAACATTTTAAATTTATCTATAAAATGTATTTATATTTTTAAGATAACTTTTAACATCTGTGGGGACAAGGAAAGGTTACAGTTTAAAAGTGCTATTGTTTTTGTGTCAAGTTGACAAGGGGTGGAGTGTCATAGTTAAGCACAGGTGTCAACTTGACTGTTGAGGGTTTAAGCTCTGGGCACATTTGTGGAGAATTAGTGATTGAGTGAAGCCCAGAGCAAACCTTCAGGAGATTGTGTAGCTGATGGAGAAGACCCAGCCCATAGTGGGTGGGATTAGGCCCTGGATAAATCATAGAGAGCTGGTTGAGAGAGTTGGCATCCTTCTGCATACTTGGTCAGACATGCTGGTCTGGCAAGCAAGGATTGTCCATCTCTCAGCTTTTATGTGGTGATGGTGTGGCCTGTTCCCTTGGCTCTGGTGTTGATGCGTGCTCTCCCGTCAAGCTGGACTGAGAACTATAACCGGGAATCGTAAGCCCTTAAGCCGTTTGATGGTCATTTATCAACAACCATGCAGGCAGACTGCAACACTGTGCACGAGATTTCATTTTACTTTTCAGATAAGAAAGAGCTGAATCCACTGGTTTTCCTTTGCCTACTTAGAAATTTTAGTGTTAAATATGTGGACCGCCCAGAGCATGTGTCTGACTTTATTATCAATGTGCATTTTTTTGAGGGAGGATTCACTTTCTTTTAATGTATTTTATCTCTCTAAAGCTGCCTTAGATTCTCTTTGAAACTAGTCAGGATATGCATAAGCAAACGTATGAATAAAATTTAGGCAGACAGTTTTATTGGAACCACTGATGAATTTGCTGATAGGCAGAGAGCTCTGAAATACGATTTCTTGGTGCTCAGCTGTAAAGTCCTCCTAAACCATAGTGAATAGGAATGCTAAATCATTAGCTTGGTTGTTTGTAGTTGTCATTTGAACCCTCTGACATTGCATTACAAAGAATCTGACTTGGACCTATTGATACACTTGCCACTGTGATGTCTCCCGCTTTTAACTTATAAAGCTATTGGATGCAAATGATATGAAAGGAAAGTTGTGAGAAATTAAGGCCCTTCAAAAATTACTTTGGAAGCTGTGTCAGCTCAATTTGAATGAGAGTCTGCTGTCACGGAGTGAGAATGTGGTGCATCAGCAGAGTGATGATTGGAACAAAAATAAAAGCACTGCACCTCTCTTATATTTCCAGAAATGTAAACAGTTTAGAAAAATGTTGCTGTACATCTGTGTTGCAAACATAATGCAATAAGTTTTGAAATGATAAACTTATTTGAAAGAGTTCACAGCAATAGCTACAAAATCTGATGAGTAAAACTCAGCAAAGGAAGCAAATTAAAAAATCTTGAACCTTATAAAGTTTTTAAGAAAAAAGAAAGAGATGGCATGATCAGCAGAGGCTAAATGATTATATAGTATGAAAACAATGACAAAATGAGACTGCAAGAAGAGGGAATGTTCTGGGACTCTATGGTGAATCCAGCTCTAGAAAGATAAAAGATAGAAGCCACATAAATCCTATGAAGAAAGAGAAAGAAAACAAGATGTTTTTTAAAATAAGTACTAGTATAGAGGCTATTGATGTTCTGATTACTGTCAATCACAAAAGCAACTGATATACATTATGATAGATGAATACTGATGTAGCAGGAAATTGTACTGGAGATACAACAGGATGCTTTGTTGGCATTATATCTCAGAAATCCAGAGAAGATAAGAAATTCATTAAACTCGTAGAAATTCTAATTCAGTAGATTTATAAAAATAGTTTTGGCTATTAAGTACAAACAACTGGAAAGCATTTAATAGGCTTTATGGGGCTGATCAGTTTAAATAAACCATAGTGAATCTTATAGTTAATACCTACATTAAGTTTGTGTGCGTACTGATACATATTGCTGTGATTTAAAAGAATTTTTTTTTAACTATTTGGAAGTCCTGAGTCCTAATTAGTCTAACTTGGGTGAAATCAAAGTGCAACACTGCCTATGTTCCTACCTATATATTTTTTTCCTTGCCTGTCAGCTTCTGCTGGATTGCAGCATCCCTCTCTGTGTGACTGAACATAGTTCTAATCCTCAGGGACTATCCTTCAGAGTACTGCCTCCTTGATCTTTGCATGTGCTCTCTGTGTGTAACTCTTCCTCTCTTTTGTATCCCTGAGATATTTTTGTAAGGATCCCTTAGAGTCAGTTAAGTTCAGCTCAAGATTCCATAGACTATATGCATCCCAGGATAATCACCCAACATATTTCATACCACAAGGTCAAGCCAATATCAAAGGATGGATATTTCTTCTATATTTTCCTATGTCATCAACCCCTTCAAAATTTTTAGTTTATGTCATATTTGAAGAGAACTTTTCAAATAAGAATTCAAATTTGCTTTTGTTCAAAGCATGATACTGACCTATCTGTACCATTTTTACTTTTTATATTTTTGTGTTCTAATTTAAACTGTTTTTCTTTGAGATTAATACATTGAAATGTGATCACAACTGCTGACAGTCAGAAATACCAAATTCCCATTAAATAACTTTAACTAAGAAGATTTAAACATTCCAATTAAATAACTTTAAGAAGGTTTAAAATAGCCTGCCATATGACGAAATTGATATTTAGGAATATAAAACAAGGTCAAAGTGTTCCAAATATGAATAAAACATTGTTTAGAAATTAAATGATAACTACTAAAAATGAAAATGACACATTCCATCAACCACATAAAAATCTATTCAATAGTACATGGTTAACAATTGTTAACCTTGGTTTGAATTGGGTGATTTCAAGATGACTGTGTAATCAAGCAGAGTTCTAGCAGAGAAAAGATCATGCACACCACTGGGTGTTAATGTGCAACCCCCTAGCAAATCCAGCACCCTCATCCAACTGATATTCGAGAAGATATAAGGAAGGACAGTGTGTCCAATAGAAAAACCTGAGAAAACTAGATATTTGCATAAAAAGAATTCAATTGGATTATTACTTTATCTTATGCACAATATCCATCTCTAAATGTATAGAAGATTTAACTTTGAGAACTGAAAACTGTAAATCCCCGGGGAAGAAATATAGGAGAAAGGCTCTATGATGTCTATCTGGGCAATGATGTTTTTTCAAATATAAACTATAAAATATGGACAGTTAAAGCAAAAATAGACCAACAAACCAAATTCTGCACAGCTGATGATTACAGAGCTAGAGACAGCTTATAGAAACAGAGACCTAAACTATGAATTGGATGACACCGAGTATGTATGAGCAACAATTCAATAGTTGGCAAAAATGATCAACTAAACATATCTAAAAACTCTTGAACATAGTCTTTTCAAGGATAAATGAAACCACTTTGATAGCAGGCATTCCCCGGATCATCCCAATCATTTACTATAGCTATGAGATCTTTCCATGCCCAGGAAGAGTGGCTACTATTAAGAAGACAAAGCATAAATGGAGATGATATTTATGAGAGCAATTTAGTGTTGATATTGTGAAAGGTTTGATATTCTTCAATAAAGATAACACTAGATTAACCCTATGATTCAATACAATCATTGGATATCCACTGACAGTGAAATTACCATGTTTACAAAGTATCTGTACTCATGCGTATCTCAGCTCTGTTCAAAATAAAGAAAAACTGGGACAACTTAGGTGTTTATTACATACTGAATGGATATGCAAAAATCTAGGTTGATGTACATGGAAATTTTACTTATTCACAAAGAGATTTACATACAAAAATAACGAACTACTGTAATTTATTACAATGTGGATGGAACTAGAACTCCTAAATAAAGAATAAGCAAGACATAGAAACAAGGACAACATAGATCACATTCTTGTTGTCTTAGTTATTATCTATGTTACAGTCCATTTCAATGGAAGGAGAATTCACACCAATATCAGGGAACTGGCCACACTATATCTGAGGGAAGAGCTGAGAAAGGTGCATACTTTCCAGCTTTTTAGTGTATCAGAGCCAACCAGTTACCTCTTCATGTCACTCGCCTACTCAGGGAATAGTCTTACCCACTATCAGTCTCCTGCTGGCTTTCTCAAAAGCTGTTTTAGCTAAATAATTCTTCTTAGACATACCTAAGTGCTTGGTTCTCATTTACCAAGTTAATGTATAAGACTAACTTCTATATATATAAAATATAAAATAATGTGATCTGTGCAAGTTGAGGAGATGGTTGGCGGCTGAGAGTTGCAGGGAGAGAGGATTAGCAACAATATAACCAGTGAATACTATCTTGTCATTTACAGAAATAAGAAATTCCATAATGTACAAAGAGAAAATATTCTGTCTGCACAATCATCATGTTTCAGAACAATCTGGGTATCCTGACAGAAATCAGAAACTTGTTTTTAACTACCATCTTTGTAAAGAGCAAGTTCTTTTCAATAATTTGTCTCTTTTGAAAAATGACAAACTTTAATATAGTTATAATTTATCTTTATATTTTACAAAATATTACTGTTTCCCTTCAAGACAAATATATTTAGCAATGGATCAATGTCAACTCCAGCAATATAGAGTAATCCAGTGTGGGATAAAGCTATTGTATACCAGTGACTAAATGGTAGAAAATAGGCTGTGATCATTCAGTTTACAGATTATTCAACCCAGTAAGAGCAAATACATCATGAAGTGTGGTGATTGTGAACTGAAGAGATTTTCATGATCAGCAGAAAGAAATTATTCCCAATTAAGTGTTTCTTACTTCATGAAGTTGAAGACTTCCTTAAACAGAGCTGATCTTTCCCTGTGTTGTATACAAGGCACATGTTCCACTTGATTAGATTTTAACAGTATGAAGGATAATTCAATCAAGGCTGTGTCCTTACTTATACATTATAAGAGAAAGTTAGAAGAATTTGTTTAATGGCTGTGAGGTCTTCAAATCACATTATCATTCATTTGTTTCAATGTCTTGAGTGCCTTTAATTGTAATTCCAAGACAAGGTTAAAATATGAACATATATCACTCACCAGAAACAAATCTAGGGTGTTACTGTACCAAATAACTCTGATTTAATGAAGTAGCAAGAATAAATAACAAAAATTTAATCTCTCTGATAATCATATATATTATTTGAAGGATTCTTCTTTTATTTTTTCCATTTTTAAAAATTTTTTAATTTTTCTACTTTTACAAGCATATTGAGTACTCATCCCTGCTTTTCTCCATTCCCATCCCATCCTTTCCTTCATCAATCCCTCCCACCTTCCTGCCTGTATGCTTCTATGGACCCCAGGGTTCACTGTAGCTTGTCTACTCTTGTAGGGGTTCAAACCTCTGTGGCAAATCAAGTTGCCTCCCTTCGGGCCACCCCACTGATAAGGGCATTTCCCTTCACTCATCTTTTAGACCCCCAGGTTTCGACTGTATGTGCTTATCCTTCTTGAGTTTGATAGTCTGTGGGGGCATGTTGGTATGTCAGTTATAAGCATAAGTCTCACTGTTGTGAATTACTAGATGTAGCAGTCCTGCTTTTCCCAAAGGTGAACCTTCCCATCTTTATGTTCTTACAGTCTCACTGTCCCCTCTTCTGTGAGGTTCCCAAAGCCTTAGAATGATCTCTCCAAATTTTTTCTTTAAAAATATCACTTCATAATATTCCAATTTTTTTTCTTTTACTCAATGTATACTGATATGATAGCCAAGTATCTTGGCTTTTTAAACACTTTGGATTTGTATGTGATTGACTGGTTGAAACAGTGTCACAACTTTTACTCCAAAAGGTATTTATTACCTTTAGTCATTTTGATTGGAGGAGAATGTAAGGTATATGACCTTATATATATAATAGTTTATTAGTGTTCTATCACTTGAGAAAATGATGTTTATTTATATTGTTTAAAGCTGAGATTATTAGATACTCATGCTAATATTTATGTATTTGAAATGAAATTTTGATGAGAAGCCCATAAAAATTTAATGAAGACCTTCCATGACATTTGCTAATTTCTTCAACAATGAAATTGTTGAATAACAAAATACTCATACTTCATGTTGTGGCACTTTAATATTTTAAGAACTAAACTCTCTTAATATTACAGTGAATATATATTAAAAATGAAAGCAAAATTCTGAAAATCAGATAATTTTACCAAGTCATAATTTTAGTAGGAACCAGTTTAACATAAACTATGTTATCTAGATGCATATAAATAACAACATTGAATAATTCAGGAAAAGACCTGCTAAATAAAGTAATAAAATAATAAAGTAATAAAATTCACTTGGATTGATGATATTTCAGAATGAAAATAGCTGATAGCTAATAGATGGATAGAAAATAGCTAATGTTATGGACAGTATTTAAGTAAGACTATTATAAACCTTAGGTTCAATAATTTATTATTTCAAATGATAAAAGGTTAGAAACTTATTTAGAGGATATTCAACTCTTCAATATTTCTTAAAATCAGTATGAAAATGCTGTGCTGTAGGCAGCCTTCAGACATGCCTTAACTATACATTGAACGCAGTGAAACCAGTCCTCTCAGTTTACATAGCAGGCACATATAGGAGACTGCCCTGTTATACCTGTGATATAGAGACATACCAGCCTATACAGAGAGCCTGACCATCATTATAGGGATGAATGAGCTCATGGAGCAAGCAGTCAGCAGAATGGTATAGCTTAGTAGCATTCAGCTGTGGGATTTAAGAGCGCTCACTTCCAGGATTTCATAGCTAATGAGATTGACATTCAAGCTCAGGGATCTCACCACAGTCTACAGGGAATAGTCAGACTTGAAAACAATCATAATAATATGATAGCATGATTGAAGTTTGTAGAGTGCTGAACCAGCATGAAATACCTAACTCTTGCTTTGTTTGTCAGATGATGAAGACTTCTTAGGCAGGGTTTTCCTGTTGCTTTTTGTATTCTCTGGCATTTCATATGTATATATAATGAATGTTTATTTTCTCTCCCCATATTTCTCTCTCAACTTATCCTCCTTTCACTGAAAATCATCTTCCCAACAAGTTTTCCTCCTACCTTTATGTCTTTTTCTTTGTGTGCTCAATAAGATTGGTCTGCATTAGCATGTACCTGGGCACTTGCAGGAGTATGGGAAGTCTATCAGAGGCTACACAACTGAAGACAGTGGTCTGCCTCCTCCCAGCCAGCATTAACCATGGATATCCACTCAGAGTGGGGCCACTTGAGGTTTTATTTCCCCTATCAGTAATGTAATGCTGACCAACCCATCTTGTGTAGTTCTTGTGTTGATAAACACAGATGCAGTGCCTTTATGGATGTAATAACCTTATCAAATCCAGAACACACTGTTTAAGGATAGTTCTTTCCAATCTCTGTTTCATTATTTCCCTCTCCTCCATGCTGTTTCCTGAAATCTTTTTGGTGGTGTGTGTGTGTGTGTCTGTCTATTGGGAGGGGGGACCTTAGATGCCATTTTTTTTCCTGCACTTTGAATTGTGATTCTCTTTATTAAACACCATCCATGAAAAGGAGCCTTATTGGATGAAGTGTGAGAGCTGTGCTAATCTATGGGCTTGAGGACAACTATTGAGAGGTTAGTTTGTTGTCATGTCCACTTAGCAAAGCAATAGTATTGTTTTCCTGTAGGGCCTGTAGCTTCCCCATGTACAAATCCTTAATCAGATTTAATACAGAAGCTAGCCTCTAGGGTAAAAGATTCCAAGTTGGTTCAGCTTGATTTATCCATGCCATGTGATCAAACTTGGCAGTATCTCCATTAATTGGGCCTTACCATTATGTTCTGATAAGAAGCTTAGTGCAGTGACACAAACCCATGTAGTTTGTGGGCCTTCAAGAACTCTCTGACCAACAGCTTGTATGGAAGTGTCACATACCTGGTACAGGGAGATTTATTTGGCTATGGCTTCTGGAAAGAATATCTCAAGTTGATCTCTTTCTATCACTTTTCTCCCCTTTTTTTTTAATTTTTTTTTTTTTTACTATTTATTCAATTGTGCACGTGTATGTGTGTGTGTGCATGTGCATGTATGCGTATATGTGTGTGTAGAACCACGGACCGCCTCCTCCTTGTTTACTCTGCCCCAGGATTCACAGGCTCCGCCCTACCAGAACCGGAAACGCAGGCCGCCCCCGCTTCC
This sequence comes from Typhlomys cinereus, assembly GCA_023101885.1. Taxonomy (NCBI): domain Eukaryota; kingdom Metazoa; phylum Chordata; class Mammalia; order Rodentia; family Platacanthomyidae; genus Typhlomys; species Typhlomys cinereus. Next base: position 1,965,117 of record JALPQD010000050.1, on the reverse strand, counting down.
ATCTGGCGTCTATACGTGGGGTCTAGGATCCGAACTCAGGACCTTCCGCCTGCAAGGCAGAGGCTTAACCCCTGAGCCACCTCTCCAGCCCCTTTTCTCCCCTTTTCTATATATCTCTTTGTGAACTGTTTCTATTAAAACTCTTTTTGTTGAAGTATTAAGTAAATTTCTTAAATGGTATGTTCACATACAATATTGCACATCCTTAGTGTTAAATATTCCTTTTCTACTCTCTCTTGAGGAGGTGAAGAAGCTCAAGGTAGGAAAGAAGAATATACCTATTGTATTTTATCACTGAATGAGAAGATTGGAAAAAACAAGGCAATAAAAGAGCAAAAATACAAATAAGGCCCAAATCTACATTAGTTTTCCCCTACACATGCAAGAAAACATGTCTACTATTTGATTGGTTGTTGAATACAACGTAAGTGGAAGAACACAGAATGTACAAAAATACAGTTTATGTTTCCAACTTTGAGATAACCTTGCAAACATTGGATGGCCTTCTTTTCAAAATAAAGTCTAAAATATTTAAAAATAGCTTAGTCATAGTGTAAAACTATTTAACTATTTTATGAAGCTCCTTTGTACATTATAAGGAATATTCAATAGCATAAAGTATGCCCTGTATTTCTTGAGAAGGGTTGCTTAAAATTGACTAGCCTAGAAAGAATTTTACTAACAAAAGAAGTAATGAACATAAAGAAACCTGCAAAAGAGAAAAGAAATAAAAGAAGCAGTTAAAAAATTGAAGGATGCTCTCTGCCAAGCTATCCTCTTGAACAAGATCAAAACTGTAATCAAAATTTCAGTTTGAATTAGAATAACAAACTTTCTCTGCCTCATAATAAGAGCTAGAAAATTTTTCAGGGCAAAACTCCTATGCTAATTAAGGCAAGCAAGAAACCAATGGAGAAACAAGGGCAAAACAAGCATGAAGAACATTATCAATTCAGTTGTAGACCAAGTATAAAAGACAAGTAATAAATGGAAGACTCAAACAACTTTGGTTTAAGAACATCAAGAATGGTAAAAAATCATGAAGGAAGGAAAGACAGTTGTGCCAATTGGATACAGATGTCAACTTTATAATTGAGGGTTGAGCATTTAGGCTTCCTTTCGAAGCATTGCTTAATTAAGATAAGCCTTCAGCAGACATGAGGTAGATAATCTAATTGAAATGGGAAGACCCAGCCTAGAGTTGATGGGATAGATAAGTAAGATGAAAGAAATTTGGTTCAGTATTTTGGCATACCAAAATACAGGCATGCTGTAGTGTGAGACTCTCTCTCCAAATTTTTCTTTGAATATGGTAGGCTAGGTCTCTCAGTTCTTTGTGTTGGTGTGGGCTCTCCCACCATGCTGATGTAATGTGACCAAGAATCACAGGCAAGTCTGGATCCCTTCTTTCCTTAGATTGTTTGGTCATACACTGTATCAGCAATGGAGGAGAAACTGCAATAACAATGTAAACATACACGCTGGGAATTGGGAATAATGTAAAATTAAAAGGTAGAGGAATGATAGCATACAGATTGCTTCACATGTTAAGACCATAGGCCACATACATTAAAATTAGCACATACTTAAATAGTCTTGAAATTTATAAAATTTACTGCAAATTCAGTGATTTTGTTTTTACTCTAAAATTCTGGAAAAAGGGAAAACACAAAGTGGGAAAATATATGGAGGTATATGGAGATAGTCCCAGGAACACTCCTGTGCCAATATATTTACACATTTGCTTTTTTATCCTCTGTTGTTCTTGTCCCATATTCTTTTCATTGCAAATGAAGTTTGCAAATTTTCTTTTCTTTGTCTCTGCTTCATGACCATACTTATGAGAAGAGAATACTCAATATTCTGTATGGTCTTTGCTGTGTAGGCAATCTTGATTCCTGAAGACAATTGTGCAACCCAAGGGGCAAATCGATATTTGATTCCCAAAGGTAAATGTATACATAAAGCAGAGGTCATATCGATATTTCACTGAGCATTATGTTCAAGAATATTCATCTGAACTATGTTTCAGCCTTAGTAAATTGAGCGGAATGACTCTAGGTATAGTGATTTAGTCATAGAAATAATTGATCAAACCATTAAAAGCTGGCCAAATATGGATCAGACTCCAAAAAGATGTTGCTATAGAAATAATCATATTTACAGTGACATTGTTAAAAGATGCAGAATGTAAAATAAGTCTAATAATATATTGAGATGCATTGGACTCACATTGTGATATTGAAGAAGAAGAGATGAAATGAACAAATGAAATAAGTGGTGTTATATATTGACTCATTAACTAACTGATCTATATAACTTATTACACTAGAGAGATATTAATCTATATAGTAAAGTACCCTCATCCTTAATATTGAAAAGACTGTATAAATTCTTTCCTAAAACTGAGGTCAAAATGAATGTTGATTTTTATCAACTTTATCATTATATTTTATCAACATTATATTTTTATCAAAATATTAGTATATTTATATTATATTTTTAGAATATGTTTGAAAAGGAATTAAAGTCATGTATTTACCAAATCAGAAAGTAAATCAAATCATTGCTCCTCCCATCCTTTTGCTCTTACACTCTTACCGCCCCCTCTTCCGCAAATTTCAGTGAGCTTCAAGATGGGGAGAGATTAGTGTGACCTAGTTCTTAGTGGTTGACATAGAGTCTCTGAAGTTCTGGATTGTGGTTTGTTGATTTTCTTTTGCAGTTTTGCTGCTCCTGCAATGCCCTTCACTCCATCCTGATGAGCATTGTATGTCACCCCCTGGCCAGAGACAAAAAGCTGTTAAACTGGAGTCTTGTTATAAGAGCACATTCAAACAGTAGGAAACCACAGTGAGGGAGGGGTCAATCGCCCATTTGCAAAATGGTTACTTTTTATCTTCCAGACTATATGCCCTCCCCTTCTGGTGAGATCATACCCCCTCAGTTGTAAATGATCAGGAACAAAAGTCTCTGAACTTAACCAGGTGTCTCATTACTTACTTGTAGTCCTTGATGGAGGCCTATTTTCTCTGCTGTAACATGGTCCCCTCTCTCCTTGTGTCTGGCGGGGCCCTCCAACCCCATCCCTCCTGTTCATAATCCTTGGAATTACTGTAGGTATTACATAGATTTATCTTTGAGTGTCTCAAGGTGGGCTGGGTGGGTTTGGTACTAGAAGCCACCTATGAGGGAGTACATACGGCACTTAATTTTCCATGTCTGGGATACTTCACTTAATATAATTGTTTCTAATGACATCCATTTCCCGGCAAATTCCAGTAATTCATCATTTTTGATGGCTGAGTAGTACTCCACTGTATAGATGTACCACTGTTTCCTTATCCACTCGTCAACTGTTGGACATTTGGGTTGATTCCATGTCTTTGCTATTGTAAACAGTGCTGCTATGAACATGGTCGTGCTTGTGCTATCGAGGTGAACCTCTGCTACATGGGGGGTTATTCCCAAAAGTGGAATAGCAGGGTCACATGCCATTTCAATCTTTAGTTTCTTTAAGAATCTCCAGACGGCTTGCCAGAGTGGCTGTATGAGCCTGCATTCCCACCAGCAATGTAAGAGAGTTCCCCTCTCTCCACATCCTCTCCAACATTTGTTGTTGTTTGTATTGTGGATTTTTGCCATCCTGACCGGGGTGAGATGATATCTCAGGGAAGTTTTGATTTGCATTTCCCTGATGGCTAAAGAAGTGGAGCATTTTTTCAGATATTTGTTAGACATTTTAATTTCATCCCTGGTAAAGTTTCTTTTAAGTTCCAGGGCCCATTTTTTAATTGGGCCATTGGTTTCCTTGGTGTTTAGTTTCCTAAGTTCTTTGTGTACTCTGGACAGTAGAGCTCTATCAGATATGTGGTTAGTGAAGATTTTCTCCCATTCTGTGGGTTGCCTTTGAGCTTGTGTTACAATCTCTTTATCTGAACAGAAGCTCTTTAATTTCACAAGGTCCCAAGTGTTGAGAGTTGGATGTCTGTTTAGGAAATGTTGGCTTAGCCCAATCAGCTCGAGGGAGTTCCCTATCCTTTCAACTATGGTTTTTATAGTCTCTGGCCTTATATCAAGGTCCTTGATCCATTTGGAATTAAGTCTTGTACATGATGACAAGTATTGGTCCAGTTTTAATCTTCTGCATTTGGAGATCCAGTTTTTCCACAACCATTTGTTGAAGATACTGTTCTTTTTCCATTGGATTTTTTTGGCTCCTTTGTCAAAGATCAAATGGCTGTAATTTTGTGGGCTTATATCTGGGTGTTCAACCCTTATCCATTGACCCGTGTGTCTATTTTGGAGCCAGTACCAGGCTGTTTATATAACTATGGATTTGTAATATAGACTAAGGTTTGGTATGGTAATACCTCCAACAGTGTTTTTGTTACTCAGGATTGTCTTTGCTATCCTGGGTCTTTTGTGCCTCCATATGAACTTTGAGATTGTTTGGTCAACTTCTTTGAAGAATTGTTTTGGGATTTTGATTGGTATAGCATTGAATTTGTATATTGCCTTTGGTAGGATGGTCATTTTTACATTGTTGATTCTGCCAATCCAGGAACATGGGAGGTCTTTCCACCTTCTGGTGCCTTCTGCAATTTCTTTCTTTAGGGTTTTAAAGTTTTCATTGTAAAGGTCTTTTATCTCCCTGTTTAGGTTTATACCAAGGTATTTCATTTTTTTAGGGGCTATTGTAAATGGGATTGAGTCTTTCAGGGTTTTTTCATTTCTTTTATTCTGGGCATATAGGAAGGCCACTGATTTTTGTACATTCATTTTGTATTCTGCCACCCTGCTGAACTTTCTGTATTAGTTCCAGGAGCTTCCTGGTGGAGTTTTTGGGATCACTCAGGTATCATATCATCTGCAAATAGAGATAGCTTGACTTCTTCCTTGCTGATTCGAATCCCTTTTATGTCCCTTTCTTGCCTTATGGCTTCAGCTAAGAAATCAAGTAGAATATTGAAAAGATGTGGTGACAGTGGACAGCCTTGTCTAGTTCCTGATCAAAGTGGGAATGCTTCAAGTTTTTCCCCATTGAGCATAATCCTTGCTGTGGGCTTGTTGTATACAGCTTTTATTATATTGATAAAGGTTCCTTCCATTCCAACCTTCTCTAGGGTTTTGATCATAAAGGGCTCTTGGATCCTGTCAAAAGCTTTTTCTGCATCTATCAAGAGTATCATGTGGTCTTGAATGTTGGACTGGTTTATATGGTTAATTACATTTATTGATTTGCGTATGTTGAACCAACCTTGTATGCCTGGGATAAAGCCTACTTGATCCCTGTGAGTGATCTTTTTGATATGTTTTTGAATCCAATTTGCTAAGACTTTATTGAGAATCTTTGCATCTGTGTTCATCAGAAAGATTGGCCTGTATTTTTCTTTTTTAAGTGTATCTTTATTAGGTTTTGGGATTAAGACGTTAGCTTCATAGAAGGAATTTGGTAGTTTTCCTTCCTTTGCTATTTGGTGGAACGGTTTAAGGAGTATTGGTGTTATTAGCTCCTTAAATGTATGGTAGAACTCTGTGCTGAATCCATCTGGTCCAGGACATTTTTTGGTGGGAAGATTTGAGATTACTTTTTCAATTTCCTCATATGTTATAGGACTATTTAAATAATTCACAACTTCCTGATTCCATTTAGGTAAGTTGTGTTTACTTAGGAATTCATCCATCTCTTTTGTGTTGTCAAATTTCACAGAGTATAAGTTTTTGAAATATGATGTTATAATGGATTTCTTGGGTATGAGTAATGATAACTCTATTTTGATTTCTAATTTTGTTAATTTGGGTTTTCTCTCTCTTGCTTTTAGTTAATTTAGCTAGTGGTATATCAATCTTATTTATTTTTTCAAAAAAACAGCTTTTTGACTGGTTGATTTTCTCTATTGTTTTCCTAATCTCGGTTTCAGATATTTCTCCTCTTATTTTGCTAGTCTCCTCCCTTCTACTTTTTTTGGGATCAGATTGTTCTAGTGTCTCTAAAGCTTTTAGCTGCATTGTTAATTTATTTATTTCTGATGTTTCCATTTTTTGATGTATGCATTAAGAGCTATGAAAAAGTTTGAAAACTAACAATGATAGTAAGACCAAGACATATGAAATACTTTACGAATTATGTAACAATTATGTAGCAAAGTATGTTCAAATAAAAATAATGTTATTTAAATGGTGACTGAATAATTAAAAAAAAGAAGAGCTTTTGAGAGGGTCAAATCCTCACTTTTCAAAGTAAGACCCTAATTTGGGGTACCAAGTTTTCTTTAGATTAGAAATTAATATAAACATGCAGAATCATGGAATATTTCTGGTCTTGTGTTTATACTAAGGACACTTGGAAATTTTCATTAATGATCAAAGAGACACACTTTCAAAAGCACTAGCAATATCAGGCATATCTGTCCTTCATAACACTTGTTTCAGTGACCACAATGACTACATTAAACTTCATAAAAATTGCATAGAAAATTATTGCAAATGAATGCATTTTCAGATATCCTTTTACCATTCTGGCTATGGGAATTAATAATGCTAAGATATATTTTGCTAAGTGTAGATCAAAGGATACATTGTTTTTATTTTTCAATATCTCACATTAATATAGTGGAATGATATTGAATTAGAAATTTTTCAAATAAGTGAAAGGTGACACTGTTCATCTCAGTATAATTTACATTTTTCACTTAAGCAGTTTTTTACATCTACTTCATTGCCTTCTAAAATGAACATGAATGCCATCTTTTATGAATGCAAGTTACCTTTTTCATTACAGAAACTTTTGTTTGGAGTAATCAATAAACTTTGGTATGATATAAAAAAGAAGCTTAAAAAAGAAGCTTACATATACAATGAAGAGGAATAAAATAAAATACAATATACTTTCAGTATTAAGGAGTGTGTTTGGAGAAAGGAAATCATACAAGTTATACTTAGACAAATTAAGAAGTGGAAGCACACTTTCAGAATTAAAGAGAATGCATGAAGGTGGATAGAGAAGAGGTTAGGGCAGGTAAAGGGATAATTGTACCACAAAAACTCCAGAGAGTTCAAAGTATTAAGTAAATTACTCTTATCAAGTGTTTCTCCTAGGTTCTGACTTCAAGTTGTCCTTACTTCTCATTGCTTTTCATATTTAACACTCTGGAAGATATCGCTTGCTCTTTATCTCAAATAGTTTTCCAGGTGTAGATTTTTTTCTGTGGTCTGGGGATTGGAATGAGGTCTCTGACCTCAGAAACTTCTGCTTCTGCTTTCATTTTGTATCTATCTTTTTTATTATTGAAATGTGGGAATTTTTTTCTTCTCTTTTTCAATATAAAATAAGTCATTCTTAGAAAGGCTATTCTGGATTTTTCATACGAAAGTCTGATGTTTTATTTTGTCAGATCTTTGAAGAAAAAATTCCCCTTTGATAGATTAGATTGTTTCTTTTATTTTGAATGTTTTTTATTGTTGTGTGGGAAAGCATCTTAATAAAAACTTTTACCTGTCAGCATTCAGATGCAACATTGGGCTATTGTACTCCCAGGTAGTTATGAACAACAGTGACAAAGTTTTACTTTCAGACAATCTGATAAAACATTTTTAGTGACAAGAAAAAAATCCGTGTCACGACATGGAGAAGAAGAAATGAAATGCTCTGATGTGCATCTGAATCTTGGATGAGAATAAATGCTTATAGATTCAGGAAACCAAATGATGAAAAATGAATAAAACATTGTGAAGGCTGTGATCAATATTCTGAATATTCTTCTTAGTCCCAGAAAACAATGAGAGATAAACCAAATAATGTTTGCAGAACTTAGAGGTGATTTTAATGGGAGACTGCTCAAAAGCCATGATCCAAGATGTTGAAATGAGTACTTGTACCTGAAAAATATTATGTTGCTTGCCTGGTCACTAAAATATAGAGTACAATCGTTAGCATGTTGATGCTGTATTCCAAAGTAATTTCTCTGTCATATGAATCACCATGCAAGAAACGAAAAGTAAAGAATGAGTGGATAAGTTTGGACCAATTCTAATACATTAAAGCACAAAGTGGAAAAATTATATTAATTTGAAACTGGCCAAAGGGACCTTTAAAGATCATAAACTACATTGTCTGTAGGGCTATGAGTATAAATGACTTTCAAATGCCTTTTGGTTTACTTTATTTTGCTTATTTTTATGGTACTTTCAATTGAACTCAGGGTCCTACACATGCCAGGAAAGTGTTCTACCAATTGGGTAATACACCAGCTCTGGTTTTATATCATAGGACAAAATCTTGGATGTTTGTCATAAGATGAATGTGCTAATCTGCTGATCCTCAGGTATAATACCTTTTAAACCGATGCTTAATATGCTATCTGGCAGGTATTTCTCCAGTCTATCAATAAAATGAACTGATCTGAAAACTTTTGAAACAAAATGACATAGATATTTTTATTAACTTGTTTCAGCTTATTCTCTTTATGACTAAAATTTGTGGTAATGTGTCTATTTTTATTTTAGTGAATCTGTGATTGTGTATGTGTGTGTGTGTGTGTATGCATGTGTGTGTGGCATGTTTCTAATACATCCATGTGTACATATGCACATGTTGAAGCCAGAGTATGACATGGGGTCCTCCTCCTTAGCCTTTGAGACTCTCACTGAACCTGAAACTTGCTTTTTCTATTAATTTGACTGGTCTTGGTACTCTTTGGATCTGTCAGTCTCATCACTGGAATTAGAAGCACATTCATTCATGCTTGACTTTTATATGGGCACTAGGGATTTGTACTCAACATTTTTTGTTTCACAACAAGCAGTCTTACTGAGATAGCTAATTTTGGACAAGTAAGTCATATGTGCATCTTTATGTAGTAGACTACTTAATCAACTAGCTGGGGTCAGCTCCTTGCCGCAGGGAAGGAAAGAGGTGGGCCTGCTGCCTGCCTTCCACCTCCCAGGTCCAGGGAGATAATCAGCACAGCAGGGAGTTAAGTCTGAAGCATGAGCTCAGTCTATTGTACACAGCACAGCAGGTTATAAAGGCAAAAACCGCAAGGTGTGAACCGGGCAGCCAATCATATTAAAGGTCAGGGGACGCAGGCTTCACGGGCCAGGGTCGGCATTAGGGAACTCTTGCAAACCAATCAGGATTCCCTGTGATGCAAACAGGGTTACCCCAGCACACTAGCTCCCAGCGCTATTTTAGGCCCCATGTGTTGGGCTGCGCCTTGTTCCTCCCAGCGCCATCTTGCCTGGGCCGGCCCAACAATCAACTATTGATTAATTACTTTTAAATCCCTAGCATTGTAGGAAAAGTTTACAAAGTATAAAGATGTAATAAGGAAGAACTGATATGGTCTCTTTCTTCATAGAGCTTATTTCAGAAGGAAGAGAGTTGACTTTAATAACAAATAGGCTCTACTTATATTTTCTGATATATAGGTCAAGAATATGATTTTGTGTAGAATATGTAGCAGGATTCTGCTTAAGATTGCTTAATAACAGAAGTTCTTTGTGAAAATTGGTATATAAGATGAAACAAGCTGAATACACAGGAACTAGAAATGCAAAGGGCCATGGGAGATGGAAATTAGGTCAGGGTAGCTTGAATAAGCAGAGATATTTGCAAAACTTCTAAGATCTGAAAAAAATTATATCTGGAGTAATTAAAAGATGCTTGGGAGAGCTTGACAACATGGCAATGAACTCCAGGAAAAGAAGAAGAATTTTGCAACCAGATTATATAGAACCTTTTTGGTCATAGTCAAGAGTGAGGACATTCTTCTTACATGTAGACCCCCTGAAGTCTACTGGCCAGCACACAATTTGAACTCATTAAATTATTCATACTCAATATGTTTCAATATTTGCACTAGTGTTCATTTTCTAATTTACTTCTTTTATTAAGTGTTAATCATCACACAATTAATAAATGTATTAATAAATATATGATAAGATTATTATATAACTGGGTTAGACAGACTTATGAAAAGATTAAAGTATATTGTGGAATAATTTGCATTAAATATGCATTAGCTCATATTAATTATTATATTGAAAGTGTGATGTTTTCTTTGGCAAAGTATTTAGATTCTTGGGGAAGGGATCTGGAAAACGAGGCAAGTTATTCTAGAGAAGGACGTGTTGACTCTGGACCTCCTGAAGGCAGACAGATGTTTCCCAGGTGAGAAAAGTATTCTCTGCCTGCCTGCACTAGTGTGCTTGTTCAGAGAACATGCTCTCAGATTAGGAAAAAGGTGAGCATAGGAAATTGGCTGGAAATAAGACATTAGCAATGCCTGATGCCATATTCAATGATAAAGAAAGCAATCTATTAAGATAAAGTCTTTTCCGTTTTTAACATGGCCAGAGGGAGGAATATTTATGAGGTGTGTCTCTCAGACTTTTTAAAAAATTTATTTATTCAATTTTGCCTCTGTGTGTATGTGTGTGTGTGTGTGTGTATGCATGTAGAACCACGAGCGAATTCGGGAACCACCATGGACGCCTCCACCTCCTTCTTTACTCTGCCCTGGGATTCACAGGCTCTGCCCTATCAGGACCAGAAACGCAGGCCGCCCCTGCTTCCACCCGGCGTCTATACGTGGGATCTGGGATCCGAACTCAGGATCTTCCGCCTGCAAGGCGGAGGCTTAACCCCTGAGCCACCTCTTTAGCCCCCGACTCTCAGACTTTTTGATAAATACTCTGTCCTAGGTATCTTTCAGCCTCAGACAGAAATTTCACTATGTGAATTCTTGCATCTCTTGAGATTTTTTTTATCACTCTTACTATCCCTATTATAAACCTTAGGATGATCTTTAATAGTCTACAACATGCATGTGGAGGCCAGAGGCCAATGTTGTATGTCTTCCCTAGCTATTCTTTACCTTATTTTTCGAGAAAGGGTCTTGAACCTGGAGTTCACAATTTGTTGACAAGCTCCAGGAATCCTTCTGTTTCTGCCTCCATGACTCTGAGACTTTAGTTATACTCTGTTTCTGATGGCTGGTGTTTCATGTGGGTTCTAGTGATTTGAATTCAGGTACTTATGCTTGCATAGCAAACACTTAGCTACCTGAACTATCTCCCCAGACCACAAAACTGCTTTCTTTCTGGAGCCTTCCAAGAAATCTTTTCCACTCTCTTTTCAGCTTTTTATGCCTATGATTATATGGTCATATGAGGACACTACCTCCGTATTATAAGGACATTGCCCTGGTTCTGATTCTATGACCACATTTCCTTCCTCAGACATTGATTACTTTGGTGCACCTCCACAAGAACAGAGAAAGTCTTCATGCAAGGCATTTAGCTGAATTACAGCTGGGCATCCCTCTCACCATGCAAGCGTCACAGGCACAGGTTCCCAGCATTAACATGTGGGCATCAGTAGGGACAGTGCTCAGCTTGCTGAAGTTCTGCAAATGTCATTGTCAAACTGGATTCTGGACACCTTGGCCAAATAATGATTAAACATTTTATTTTCTCAACAAAGGGGAGGTATGACAGAGCTCTGCAGGTACTGAGCAGGAGACAAAAGCTGCATGATATCTCTTTACTTACTTTCTGTCTAGTTGCCTGTCACTAAAGTAATATTGTCCCAGTGAAGGGAATACCAGAGACTTTGAAATGCTGCCATGAGCAGCGCCCTGAGATGCAGTCATCCAGAAGAGTTTCAGCGCCTTTCTTCCTCAGAAGGGAGTCTGTCTCTCTGTGGGAAATCTTTTTTGAAGCAACCACAGCTCTGGGGTTGCTGAGTGCAGGGACTTCTCAAAGAAAACACTCCTCTTTTCATTTTCTGTCAATGAGGAGTCCTAGTTCAAAAGAATGTTCACTCTGTAGCCTGGGTTTTCATATGCCTATTAATAGGACATTGCAAAGCTTGGAAATAGGAGTGCATTGTAGACTCAGGAGACTAATGTGGAATAGAGTTAACTGACTAGCTTTTTAAAATCATTTGTGCAATTATGAAGTAACAGAATACAGGTGTAAAGAGCCCATGCCATGCTAGCAGGATTGAATTCTTGGGGATATCAAAAAATTTTTTATTAAACAGTGAACCTCAAATCTTCACATTTCAGTTGGTAAAAGGATTGGATAGTGATTATGTCATTTGAAAGATAATTACTATGCCTTGGACATGTTATTAAATAACCCAGTCTGCAGTGCAAATTCATCCTTTCGAAATTTTAGATGATTAATCAGTCAGTATTACATCTGAAAAAATTGGCAGCAAAGAAGTTCTAGAAGGTCTAAATGTAAGGACAACCTACTGTGGCAGGACTTGTGGGAGCCCATTAACTTGGGCAGTGCTCCTATGCATTTTGGGGAAAGGGGTCTTCCAAGACTGAGAGTTGGTACTGAATGGCCAGGTTTGCTTATTCAAACCTGAACATGTTTAACTAGAGAGCAAAGTTTCAGAATCAGTGAATAACCTTGATCACAGAGCATGAGCTATCACTTTTTCTTTTTTTCTTTTTCTACTTTTACAAGGATATGGAGTGTTCATCACACTTCCCTCCCTCCCCCTTCTCTTCACCACTCCCTCCCACTCCCTTCTGCCTGAATGCTTCATGGACCCCTGGTTTCACTCTAGCTTGTCTTCTGTGGAGGCTTAGGCCTTCAAGGTACCTTTCTTCAGATGAGATTATGGACTTTTCTGGTAAATGGTTGGAACTGGAAACTTTAATATTGAATGAGGTATCTCAGTCAGAAAGTTAAGCACTGCATGTTCTCTTACAGATGAACTTACATCCTCTGTCAATGTATCTGAACTGAAAGCACTGTAAGAGCCAGAACACTTGAAAAGACCGATGAGTGGAAGGTGGAAGGGATGGTTAAGGTGAAATCCCAGGACAAGGACAAGAATGAGGGAGGGATAATCAGAAAAATACATAGTGGGAAGTGAGAGGAAGGGAAATAAGAAGGACATGGGACATAAGAGGGACAGAGGGACTAATAGATAACACTAATATTGTAGGAAGTAATCCCAAAGGAACACGGATGGTTGTAAACCTATTGATTTGACTGAAAAGGGGTAAATAGCTATAATTATTTGTCAGGTTTTCTGTGAGATTTGTAAATTGATTCCAGATCGCTATTGCTCTTTCCCCTCACTGAGTTTGCCCAGGTGGATTAATTTTATGTTATATTTCAGCTTGCGATATAATCTGATCCATTGTCTTCAGGAGTGTGATTCAGTAGATTATGATTTTCACTTTAAAAAGGTATTTCATCAGTGACTTCAACCCAGTACCTGCCAAATAGGCCATAGCTTTCACATGAACAGTTGAATTCCAAACTGTCTAGTTCCTCTGACAAATCTCATTTTTACAACTCTGTTTTGTTTCTCTTTTTGAAAATTAAAATATCTAATATTCTATTTGTGCAAAAAGGTTTCTTTTTGCACCTAACTTCATGCACTATATCTGACTTTCAGAATTACCTTTCCCAACCCCACAAAAATAGTAAGTAGTGATTAAGTGAACTCATAGGACTTTTAATCTCACACTCTGACTTGGCTGGAAGCTTCTAGAATTCCTTTCAGCTTTTTGATGAATAAAGAAATGAAGTGTGAAGAGGTTCTGGTTTCTGGTAAAAGCAAAAAAAAAAAAAAATGGAGAGGGCTCTAGGGTGTGAAGGCTTTATGAGTCAGTGGAGGCCTAGAAATAATTTTCAGTCCAATATTACTTTACTTTCCTAAGTAATGACCTCTGAGAGTTCAACACAAGCTGTAAAAATGGATGGGCCTTACCTTTGGTAGATGTTTCTCAGCTCACTAGATGCTATTGGGGAGTCAGTGCATTTCTTTTTATTTTTCTCCTTTTACATAGTATTCTTATCAAAACACAATGGGAATTAGACATTCTACATTTTTCTAGAAGTATGTTTTATAAATTTTTTCTACAGCAAATTTTGGTAGTTTATCAAGAATCTTCAGAAATACATCATTTTGAAGTAGAGCCTCCCTTTTAGGTTTTTCCTTTGAGGAAATAATATGGATAATTCAAATATATATTTTTAGTGAAAAATGCATATGCTCACAAACAAAATGAATGACCTGCATTGAATCTGCCTAAATCCTATGAGGACTTAGAAACTATATGTTGGGTAGGTACAAGGAAAAATTACAAAGCAAACTGAACGAGAAGTTTGACATTAATGATAAACTCTAATAAAGAGCAACAATGTTATGTAGAGAAGTTTATAAATGAGAAATCATTGGGTAATTATATGAATGTACATTCATGTTGAACATCCACTCCTATCATTTCCCATGAAAATGTCTACCTAAGAAGATCAGCATCTCCTTCACTTTAAAGGAGGGACACTTAAAGGAATTTTGTCAACTGGTACAATATATATGTTAAAAGGTAACTTTAGAAATAAAATGCAATAAATCAATGACTAACACACATGGTGCTGAGCGTAGATGACAGAATGTGAGCCCTGAACTTTGATTTTCCTGAGAGTTTCTTTCCTGTAATATAAATCGCTTGGTGTTCAGTCGACCATCTGTAATGGCCATTAATGTTTGTGAATGGCCACAAACACTTTTGTTGCAAATCATGATGTGCCTTATCTTTGACCAGGAGCCTCTTATTTTCTGTGAACACCCCTATTAAAATTCAGGTACATGATTTTTTCAGAACCTCACTATTCTGTACTTGACTCACTTGAAATAAATAAATGAGTAAACAAGTAAATAAATGTAGATATTTTCAAAGATGACAGGTGCTATATGTTATTTTATCTAATTACAGAGTTGTTTTTCCTTGAATGGCTATCAATTGTCCATCTTTGCAGGTGGGAGAGAAAGGGATTAAGAATCTCTCTCTGTTTTTAAAATCAGTTTATTTCTTTTAATCAACTATCAATACGTAGAGCTCTACAATTTATGCCAATTTTGGATGAATCTAATGAATATAATAGATTTATTGAGAGCTATGCAAAATAGGTCATCTTTGCAGAAAAAAATGAATTTCTATGACTTATAGAATTCAAGAGGGCAGAGAGAATGACCTATATACAAAAGTAAGCTAGTGAGTTTTTTAAGCACAACATTCCTAAGTTACAGAAAATTATAAGTATGCTGCTAAACTGTGGTCTAGGAGCATTGACTTAATTTTTTACTTGCTATCTTTATATCTTCAGTCAGAAGTACCTTCACTTACTACTTACGATTATGGACTTCATCGTGTTTTCTCATTTGTCTGCTTTTGGGTTCATTTCTTGGTGTTTTCTCAAGGAGGTTCCTTGAGGTAGTAACGGTAGAGGCTAGTTTTACTTTTATATTGGAGTCTATAACTTCGGAACTAAAAGTACAGTTCTAGGTATTGATTTTTCGTGAAAAGAGTGAGTGAAAATGGTTGTAGCTCTTTCCTGACAGACTTGCATAAATTCTTCCTGCATTTACATGTGGGAGCACTGAGTGTCAAGACTAAGGTTTACAGTCGCCTGAGTAACCACTCAGTGACACTGTCCTGTGGGCAACTGCATTCAGGGGTGGCGTCTTTGGCTCTTTGTAGTTCTGTGAAATGTCTAAGTGTCCACCTACACGCTACCTCTGTTGAAAGCCTTACTGACACAGAAAAAACATTTCAATCTAAACTTGCTTGCTGTATCTTCTCACAAACAATTTTACCTCAACTAACCACTTTTACTGATTAAAACGTTATGACTAGGTGAACTTTGATGTGGTCATTTATGTCTGGCATGTGGATTCAAAGTTACATTGTCCCTTTTAGAGAGAAAAGAGCTAAAAGTAAGTTTTCTATTTGTTACAAAGATATTCTGAATCAGGGGAGATGAAATAAAATCTTATATTTCTTTTTTTAACTTTATTTTTTACGCAGAAGTGTGTGTGTATGTATGTGTGTGTGTGTGTGTGTGTGTGTGTGAGAGAGAGAGAGAGAGAGAGAGAGAGAGAGAGAGAGAGAGCACTGTGTGCCCCTGTGTAGGACCAAGAGTGACTTTGGGAATTATCCTGGATCGTTTCTACCTCCTTTTTGCTTCACTCTGGGAAGTGCAAGCCATTGCTGTTTCCACCTGAAATTTTTACATGGCACCTGGGATCCGAACTTAGGACCTTCTGCTTGTGAGGCAGAGGCTTAACCCCTGAGCCATCTATCTAGCCCTTATATTTCTGTTTGGAAAGGCAGGATCTTGTATTGCACATTACCGTGGCCTGAAACTCACAATGTAAAATAATTTAGTTTTGTTTGAGGCAATCCTCCTGCCTCAACCTTCCAAATTCTGGGACTGGGACTGTAGAAGTAAGCAACAATACCTTACTTGATTTGAATGCTTTTTCCAACAGTTATATTCCTAAATGTTAGTATTTGCTTTGGAATTGCACCTTGTCTTTTTTTTTTTTTTTTCCACAGCTCTTTTCCATCCTAAGATCTGGTAACCTGTGATTTACAAACTTTGAAGAATATTATAAATCAGCAGAGGGTCAAATTACAAGAGCTGTCGAAGGAAGAACAGAATCTAGAATATATTCATGAATACCAAAAAAAGTTTAAAAACAAGTTTATAATTTACAGCTGCCCTGAGGCAGCAATAACTAATACACTGAAAATTTACCCATTTTATGCATCTATTTTGCTTGTTTTACTACTTTGCTTTTCATAAAAAACACATTTATTTCAGAAACTGTCAGTTCTCTTGGCATTTATGTGATCTCTGAGCTATGTGTGAAAATACACATATTTCTGCTTTGCAATTTTTATTGAAAAATTATTTCTTTTAAAAATTTATATCATTTTTTTTGTTCCATGCTCGAATCATTTTCCTTGCTTTTTTCCCCATCAGTCACTTCAGAAAATGAGTATTGTAGTTTATTTAGCTTAGCATCTGCCTTAAATCTTTTCCCAATTGTGGGTTGAATGACATTTTATCATTAACTATAAAGTGGAACAAGTGGAAGCTTTCAGAACACAGGTCACACCAGAAATTATTCAATGAGAATAACACTGTAAATTACATTTAAATAGTCTACCTTCATAAATACTCCATGTGAATCATGGCCGGAACTTAATCGGGCCTCATATTGTTCTTGGAAGTCAGTAGAGTGGTGTGAACTAATGATTGTTTTCAGATAGATATATGATAGCATTGGAAACCTGAGCAGAGTAAATGGAAGTAGGTGGACTACTAGTTGCTATTTCTCAGAAAAATCAGAGCTGAGTGGGCCAGTGAGATAGCTCAGTGGGTAAGCAGCATGCTTGTTCGGAAACTTGGTAACCTAAGTTTGATCATAGGACACCTACATGGTAGAAGGAGAGACTAATTTTTGAAAACTGTCTTCTGACCTCTATTTTTCTCTCTCTGTCTCTGTCTCTGTCTCTCTCTGTCTCTCTGTCTCTCTCTCAAAATAAATAAATATGGACTGGAGAGATGGTTCAAGGGTTAAGACTCTGGTTTGCAAGCAGAAGATCCTAAGTTCAGACCCCAGGTCCCTTGTGAAAATGGGAGGCAGAAATGGCTAAGGCCTGCACTTCTGTCCTTGGTAAGTGGAGTCTGCAAAATCCCAGAAAGAAGCAAAATGGAGTTAGAAGCAATCCAGGATGAATCCCAAATCACCCTTGGTCCTCCACAGAGACAATTGGTGCTCTTTCATATACACAGATGCACATAGACCACACACACACACACACACACACACACACACACACACACACACAAACATGTTAATTAAAAATTAAGAAGCAGAGAAAATAGGCCACCATCAAGGACTGCAAATAAGTAATGAGACATCTGGTTAAGTTCACAGACTTTCCTTCCTGATTATTTGCAACTGATAGGGTATGATCTCATCAGAAGGGGAGGGCATATAGGCTGGCAGATAGAAAGTAACCATTTTGTAAATGGGTGATTGACCCAGACCTCACCACGGTCTCCTACTTTTATTCCATCTACCTTTGAATATACTCTTATAACAAGACTCTAATTTAAAGGGTTTTTATCTCTGTCCAGGGGGTGACATCCAATACCCATCAGGATGGAGCCAAGGGCATTGCAGGAGCAGCAAAATTAAAAAAAAAAAAAAAAAAAATCAACAAACCATAATTCAGAACATGAGAGACTCTATATCAAACATCAGGAACTAAGCCAGCCTAATCTTTCCCCATCCTGAAGCTTAGGGAAATTTGCGTAAGAGGGGGCAGTAAGATTGTAAGAGCACAGGGATGGGAGGAGCAATGATATGCAAGATACTCCACATGTTAGGGCCGAAGCAATCATAATTGGACTTTGAATGACCTGTGCTATGTCCAACACATTATTGACCCCACAAAGTCTAGCATGGACTAAAGGCACTAGGATCGTTGGAGGGTAGGGACTGACAGTCACAGTAGTGTTCCTAAACTTAAGGGGAACACAGGAAAGGGTTCTGGGAAATCCCCCTGGGTCCTTGCACCTCATCGGAGAGGAGGACCCAGAGGAGAGTTTGGCATACACATTAAAGGATGCTCTGGGGATTAGGGGGGAGGCACTGGGGGGGGGAGACACTGTGGATGGGGAGGGAGGGGGGAGGAAAGGGGGGAGCAGGGATGTCTGGAGGAGGTGGAGGGTGGGAGGGGACCGGTGTACCTGTTAAGTTTGTATGAGCGGAAATAATAATAATAAAAATATGTTAAAAAACAAAAAAACCTCAATACAATCCTAATAAGCAATATAAAAATGATAGCCTTTAAAAATAAATAATGGGCATATGTTCCAAGCTTTGACTGTCATTACAACTTACTGAATTAAATTTTATATAGTAGTACAAAACAGGTACCTATCTATTGCTTAGTATTATTCGCAGTGTGTACATGTCAGACAGCATGCATTTTAATTCAGTTTTGAAAGTTGTTTTATACATATTACTGTTGCAACCCTAGTACCACTGTTAGATTTGGTTTCCTGATGCAAACTTACAATTTTGAAACATTTTCCTCTTGGGTAGAAGCGAGCCAACAACTTGCTGGAAGAATCATCTTTAGAAACAAGGGACAGAATGTAAGTATGCACCACACGGTTCCCTGCTTTGCAGCCAGATAGCAACAAGCAACATGGAGACCATGAAGTCAAGTCCCTGACTGGAGAGTTGCAGGTTTTATGGCTTTTTAAGAGCACACAGCTTGCTGCCAAAAATAGAACATTGAGACTGAGATATAGATGTAAGAAATGTGTCATATTTCTTAAGGATTACTCAACAATGAAGCCATGTATATTGCCAGGAAAATAAACCAAAAAGAACTTGATAGGTGTCAGTCCCCAGTGACTGTCCTTTAAAAAAAATCTCTCCATTCTTGACCCCAGAGCCAAACATTCACAGAAGGACCAGAACAGAGGATTTACAACAGGTGGATTGATTGCAAGATGGGGCTTCTAGTCACTCTCCAGACCAGACCATACAGTCTAAGTAGAAAGGCTTTATCAACAGACTCACATAACAGAGTGTATTCCAGGCAACACCAAAATTCTGACATCGAAATCCATTTTCCACCCTTTGGGAAGTACAGTGAATACATTTCTATTTTGCTGTGCAAATATTGCAAACATTTTAGAACTATGTGTTGATGAGACCAGAGCAATTTAAAAGATAATGTTTTGTTTTTTAATAGTGTAGATATATAGAAAAGTCATGAAGACAAAAAGTATAACACATTTCTTGGCTTGTTATTAGGAATTGTGTCAGTATATTTTTCTCAATTAACATACCACTATGTCTACATTGCTATAAGTCAAAGCCCATACTTTCTGCAGATTTCCTTGGTCTTTAACTAATATCCTCGTTATATTTCTGCATGATTCCATCTAAAGATCACACCGTCCTTCATCATTACATCTCTTAGGATTTTTTGACTTTGTCAGCTTTGTTTTTTGGTAACCTTGACAGTTTTGATGAGGCTAGTCAGATATTTTGTAGAATGAGTCATAACTGGGATTTGCCTCATGTTTTTCTCATGATTGTGCTTGAGCTGTGGGTTTGAGGAAAGGAGATGGCAAAGGTTAAGTATCATTCTCATTATATCACAGCAGGTACCCAAACCAGCAACATGATTTATGACTGCTGATACTGACCTTTCTGTCAGAATGAGGTAGTACTTCTAAGATTCTCTGCTCTGAAGTTGTTTCCCTCTCCTTCTGGTAGGAGAGACTTATTTGCACAGCACAAGCTCAGGTAGTGGAAAAGACTGCCCATGCCCTTGATAGTAACACACTTATGCAAATTATGTGCCAATCTTCTACAAGGAATGTTGGCGAACATTTGAGTTGTCTATTTGTTTAACTATATAATTAATGAGCTGTTTATGCATACACAAATACATTATATATATATATATATATATATATATATATATATATAAACAGTTTGGCTTGTGATTTAATGCTGCTTTATTTAGTATTTATTCCTCAATTGATCTTGCTTTTTCCATTAGGTGTTTTTGAAATTGTTTCTGTGACTCTTAAATAAACCTATATATATGTAAATCTGTACATGTAAATGTCTATGTATGTTTCCCAAGATAGGCATCTGTATTTGTATTAGAGCAAACATGACTCCATATTGATACTTCCAATTGTCATCCACCAATACAAGGCTCATTCTAGATCATCCATCACTTCACTGTGGACATGAACTCTTACAGTGAGAATATGGCTTGCATTGGAAAAAATTCATTTGTGTAATTATTTATTTCCAGGTAAAATATATTTATATGTTTCAGAATTAACATAGCTTAGCAATTACTTTAAGCTCAATGGCTACCTATAACTTTACTTATATTTATACTTGTGTGTATTACACCTTATATTTCATTATGGATCTCTCAAATTCCTAAGTAATTTTGAAATTTCTTATTTAAAATTAATTCTTTATACTGGAAAGTTTTAATAGTTAAAATGCTCATATTCTCTGTGTTTACCACTGAAATATCACATTAAATGGTTTAAATACCCCTCCAAAATCCTGCTTCACTTTCATATTTCCATATTACTCCATTTCTGAAACTTTTGACAACTGTCGATATGTTGTTCTTTTAGTTTTTAATTTTTCCTGAAATGCTGTATAAATAGAATCAAATACTACACTTCTGTTTAGACTGGCTTATTTTATTGTGGAATATGAATTAGATTTAACTTTTATGTATGTTTAGCTAATTTTTGTCATGAAGCAGTATTCTATTATGTTAAAATTATTTATTAATTTTTTGGAAACATTCATGGGTAGATTTTTGTGGACATGAAGCTTTTGAATTCATTTCTGGAACTACCTTACACTGTGATTTTCCCATATCATATGTTTAGATTAGGTGTAATTTTATAAAACACTGACAAAATTTTCTCCATAGTGAAACTTTTGGCCATCTTACCAGCAATTAATGAGATTTCTTATTCCTTTAAATTCTCAACAGCTATATTTTATTCATATTATTTCCCTATCCTGGACTCCCTTGACTTTTCTCTCTTCTACCCCTCTCAGGCCCCATTTTTCCTTACAAATTTATTTCCCAAATTACAACTTTTTTGTGTCACACAGGGCTATCTGTGTGATCATGGGTTTGGAAGCTATGATCTGAAGCCAATAAGTTCATCCGTTGGTAGTCTATGCCTCCCCCTCTCTCAGATTCTATTAGTTGACAGTAGTTCAGTTTTAAGTCATGAGGCTCATGAATCAATCCCATATCTGAAAGTGCCTGTTGTCCAGGCTTGCATAGAACCAGTGCCAAGAACCATTGCTACCGGGAGTCCTGTGAGTCTAGTGGCTGTATTATACTTGGAAGTTGTCATTTTAGAGCCCTTATCCCCATCTTTTATTAATGATTTTCAAAATTGTAGTTAAGTTCAACTTACTACAGTTACAAAAAATTGGGTAAAAAAACTATCTTTCTTTCCTCACACATTTACCATTAGAAAGATAATGTTAGATCCTTGGAGGCAAGGGATTGGCAGCCACAGTAGTGTTCCTATGCTTAAGGGGAATATGGGAAAGGGTTCAGGGAAATGCCACTGGGTCCTTGTACGTCATCTGAGAGGAGGGCTCAGAGGAGAGTCAGGCATGCACAAGAAAGGACTCTCTGGGAATTGGGGCGGGAGGCACTGGGGGATGGGGAGGGAGCAGGGATTTGGGGGGAGGAGGAGGGAGGGAGGGAACTGGTGTACCTATTAAGTTTGTATGAGCTGAAATAATAATAAAAATGTATTAAATTAAAAAAAAGTTCAACTTACTACAGACACAACATAACCATTTAAGTAAGTATTTAATTACTGGAGACTGAGTACTCCAGCTACCTTCCTTCTTTAAAATAGATGGTCCCCACATAACATGTCTTAACACGTGACTTCATTTTCTACTCTGTAATGGTGTGGGAGTAACATGCCTCAGCGGAATCTGGATTTCAAGTTTTGAATTTTGTTCTTCATACCGCTAATATGACATGGTGTCATCTTTATACTCCACTCATCACTCTCCACAGTTGCAGGCCCTTGATAGTGAAGGCATATAACTAATATTTGTGGTAGTTAGATACAGGTGTCAATCTGTCTGTTTCAGGCTGAGCTTTAGACACAGCTGTGAAGACTTGATAGTTAAAGTAAGACCTAAACAAACCTGAAGTCATTTGTCTAATTAATGGAGAAGACCCATTCGCAGTAGGTGGTACTTTCCAGTAGCAGACCAGAAAAAGGAAGTTCAAGAAAGCTCTACTCCACTTCTAGCCCTGAGTTGGTAAACTCATTTCGCTGCTGCCATTCTTCAATCCCCCAATGTGACTGAAATTCAGACTCTGCAGAAATCCTCCAGTCTTTGGCACCAGACTGGAACAGCTGAGAAATGAGCAGCTACAGGTATCCATTGTTGGCCTGCCTAGATTTTATTTCATAAGCCGATCTAACAAAATCTTTCTCTCACTCTCTTCATATATATATATATATATATATATATATATATATATACACACACACATAATTATAGTAGTGGGCACAGCAGCAGTGGCCCACCCAGGGCTATTCACTGGACACAACAGGGGTGAGGACAAGGGTGCCACTAAGAGACAGAGAAGCACGGGAGACACCATGCCGGGAGGGGAGATGATGGTGTGATGGTGTTCATGTTATCATGCAGGAACAAAGACTTATGTAGGGGGAGCTGGCCAATCCGGCCACTGGGACGTACAAAGGAGCCCCTTTTAGGGGCGAACCAGACTACAAGTTCTGACTCCATTCTAAAGCACCTAGAGACAGGGAGATTGTAGGGGCACTGGGAGTCTGGCTGGTAGCCGGCCAAGTCACCAGTAAGTGTGCTTAACTGGCTTGTGAACAGAGTGGCACTTGCTCACTCTGCAGCCTGCCACACAGTCACCTAGGCTGGACCCCGTGCTCGCCTATATATGTACACATTACATTTGTTCTGTTCCTCTAGAAAACTCTGACTACACAATAGTCTACATTGTAGCGTGTTGCTAAGCTATGATGTTTAGTACTTTAATTAATTGCATTTCAAAATTTGTTACCAAGTTACAATGGATTTAGCAGTACAAAATCCCATAAGAAGCTGAGAAACATCTGTAACATCTGTATTGTCTCTTTTGTTCTGGGTCTCTTTTTGCTTTTCCATTCAAACTTCAGATTTAATGAGGCCATAGCTACTGAGTAGACTGTTGAAATTTCTGTATGGATTAGACTGAGAATTTTAACTAGAAGGGAAGTGAAATCTTAAAAATACTGAGGGACTGAAACATAAATGTACATTGTCTCTTCAGTTGTTCGATTTTTTGATTTCTTTCAGTGCTGTTTTGTGATGTCTTACTGGAATATGGTGTACAGTTTGCCAGACATTTACTCATTATTTCTTTTTATTGATGCTAGTGTAAATAGTGTTAATTTTTAATTGTGAAATTCAGATAATTTAGTGGCGTGAGAGATAACAATTGACTTTTGCATATTGACTGTGCTTCCTAAAATCTTGCTACACTGACATGTCAGCTCCATTAATTCATCAATTCTTTGTGGCTTACTTTCTGATAATCAATTATGCAGTCACAAATAAAGAGAGTTGTTTTTCTTCCCTTTTGAAAGTGCACAATTCTGTTTCTTTTGCACTTCTATTGTACTTCATAATAATACTTCAATTCACATTACATGTAAGTGTGATGAAAGCAAGGGAAAGCATCCAATTTCTTACCATTAAGTATCATGGTAGCTTAATATATTTTATGACTTCCTCAAATTAGTTGCAGTCTTTGGTTTTTATTATGAGTTTCAAAGTATCATTTTCATTACTACTATGAATAAAGACTAAAGGAGTTTGTCAAATGTTTTCTCTGATTTTTGTTTTTTGGTTCCATCATGCATTTTTTCTGCTTTAGCTTGTTGATGTGGTAGATTATAATATATAGATAATTGCTCAAATATTAATTAGTTGTCCATAATGGAAGAAATTTAACTTGGCTATATACTATTTGATTTGATTCATTAATTTTTTTTGGAAATTTTTGACTCTGTATTAGTCAGGGTTTTCTGAAGAAACAGAATCTGTAGAATGCAATATATAAAAATAAGTTTATTAAAATAGCTCACAATAAAAATAGTATCCTTCAAAGTAGCCACCTGCAGCCACCTCATTCTTAACTTGGAATGTTACAGAAAGCCAAAAGATCCCAAAAAGATCGCAAGCCCTTGCTTCTCTGGAGGGTTGAAGATGCTGGGCTCCCACATTGGTGAACAGCTGGGCTCTGACGTCAGCAATGAATAGCGAACAGCAGCAAGGCCTAGAGACCAGGCTTCAAAGGCAGCTGGAACAGCAATAATGCAGGGAAAAGACGAAGCTCTGAATTGGCCAAGGACCGAGGCAGCAGCAATAGCAACAAAAAAGGCCACAACACTCTGAAAATGAACTCCGCTCACAGAGTGGACTCCATAGCAAATAGGTAAAAGATAAAGGAGGAGCAAGTCCCTCCCTCTTGCATCTCCTATTATCTGGTCCACCCACTGTGGGCTGGATTTTCACAGCATTCCAACCATTAACCTTCCATATCTGCACCCCAAACAGTCTGCAACTGTCAAGTTGACACCAAAATGCAACCAAACAGACTATTTTCCTGAAATATATTAATTTCTAGTTTTTATTTCATTTTTTGTGGTGTGTAGGTGTGGCTGTGTATGTGCGTGGATATATTTGTAGAAGAGGGCACTGTCTATGCTTGAGGAGGCCCAAGGGTGACTTGGGAGTCATTCTGCACCTCTGCCTCCTTATTGTCCTGCTCTGAGGTTTCCCAGCCTCTGTCTTCCAGGGCCTGAAGCTCTGGTCTCTTCCATTTCAGGTTAGAATTTTTGAAGTGGGATCTGGGATCTGAATCAGGTCCATCTGCTTGTGAGGCAAAGACTTAATCCCTGAACCATCTCACCAGCCCTTATTTATTTATTTTTTCTAATGAGATCATGTTTTGCTTAGACCACAGCCTGGACTCCAACTTCCAATCCTTCTGCTTCAAACTCCCTAGTGATGAAATTACAGGAATATGACAGAATTACTGGATTAAAATGGTTTTCTACTTTGTATCATCTTTGTCTTATTTTGGTATTGGGATAAAGTTAGACTCCTTGAATGAAGTATGAAGTGTTCTAAATGCTTTCTAAGTTCTGAAACAGTTTGCAGAAATAAATATTAGTATTTTCTAGAATTCACAGAGAAGCTTGTCTATGTTAATGCATTACTTTAAGGAAATTCACAAATCACTTTTTCAGTAGCTGTATAGTGTTTCATTTATTCTTTCTTGAGTAGGATAAATTAATCAATATTCATAAAATTATACGTTTACTCTATTTTTTCAAATATGTTTGCATAAGGTAACTTTATGCTGCTTTATGTGTTTTTCATGTCTGTGGAGTTCTCCCTTTCATTCTTGGTCTTTGGTTCTTCTCCATTATTTGCCTACCCAGATATCTTCATTCTTCTTTTTTTCTCAGTTAGAGCCAGATATTTGACTAGCTAATATTCCTTAAATTTTTAATTTTCATTTTTGTATTAACGTTTTTTGATTGCTGTAGGTATATGTGGTTTTCTGTCTTTGGTTTTGTTTCCTGGGATCTTATTCTGTTTATCTTAATCCTGATTCTTTCACCTGCCCCTTTCTTCTCATTCTTTTCTTCCTCAAGGGGCCTAGGGGTTAGACTTCAGGTCCCCCTGCTCACAAGGGGAGCACTTTGACAAC
Organism: Typhlomys cinereus; assembly: GCA_023101885.1. Lineage (NCBI taxonomy): Eukaryota > Metazoa > Chordata > Mammalia > Rodentia > Platacanthomyidae > Typhlomys > Typhlomys cinereus. The sequence goes on along the minus strand of JALPQD010000050.1, from coordinate 1,938,919 downwards.
TGAGCCATGCCTCTAGCCCTGCATGTGCATTTCAATTTTTGTTTTATTTTGTATACTTCTTCCAAGGATCCACAAAGTAGCAGATAATGTCTATGCACTATGTAGCTATGTATTCTGCTGGGGCATTTCAGCATATTAGTTTTGGCACTGTGTCAGCTATTTTCCAAATGAAAGGCCATACATGAATTTTTTTTCTATTTTTTATGTGTCACTTGTGACAAAGCTGTGGCAAAGTCTCATGATTTTATTTTTAACTTGCAAAATATTCACAAGTGTTGGCTTATATTTACATAAGGTGTTTTACATGTTTTCAAGAGTTCTTCCTTTTTAACCTCTGCAAGATGGCTTTGCTTGTCTTCTGGGATCTGACTAATTGTTTATGTATATAGGTTTACTCTGTTTCCAAAAAACATTTCTCATTATATTTACTTTTGTCATTTCCAAGAAACTTTTCACATATTATTTCATAAGGTGAACCTTTCCCAAGACTCCTGGCCAAGGCTTTATTTCAAAATAGATGAGTGGAAAATAAAAACAAAGTTTCTTCTGGTGTATAACTTCTTAATGATAGAGAATATATATGGAAGGTACTCCTATTATCTTATAAATATATCATGAACATGCAGTGTCTGTCTAAATTCAAAGGTGTTAATACAGCCTTTTAAATTACCAGTGTGCACCCTCACTTGAAATCATAAAATTAATTTACTTTACAATTTATACCTTTTTAATTAGTTTATCCATAGCTAACATATACTAATTATTAGCAAATTCTTTCTACCAAGCATTTATTTTGAATATTCACATAGTAGAAAAATGTGACAGGATACTAGACAATCTTCTTTTAGAACTTACTGATTTCTTTCTCATGTATCTTAATTTAACCAAGTCACTTAGGTAATGTTTTATTCTTGAAACAGCTATTAAATTTTATGGCTGAATATAGTTTTTATCATTTCTCATCACCTTTTTTTCTGCTTGCATAATTGCACTTACTATATCGTTCAGTTTTATCTTATTTGTTTGTAACAGGATTGACATAAATAATTATTGTCCATGTTCCCAATTGATTCTCCAATTATTTAGGTCTCTTAGAAGGAAACTGAGGTAACAAGTACACATATGCTTACTAATTTTTTTCAATATGTGTGTGTGTGTGTGTGTGTGTGTGAGAGAGAGAGAGAGAGAGAGAGAGAGAGAGAGAGAGAGAAATAGAAGTAGAATCTTAAAGAACACTACCTCGAGGGTGTACTAAGATCAAGGAGAACAGAAGGACATGAGGCACGGCACACCAAGACAACTTTACTAGTAATCAGCTTCCATGTTATGTTGCTGAGCCATTCCAAGCTGCCATTGAAAAAGCCAGATTCTATACTATTTCATCCAGCAGATGTGAACTGACAGCTTTCTGCCTGCTTGTAACCTGGTTTTCAGAGTTTCTTAGAAATTTCCACCAGAGCCATCATGGAGGCCCAGTTTGTGAAATGAATAGAGTCCAACGTAAGTGACGAGGAAAATGATTGTTTCCTGATGATCCAAGGGGCCTGAACCTATAGATGAGTCTTTCCTGAGGACATGTTCAGGCCATCATACATGTGTTTTCTCCAGTAAATAAGACAGTACATCAGGAGATATGCCAGTCTTGTCAGACACGAGCTTTCTTCAATGTACCCAATCAAGGTACTTCAGGATGTGTAAATTATCAGTCATTAGTCATTCTCCAGTCACAGACTCCACCTTCTTTCCATGTGAGTCAAAGAACCTCTTCCATTTTCACGATTGCTCTAGACATTCAAATTTTTAAGCATTTATGAACTCCCAGATTTAATTCTATGCTTTATGTCTTGGAGTGCCAAAGCTTCGATTATGGTGCTCTCATCTCCCTGAAGGTATTTCATTTATTGTTTTGTGCAACCAGTTTTGTTGTTTGTTCTAAATTCTTCCACATATCTTTCAACTCCTATGATCACCGCTACCTGTTAGCATTGCAGAATTAGAATTTGGAACTTCTATACAGGGGCAAATAAATACAAGGAATTTTTTTTCTTTCTAGCTAACCAATCTTTTCCTTATAGGCACATTTTAAAGGGCATTTCTTAGGAATCTCTCTAGCAGAGTGCTTCAGAGAGGGTTATTATGATCTGAAAGTCTACATAGAGTTTCAAGACACTGATTGCTTTCTCATATAATTTTTGCTTTATTCAAGATATGAAAAATTCCTTATTATAGAAAATAAACAATAAGCATAATACATGTAGTTTTCTTTACCTTACTTTTGACCCACTTGGAATGGACTCAGAAATTCTTGACTGTATTTTAAAGCAAATGCAAATTTATTTTTAATTTTATATGGGCTAATATTCTAAACTTGTTGTTTTGGACTTTCAGACAAAGAAATGTACAAACAAGCAATCTCATCATTTTAAGACTGCTGCTTGCTTTCTGGAGCTAGGTGAGATTGTACTTCACTTGTCTTCCCTCTGGCAGGAGATGATGATATTTCATCTGATAGAAGCATCAATTCAATAGGCAGTTTCACAGGCCTCTCCCTCCTCTAGAACAAGCCCTTTTTTGGCTTTAAGGGAAGAAGGTGGTTCTCTCCACGCATGGAACAAGTTCGATTTCAAAACTTGTGAGAATTTCACAGTAGGCAAACTAAAACAGTTTATTACCTCTAAAAAACTGTTTTCAAATTATAATAATATACTCAAGAAGCATAGAAGAAAAGACAATCTTTGTGAGATAAATCTGACCTTTTACCCTTTACACCAAAAATACAGGTAAGACAGTCACTTTGTTTTTAAAGGTTCATTTTCCAATTCTATCCACAATGCTTCAGAAAATGTTATATTTTCTGGAGACTGGGAATAAATACCTGTATAAAATAATTCTTCTATAAATATGAGACTCATAAGGGTTGAAAATTCTTTTTGATTCACCATTTCATGAGATTACATGGTGAATTTTTATTTCTCAAAATACTTATTTTTAAAATATCAAAGAAAGACATTGTTAAACTTGTGTGCAATTAAATTTCTTTAACCTAAATGAACTATGAGCTACTCACTATTTAGCAAGCTTAAAGACATCTAAAACAGGAATGTTTTATTTAGTTTCTACATTTCATGATCATGAAGTTGTCATTCACATTCATGAAGGAAATAAAAGCAGTTAAATTCCGATTAGCACAACTAAAGAGCAAGATATTCCAAATGAGGCTCAGCATAAAATGCTGTTTTATAACCTTTAACTTACTTCTAGTTCCTAGTGTTTCTTAGATAAATGTTAAATTTATTGTTTCTAGTATTAAAATTGAATATATTTGTATAGAATTTCAAAAATATTGAGGAACATTCATGAATGAAATTAGTTACAAGACATCATCAGTCTCTGGCAATTTTGGGAGTTGATAGGCTTATTGATGCATCAATCTCTTTTATATTCTAAGTGGCATTCTTTGAGGAGCTTGGAAAATTTGGAAAATTGTTTTGGAATTTTGGAATTTGGAAAAATGGCTTTATATATACATTCTGTGTTCAATGTATACAAAGCAAAGAGATAGCATCAAGAAGAAAATATCAAAATTATAGTAATAAGCAAAATCCTTACTTTGTTGATTGTAACATTCCTTCTTTCAGCGGTTGGTTTATGATTATAATGGAATCTATGTAAAATTTCTACCAGTATTCTATTAGAAGTTGAAAATTGTGTTTGAAAATTTATATGATATGCAAAGGAGTATAATTCATAATGCAGAAAAAGAATTTGCATCTACTTGTCACTCACAAATTCTTGTAAATTTTACTTCCCTGTTTTAGTTTACTATCTGCTATGATTAGGATGATCAGCCACTACTTTATAGAATGAATTTTCTTACTTGAATTTTTACTTGGTGTATGGAATGTAGATAGTGTGTGAGTATTATTAAAATATTACTATATTTTATATAGTATTTCATAGCATTATATCTTTACATTGTTACTAGAACATTTAAGGGTGAGTAGAAAAATATCTGAGCATAGTTTTGTGTTTATGCTAATAAATTATTAATTAATCTGGAATGTCATTAAAATATATTGATTATGTCTCCACTTCTAAGAATTCACATGGCATTGGAAATCCTACAATCTCTTGGGCTTCAATTTCATATTCAAATGCAGTTTGTTCTTTTCTATTATCAGGAGTGCCGATTCCAGTACATTTTCTACTTCATCAAAATTCCAATCTCAAGTTAAAATCAATCTCTCATTCTCTTCATTCTGAATTGGGGACTTCTTGATGTCACATCCATCCCTGTCTATTTATTTCTCAGGGTACATTGATAGCAAAAAGTTCTATAATTTTAAATTCAATTCATCTATTGAACTAATCAGAAGAAGCACATAAACCTTGATGTCCAAAAAAAACAGTACAATACCTCAAAAAAAAGAGCAGAGGATTTTTTTTTATCATTTAAATAGCAGGATCAAATAGGTAGCATTTATGTTCGGGTATCTCACCCATAAACTAAAGCATATTGCACTCTCTCTGAGCCTGTGTATCCCATGCATTTAGTGGTAAATGAAGAACGAACTATGTATGTGGATCAGAAGACCTTAGGAAATGTTTGAAAATAACACTCAGCACTCTAGCAATATTTCTTTAGAGCTATTTTACATACATAAATGCCTGGCAAACTTCAAAGGCATGGAGAATTGGTACGTACCATATCAAAGCCTCTGTCAGAATATTCAAAACAATTTTGTTTTTTCCTGGCACTTCATCTTCCTTTAGTCATAAGTTCTTCAATTATATGACCCTTTTCTTTTAAAGTTAAAAAACAGAGTCTTCAGCAGTCACAGAGAATATAGTGAAGACCAGCTGTATCTGTAATGTACATAAACTTCTCCTTTTGAACCAGGGTGTTTTCATTCTGATTTAGTTGTAAACTTTTACCCTAGACTACATCATAAATATTTCTTTTGTAATCTAGTTTTAAAGTTGAACAACTTGTGTAATAAAGAAGTCTTCTATAGTAGCAAAACATTTTCTGTTCTTAGCAATAAATTTTCAGTACCCATGAATCTGCCACTGAGTAAGAATAAAATTCTTAACTGACTCCTCATTATGGGAGTTCTATTTGTGTTGTAATTGGGACTGAATTTAAACCCCATCAGGTCATTCAGTGCTTCTAATAACAAAATTTGTAGTTTCCCACAGTTCTTCCTCTTCTCTTTACCCCTCAAGATACTACATACAAGATGCTATTTCTGACCTTTCAATAAAACAGGCAATTTTAAGTCTTAGAATCTTTCCTCCCTCTGCTAGAAATAACCTTTCTCACTTACCCTGTTCTCCCATCCTTCTATGCCTTCACGATGTGAGAGTGATCTGATGCATAAAAACATATTCCTTGCAAAACTTATTGTTCTTCATATGCCTAATCTCAGCTTATAGTGATTTTCCCAAAGAAGATATTTGTAATTATTTTTACAGCAATATCAATTGGCAGTTTTGTTGCTATTTTCTGTGATTGCCTTTATCCAGAGTGGACTCTGGGATCCTTAGTAACCAGTTGTCTATTTTTGTGTCTCCAATGTGTGTCCAAAAATCGGCTTTCTGTGGAATTTGAATAGTCCAGAGAACTGTTTAATAATATTCTCTACAAAGAGAAAGAAACACAAAGAGAAAGAGAGAGAGAAAAAGAGAGAGAGAGAGGGGGGGAGAGAGAGAGAGAGAGAGAGAGAGAGAGAGAGGAGACCTTTGTGTGTTTCTCCTTGATTTGTGCAGAACTGAATTTAGAAATAATTCTCAGGAATGAAGAGAATGTTCTATAAACAAACATACAAATCCAAGATGGAGAAGTGAAAAAAATTGAGCCTAAATTAAATGTAACTACCTAGAGAATATAGCAGTGAACGAAGTCTTAAGTAAAAATTGCATCCATGGTGGAGTACTATGACCTATCTCACAGCAGATTTACTAAAAAGGCACAATAGTATTTTAAAACTTTATATACATATACTTTAGAATGAGTGTCATGTATATTGAGAACATAATTTCTAAGCTTATGAAAAAGTAATACAAATATATGAAAAATATGTAGATGGATAACAATATATATTTAAGTGACTTATGCAAGAAAGACAGGTAAGGCAGTTTTTCAGTGACTGACAAGTAATTTATAAACTGGCAGGGCCTTGTGACTGACAGAACTAAAGGTCAGAACAAACTTTATCCTATGAAGCATGTCCATACTTGTTTTTCCCAGACCTACTTGGCTCTTACACAAAAGGCCAATCTAGGTTATCCCTGTTTTAGTCAAGGAAAATATTTAAGTTCCAAATGTACGAGTTGTTAAGAATAAAATACATGTTAATGTCAAAAACCTGTTCAGTCCCTCTGGGGAAAATCTTGCACACACACTTGACTGCTGAGAGTCAGAGCCTTTCATGACCTTGAATCGTGACTTGATCCCTGAGGTTCTTTCTCAGTGATTCTGTTTGGAGATTGCTTGTTTGTTGTAGCATAAGTCTTACCTAGAACAGAAGCATTTGTTTACAAATATGATACATTTTATAGTGACCAAATCATTAGCCTTACTGTATTTTGTCCTGATTAGTATGGACATTGAAAATTTGAGATTTGGTTATCCAATTTGTTTTCCCAAGAGTCAGATTGTATTAGTCTATGTATCAGATACTTGAGGTATTCAGTAAATTGACATGTATTTATTTATACCCAAAGGTCAAATTGCAAATAAGGTATTAGACAAGGGCTATTTTATTACTTTTGATATTCAAAAGTTAATTTGGAAATGATAATTGAACATTCAAGAAACTTAATAAGATATTATCTAATTTTATTATATTAGGTGAGAAAACTGCAATATTTGATGTTTTAGTTTTTCAGCTAGGTATTTCTTTCCTAACTCTCCTTACAGTCAGGTGAACATGGGTGATAACATTCCCTATCAGGAGAGCAGGAAGAAGTGATGTGGGTAATATACGGGTTATATATGTGTACTACTTCCTTATAGATAAATTGGTCTATGCATTCTCTTTCCTCAATGAAGAGCTAGAGTGAAGACTAGCTGATGAATTTAGCTTAACAGTGTGTCTCAGCAAGGTGCATTGGTTAGCAGCAAAGTAACAAAGAAGAAGTAATTTGAGATCTTGGGGTGTACACTACATAGGATTTACTGTCTGCCATGTTAAGATCTGCCTTTCTTAAGAGAAACTTAAGCACTGTTTTCTGTAAGCATTTTCTCACTTCCTTCTTTAATCTTCTCCTTGTCAATATCTTATTGTTTTGCTATATATTGTGTAGTAAAGAGCAGAACACAAAAGTTGTAGAGAGCTACTCTACCTCATTTCTTCAATATAGAGCTAATGATGAAAAATAGATAAAAATAAATGAAAAATAGTCTGGAGTATTTTAATGTAAAATGTAGCTTCTAAAAGTTGTTTTTAAGTTATATTGAATTTGTGTTTGACAATTCCATACATGTAAAGAGTATGTTGTGGTTATAATAATATCCCTCTCTCTCCTATTAAGACCGCCTCTTCCATATAAGTCTCTAATAATTATTCATGTCATTTGTTGTAAAATTTCCTGTGTGCTATTAGCTTTACATGTATAATTATACAAATTCCTCCAAACTATTAGACAATAAATCTATGATATAAATAAAGATATTTCTAAGGTAACATCATTAACTTGTTGGAATAAGCTTGTTTAACACTGTCATATTTTCTTGTAAAGATCATTGTCATCTATAGCCACAATGACATGACTGAAAATGGGCGATTAACATTGATGTTCAACTGAAGAGTTTATCATAGCATTCTCTAATAAGATGAGAGCTATTGTTGAAACATGGTTCTGTGAGCCACTTGCTGTCAAAGTTTAGACTCTTTTATCAAATATGTTATTTTAGTGCCTTTTATGGTTTTTCATAATATGTCATCTTTGAAGAGTAAAGATATTTTGTAATGTAAATCCAATAATAAAGATATTTTATTGCTCCCTCATGATTAGATTCAGATGACCTATGTAGGGTAAAATTATTGTGGAAGTGGTGCTGCCTTGTTCTGAGTGCATAGCATCAGGGAGTGTGCATTCTGTCTCAGTCCTGTTCGTGACAATTTTGGTCATATAGTTAAGATCGTATCTGGGGAGCATTCACTTTTGGGTTTGTGATTTGAAAACATTTGTTGACATACATACATTGAATCTATGTATTTAATACTTGCCATATATTAGACATTAAATTTAACATTAATTTCTGATCCTTCATTCAATCAACTGATATGTTAATTTCCAAAATGTAATTCTAAAATGAACTGTTCCTTAACATAAATGGACTGCAAGAGAGTAAGAAAGAGCAAGTGTGAAAAAATGTACAATATACCAACTAGGAGTCCATATTTATTTAAATACTTCAAGATAATTTTAGTGTGGTACATATACACAATGGAATACTAGTCATCCTTCAGGTAGGATGAGATTATGATATTTGCTGATAAATGAATGGCACTTTAAAATATAATATTGAGTGAGGTATCTCAGACATAGAAAGACAAGCAACACATATTCTCTCTTACATGCAGAAGGCTAACATTGTTATCTTTTTATTTATTTATTTATTTTCCCCCAATCATATAAGCTTAATAGGTACCCTGCCTTGACTTAGTCCATTCCACTGTCCTGACAAAGTCACCATTGGAAGAAAATGGCTTCAAGGAAGTCCATTTTCCTAGATAAGTCATGTCATGTTTTCTCTTTCTATGAAATGCTGTTTGGCTGTTACGTGTATCTGTTGCTTAATATTTAGTGAAATCATTAACAGCTTTGGAATATCCCTCAGCTTTGATTAAATTAAACAGAGATGAAAAATTTAATATACAAACTCCTGAATGGCATGGATTTCTTAACTTGGCTACAAAACAGATTTTGATGCATATGTGATTATTATAAAGCTTTAATAAACAAAATCTATGCCGAATCTCATGAAGCCCTTAATAACCACTTGTATGAGGAGCCTGACCCTTTCGATAAAGAAAATGTTTCTTGCCACATCCTTATCTGACCAATCTGGTAGAATATGTCTCAGTTTGGAAAAGGTGGATTCAAAGAAACATCTTTTGGGGAAAAGATATGGCTTTATTTAAGAGAAATAAGGAAAAATATGGGAATTGTCAGGCCTTGGTGTTTCTTCCCAGTTCAGGCCTAAAGCCTATTCCCTGGGTTACTGTCACAGTAACCCCATAGGCAGGTGCTAGGAATTTCTTGGAATGTCATAATAACGCCCATGAACAGGTTCTAAGTATTCCTACTTAGGTAATTCAAGTTGTGTCTCTGGCAGGAGGAATTCTTCTGGGAATTAGGAGTGCCTTTTACCTGCTCTTAGGTTTTTTGGAACTAGCTTCCTGCTCTCTGATCTAGAGAAAAAGCCTGCTTTATAACTTTAAGTCAAATTCTAAATAAAGATTTCATGTCTAGTCACTAACAATAAGTAGACTTGTTAGCCAGAATGTGTGCACTGATTTTAAGGAAATTAGAGAATAACTTCAAGAGGCTTAAAACATAGGTGGGTAAAATTCCCACCTATGTATTAACTCAGAAATTCCAGAAGTATAAGACTATGCTATCAGTTCACTAGAACTTTAAACTGTGATACCCTCTTACCCTGGCTGAAGACCAAGGAAGAAACCATCATGCCAGAAAGTCTAGATGCCAAGACTGCCCCTGGAGATGGTATTTACAATCCAAACTGGGAGAATCCATGTCGGTAGCAAAGGGGGCTGTGTCTTTCCTTTCCCAAACAGCACTCTTATAAGAAATCACAGAAATGGATCATTCGAGTGCACTCTTACCAATGATTGCCTCTGCCCCGAAAGAGACACCCGTGGCATATGGGGCCCAGCAGTATGGACCCCAGGTTTGGAGTATGCATGGTTCACAGATGGGTCATCTAACTAATGGCAATATATTTCTGGAATTCCTTATAGGAAGACATAAGCAACCTTACTATTAAAGGAATGAATGGAAGGATGCTATCATAGGAGGAATTATTCTTTTAATAACTAGTGATTGCTTTAGCACATATCTCAGTAGTGCTCCATCAACAGGACCACAGTATAGGCACTTATGGCCCTTGAATATCCAAGCCATGGTCCCCCTAGAGACTTGGTTCAAGCTTGGATTGCAGAGACTGCATGAGCTGCATGCAACTTCCCAAGTTAGAATCTGCTGCCAGGCCTGGTGCCCATGTCAACCCACCTGACAGAGGATCAACCTGGACAGGACATCAGCAAAAGCTCATACTGGACTTATGGGATGTTGGGCACTCCTATAGTTAATTGTTGAAATCAAAAAGGAACTCAGTCCTCCTCTGTGTATTTTAGAAATGCAGTGTTTGTTAAAACAATTATGTGGGCTCAGCCCCATGGCTATCCGGTGAAGCATTATAGATTAGCTAGGTTTGGAAAAACTGGGAAAATGTATATGTTAAGTACCTTTACCCTCAACCAATGTTTAGGTTCTTAAAAAAAGTCCACCCTGAAGGTGATTTTTGCTGACTAGGAAATTATATGTCTATTTGTAGGTACAACATTCTTTACCCCAAAATTTTCTGTGTAAAAGCTGTCACAAAAGTTTCAGTAAATGGGTTCAGAATTCACTTGGCCTAGAGAGTTGTGTGAGTTCTGTTCCCCACCTGTTCCAGAGGAGCCCTGGTCTCGAGGCTGCAACTCTGGTCTGTGGCAGTTTCTCACGTCTACAATTTTAGCTATGTGGGCTTAAGAATTTTAGAAATATACCAACTATTGTCTACTGAACTTCTAGTCAGCGGTTAATAGTTAACCTGCCCTAGAACATGATTTTCAGTTGTTAAGGAAGCTTGATTTCTCCAAAACAGAAAAACACTGATTATGTCCCAATTATTGTCTTTCACTCTTATGATTAATTTGTTTTGTTCCTTATGTTTTGTCCCTACGCAACCTGCTTTTGCTTGCCAAAAAATTGATACTTAAACTGTAACTTTGTGCCCAATAAATGGATCTTACTATAAGAGGAGACTCAAAGGTAGGACACTGCAGGGAGGGGGGGTCAGTGTCCCATTTGTAGGATGGTTGCCATCTATCTGCCAGTCTCTACGCCCTCCCTGATTGGTAAGATCAAACCTCCTCAGTTGCAAGTGACCAGGAAGGGAAGTGAGAGTGAGCTTCACCAGATGTCTTGTTACTTACATAAAATAATTGACAGTGACCTATTTTCTCTACTGTAGTATGATCCCCTCTCCTTTTTTTCTGGGGGGACTTTCCTTCCCCTTCCTTCATATTCATGATCTTTACAATTACAGTAGGTATTACAGAGATTTACCTTTGATATAGCATTGAATATATCTTGACTGAAGTAGTTGGGTTGGAATTTCTGTAAGAGTCAGAATATTTGAAAGGGACTAATGAGTGAGAAGGTGGAGAGGAAAGGTTAGGGTGAAGATTTCAGAAAAGGATATGTAGAATATCAGTGGCAGGGTGAAAGAGGGAGCAATGGCAGAAAATACTTAGGGTAGATGAGGGGATAGGATGTTGGAGGAGCTGGAGGACTAATTGAAAACTTTAAGAAGGTGTGACATAACCTGATAGGAACCTCTCATGATATTAATTTGTCAAAAATTAACGATTTTTTCATGGAACAGGAATGGACAGTTTCTGTAAAGAGGACCACAAAGAAAGGAAGATAGGCCAAAACCAAAAATGCCATAGACCACTCCACATAGAACCCAGAGGAAATTCAACAATGAGAAAAGTGACAGATATATGATAACTTCTTGGTAAGTTGTTGGTCAGAGAGGGCTCAAAGGTCCCCTCCAACACTATGTGCTTTTGCTGTTGTCCATGGTTGCCTTTCAGAAACTGACAGTAAGATCCTGATGCTAAGATGCAATACACGTGGATCACAGGACATGGACCAAAACATAGGCTGGAACTGGTCTGGATGATTCCTCCTTGCTGGATACATAGTACCAGAGAGTATCATGGAAGTTACCAAAGGATGAAAACAATCAAAAGTCTCATCAACTTGTAAACTCTGAAACTTGCAGTAACAATCATTGTGGCAACAGATGATCATCAGTGTAATAGTGGCATGAATATCAAGGAGAAAATCAGCAACTTTCTGATCAGATTTAAGGCTGGCTTGCCATAATGGAACACATTCCTGTTACTATAAACTAGAATCTATGAAAGGGAAAAATAGGTTTCAGGGCGAGAGCAGACTATGAATATTTAGTTAGGAAGACAATATACCAAACTGATTGGTAAATGCCTCTTTTTATTCCCATAGATTGGAAAAGCACTCAACATAGACTCCTTTTCTATAGGAGTTTATTACAAAAAACACAACTTACCAAAATGCAGAAAATAAATGACTGTGAACTACTGGTCCTGAACAGGACAGATACACTTTACCCACCCCACCTCAGGGCTCAAGGAACATCATGGGAAAGTGGGAAGTAAGATTGTAAAAGTATAAAGTGAGACTGTGGTGCACCAGACATTATCTACTGTATATGACATGACAGAGTTGTGATATGCAAGATTTCATGGCAAATATACATATATATATGATAAGTATGCTTGATTTTTACACAAACATTGCATGTAATCTATCTCAACATCTCACTATGAAGGCAGAAAGATCTTAAGAAGATCTATACCTCTCTGAGCAACTGGTGAGGGTTATTGTTGATGGGGATGAAGAGCAGGATACTTTATTCAATGGTATACCACTGATCTATGGTACTTGCTGGAGCATGAAGCCTCCCAGGCATGCATTGTCAAAGATACACAAGATGAAATAGTGTGCCGAACAAGTAAAAAGATTTGAAAATAGAAATGAGTCTGGCAGGAGTGATGAAGGATTGTGATGAAGGAAAAGGAGGGGGATGGGACTTGGGACTAAGAATTGCAATTTGAAAATATTATGAATTCTTTATACTAATGTATACAACACTAAAATAATAAAAGATTGAATTCCAAGTGTGCCTTTTCACTAATCCTTCTTCCCTAATAAGTAGATTGCTGCAGAAGTTGAACCAAATATTTGTCTTTGTTTTAGGGTAAACATAGGCAAAGGGTTTTATCAATGTAAGAAATGCAGGTAATCCATTTCACCTAGGATGTTTTAGCAATAAAATGCCAAGTTGCCTACCACAAAGGAAAAGGAAGAAAAACATGATTTCCATACCCTGGAGCTTAGGTACACAGGATACAAAGAAGCAGAAATTATTTCCAGACCCAAAGAAATAAGACTTTTCCCTAAATTAAGAAAGTTTATGATTTTCTTCAGAAGCATAAAGTTTGGAACATGGGATTCAAACCTCATCTTCAATATCTGTGACCTTAGTATTAAGAATGATCAAATAAAAATTTCCAGTGCTCTTGATTTATAGATCTCTGATTTCCAATGTTGCCTAGATGACAGAAACTTATAGATATGGAGTGATTATGCATGTTCAGATATTTTAATGGAGCCTGCTCTGGTTAGTGCCTCATATACACTTGAAAATTGTTTCTGAACTGCGGTCCAATTCCACACTTTCACATAGAGTGGAGTGGAATTATGAGAACTGTTGAGAAAAGATAACAGTTATCAGTTATCAGAAGTGTCATTCATAGAGAGGAGACCACTTTCATAGCATTCAGACTCAAGAGAAAAGTTGTTAATTTTTCTTGGAAAATTCAAAGAACCAACACTTACATAAATATGCTGTTATCACATTAACATAACCAATATATTTACATATCTGTGTAGCTTGAAGTCATCTAAATGCTTTATTATTTCCTACAAAACTGTGGGTGTTTTATTGCAAGCAGTAATTTACTATGGTATAATAGCAGTACTCAGAACCCTGAGTAAATATGACAAGGTACTTTGCACATAAAGACTGTTGCAAAATGTCCCTGTTTGAAACCTTAATAGCTTGTTAATCTGAGAAAAGACCAATTCACTGGCAGCTCCTGAAGCAGCGACTGCTTTTTTGAGGTCCAAATCCTTTAAGCTTCTTTTCTCCCTCATCTTAGAAGCACAAGAAACAAGATTCTGAACAGTCAGATTTTTTCAGATACATTTTATCCCAAATTTGAGATGACTTATTTGTTTTGTTTTAGTAGTATTTGCAATAAGGACTTATGAGTGAAAAGAGTCAGATGCTGAGGAGCACCATACAAATTATCCCTCTGGATAGAATCGAACTGTCTAATGCAATGTTCAACTCCACAATCTTCATGGTCTACAGAGAATCTTCATCTTTCAGCCTCTTGATGGTTGCAGTAGATCTGATCAGACGTTTGGCTTTCCCAAATGGACAATAGCATTAAGTGAGAATAAAACTGACAAAATCCTTCAGAACGCCATATGAGTCAATACAGTTATTTTAGAAAAATAATAAGCTGCCTAAAAATTTACTTATTCAGTGCATGTTTTTTTCATCAAAACCTGGAACTGATTATTATGTTTCCATTCTGATCATGCCAATGTGCGCATGGTTCATGTAGTTAAGTGCTCTGCCAATGGAATTTGTAAGGAAAACTGACACAGATCAGTAAATGGAATGTGATGAGAAGAGAGAGACTCTGCAAAGTAGAGGTGAAAGAACTTGTACCATTTAAGAAGCTCTGTGACATTTTCTCTCCAATGGTTTGCAAGATGCTTGCCTGTACAGTTTTTGAGGACATTGCTTCAAATATTTAAAGTGAAAGGGGAGGAAAAAGAGGCAAGCAAAAAAATTAAACACCATTCTCATTTTGCAAATTATACTTAGGTTATTTCTTCTAGCATTTATGGCCTCATATATCTGAACTTTAACTGCTTTATATCTTTTATCTTTTGCTCTATTCAAATAGAATTCACTCAACTCCCATAGATAATCTGCACTCTGCTCTTTGGTGCCTTCAAAGGATCAGTAGATTTTTTTTAAAATTTTTTATCCCTTTGTGAGTTTCACAATTTCATTCTTCTTAATAACTGAATAATATTATGTTGTGTATTTATGCTATATTTTTTGTTATCTATTCATCATCTGATGGAAATCTGGGTGAATTCCATCTCCAACCTATTGTGAACTGTGTTGCAATGGATATAGTGTACTGTTGTAACTAGATGATCACCTTGAAACACTGACAAAGCAGCTTAAAGTTGAGAAAAGACAAGAGGGACACTAAGGGAAAGTATGGAGAGAGACACAGACAAAGAGAGAAAGAAAACATCACAAACAATATAAACTGTCAAAGGGTACATTAGAGGAAACTGTTGGAAAATGAGAGAGGAGGAGGTAGGTCAAAGGAGTGAGGAAGAATTAATCAACTCTGGAGACTTACAGTAGAGCCACATGGAAACCCACATCCTCAATTCCACTCCAAAACACAGAGAAATAACTATCAAAGTCAAATAAATTAATCAAAACTTCAGTTATATATATATATATTAAATAGGGATGCAGATAGAGGGGACAACTAGAAACAGCAGTGATTACCTGCAGAGGTTTTTGGCAGAAGACATAGATGGACATACAAAACCTTCAGCACCAATTATGAGATGTGATTGAAGGAGCTGCTGGTCTCAGGGATCCTAGAGCCTTACCCCCCCCCCGGTAATATGACTTGTAATCACAGCTCTTTTTTTTGCCCACCAAAACCAGACAATAAGACCCTATTGCTTAATTTTCCTAACTATAAGATTATACTTAAGCATGTAAAAATCCATATTTCATGGTAAAGCAGAATATGTTAAAATTGTATTTTCAGTGAAGTAAATACAGATAATACTGATAAAACCTGAATATTAGTTTACTAATATCAAGCAACTGCAGCACATGACTGAGTTCAAAGTGCTGTGGTTAAAGGAGATAACAGTTACCTGTGCCCAAATTAGTATGTGTGAGATGGGGTGGAAATTGTCTTCTATGAACAGTCATATCTAATAGCATAATAAAGGCATGAACAGTGAAATGGAAAGCAATAAGAAAGAAAACTCATTATAGACACAGGTCATGAAATTGCAAAACAGCATTTACAAATAGCACCTAAGGACATTGCACATGACAGTGTTGGTTCAGAGGCAACCAACATCAAGCATACTTGTATTTCTATTACAAAGATTACCCGTCTCTCTTAAATAAGTTGCCTAATGCCAGAGTTTTGATGATCTACCAAGTGAAGTTCCTGTACTTTCTGTGGAATGGAAAAGGCTGCTATCATGAGTACAAGATAGTGACCCAGTACATTGATTTTGCTGTTCATTGATGTGAAATACATGAGAAGGAACCCTGAAATTACAGTTCTTTTTAGTAATTATGCCTCCTATGCAATTAGTATTTTAAGTCAGTGTGTCATAGGCAGAATGAATTTTTTATTACCATACCTCATAGGGATATCAGGATGAATGGATATGCTGTAGATTTTGTGAGTGGTTCTTTCAACTATGTTTACTCCCTTCTTATTTGCCTTACGTCCTCCAAGTAAAGCAACGATCTCTTCTGTGTGAACTCTTGTTCATGCTTCCAAGACTTTACCAAAGAACAAAGTAGAATTTCCTCTGTAATATGAAGTTTATATGTTAGTTGAAGGATCAAATACTGAAGACATTACAAAAAAAGTAGATACATGTATAGGTTAGTAATCAAACATTACATTTAAATGTATGTAAAAGGAAAGACATAGGGACTTATATTTTTGGAAAAGGTTTTGGTCAACAATGTGCAAAATGGATATTCGCTCGATAACCTGGATAAAGTAGTGAGTGAGGCTTGTTGAACTTTGGGGGAGAGAGCTCTTGGAAGAGAACATATATGGGCAGTCATTCACATTATCATCTGTGTTAGGAATTTTTTAATACATTCTTTATCCACAAAAATTTTCTACTTTCCAAATCAGGATTAAAATATTATTTCCAGGTTTTGCTTGTGTCCATAATAAGAGCACTTGAGAGCTGCAGGCAGGAGTATTATTATGAGTTTGAGACAAACCTGGGCTAGACAATGGGCTCTAAGTCAGTCACAGTTCTAGCTTCAAACCAAATGAACAAAATACCAACAATGAAGAGGATAATGTTGATCTGGAAATTTAAAATTCAATCAATCAATGTGATTTGCCATTTTCCAGGCTCATACAGATTATGTTTATAAGTGGGACTTATCACTTGTTTAGCCACTAGTTATTAAAAATATGTTTGGGGCTAGAGGTATAATAAGCAGTATTATTTTCCTCCAGAAATCAGTAAAATTTCATTTCTGTATAGAACTAAATCTGACTTACTGTTCTGGTACCTAACTAGACTCTAAATAACTTGAGGAAAAAGACTATCTAAGGTTTGACATTACTTCATAAATATAAGACATTCTTTGGTCTATAATATAAATGTTAAAACTGTTTTGCTCTATAACATGGTGCACATGCCTATAAGCATAGTGTGTAATATGAATAAAGGGGAACATCAGTCATCCTTGTATTGTATCTTGAAACAGTTCACCAGGGTATCTTTTTAGGTAAGATTTTTAATTTGGAAATGATTTATTCTGCTAAAAAATAATGTATGATTCTATATCCAATGAAGTGAAATTACACTGAGAATGTAGAAGTCTCTCAGAGAACACATACAAAGATATCACATGAAGCCTAGTATACAAGAAGCATTTTAAAGATCACCTTAAAGAGTTTAAGGCCCCTATGGACATTAGCTGGAAAAGAAATTCTTAAAGTCAGCTTTGAAGAGGCCATCAAGATAATTCAGCAGATAAGGTTTCTGCTAACAAATCTGATGATCTGAATTTGATTACCAGAAGTCCCTCCTGTCATGGTGGAAGGAGCGAAGTGATTTCCCAAAGTTATTTTCTAATCTCAACAAGAGTCAAGGCCAAAAAATAAAGAAAGAATGATAAAAATAGAAGAAAGTGAGAGAGAGAGAGAAAGAGAGAGAAAGAGAGACAGAAAGAAGAAAAAGAAGAAAAAGAAGAGGAAGAAGAAGAAGAAAGAGAAAGAGGAGGAGAAGGAGGACGAGGAGAAGAAGAAGGAGGAGGAGGAAAGAAGGAAGGGAAGGAGGGAGTGAGGGAGGGAGGAAAGGAGGGAGGAAGGAAGGAAGGAAGGAAAGAAAGAAAAAAAGAAAAAGAAAGAAAGAAAGAAAAGAAAAAAGAAAGAAAGAGAAGAAAGAAAGAAAGAGAAAGAAACATCCATAGTAAGGCTTCTAGGGCTGATAATGATGCTGTGCTCACTTAAAACAAAAGATGGTGTCAATAACTTCTACCTCTGTAGGGATGCTGATACAGGTTCTAGTGTCAGGGGAAGGGCCAGCTACTGCCCTGTTTTCAGCACACTCTAAGCTTCAAAAGTAAATTCCCCTATCAGTGGGGATGGCCTGAGAGAGGCAACTTGGTATGTCACAAAAGGCTTGAACCTCCACAGGAGTAGACAAATCAGAGGGAACCCTGGTGTCCATAGAAGCAGACAGGCAGGAGAGTGGGAGGGAGTGGCATGGATTGATGAAGGAAAGGGAGAGGGAAAGTGGAGCAATGAAGGGAAGCAGGGATACTCAATATGCTTGTAAAATTAGAAAAATAAAAATAAATTAAAAAATAAACAAATAAACCTCAGAACCCAAGCAGATGTGACTGGTTCCTTTGCCACCCAAGCTAAATATTTCCTCTACTTCCTTTGTAAGAATCATTTGCGATCAGAATCTTTCTTGACCATTTTGTGTATGTAGCCCACTGAGTTTCATTTGGGTTGTATGCATTGGAATGTGACTGAATACTTGCTGAGGCATGGGCAATATATCAATGGGAAAAACGCTCCCTGTCCCACAGCTAGCCTAAACCTCAACAGTCCTGCAAGTATGGGTGGTACCTCATGAGGTTTCACTCTCTGATGATCATGTGTCACAGGTCAAATCTTGTGGAGGTTGTCTGTAGGTGAAGACAGCTACAGTAGGTTCTTGGATATGAGAGCCTTGTCATCCAGAGGACAATACTGGGCAACATCTCCCCACGCTCTGGTTCCTACATTCTTACCACTTACTCTTCTGAACTGTTCCCAGAATCTCGGGGTTGTGGGTAGTTCAGATGTCCTATTTAGGGCCCACTAACCTATAGTCACTTATTCTCTGGATTTGGTTACTTGTGATTCTTTGTAGATTCAGAGGGGATTTTCAGTACAGGGCTAAGACTGCACCAATCTATAGATTACCTCATAATCTTCATAACATTCATATCTGTGTGTAAACATGGCCACATCTTGCCTGGGTGATTGCTATAGTAGTTCACAAACTTCACAGCTGGGTAAGACTGTTGATGACTTATCTCCCCAAGCAGCCTACATAACAACTTTTTTTTTTAACTATTAAAACTGGTTAGCTAGGAAGAGGCTTCCAGATTTTAATAGAAAATATTTTGTAACTACTCTTTGTATCTGCCCTTTAACTAACAGTATCTGCAGTTCATTTTTTTAATTTTAGTTAACTTGTTATTAAGACTCATCATAGTATTTTTGTAAGGTGCTTATCAGAAAGGAAGAACAATTCCTTACTACCATAGAAAAGATGTATTTTATTAAAATTGATTACTAAAAATTTCATACATGCATGTGGGGGTTGTCAGGCTCAAAGGCTGCTCTTTGGAGAATGATGCATTAGCATCTGAAACTGGCAGTCTTTAGGGGCTCCTTCCCTTGGAAGTTGAGTTTACCTCCTGTCTGTTCTTGGATCTCTTTTGTTTTTCTCAGGTCTGACTGGGCTGTTACCTCCCCTGACAGTTCCTTCCTACATATTTGAGGTATACTAATGTGCGGACCAAGTAACTGCTTTGAGGCATTCATCGTCCATTCCCTTCTAGCAAGAGGTGCCATGCCTGTTTTACTATTCCTGGAAACATCATGTCTGGTCCCACAGCAAGTAGATGTCACTTCTGCCTTTTCTTTGTTAACTGGAATGTATACATTTTACATAATCCTGTAAAGAATTTGGTCCTGCTCTTCTCTGATGTTTTCCTGAATTTGGCCCTGCTCCTTAATTGTTTTCCTATAAATACTCATGTGTGCTACAAAAAAGTTGGCTTAGATGATGGAGGACATCCTAGTCTCCCCCTGACCTGATCAGTTCCTACCGCTCCCACTTCTGTTTCCTGCATGTAATGTAAGTCTGGTTTTATGCTGGTTCATGGGCCCAGACATATGCATATAATATATCTTGGTCATTTTACTTTCTTTACCACTCTGTCTGAACCCATTGTTCTTCCCAACAAATCCTTTTCCTACTTTCATTTCTTTCTTTTTAATGACTAAAATGAATAATTAGAGTTCCCTGCATTATTATGAGTGTGGAGCTATTTTCTGGCCTACTCTCTCCATAACAGGATGTTTCCAGCTCAGTGTTCTGTAGGTCTTATACAGGAAGCTGCAGTGGCTGTGAGATCTTGAGTAAAAGAGCTTTGTTATGTCCAAAAGGCAAAACATCACAGTTCTCTTCCCCATCCTGGGGCTCTTATATTCTTTCTGACCTCTCATCTGCAGTCTTGGAAAAAGGTTTTTGATTCCCAATTTTATAAAATAAGAAATAATTGACAGAACACTGTTTCAAGAGTGTTTCTTTCCTGCTGCATATTATTATATATAATCAAGGATATTTAGAAATAGCTGAGGCAAAAGACATTTAATTGGCTTGGGACACCTGAAAAAAAAAAATCAGTTGGCATCCATAACTGCTAGTCTTTCTCCTGTTTGGACCTGCTTGTTCCTATTACCGCATGTCCACAACTTGAAGCCATTTTCTCCTTGAACACAGGTCCAGTGAGTCAGGAACTGGCTACTGCCTTAGAAATACCTTGTATTGAAGCTATTTGGGCACAGCACAAACACAGCAGAAATAGCACTAAAAAATAACTAATCTAAGGACTTCTGAGAGTGGAAAGATAAAGCTTGGGCATGTTTAATCTTTGCCCAACCTTAATCCATATAGAAGAGCCTTGCTTTCTGTTGATGGCTGTGGGTATCCAAATGTAGGATTGGCCAGATAGAAAAGGAAAATTTACTTTCCTTTCTTTTGACTCACTTCAAATTCAATAAATGTGATTGACTAAGAAATTTTCAGGTCATAAAGAATACTTTAAATTCTGAATTGAAGAATTATTCATCGACAGAATTTCTGAAAATAGGGAATTGCCAAATACTAAAAGTTCTCTTTAGCATAAGATCTGCTGACATTGATGTATAATAAATCTCTGAGATACTGCTATTTTAAAATCTATCCTACAATCTTAGTTTACATTGAAAATATTTAGCTGAAAACTATCAAATAAAAATTGAAGGGGTTGGCAACCAAAATATATGTTCAGATGTATTATTTTATATTGTCTGAGGAAAACATTGTGACATGTGTGTTTTTAGTCTAATGTCATAAGTGTGGAAATAGAACCTCACAGAGTTTAAGAGGTTGATTCATGGCAATAGCTTTCATTTCACAGAGTACCATCTCCCTTTCAAATTCTTTCTTTTTGACAGTCAACATACTTTTTTAATGTCTATGTGAAGAATAAGTATTATTTTTTCTCCCACATTTTATTTTTTCCTAATCATACAAGCTGTCCCTCACTCCCCCCTTCCCTTTTGTCCCCCCTTGCATGCTCCTCCTTCCCACCTTCTTTTCATCCCCTTCCCTTCCTCCCAGTGCCAACCCTTCCTCCCTCCCATCCCCTGGAACATCCTATTGTATGAATGCCAAGCCTCTCCCTTTGAATCCTCCACCCTAGTGAGGGTTCAGGACTCAGTGGCATAGCCCTGAGCCCCTTCTTGGGCTCCCCATTAGTATGGGAACTCTATTATGACTCTTTAATCCATTGCCTCTAAGGATCCTACTGCCTAGAGCCTTCTTCCCTGTGATCCATGCTAGACTTTTGGGGGTTATTGACGTGTCAGTCATTTTGCAGGTCAGGCAAAGTCCAATTCTGGCTGCTGCAGCCCTAATTTATGTGGAGTATCTTGCATATCACTGCTCCTTCCCATCTTTAGGCTC
This sequence comes from Typhlomys cinereus, assembly GCA_023101885.1. Lineage (NCBI taxonomy): Eukaryota > Metazoa > Chordata > Mammalia > Rodentia > Platacanthomyidae > Typhlomys > Typhlomys cinereus. The sequence continues at coordinate 1,916,878 of JALPQD010000050.1, read as the reverse complement.
TTATACTCTTGCTGCCCCCTCTTCTGTGAGGATCTCTGAGCTTTAGGATGAGGAGAGATTTGGCTGGTCTGGTTCCAGGTGATTTAATGTAGGTCTTTGGTGCTCTGAATTATGGTTTGTTGTTTTCAGTTTTGCTTTTCTTCCACTGCCCTTGGCTGTATCCTGATTGGTATGGAAGGTCATTTCCTATCCAAAGATAAAAGACTGAAGATCTTAATATAAGAGGAAACTCAAAGGTAAATGGAAGGTTAGGAGTTAGGGGGGAAGCAGCAGTGGGGGAAGGGGTGTCAGTCAGTGTCCTATTTGCAGGATGGTTGCAGTCAATAGTGCTGCAATGAACATGGTTGTGTTCGTGATACGGTAGTGGATTTCTGCATTATGGGGGATTATTCCCAGTAGTGATATAGCAGGGTCATATGGCATTTCAATCTTTAACTTTTTAGAAATCATCATACTGATCAACAGAGTATAAGCCTGCATTCCCATCAGCAATGTATGAGAATTCTCTTCTCTCCACATCCTCTCCAGCATTTGGTTATGTTTGTATTGTGGATTTTTGCCATCCTGATTGGACGGACCCTGCCCAGGGAAGATTCCCTGCTCCTCAGGTAAGGCCCCTAGACCATACCCCAGGCTCCAGGTTATCTGTGGGCCCCACTAGTAGCCAGCCTACCTTTTTGATCCAGGGGAAGCATCTAGGCCACGCCCCAGGCCCCGGGTCAACTGCAAGCCCCTCTATCCCTTTCAAATTCTTACTTTTGTCACCTCTCTCCACCCTTGACCAGGTCTTCACTGTCTGTAAGATACCATTTCATCTTTCTTTTTTTGTTCATATGCATGTGTGTGTGTGTGTGTGTGTGTGTGTGTGTGTGTTCATGTGTACAAGAAATCACTTAAATTTGTGTGCCTTTGGAGGCCCAACAGTGACAGGAGGAATCAACCTGGATTGCTCTTCTACTTTACTGCTTTGCTTTGGGGTTTCCCAGGATCTACTTTGGTCCCAGGACCAAAACTACTATATTAGTCCCACATTTTTACACGGAATCTGAACTCAGGTTTTAACTACTGAATCATCTCACTTCACCATTTCTACTTTCCAATGATTTCTCACATGAATTTAATTTATTACATTTAACTTAATATATCAATGAACACTAAAAGTAATCTTTTTTCCATTTAAGGAGATTATACTAAGTCAGATATTTGAAATACATGCCTGAAATCCCTCAGGAGACTGAGGCAGGAGGATTGCAGGTTTAACTACAGAGAAAAACTCTGCCAAAAGGAAAAAAAGAAAGACGTAAAAAGGGAGAAAGTAAGTCATTTCATGCACTTAATTATAATTGATGTGTTAATTTTTTCATAACAGAATCATCAGGCACATACTTATAATCAGTAAAATTTATCTCATGGCATTTTGTTGTAATGCAAAATGAAATAAAATCTTACTGGCAAAGGAGAGATACAAGTCCATATTTGAAAACCTGAAATCTTAATAGTGGATGATCTTCAGCATACCATTGGCAGGCAAGATTCCACAGTAGAACATGCAGGGTGAGACCTCACTCATCAGGACATTTAGATGTCAATTACTTCAGCGAAGTATTGCTTTGGTTTTGTTTATCAAACTGTTGCAGATGCTAAAAGAAGACACAGTTTAGAGTCAGGAAACAATGTGAAACTGTGGAGTGGTGTTTTGTTTTGAAACTTGTGTGCAGACCTTACAGAATAATATTTCCACCAATCAGTGAGTTAAAATGTCACATCCATCCTCTTTGACCACATTAAGCTCAAGACAGCAAGGGAACAATTCTTCATAGCCGCTGTCTTAATTGATAGTCTCATAGTACTCCCAAATGCTCAGAATACTGAAAAACACATCTTCTGCATTCTCTCTTTCTCCAAATTGTATTTTCTACAGGAGCAAGACAAATGAAAGACATATTTTCTTAACTACCACACGCTGCTTTGGGTACCACAGTTTGTGAATTTTTAAGTGGAAATGGAAATCGTATTTATTTCCCTGATTTTTATTTGCAAGTTTCATGCTCTAAACCTGTGTTTCTACTGATCAAAAGTGACAGCTAGAAATAGCAACCTGGTTAAGAGTGACATACTGTGTTATGCCCAGCACATCTCTAGCTTAGAGAATTAGAGAGCACAGATAAGCAAACTGCAGAGAGGATAGAACATTTATCTTCATTTTCTACAATCAAGTTAAAATAAAGGTAAGACTACATGCTATAACTTCAAATACATTTCAAAATAAGTAGGTTAATAGTTGTGAAAGTCCATTTATTACAGGGTTAAAAACCCCTTGTTTCTTTTCCTGATAACCCTACACAACTTCATCAAAATGCCCCCCCTCCAAAATTAATGGAAAAAACCTTCATAAAAGTTTAATGGAATTAGAAAAGTCTCATCAAAAGAATATCTGATTTGTGTTTTCATCTGTATAAAGAAAATTGTCTTTGGATTTAATATCTTCATACAAAGCTTTGAAGAATCATTTAGGTTACTTGAAATTACACAAATACTGCTGACCAGCTCATTTTACACACTAGTTTGATTGTATTTGATTTCTAAATCTATATTTAAATATGTCATCTTCATTTATATGAGAAAGAAAGGTGCTTAATTATCCTATGTTCTTTGTCGTATACCAAATTAGATTTTATGAGATTAGTCTCTTACTTTGCAAATAAGCACATGCAGAATAAAAACTCTTCATTCTTATTTTGGAATATTAGAAAAATGTGATTTCATCCTAAACCTTTGAAAGCACTTTTAAAATGGGCCTAAAATTGTGTTCAGCTGAAATATAATTCTGAGACAAATATTTCAATATTGGTGGCATTTGAAAGAAGAAATTATATAAAACTGAACTGATAGTTGAGGAAAGTAAAATGCAAAAGAAGAGGAAAGAAAAAGTAAACACCAGGCTGTATGACTGACTGAACAGGCTTTCATGATGGATGATTATTACTCTCCTGCTACAACACCAAATAAATTGTGTGTATGTATGTGTATGTGCATGGGCACATATGTGTTGATAGGAAAAAGCATTGGTCATTATACATATATGGGTCAGAATTTTGGAAGTATTAAATACCATGGACTTCCCTGATGCACATGTGTTAGGGTTTACCCAAACTTGCTGCACAATTTCATATACAAGTGTGTCAGAGAAATCCAGTAGAAATCATGAGGCAGGTAAGTTCCTGCACAGTCTTGTAATATGTCCCTTATGAAGAGGCTCTAGTCAGCATAAGTGTGTGATGGATTTGGCTGTTACCATCCTATCCACTGACTCTGTGCCTGAGTGGCAACAACTCTGCATAGCCTGAAACTGTGGAGGCAACACAGACCTGACCTACAAGCAGGACTTTATTCTAGACTAGTGGAGCCCAAGATCACCATCAGTGTAGGAACCTGCATATCAGCATATGGGTTAATTTAACATGTACCTATCAACCGTTCTAATTTTTCTCCTCCATCGTCCTCCTTTTGCTAATAACACCACTAGACTAGCTCACTGTTTATTTTTCATTACAGGTCCAGTCCTTTAAGTTGCAAAAAATAAAAAAATAGTCTCATGTCTTGACATCCTTCCTCCTTATTCACTAAGAGGAAAGTAATTAACCTAACAATTTTTCTGTACTATATCTGTGTGTACATATCTGAATTTGTAGTAGAAAGTTATATGATGATGGTAAAAAGGGGTCAACAGAACAATCAGTATATGTAGATAATCATACATCTATCTCCCTATTTTCACACACACATACTTCATATTTCTTTTCTCCTCAACCCTCTCCTTTCTCCTAGCAGCTCTCAAGTATTTACCTCACCTTATATTCATTTAACAAGATAACACGAATGAATGATTGAATATTCTGTAGCCCAGCTGCTTCGGGCATGCTAAGGAAGTGTCTAAAGTCTCCTTGAAAATCAGTTATACCTCAGTGCTTCTCCCACTCACCTTCCTGCATTTCCATTATCTTCCATTGTGTTTAGCTTATAGACTGTTAGGTTTCATTATGGTATTTTTCAAACAAGATGTGTTTTTGTTGTTCCAGGTCCTATTTCTTCTGCCACCTTTCTTGGTGGCCCCAAGTCTAGAAACCTCCCTTTCCCATGTATATGTAGCAAAGACATTCATTACTCACTGAGCCATCTTTCCAGTCCCCAAGGAGAGTGTTAACCTATATCTACTATCTCCTAAACCATCTATTTTCTCGAAACTAATAATTTTCTTGAAAATTATTCTTTTTAAAAAAAATTTTATTATTATTTATTCAATTGTGTGTATGTGTGTGTGTGTGTGTGTGTGTGTGTGTGTGTGTGTGTGTGTAGAACCACGGATGAATTCAGGAACCACCATGGACCGCCTCCCCCTTCTTGTTTACTCTGCCCTGGCATTCACAGGCTCCGCCCTACCAGGACCAGAAACGCGGGCCGCCCCCGCTTCTGCCCTGCGTCTATACATGGGGTCTAGGATCCAAACTCAGGACCTTCTTTCTGCAAGGCAGAGGCTTAACCCCTGAGCCACCTCTCCAGCCCCGAAAATTATTCCTAAGGTAGTATTCTTTCCTTTCTACTTCATTGATATGGTACTCACTAGATACCCTAGCATCCCCATGTTTCTTAGAATTGCAAAACTTTGAATTCATAGTTGTCGGTTTAATTCCTTCTTTATTCCCTTATTTTATATGATATTGCATTTTTTACCCAACATTTCTCCCCCTTGACTGTTTGGATCTTTCTCTGCTTCTATGCAGTCTTTGAAAACTGAAGTGTCCCACAGCTCTTGTTTTTAGGTTCAGTTTTATTATGTCTCTGAAGGTCGTTTATATAATTTCACCCAGCTGCATTGCTTGAAATACTATAAATTGGATGATGAGTTCCAAACATATGTCCTTACTCCCCCCAAGCTCCAAATTCATAACCCAAACTGTCACATGAATGACTAATAGGCTTCTCAAATTAAACATGTCTAAAATAGAACTTTTTGATTTGTGCCTTTTATTCTACAACATGATTTTCCATCAATTTTTCCAGCTCAGTGGAAGCACCATCATTCACTCACTTGCATGCTCAAACCAAAAGACCTGGGTATATTCCTAATGCCTTTTAAAATCCTCTCAATACCATATTCTTACACACACACACACACACACACACACACACACACACACACCACACTGACATACACAGCCATGCAAATATTACATACACACATACACACTGAACACATATACACAGTCCTGTTATACCTCAGGCTTACTACCTCTAACATTCATAGCTATGTTTATACATTTGCACTGCTTCCTCATCACCATTCTAGTCTAAGGACATTCTTATCACTCTTTAGAGGCATAGCAATTAGTATCATAACTAAATTCTGTATTGTGCAAACTTTACCAAGATAAAATTCTTTTGTTATTGCATTCTTCACCATGATATGTACAACATTTTGTTTTGTGACACATTCTCTGCCCCATGATTCTCAGGTCATTCCTTCCACCTGGAATGCCTTCATCAAAATCATCTGTTCTCCCGCTACTTATTGTAGCCTCAGACTAATTGACAAACTCAAGCAAAGCTGAACTGTCATATATTAATTTTCAGATGTAGTTCCTTAATGAAACTTTTGAAATATAAAATGATCTGTCATGATTGAAATGTAACTAGTCCCCCACAGGCTCATGTGTTTGAATTTTTAGTTGTTTGGGAAAGACATGGCACCTTTGGAAGGTGGAGCCTTACTGGAGGAAGATAGTCACAGGAGTGGGCCATGAGATTGGTTGGCCCTGCTCTGCTTGATTATGTTGGTCTGCACTTGAGTTTGCAGCAGCTTTCAGCCTCTGTTTCTTCAGTTTCTGCCAGACAGTCAGTCATGCCTTTTTCACCATATGCTTCCCCTCAGGAATTTAAGCTGAATAGATCTTCCTTTTCTTCCTTTAAATTGTTTGGGTCTCAATGATGTAAACTCACAGCAACAGAAAAGAACACCTGGTAACCAGAATGTGACGTATTTGTGAAGCTGAGAGAAATTGGTACCAGAGAAATAGGATGTTGCTATGTGAGATTAAGGATCTAGTATCAAAAAGTAAAGTTGTTGTTTCTAAAGTTGAGAGAAGTTGGTATCCAGCAGTATGGCCATTTGCTGTGATGTGGCAAGTGTGCCTTCAGAACTGTTTGTTAGGAGAAATATGGAGAAGTTTGGTACTTTACACTGGTAAAGCCTTTGCATATTGGAGACAGAGCCAAAAGTGCCATTCTTGTGATAATTTTGAGGAGAATAATGCTATGAGAGATGCAGGCAGTGGAAACCCAGCCTATGATGGTCCAGAGGTGAACAGAGATTGTGTTGGAAACTCGATGAGGGGCAAATGTTGTGCTGCCTTGCATAGCGTGGTCAAGGTTTTCCCTCATCTAGAAGGCTTATCTGAAGTTAAATTCAAATGTTTGGTAGAGGAAGTTTTAAGGCAATGTGGTCTTGATGACGTGGCATACTTTCTAGCATTCTTGTTCAGAGTTATGAGGAAAAAAGAACAATCAGGCAGAAAGATGAAAACTTTGAGGTTTGATGAGGAGAAACTCAATGGCAGACTTGAAGAGTTGAACAAGGAAGAGACAGAGAGTGAAATGGTGGCTAATGTTAAAGAGATTAGCTTAAATAGTGAATTAAAGCATGCTCCTCATTTAAATATTAGGAGATGCTACACCTTGATTGCAAGATCCTCAAAAAATGCTCCCACCCATAAGAATAAAATTTCTTTTGGAAGGGAAGAGCTAAAGATCAGAGTTCCAAAAGAATTAGCTGCTCATCTAAAGCAAAGGCCCAAGAAAGAATTTTGCCTGAAGAGAAGCTAAATCACCTGTGATTCAAGGGAATGAGGTGTGGGGGGCAATCTCTACCTGGAGTTTATAGCAGATCTTGGCAAAGTCATTTACATGGTCGTGGTTTTAGAGGTATCAAAAATGAAAGAGGGGGAAAGTCGTGGATCTCTCCTCCAAGGTTTTCAAAAAATAGCAGAAGCCAGGCAGTGTGACAGGTCTAAATGCTACAAGTTAGAATCCCAAGAAGGTCAGTTAGTGCTGCAGAGTTAAAACTTTGTTTGCCATTGAGAAATAAAGATGTTAGAGTTGGCAGAACTAATGTGTTACATCTGCTAAGGAGAATTGTGTGCCATGGGAGGAATCAGCCTAAGAGAATGATGTGTCCTACAGGCAATTTTGCTGGAGATGTATAACCAAAGCCCTTTGCAATTGAGACTATTCAGCAAGAGGTTCATCTTTTGTACATGGAGCTGCAGGACTGGAGTTTGTTCTGCTGGTTTGTAGTCTTGTTATAACAATCAGTCTTTACTGGATATGCCCCCATTAATCTCTTTTGGAATGGGAATGTTTATTCTGTGCCCCTGTAAACTGGAAGTTCATAACTTGTCTTCTGACTTGGACTTTGAACTTTTGGACCATTGGGACTGCTGATGTAATCTATGAGGACTTGTAAAGTTGGATTGAGTATGCTCCCACCCATATGGCTATGAGCCTTTGGGGGCCAGGGATGAAGTTTTGTGGTTTGAAATGTGAGATTTCCCTCACAGGCTCATGTGTTTGAATTTTTAGTTGTTTGGGAAAATCATGACACCTTTTGGAAGAAGGAAATCGCAGGGGTGGACCTTAGGTTGGTTAACCTTTCCCTGCTCTGTTGCTTTGGTCTGTTCTTGAGTTTGCAACAGCTCACGGCTTCCATGAATGACATGACTTAGATTGCCTCTAGTGTCTGCCAGTCACTCTTTTGTCACATGAAGGACCGTATCTCCCCTTTAGAACCATAAGCTGAATGAATCTCCCTTTTCTCCCTTTAAGCTATTTGGGCTTCAGTGGTGTCTCACAAACAGAAAGAAGTAACTAGTACAGTCCTCATGTGTTCCTGTCCTCTAATGGCTTTCTTAGCACTCTCACAGCTGTTTTCTTCAGAATGTAAAGTTTAGCTGAGCAAGGATCTTCTTGTAAAAACCTTTTTTGAGCACTATAACATTTTTATCTTTATCCCTTAAAGACTATTTAAACACATTAAATTATAATGATACTTACATACCCGATATACAAATTAGCATTCCACTTGTGTACTAAGGATGTTGTTCAGTGGTAGTGTGTTTGCTTAGCTTTCTTGATAGAAATCATGAATTGAATTGTGGAAATTGGTATAAAATACAATAGATAAGAAAACATTAAGAGGTACTTGTATGACATTCCATAACAGATTAGTATTTTTGAAAGACCTTTGAACTAACAGAATAAGTGATTATAAAGTGACTTTATGTAATTTGAAGTCCTACTTAATCTTAATGATGATGTTATTTTTGTCAATGAACATGAAGCTTGCATAAAAATATATTAGAACTTTTGTAGCATATATGTATAATTTATAACTTTATACACAAGTGTAATGCTTTGCCATTTTTAAAAATTTGGCAATATGTACTGTATATATCATCATCTAACACATATGATTATATTTTACCTTAATACATGTTAGAACATGTATCAAAATTATTTAACCAATATTGTATGGCTAGAAGTATAAAATTATAATAAAATTCAAATAAAAAGAACATATTGCTTTCTGAAAAAGTTATTGGAAATTATTGTTACTTAAAGTTATCTATTTATTTGGAAAAAAAACAAAGACACAGAGACAGAGAGGGGGGAAAGACAGAAGAGTAAGAGAAAGAGGAAAGAGAGAGAGAAAGAGAGAGAGAGATTGAGAGAGAATATGTGTGTTCATATCACTATTCACAATTTTCTGAAGTTGGTTCTGTCCTTCCACCATAAGGGTTTCCAGAGATCCAGTTCAGTTCAGCAAGCTTTTGTGCAGGTATCTTCACTTGTAGAACTATTGTATTGATATCAAAAATAAAAATTTGTAAGTACATACTTAGGAACACATATTTATTTATTTATTTATTTATTTATATTTAGAATTTTATTTTATTATTTTTTTAATTTTATTTTTTATTTTTTCCACTCATACAAAATTGATAAGTACCATTTCCCTCCCTCCCTCCACCCTCCCTGTTTCCCCTTGCTCCCTCCCCACCTTCTCCCTTTCCTTTCCCCCCTCTCTCCCTTTCTCCCAGTTCCGCCCCCATCCCCATTCCTGGAGCATCCTTTAGTGAGGAACACATACTTATATTGTGTTTCTTCAATATGAAAAATTCTCCAAATTTAAGAATTAAGATTTTTTTATAATATATTTTTTATTATTATTTCAGCTCATACAAACAATAGGTACACCAATTCCCTCTCTCCCTCTTCCTCCCCCCAAACCCCCTGCTCCCCTTCCCCTCACCCCTCCCTCCCCATAACCCCCTGCCTCCCGCGCCAATTCCCAGAGTCCTTTCTTGTACATGCCTGACTCTCCTCTGGGCCCTCCTCTCCCATGACGTACAAGGACCCAGTGGCCTTTCCCTGAACCCTTTCCTGTGTTCCCCTTAAGCATAGGAACACTACTGTGGCTGTCAATCTCTTGCGTCCAAGGATCTTGGTGCCTTTAGCAGATGCTAGACTTTGTGAGGTCAATAGTGTGTTGGACATTGCGCCAGGCATGCAATGTCCAATTATGATTGTTTCGGCCCTAACTTGTGTGGAGTATCTTGCAAATCATTGATCCTCCCATCCTTTTGCTCTTACACTCTTATCGCCCCCTCTTCCGCAAATGTCCCTGAGCTTCAGGATGGGGAGAGATTAGTCTGGCCTAGTTCTAGGTGGTTGATATAGAGTCTCTGAAGTTCTGGATAGTGGTTTGTTGATTTTCTTTTGCAGTTTTGTTGCTCTTGCAATGCCCTTCACTCCATCGTGATGGGCACTGTATGTCACCCCCTGGCCAGAGACAGAAAGCTGTTAAACTGGAGTCTTATTATAAGAGCATGTTCAAGGGTAGATGTAATACTTATACCCAAAAGTGGAATCGCAGGGTCATATGGCATTTGGCAATGGGAGGGGTCAATCACCCATTTGCAAAATGGTTACTTTTTAATCTGCCGGACTATATGCCCTCCCCTTCTTAGTTGTAAATGATCAGGAACGAATGTTTGTGAACTTAACTAGATGTCACATTACTTTCTTGCAGTCCTTGATGGAGGTCTATTTTCTCTACTGTAACCTGGTCACTTCTCTCCTTGTTTCTGGTGTGGCCCTCCAACCCCATCCCTCCTGTTCATAATCCTTGCAATTACTGTAAGTATTACATAGATTTACCTATGAGTATCTCAAGATGGGCTGGGTGGGTTTGGTATTAGGAGCCACCTTTTAGGGAGTACATACGGAGCTTAATTCTCTGGGTCTGGGATATTTCACTCAATATAATTGTTTCTAATGACATCCATTTCCTGGCAAATTCCAGTAATTCATCATTTTTAATGGCTGATTGTATGGATATACCACAGTTTCCTTATCCACTCATCAACTGTTGGACATTTGGGTTGATTCCATGTCTTTGCTATTGTAAACAGTGCTGCTATGAACATGGTTGTGTTTGTGCTATAGAGGTGAACCTCTGCTGTATGGGGGGTTATACCCAAAAGTGGAATCACAGGGTCATATGGAATTTCAATCTTTAATTTCTTTAAGAATCTCCAGACAGCATGCCAGAGTGGCTGTATGAGCCTGCATTCCCACCAGCAATGTAGGAGAGTTTCCGTCTCTCCACATCCTCTCCAGCATTTGTTGTTGTTTGTATTGTGGATTTTTGCCATCCTGACCGGGGTGAGATGATATCTCAGGGAAATTTTGATTTGCATTTCCCTGATGGCTAAAGAAGTGGAGCATTTTTAAAGATATTTGTTAGACATTTTAATTTCATCCCTGGTAAAATTTCTTTTAAGTTTCAGGGCCCATTTTTTAATTGGGCCATTGGTTTCCTTGGTGTTTAGTTTTCTAAGTTCTTTCTGCACTCTGGACAGTAGAGCTCTATCAGATATGTGGTTAGTGAAGATTTTCTCCCTTCTGTGGGTTGCCTTTGAGCTTGTGTTACAATCTCTTTATCTGAGTAGAAGCTCTTTAATTTCACAAGATCCCAGCTGATGAGAGTTGGTAGCAGTGACTGTGCCATTGGATGTCTGTTTAGGAAATGTTGGCTTAGCCCAATCAGCTTGAGGGAGTTCCCTATCCTTTCAACTATGGTTTTTATAGTCTCTGGTCTTATATCAAGGTCCTTGATCCATTTGGAATTATGTCTTGTACATGGTGACAAGTATGGGTCCAGCTTTAATCTTCTGCATGTGGGGATCCAGTTTTGCCAGTACCATTTGTTGAAGATGCTGTTCTTTTTCCATTGGATTCTTTAGGCCCCTTTGTCAAAGACCACATGGCTGTAATTTTGTGGGCTTATATCTGGGTCTTCAATTCTTATCCATTGATCTGTGTGTCTATTTTGGAGCCAGTACCAGTCTGTTTTTATAACTATGGATTTGTCATATAGACTAAGGTTCGGTATGGTAATACGTCCAGCAGTGTTTTTGTTACTCAGGATTGTCTTTGCTATCCTGGGTCTTTTGTGCCTCCATATGAATTTTGAGATTGTTTGGTCAACTTCTTTAGAGAATTGCTTTGGGATTTTAATTGGTATAGCATTGAATGTGTATATTGCCTTTGGTAGGATGGTCATTTTACGATGTTGATTCTGCCAATCCAGGAACATAGGAGGTCTTTCCACTTTCTGGTGTCTTCTGCAATTTCTTTCTTTAGGGTTTTAATGTTTTCATTGTAAAGGTCTTTTACCTCCTTGGTTAGGTTTATACCAAGGTATTTCTTTTTTTAGGGGCTATAGTAAATGGGATTTTTTCTCTCAAGGCTTTTTCACTTCTTTCATTCTGGGCATATAGGAAGGCCTCTGATTTTCGCACATTTATTTTGTATCCTGCCACCCTGCTGAACTTCTCAATTAGTTCCAGGAGCTCCCTAGTGGAGTTTTTGGGATCACTCAGGTATAAGATCATGTCATCTGCAAATAGGGATAGCTTGACTTCTTCCTTGCCGATTTGAATCCCTCTTATGTCCCTTTCTTGTCTTATGGCTTCAGCTAAGACTTCAAGTACAATATTGAATAGAAGTGTGAGAGTGGACAGCCTTGTCTAGTTACTGATCAAAGTGTGAATGCTTCCAATTGTTCCCCATTGAGCATAATCCTAGCAGTGGGCTTGTTGTATACAGCTTTTATTATATTGATAAAGGTTCCTTCCATTCCAACCTTCTCTAGGGTTTTGATCATAAAAGGCTGTTGGATCTTGTCAAAAGCTTTTTCTGCATCTTTTGAGAGTATCATGTGGTCTTGGACTTTGGACTGGTTTACATGATGAATTACATTTATTGATTTGCGTATGTTGAACCAACCTTGTGTGCCGGGGATGAAGCCTACTTGGTCCCCGTGAATATTCTTTTTAATATGTTTTTGAATCTGATTTGCTAAAACTTTGTTGAGAATTTTTGCGTCTGTGTTTATCAGAGAGATCGGCCTATAGTTTTCTTTTTTAAGTGAGTCTTTATTAAGTTTTGGGATTAAAACGATATAAGCTTCATAGAAGGAATTTGGTAGTGTTCCTTCCTTTGCTATTTGATGGAACAGTTTAAGGAGTATCGGTATTATTAACTCCTTAAATGTCTGGTAGAACTCTGTGCTGAATCCATCTGGTCCAGGACATTTTTTGGTGGGAAGATTCAAGATTACTTCCTCAATTTCCTTATATATTATAGGACTATTTAAATAATTCACAACTTCCTGATTCAATTTAGGTAAGTTGTGTTTACTTAGAAATTCATCCATCTCTTTTGTGTTGTCAAACTTCACAGAGTATAAGTTTTTGAAATATGATGTTATAATTCTCTGGATTTCTTGGGTAGCAGTAGTGATAACTCCATGTTCATTTCTAATTTTGGTTAATTTAGCTAGGGGTGTATCAATCTTATTGATTTTTTCAAAGAACCAGCTTTTTGACTGATTGATTTTTTCTATCGTTTTCTTAATCTTGATTTCAGATATTTCTCCCCTTATTTTGCTAATCTCCTCTCTTCTACTGCTTTTGGGATCAGATTGCTCTAGTTTCTCTAAAGCTTTAAGCTGCATTGTTAAGTTGTTTATTTCTGATGTTTCCATTTTTTGATGTAGACATTAAGAGCTATGAACTTACCTCTTAGAACAGCTTTCATTGTGTCCCAGAGATTTTTGTTAGTTGTATTTTCGTTATCATTCACTTTCAGGAAATCTTGAATTTCCTTTTTAATTTCTTCCTGAATCCAGTTCTCATTCAGCATCATATTGTTAAGTTTCCAGGAGTTAGTGTATTTTCTCTTGTTTGATATGTTGTGCATGTCCAGCTTTAGGCCGTGGTGGTCTGATAGGGCACAGGTTAGAATTTCAACTTTTTTGTATATGTGTAGATTCGTTTTGTGGCCCAATATGTGATCTATTTTGGAGAAAGTTTCTGGTGCTGCTGAGAAAAATGTGTATTCTTTGGTGCATGGGTGAAAAGTTCGATAGAGATCTGTAAGGTCCATTTCTTTAAGGGTTTGATTAAGCTCCAAAGTGTCTCTGTTAAGCTTTTGACCTGTTGATCTATCCCATGTTGAGCGGGCGGTGTTGAAGTCCCCAAGAATTATCGTTTGGGGGTTGATTTCTTGCTTTAGACACTGTAGGGTTTTCTTAATGGATGTGGAGGGGCCAGTATTGGGTGCATATATGTTCAGTATTGTGAATTCTTCCTGGTGAATTGTACCTGTGACTAAAATGTATTATCTATCCGTGTCTCTTATAATTTTCTTTGGTTTGAAATCCACTTTGTCTGATAGCATAATGGCTACCCCTGCCTGTTTTCTGTTTCCATTTGCTTGTAGAATTGTTTACCAGCTTTTTATTTTTAGAGCATGCCTATCTTTTGTGATGAGATGGGTTTCCTGCAGGCAGCAGTTTGATGGATTGTGATTTTTAATCCAAGTTTGTAATCTGTGTCTCTTGATCAGTGAATTAATTCCATTAACATTTAGTGTTATAATGGAGAAACTATTGTTAATTCCAGACATTTATTATGTTTAGTAGCTTTTATAAGTATACTGCTTCGCTTTTAATGGTGTTATACTTGCCTTCTGTTCTCCTGGATATGCCTGTTTTTTATTTCACGCTTGAGTATCATTTCTAGCATTTTTTGAAGGCCTAGTTTGGTGGACATGTATCCCTTGAAGTTGTCTTTGTGCTGGAAGATTTTTCTTTCTCCCTCGATCATGACGGATAGTTTTGCAGGGTAAATCAGCCTGGGTTGACATTTTTTGCTCATTCAATACTTGAAGTATGTCTCTCCAAGCTCTTCTTGCTTTTACTGTTTCGACTGAGAAGTCATTTGTTATTTCAATAGGTTTACCTTTAAAAGTGACTTGTTTTTTCTCCCTTGAAGCTTTCAGCACCAGTTCTTTATCTTGAATGTGGAGTGGTTTAACTATTATTTGCCGTGGCGAGCTTCTGTTTTGGTCATATCTGTTTGGGGTGCGGGATGCCTCTTGTATATGGATGTGCCTCTCTTTTTTTAGATGAGGAAAGTTTTCCTTGATGATCGTTTGAAAAATTTCCTCAGGGGTGGTATTTTGAGATTCTTGCTCTGGTATTCCATGAATACACATGGTAGGCTTCTTCAGGGTGTCCCATATCTCTCGGATATTTCTCTCAAGTATCTTTTTGGCTTTAACAACTCTTCCATTGAGCTGGTTAGTACTCCCACTTTATCTTCAAGGTCTGAAATTCTGTTTTCTGCTTCATTAGTCCTGTTGATAAGACTCTCTGTGGAGTTCTGGGTTGAAGATAACTTGTCTTGTAGCTCAGTTTTAAACTCCGCTTGAGTCTGTTTTAACTGCTCTATGCCAGTGTTTGTTTCTTGCACTGATTTTCTCAACTCCTCCAAATGTCTGTTGTGTTCGTCTTCAAAGCGATTGATTAGGTTATGTAATTCCTCCCGGATTTCCTCTTTCATAGTATTGAACATGGTAGTGATCATATTTTGAAAGTCGTTATCCTGGGTCAGGCTTTCTTGGCCTTTTTCCGTGGGTTTGTTCTGGTTGGAGTCTAGGTCGCGGATGAGGCCCGGCTGGACCGCGCTCGCACTGCCCGACTGGCGGAGAGGGGTGGGGAAGGGGGAGAATTAAGATTCTTATGGATAAAAATATTACAGTCATTTTCTTATTAATCAAAATATTTTATTTTGCTTTTTAAATGTTAAAGGAATGGAGTGAAGGGAATTGCAGGAGCAGCAAAACTGCAAAAGAAAATCAACAAACCACAATCCAGAACTTCAGAGACTCTATATCAATCACATAGAACTAGGCCAGCCTAATCTCTCCCCATCCTGGAGCTCAGGGACATTTGCGGAAGAGGGGGCAGTAAGATTGTAAGAGCAAAAGGATGGGAGGAGCAACGATTTGCAAGATTCTCAACAATAGTTGGGGCCAAAGCAATCATAATGGGACTTTGCATGCCCTGCGCAATGTCCAGCGCACTGTTGCCTTCATAAAGTCTAGCATCTGTTAAGGGCACCGAGACCCCTGGAGGCAAGGGATTGACAGCCATAGTAGTGATCTTATGCTTAAGGGGAACAAGAGAAAGAGCTTATGGAAATGCCACTGGGTCCTTATATGTCATCGGAGAGGAGGACCCAGTGGAGAGTTAGGCGTACACAATAAAGGACTCTCTGGGAATTGGGGGAGGAGGGGGTTTGGGGGGAGGAGGGGGGAGGGAGGGAACTGGTAAAAAATTTTAAAATGTATAATTAAATTTTTAATAAAAAAAGGAAAAAAAAAGGAATGTTATTTAATTGGTAAACTATGTAATCTCATTGGTTTCATTGTAGTTATTGTTTTGGTTCTCTTTATTCATGTTGCATACATTAATATAGTGAATTTATGATATTTTCCTACCTTCTCCTTTTCTCCTTATAATTTGTTATCTCCTATTTCGAATCTTTTCACTTATGTGATACACTGTGTTTCATCTAGTTTGTCTTTGATTACATATGTCTGACGCTGTGCATGCTCCAGAAAGCATCCTAAATCAGTTGAAGAAACCATTCTCTTTTTCATCCCCATCAGCTTTAGTCCTCTTCAGTCTCTCAAAGAAATGTGGAGCTTCTTGAGGTCATTCTACTTTCATTGAGCAAAGCTTTTTAACTGATTTCCTTTGAGGTGATTAACCCATAAACTAAAAGGCTTGACCTGGACTTTAGAATAAGTGAAAATATGGACCCTACATTTTAGTTCTATTGTGGCTGTAAACATTTGGAGAGATTTTCTTGAAGAAAAAGTTGAATTTGTCATAATTGTTAAAGATAATTCTGTGTTAAACACAATTCTTAATAATGAACTCATGCTAAAATTCATTTTTCTTGTTTGATTTTGTATACTATTTTAAAACAAACTTGCTTTTCCAATGTTTACATAGCTTTATCATGTTTACTGAATTCTTTTCATCATGATTTTTTTTATCCTTTCTCTTTCTTTTAAAAATATTCCTTGACATTTTATGCACGAATATAGTGAATTTATGTAGTTCCCCCTTAACTATCCACCTTTCATAGTTTCTTCTTTACAGTCATTTTCTCTCCTACTTTCATGGTTTTTTTTTGTATATATGGGTTACTTGGCTTCATCTGGGATGCCTGTATTGGCAAGTGTCTGAGTGTTTTCTGAGGATAGATGACTGATTAATAGGTGAATCATTGAATAAAGCTCCTCTTCTATGTGGCATTAGCCTCTCAGGGAAATCAGGGTCTTTTCCATGGTGAAATGTTGAGAGGCCAACTATTGGGCCGGACTTGTGAAAGCAGACATTGAGTACATAGCTGCTCTGAAATGAAAATATAAATTTTTGAAAACTCCTTAGACTATTTAAACCCATTAAATTATAATGACACTTACATACTAGATGTACAAATTAGCATACCATTTGTATACTGAGAATGTTGTTCTATGGTACAGTGCTTGCCTAGGAAGAAGAAACACTGAACTAACCACCCTTCAATACACACACACACACATATACATGAACACATCCACACCCCTGCTTAGCATGCATGATACTTACTGACAGATGTCCTCCCTTACATGATGTATGACTGTCTCTTTCCAGCAGTGGAAATAGCTCATTTCCTTACACATACTAAAAAAATGGAGTTTCAAATCTATGGAAATTTTAGGAAAGAATTGAGATGCATTTGAGATATTGAGATGTTTTTATTTTCTGCTTTTGGTGGGGGATTGTTTTAAATTGAAAATTATAAGTATAGCCAATTGTATGCATTGTCTGTGACTTACTTGCTATCCAGGCCTCATAATAATGGAGATAGAAATATAGTTGCTATCCAATGAGGAAATTTGAACAAACTCTCATTAGTTATTGTAGCAAATGAAGAAATAATTAAAAGTCAGAAACTTCTAGCAAGTATCTCATTTTGTGCAAGATATTTGAGCAGCTTTCCTAGCAAACATTTGTCTATCAATGGCACAGAATTAGTTCATATTCTTGCCATATGGCTTCATTGCTAAATTATTTTTATTGTGTATTATTCTTTTTAAACTAGGTGCTGACATAAGCACTGGAAACAGATGCACATAAATAAAACAATTATTCTGATGAAATAGTAATTTAGAGTCTAGCAGAGAGATTTTAAAGGAACCAAACACTGCAGTAACATCAGCATTGGTAAAATGAGAACATATATACAGGATATACAGAGCAGCAGCTTTTTTATGGAAGAAAGGATGGTTTTGGCTTATAGTTTGAAGGGATACAGTCCATCATTATTAGGTTGGCAGAAAGATTATGAAGTAGCCAGTCACATAGTGTCTGCAGACAGGGGCAGAGAGCAAATGGAAGTAGGACTGGGCTGCTAATTTTTTAAAATTGTATTTATGTATTTTTTCCCAATAATACAAGCTTAATAGGTACCCTGGTCCCCTCCCTTCCTCCACCCCTCCCCAGTCCCTCTTTCATCCTACCTCTTTTACCCCCTCCTTTCACCCCATTCCCTCCCTTTCTCCCAGCGCCCCCCTTTCCCTCTCCAATTACCTCGAACATCATTTAGTGTGAATGTCAAACTGCCCTCTGAGTCCTCCACTCTAGTGAGATATAAGGACTTAGTGATATTGCCCAGGGCTCTTTCATGGGCTTATCTTTAATATGGGAACATTATTATGACTGCTGATCCCTCGCCTCTAAGGATCCTAGTGCCTGAGATTCATGCTAGACTTTGGGGGGGATCATTGACATGTCAGTCACTGTGCAGGTCATGCAAAGTCTGATTATGGCTACTGTGGCCCTAACTTGTGTGAAGTATCTTACCACCCTCTCTTCCACAAATTTCCCTGAACTTTAGAATGGGGAGCGATTTGGCTGATCTGGTTCCAGGTGATTAATATAAGGACTCTGAAGTTCTAAATTATGGATAGTTGTTTTCAGTTTTGTTGTTCTTACAACACCCTTGGCTCCATACTGATTGATATTGGAGGTCATCTCCTAACCAGAGATAAAAGGCTGTTTAATTGGAATCTTACTATAAGAATAGATTTAAAGGTAGATGGAATTGGAGTAGGAGACTGCAGTGAGGCGGAAGTCAGTCTCCCATTTGCAGGATGGTTACCATTTATCTGCCAGACTGTATACCCTCCCTGACTGGTGAGATCAAACCCCCTCATTTACAAATGACCAGGAAGGAAAGTGAGTGAGCTTAGCTAGATGTCCCACTACTTACTAGCAAAACTTGATGGTCGCATATTTTCTCTACTATAGCATGATCCCTTCTCTCCTTTTTTCTGAGGGGGGGGAGGCATCATTCCCCTTTGCAATTACTGTAGGTATTACAGAGATTTATTTTTGAATATGTCACTAAGTAGGTTTGGTACTAGGATCCACCAATTAGGGAGTACATATGGAGCTTAATTTTCTATAATTTTTTCTAACTCCATCCATTTCCCAGAAAATTTCATTAATTCATCTGTTTTTGATGGCTGAGTAGTATTCCATTATATAAATGTACCACATTTTCCTTATCCACTCATCTACTGTTGGGCATTTGGGTTGATTCCATGACTTTGCTATTGTACATAGTGCTACAATGAACATGGTTGTGCTTATGTCATTGAAGTGAATTTTTGCTTTGTAGGGGATTATTCCCAGAAGTGGAATAGCAGAGTCATATAGTATTTCAATCTTTAACTTTTTAAAGAATTTCCAGACAGCTCACCAGAGTGGTTGTATAAGCCTGCATTCCCACTAACAATGTAGGAGACTTCCCTTCTCTCCACATCCTCTCCAGCATTTGGTGTTGTTTATATTGTGGATTTTTGCCATACTGAGCGGGGTGAGATGGTATCTCAAGGTAGTTTTGATTTGCATTTCCCTGATGGCTAAGGATGTGAAGCATTTTTAAGATATTTGTTAGACATTTCAATTTTGTCCCTGGAAAAGTTTCTTTTAAGTTCCAGGGCCCATTTTTTAATTGGGCCATTTGTTTCCTTGGTATTAGTTTTTTAAATCCTTTATGCACTCTGGATTATAGAGCTCTATCAGATATGTGATTAGTGAAGATTTTCTCCTATTCTGAGGGTTGCCTTTGTGCTCAGTTTACAATCTCTTCAAAATTGAACAGAAGCTCTTTAATTTCATAAGGTTCCATTTGTTGTGTTGGTTCTAGTGACTGTGCTATTGAATTTCAGTTTAGGAACTGTTTGTCTAGTCCAATCAGCTCGAAGGAATTCCCTACCCTTTTAACTAGGGTTTTTATAGTGTCTGGCCTAATATTGAGGTCCTAGATCCATTTGGAATTAATTTTTGTGCATGGTGACAATACGGGTCCAGTTGTAATCTTCTGCATATGGACACCCAGTTTTGCCAGCAACATTATTTGAAGATGCTGTTCTTTTTCCATTGGACTTTTTGGGCCCCTTTGTTAAAGATCAAATGGCTGTAATTTTGTGGGCTTCTATCTGGGTCTTCAACCCTTTTCCATTGATTTGTGTGTCTATTTTGGAGCCAGTATCAGGCTGTTTTTATAACTATGGATTTGTAGAATAGATTAAGGTTTGGTATGGTGATATCTCCAGCAGTGTTTTTGTTACTCAGGATTGCTTTTGTTATCCTGGGTCTTTTGTGCTTCCGTATGAATTTTGTGATTGGTCAATTTCTTTAAAGAGTTGCTTTGGGATTTTGATTGGTGTAGTATTGAATCTGTATATTGCTTTTGGTGGGTTGGTCATTTTTATGATGTTGATTCTACCAATCCAGGAGTGTGCAAGGTCTTTCCACCTTCTGGTATCTTTTGTAATTTCTTCCTTTAGGATTTTAAAGTTTTCATTGTAAAGGTCTCTCACTTCCTTGGTTAAGTTTATATCTAAGTTTTATACCAAAGTGTTTCATTTTTTTAGGGGCTATAGTAAATGGAATTGTTTCTCTCAGGGCTTTTTCACTCTTTTCCTTCTGGGCCACTGATTTTTGCACTTTTATTTGGTAACCTGCTACCCTGTTGACCTTATATATTAGTTCCAGGAATTTTCTGGTGAAGTTTTTAGTATTACTCAGGTATATGATCATGTCATCTGCAAATAGAGATAACTTGATATCTTCCTTGCCAATTTGAATCACTTTTATCTCTCTTTCTTGTCTTATGGCTCCAGCTAAGACTTCAAGTACAATATTGAATAGAAGTGGTGAGTAGACAGCCTTGTCTAGTTCCTGATGGAAGCAGGAATGCTTCAGGTATAATCCTTGCAGTTGGCTTGTTGTATAAAGGTTGATAAAGGTTCCTTCCATTCCAGCTGTCTCTAGGGTTTTGATCGTAAAAGGCTGTTGGATCTTTTCAAAAGCTTTTTCTGCATCTATTGAGAGTATCATGTGGTCTTGGGCTTTGTATTGGTGTATATGGTGAATAACATTTATTGATTTGTGTATGTTGAACCAACCTTGTGTGCCGGGGATGAAGCCTACTTGGTCCCCGTAAATGATACGTTTGATATGTTTTTGAATCCAATTTGCTAAGATTTTGTTGAGAATCTTTGCATCTGTGTTCATCAGAGAGATTGGCCTATAGTTTTCTTTTTAAGTATCTTTATTAGGTTTTGGGATTTGTATAACATTAGCTTCATTGAAAGAATTTGGCAATGTTCCTTCCTTTGCAATTTGATGGAACAGTTTAAGGAGTATGGTGTTAGTTGTTCCTTAAATGTTTGGTAGAGTTCTATGCTGAATCCATCTGGTCCAGGACATTTTTTGCTGGGAAGATTTGAGATTACTTCCTTGATTTCCTCATATGTTATAGGACTATTTAAATAATTCACAACTTCCTGATTCAATTTAGGTAAGTTGTGCTTACTTAGGGATTCATCCATTTCTTTTGTGTTATCAAATTTCGCAGAGTGTAAATTTTTGAAATATGACCTTATAATTCTCTGAATTTCTTCGGTATCAGTAGTGATAACTCCATTTTCATTTCTAATTTTGTTAATTTGGCTTTTTCTGTCTCTTGTTTTTGGTTAATTTAGCTAGAGATGTATCAATGTTACTGATTTTTTCAAAGATCTAGCTTTTTGACTGGTTGATTCTCTGTATCATTTTCCTTATCTCAATTTTGTATATTTGTCCCTTGATTTTGCTTATCTCCTTTCTTTTACTGCTTTTGAGATTGGATTGCTCTTATTTCTTTAAAGCTTTAAGCTGCATTGTTAAGTTATTTATTTGTGATGTTTCTATTTTTTTATGTAGGCATTAAGGGCTATAAACTTACCTCTTAGGATGGCTTTCATTGTGTCCCAGAGATATGTTGTATTTTCATTATCGTTTTCTTCTAGGAAATCTTGAATTTCCTTTAAGATTTCTTTCTGAACCCAATTCTCATCAGCATCATAGCATTTAGTTTTCAGGAGTTAGTGTATTTTCTGCTGTTTGTTTTGTTGCAGATGTCAAGCTTAAGACCATGGTGGTCTGATAGGGTAGAGGCTAGAATTTCAATATGTATATTGGAAATTCATTTTGTGGCCCAATATGTGGTCTATTTTGGAGAAAGTTCCATGTGCTGCTGAGAAAAATGTGTATTCTTTGGTGCATGGATCGAAAATTCGATAGAGATCTGTAAGGTCCATTTCTGTAAGAGTTTGATTAAGTTCCAATGTGTCTCTGTTAAGTTTTTTGACTTGTTCATCTATCCCACATTGAGAGGGCAGTATTGAAATCCCCAAGAATTACCACTTTGGGGTTGATTTCTTGTTTTAGATGTTGTAGCATTTGCTTAATGAACATGGAAGAGCCATGTTAGGGACATATATGTTCAGTATTGTGAAGTCTTCCTGGTGAATTGTATCTCTGACTAAAAGATAGTATCCTTCTGTGTCTCTTGATTTTTTTTGGTTTGAAGTCCATTTTTTCAGATAGCATAACAGCTACCCCTGCCTGTTTCCTGGTTCCATTAGCTTGCAGAATTTTTGACCTGCCATTTACTTTTACTATGTGCCTATCTTTTGTGGTGAGATGTGTTTCCTGAAGGCAGCAGATGGATGTGTTGTGATTTCTAATCCAAGTTTGTAATCTGTGTCTTTTGATTGGTGAGTTATCTCCATTGACATTTAATGTTATAATGGAGAAATTACTTTTAATTCCTGACATTTTTGTGTTTAGTGTCTTTCATAAGTGTATTATTTGGCTTTTAGGTTTAGTGTATAATTCTCCTTGTGTCCTCCTGGATATGTTGCTATTTTTTTCAAGCTTGAGTATCTTTTCTAGTATTTTTGAAAGCCTGGTTTGGTAGATATGTAAGCCTTCAAGTTGTCTTTGTATTGGAAAATTTTTCTTTCACTCTCGATCATGACTGATAGTTTTGCCGGGTATATTACCCTGGGTTGACATTTTTTTCTCATTCAATACTTGAAGTATGTCTGTCCAAGCTCTTGCTTTTATTGTTTCCATTGAAAAATCATTTGTTATTTTAATAGGTTTACCTTTAAAAGTGACTTGTCCCCTAGTAACCCAGTTCCTCCACTGATGGTCCACCTGATCAAGGTTCTACAGAATGCCAAGCTAATGCCATCAGCTGGCATTAAGTGTTCAAAGACACAAGCCTATCTTTGGGCAACAACTGAAATTCAAAACACACTGCCATATCTTAGAGTAATTCTGTATCTAAGCTTCTGTTAATAGTGCTACAATGTATATGATATGAAGGTATTAGTATCTAGACTGCATCTGTTTTATATATACACATAGCCAGATATGGAATATGATGTTACTATCTTCAATAATTTTTGTGGAACTTTGGTATTGTTCTTCCAAAACACTGTACTTGTTATCCTCCCACTCACAATATTGAGAGAATACACAAACTCTTTATGCTTCCTGTCTTCGTCTATTTTGCTTTGTTTTGTTTTACAAAGTGGGATGATACGCATCTCATTTTGCTTTGTTTTGTATTTCTATGATGGTTAATGATATTTAGCATTTTTAAATTTTCTTGATGTTTTCAGTATTTCTTAGGGAATATCTATTCAGATATTTTGCCTATTTCTATTTATGATTAGTTATGTATTGTTCAATTTTTGGGTTTCCTAAATATTCTGGATATTGATAACCCTTTGCCATTGTAAATGTTTGGAAATATTTTATTCTACTCTTTATATCATTTCCTCATTCTTTTTATTAGTTTCTGAAAGTTTTCAGTTAGATGCGATCCAATTTCTCCATTCTTGGTACTGTTTCTGTTGCTTTTGAAGCTATTTCCAGTAAAAAGGTCATTGTCTAAACCTATGTTTTGAAATACTTCCTTCCATGATTTCCTTTCGATCCATAGTGGTATAAAGTAAAAACACAAAGATCAAGAATGACATAAAAATGTCTCCTAGTATACCTCATATTAACATAGATCATATCCTAGGGCATGTTCATTCCTGTTAGGATCAGCCCATCATCCCCTGAAAGAATCTTGTCTGTTACAATTTGGGATTATTTGAAGAACCAAATGTTGGTTAAAAGAGACTATAAATTAATAACACAGAGAACACCAAAAGACAAAGTATCAATAAATAGATATTCAGTGAATTGATAATTTAAGTGTCCTCACAGGCAGTCAATTTCATGTCATCATGTCCACCATCTAACTATTGAAAGAACAGCATCAGGATTGTCATATGGATAAACACAAAGTAGCCTGAGGTTCAGGATGCAACACATCCTTCTAGAAGTATCATCTGAACCAACATGAAGCTTAACAATATTTATCATTTGTTAATGACATGATCTGAATCAGTGTGGTCATATTTGCTTATGATGTTTCAAACATCTTGAGATTTTAGTAGAAGACTCAAAATGTTTCTTACAAAAGTCTTGCAGCTACAGTGATACAGAAATAAATTTGAAATCAAAGCCAGTGTATTCCACAGAAATTAAGTCTAAAGATATTGACACAAGTCCCTGTGCACTGTTCTATCTATGTCAGAATTCTTGCCACCAGTCGAGATTATCGTCTTCTGTTTACCTCTTGTGTGCATATGTTTCCTCTTCTTTTTATTATGTCATAAATAGATGATGCTCAGAGCAGAAAGTTTACCTTATTATTTTTAGTATTGGATAAATACAAGTAAGCTCTCTTGTCTCTATTTCCAAGCATAACAAATTGCTGAATATCAATATGTTCCTGGTCTCTGTCAACTTTGCTTACTTTTTTGTTCCTATATTAGTCAGAAATCAGCCATTATTAAAGTTTCCTTGCATTTTCAATTGGAAAATTTTAGAGTTTATCTGATTCTGGATATTTGAATTAGCAAATGTTTTTAATGTGAACCACTAGACATATATACTTGAATGGTAGTCATACTGTAGCCCAGTCCACATACTTCATTACCCTGCTTAAGTAATAATTTTTATTATCTTTATTTTCCTCTTTCTGAAGTTTTGCTAATATTATTGCTTAGCATATCTAGCATTGTTGTTTAAAATTGATATGCTAACTCAATTGACATATCAATGCTATTAAATTTACTGGTATCACTATGCACATTTTATACATAGGTGTTGCAGTCCATCTGCATTGTTGCTGATAAATCACCATCAAATGACTTATGGAGCAAGGGGTTTATTTATTCTCTTGCAACAGTTTGGTTACAATTGTTTGTCCAAGTTAGCAGGAGAGTTCACATGAATACCAGGGCCAATAGAACTGGCTACACTATCTCTATGTAATGGCTGAGAGACAATGGTATCATTACTTGCCAGACCAGCATGTTTGGCCAAATATATTCAAGGAGTCTGCTCTTCCAGACTGCTTTTTCCATTTTATTATCCTGTCCTGGGACTAGTCCCACCTACCATGGGCTGGGTCTTCCCCATCCACTAAACAATGTCCTATAAGTTTGCTCTGGGTTTAACTCCGCTACTAATTCTCTACAAATGTGTTTAGAATTCAAACCCTCAACTACCAAGTTGACACTTGTACCTAACTATGACAATAGGCTGACTCCAGGGACTCTAAAAAGTCCAAAAACTTCCTTGAGCTCCTAAGGTCACAGGTAAGAAACTTATGCTACAAATCTTGATGACTTAGGCAAGTTCAAGGTCCTAAAGAGTGGCTCTATCAGATAGGAGCTTAAAAAATCCTTATATAGGACTGAAAATTGCCTGCCTTGGAAGAAAAGAGGTTATGAATGGTTCAACATAAGAAACTATTGAAATAATACAATAATATTCAAAGCGAGGTAGCATCAGTGGAGATGCAAGAAGTAGAAGAGGTTAAATCAGTAGGACATAGGGACCAACTAATAATATGTCTCAACTTGTCTCCATGTTCTTGATGGAAATCCAGTGAAAAATCAGTGAAAAATCAAATGATTGATGAAATTTCCATCATGAGGCAAAGAGTAACAGTTGAGTTTGCTTGTCTTTTGGAATCACTACACATTGTATTTAATGTCCTCCAAGAATAATAGGTTGATATCCTTCTCCCAGGACTTCATTGCTTTAAGTCTGGCTATATCCTTGAAATTAACATAAAAAGAATCTTTGTAACCTAGATTAGAGGTGAACTGAACTGAAAGTCACACATGAACAATAAATGAGATGGGATTTTGAAGTTGTCACTATTAATACAAAGTACTTGAATGAAAGTACTTAGAATTAAAAATGCCATTGTTAAATAAATATTTCTTGCTTGATTTCTTTTTGATTCACTTTGTGTATGTATGTGTGTGTGTGTGTGTGTGTGTGTGTGTGTGTGTGTGTGTGTGTGTATGTGTGTGTGTGTTTCAGAGGGCACTGTGTGCCTGTGGAGATCCAAGGGTGATTTCAAGAGTCACCCTCTGTCATAGTTTGACATAAGTGTCAACATGATGGTTGAGGGGTTGAGCTCTGGGCAATTTGTAGAGAATTGATACTTGAGTTAAGCCCAGAGAGAACCTGTAAGAAATTGTTTAGTGATGGGGAAGGCCCAGCCAATGGTGGGTGAGATTAGTCCCAGGGTAGGTGAATAAAATGGAGGGAGCTGTTTGAGAAAGGAGGCATCCTTGTTTATACTTGGCCAGACATGCTGGTCTGGAAAGTAAAGGATACTGTCTTCTCTCAGTTGTTATGTAAAGATATTGTGGGCAGTTCTCTTGGCCCTGGTGGTATTGTGAGCTCTCCTGCTAAAATCAGCAACCATGCAGGTGAACTGCAACACCCTGCATTGCTCTACTTCTTTTATGCTTTGCACTGGAGTTTTACAGGTTCCTCCTTCCAAGGCCAGAATTGCAATTTCTTCCTGCAAATCTTATGTGGGAGCTGGGATCTGAACTTAGATCCTTCTGTTTTCAAGGCAGAGGCTTAACCCTTTTGCTATCACTCCAGCCTCTTAGATTATTTGGCTATGCTTTGCTGAAAATAGCTGTTGGGAAATGTAAGAAAAAGATTTTGCAAAAAGATTATGTAGACACATGTTCATGCATTTCATCATATGTTTCTATTTAGCAAGGAGTTCCACATTTTGCTGTTAAAGTTCCTGAGGGACCTTGAATAATGTACTTTCAGACAAGAAGAGGGAAGGAATGAGACATAGTAACAAAAATTGATTTGTGGAAATTTCTCTAAAGCTACAGTAGATTGTTCTGAATTGTAGAGCGTTCTAGAGAGCTGAGTCAAATCTTGTTCTCTTGTGGAGCACACAGTTAAACAGAAAGAGAAGTGGATAGAGATGTGTGGCAGCTGAAAAAGCACAGTGAAAGAAAATTAAGAATTCAGTCAAGTATCCAAGTAATCATTCCATGGTGAAATAAAGGTCCAGAGATAGGAAATCAAAAATAAGAACCTCAGTTTAGCATATTGACAAGAGAGAAAAACATTCACGGTATTATTTGGTCATAAGGAATATGATGATTTGAAGAAAAACTCTACATGTTTAAGCTGGCATAATTTATGATACTCTTCTTGTGAGAAACAATTAAAAGAAAATTTCAAGGAAAGAAATAGCAACAACGATCAGTCGATGGGAAGTAAAGTGTTCTCAAATTTCTCAAATTAATATTACTTTAATCAATAAGACAAAGCTAAACTAAAAGAAAAATCATATTTTATTGTTATCTTATACCACTGCTTTATAATTTATGGATATTACTTAAGTAAAATTACACTAATGAAAAATGCAATCAGTTGTAACAACTTTATTAACCTGAAATTTGAAAATTTGCAGATATATAAGATATTCAACAGAATAACTGAGAAAGATGTAACTGACTGAAGGGACTGAAAATATGATCAGTACATATGAAGATAAAAGGACTGAATAGTACATGAAATGTATTTATAGTAATGTTTATTAAGAAACTTTAAAGGTAAATTATATATTTCAAATTATGCTGTAGAAAAGCTCATGAAAGCTTAATATTTAAATAAATGCATTGATTTTTGATAAGAGAAATGTATGCTGATGTTAAGCTTATATTCTGCATACTCTCCTTCTACTCTATACACTTTAATGTTCTTTTTTATTTTTGTAGGATACTTTGTAGGATATCAGATCACTATGTTGTCCATTTAAATTTTTTTTAATTTATAGGATTTTGTCGTGAGCTATTGGAATACCATATAGCCCAAGATGCTCATAAATTCATAACTGGAGATTGGTTACACCACTCATCAAACTTCTTAGTATAAAAACATATAATTTTATATTGTAATGTCTTTATCAATAAATAATGAAGTAACAGTAAACTTTCTTTTATTGGTGTATGGCTACTAATTATATTGAAACTCAAATGCCTCTATTGTGTAGTATTTTATTCACTAGTTTTCATTTATCTTTGTACACTGTATTCTGATAGAGAAACCTGAGCCCAGTTTGTTTTCTCTCACTTATAATCGAGTTTTACTTTATCTCTGAATATGGTTAAAATAATTAAGCTTGAAATTTAACTACCTAAGATTATGATGAAGAAGCCTTGCAATGTCTGACCATATGTCAAATAAATAAATATGAACAGAATACAGATGAGCTATATTTTCAGAGGCATGGTTATACATGTGACTCTGTTGCAGGATGGAATGTCCCTTGGGAATAGTCCCAGGAGTGGTATAGCTGACTCATATAGAAATCCAAATTTTACCTTTTTTGAAACTTCCAAGTTGATCTCCAAAGGAATTGTATAAATTTACAATCCCACCAGGAATGTATGAGGATTCCCTTTTTCCCCCTGCATCCACCTCAGCAATTGCTGTTGTTTGTGTTTTGGATCTTACCCATTCTGACTGGAGTGAGATGATATTTCAGGGTGATTTTAATTTGCATTTACTTCATGAGTATGGACATTCAACATTTTTAAAGATAGTAGACATTTTAATTTCATATTATAAGAAGTTTCTTTTCACTTCTATAGTCCATTTTCAGTAGGATTGTTTACTTTCTTGGCATCTAATTTTTCAAGTTCTTGGTGTATTCTGGATATTACTCCTTTGCTAGACATGTAGTGAAATTACTCCCCCATTCTATAAGTTAACTTTTTAACCAATTAACAGTCTTTTTGCTGTTTAATTTTCCTTTTTAAATTTGCTGTTTAAATTTGCTTTTTAATGTCATATAGTGTTTTGTTAGTTTCTACTGCAATTCACTGTGTCATGTATGTCATTCCACAAAATTTCTAGACATATAAGTAGGTACAAACACTATTAATAAATTACCACCAGGACCTAATTAAAAATGATTCAAAGGGTAAAGCTATCAGTTAAGAACAATTAGTAGATAGATAGAAGATAGATAGATGGAAAGATAGTTAGTAAATAGATAAAGAGATGGATAGATGATAGAAAGATACAAAGATTGATCCATTAAAGAAAATGTTAAGAAAGGTGTAACATTCATCAATAAGTAAGAAATGGTTGTAAGGGAAGACAGAGTCGGTTTTCCATGGTGGTAAGCACTGGTAGGTTTCCCATACAATAAGAGGAGACCTCATGTCCATTCGTATTTGGGCAGCATTTTGGAATATGTTAGTTCAAAAAAGTAAAGAGAAAACACGGAGTGTGAAGGGAGGGATGTTGGGGCAGAGGAGACTGGGTGAGTGGATCTCATCAAAAATATTTTGTATATTTCTTCTTTGAAAAGAAGAAATACTATTTTAAAAATACCAAAACAAAGAAAGAAACTTACAAAAAGAAAGGATATCAAAAATATTGAGGTAACTTGACATGTGTAACTTGGACATTACCACATTAAACTGTTCTAATTCAGTACTCCAGGAAACAAGAACACAATAAAATTCTTTTCATGCATATGTGAAATACTCATCATAAGGCCATACTTTGGAATCTAAACTAAAATAAAGATAAGGAACTGAAGACAAAACTAACTAAAGTAAAATGAATAGTATAAGAAAATGCAGAAAATTCTCCAAATATTTGAAAATTTATAACACACTTTGGAATAACATTGAATAGAAAAGAAAGCCACATGGGATATTGGTAAACAATGTGAAATTCATAAACATTTTAAAAGGATGAGATTAAGCTATAATACCAAAACAAATGTTTATTATACTCTCTTTTTAAGGATTATTTTATTATTACATTAGAAAACAGAAAAATCTAAGAGTATATCTAAACTTTCATCTATAAAGATTAGAAAATAAAAAGAAAATTTAACCCAAAGGAACAAAGGGATGAATTATACATTAGATAAAATATGAATATACACAAAAATATGGAAACTTTTACAAAAGAACTCTCTAAAAAGGACTTTGGTAAAAATATGCAAGGAACTTTCACAATTTACTAGGAACAATTCAATCAAGCAAATAAAATATGTTCACAGGTTTAATAGCAAGACATAGATGGCATATAAACATACAAACCTTTAGAAAATATCATTAATTATTACAGAAATTAATATCAAAATCACAGGAAGCTGTTACTGCAAATGTGTTAGAGTAACTTTATACAAAAAAATAAAGTTCTGGCAGCAACAAACTGTTTCAAAGCCCTCTCAATATGGGGAGAATGTAAAATATTAAAACCTCATTGGAAAATATTTCAGAATCATAAGAATACAAGCATACCTTTAAAGTCCAATGATTCTAATTCTAGGACTGTAAGATTTCTCCAAAACAAAATATCTACCAAAAAGGATGCTAGATTTTCATTAAAAAATTTGTGAGTTTTATAGCTTTGTTCATAATTGCCAAAATTATAGGAAAAGCAAATATTCAGCAACTGGTAAGTGATGAAACAAATTCTGATAGAGTTGGATAATCCTGCACTATTTATCAAAAAACAGGAATTAACCTCAAATAAATGTAAAGATATTAAGTCTCAATGTCAGTTTGAAATAAGAAATTCATACTGAACAGTACACGCTACACATAGATTAGGAATCAATAAAAGACTTTAGGACTTTAGGAATACACATAGAAAGCCAAGTATGTGAAGTCAAAGATATATTAATTCTTTTGGCTCACATATTCTAAAGTGCAAATCAAGACATAACCATAAATATATTTCATTATTATTTGCCAGTTAAACCATTTTCACAGGACTATGGGAACTGAAATCTTTTTATGGCAACTCTAAATGAGAGAAAGACCACAGCATCTGGTATATTAGAATATGTCTTCCATTGTGATGATGAAATGCAAATGTATTTGTCAAAGTTCTTAAGGCTGTGCATTTTATAGGTGAATTTGACTGTATTATATTAAGTAAAACTAAGAGGAAACATAGGAGAATCTGGGTTAAACTGTAAAAAGTTCAACATCACATTCTTTGAGAAAGTTTCCATGCAAAATATTTAAAAAATGGAAAAAATTATTCTTCTAAAACTTATTGATTAAAAGCATTATTTCAGGGAGATAGTAATAGTTGAACTAAGCAGGGACAAATTATATCTCAAGTTATGGTCTTTATTTGGAATATTTACAAAAGCCACAACTTAAAGGGTAATCTAGGCCTTTGTCCATTTGACATTGTTCAGGTGGGGCCTAGAGAGAGGTACTTGCCCATAAGAATTTTGGAGCCTTAATATTTCTCTCTCTCTCTCTCTCTCTCTCTCTCTCTATCTCTCTCTCTCTCTCCTGGCCATGAAGTAAGAGGTTTTGCTCCACCAAGAATTACCCTCATGATATGGTTCCATGCCACAATCCTGAAAAGGCATCCAAATTTAATGACATTTCTTTCTATATGTTTGATGTTGCAGTATAATATACAGAAAAAAACACATACACTGAAATAACCCATATTCATAAATGTGCATGATGAAAGTACAGCTCAATTGATTGTCAAACATGTGGAATGAACATTACAATAAAAATAGAATATCTTGTGCTGAGATGACTTAGGGATTAAAACTGCATTACAAGCAAAAGTGGGTTTGGATACCACATCCCAAGTAAAACTGCTAGGCAGAAATGGCAGCTATCTGTACTTCTGGCTCTGGAAGGCAGAGCCTGGGAAATTCCAGAGCAAATCAAAAAGTCACCTATGATTCTCCACAGGGACACACAGTACCCTCTGATCACACACACACACACACACACACACACACACACACACACACACACACACAATTAAAAAAAAAGAAATAGAGTATATTTTGAGTTCCAGAAATATCTTGCCTTTTATTATAAGATGAAAACTTTTATAAAATATTTAATGTTAGTGTATCACATGAAAATTTTTGCTTTGCAGCCTTCAATTTAGTCATTTTAAATAAACAATTTTTTTCATTGCATAGATTATGTTTTCATTTATATCATGTTTATGCACACATAGGAGATTAAAAAACTGAATTTAGGCATCACAATAAGCCCACATTCAAATATAACATCAGTTGGAGTCACAATTTATGACTACTAAAACTAAATACAAGGTTTGCCTCTATTAGCTGCTTTTAGCCAAAAACATGTTTTAGAAAGTGTGCACTTCTATATTCATTTCATGGTTACTCAACTAACAGTTCTTAAGAAGTGAATTGAGTTAACATGAATACTGTATTGCAAATGTCTTTAACATTCTCCTCTATTTCTATAAACATTTAGGCAGGCTTCCTCCTGACTAAAGGATCTTAACTCTTTTTCCTTAGATTGGCCACTTGAGACACAACTGTGAATGCTTTCTTATGCACAATAAACACGTAACTTTTTTCAGTGCCCAGGAATATCTTTCTGAAGGACCTGGCAGCCATCTTCTTGAGTACTGTTATAGCAGATGGAGCAACATATTGCATTTTCTTTAGTA
Organism: Typhlomys cinereus; assembly: GCA_023101885.1. Classification (NCBI taxonomy): domain Eukaryota; kingdom Metazoa; phylum Chordata; class Mammalia; order Rodentia; family Platacanthomyidae; genus Typhlomys; species Typhlomys cinereus. The sequence continues at coordinate 1,884,111 of JALPQD010000050.1, read as the reverse complement.
GGATAGAAAACAAATTCAATAATCCAGTTAGGAAATGCTGGTTCCCTAGTCACAAGGACCAACCCTGCCTCCCCAAGGTTCTCCAGCACTTTTTTACTTGTTTACTTCAAAGATGAACACATCTTCTACCTTTTGTTTCATTAGGGTTGATTTCTCTCCCTTTCACATCTCACTTGCCTAGAGCCCAGAGATCTAGTCATCTATTTTCTGTCAACCTTCATCTGTGGCCAAAAAAAGACCTTACAGTTAGGAAGGCAGGCAGTCTTTTCTTTTAAGAGTATGTATAAGTCAGAGTAGTGTCCTTCAAGTAGCTGCCTGTAGTGGCTTCATTCTTGGCTGGAATGTCTTACAAAACTGAAGGGTCCCAAAAGATCTTGAGTTTACATCTCCCTAGAGGGTTGAAGATGCTGGGCTCCGATGTCAGCTATGAACAGTGAACAATAGCAAGGCCTTGGATACCAGGCTCCAAAGACAGCAGAAAGAGCAGCAATGTTGAAAGAATGAAGCTCTAAGTCAGCCAAGGATGAAGGCAGTAACAGCAACGAAGGCAACGAAGAAGGCAATGATTGAAGAAGTCAAAGATGCTCAAAGAGTCAACTCGACAACAAGCTGATGCAGCATAAGGGAAGAGCAAGTCCTCCTTCTTGCACTTCCTATTATCCCATCCACTTCTGGAAAGTACCACCCACTATGAGTTGAGTTTTCCACATCAATTAAACGATTACTTTCACACTTGTTCAGGAGCTTGCTCCAAACATTGATTCTCCATAGCTGTGCCCCAAACAATCTGCAACTGTCAAGTTGACACTGGAATCTAATCATAATAGGAACTTTCAAAGCTTCATTTACAAATCAAATTTTATATGTTGGAGACCAGGTGATATGTATATTGTCAGTACTTCGTCAGTAGGAGTGTGGATGTGAACTTAGTAAGCCTCCTTAAAAAATTGCAAGGCAGAATAATAGGGCTTCAACTCAGCATTTACCTAGAATGAACCTAGTATGATAGTTTTAAAGAATAAGCACACTAAACAATGTATAGGATATCTGCAAACATTTATGATTTATGTAATTATTAACATTCTTCGTAAGATGGCTGCCATTATCCTTGTTTACATAACAACTGTTATTACATCTGACTGAATTTCTTAGGGAGTAATAAGCAACAAATTAACAGCTCCTTAGACAGAAAGCAGTTTGCTATGATTAAAATGTTTACAAGTGTGAGGGGATTAGTCAATTTAGAATATTATGCATTTTAGACTGTTTTTCCTTAACATTTTATAAGCTTGATATCAACTATGTTTCATAAATGAAATAAGATTACTTATAAAGTAGGTGTCTCTGTATCATCACTGTGTGGCCCAACCTTAGTGAATTGATAATCCTATTGAATAGAATTTTATATTAAAAGCTGAGATAATGGCCCTATAGTCTCCAAATCTTATTCTTTCCCCTTCCTTTTCAAAAATCAGAAGAATTAAATTTTAAATGATGCTGATAGTGATTACTACTTCTCAAGTAGCTGAAAATTCTGCTTGCTGAAGTATATTGCACAAGGACAGTTGATACCAATGTCCAGTAAAGCTTTGACCATAGATGGTTATATAACCATAGGGTATGTTCCCTGCTGTTGCATTTTGGCATCTTTGCAAAAATGTTAGCTGCACCTACAGTGAGATAAAACCTTTTAATCTATACATAGAGCAAGAATCTTTTGGGAACCAGCTTTATAGCCTCTGGTGCTTTGGACCTACAATAAATCACTCAAAAGATAGAAAATTTGGCAGAAAATTTTGGAGTCTGAAATAAGCTGCAAACTATTTAATTTTAAAAATTCAATAACTGCTTTCAAATACACATGATGAAGATGAATGTGTCTTCTGCAATTTTCACAGTTGGCACACTAGAGAATACCTGAAAGACAAGGTCACCAGAGTTGGGATTGCATTCATATTTTTGAATTTCAACACTTGATAAATAAAATATCTTCACTCAAAATTTAAACATATATTCATGAACAAGTATTAACACATAATAAAGTGTTACTAGCGACTCTGAGAAATTCATAGAAATAACACATGTAAATCAATGCCGAAGAATTGATGTCACACTATTTATTTCAGGGAAATTACTTTGTTGTATGATTTTATTCTCCTTATCGCTGATATTTTTATTTAATATGCATCCCTAAGTCTCAGCCTTGGCATATGCATTCTCTCTGTAAAGGCGAAGAATGAGTTATTTATTATTGGTACTTTGTCCTATCAAATATCACACATTATCTTTGCACACACCATGTGATGTTTCAAGAAAACCTTAGTGAAATTCTATCACAATAGGTAAGCTGAACTTCTTTAATAAGTCATTTCTTGTGTGAAAAACAAAACAAGTACTGCCTGTGTTTACCTTTGGGAGTAATATTTGTTATGGATTTTAAAATAAATTATCTCAGGTAGCATTTTATATAAATCCTATTTGGAATATCCCTCCTCTTAATTACAAAGCATTATTTAATAATCAATTGGTAGAAGCCATCTGTCCCCTGTGGGGACTGTGGGCCTATTCCAAATACCTTCTGGACCCAACATGTTCCTCTCATGGAGTGGATTGCAATAGACATGAAATAAAACACAGAGTGCATTGATATAGAATGTCCTCCCTCAAAATTTGATATATAGTAAGTCCAGTGTATAAGAAATCATTTGTCACTGAACGACAGTTTTCTACTAACAGTTTTCAAGATCAGGAATATGTCAGGTTGCGGTGAGCCACATGGAAAGCATTGGGAGTTACTCATTAGGCAGAGGGAAATGAGGTTATTCTAGCAAGAGCCTTTGTTGTCCTTTAGTGAGAAGATACAGGTAAGGAAGGCAATGTAAGTAGATTTAGGATTTGATGCTTTGAACAATTTCTGTGAGCTCTGGTGTCAGGGGAAACTTGTCCTTGTTTAGTTCTTAAGGGTGAGATTGTTTGCACAGACATGTAATGACCAAGAGTGTGAAATCCTGGCAGATGAGTAGTTCAGGATGTGCACTACAGATAAGTTGGTTTGTATTTGAAAGACACACAGAGGGGATACTCCAAGCAGAAGGGGAGAGAAGCTGGAAGTAGGATGTCCAGGCACTGTGAATGGTCAAGAGTAATTAGCAGATGTAAGTGAGGCAGATGAGAAAGGGCTCCATTCACAAAAGAAAAAGGTGTGATTAAAAGAAGAGGAGGGACTTACCATAATACAACTTGAAAATGAGCATCTATTGTTTTGAATGTATGTTCATCCTATTCCCTTCATGGGATTATATTACTAATAATAGTGGACAGTCTGATTACTAAAGACTCAGCTTTATCCTCCTTCTTAGAATTGCCTTAAGTCAGATGCATCATAAACATATAGACATATTATTAAAGCATGCATTGTTTGGTTCCAAACTTAGAATTTCTTATTCAGTAGGTCTGAGCTGGTGTTTGACAACCTACTATATTGAGAAAGTACCTACCTCAGTGTGTGGGAGCCACACACTGAGAACCTTTGGCTGCTTCTCTAGTAATTTTACACAGCAATGCCCTCTGGAGTTTCTGACAAATTGACTTGGCACTTTGCCTCAATAAGGTTAATGGTATGGAGCTACCCATTCACTGGAGATTCGAAAGGGTTTGAGATATGTAGAGACTTCTGTGGACTCCATGTCCTTGCTAAGGTTCTTCCTATCAGGTTGCTTCTCTTGTTCCCCGTTGGTTTCACTGCAGTGAACCATTTGTATAAAAAAAGCTATTTGTTGTTTCTGAGAGACTTGCCCTAACGTAACATTTCTGCCAAAATTATTTCCATGACCAAAATACATCTAGAAATACTCCATCATTTTATGGATTCTCTTGTAATCAATATTGCTTCTGTTACAAGTACTGAAATACAACTATCTTTTAAAAGTAGTTGACGGTATTCACAATGGAAGTAATAATAATAAAATCAGCAGTAATGATAGCAGAGGAGTATATATGACAGTGATGTATACTTTCAAAATCAGGGTCTTTATTTGGAGAGCAAAACACTAAAGACAACTTAGTTATCCCTGTTGAGAACATCTAGTATCTCTTAATTTTGAAGTTATTACAAGAAGATTGAAAAAAAAGAATGATTCTGTTTTCTAACATTTTTATATTAGAAGGAATTACCTAAAACTAATTCACATATTGGGAAGAGACGAATTCATGCAACAAATATCACGAGTAACATTTTGATACCTAAACTAGTTTCCCACAGCTGATTTGTTTCAATTAATGAAATATAATTAAATTATATGCATGAGTAAATAAATGAATTAGTGTTCATGTAACCTAAGTATGTCAGGCTCTGAGCTAGCTGCTTTCTCATTCATCATTAACATAATTCTCATGGTTAAGGTTTTCAAACATGGTTTTAGCAAGGAAAAATTTCTGCGTATTTCCAAAAAATAAGCTAAATAAAACTGTAAAGTGCTCAACTACATGTAGTAGTGATGTTTTCCTGTCAGAAATGCACCATTGCTAGGTGATTGTGAGGTGATGTGTGGGTGATAGATGGCTGATGCTATGACTGGCACTGATTTGGGCCAAACTTGCAGAAGATGAAACCCTGATACCCCCCACTTTTGTACTGTAGTCCAAGCTTTGCAATAGAATGTTTCACTTAAGATCCTTCCTCTGGTAGGAAAAAGGAAAATACAATTTTACTCACATTTTTGTGTATTAAACTCAAACCTTTTTGTATCTTAAATCATCAAAGGATGAATGTGATGGAATAGTGTGGGAAAAAATCTAAGTAGAGATTCTCAGATTACCATAAAGACAATTTATTGCCCAAACTGTCACCAAGCCTTTAAGACAGTAGTTTATAGTGGATTTTTCTGCGTTTTAAGGTATTCTGAATTTTCTACAATATAGGACATAGCACTCAAAGAGTATGATTGGTATAGTTTCAAATTCTAGTTTCCCAAACATTACCAACGTTCTTATTCAGCTGAAAAAGTCAGGGGCCTGGCTTCAATAAGCCGTCTTTCTGTATTGCTATTTTCCAAATGGCTCAGTAACCTCTGTTCAACAGCTCTTTTAGCCCACAGTTTCACACTTCTCCAATATTTCCTCACTTCTTTAACAAAACAGTTGGGGAGGAACAAAAGCTCCATGTTAAGTTTATTATTAGCACTGCTTCTCATTCTTGTTAATCTACTTTGGTTGCTGCAAATATGTAACCAAACAGTTTAAGGGAATAAAAGTTGTATTCTTGGCAATGATTCTCAATTACAGTTTATTAGCATGGCAGGAGAGTTCATACCAACATCAGTAACCACGGAAACTGGTAATAACATATACATAAGAAAGTTGAGTGTAGAACTTAATTTTTTACTTTCCCAGACTGTCAATACCATCTCTTGGCCTCCCACATCAGATAATCTCCTACAGACTTGCTCAGGACTTGTTTTAACTCAATAATGCTTTGTAGTGGTGGTGAAAAGGCTCAGACTTCAATTATCAGTTTTTCACTTGTAATTAACTGTTACACCCATATATTGAATTATTCTTAGTATTTTAATCAGAATTTGTTGGGAGTATGGGACTTGGGTTTTTTTTTTGTTGTTGTTCTGATTTTTTTTTGTCATTGCAGTATTGATGTTGGCAAATTCAGAGACTTACCATGATTCCATCACTTTTGGAAATTCTTAGTGTCTGTGAAGTTGGGGATGAAGAAAATGGTTTTCTGCTGACTTTTTTGGAAGTTAAGATTCTAGGGTTACCTACTTCCATGGCAAGCTCTGCAATCAACAACTTCAGGAACAATCCACAAATATTTCTGAGCCTCTGTCAGCTATATCAAGGACGCAAAGAAACAAATATATAAAAATTTTAACGGCATGAAATTGACTGCTATGTGTTTTGGGAATCATTTTTAAATGGGAGCATAGGCAATGCTCCTCCTAGCAAGTAGGGTTTCCAAAATCAGAAGTATGAACATTATAATAGTGTGAAGAAATAGGTAACAAACCCTGACTTTTTGCAAAAGTGACAGAAGAGAATAGGAAGCAACTCAAATTTTTGGCTATCCTTTGGAAAATACTGGTGGAAAATATGTTAAAAATGTTTGCTTAAGTATAAGTGGAGAGTGGGAACATATAATCAAATGCTTCAAGAAAAAATGAAGTAATTAAGTAAAATATGTTGGTGACTTGTGTTTATATGAGCTAAGCTAAGACCAAACATAAGCTTACACCTATGAGGGAAAAAAGCCAGGGTTGAGATGAAGAAGTAGCAGATTATGTAGTTGTATTCATACCTAAATTATATAGTTTTTCTTTACAACAAAACTGGGCATTGGAGGAATGTATCAGCAAAGAAAACAGGGAAATCATACTAGACAAATGTAAACACATAATCTACCACACCTATACATGCACAGCTTCAAGAGATCCATTTCTGGTTTTGGATATTGTTTCAGTGTGCATACAAGGTTATTGTTTTGTATTTTTCAATATTTCTGCATAACTTTATCATTGAATGCAGATCTTTTGAGTTTTATTTAGATTCAAATCTGTTCTAATGAAGTTGTATACTCCAATCCCCAAAATTCAAATTGCTTTTAGGATCATTTGGGAAATTCAATTTCTACATTAGTTTTTGGTGTCATCAGAAAAACATAATTTTCTCTTCATATATAAATATGGATGAGAAGTGAAGGATTCAGTAGGGATATGTTATATTATAATTTTTAACTTGTAATTCCATCTTAATTGGGAATAAAGTTGTCAAGGTCTTCAGTGAAGAGCACTGAGTCTGTGATTCTATTGTTAAAGACAGGGCTTAAATAATAGATGAAAACTGGACCCAAATATTTGTTTAAAATTTGAAATAAAGCGCATTTTGCCTTCCTTCATCTTGAGCATTAGGACAAGGAGAGAAACATTATTTTTTTAACTCCAAAGTCCAACTGCATGGCCAATCAAGCTTGATTGATTGGAGATGTCAAAAAGAGTGGCAGCCGATATCCTCCCGTCTGCTGACCTTGCGTTTCAGAAGACGGATTAAACCAGGCTGTCTCCTTCTAAATTCAAATGGATTGGGGAAAAAAATCTTTGTGCCTTGATGCATTCTGGGCCTGTGTTTAATTGATCTTTGACTGGTTACTACAGTGACTTTGATGAGAAGGCTTGCTTACAAAGTAGTAAGTCAGGATAATTGTTCCTCTTGAGCTTTGAAACAGTAACAATTTAACAAATTGATGAAAACAAACTAGAAGAAAATTATGAAATATCCTAATCAACCACTCTGCTCTACACCTCCCTCACTTAGCTTGTGTCACCAGCACTATTAGGAACCATTTAGTTTAACCTGTATACTCCATAGACATACACCTAATACATCTGATTATTCTTTAATATATAATTTATATTGAAATGAATTGCCCATTAAAAATTGTCAGGTATATGGCCAAGGCTCATAATTCTGGCCCTAGAAAGTAGACCTTGAGAAATCCCAAAGCAAAGCATTAAGGTAGGAGAGAAATTAAGGATGAGTCTCAATGTTACCCTTGAACCTCCACAGGTACACACACTCAAGTGTCCTGTTTTACACACACACACACACACACACACACACACACATACACACACACATACATAGAAAAGAGAGAGAGATAAAGAAATATTACTTGGAAATTTACAATGAATTCTTAGGAAATACTGTTAAACTTCATGATGAAGTAAGTAGATTATATAATGAAGATAGGAAAAAAGAGGGGACAAAGTGACTTCACTAGTAAATTTTCTATTGTTCTGAAAAAATACTCAGTAAAACAAATTTGAGGTACAAAGGTTTTGAAAATTTAAGGTCAAAGTCAACTGCCTCCATTACTTTCAAGACATTCAGACTATGATCAGGCAATTCTAAAAAAAATGATGAAAAAGTATAAAAGCAAGGAGGAAAGCAGCTCACCTGACCTTCATGGTGGAAGGTAGTAGAATTCAGGGGAAAAGCAAGAAAGGAGAGAGAGAGAGAGAGAAAAGAGAGAGCACATTTCAACAGTATGCTCCCAGGAGTCTTCTTCCCCCAGCTAGGCCCCACTTCTTAAAATTCCCAAAAGAATAGTCCATACACAAATTAGTGCATGTACAGTGATCATCTTACTAAATTTCATTGGATCTAAAACTGTCAACTTTAAAGTGAGACATCATTTATACAACCACATTGAACAGAAAATTTCCTTGTGAAAACATTTACTTGTGAAACACTCTTAAGATTCCACCAATTGTGGAATACACACATTTAGTGAAAAGTGGAAAAGTCTGTCTTGGACTACCTGGCACCAGTCTTTATTTCTTTAATTACAAACAAGCCAGGTTTGCATCTTTGCCATAATCCTCCTTACCTCCCTTTTCTTCTAACCTCCCCATCCATATCCTCTTTTCTCCCTCCTTTTATCTATCCTGTTCTGCCCACCCCCTTCCACACACACATACGCGCGTGCACACACACACACACCACACACACACACACACACACACACACACACACACACACACACACCTGTCCTTTTGCTTGTATCTCAGGATTCCATTTAGGGTGCCTGTGTTGGCAGGATAGTCAGATTTCTGTTGATCTTCATGTGGTTCTTCAGTGGGTAAAGTTCTAGGTAGGACAGTTCCTCTTCCCTTTGTACAGAAGTTATCCCTAAGACACTCTCCGAGAGCCTCTGTATCTTCTAAGATTCCAGTTATTCCTTGGGAAGATGTTGGGGCATCAGCCAATGTATAGCTTTGGTGGTGGTGGTTCTCATCGCAGTGATTATCTGGGTACAGCAGCCCTGCATTGCCTATAGTGTGCTGGTCTGGAGTATCTATCTCATTTCACATGTAGGCTCTGACAATCTTATTGACTCTATTCAGAAACTTTCCCTGAGCCTTGATGTGAGATAAGAATTTGATGGGCTCATTAGACCTGAGTATTCCAGTTTCCCTGATATTCTTTTTTTTATATTGTTGCTGTTTTCTTATTTATTTTTTATTTCTACTCATACGACATTAACAGGTACACCGGTCCCCTCCCTCCCTCCACCTTCCCACTGCCCTATGCCCCCCTCCACTCCCCCTCCCTCCCTATCCCCCAGTTTCTCCTCCTCCCATCCCCGGAGCATCCTTTAATGTGCATGCCAGACTCTCCTCTGGGTCCTCCTCTCTGATGAGGTGCAAGGACCCAGTGGCATTTCCCAGAACCCTTTCCTGTGCTCCCCTTAAGCATAGGAACACTACTGTGGCTGTCAATCCTTTCCTCTAAGGATCTTAGTGCCTTTAGCAAAAGCTAGAATTTGAGGGGTCAATAGTGTGTTGGACATTGCGCAGGGCATGCAAAGTCCCATTATAATTGCTTCTGCCCTAACTTGTGTGGAGTATCTTGCGTATCATTGCTCCTCCCATCCTTGTGCTCTTACAATCTTACCGCCCCCTCTTCCGCAAATTTCCCTGAGCTTCTGGATGGGGAGAGATTAGGCTGGCCTAGTTCCAGGTAGTTGATATAGAGTCTCTGAAGTTCTGGATTATGGTTTGTTGATTTTCTTTTGCAGTTTTGCTGCCCCTGCAATGCCCTTCACTCCATACTGATGGGTATTGGATGTCACCCCCTGGCCAGAGATAAAAAGCTGTTAAACTAGAGTCTTGTTATAAGAGTATATTCAAAGGTAGATGTAATAAAGTAGGAAACCTCAGTAAGGGAGGGGTCAATCACCCATTTGCAAAGTGGTTACTTTTTATCTGCCAGACTATATGCCCTCCCCTTCTGGTGAGATCATACCCATCAGTTGTAAATGATCAGAAATGAAAGTCTGCGAACTTAACCAGATGTCTCATTACTCATTTGCAGTCATTGATGGTGGCCTATTTTCTCTGCTATAACATGGTCCCCTCTCTCCTTGTTTCTGGTGTGGCCCTCCTACCACATCCCTCATACCACATCCCTCCTGTTCATATTCCTTGCAATTACTGTAGGTAATACAGAGATTTCTCCTTGAGTGTCTCTAGGTGGGTTTGGTACTAGGAGCCACCTATTAGGGAGTACATACGGCACTTAATTTTCTGGGTCTGGGATACTTCACTTAATATAATTGTTTCTAATGACATCCATTTCCCGGCAAATTCCAGGAATTCATCATTTTTGATGGCTGAGTAGTACTCCATTGTATAGATGTACCACTGTTTCCTTATCCACTTGTCAACTGTTGGACATTTGGGTTGATTCCATGACTTTGCTATTGTAAACAGTGCTGCTATGAACATGGTCATGCTTGTGCTATTAAGGTGAATTTTTGCTCTTTGGGGAGTTATTCCCAAAAGTGGAATCACAGGGTCATAAGGCATTTCAATTTTTAATTTCTTTAAGAATCTCCAGACAGCTCACCAGAGTGGCTGTATGAGCCAGCATTCCCACCAGCAATGTTGGAAGAGTTTCCCTTCTCTCCACATCCTCTCCAGCATTTGTGTTGTTTGTATTGTGGATTTTTGCCATCTTGACCAGGGTGAGATGATATCTCAGGGAAGTTTTGACTTGCATTTCCCTGATGGCTAAGGATGTGGAGCATTTTTTAAGATATTTGTTAGACATTTTAATTTCATCTCTAGTAAAGTCTCTTTTAAGTTCCAGAGCTCATTTTTTAATTGGGCCATTTGTTTCCTTGGTGTTTAATTTTCTAAGTTCTTTGTGCACTCTGGATCATAGAGCTCTATCAGATATGTGGTTAGTGAAGATTTTCTCCCATTCTGTGGGTGGCCTTTGTGCTCATATTACAATCTCTTTATCTGATCAGAATCTGTTTAATTTCACAAGATCCCATCTGTTGAGAGTTGTTAGCAGTGACTGTGCCATTGGATGTCTGTTTAGGAACTGTTGGCCTAGCCCAATCAGCTCAAGGGAGTTCCCTACCCTTTCAACTATGGTTTTATAGTCTCTGGCCTTATATTGATTGAGGTCCTTGATCCATTTGGAATTAATTCTTGTACATGGTGACAAGTAAGGGTCCAGTTTTAATCTTCTTCATGTGGATATCCAGTTTTACCAGCACCATTTGTTGAAGATACTGTTATTTTTCCATTGGATTTTTTCTGGCCCCTTTGTCAAAGATCAAATGACTGTAGTTGTGTGGGCTTATATCTGGGTCTTCAACCCTTATCCATTGATCTGTGTGTCTATTTTGGAGCCAGCCACTTCCCTGATATTCTGTACTCTGGCCTGATGTGCTTTTCTGTCTCACTGGTCTTCCATTGTATTAGGGTGCAACTGATTGAGCTCTGAGAGTTTTTCTTATTTGTATTCCTTTGTCTCAGCTGGGTTGAGGTTTTCTTCACCTTATTCCCCAAGTTACATTTGTTTGCAGTTGTAGTGGAGATTAAAGAAATTTCCCCCTGAGTATATCTTTTTGAGTAGTACTAGTACTATCAGTACTAGTATTTTTAGTACTAGATTCCGCTCATAAGGGAGAACATGTGACATTGCTTTCCCTTGTCTAGAATATGTCACTCAATATAACTTCTTCCAACTCAGTCTTTTTACCAGCAAATTTCATTAATTCATTTTTCTTGAGAGCTATTTGTGAATATGTATCACATTTTCATATCCATTTGTCTACTGTTGGACATTTAGACTTTCATGACTTTGCTATTTTGAATACAGTTGCAATGAACACGGATGTACATTCGTTTCTACAGTATGATGAATGATTGTTTGGGAATATTACCAGTAGTATAGTTGGATTGTATAGAATTTCAGTTTTTATCTTTTTAGGAACCACCACACTAATCTCTAGAGAGGTGTACACTAGTTTGCATTCCCACAAACAGTATATAAGGTTTCCCTTTACTCTGAATACTTTCCAGCATTTGTTGTTGTTTGTGCTTCTTTTTAAGTGATTCTTATATGATTATGGACAGGAAATACACTGTAGGTTTCCCTTTGCCTCACTCACTCTCAGCCTCTTTATGAACTATACTTTTCCTTATGTCTATCTGATGTATGCTGCAAAGTCAGTTCTAACACCTCTTTTTTACATTTTTTTGATCCAGAAGATATTTTCCCTAATACTCCAGCTTTAAATAGTGTAGTATATATGTGACTCTTCAGTTTGAATCTGTACTTTTACCAGCTGCCTAACTTGCATATCCAATTGCCAATGTGATAGATACACTAGGTATTTAAAAGTCATCTCATAAATTTAAATCTAAAATAGAACTTTTAGTTCACAGTTCTTCCTGTAGTTTTTTTTTTGCTGCTTCTAATTTTTTTTGTTATTGTTCAGAGATAATTTTTCACTCACTAGCTCATTATGTAGTCCAGGCTAGTCCAGAATTCAAGACCCCCCTGCTACATCATGACACTGCTGGGATTATAGGCATCAGATACCATGATACCCAGTCAAAGATTTTTTTCTTAAAATATTTATTTAGCAGTGTTAGGGTTTAAACATTTATTAGCAGTGTTAGGGTTCAAATCTAGGGCATAGCAGTGAATTTATCTACTATTGAACTTTTAGTTGTAATTTCAGCTGTCAATCTAATAACTTTTTTCAAATCCATATTTGATTCACTCAAATTGAACCTCAAATGTTCTTCCAACTTTGTGGATTGGACATGATGCTCCCCACAGCTATTGCAGCCTGATATTCCTTCAAATTTCTCCAAAACTACTGCCTTGGAGGCCCATCTGGCTGTTCTTTTCCTGTGTCTGCTCTGGTTCTCTAAATGGTTGCCTCAGGAATATTTCTGCATAGTCAGTTATATATTCTTTTGCGCAAGCTTCTTTGTTAGCTTCTGGTGAAATTTACAAAAGGATAAAATCAGAAATCTTACTTTCTGTCATCATTGTGCATATTTCTCCCACGGGTACTTGCTAATATCCTAAGAACTTTTTAGACCTCTCCTCATCATGTGCATATTCTTTATGATTGTTTATGCACTTGATTGCCAGTGAAACTGGATTTTATTTATTTCCTATTCTGTGGCCAATAGCAGAGATTCTGTCTTAAATGCTAAATAATTATTGATATGCAAATAAATGAATGACGGACAGTTAAAACAGGGATATGCTGGCTGTGAGTACTGAATTGTCTCTTCTTTGCACAAATTCCCTGTAATGTTAGAGTTACAGAGGAAAGACCTGGGTAAAATGCCCAACTCTTCTTGCTTTTAGTTGATTTTCAAAGTCATTCATTTCAGGTCACACAGATGAGCAATTGTTTGTAGTCTCCCAGTGGCTTTTTTGATGATGACATCTCTGACCGAAGCCATCTAGCAGGTGAAAATGTTCTGTAAAATGTGAATTTCAGTATGCTGTCTGATGAGAGTTGGCTTTCTGTTATCTTCCCATGTGCTGCAGGAGAGAGCTGGACTTCTCTGTTGTTCCTATCTGTCCCTGTTCTCTGGGGCAGAATGGTACTTTTTTGAATCCTAATAACTTCAGAATCAGCTATTCTGGGGGAAAGAAACTAAAAAATCACGAGTTGCAAGAATTTCTGATTAGTAACCTTTCTTTATGTTTCCCTACCCTAGAATATCTATATATCTCAACTAAGCAGGCCATTGAAACACACATCTCTTCTGGAATTTATGACTTCTTGTTCCCAACTACATGATGTTCCTCTTTTCAACTCCTTGAATAATTACAGTACCACAGCACTGAAACAAGTTGATCTTTAGTGGTGACAACCTCTATATTCTTTGGTCTGCTGGCTTTCAGAAGTATCTTTTTCCTATAGTTTGGTCATTCACCTTTTCAAAGGTGAGCAATGACTCTCTCTGAGTACACAGTTACTCCCAGTTTCTAAGACAAAGGTGAGAAGTATTCCTTGGGCGAATTCGAGAAACCTGGAGATTTATGAAGGTACGTAAAGTTATTTTTTTCAGATTTTGTTCAGATATATAGATATTTAAGTACAGAACTGATTTAAGGTTATTGATGTTTTAATATCATGGCTTCTAAGGATCTGCTGCTAAAGGTCCCTGACTAACATGAAAACAAGGGGCTTGTATTCCCAAGCATGCTTGAGCTGGTGTTTTTTCTTTGTTTGTCAATCTGACAATTCTGAAGTTAATGATCCTTCACATATCAAGTGCCAAGGCGGGGAAGATGTCTACACTCATGTTGATTACTGTCCAGAGTGCTGAACCTAAGGCTAGGAATTTGATGTCAAGTCTCCTCTTTGCTGCCTGGCTCTCAGGCTTGTGAGCAGCAGAATAACTGTCGTTACTGAAATTCATCACAGGGCCCTCTGTCCAAAACCTATGCTGAGGCAGTCAGTGAAATTGGTCTCTGTTGGGCAGAGTCATCTGTCATCTTGAAAGTAGCTATGTGAACTTTGGGACTCTAAAAGGGTTTTTAGAATATGAAATATTTATGTGAGAATGGGAATTGAATGGGACTTTAGAGCTGTGGATCACGTGGCAATGCTCTTTCTGATGGAAAGCAGATTGTGTGATAGATGAAGCAGTCTGAGATTTTGTGTCTATTTTAGACATGTGAGACTCTGTCCTTTCAACTCAAATACATTGCAATGTGACCTCCCTGTACTGTGTAAACCTGCATCCTGTGGTATAAAATGAACACTGTGGGAAATGCTGTGCAACTAACTGGAGGCAACCATTTTGTAGAGTTTATGTCATGAAATGATCATTTTTATCTCTTCGTAGAAAGTATGATTTTTCAATAATTCTGCGACATTAGATAGCTTTATTGTTTAGCCAATTCCCATTTGCAGATCATTCATCTCAGATGGTGCTGATGATGGAAGACATTTTTAGGAAATGTCTTTTAGGAAAGGAAAGCTGTTTAATTCATTCATATTACATATATATATATATATAGAGAGAGAGAGAGAGACGGAGAGACAGAGAGAGACAGAGACAGAGACAGAGAGAGACAGAGGCAGAGACAGAGAGAGAAAGACAGAGAGAGGAGAGAAAAAGACAGAGAGAGGAGAGACAGAGAGAGAGAGAGAGAGAGAGAGAGACATTAAAATGTATCTTAAGATATTTAAAGGTTTTTTTCCACCAAGGGGACAAAAGGGTCAATAATTGCCACCACTCTAGAAAAAATTATGTCTCACAGATATTGCACATTTACTCTCGAACATACTAATGTAATAACTGCTAAATACCAGATTAGCAATGGAAATTCAAAAAAGTATACACAGACAGTACCTGGAAAATTATAAATAGCAAAGCAATATGCCATACTTTTTTCTACTTTTATTGTATGTAAATGGACTTCAGTTATTGTCACAGTTTTGAACATGTATTGAACTTTAATTTAAAAGAAAAATGGATACTTATTTGTATACTTATCCATATTTAGAAGATTAATCACATTATGTATCCACACTTGTATATTTATCAACTGATCAATATATTAATATCTATGACATATACATACATATATTCTTTTACTAGCTTTTTGTTGAAAAATAAGATAAAATCAGTATGATGAGTAATTTTGTTTGTCAATTTAATAGGATTGAGGATTACCTAGGGGGTTGTTGAAGTACACTCTGGGTGTGTTTATTGAGAGTGGTGAGAGACATTAGATGAGAACTCTGATTTAGTGAGTGGATTCATCTCTTCATGGAGTCATAAGTTGATCTGCAAGTTAAAAGGTTTCGAAAAGTCGTATGTGGAGTCTACACACAGGAGTTATTTCACTTAGGATGTGTTACTAAGGCTTTATCTCCTGTGCTTTATCCCTACATACTCCTAGTTTCTTTGTGAGGAATAATTCCTGCCACAATCATATTCCCCACAGGTATAGGAGCAAAGGTGCCATGAGCTGATCTTTCTGATGTCATTAGTTAAAATAAACATTTCTTTACTTTTAATATTTCTGTCAAGTATTTGGACACAAAAATGAGAAAACTAAAATTTTTGATCAGGAACTTGTATGTAATCTGAAGAAAGAAATATGAATGAGATCACCTAAAATGAAAGATATAAAAAACTTAGATTTTTTTAGATTATTTGAACTGTGTAGGTAAGTGGTACTAGGAAAGTTGGATATCTTTTGCTAATGTTTTCCATATGCATTCCTACAATGGGTTCGTAAAGAAGAGAGCATGTGTATGTCAGCATGTTAAAAGAATAATTTCGTATATCTGGAGATGACTGATGGAATGATTAAAGTAATTCAAACTCTGCCTAGCAGCTTAACATCTAAGATGCTCAACATTTGTTAACATCCTGGTTTAAGGCATCTGGATTCTGGTCCGAAGGTCATCATATGGTTTTACTTACTTGCTGGGAAAGCCACCAAAGCTCTCTCTACATTTATTTTCCTCATGCAAAGTTATAGAGTAGTAATCTTGTTATTTTTATGGCTCTTTTTAATTTCTATGGGATTCAAATGTCATGGTACTTTTGAAAAATGACAGCCAAAAACCATACAAAAGTTGTAGAAAACATGATTTGTCTTGCATAGTTGTCAGAATGTGGATAAAATTGAGTAATGTGAAGGAAAAACTGCTTAAAAATAAAATACTGGAAAGGATGGAAAAGGAAGAAAATGAAAATAATAATAATGTTATTAGTACATTTGTTCTAATGCATCATCCAGATGACATGGAAATTTTCTTTTAGTAATGAAAGAAAAACATTTCATTAGTTAAAATATACAGTTTCTGCTTTTACTATATTACCATTAAGTATCCCAGAATGTACTAGAGCTGTATGGTAGATACTCCCCCCATGAACTTCACTCTTTGAGTAAAACCAGCTTCTGATCCTCTTTCTTTCTGAAGTTCTGAAATATGCAACTTTGTCAATAGTGAGCAATTCAGTGTTTCTTGCTAAGGAAAGATTGATTATAAAACAAACAGCTTTGGCCTTAATACCAGCAAAAATAATAGAAGAATAAAGGAGGAAAAGAAAAATCTCTTTGACTTTTTTAAACTAGATTAACTGAAAATCTAGAAGGAGATTGTCTGATGATTGAGATTTATGAACACTGTCTTTGCTAGTTGAAGATCAAATCTAGCTCATCTGCAATTTTCCCAGTACCCTTGGCTAAAGAGGAAGGGCCCTGAGGTTGAACATACCTCTCTCCATTTCTGAAGATTTTGTAACTGACCTCTGCTCTAACTATGAAGGCCTTCTTTTCCAGGGAAAACTAAAGCAACATAAACAAAAATAAGGTAAAAAGCCATGCATCACCATAGCACCAAATTGAAGAAAGAATCCATGAAATTATTATTTCAAGTCTAACTTCATGGTCGCCTACACTTTAATAAATCAATATGCATTGCAATTAAAATGTAGTAAAGCTCTTTGAGATGGTGAGTAGTTTCACTACTAATAGAAATAATAAATTAATCACATCATCATTGTGAAATTTTAATGTAAGCAGCTGTTTTAACATATACAGATATGTAATGTCATGAATTGTATAAGAAAAAAGCTTTGTAATCTATATTAAAATGTATTATTTGACATTATTTTAAATTCTCTAAATCTTATATAGTACCACTGGTCACAAATAGAATAATACATATGTAAGTAGCGGCATGGACAAATTGACAAAAGGAAATAGAGTCCATTGAAAAGTACAAAAGAGATGATAGACAATGGAAGATAGATAGATGATAGATAGATAGATAGATAGATAGATAGATAGATAGATAGATAGATAGGTATTTCACATAAATGGTAGCAAAGAAGAAGTTATCTATATGTTGACTCTAAAAATTGGAGACCAGATTGTGTCAACAGCATAGAAAGCCCTAAGCAATGTCAAATATTCAGTCAGTGCTAGTATGATTGTATTTTTGGGGGGTGGCAAAAGCTTAGTCCTTTATTATTTTAATGTTTACTTTTCCTTTTTTCACTTTAATTATTTTATTTTTATTAGAGAGAGAAAGGGAGAGAAATCTGTGGCATGGACAAGGAATTTAGAAATCAGGGGAAAAATACTCAGAAATCAGTTTTGTCCTTCTACCATGTGGCCTCTGAGGATTAAGTTTTGGTTGCCAAGTTTACTTACTGGTACCTATACCTTCTGAACCACCTTTCTGGCTCAGAAGTTCCTTTTTTAGTCACTTTGGCATTTCTCTTACCACTTATCTGTATCAGGATTCAAACTTTGCCATTTGTGGTTCTAACAAAATAGAAAGATGAAATTTCTGTTGGATATACAGACCACTGTGTGTTTCAAAAGATGAATGCCATTATTTTCTATGTACACAGATAGGAGCATATAAGAAAATACAGGCTATAGAGGCTTTAATTCACTCATTGGTATGTTCACAGAGATTTGGATTTGGTTTGCTTATTGCTATGTGATTTAAACATCTCTTGTCTTCAAGTTCCATGCTTTGTTAAAAGATACATGCTGAAGCAAACTAGAAAGAAATTGCCTGTGGTCATTCTTGATATTCCTTCCTTTTACTATTACTTCTATTTCTTTTGTAATTCTATCATAAAACATAATTCCTGAAAGATCATGAAGGCAGGAGCAGGTGACTTAGGGTCAAATTATAGTACAATCTTTGGAAATCAGAAAGGAACAGGAATGGGACTGAAGAATGAAAACCAGCCATTCAATTAAAACATAAACCATTTTTCCCATGCTTTCTATTTTTGCCTATGAAAGCATATTCAGGAAAACAGATAATATTTCATTTTAACAAAATAGATAATTCTCTCTTAGAAAACTGGTGGCCTAAAGTGATGGGTGCCTCACAAATGCCCATTGTTGTAAGAAACTACTTTGTCCACAGCTATGGCAGAGAGGAGGACAGCAAACCCAGGCTCCCCAAAGAGCCTGATCACTTAACGGACTTAGCACAACTTCCAAAGCTGTCAGGGAAACTGTTTGAAAAGCCTGCTAGTGAGTCAGATCCTGCTGCTAGGGAAAGGTCTTTCAAAGGCTGGCATCTGGGCCCTGTGATTGCCATTCAGAACGGGCTGCCGGGACGAGACTTGATGTTTAACTTTGATGATCATGTGCTGAGCCATTACCAGGCTATTTGGACTGTGATGACCGTGGTCTTGATTGACGATGAAAGCCTATCTTGTGATTTCGCTTCTGAATAAGATTCTTTCAAGCTGTCCTTTGTATATATTTACCATTCTAGACTGACTTCAGCATGTGTTTAGTCTGTGTATGAATTGACTGAGATCTATTTTTTTTTCATAGACAGCTCAAACCTGTTTTTCTCCTCCTACAACTGTGGCTAAAACTCCCATAAAGAATGAACTTTTTATCTTCTCTTTTTACATGTTATTTTAGGAAGGTTCTATTATCAGTGATACATCTATATATTTGTTTTATCCAGACAAGTTTTTTAAATCACCTTTAGAAAGCACTCAGTATCACTTAGCTACTGCACATATTTTAAATTAAGAAAAAAAACTCGTTGTAGCTTCTACCGGGAGACATTGTACCATGTTGCATTATCCATGTGGTTCCAATGATAGGCATACTCATGTTGCTAATGATAGAAAGTTTTTGTTCTAATACACCTTACCTGACTAAAGAAGTTGCATTCAGCTACTATACTTAACCACCTATCTTCACCATTCAGTGGAGACATTTTACAGGCAACCTAGGCTAGTCCCTTCTGCATAGCTCACTATCAACTCTTTTGTCATCATTTTTGCCTTTCAACATCCTTTCACTAGCAAAGTCCATTAGGATCCTTTCATAGTAGGTGTTAGCAATCCTCTATTTAAGGTCTTTATCATTAAACACTTAATCTTTCTACTCTCTGTTTTCTTCTATATCTGCTTTGTCCTTGGCTACTTCTGATCTACTTCTCCTAAATTTCGCTCTGTGATATTAATCCATTGTACAGAAATGATTGATTGTACCATTGTGTTTGTTATTTTGTGCCTAGTCTAATTAGTTTAATGCTCCTTTAATAATGTTCACACAGTACACAAAAAACAATTTAAAACAAGCAAAACAAAATTGAAAATGTTCCACCTAAATACAAAACTTTCCTAAAGTGTACAGATTTTATACTTAAGAGTGTAATTATTGATCAGAGAACTGTAGAATTGTAGTGAACATATTTTGAAGGATTAGCAAGTACCTTGATATTCACCATCTAATATCTAAACATATGAAAATATAGTCATTTGAAGTCTAAGTGTTATAACTGTAGATATTTATATATATCTTGAAAGTTGTTTGAACTGGTTCATGAAATTTGGACACATATTTAAGGAGAAATCAGATTGTAGATGTGGCTGTTCAGACCAGCAACTAAACTTCTACATATTCTGGCCTTTGAGATGACTGACTAATAACCTGAGCACTCAGACCTGAAGCAAAGCCTACTAGCAGACAAGCTCCATCTATTTTGATAGAACACTCAATAAGTCTTTCTATTTTGCTGAGCAGTTGATGAGGAAAATCGGAAGCTTCTAGAACCATGCTTTCCAATTCTCCTTATAGAATACCATGTTCTCACAGCTGAACAGGTTGCTTTCCTATGCTGTAGAAACAACCCAGTTCCTATTAGATTCCCTTCTTTCAATATTACTGGATAATAAAGTATATACAAAATTCTTAAGGACAAATGGAATTTATAACTTAGCCCTTAGCCACTTGTAGATTTCAGTATGAGGAGGGAACATCTTGTAATTACTAACTACATTTTCTGTTCTGTGTAGATATGTTAGTCATGATTTTGTTACTGTGACATAAAACTATAAAAAGTTTAATTGAGGTCTACAAGATTGGATCTGCATAATGGTTGACAATGAGCCAGAAGGGATATTTCAGGAGAAGAAACTATACTCAGTGGGAATCCTAGGAGCAGGTACCAGACAAGGGAAGGCAAACTTTCCCACCTGTGTGTTTACCTAGTGAAAGACCCCTTATAGTACCACAGAGGACTGGTTACTTACTAGTACACAAGCCTGGAAGGGAGCTCTGTAATTCACACATTCAGAGAGATGTGAGAACAGGAGGGAAAGAGATGGATGTGTGAAGGGAGAGGAGGATGTGAGGGAAGGGTCTGTGAGGGGAAGGAGGTGGGCATAGATAGAAGTTCATTTTGTTTGTATATGAAAAAACTCAATAAAAATGAAAAAATATTAATTTTTGTTCAAAGTGTAGGAAGTTTCAGCCTTTGCTTGACCATCTGCTCTGGGATCTGTAACAACACAGTATCCAATGGTGGGGATTGTGGTGAAACATATAGTTCCCATCATGGCTGAGATAACAGCTGGGAAAGAGATAAGATCTACGACTCCCTCCCTATTATCCTGCCAGTGACCCAAGACCTCCAGCTAGGTTGTACCTCTTGAATCTCAAATCTGGGGCATTCCAGAGAGAAACTTTATTTAAAAGACATAATTTTAGCAGAAATCATACAACTGTATATGGACAGATTATTTTGATGGTCATTACATTTTAAAATGTTAATCATTTCTACATGGACACATAGTTTTTTTCATGATAGGAGAAATCTTTCATGAAAGTTAACATATACAATTATGCTCTCAAACAAAGCACATGGATGGACTCATTTAAAACCATGAGTCATACTAATCCTTTGTATGATTTGGTTTTACATAGGATAACAAGCATAAAAATACTGAATCCAAATACTTACCAGCCTGAATCACAATCCTTGGAGATAAAGTTACAAAATGCATTGGAAACATCTGGATTTAGGATTTAGAGCTCTAATAAAAGACATAGAAAGGTAGGATTTGTATTCTATAGAAGAGTATGTAAAAAATAAAAATATTAAAGAGGAACTGAATCTCAGTTGGAGTCAAATCACATTTTCATCATTAATAATGGCCTTCATTATTTTCTTTAACCTCATATTCTTTGTTTACTGGCTTTGAAATGGATATAATGCCTCTTTTGCCAGTTCACAAGATAAACTGCTAAGGTTGAAATTTGACGATGTATGCTGTCTTGCCAATGAATACACATGATTTACTGTTTTGCTACATTTTTTACTTTAAGAATACATGCTGAAATATATATCAAACTTCTATAACCTTAACTATATGTATAAAATATAAAATGATAATAGCAATATTTGAAAAGAAAGTTGGGAGGAGGCTTAGCAGTTAAAGCATTTGTGATTCATACAGTACAGTGAGAGTTCCCATTCCCAGATTCCATAAAATTCTAGGAGGTATGGCAGCTTGTTGGTTATTTCAACATCTGAAGGTAGAGCCTGGGAATTTCCAAAGAATCTGGTTGTGGAAAATAGCCCTATCGGTGAGATCTGGCTTGGTTAGAGACACTATCTTAAAAAGAGTGACATATAAGAATAATAAGGAATGATTTGTGGTATCAACCTCAGGCCTCCATATGCACGCATACACATGCTTGCCCAATTGTACATGCACATATATACATGCTTGCCCAAATGCACACACATGTGTAAACATACATATACACATTCACTCATGCCCTGCACATATACACTTAAAACTGGAAAAGTAAATAAGCAAGTAAAATACTTATATCAAGAATATACATGGTATAATATTTATTTGAAATTTTGATACTAAGTAATTATTCTGAGAACACTGACATGAATTAGAAGACAAAGAAAGCTTTTCAAAATTATCCATATTCCACACGAGCAAGATGTTTTATTTTGCATGAAAACATATGTGAAACTACTCAAATTCCATTACTGTGTGTTTACTCTTTCCTCTGCAGCCCTTAGTCCATTTACAATCACTCTATAAATTGGACAAGCGATATGTGCTTGAATAATGAGATGTTTTGATATTCTTATGGAACTGGACTTTATTTTCCTTTATAAAACATGTTTCTTAATTATTTCAGGGAAAATTTGGGTGTCATCGTGTATAGTGGATTGTTGAAAATGATCCAGAGTAAAATCTAGTAAATAATAAATTGGTAATCCCTACAGAACAATGATGGCCTTGTTATATCTGGTGTCCACTTTACCTCTTACAGTGTCTGTTCAAAAACTTTTGTATTTCTATCCTTGAAGATTTTAATAGCTCCCCTAAGTATTTCCTAAAATTACTGTTTCTCCAGATGTTGTAATTTTATTCTCTTGAAAAAACAATTTATGTTTCTATAGGCATTCTTGTTACTTTTTAATTATGATTTTATGACAATTTCAGACATTCTTTTTATATGATTCTGCTGTAAGAAATTAGTTTCATTGTAAGAATAATGAGGGACAACTGAGCACTTTATTCATTATTCACGAGTGAAGTACACTTCAATATATAGTAGAATATATACATGAACATATATACATGGATATATACATGTATGAATATAATATATAGATGAATATTAAGATATTGTAATAAGTAATCAAAAATAGTTATTGTAAATTATTCACATCTATGAGTATACATGCATTTAAACAATTTCCAATGGGATTGTATGATTGATCTATATGATTTTTATGATTAATTTATATTAAGTTGTAATTGTTTCTTTTGTTTCTGGATTGGTGAGGAATATTTTTTGGTGTACATAGAGATCTCTAGAAAGAATATCATTTAGCCTCTGCTTTCAAACAAAGAAACAAAAAAAGCACTATATCTTCAGTAGAATATTTACTTGGGCTACATTCTTTTCATATATAAATACATGCCTCCCATTAAAATGCTAAATCTTTGTTAAGAAAGTTGTAGCCATAGGGAAAAGTTATCCTGTGTTGTCATTAGCCATTTGTCTTATCCGTGTCTCTGCTTGTCTACATGCACAAATCTTTTACAAGAGTTACAAGTTTGTAACTATGTTCTGCTTACATTTTTACTACCAACTTGAGAATCCACTAAAAATAAATGATTTGGTTCACATTAATAGGTATCTAAAGATAATATATTAGATAAATGACTCTCTAAAGAAAGATTACTTGTGTATTTAATTAATCTGATGCAGAAATATTTACTAAATGAATTTCCTTGTTCGTTTCTGTTGCAACTTTAAACAAAGGACAAACTAATAAAGAGATGTTAAAATCAAATGTTAACTTAAAAAAGAATTATATATACTGTTTTAAAATTACATTGTTGTATTTCAGAAAAAAAACTTGGATAGATCACTTGAATAAATTGAATACTTATTTCTGGGCTAGTCTAGCTATTAAAATCATGTGCCACCAAGTTAAAAACTTGAGTTTGATTCTGCAATATGGTGAAAGGATAGAACCTACTCTTACAAGATGTCTTCTTGGTACAAATATGCACACACATATTCACACACACTCAAATATGCTCACATATATAAATACATTATAAATATTTTAAAAGTATAGCACTATTTATTTATTGAATCTTGATGTTTAAGATTTTTACTTTTCTTCTCCTTAATTTCCACATTGTGATATTTTAGAAAACTAATATATATTAACATTTTGATTATTTATTTAAAGCAAGTTGCACTGAACATTATAAGAATGATACTTGTGGGGCTGGAGAGGTGGCTCAGGGGTTAAGCCTCTTCCTTGCAGGCGGGAGGTCCTGAGTTCGGATCCTAGACCCCACGTATAGACGCCAGGCGGAAGCAGGGGTGCCTGGGTTTCTGGTCCTGGTAGGGTGGAGCCTGTGAATTCAGGGGCAGAGTAAATAAGAGGAGGTGGAGGTGGTCCGTTATGGTTCCAGAATTCACCAGTGGTTCTACACACACATACACACACACACACACACACACACACACACACACACACACACACAATTGAATAAAAAATGATAGTTGCATCATATCTCTGTTTCAGAACACACAACTAATTTTCAATCAGATACTAGAATGTTTTTTACAAATATTTAAATATCTGGTATTTCTATGATTACATTTAGCATCACAGATCTAACAAGTGAATTAATAAAATCCACCCAATATTGGAGAGACACTTTTGGAGACCACCCCACAGAATTATACTCACAACAATGCCCCTCTTCTTTGGCATTATATCTTCTTCATCTCATATTCTGCTGGTTTGATAATACATGAATGAAACAATTTAGGGCATAGGCTATTTTTAAAGTTAAGCTCATGATTATAGTTTATAGTTAATCACGGCAGGAGAGCCTCACCAGAATCAGGAAATGAGAAAGTTGGCCACACCATATCCACAGGAAGAGATTAGAAAGGGACATACTTTCTACCTTATCAAGCTGGCAAATTCCAACTAGTTTTCTGCCTGTCTTGTCCATCTGCCAAGGGACTGGTCCCACCCACAACAGGTTGCATCTTTCCAGGTCAACTTCATAATCTCCCACAGATTTACTCAGAGGCTTGACTTAAATCTAGTTGGCTGCTTGAAGCACGTTGATTCAGTAGCCCTAAGTGTATGTGTGGGATACATATTTCTGTGTTAGCTAAGATTTTATAAACAAAAATGGGCAGAACAAAATAAGAAAAATCACGATGCTATCATGACCCCAGGTTAGAAATCTCTAAGGTAAGTAAATTAAAAGTTCATGGGCAGGCAGGCACTGAGCATGTCTAGATACAAGACTTCCTTAAGCTTTCAAACCCTGGCAGTATCACTGCAGAGCTGCTGCTTATGAACTAACAACTCTCTATGCTGCTGTAAGCACTGCCTGTGCTGCTGAGAACAGATGGAATTACTCCCCTCCAGGTTTAGGAGACTTTAGCTAGCAAGCACAGGAAGTTAGTCTGTACTGTGAAGGAGTCCATCAGGATTCCACCATGTTATCTGTAAATACATGAAGCAGGCACTTGTTCTAACTAAAGGAGCAAATGAGTAAACATTTGTGGAAAAGTTAATAATTTATTCATTGTGATTTCTCTCTTTACATTTCATCCCCAGGATGGGGGCCAATGTAGATATCTTTATACAGGAGAGAATATCAGGATACCTAAGAAATAAAAGAATATCAGATAAGCATGGCATAAAGTGCTTTTATGGGACTTATTTACATTACAATGCATATTGCAGTTACTTTCAGGTGTCACTTTGAAACTTTGACAATCAAGAAGTGAGTTTTTAAGCTTGAACTTTCCTTGCTCACCTTCTTCATCTTCGTTCTTGCCCCCGTGCAATCATCTGGCATTTTAGGGGCAAAAGTATGGAATTCAATGCTTGGCACAAAATAGTTTTTTAGCCACCTTAATTGTCATTCAGACCCTGGTGACAGAATCCAACACTTATTTGCTTGGCGAAACAAGCATGCAGATTCTTTCTTTCTCTGCTCTACTTTGAATTTATCAACTTCCCAGAGCTTACACAGACTAACTCTGGGTAAAGATATTCAATTTCACTTTAAATAAGAGTAATGGTATAGATGGAATGCCAAGTAATGCTAGGGACTACAAAACATATCACAGATGTTGCATTTTTATGCCATAGAAATCACCATGAAGGATGCAGCATGTTATCTCTGTTTTGGATTAGGCATTATGAACCGGTATTGCAGACTTGTAACAAACAAGGCATAGCTTCATGGGCAGCATATATATTAATTTAACCCATAACAAAAACTTACTTAATGTTAATTAGAGTCTCTTTAGAGAAAGAAATGATGTTGTAAATTAAGATAATCAGAGATGTGACTTAAAAAAATGGTCAGGCGACTAGACCACTGATTTTGGTGAGTTTCCATTCTGAGCAGTTAAATTACTAGGAAAAACATGTGATAGATACAGGAAGAAGTTGGAGCATCTGTAGGAGTAGATGCAATGGTGTTGGAACTAACCTGAATATGCTGCAGTGCAGAATAAAAAAGAGGTTACCAAGGGCAGAATAGAAAGAAAACATGAACCTCTGTCTTATAGGCAGATGTTTACAATTGCATCCAGCATTCCTGACATATACCACATTGTTAAGATCCTTAGCCTCGGTCTCTGGTTTGGTTTTTAAAACAGGGAATTGGATTTCCATTGGCACATATAAATAATATGTACCTAAGTAGAATTTGAAGATAGAGAATATTAAGAACTAAAAGGAATTTCTGACATATTATTTATGTTTGTCAAATTTCAGGGTCACAGCAGACACTCAAGAAAAGCAATTTGAGAAAGATTATTTATGTTTGAGTAAGGGTTTCAGTCTATCACAGTAACAATGTAGCCATGTAAATTAGTTCAAGTCATGCAGTCCAGAAAGGGGAGAGAGAGAGAGACAGGGAGAGAGAGAGAGAGAGAGAGAGAGAGAGAGAGAACCTGCTCAAACTAGCCTTATCCTTTCATCTCTTTTTTATTATTTATTCAATTGTGCGTATGTGCGTGTGCGTGTGTGTGTGTGTGTGTGTGTGTGTGTGTGTGTGTGTGTGTGTATGTGTGTGTGTAGAACCACAGTCGAATTCGGGAACCACCATGGACACCTCCACCTCTTCCTTGTTTACTTTCCCAGGGATTCACAGGCTCCACCCTACCAGGACCAGAAACGCCGCCCCAGCTTCTAGGATCCAAACTGAACTCAGGACCTTCAATCTGCAAGGCAAAGGCTTAACCCCTGAGCCACCTCTCCAGCCCCCCTTTCATCTCTTTTAGTTTATCTGGATTCCAACCTTTAAGACCATGCAAAAACATACAAGGCAACTTTTCCGTACTCTAGAAATATCTTCAGTCTACTTTACTAGTTTCCTGTATACTCTGCTATCCAATGTAGTTGACAATCAAAATTAACCATTACTCACTGAAGGAAATCAAACATGATGCAGACAATTTGGTAACTAGTATCCATTCCTAAATCTATGGAATTTCTCTTTTAATATTTTATTTTTTAAAAAATGCTTTAGGGGCTGGAGAGGTGGCTCAGGGGTTAAGCCTCCGCCTTGCATGCAGAAGGTCCTGAGTTCGGATCCCAGATCCCACGTATAGACACCAGGCAGAAGCGGGGGCGGACTGCACTTCTGGTCCTGGTAGGGCGGAGCCTGTGAATCCCGGGGCAGAAGGAGGTGGAGGCGTCCATGGTGGTTCGCGAATTCGTCCGTGGTTCTACACATACACAGACACACACACACACACAGACACATGCGCGCGGACATACACACGCATATGCACACAGTTGAATAAATAATAATAATAATAAAAAATTAAAAAAATAAAAATGCTTTAATTCACTTTATAATGATACTTAACAAAAGACTATTAAATTAATACTAAAATCACGTTTAGTAACATGTAGAGACCTATCTTTATTTAAGGATTAATCCAAATCATTTTTGCAAAAATTGTTTTAGGAATCTTGCTTTTCATGAACAATTAAGTAGTTTCATTTGATAAATTTCATTTTATGTCATTTGATCAATCAATACCTGATTGATCAATCACCTTACATAAAATAGTTTGATGGTTAAAGTCTTAGAATTCACACAATCTGGACTGAATGACCAACACCATCATCACAGCAGTTCTCAAAATCTGGTCTTCTGACTATCTGTATATTCAATCCCTGGGCCTCCTGAGAGAGACACTTTGCAGAAGGTTCAGGAAATTGGTACATTTCAAGATGGTTCTTACCTGTGTTAAAGTCGACGATTCCTACAGAACTGTCTATGAGAGCAGATAGGAGTAACCGAGGTAGGATATTAGGAAAGGGAAAGTAGGGTGTAATATGCAATTGTATAATACAGATGTTATGAAAATTAAAAAAAGTTTAAGAAAAAAAGCATTTGGCCTAGATCAAGATTCCTGTCTGTGATACTGTCTCATACAAGAAGTTCTTAAATGACTTTAGCTATTTAAATATATAAAATCGATTCACAAAATAAAATATTAAAAATAATTATTTTTAATAATACTGTCTTTTATTATTTTTATTCTAACTCAATGTAATCTGAAAATGTGTTAACTTTATGTCTATTGAGGAATGAAGTAGTAATGCAAGTAAATTATTGTGCTTCTGTGAGAGTAGAAAACTTTGTATTGACATTTGTGTGAGCATGTGCATTGTGTGTCCATGTTCATGTGAACATATGCATTTGTTTGAGTGTGGTCAGTTTGTAAATGTGCATGCATGTGCATGTATTCAGAGGCCTGTCTATTTACTCCCAGTGCCTGAATTTTATGTGGATACCTGAGATCTGAAATCAGGATCTTAAGCTAGAGAAACTTTTACAGATTGAACAAGAACTCCAGTCCATTTCTCTCATTTATTAAAGATAAAAGCAATTTTTCATACAAATGAGATGGATGTTCTTTTTTATTTTACATAAAGAGTTAAATCTTGTTTGAGTATTTATTAGTGCAGGACACAAAATATCTTCAACAGCTCTCAAAGTTTAACAGTATTCTTTTTTCAATATTTTATTTACTTTGTGTGTATGTGTGTGTGTGTGTGTGTGGTGTATCAAAGGGTGCTATGTCTCTGTGGAGGATCAAAGGTGACTTTGGGAATCATCCTGCATTGCTTCTATCTTCTTGCTTTGCTCTGGGATTTCCAAGGCTTCACCTACCAGGGCCGGAAGTACAGGCCACCACCATTTCTGCCTGGCATTTTTATATGGGACCTGGGATCCGAATTCAGGACCTTTTGTTTGCAAGGCAGAGTTTTAACCCCTGAGCCAATTCCAGCCCCAATAATCTTATTTTTTAATTGCCATTGCTGGGTATGCTACTTCAGTAAGTACTAGTTACAAAATGGCAGAAACCTATTCAGAGCTATTTTATTTCAGCAATTGTTAGAAATTCAGTCTTAATCCTAAACCAAGATTTGTTTAACATATTTTTGTTTATGAAACTGATATCAGAAACTCAAACAGACATTTTTAAAATCAAATATCCTAACACAATACCACCTGAAGTTGTGTTTATCTGATATTGGCATGCTGAGAAATGATGAAAGGGTAATAGTAAAATTCTTTATTTTTTATGATTAGACCATCGTGTGTTTCTATGAGAACAGAAAATTTTGTACAATACATATAGACATGAATATTCACAACAAGCTGCCATCTTGAATCTAGATTAAATGTTTCTGGCAGCATCTAAGAGCTCATGTGGGGCATGCAGGGCAAAGTGTACAAGTTCATTCAGAGTCAAGGCTGCAGAGAACTGTGATGCAGCATGGGTAAGCACTGCAAAGGCAGAAAATACTTCAGCAGCTTACATTTTCATTACAATTTGTAGTCTTTCTAAATTAAAATGCATTTTGTTTAAGAGAGAATGGAATGAACTTGTTAAAGGCCCAGAGATTGTATTGCTTGGGCTCAATCCCAGTTTTCTGTTGATACTGTGAAAATGGCAGTGGACACAATTATCAAAGGCCCTATATCATAAAATTGTTACAAAAGATAGAATAATTCCTTTTCTTTTATTATTATTATTATTTCTGCTCATACAAACTTAACAGGTACATCGGTCCCCTCCCTCCCTCCACCTTCCCCTGACACCCCTGCTCCTCCCTCTCCTCCCCCTCTCTCCCCATCCCTCAGTGCCCCCCCCCCAATTCCCGGAGCATCCTTTAATGTGCATGACAAACTCCACTCTGAGTCCTCCTCTCCGATGAGGTGCAAGGACCCAAGGGCATTTCCCAGAACCCTTTCCTGGGTTCCCCTTAAGTTTAGGAACACTACTATGACTGTCAGTCCCTAGCCTCCAAGGATCCTAGTGCTTTTAGTCCATGCTAGACTTTGTGGGGTCAATAATGTGTTGGATATAGTGCAGGGCCTAACTTGTTTGGAGTATTTTGCATATCATTATTCCTCCCATCCTTGTGCTCTTACAATCTTACGGCCCCCTCTTCCGCAAATTTTCCTGAACTTCAGGATGGGGGAGATTAGGCTGGCCCAGTTATAGGTGGTTGATATAGAGTCTCTGATGTTCTGAATTATGGTTTGTTTGTTGATTTTTTTTTTTCGGTTTTGCTGCTCCTGCAATGCCCTTGGCTCCATTCTGATGAGTATTGGATGTCACCCCCTGGCCAGAGATAAAAACCTGTTATAAGAGTATATTCAAAGGTAAATGGAATAAAAGTAGGAGACCGCAGTGAGAGAGGGGTCAATCACCCATTTGCAAAAATGGTTAAAAAGATAGAATAGTTCCTTTTCTATGCTGAGTTTCAAATTAAATCACACCATATTATTGCCATGTATTTGTTGGAAAGGGAAATCATATTGAGGTTAATGATGTATCCTGACAAAGTATTGCTCTATATTGAACAAGTTTATTTCTTTGAGTGGTTATTTCAGTAATTTGATTTGATACATCCCTTAAGAAAGGCTCTTCTCTGTACCCTTTTGTAAGCAGTCCTTCAAGACTTATACTTCCTGTGCCTGTTTACATTTCATTTATTCCTAAGCACCTCTCCCAGATGAATTAAGTTCATAAAGAATGAACAAGAGAGACTTTGAATAATTAAAAATAAAAATACATGTTCATGATCCTTCAGGGGCTCAGAACCATTCTTAAACTTAAAAAAAAACTTATTTCCTTTCACATGTTATGAGTACTTTACAGACAGAAGTATCCTATGTTGAAAAAAATCAAAGTTTATGTCTTTACAAAATATTTTCCCCAACATCGAAAGCTTATTTGGCATGTCATGCCATTTTCTAAGTTGCTTTCACTTATACAAAATCACTTATCTTGTCTGGAATATTTGGTAATTGAGTTTCTCAAAGAATATATGGCACATTTTGATGTAATATAAAAGGATTTAGAGTTATCCATTCCCAGACCCTTTGTAATGCCCTAAAAATATATTTCTATGTTCCCTGTCTGTTCCTTAGGAGGCCTTACCAACCTCATATCTCTTAATCTGATCTTATTTCCTGGTCATCAATTTGATTTCTCAGCAACTGGCAGCACTTGGTCTTCTTTGAACGGTCTTACATCTATAAATCTTTATCTCTATTTTTCAATTTTCCTCTCTGTCTCTGTTGTTCTAAACCTTAAATTTTTATCACATGTAACTTGAGCTACGAGTGACCTTTTCATTGTTATCAGTCAAGTTTCCACTTAATAATATTAGAATAGCCCTTGTCATTTAAAAAAAGAAAAGAATAATGAGCAGTTTTGAATGTGAATGAAAAATGAGGAATGAAGAAAAATATGCTGTGAGGGGCAAGAGACAGAGAGAAAGAGGGAGAGAGAATACAGAAAATATAGAAACAAGTCTGAAAATATGAGTTTCATTGTTATACATGCTATCTTTATAACCTACTCCATTCTTTGTTTCAAATGAATGATTATTATTTTTGGAAAGCTAGCTAGATAAGTAGACCCTTCATTATAAGTCAATGTGAATACATCAATGAATTTACAATTACTTGAGGAGTAAGAAACCCAACACTTTTATTACTGTCTTAAATGTATTTCTTTTTCTGATAATCAGACAACTGAATCTCCTTTAATTTTGTATTTTACGTATAATTTCTTTGGGTACTTAAATTGAGAAGTGCTTCCAGCTAATCAAAAACATAATTGAAATGTGTTTCAAATAAGGCAATTATTTCCATGTATTTTTGAAAATTTCTTGTTAAGTTCCTTTCAACCTTCTCTGAACACAAACACAGTCATGCTGTGGGTAAATACCTCACAAACATCTACCTTGGGCAAACAAAGCTTTCTTTATAAATGTCCATCTTGCTTCCTCATTCTTTCACAGTTGTGTTAGATTTGCTGTTTCTCCTTATTGTCATTGCTCACCATGCATGTAGCAGACAATTCATAGAAACTGTGGGATCTCCTCCAGGAATAAGCCATAGACATCATCATCTGAGAATTTGTGTTTGAAGAAGACACATATATCACTAAAAGAAAAATTCATCTGGGATAATTATATTGAAACTTTCTTCTGTTACTATAATTATTATCACTTAATATGGGAAGCAGTAACTTACTAGAAAATCCTGAGACAATCTCTTACGTGTTCAGAATATTTGAGCAACATGAAAAAGAAGCTTGATTAAAACACTAAGAACCAACAAAATCTGGAAAGAAAATGGTTTTGTGCCAGTGTGTAATGGCAACCAGAATAAGCAACTTAACCACATGTGTAATAAAGGAAAAAAAATTAATTATTTTTAAGAGATTATTATGTGAGAGTTTCACACATTTAAATAATGAACTTTAGTTTTTCTAGTAGTCTAATTATTTGTCTCACCCACCTTCCTCTTTATTAATACTCCTGGAAATCTGTTAGAATTGTTTCTTTCCTCTCTATTCCATAGTTTATATTTTTGTGTGTGGAATATGTAGTTTTGAGGCACCTCAAAGCTCGTGAACAAATGAGTAACTTTCACCTTTTTTAAAAAAATTATGTGTGTGTGTGTGTGTGTATGTGTGTGTGTGTCTATGCCACATCATATGATCAGAGGTCAGCGACCACTTTCTGAAGTTGGCTTTCTCCATCGACCTCTATGTACATTATGGAGACAAGACATATGTAGCACGTGCATTTATCCACTGATCTATGTCTCCAGTCCTGGTTTTTCATAGATATATTATGTCACTCTGATTAATACATGCTAATTTTAAGCATTGGTTACAAAGATATTTTGAAAAAGAAAAACAAGAATAGTTCTGGGGGCTGGCATGATAAATAAATAAATAAAATGCACTTGATGTACAAAAAGGAGAACCCCTGGGGTAATGAAATAGCTCAGTGGGTAAATGACCTGCTCTATCTATCTATCTATCTATCTATCTATCTATCTATCTATCTATCATCTATCTAAATAAATAAAATCTTCCAATCACTGAACACTAGGTCCAGTGACAGTCTCTATCTCAAAAAACAATGTAGAGAGTGATAGAGTGAAACACCCAACATTGGCCTTTACCTTCCAACACATATTTAAGACTGCATGCCCTTGTATGTACATATGCACTCACAGGCATGCAGCATACACACGCAGGTGTGCCCCCCCCACCACATACACACTCACACATTAAAGAAAAATCTAGGATGATAAAACAGAGGTGCAATTTTTCTCCTGAGAAACATCCCTAAATTATTATTGAAGACTCAGTTTGCATAGATAGGAAACATAACATTCACAGAAGATATCATATAGATCATTCACAAAAATCATCATCAAAGATAATGTACACTATGGAGAAAACATATTCACAATTGAACCTTTGGCACATGAGTTCTCATAACTAATAATTCACAATGACTATTAAAATAATTCAATATGACCCTTGGAAGATGCTTCATGGAGTTTATTCTATTGCTTCTACACATTCATACGAATATAAGTGAAGTAAATTTGTTATGATTTTCCTTTAGAAATTGTATTTAGATTGGAATTGCTTTCCTATCTAAAATCATGACGATTCATGCTTCCTTCTTAAAGTCTTGAACACCAGCCTCTGTTTGGTAGAAACCATGGGTTTCATAGAGCTTCTTAATTTATGAAAGTGTAAAAGGTCATTAATGCATGATACTGGAGTGGTTTTGTAACTGGATAAAGGAATGCTTTTTTCCTAGCTTTGGAACTCCTCTATGTCACCTGTCTTACTTAATTCACCTTACAGTCTTTGTCCTCTAGGACATGGAAGGGCACTAAATTGTCTTTATTTTATCTTCTGAGCCATTGACACCAGTTTGAAGATTTTTATCTGGCATTACACATTATAGAAATTGTCAACCATGAGCCTACCACAATTGTAAGATGCATGTGTTTCGAGAGATGATTACGTTTGAAGGGGTAATGTGCCTCAGAATTAATAAGGTACATCATTTCTTTCAAAGGTCGTGCATGGAATTGGAATGAAAGCATCTTGCTCATAGATGAAACATTTTGAAATCAGCTCATGACAAAAGTAAGGTAAATTTCCTGCTTTATTTGCCTCTTTCTACTCTCTAATTAATGACAAAGAATTCATCTTCAGTATAGTAAACTTGAGAGTGGGAGATCTGTAGTAAATATGAAATGCTATAAGTAGCTTTGTTAAAGTACATTGTTTCTTTTAGATATTTTCAGTATTTTTTTTAGTATTTACATCCATAGACAACAAGTCTAGTTCTCCAAAATAAAAAGAGGTATTGATGTGCATGATTCTAGTTGAAGTTGTTTTTAGGAATTTGTAGTAGAAGGACATTTTTCTCTTCCTGCCATTATAAACAATGGGAAACTTCATATACCATACATAAAGCACTTATGAAATGATATTAATATTAGAGGATAGGTGAATTGACTAGGAACCTTGGAACATGCAGAATGACTAGTGGCATTGTCCTTTGTCCTGCCAAGAAGGAAAGAAGCTAAGAACCAGGCTTTCATTCTTAATACCCATGTCTCTGTTTGTCTTTTATTATATCATCCATCTCCTAATGGAATTTTTTGGAAATCCGTGACTAAAATTCAACCACAGGATTTTAGGATTTTTTTTTGAGAGACTTTGAAAATATTTCTAGAATAACCTATGTGGCTTTTAATGGCATTTTACTGTTTTGAATAGGGGCCTCCTTAGATTTTGGCTATATTTCATTCAATGCAAGTAAAACATTTTGAAGTTTTGAAATAAATAATGGAAAACTTGAGAATGAAAATCACACAGTGAGACAGACTGCACTACAAACTTGAAGGAAAGCAAATGTTGATGACTCCATGAAATCAATCAAGGTGAGACTGCTTATTTACAGGAAGAACTTAAGCATTATTAACAATGTAAGTCATTATTTATCAGTTCATCTGTTAATGGTAGAAAAGTGTACTTGTGGTTTACACACTTGTTATCCTGTGTTTAGGGTCTTCAAGCAATGTGGCTTGTTGACAGTGATTTAATCTCTTAATTACACTACAGTAATAAGTTAGCTTTAAAAGTGTAATTCAGGTAAAAGAAAAGTCTGAGAAACACTCTGACATGACCATTATATTGCATGTATAAACTAATGTGCAATGTACTTACATTAGATGCAAAATAAAAATCTTCTTTTGAGTCTGTTCAAAAGATTGTCACATTTTCCCATAAATCTGATAGCCAAAATGAAGCAAGTCTGTGGTACCTCTTTGTTTCCAGTTGGTGGAATAGAGTATTTTGAGGAGTCAATCTGAACAACACTAGGAATCCAAGGGAGAAAATATTGGCGGGCCTGTCTTCTGATTCCTTCCTTCAGGGGAGCATGAGCTTATGCGACCTTAAAGCTTCTTGATCAGTGTTAAAATGCAGTTGAAGGATTACTATGTCAGATTTATTGGAGTTGAGAACTGAGAAATCTAGAAATCCTAAATTAAGGGCAAATTACATTATATCATTGTGAGTTTGAGATCACTAAGTACTTTTTTATTTTCTACATATAATTATTCTTATGAAATAGTCCTAATTCATTAAAAAATACTTGGCAGACTGTTGGAAAGAGCATGTAGCAAGAATGCTGTATGACTGTTCTTTTCCTTTCAGAGCAATTGCTGTGCTCTTCAGTTGTTCGGTGCTACTGGATTCCATAACTGCCAGTCTTCAAAATCTCAAGATAATCATCTTCACAGGACATTTCACATTCTTAATGTACCAAGTATGTTTCCAGATATGTTTTATATTTGCTCATTCCAACTACAATGCTAACTTTATGCACGTAGAGATTACATTTAACTTTTTCATTCCTGGCTTCTCAAACCATAGCATAGTAGGTTCAAGGCATATTTGTTGAGTAAATGAAGGAATGAATTATTAAGTAAAAATGAAAGTCAGGATTTATGACTTGCTATTAATTTCCAGAATAAATGTACACCTTTGAAATTACTGTGAAATGGCTTGAAAAATTACTTGAGACCTTGACCTACTAGTATTATAAAAGCTTATAGAATCATACTAGCATAGAAAATGGAATTTTCCTGCTGAGTGACCACTGACATCTTTGACTATGCTTTTAAAAAGTGTTGTAAGTGGTTTAATAATACTTTCAATTTTTATGTACTTTCAAAAATTTATTAAGTTACCTGTATTTAGTAAAGAAACTATTGTTGCTATAAAGGTCAAATATATCTCAGCTTCAAAGCCAAATATAAAAAGAAACTTACAGGACCATAAGTGATATGAATGTACTAAACACTGGTAGCTGTTTTATTTTGATTTTTTTCAAAAATCATCTGAAGTCATGGATGGATCTGCCCTTTGAGTTATCGTCTTTAAATCCACCACACAATTTTTTAGCAAAAGCTTAACCTTATGTGAAAACTCATGGTTTTCTTATAAGTTCCAAACAAAGAAAACCATTCAAGCTAGAATTGAAAAATAAATGAAATTTTACTAGTTGAAAAAATGTAACCAGCAAAGATTATTCATCTATTACTGAGACTATCATAATTATTTCTGAAAGCCAGCCAGCTAATAGAAAGTTATTTTGTGTTCTTTCTTCAGTGATATTTATGGTACATGAATTGGCTTTCATATAGATAGCTTAGAGAAGGTAATTTCTACTCAAATAATTTGGACACTATTATTTGTATTTAGAAAACCATCTTGCAACACAAGGTGACTTCTTTTAAGTGATAGTCTAATTAACATGCTAAACTTTCCTGTGTGATCATAACACACTTTATGCTATTCAACGCTTTCAGCTATATTATCATCATCAAGGCTTTACACAATTAATATAAACTAATATTGCTTCTCTTCTGAGTTGCTTTATTTGCAATAGGTATTGGATTTTCAGTTATTGCTCATGTTAAGTATTAGCAGCTTTCACATGAAATACTTTTCAATTGCATATTTATCTGTAATACAATTTGCTGGATTATTAATGACAAGTATCTTACAGTTTACCAATATACATGAAATTACCACTATTAAATACCACATTTAAATTTTATATCATAGTGTTTGTCTTTTTGTATTAAAATGCCAACATACTATTTTGGGAGGGATAGCTTTTTAGACCAATGTTAAAACAAAACTATGGCCAATGGGTCAGAAGTGTTTCAACAGAACACAGTTATGCCCACTCTGTTTATATAACAGCTACATATAATTTGTGTCAGAAAGAAGTACAACATGAACAAAATGGTCTAAAAAAGTGAAAATGTCTATTACCTTGCCTCTTAGAGAAAACTATTATTGAATGAAGCCTTATAAATCATTATTGACACAAAACTCTTCTCAATTAAAAATACAGAACAAAACAAGCAATAATGCAAAAAAAAATAGTTACTTTATGTACAGCAGATGCTACAAATGAAATTCCAGAGACACTAAATAGACACAGGCTGTGTTGAAGTAAAAATGAATAGAGCATTTTTTTAAAAAAATGTTTTATTTATTTATTGAAACTGAGACAGATGAAGCAAAAAAAAAAAAAAAGAGGAAGGGACATAGAGGAGAGAAAGATAGAAGGACATGCTCATGAATACCATGTAATATTTTGGTGATCAACTTTTGAAATTCTCTCCTTTCAGCATGTGAGCTTCCTGGACTCAAAATCAGAAAGTTAGATTTGTGAGCAGTTTAAATTAAGGAGAGTAGCACCAAATTCGAATTCTACTTCTCAACATTCTGTTAGGGCAGGATTAGAACAGCTGTGCTGGATGGTCTCTAAAGATCTTTGAAGGTCTTTAAAATTCCAGAAGGCTGAGATCCCCACTACTGGGACCACCCTGAAGGAACACCCTGCAGAGGAACTGACTCTAGTCCTCCCCACAGAGGAACTGACTCCAGTCCTCCCCAGAGATAAGATGGCCAACTTTCCTGTGAAAGGATTATGGAGCTCTTCACATCAAACAGCTTGATCTCTAACCCAATGTGGGACCAAAGTCCACTGGATTGGGCCCCATTGTGAGCTAAACAATGAGAAAAAGCCATTTTTTCCTGGCTTGTCTAACCAATAGGGAAAACCCATTTTTCCCTGGTTTAACTAAGCATATAAATATACCTGACCTTGGTAGCTTTGGTGGCTGCCTCTCATGGCACTGGATTGCCATGAGTTTGATTTCAGCTTCTTGCCTGCTTCTCATGGATTTCATGCCTGGAGTCCATGAGTTTTCCTGGGTACTTGCCCCTCATGGCACTCCATGTCCATGTCTGGAATGCCATGAGTAGAGTTCTTTCTCTCCTCTAATAAACTCTACCTTAACCCTCTACACGTGTTCTGGTTTCACTCTTCCACTCTGAATACAAGAATCCTGCAACACTGGGGCAGTCATTCCTGCAAAATTTGGCACTGGAACAGGGACCCTATAACATTTCTAGGAGAAACTGGTAGTCCAAGGCTAACAAACCAGCATAAACCAGGACTTACATGCAGGAAGAAGAAGTGGGAGCAGTAAGAGTTCATCAGGCATTGGGTCAGAAGGAGCCTAGGATGTTCTTCATCATCTAAGCCAATTGTAGCATACATGAGAATTTATAGGGAAAAAAATCAAACAACAGGGCCAAATTCTTTACAGGATGTTATACATATACATTCTGGACTAGAAAAGAAAAGGCAGAAGTGACATCTACTTGTTTTAAGGCACCATACATGATGTCTCTAGGTAGCATTAAAAGTAGGCATAACACTTAGTTGCTAAAAGGTAATGGACAGTGAATGTCTCAAAGCAGAGTTATTTGGTTATGTGCATAATCTTGTGATTCATGTATTAACATATCTAATGGTCTCAAATGCACAGGGAAAAACTGTTTGGAGAAGTTTCAATCTTGCCAGTTCTAAGAAGAACAAAAACTATCTATGAACAGATAGGAGGCAAACTCAACTCCCAATGGTGATCAGCCTGCCACGGTCTATACAAGCAGGAGAGAAACTCAACTGTCTATTCAAGATGCTAAAGGAACAATTCTCTAGAGAAAAGGCTTAAGCCTTTAGGACCTTCACAAATTTCAATGTTATTTTTAGACCAGACAGTCAAATAGTGTAGAACTTTTAACTCCTATTTTAAAAAAATTAAAGCAGTGTTTCAGAAATAATTGGACAAGGGACAGTGACATAGCTATGTGGTTAAAGCCTGTTTGGAAACTTGGTTACTGACTTGAGTTTGATCCCTAGAGGCCACATGTAGAATAAAGAACTTATTTCCAAATGTTGCCTATCCTGTAACTTTCATCTGTCCTATATGACATGTATTATCTTCCCTCACACTTCCTCTCCTTCTCCCCTCTCTCTATATTTCCATCTCGCAAATAAATAAACAAACAAATAACAATAAACCACAGAAAATTATTGCTGGAAGGTTGGAATAGGAAGCATCAAACATATAGTCCTATGGTTGCCATAGCTTACTGCCTTGATTCAGTGCAGTTACAAGTCACCCAGAACTTTATAGATCATAGGGTATGCATATATAGAGTTTTAGTAGAGATTGAGAAACTTTTTAAAAGCTGTAGAAATGAAATATATTTTGTGACAGTATTCATACTTTTGCTATTTCAACTATTTTATAATGTTTTATTAATTAATTTTTGCTATGGTGTTTGTGTTTTACTACTGACTGGTTTATATAAGAATCTTTTCAAATGTGCATTGATTATTTGAATGTTGCCTAGGGCTGAGTATACTGTCTGAAATACTGAACTATTTTTTTTTTGTCTCTTGTGATGTAGTTTTCTTAATTGATTTTCTGGAATTTTATTGTATTTTACATTTGAGGTATTTGGATATTTTTGATACTACAAATATCTTTTCTCACCATCTGATTTGCCTTTTCATTCTTTTAATACTTCAACTTTTTAATATTTATTTATTTTTCCCCAATCATACAAGCTTAATAAGTATCTTGGTCCCCTCTCTATCTCCACCCCTCCCTAGTCCCCCTTGCACCTTCCCCTTCCTTTTGCCCTTCCTTTCACTCCCCTCCCTGCCCTTCTTACAGTGCCTCTCCCTCTTCCCCCTCTTCCATTTCCTGACATATCCTTTTGTGTGAATGCCAAACTTCCCTCTGAGTCCTCCACTCTAGTGAGGTATAAGGACTCAGTGGCATTGCCGAGAGTCCTTTCTTAGGCTCCCCTTTAGTATGGAAACACTATTATGACTGTTAATCCCTTGCTTCTAAGGATCCTACTGCCTGTGATCCATGTTAGATTTTGGGGGTTCGTTGACATTTCAGTCATTGCCCAGATCATGCAAAGGGGGGGGAGGTGCAAGGGGACTAGGGAGGGGTGGAGAGAGGGAGGGGACCAGGGTACTTATTAAGCTTGTATGATTGAGGAAAAATAAATAAATATTAAAAAAGTCTGATTATGGCTACTGTGGCCCTACGTTGTGTGGAATATCTTGCCTACCATTGGTCCTCCTCATCTTCAAGCTCTTACAATCTTGCTACTCCCTCTTCCACAAGTTTTCCTGAGCTTTAGGATGGGGAGAGATTTGGCTGGTCTGGTTCCAGGTGATTAATGTAGGGTCTCTGATTGGTATTGGTATTCCATCTTACTATAAGAGGAAATTCAAAGGTAGATGGAATAGGAGTAGGAGACTGCAGTGAGGGGTGGGGGTAGAGCCAGTCTCCCATTTGCAGGATGGTTACTATCTATCTGCCAGACTCAATACCCTCCCTGATTGGTGAGATCAAATCCCTTCAGTCACATGTGACCAGGAAGGAAAGTGAGTGAGCTTAACCAGATGTCTTGCTACTTACTTGCAATACTTGATGGTGACTTATTTTCTTTATTGTAGCATGATCCCCTCTCTCCTTATTTCTTGGTAAGCTCTTTCCCCTTCCCTCCTGTCATAATCCTTGTGATCACTTTAGGTATCACAGAGATTTATCTTTGAATATGTCATTAAGTGGGTTAGGTACTACATCTGCCTATTAGGGCATACATGCGGCACTTAATTTTCTGTGTCTGGGATACTTCACTCAATATAATTTTTTCTAAATCCATCTATTTCCTGGAAAATTTCAAGAATAAGTAAACCAATCGTCTAATATCCCAAAGTGTTTAACCTCAGTAGTAATTATGGAAATATGAGCAAAGATCAAAATAAAATAATCTAATATTGTTTTAATTAAAATAAAATAATCTAATATTGTTTTAATTGGTAAAGTTTCATATCCTACATAATCAAGAAAGGAATATATGTGTAAAAAGACTAGAAGTTCCCTAAGCATGGATCATGGAGTGCCCAAATTGACACATAAATCACATTAGTTAGAATGCTCTATGTGGCAGAATAAATGTGAAGACAGCATCAATGCTAAAATGGGTAGATAAACATACACACATGACAATATATTGGAGCAGTCATCTTTATCAAGGCAAAGAGAAATATTTGGTTTCTTGATCACACTCAAATGAAATGTGAAGATTTGGCAGAATATTAGTTGATACAGTGGTTTCTGTATGGAAGTGGAAACAAACCTTTTCATTTAGAAAAGAAACTAAACAGATGAAAATTGACTTTAAAGTAGAGGTTAAAATTGATGTATCTCAGAGATGTTTTTGTTCTTTAAAATCTATGAAATACAAAAGCTGAAGAGACATCAATAACATTTAAAGGTAGTATGAAGATGATTTGCTTTTATACAATTTCAATGAATAGTTTTAAATAAGCCTCCCTATTACTGCTAAATTACTTGAGAAGAGCTATTTTGAAATGACTTGCCATTTACTGAGAGAGCATGTTCCCAACTATGTGAATACTTCCCATCAAATTTGGACCAATTACAGAGTATTGCTGCTTAAAACTTTTCCCTTCCTGTAGAGAAAAAAATCAAATATCTAGGAAATTTTTGACTGAATGGTTGTTTTTGTATTGAGTTTTGTAGGTGTACTAAATGAGATCATATTTCTTGGGCGTTCACAATTCTTGATGAATTCTTTTGAAACGCATGATATTCATGTAAACATCTCTTTATGTTAAGACTGAATAAGAGCTTAACTGCAAAGATCTATGCATCATAAAGCAATCCCTACATCATCATATATTACTAGAAACAAAGAGATTTCCCAGCACAAACTATTGGTTGTGCTTCAATTTTCAAATTTAGTCTATGAAGCCACTAGCTAGTTAGTGTTGATCACTTGGCTTATTTCAGAACTAAAATTGTTATGAATAAAAACTAACATTTTATGAATACATTTTTTCATGCCCTTTCATACTTAGCTGAATAATATGTTAATTTTTATATTTCTTTTGCTGCACTCTTTCTAGACAAATATTTTGCAATATTTCAATCATGTTTTTAAATGATGATTTCATTCATTTCAGTAAACACCATCTTTCAAATTTTACAAATCTTATTGGAGAAGACATGAGTAAAATAATGAACAAAATATCAATAAATTTAATAATCTTTATCAAAGTTTACATTTCTGTATTGAGCTATGATCCTTGATAAGTTGAAAATTCCATTTCCTTAATATGGAATAGAAGAGGAATGATGGAAACACATTTCAAAGAATTTTTGCCATGTTTCATTGATTATTCCTTTGCATATATACAAACTCAATATTCTTGTCCTTAATAGTTGCTTATTCAATAAAGTTTCACATTTGAGTGAAAAGTAACATGATACCCAATTTTTAAACATATGATTGCAAAGACCCTAGGTTAAATGTCAATGCTACCTTCTTAATGATATGGGGGGGACAGTGATTGAAGAAATAATATAGAACAACATATACCATGTACATTTGACTTAGAGTGCTATACCAGTTACTATTCTCTGTTGTTGCTGAAATACCACTCTAAGCAAGCAATTTAAAAGAGAAAATATGAATTTATTTAGCTTATGATTCCAGCAGGGAGATATAGTTTTTCATGGGGGGAAAGACACGGCTGGCTGGCAGGTGCTGGAGGCTGGTTAAGTTCCTGAAGACATCATGGACATCAAGCACTGCTGCTGCAAGCTCAAGGGCAGACTCACTAACTAAAGCAGGGTAGGTCCAAACAACCTTAAAACCGAACTCCTGTGACCACCTTTATCCAGCAGTACTCAGGCACTTAAAAATACTATGACCTTCCCAAGCAATTGAAGACTGTGGGGTGAAAACTCACAGTTCAAACTATAACACTCTACCCCTGGCCCCCACAGGCTTATTTTCATGTCATTATCCAAACCAAAATCAGACCAACTTTCTAAGTCCTCATAGACTACATCAGCAGTCACAACACAATCCAAAAATCCAAATTTCAATGTCTCTTATAAAATCAAAAGGTAAGTTACGTATTTCCAACATATAATGGGACATAATAGACATTCCTATATCAAAGGGAGGAATGGTGGAATATACAGGAAAGACAGGTCAATAACGAAACTGAGAACTATCAGGACAAACTCTGAATCCTGTAGCTCCATGTCCAAAAGATGAACCTCTTCTTGAAATCATCTGAGTTCCAAAGGCCATAGAACAAACACATCACGTTCTGGGGCTGACTCCACCCAGAGTATACAGCTCTCTTTTGCAGATATCCTATGCGGCCCCTGACATCTCTAACATCTTCACTTCTCAATGAAAAACCAGGCTTTAACTCCAAAATACAACTGCCCTTCTTAGGCCTCTAAACTTCAGGCTTCCTGCCACATACTACCTGGCTTCCACCATTCTCAGCACCTTTGGAGGAGAGAATCCAGGAGCTCCTCCCTCTTGCATTTTGATGTTTCTGTAACTTTGAGTTGGAGTCTGACCCCTTTGATTCACAGCTGTTTCACCTTCTTTGTAGTAACTGTAGGATAAATCTCTCTTGGGCCTTTGTTCTTCCCTGCCAAAAGAATTTACATTTTTATGGGTGAGAACCTTCCCTGAGGATCTTGTCCTCAGAGTAAAGAGTCTTCTGTTATCCAAAGGAAGATCTGGCTTTGATTCACTAATAGAGCTAATCTCTTTAACAGTAGTCACCATTTTGCTCTCTGCCTCTCCTGGTTTAACTCTTCAAGTTTGCCATTGTATTTTTCTTCATCAAACCTCAAAGTTATTATGTCTTTCTCCCTGATTCCTTGCTCCTTTTTCTTATATCTCCGAACAAGA
Organism: Typhlomys cinereus; assembly: GCA_023101885.1. Taxonomy (NCBI): domain Eukaryota; kingdom Metazoa; phylum Chordata; class Mammalia; order Rodentia; family Platacanthomyidae; genus Typhlomys; species Typhlomys cinereus. The sequence goes on along the minus strand of JALPQD010000050.1, from coordinate 1,839,339 downwards.
GGGCTAAAAAATAACTATGCTATACTTTCAAGATTACATTTAGCTTCAGGACTCAAATTTAGCTTCAAGCAAACATTCAGGACAAGGCAAAACTTGATCAAATTCTTTGCTGAAATATCATTCCATCTGCCTTTCATTAAGTTTCCAACATAGTCTCTGTTCATTTCTGAACCATAACAAGCAGGGCTTCCAGCATTACTCTTTTCCATTCTCACATCAGAAATGTGGTTTTAGATCTGTTTTCAGTGACAAAAATACTTTCCCAGTGCAAAGTCCCAAAGTTCACTGCATTTCTCCCAACAAACAGCTGCAAAGGCACACTAGACACATCACGCATTGCTGGGTAACAAAAGCTTTGCAAATAACTTCAATTTTTGATACCAGATCTGTTTTAGTCTCATGATAAACAACCCATTTCTCTCAACTTTGAAATACTTCACATTTTGAGTATCAAATTCTGTGCTGGTTACTCTTCTCTGTTTTTGCTGAGCAAGCAATTTAAAGGGGATAAGAAATTTATTCAGCTTATGGTTCCAGAGTGTTGATACAATCCTTTATGGTAGAAATGGAGGCAGGCTAAATCTTCAGGAATCATGGAGGCTCAGAGTTGCTGCTATAAGTTCAAGAGCAAGTTTTGAGACCAACGGGTCTGTGTGGTAAGATTCTGTCTCAGTTTTAGTGTTTTTTTTTTTTTTTTCTTGGGGGGGGCGTTCCTCTTTTTGAGGCAAGGTCTCATGTAAATCAGGTTGGCCTTGAATTCCTGATCTGGGAAACATGCATGCACCACCATACCTAACTTGAATCCTTGTCACAAAAAGAAGTAATTAAAAAATAAATTTTATCTTAAATATACATATAAAAAAAAAAAAAAAACCCAATCTTACTTAGCTATGGAGTTTATGTGCATCAAGAATGACTGGCAAGTCAGGCTGAGTTCACTGATGTAATAGTGGCAAATGCATTACAATAGTTACCAACCACTTTCTGACTGCGCATCACGAGAAGGGTTTCACCTCTGGTACTACAAACCTGGTCACATGCTTACAGGCTCTAGTTAAGCTGTTGCTGATGTTCTGCTATATGGACACAATGCACTCAGCAAACCGTCTTCTAAATAACTATGTTTATGCCCACAGAATGGTGTTTTTGCCAGCACTGGTTAGAGAACTTCCTTTGTCACTGGCCAACTGTGACTGAAAGGACTTATAACTGATCAAATCCTAGAAATATGTGACTGTTTAATATCTGGCCATAAATTAGAAATCTTTACTCCCTTCTCAAAAACTGAGAGAACATCATGGAGGAAGTGATGGAAACAATGCAAGAGCCAGAGGAAGGAGTGCGGAGCAACTGTATAAAGCTCTGACTTCAGGCATGATGTGGTTGTTGCACTCTTGAACTCAAAGCAGCTCTGATTACCCACACAAGATATATACAGCTGAGCCCATTAGGATTCTGTTGTGGAACCATTTAATGGCTGGTAGGGGAGGGAGAAACATTTTCTTTAGTGTTGTAGCCAGTGTTAAGGTGTCCATGCTTCTGTAAACAAGCCCCTACCCTCACTCCTGTAAATAAAAGCAACATAATTCATTGGGTCATAAAAAGACATGAAAGTAGGAAGGAACTAGTTGGGAAAAGGAATGGATTAATGGGAAGGGAAAGAGCAAAAGATAATAATGAGGGGGTTAAGATATATTATGTACAATATATATACACTAATAAAATGCATCTTTAAAAATGTAAAAAAAAAGTTCAAGAGCAGGGTCATTAACTGAATCAGGATAGGGTTAACCAAATTCATGGTCAACCCCCAGGGACTACTACCTTCCTCCAGCAAGGCTTCATGTCTTAAAGGCACCATGACCTTTCTGAGCAATTAAAAATTCAAACATATGAGTCTGTGGGAGACAAATTTCAAACCATCACAAGAGATTTGTCTATTTTAAGTGAGTTTTTTGATATATATATATATATATATATATATATATATATATAGTTATTCATGTATGCTGGATTTCCCTTGAAAAGTGAAATTTCAATTCATATTGGTATCTGAATAAATCAACTTGGTATTGCTACATATATAACTCACTGTCTGTAAAATTGTGATGCTATATTTGTTCATAAATGAGGGCAAAATATGAGTGAAGCTGATCTAAATGTATTACATGAAAATAATATGAAGTAATAACACTAATCTTAATAAATTTTCAGTTTCAAATAGTGTCTATGTTAATTCTTGTCAGAGAGCAACTTATTGCATATAGTCATAGTCACTTTTACAAAAGACATGAAGAAAATAAGCTGGAAATGAACCAAAAGTTAACTTCAGGCTTGCTGACATTGTTCTATTTTTTGTTCATGTATACATATATGGGGTGTGTGTGTGTGTGTGTGTGTGTGTGTGTGTGTGTGTGTGTGCACGCATGCAGGCACCTGTGTGTTTGCAGGTGATAGATGCATGTGTTTGTATGAAGACTTGTGTACAAGAGTACACTTTGGTACATGTGCTTGTTGAGGTTCAATAGTTACATCAGGAAGTTTTCTTGTTGCAGTCAGCCTGCATGGTTGCTGACAAGTGACCATCAAATGGTTTAAGGGAACAAGGGGTTAATTTCCTTATGACAGTTTGGTTACAGTTCTCAGTCCAGCTTGACAGAAGAGCATGCACCAACATCAGAGTCAAAGGAACTAGCCACACTATCTCTACATAATGGTTAAGAGAGGGACAATCCTTACTTCCCAGATCAGCAAGTCTGTCTGGCCAAGTATACAAAAGGATACCAACTTTCTCAACTAGCTGTCGGTATTTTATTCCAGAGGCTAGTCCCTACCTACCATGATTGGGACTTCCTCATCAGCTAGACAATCTCCTGCAGGTTTGCTCTGGGCTTAACTCAACCATTAATTCTCTACAAATGTGCCCAGATCTCAAATCCTCAACTGTCAAGTTGACACCTGTGCCTAACTATGACAATCCTTCATTGCTTGTCTGTCTTATTGTAAGTTTAGGCTTCTAATTAAATCCAGAACTTGCCCATAAGGATAGTATAGCTAGTAATTGGCTCTGTAGTCATTTTTCTGTGGAGATTCTCAGGGTCTTCCTTTCAGCAACAGAATTATAAGCAAGTTGTCATCCTGCCATCCTGTACTCTGGGTATCCAAACTCAGTTCTTTTCCCTTGTGACACAAAGTTTATATTGTAAATGGAATGAGAACAAACAAATGCTTCACAATGGATTTAAGGTCTACTCATTAGTAGGAAACATATGCCCCTAAGCCAGGCTAAGAGCCTTGACTATTACCCTACCAATCAGACATGCCAACACCTTCTAAACACTTACCTTAAGCCAATGGAACAATGAGAAAAATACAGTTCTCAATCAGCATTCATAATGACTTTTCATTCATAAAGAAATTGGTAAATAAAGAGAACTATAAGTTATTTAAAGACAGAAATAATATGATGGAGGAGCATTTGAACACTAACAGGACACCCAAGCATACTCTATCCCCACACCAACAACCAGAGTGTACCACAAAGGAGAGGGCAGAAAGAGAAGGTAACAACTAGATCTGGTGGAGAAGCGTGAACAAATAGTACATTCTAGACATAAAAACAATATTATAATAGCGTATAACATAAGTGACTGTAGACTGCTTGTTCATAAGCAATTTATCTAAGCCACACTTCTCCCCATAGGTCAGGAAACATTATGGAAGAGGGGACAGCAATATTGTAAGAGCCCGAAGAGAGGGCAAGGACATGGCCTGACACTATCTGCTGGGCATAATAGGACTGTTGCATCCATGAATTCCCTGTAGCTATATATATTAGCATAAGATCTTTATAGGATTTGTCCCATCAACATTTTGTTTCCAAAAGGGAAAGATTTCCAGAGGACCCATACTACGGTGAGAAATTGAAGGGCAGGAAGTGAAGATGTTTTCCCAAATGATTTACTCATGGACGCATGATAAATACATGGTCCAGCAAGGACTCAAGCACATACTATCAAAGCAACTCTGATGAAATCCAGCAGACTACACATATAAACAGACATGAAAATAGAAGGGAGACTGACAGAGAAGAAAGACTACATTGGGGGAAATGAGAGCAATGGAATTGGGGATTAAGGAGTTTCAGTATCATAAATTCATTACATTCATGTGTTAGACACTAAAAGAATGAAAATTTTATAAAATACAACTCTGGACACATCCAAGCAAGCTAACTTTCATAAGACCTATGCAAGAATGGGTCCAATGTTAAAAATAATGACCAAAGTAGAAATTCAAGTGACTTCATCTTTCTAGAGCTATCATTAAATGCAAAGATAGCCTCGAGAAGACATCTATTGAAATAATACCTATGATGCAGCAAGTATCCTGACACATGAAAGAAGAGGCATCCAATGGCACCTTTACAAAAAGGTACACTGTGGTAGGAGAAAGCTGATAGGGGAAGAAGCTGTTTCTCAGTGAGAAGAGGGAGGAAGAACTAGGACAAAGGGGGAATAAGCACCAAATGCCCATAACATAAATAAACTTAAAAACAAAAAATAGTCCATCTTTTATTCCAAAAATTATTCAAAGTACAATGATACCAATGCATTACTTGCTGCTTTTTTGACACATGTTCACATATGTGTGGGTTCTCATGTGCATAGGATTTGTGTATCTGTGTATAAGTGCACATACACAGGAACATGGAGTCCAGAGGTTCATACGTGTCTTCAATTGCTCTTCACTTTATATACTGAGGCAGAATTTCTTGCTCAACCCACAGCTCACTGATTTCGGTTAGTTTAATTAGCCAGCTTGCTTCAGGGACTTCTTGTCTCTTCCTCCTGCAAGTGGGATTATAGGAATTCTTCCATGCTTATCTGACATTTATGGGTTGTGGGAATTTGAACCCTGGTTTCCATACTTTTGCAACAAGTGCTTTTCCCTCTAAGTTTTCTTCTCAGTTACTTATGTTGTACGTTTAGTACCATGAGAATTTTAGATTATTAACAAACAATTTGCCTCTACTATATTTACTATATTTATAGCACAATACTGATTTTAGGCATAGAATATAATTGTCCAAAACTTGGGTACACACTTTGCAAGATTTTGCATTTTTAATTCCTTGACTTAAGAATTTTAAGAATGTAATTTGGAAATGTTTAAAAATTACAAAGAGCCACAGGAAATTAATATTAGGGGCTGCAGCTAATAGTGGGAGAAGTTTTTCTTTTTTCATGTGATTTGTAGGCAATGATTAAGGAGAGCTGTAATTAATTTGTTCTAGTTACCTTAGACATCTTACTTTCTCCTTGATTTGTACATTTCCTCTGTTAATACCTTAATCAATGCTTATCCTTTAAATGATGTTTGTGAATATCTAGGTCAATTTTAATAAATTACAAGGTAGTCTTACTTTAGGTATTAAAGTCCAGGATTAATCTTATTTATTCATTATTAAACTTTTATACTTTATGCAATCATTAAAGCTATTTTCTTGCTTTACTAAAATTTCTTCTTTTGAAATATAGCACTTTTGTATATCCCATTTTTTAATCATTTTCTTCCTTGAATTTTTTCCATTTGCTATTGAAATTATAATCACTACTAAAACTATTAGAATGCATTATTTTGTGTGGTGAATATAGTTTACCAGTTGGGAAAATGAAGGGAGCAAAGGTCTGGGCACTGCCTGAAAGGATTAGAAACACATACTGAATGGTAATATCAACTTGAATCAGAGCTACAACTTGGAGCCCATGTAAGAGTCATGTATGTTATCAGTGAAAGGTCAAGACTAAGGGTCTTAGCATTACTTCTGTCACTTGAGTTTTTTGAGAATATATCTGACTGACAAACTCTAATCCAAAAATAACAGAAATTCTTAGATGTTTCTCTGCTTTAGAATATATTTTTTTGGTGATATGGTATTTACAGCTGACAATTCTGTTTTCTCAGAAAAACAACATATGTACATATATATATATAACAAGCAAGCAACATAAAAAGTCTTTGTTTTCATTTCTTTGTGTCGTATGATGTTTCACATGATTATTGCTATCAGACTCAATAAAACTAATGAGTACAGAATATAATAGCATAATTATTCCAAACATATGTTCAAGGAATAGAGGAACATCATGTTTTTCTATAGATCTGCTCAACTATCAGAGGATTTTGCAAACCTCCACTTGCTATGTGTCTTCTGTGAACTAATTAGGGGGCCTTCTGAGAACTTTGTGTTTGTTTGATTAGCTTTTACTTATATTTTTTAGTTCAGTTTATCTGTATTGACTCATATCAGTATACATCAATTCTTTAAACTTTCAACAATCTATTTTCTTTGCTTTGCTATCCTGCAAAGTGAGATGGTGGCACCACGGGAATCTTTCTAAGGGCTTCAGGCTTCCTATCAATCAATCAGCAGGCTCCTGTTTCAAAAGTGACTTAAGCACAGGGCAGTGGAATTCTGTGATTTTCCATGGCAGGACTGTCAACTTTCTGCTAGACAGACCTTGGCTATTTTATTATGCAAAAGCTAGAATATCCTTGGTAGAGGCTCCTTCTGTCAAACTCCCAGGAATATTGAGATTTACTAGCCATTGCCTTAGCATTCTATAGGAAAAAACATTAATTCTTTTATAGTAATTATGCTTCTCTTGCTTTTCAGAGTTCTGATTCCTAAGATAAACCATCCTGGCACCGCATCATCTCCCTTAACATGTATCCTAATATGATAGTTTTTCCTGCTGTTCTAAGTTACAGAGATCAGTTATCGCTTATGTTCACAAAGTTCAGATACTTCCTTTATCAAGGTATTTCTTGCTGCATTATTGTAAAAACATGTCTTCTGATGTAAACAGAAGAGGATTATTTGGGAGAGTGGAAGGAAGGAAGGGATGTTAATAGATGACAAATGTGATCATAGTACATGATATGACTGCATGAGAAAGTCACAATTAAATGTACCATTCTGTTCAATTAATAATGCATGATAATTAACAAAAAGGGTAACATTTCTTCAGGAAATTCTTAGCAAATCTAGGAATATTTATTTTACTGATATTACAAAGTATAGCCATAAACCCTTTGGGTACTCTGTTAATATTACATCAAGGAATTTATAAAACTTTTACATAATTTTCTCTAGATTATTATGTCCAGATTTCAAGGAATCATTCAAGAAATGTATTAAATCCAATTTCAGGAGGTTTTGACCATATTTTCCATTCTTTGTCATGAGCAAATAGCCTCATGTGAATGAATGCTTCTTCTATTTTGTTTTATCTTTTTTATCTCCTTTTATGTCACCTTTAAGATCCACTCATTCAGTTTCTGGTGGTTCATATTTTCTAGGTTTCTTCTTCTTTTGACATGTAGAGAATTGCTTTCTAGTTCATATGTTTGAGTTTACCAGCTTGGTGGATTTCATATCTGCTTTAGGTGAGATCTTTGCATGATCAGTCATAAAGTACTACCTCCAACTGACAGAAGGAATAAGAGGAACATGCAAATTTCATATTCTTGAGCTTGTTTACTCTAACATCTCCATTCTAATAATTTTTTCTCTTATGATCCTGATATTGATATGAAGGTCCTCTGAATACTTCAGATTTCATATCTGCTGAGCCTCCTGTACCTTTATAATTTAGGATGAGTATTAAAAATGGTCAGCTGTGTGTCTGCAGCACATTTAACCATATAGGAGCTTTACCTTTTACAGCATCCCTTAAACTGTATATAGTATGTTGGATATCTTGAAAGGGGTATCTCAGATCACAATCCTAATGATTAAATTGTCTATATAATGACAAAGCTATGAAGTCATTTGCTTTATCCAAGTCTTGACCTCACATATCATTGCAGGGCACAGATCTGAAAATTAACTACAAGCTATAGATGGCAAAAAAGAGTCAAAAGTCATTCTGAGATACATCATATATTCTGTACTATATTATAAGAATCTTTCTCAAAAAATGAACAAACAAATAAAAATACATAAAACAAAGTCATATGTTAACCTTTAGCTATGGTTATCACTTCATGTCAAGAAGTATTGTCAATGAGGTGGACGATCTAATAATGAAAATGCAACCGTGAAATACTCTTGTTATAAACTTGCTTCTGGAGCTGGAAATAAAGATGTGCATTTTAAGTTATATAGAAATACAAATGCAGTAGCTTCAAGACATAGGAAAAGGATGATTGAGGCAGGGAAAAGAAGAAATCCAATTTGATGCATTACTTAACTGTCCCACATTTAAAAAATATAATGCTGTCCAGTGCTAGGTCATGAGGGTCACATCTTCCACATAGCCTGTATGGGCCCCACTCAATCCCAAATAGTTTCCCTAGAGAGGAAATTAGGAATTAATTGTTCATTTTTCATATCTGCCATTGATTACCTGTAAAGTATTCATTTTTTCCCCCAACCTTCTCAGCTACGTTCCCCAGAACCCTGGATGAGAAAAGCAAGTTACAGAGCTGGATCTCACCTGCATCAGGAAGAAATCAGGGACCAGTTATTCGAAACTGACCACATTGTACTTTATACAACTCCCTTAAGTCATAAGCTAGCCTATCCTTCACCTTGGAATGACTGAGACAGAAATACCAGGAAAAAATTTCTCTTCTCTGCTGCAAGGTTCATGAAAGAAGCAAAGTTTAGAGATCTAGAGACACATGTAAGTTTGCTTTATTACCTTTAAAAAACCTTACCATTTTTGACTTTATGTACTCTGCATATTTTTTGCAAATTATTGCATAATTTTAATGGAACAGGGCATATAACACTAATTAAGATGTCTTGAATTTATTTTTGGACCAATTAACATGTATTACTTCACATACCTATTTTTCATGATGAGAAAACTTATAACTACTCAGCAGATTTCATAGCTACAATTCATTGCTATTACTGATGGTTACCATGTGATTTTGATCTCTTATTCCTTCTAAGAGAAATTCATACTTTTTAACCAGCATATGCCCATTTCTTCCCTTTAACAGAGATTTCTTGACATTGGAGCAAATTGCTTACAAAATATAACCTTAGAGTTTGAGGTTAGGGGAAGTCTTTGCATTTAAGAGTTAAAATTAAAACTCTGTGACTGTCTACAGCTGCTACATAACAGATAATGAAAAGAAAAATGACATGGAATCAAATCTTGTATTATATTGTATGGCTATTAAGAAGGGTTTCCCATCTGACTTTTATTCCTTTTAACACTAAAGGAAACAAGGGATTAAAAGCAATGTTTCTCAAGGTTAACTGACCTTTTTCCACTTTTCTTTATTAAGGAATTTTGCTTTCTGACAATGTCCCACATGCTCACAATTCATTCTGACTTCTCTCCCCTCTACTCTTTCCTCCTCTCAACTCTGTCACTTCCTTCCCTACACCTTCCTCCCACCTTCATGTGATGAGTAGAGGTATCTTGCTCTGTTGCTGTTTCTGCTTAGAATTGATAATTTACAGTTTTTTGTGCTTGCTCTTAAATTTTAGAATTTTTTTCTAGCTTTGTAAAGAGTTCAGTTGGAATTTTGTTAGACACTGAGTTTTGATAAAGTGCATGATAATAGTAGACCTTTTGCAACATTTGCTATGCTTATCATGAGTCTTTTTAATGGTCTTTTCACCTTCTGGTGTCTTCTTCAATTGCTTCATTTTGCAGATTTTCTCCTCTTTCTTTACATTTTTTCCTGGGTATTTTATTTTAATTCTTTGATGCTATTATGAAAAGTACTAAGTTCTCACCTATGATTTCGTTATTGGCAAGTTGGTTCTTGTTATACAGAAGAGCTACTTTCTTTAGTAGATGATATTCTTTTAATCTTGCTACTTCCATAAAAAGTTTTATGGTAATATCTTTGGGATTTTTCTAAATACAGGATCACATTGTCTGAAAAGCAGAATATTTTGACTTATTTCTTTGATATTGAAGCTTCTTTTATTTCTTTCTCCAGTTTTATTGTTCTTAAATGTCAAATGCTACATTGAATAAGAAAATAAGTTATTGTAGCAATATTTCATTTTCAGAGGAAATGCTTTCCATTTTGCTCATTTAGTCCTTATAGCATTGACTATAAACTTACCGTATATATCCTATATTATATAAGTTTATGTCCATTGTCTTCCAGGATTCCCCTGGGCTCTATCATGAAGGGATGTTGAGCTGTCTTCTTTTGTATGTATTGAGATAATCATGAGATTTTTTAAGGTTTTTGATGTTTGTACGATGTTTATTGATTACTGTGTGTTATATCAACCTTGAATCTCAAACAGTAAACCATGATCATGGCTTGTGATCTTCTTAATATATTCATTAATATTAAAATATTTGTATTATATTCACATCTGTATTTATAAAAGGAAACGGTTAAGTTTTCTTTATTTTGTAAAAGAACTTACAAAACTTTTAATTAGAAACCTGGACAATCTAGAAGAAATATATATGTTCCAAGACATATATGACTTAATAAACATTAAATCAAGAATATATAAACAATTTAAGGGGCTGGAGAGATGGCTCAGCGGTTAAGACTCTGCTTCTCAAGCATAAGGTACCGAGTTCAGATCCCAGGTCCCACTTAAAAAAAAAAAAAAAGAATATATAAACATTTAAAAGATTCATAATAAGCAATAAGTTTGACGATCTTATCAAAAGTTTCCCAAGAAGGCAAAGTCAAAAAACAGAGGAATTTATTATTGGTTTCTTGAAATCCTTTAAGAAATAATTAACACCATTACTTTTCAAACTGTCCCAAAAGAAGAAGGGAAGAAATAGCATCAAACTTATACCATGAAGCCATACTTCATAGAACATTGACCATTACAGTAGTTACTGGCATATTGTATGTAGAACACAAAACCAGACAGAACACAAAAAAAGCAAGAAATTCTAGGTTTGTCTAGGTTTTTGATTAAAAGTTTTCAAAGTACTTTTACCAAAAAAAAAAAAAAAAAAAAGAATAGACAGCCAGAGGGAGCCCTGGGGGTCCAAGAATGCAGACTGGCAGGAGAGTGGGAGGGACTGGAATGGATTGAAGAAGGGAGGAGAAGGGAGATGAGTGGGAGGGATGAGGCGGGATGAAAGGAAGTGGACATAAGTACTCAGTATGCTTATAAAACTAGAAAAATAAAATAAGTTATAAAAAATTTTCAAAGTATTTCCAATATTCTAATATTTTTCATGGACTATGCTATAACATTCTTTCATCTCTAATCTAATAATTTGGATTTTCTCTCTCTCCTCTCTCTCTCTTTCTCTCCCCCTTTTCATTATACATTTCAGCGATAAAATATGTGACCCAGGTAATTTTGATAAGAAAGGGTGTGATGGACTCACAGTTACAGGTTACAATCCATCATCACATGGGTTTCTTACTTTTCTGATTATATCCTTTGTTGTTTACTTACTGCTTTGGCTTTTGGCTTGTTCTTATTTTTTTCTAAGACATTGTGCTATATCATTAGGTTAATTAATATCTCTCTAATTTAAAATTTTTAATTTTGTTTAATTTAATTAAACAAAATTTTTTATATTTTTATTATCTTTAATGTTTACACATGAATATAGTGAACTTACAATATTTTCACACCTTAATATCCAGTTGCATTTCCCTTCCTCTCTCCATTACCACTCTTCTGCCCTACCAAACTCCCTCCTATTTTCAAGACTTTTACCTAGTGTGAACCACTAGGTTTTATTTGATTTGCCTTTGTTGTTGTGTGCCTGAGTATTTGATAAAGAATTAATCTTATATCAGTGATTTTACCATTGAGAATAGTATCTTTAATTTTCTTCTTGTCTGCTGTAACCCTCATTAGTTCCTTAGGGAGGTGAGAAATGTCTTGAGATCTTTCTTCTTCCATGGTGAAATGTTGGTAGGAAAATTCCCATGCAAGTCTTGTGGGAATATATATAGCACAAGTAAACTCACAAGTACAACAGCTTTGTCATGTCCAGAAGTTAGTGTCAGCACTTCTGCCCCACTTCAGGCTCTCGTAATATTACCACTCTCTCTTCCACAATGTTCCCTGAGCCTAGGTGTAGAAAGCGGATTGAATGTCCTGTTCATCTCTGAGCAGTCCACAGTCATTTATTTTCTACATTTTGTTTAGCTGTTATTTTCTGTGATTAAACACCTTCTGTTGCAAAAAAAAAAAGCTTTTATACTGTGTGTTTAGTGCTCCTCCAGTCTAGTACAATAACAATTGTGTAAAAGGAAGTTTAATATAGTGTCTTTATAGTAAACCTTCATAGCTTGCACTTCCTCTAGGGCTCTTGTTCTAGTTTACAGCTTTAGGAATATGATCCCTGCTGAAGCCTCTTGTCATTCATGTCATAATGTCACTGTTACATTGATGATCACATCTTGTCCAAGGAGATTGTTTTTATAGCTTTCAGTTTTCATACATCCATGACACTATTGATTACTTTTCTCCTATAGTAGCTTCAAGAATATTTTCTGGTATTATGAAAACTTTCCAGCAAGAACTTTACTCATGTAGTCTTATCAGTTCATTCCTTATTATCAATTCCAATCCCCATTTTTCTTCCCACTTCTAACTTTTTTCTTCCCATATATCTTCTTCGTCTAACATGTCCTTCTGTGCATATGAGGCTTAATATCATATAAATTATGTATGTATATGGAGAAGGAGATGCCACTCCTTTATTCCTGACCATTCTGCTGTAGTGTACTTTGGTGCGGGAAATGGAATCTAGCATAGTAGATATGGCTGTCATTGTAAAATCAACTCTAGGGCTGAGATTTTGTACAGCTGAACTCGCACAGATTCTCTTCCCATTTGTCACTTTCTGATAAAGAAGCACCAGCTTCCACATGAAGCATTTAACTTCTCCAGCAATTACCTGGCAAGCAAGGGATTTGTCTAATACCCAAAGAGAAAATACTCAAATGCAAGTGACAGGAATGTGTACCTAAAAACTAAATATTGTTTTCCTAATTCTAAACCTTGAATGTTAGTCAATTAGTGTGATTACAAGTACATATTGCAGGACATTGCTCAGGACAAATGAGTATCTAACAGTTCACAAAACTCCATGAACTAATTTGTGGCACTTCCTGAAACACTTGCATTTCCTTTCCCCCTCCTTATTTTCTTTTCCCAATGTGACTGGCTTAGCATTTCTCAGTGCAGTAAGACCTGTGTATGTAAGCGTTCATCACATCCTGTTTTCCAGGTAGCAATAGGAAAACTAAAATAATTATAAAAAATCAAAATGAAGTAAAATATAGAAAAATGAAGCAAGAATTTATTAAATGTAGAGAATATTTTTCATTTAATTATAAAAACGTACTTTCTGGAAAATAATATTGAAAGCATAATTTTGAAGATTCAAATTCATAATAAATTTATACAAAATTCTTTGTCTTTTACAATGAGATTGACATTAGACAATTCTGTACTTTTTAAATGATGGAAAATACCATCACATAATCTGTTTGTTTCATGTGAGATCTAACACTATTCAATGACTTACTACAAAGCTACCAATTTATATGTTAGGGATATGATACTAATACAGGAAATATACAGAAACTATACTACCTCATAAGTTCTACTAAAACAAATCTTGCTGTGCAAAATGCATGTGTGTGTGTGTGTGTGTGTGTGTATACTTGTGTGTGCATATTCATGTGGCCATGTAAAAGATTGAAAGGTGTAATTTCTAGCATAATTTTCAAGATTAAGTGAGGGGACTAGAGAGTAGGGGGACTAGTGATATGTAGCAGGAATATTTTTGAGCAAAGTGTATACTGATACTGAAAATTGTATAACTAACGAAAAGGTAGCATACATCAGGAAAAATTATATATGTGAAGTATTATAGAAAATAAAGAATTACATGTTCTTTATACATTTGTCCATTAGCTTTTAGATATAAGTATGCCAACATATGCATGGATATATTTGTTTCTCTATTTTCTATCAAGTGTTTCCTTAGCATTGAGCTATAAAAGTATGAAATATGACACACGAGAGATTCGAAGAAGTATAATTTGGGTATGATCTGGAAAGAGTGATGAGAGGTGATGTTCAGTCTTTAAACACAGAAAAAAGTGTCACAATGCACAGGATTTATATCACATAATCTTTTAAACTTTCTGTTCTGTAATATGAGAGACTACATATAATGTCTAACAGGCAAAAAGAAAATAAATTGCAAAGGATTTCATAATCTGAAAGATTCTATACATCCGTGTTAAGAAGCATTGAGCTGTCTAACAAATAGAGTTCTGTGTGTGTATGTGTGTGTGTGTACAGGAGGGCATTTGACTGTGTATGCCTGTGGCAGTCATAGGATCACCATATAAATAACCTTGAATTGTTCTATCTTCTTACTGCATTTCTTTTCTGGTGTTGCCAGGCAGGCTTCCCCTTTCAGTTGTGGAAGTGCACCATTCCCTCCTGACATTTTTATGTGGAACTTGTGATCCAAACTCAAGTCCCTTTGTTTGTGAGGCACAGAATTTAACCCCAGAATCATCTCTCCAGTCCTTATATAGAGTTTATTTTGTAAAAATCAGAGTAACAGTAGTCTTGAGGATGAGAATAATTTTAGGAAATGTAGGCAAAATTAGAGATTGAAAAGTAGACACTTCAAATTTTATAGTGACTATAAAACCAAGAGAAAATTGAAGCTTGAATTAGTCATCAGAGACAGTAGACAGAAATTATGTAGGGCCAGAGCCCAATGGCTGGGTGCAAAGGAGACTTTAATATGACATGAACATCAAAATGTTCACAGTTAGTTTACTTTGTATTTGGATTGATATCAATCACTTTACATGAATTTGTATTTTTACATTTGCTCTTGGTTTAGTGACTAGAGCAATGGCAGTTCCATTAATTATAATTTGATATGCTTGTGGAAAGAGAGTTCATATTACAAAACTCATTTCATTCAATGGAAGTCAGCAGACTTCTTAGCCGCAGCTGTTATCAGCTGAGAATGTTAATTCTACCTTGTGCAATCACTGTGATGTTTAAAAGATTTTAAAATATATAACATGGACAATAAAACTGTATTAATATTTCTCTCCTTTTATTTGCCAAATAATAGAAAACTTTTTTGTTAAAAACACTTTAATCATAATATCATAATAGTATTTTACTTTACCACTATTTTTTTTTTTTTGCAAATTTGGATCAAGGAAAGCAATTCTAGACATTGCTTCTGAATATTTTCATCTTCTATTCGTTAAAATTCTATTGTAATAAAGAATAAATGCATAAATAATGTTGGTGCTATTCTGGGGTTCCCTCTGTATCGTCTGTTCTCATGAGGGTTCAGGCCTCTGTGAGTGAGAGAACTGTACAACGAAAACTTTAAAACCCTAATTATCTACTAGGGGAGTTGAAGGAGGAAGATTGCTCAAAGTCTACCTAGACTGCAAAGAGTTCAAGGTTTGCCTAAATTACATTGTAAAGTTCTTTCTCAAAGTAAAAGGTGGAAACTTAAATTATGAAGAAATTAAAATGTCATTATCTCAAGTTTTGAATTTAAAGCTGTGTCAAAACTACTATCACATTAAGTTTTGGGGTAGAAGGAGAATAAATGCTGTGTACATTTAGCATTTGTCATTAAAGCATAAGGATATTTTTGCTTTGAATATTATATAGAATTTTATCCTTTGTATAAGTTGAATCATAGTTTTGGGCTAAAGTACTGTGTAGCTGCTATGTTCTATTGAAATTATAATTTGTCTTAAAATCAGCTATCTTTGCTTCTATTTTTTTTTTTATTTAACATCTCATTAGCCTGGTCACTCAGTGATGTACCCAGTAAACCTTTCATTTAAACTTACCAAATGGTCAGATTGTTATGCAGTGTGAGATACTATAAAACATGCTCCCTGGGTAGGTAGCATTGCTTAATTGTGCAAAACATGTATTCAATCTCCTTGAAAATGTTCTGCCCAGACTGTGATAGTTCCCTGTGATTGCCAAGTGAAGTATGCCTGTGTCTCTAGTAAAGAAAAACCTTAAGAATGCAGTGCTATGATTTTCGTACAATTATTTCTGAACTGACCTTCACTAAGGACAACTTGGTATTTTTTATTTGTTTGTTTTGTTTTTCAAATGCTGTTCTTTAAATTGCAGACCTCTGCAGGGAAGAAGGGACTGTGGAGATACTGGGGATTTGGCGGAGGGTAGTGAACTCTTTTATTGATAACTTTATCAAATTAACATTGTTATAGACACGCTCCTTCCCCTTGTATTTCCTCCTTCCTTCCTGCTTTCTGCTCCCTCCCTTTCCTCCCACTTTCATTCCATTCCATCCTCCCACTCATCCCTACTGGAGCCTGGTCTACTCCCTCCTGTTCTCCAGTCTTTTGGTTTTATAGTTTCTGGGGTTCCCTGGGTATCTTCAATTCTCATGGGGGTTCAGGCCTCTCTGAATGAGAGAACTGCACAACAAAAACTTTAAAACCCTAAAGAAAGAGAGGGGTAGATTTTACACTCACCACAGAGATTTTAGCTACATCCTTGCTTGCTGTAGCTCTTCACTGGTAACAAAGACTCTTCCTGTGACCAGTCTTCATTGAGGTTGCAAAACAGAGAGCATAGAGCTCTGTAGTCTATTCTTGCACCCAATCACAAAGTAACAAATCATTTTCGTGTTATTATCACCTTCTAAATCACAAATGGTTCATGATATTATTTTTCTAAAAAGAAACAGATTTGGGAATCTTAATTGAACTTAACTTATAACTTATTTTGGGATACGGTTAGCTTAATTTTATTTTATTTCAAAGTCAAAAATAAATCAGTTTTTTACATATAATGATGGTCACATTTTTAGGAAAACACACACATCTATACATTATGCATTTATTTCATTAATATTATTTAACTATAATAAATATTTCAACTGTGTTTTTCTTTTAACCAAATTTATCTTATAAATATTAAATATTCTGAAAGACAAGTAGTCTTTCTCCAGCTTTTCAATGACAGAGTAAGAAAGAATGAAAATATAAAGTGATCATACCTGGATATGGAAGCCTAGATCTGTATTTCAAGCTTTTGGGAGGCCAATGCAGGAGAATGATAAATTCATCAATTTTTAGGATACATCATGAGGCATTGTTTAAAAAAATAAATGATGAACAAATACTGCTAATATAAAATTGAAAACAAATATTATATATTATTTATAAGAAATATAGACTAAATGTTTATTTTTAACCAATAAGTTTGGCATAATAACATGTGTTGTTTGCTCCTGTCTAAAAGAAAAAGATATTTTTGGAAGTAGCTTTCTATGGAGTTCCCTCTTGGGCACTATGCTAGTATCTTATTTTCTCAAATCTAAAGTAGTAACTTAGGTGACAACAAAATATTGAAATAAATGATTGTCTCCTTTTCCTTAAATGATTTATTTGTGGAAACAATCCTAAGAGAAAGGTAGAAGAACTGAACACTCACTAACAGTAGCATCTCATAAAATATTTACCAGCTCTCACTTTGTAGCTTGGAATGAGAGTAACAGACAATAAATCGATCTGGCATATAAGTTTTCCTGATTTTGAGGAAATGTTTGTTTTTTATAAGAAGTTGATTAAATTATCTATAACATACTGATATTTAACAAAGTATAGACATTATTTTGCAGCTTTCTGATAAGTACATTTTTCAGTATATTTCCACTCTGATATAAAAGGCATCATTCAGATATACATATTATATAGTGTAGTATTAATTCCCAACACAGCAAACAATGAGTTGATATTCAAAGGAAACTGAATCAGGGGCAGAAATTTTTGTGTCATGTTGTAATATATTTACTGAAATTATTATACTTAAATATAAGATGCTAGGTTCCTTAGAGATAGAAGTAATAATTGCATGGGCAAACCTCTTGGCAAAATTTAATCAATGGTGAAAATACATATATAAGAATTGATTAGCGGTATTGAGGTATTATAATCAATTAAAAGATATTCTATATTTTGAAGTATACTTTCATTTCAAATTATCTTCTTTTCACCTACTCATTTTCCCAAACACCTTGTAACCTCGTACTGTTTTGAAAATGCAATCTTAAGCGCTTTTTCATAAATACAGGAAAAGAGTGATGTTATTTATTTAAAAGAGGCTATTAAGCAAATTCTTTTTACCACTGAACTATAAGAAAATGTAAGCAGACTAAGTCAAGTAATAATAACAGCATTTACAACTTTTTACGAAGTAAGTAACATATGATATTGCTGTATGATGATCCTTGTATTAAAAGTAGCTAGAACCTTCCTCTTTACTCACTCATTAGCATTGCTTTTCACCTTGGATTCCATAAGTTTATCTTCCCAAAATCCTATGCAAATATTTTTCTCTTTGTAATATTCAGCTAGTTTTTAGAATTCTATATTCCTAGCTTCTTGGTGCTCATAAGCAGAGGAAGGGTAAGTTTTACTGAAAAAAATTATTTGCACTGTTTGGAATTATATGCATAAAAGGGCAAGTCACAATTAGGAACAGAAATCCTAAGCATTCTCTTCACAGATTTAATGAAGAATTCCACTGGTTATAACACGAAGAATTAATACTTGAGGTGCTATGATCCATAATACAAATATGACAAGATATTTGTGAACAGACTCCATGATCATTCTTCAGCTATCCTGGACACTGAATAGAATCTGAAGAAAGCGATAGGTGTGGATAAACACAACTATGTTACAAAGCTTAAAGTTCCCTTTCTCTTTTTTAAAAAATCAGACATTTTAAACAAAGATAATGTTTCAAATTTTTTGCAATAAGGTTTAAGTTATAGTAATGACTTGTCCATGGTAGTGATGCATATGTTTTAGTTGTGTTGAAGCCATGCAAATATATATGAGCAAGCATATAGAGAAATAAGTGGAACACAGGGCACATACACATAGAACACCCCAGTGGTTGTCAATTTAGCTATTTCCAAGGGCTCCGTGACACCAGGGACAAGCTCCAGAGATTGTGACAGGAGCAATAATAGCAAATAATAAACGTGCAAGTAATTATATTCTCACTCATAGACAGTGTATGTGTGCTATCCCATTTTCACAATCACCTTAAGAGATAGGTGCTATTATTAATCCCATTTTTAGCATGCCTGGAGATTTTATTAAACTATTTGAAAGTATTCTGGCCAATAAATGTAAGCTTTGGTTAAAAACTCAGTCTATATTGTGATCTTTTTGATTTTTGTCAAAAAATGATTTAAAAGCCATGTCATAAAGAAATGATCCTGACTGCAAATAATCTATTCAAATAAATATGCTTAATATAATATTCTTTTTTGTCATAGTTAAGAGATAAGCTAGAAAATTCAAACTATAAAATAGTCAAATTGTGCTCTCCAAAAACTGTCAATCAGTCCCTGTTACTGAAGATGCAACAGAAAAAGATCATAAAACATGGACAAAATATATCACCTGGAACTGGTCTGTGGACTTTCTCTTTGTTGGATAGCTTACACAGTACCGAAGAATACTGCAGAAGCTATTAGAGGAGAAAAATAATCACAAGCCTCATCGAAGGCATGAGATCTGTAAGTTACAGTACAAATCACCATGGCAACAGGTGACCAACAGTTTAATAGTGACATGAGTATCAAGGAGACAACCAACAGCTTTCTGATTGGATTCAAGACCCACTTGTAAGAATGGTACCAATCCCTGTTATTGTAAACTAGAACAAGAACCTAAAAAAAAGGGAAGGAAAATATCAATAGGGAAGACATCCAATAAAGCTATAGGTAGGAAAATAGTACATTAAACTGCTCTATTGGCAGCTATTTTTATACCCATAGAATGGACACTTACAGTGGAAACCTTTGGGTATAAAGCTGGATGACTGAAGGGAAATGCATATATCAGTGGGATGGCCTGAAGAGAAATAACTTGATATATCACGGAGGCCTGAGCCCCTACAGGAGTACACAGGGCCAGAGCGAACCCTGGGGTCCATAGAAGCACGTGGGAAGGAAGGAGTGAGAAAGAATGGTGAAGGGAAGAAAGGGAGGAGATGGAGGGGAGGAGGAGGAAGGGAAGCTGGGACGAATACTAAATATGCTTGTAAAAGTGGAAAAATAAATAAAAAAAGAAAATAGTCAAATGGGTTATATTAGATACTTTCAGTGGGATGTTGCCTATGTATGGAAACATAGTCACTATGGCCGAAGTGTGCAATTATCTGCTGAATCGTGACTTTTGAACCTACTACAGGCTAGTAAACTTCAGCTAGCCTTAGATATAAAAGAAGAACAAGGGCCTCTAAGGAAAGATAGGGTTTGCAGCATCCTGTACTTTTGGGTACTGAGAAAGAAAAATAAATTGGCTGACATCTCAACAGACTTTTCTAAGGTAAACTATGTGTCTGCTGCTTTGCATGCTGCAGGTTCCAAAACAAGAATTCCTGATTACTTGTAGGCACTTCTCTGAGCATCTTCCTGGTGCTATTTGAATGACAGATCTGGTGCTGCTTGAGGTTCAGTAGTGTTGGCTCTGTTCCTACTAGTTGAGTGTGAAACAAAGGAAAGTAATCAGTTCAAACATTACAGTTATCACTAACATTATAGTGTTATATTATATTAATCATATCACTTCATGTTTTTTATATTTGCTCTATTTATACTCTGCCTATTATGGCAGTAGAACCTGAGATACCTTCCTTGCCAAATAATCTTAATTTCTATTGAAACTACTTTCTTTCAAATTTGTTTGAGTAGACTTGCTGACAATATAATTACTATATATATGTATATGTATATATATATATACTATATTTTCTGTTTCCATATATCTACTGAAAATGTTTTTAGTTCACAAACAAAAGCCAAGAAGTGAGCGAAATGATTATTTAATGTTGTAATTGTAACATGCTTATTTTGTGACTTTGCTCCCTAACCATTCAATTATCCATTGAATTAATTTTGGAACTCTTCAGTATCGTTTCAAAAGACTGCTAGATCATTTTTCAAATGGCAAATGGTGGTGAATGAAAACATTTCACATGTCCTTTGGCTCTGAAACCTCCCATTTAGGAAAGCTAAAATAAATACCTTCCCTCGATTCTGTTGCATGTGGATGATTAAGAGAAGTGTACAGAGTCAAAAAAGTTCCAAAGTACCCCCCACATACAGAGGGAGGAAGGGAGGAAGGAAAGGAGGAAGGGAAGAAAAATGAGACAGAGAGAGAGAGAGAGAGAGAGAGAGAGAGAGAGAGAGAGAGAGAGAGAGAGAGATTCCAGCATGTTTCTTGAGCTAAGCTTCCTTATTACACATGTGGATAGCATTTGGCTTCTCCCATCTGTAGCCAAGGTTTTGAGATAGTGCAATGTCGGCAGTGAGTTCCAGTTCTTCATATTCATTGCATTTGGGAAATGTTTAAATTAATCTTGATTTGCATGAAATGCATCTTCAGCATTAAATTGAATTAATTGCATCTGTGTTTTTCTAAAAAGGCATTTCAGAAGGAAATTTGATATTTCTCTTTTCCCCCTAGGAGTGGGAGTTTACTCCTGGTTATTATTGCTTTTTAATGAAACCTAGAGCTTACAAATAGGGAAACTAATTACTATATTCTTTTAAGAAGATATTCATTTTCCCCTCCATTTAGCTCCTCTCATTGTACCCCAGCCTTAATATTTGATATGGGGGAATAGAGATGAGTTCATATTTATGGAACAAAAGCAGGTTCTGGCCATAAGCTATCACATAAGGTGCAAGGATAAGTGACAAGATAATTAAAACAGTTTCCTGAGAACACAGACTCTTTTCTAAACTGAAAGACTAAGGTCAGGCTGAGGGAAATAAGTTAATGACATGGGAGTCCGATCCTCTGGATTCCCACATGACTTTGTAACTAGCAGAAACCAAATAGACCCAGTGTTTCTTTGAGCTGACAATTTAAATTCTAATTCTGGCTACTCATCTTCAAAGAAACAGGAGGCTCCCAGCTAGAGCCCAGCATGTGACTGGAACTAAGTCACAGTTTCTGCCTGTAATTATGTCCCTGAAGTCAGATGGTTTAAACTGGGAGCAGAGCCATGGTTTTAGAGTCTTTGGTTCAGGCTTATATTTTTGGAACAAGGAAGAAATTGTGTAGTTTAAAAGAGAATTGTTAATGGCTATAATTAGCAAATTGAACTCAGTGGTAAGGAGTGTAAAGAGTAAAAATAGAGTATGAAAATCCAGGTAAACAATAGAAATTGGTAGTGTTAGAGGAAAAATGGCCATAATAATAGTCAGCTTCTAAATACTTGAAAACAGTATTGAAAATACTGTTGTGGGTTGTGGGTTTGGATGAAATATGATAGTGCTCAAGCTTTAGTAATTTATTTTAAGAATAAATACTTACTGCAAGGATTCACATATTTAAGTTTTAATCCATTCATTGAAAAAGATTCTGATGAAACTCCAGAAAAAGGCTTCCACCTCACATAAAAAGATCTATTGCTAATAGAGTATGCAGGAAAAATTGTGAAAGAGACCAAGAAAAAGTATGTCAAAAAAGCCTAAAAGGAGTAGATGTGTCAAGTAATGACTATGGAGGGTGAAGAAGTGTGTGTGTGTGTGTGTGTGTGTGTGTGTGTGTGTGAGAGAGAGAGAGAGAGAGAGAGAGAGAGAGAGAGAGAGAGAGAGAGACAGATTCTATTAAGGAAGCATACTACCTTGTGACTGAAGCAGGGAGTTGCATGTTTTATTTTACATCTGTCCTTGCTTGAATAAACAGTGAATGTTCACTGTGAAATCAGAATGTTGTTTTCATTCTGTGACAGGATTTTTTTTAAATCTTTTTTTTTTTATTCAACTGTGTGCATATGCGTGTGTATATGCGCGCGCGTCTCTGTGTGTGTGTGTGTGTGTGTGTGTGTGTGTGTGTGTGTGTGTGTGTGTGTGTGTCTGTGTATGTGTAAAACCACGGACGAATTCGCAAACCACCATGGACGCCTCCACCTCCTTCTGCCCCGGAATTCCCAGGCTCCGCCCTACCAGGACCAGAAACGCAGGCCGCCCCCGCTTCCACCTGGCGTCTATACGTGGGATCTGAGATCCGAACTCAGGACCTTCCTCCTGCAAGGCGGAGGCTTAACCCCTGAGCCACCTCTCCAGCCCCTCTGTGACAGGATTTTAAATCCTGGGAAGCATAAATCTAGGTGAACAGCTGACCTTCGAGGAAATTCCTCAACACCACAATAGAGTTTGATCTTCCATACTAAAATCAAAGGTTATTGATGAATATTCTAGTTAGAAGGACTTTTTATGATGGTTTTATTATGTATAAAAATTAATTATTCTTGCATTAGAATTATGCATTTATGCATACAATTTATATCTACATTTAACCCTGAGAAATTAGCGCAATAATTTTTAATTATTTTATTTCAAATTTAAATTTATT
The DNA here is from genome assembly GCA_023101885.1 of Typhlomys cinereus. NCBI lineage: Eukaryota > Metazoa > Chordata > Mammalia > Rodentia > Platacanthomyidae > Typhlomys > Typhlomys cinereus. The sequence goes on along the minus strand of JALPQD010000050.1, from coordinate 1,815,912 downwards.
TTATTATAAAAATTATTAGAAATAAAATTTTGAATATACATATTTTTGCTTAAAATATTTATTTATGAACACACTGGGTTCATATTTTTGCCCTGTCCACTTCCCCCCACATTTATCTTCTCTCCCACTCTCCCCATCCACACACTTTTCACACACTCTCTCCTCCTTTTATCATTCCTGCTCTGTCCCATCCCCTTTCATGCCTCTCTACTTGTGTATATCACAGGACTCCCTTGGAGGTGTCTGTGTTGATAAGTGTCTGTCAGATTTCTATTGAACTTTATGTGTTTCTTCAGTGAGTAGAGGCATTAAGTGGAGAGGTTCCTCTTCCCTTATCCAGAACTTGCCCTGAGACATTCTCTGAGAGCAGTTCTTTCTTCTAAGATCCTAGTTATATTTGAGGGAACATTGATAATTCAGCCATTAGATAAATCTGGTAGTAGAAGTTATTATCACATCGACATTCTGAGTAGAGAAGCCCTGTCTTTACTGGAATGTGATGGTCAGGAATACCTCACTGCACCTTTAGGGTCTTGTGTCTTATACCCTCTATCTTCTGCAAGGTTCCTTGAGCCTTGGTGTGGGATAATATTTTGATGGGCTGATTAGGGTTGAGTATTCCAGGCACCCCTATATTCTGTACTCTTGTCTGATGATGTTTTCTGCCTTATTAGTCTTCCATTGTACTGGTATGCAACTTGGTTGAACTCTGAGAGCTTTTCTTATCTTTAAATGTGGCTTGTTTTTTCTCTCATGAGGCTCTCAAAGCATTCTCTTTGTGTCACATCTGCAGTGTTTAGATTTTGGTCATATCTGATTAATGTGTGATACTTTTTTCCTACTTGGATGGATATCTCTTTCCAAAGATACAGGAATTTTTCACTGATGATAGTGTGAAAAAATCTCATCTGGTGTGTTTTTTTGTGTTTCTTTTCTTGGATTCCATGAATTTGTAGGTTTAGCTTCTTCAGGTGTCCCATATCTCTTGAATAATATTCTCAAGTATTTTTATTAGCCTTTTCAGTCTCTTTAATTGAACAGCTTTGTTCTGCAATCTTGTCTTCTAGTTCTGATATTCTATTTTCTGTTTCATAAATTCTGTTTGTGAAGTTCTCTGTTGAGTTGTGGATTGTACTTAGCTTATTTTTAATTTCAAGTTTAATTTCCAAATGAGATATTTTCTAACCACTGTATGCTTAATTTTGTTTCTTCAGCTGCCTTTTTCATCTTATCTAGGTACCTCTAGAAGTTCCTCCTACATTACTTTGCTCCTTTCATAATCAATGTTTGAGTATATTATCTTAGTTGTTTATTTATTGGCTAATATCCAAGAAGTTATTCTGGTTGGAATCTGTCATTATAGGCCAGACCTTTTTGTAGGAGATTTTTTTTTGTCCTGGTTTTTATTGTATTTTTTGAATTTACAGTGTGAATTGGGCAGTTGGTTGGTCCTTGGTTTCTTTCTTTGGTATGCGTTTACAACTCTTTTGAGTCAAATAGAATTACCACATGTAGACAGTTTTGCAACTGCTTCCCTCAGTGTGAAAGGGTCAGTCTAGGGTTTCTTTGTGTTCTTTGTGGGTAAGGTTATTGTGGTGTCCAAAGAGTGGGAAAGCCTACCACTGGTTAAGGTGATATGATTTTGTCTAGTTTTAGCTGTGAGGTTTAAGATTGGACACAGGGTTTGTTAAGTGAGGTTTTGATTAAGTGTTAGAAAACTTAAAGAAGGTAAAATATCGGTGAGTGTAGTAGCCAGGGGTAGGGGTTGAGTAGGATACGGTAGCTTTTAGATTGTTAGGGGTATATGTGAGGGAGAATTTCTGTTTAAAACCCTGAAGGAGTGAGTGTATGGGGATATGTGTACACTGTATAGAAATTTTAAGCTGTGGTAACTATCATTTAAGGGCAAAAGAAAAAACAAAATGGGTAACTTATCTTAGGATTAGATATGAAGAATTTCTTCTGTTGAAGGGTGAGAGTTTGGGGATCTTCAGTTTTATGATGTTGGTCTGCTGGTCTCTGGCTTGTGATTTGTGTGATCTCTGTTAACTTCTTGAAGGGCTGTGGGGCAGAGCTGTGGTGGCAGTGGTCAGCCAGAAAGAGGAACCAGAGCCCAGAATGTGGTCCTTGAAAAGTTCAGGGACCATAATGGCAGCTGGGTCCCACTGGGAAAGAGTTACTGGATTCCAGATGTGCTACTGGCCCAGTGGGAGAGATATACTCTTAAATATAGAAGAGAATTCTTGAAAATGACACGAGTGTGAGCTGTGAAGGTCTCGATATTAATAAGAACAACTAAAAATATCTGAGGAGTTTGGAATTATTACTTGAGTTTAGCTAAACACCATCTGAGAATTAAATATCTTGTGAATAACTGTAACTGACAGTATTTCAATTCTAATACATATGACCATAGCATAACCAAGAAAACAACTTGTCACTGATTAAGTAAAGGAAATATATGGCTTAAATTTTTATTCTTTCTTATTTTTCTAGGCCAGTGGTCTTGAAATCATATATTTATCTTTCAGAAAACTCCTACACAAGTTCATAAAAATATTGATTCCCACTGAATACCCAATACTTTGTTTACAGACAACAATTTAGGATTTTTAAACTCATTTATTATTTTATTGTGTCAATCCATGCAAAGTCTATTTGAAGCATAAAATTTATTGAACACTACTCCTTACATTTTTATATTTTTACATGAATATTTTTACATGAATAAAGAGAAAATCCTTTCCACAATTTGATTTTTGTATATGACTTGGTTTTTGCTGCATATATTAAAATTCAAAAGGTAATGAAAAGCAAGATTGAAGAAAAATAATTATTAGTCACTGAATCATAAATATTTTGGACTATTAAGAATCTGATAAAGATCCAGCAAAGAATAGGTTTGTGAATTGCAAGCAGAATCACAAGAAAGAATAAAACCCCATGCTTCCATAAGCTATTTTTCATGAATTAATTGGCAACATGCAGCCAAATTATGGTAGTGATAGACATAGGTAGAATTATAGATAATGATGTGAAATCAAAAGACTATGTTGGGAAAAGAAGGAGTTTGAAGAAACAAAAAGAATATAGGGTGCTAATAAGGACAAAATATAGACAAGGTACAATGACATACATGTATGAAATTGTCATTATGAAGCATAGCCTTCATATTAACTGAAAAATAATTTTCACAAAGAAGGCTATTAGGAAAAAGGACAAGACTCAGAAAGTGATAAATGTGATCTATGAGGGTAAATATGGTCCAAGAACATTATATGAATGTATGAAAATGACAATGGTTTCAAGAAACCCTTTATTTTGTACAATTAACATGCACTGATTTTTAAAAAGAATAATACTTTTAAAATTAGAAATTATGAAGACATAGAAAGCCATCATTTAGACCACTCAACTGATTAAAGTAAAAAGTCATAATAATTTTAAATAAAAGAAATGAATTGGAGAATTTTCAGTATCTAAATATAGGCTTTACTCTCAAGACAAGAAATGATAACAAGAAGCTCAAGGGTTTGTTAGTGAGACAATGTAGTCCTGAGATGAATCACAGATAAAGACTTGAGACCAAGTTATTGACATCAAAGTCCTGTTAAAACAGATGAAAAAGAACCAATGTGAAGAAATTATTTGGTTGTACACATGTGTAAAAGAGAACTTGGGCACAACTAATCTCAATAGTTGGGAAACTGAGGCAATATCAACATAAGTTTGAGGTCAGCCTGAGATACAGAGTCAGGCACAATTCCACTATCACTTCTTTCTTCAATGCAAAGATAATTGATGTAAAGTAAAATATGTCACTTAATGGTTCGGAATCTAAATGGAAAATACTATGTCATTAGAATGACTAGACAATTGTTTCCAACAACAAAAAGCACATTTTTTATGATTCTAAAAATAGATCTAATTAAAAATATGACTGGCCAATTATTAAAGTATTATTTAGAAAATGAAACAGCAAACAAAGTTAATGCATATATGTGACATACCTTTTTTTGTCCATACACAAAAATGGGGTTATAAACAAGCCACTTAAATAAATGGACGATGCCCTAAAGAGATATTTTACAAAAACTGTTATCCTAATGGCCCAAAAGGTCATTAGACCTCAGGCTAATAATAAAATGGCAGGACTGTTAGAATGAATAAGACTGAAATTCCTGATAATATCAGATGTTGCTGAGGATGTAATCAGTTAGAAGTCATGCTTGTTGATAGAAATGTAAAACAGTACAATTGTGATGTCCTCATGATCCGCTAATCCACGCCTAAGGATTCATCCAAGAAAACAATAAAAAAATGTAAGTCTGCAAGAAAGCCTTGCACAGAAATATTTGTTAAATCTTTATGTGCAGCAATGTCACACTGAAGTTACAAATCAAATAACTCTCATATCATGGCACTGTTCACTAATTCAAAAGAAATGAAGGACTAACTACTGATGTGTATAACAGCATGGATAAATTTCACATGTATACTGCTGAACAAAACAACCATGACACCAAAGAATATATATTGCATAGAACTGTAGCTATGTGTTTGCATAATAAGTAGAATTACATCAGAAGCAATTAAATACAACCATCAGCTTCCAGCAAGTACAGAGACTTCTTGGTGTAATACATTCCATACCTAAATAAATGCAAGTCAAGGATGCCCACCACCTTCATCAAAACTGCAAAAACCCAATTAAGGTCACTGGATTTTGAAGAGCTGGCTCAGTGGGTAAAGGATATGCTGCACAATCCTAAGGACTTAATTAAGTTCAGATCTCCAGCAGCCACGTAAGAAGGCAAGTGTGGTTGGCTGCATGTGCCTGTAAGTACCAGTTCTTCAGAGAAAGGAGGGGCAAGAGAATCCTGGGAGTCCCTTGAGGTATAAGTTCAGTGACAGATCTTTCCTCAGTACATAGAGTAGAACAGAAATAGAAAGACATCTGTCAACCTCAGGCTTCCACTAGTGTTTCCATCCTGCCATCATCTTCCCCCTCACCATCCAACATCCCACTCACTAGTTTCCTCATTTTGCTGTTTATTAATTGAACTTCCCAAAGAAAAAAACATATGGAAAGAAGTCAAATAGTCTTAACAATGATAAAATGAAAGACAAAAGGGTTTTTAAGAACTGGGGTAAGAAGCCATCATAGCCTATTTGTGCAAGTTTTGACCCAAGGCAAAAGTAAACTACTGTCTTCTGGTTCAGAGAGTCTCTCACTGAAGTTAGGCTCTGGCTTCTGACAAAACCTAGGAGATAGATATTCTTTATTACTTGTCACAGGTTAGCTTCCAGGTTTTTGAATTAGTTCTGCATTACCATAGCAAGAACATTTGGATGCAGATTACTTCCCATAGGCTTATGTGTTTGAAAATTTAATTGACAATTAGTGATACTGCTTGGGAAGACTGAAGAACTTTTAGGAGGTTGAGCCTTGCTGGAGGGAATACTGCACCAGAAGTGGGCTTTAAGTCTTTATAGCCTAGCTGTATTTCCTGTTCTATCTTTCTGCTCAGTACCTGGTGATACAATGTGAAGACTTGGCCTTATTTTCCTATAACTATGTGATCTGTATCATGGTGGACTATCTTCCTCCTGCACTATAAGTCAAAAGGAATCTTCTCTCTCCCATGTAGTGTTGTTACAATATTTTTGTCGTAGTATCAGGAAAGGAAACTGGAAAAATTATATACAAAGAACTTCAGGGGCAAAGGAATTAAAGATCAGAAATTGACAAATAGGATCTCATGAAACTAAAAGTGTTCTGTACCTTAAAGGAAACTGTAAATTGAGTGAAGAGGCAGTCTACTGAAAATATTTGAAGATACTATTTGTCAGTTATAAATTAGACCAAAAAATTAGTATCTAGAAAATCAAAAATCTTAACACTAAGAATATACCACCCATCTTTTGTTGAAAAACATAGAAAAATCAGTCTAGAACCTAGATGGATGTCCCATTCTTATTGACAGCTTTCACAGTGCCCAGAGCTGCTGGGCAGGTTGTTGAGAGAGAAAAAATCAGTGGTCTCATCCAGATGTGAACCCTATGAATTGTAGTACTAATTAACCATGCAGGTTACCTATGCAATAGTGGCAGGACTATTATGGGGACAACCAAACACTCTTTAACTGGATTCAAGTTCTATTTCACAAAGAGGAATTTGTGTCTGGAAATTTAAACCCCAGTTAAAAACCTCTGCTTGGGGATGTTAAAGGACTTAGGGTAGACCTCGATATTTTTGCTTAGCTTTATAGATATAGCATTGAACTGATTCTATTTTTATATTCACAGACAAATCTTGGCAATAATCAAAGAAGTCTCTTACAGTGAATAGGGGCAAATTCAGAGACTTGGAGTTTCCCATAAAGTTAAAAATAAATAACATTTAAGGACTTGTTCCCTCGAAGGCTCAGAGAAAACTGTGCAAGAGGGTGGGAAAATGTATGAGCCAGAAGATGGGGAGAAGAACTGTGAAATGCCATCTTTTAAATATGATATAGATATTGTAGTCAGCAAGTGCCGTTACTGGCACTGGGCTTGCACAAATGATCTTGCCAGAAGTCTTTCATGAATGGGAAGAGACTCATATGCTCTATATCCTATTGCCAAACTATTGGGTAAAGGGAGTTATTATATTCTGTTGCACATCCATTAGGTGACTCCATCAGGCTCCAGTGGATTGTTCCAAAGCCATGTGCACATGTACAGCCTTAGTTAAACTTAATGGCTCCCAAAACAGTGCAAAAAGTCTCGGATGTGGGAAAAGGGATTTAAAGGTAGGAAGGAGGGCTATTGGGCGGGAGGAACATAAGAGACATAATGAAGCTGGCAAGAGTAATCCGAAAGTATTATATGGGTATATGTTATCAAATTATAAACTTAATTAAAATAAAAATGTGGGTAGAGAGATGATTAACCTAGGAGTTTCCTGCAGTAAATGAGGAAGGGACCTGCCTTACATGCAGCCTAGCTAAGGACAATGAAGTTTGTCTATTTTGACTTAACAAATAGACAGTCTTTTCCTTAAAAAAAAAAAGAAGAAATACAGCACAATATGTTTACAAAGGGTTAATATATCACACAATCTTAAAGACACCTGGTATCAAAGTTAAGCAGAAATCATAAGGAAAGTGACAATTGTCACCTGAGTGTTGTGGTCACTGACTGTGCTTGAGAACAAGATTCAGATAATGTCAGAAACATGTCAACTCTTATGAATCTCTATTAGTATCTACTCTAGACACTGGACACACAGTGGTGAACAAAATAAACATATTCCTAGAGTCAATAGAAGTGATATACTTGTAGAGAGAAAGCTGGATTATAAATAAGTATATGTAAATTTATGATGTCAGTCAGCAATACTAAATTACTGTGAAGAACTAGAGATATGCTTGACAATAACAGAGTTGAGTGAAAGAGCTATAGGGAAAACTTTACAGAAAAAAATAACATTTAGACTGATATCTGAAGGAAAATGTGAATTTAATAGTTTATGCAGGGAGTAAATGAATGAATGCCCAGCAGGAGCCAGAAAGTTGGCTTCTTTTTGCAACATGGAAGGAATGCTGGTTTGTCTGAAAGCTATGATAAAGATAATGTAAACAAGATCAGGAATGTCACAACTACTTGAAAGGTTAAAGTTCCAACATCATTTTAACTGCCACGGTTTTAAGAATGAACTTAGGGACTCAGTTCAGGAGACAGATGTGGTAATTCTAGCAAACACTGAGGAGTGTGATAAGCAAAGTTATCAGGTGAGTCAAGAGACTCTATGGGGGAAGCGCTGGCAGCAGAAAGTGGACAGAGGAACCTGGAGAGGATTCAAAGACGTCTGTTAAATTTGTGTTCAGAGAAAGTGTTGGGTAAAAGCATAATGAACTTTCACGGTGGTAGAGGCTGGAAGAGAAGATTTGAAGGAAAATAATGTTAGATACACATTGGGAATACCATTTGGGCCTGGGTTTATAAAGCTTAATAGGAAGTGTATTTGCTAGTATGCAGGAAGCCCTGAGTTCCATTATCAGTCCAAGATAAACTTGAGGCACTGTGATCCTAATATTTGGGAGATGGGACAGGAGGACCAGAAATTAAAGATCATCATTAGCTATAAAGAGAGTATCAGGATATGGTATGTGCATGGATGCAGGTGTGCATGCATGTGGAGGTCCAAGGTTGGTATCAGGAAGTATCTTTTTTTTTCTTTGCGTATGTGCATGCGTGTGTGTGTGTGTGTGTGTGTGTGTGTGTGTGTGTGTGTATTTGTGTATGCATATGTCTCACAGGGCATGTGTCAGAAACCACCCTGGCTTGCTCTACCTCCTTTTTGCCTTGTTCCTCTGTGGTTTCCCAGGCTACACCTTCTGTATCAGAGATGCAGACTGACACCATTTTCATCCAGCATTTTCACATGGGATCCTGGATCTGAACTCAGATTCTTCCGTTTATGAGGCAGAGGATTAACCTTTAAGCTGTCTCTCTAGCCCAGAAAACATCCTTGATCACTTTTCCACCTTACGGTTTTGATACAGTCTCTAATCACACCCAGAACTTGTGGATAAGTCCGCTTGGTCAGCTTACTCTGAGGATTCCTACTTTCTGCCTTCGAAGACTGGAATTTCAAACCCACCTGGTACTGTATGTGGGAACTATTAGTATAAACTTCAGTCTTCTTGCTTATCCAGCAATTGGACTGAGTCATTTTTCCTTCTTAAATTTTGACTTTCACCAAAAATTGAACTGTTTTTGTGTATGTGCACGTTTGTATCTGAAGTGAGGAATAGAGACTAAATTTGAAATAAAGATACACTTTTTAAAGGTAAATATATTAAGTCTAAAGGAGGTAGTTCAATTACTAGAGTGCTTCTGACTTTGATCTTTAGTTTCCATGAAAAAAATCCCTGGTTATAGTATTGAATGCTTGTAATGCTGGATGCTCGTGCCCGGGAGAAGAGATTATGTGTTCTGGAGGCTAACTAGCCGACCGGTCTGAACTATTTGGTAAGTTCCAAGTCAGGGAGAGTTTCTGTCTTAAAACAATACAAGATAGATTGTGTCTTAAGAACAACTCTGAAAGTTGTCCTCTGATATCCACATGGATATATACACATGAACTTGTGCACCCATCACAAAAACACCGTCATGTGAATGCATACAACACATACACACACACACAGTGAATACATCACCATGAAAATGTCCAAACCTTGTTTGAAGGCTTTATGAAAACAAATGTGCTTAAGTATTAAATATAAAAATTACTCGAATATATCTGAAATATGAAAGAGTCCATCATATAACAGTCTTTTCTCATATAGAGTAATTAAAAATATTTATTTTTCTTATGAATAATAGGTAGGTAAGATGATAGAATCATTCTGTCATTCTTTTGATCAATAATTTTCAAACACATCCCCATACTCAGAAGTCCATTTCCAGAGGTATGAATTCCTGGAATTAAACTCTAAATTACTTTTAACCCTGTTTCAAAGTCAGCCTAGATTTTTCATCTACTTCGTAAGGTAATCTCAAACAGAGCTGCTGGCAGTGTTTTTAAATAACCTGAAAAATTCTGGGAAAAAAGGCTTAAAGGTGATTTTTCTTTAGACTGTGAACAATGTTTTATATCAAATAATAGTTGAATAAAATATAAGCTTCTAACATTTTAACGATGTAACTGGAATTTGTTAGCTCTTTTGCTGGTGTGTTCTTGTAAACAAGCATCCTGAAATGTGTTCCCTAAGGCTAGATGCCACAATTTCTCCCCCTTTGGCTATTAAAAAAGAGAATACAGCAGCAGGAACAGTAAGTTCTGTATCTCTTTTCCCTTATCTAGCTTTAGCTGGATGGAAGTTCTGAAAATTTTCACCTTGTGCTAATAAAGTCAAATATATACTTGCATGTTTATTGCAAAGTGCTTTTTATGCACATAGATTATAAATTTAGGTTCTACACATGTTGGGGCACATGCCTAGCAGGAGACTACTGGTTTTCTTCAGATGCTTGCATCTGGGGACAAGCTGTTTAATGCTAAATATGGTAAATAAGGAGGAGTTATGGTTATGCACAGTTTATGGTACATCTTCATTTGGAAACATTAAGCAACGGAGCAATGTGCTTTCTCAGAAGAACTTGCCATCTGCATTTGGCCCTTTAAGTTGGAAACCTTGAATATAAAAGGTAAAGCAATGATAATGAAAATAGACTTGTTATAGTCCTGCTATATCACCCAAATTATTCTCTGACATTATTATGTTGTTGCTTGTTTATACCATTTTCAGAACTCTTCAGACCAGGAAGGAGATGGTACATGCACAAGACTGTTAAACAGAAACACACACTCTGGTTCTTGTTTTGTTCCAATATTCTCTCTCTGTCTCTCTCTCTGTCTCTCTCTGTCTCTCTCTCTGTCTCTCTCTCTGTCTCTCTCTCTGTCTCTCTGTCTCTCTGTCTCTCTGTCTCTCTGTCTCTCTCTCTCTCTCTCTCTCTCTCTTCCACTCTACCTCTGTCCTTTTTTTTCCTTTTCACTGTCCATCTTTCTGGTCTTTTTCTCTTCTTACTCAGGTAGACTGCTGTGTACCTTTTTAGGAGGCTGAGGCACAATAATTATTCCAGCACTTTTTACTCTTTTTTGAAATTCTGAATTGCTGGTAGTAGTTTTACAATCACATTCTTTGTTCTAATGGTGTTCCTTGCCTTGCTAAAGTACCAATACATGTAGACATAGTTTCAATGGATAGACGTTATATCCTTGCATTGTGCTTGGTAATCATGGTCCATGTGTAAATGGATCTGCAGTGAACAGTTACTATATTCTCCCTTTTGGATGTCAGAGTTTGAAAAATCTAGGTTTTACTGCCTGCAAAAATGTCAGAAATCACTGAGAAGTGATTTCTCATTTTCTCTCAGATTTTAGTATTTTGGAATATGAAGGCATTTTGCTAATATGAAAATCATTAGTGATTTAATTTTCAAGTTTTAGGACTAACAGACCAACAGAATAAAAGACTAAACAGCTGCCTGATTTATAGCCTTGGTCCCCATAGTAATAGAATTTTTTTTCAGAATTTATCACTGTTTGCAATATTTAGTTCAGATGGGTCTGTTTCTATACTATCTTAAAGAGAATATGGTATAAAACCTAATGGTGTTTCCTGATATCAACACCAGGCCTGCACACCACACACACACACACACACACACATGCACTAACACATATGTAGATATGCACACACATGTATTTCATACATAGATACATGAAAATGTAAAATTGTAAGAAATAAAAATTTAGAAGAGTTTTTTTTGGTAGAAAAATAAGAACATTTTTTCCAGTGGGATAGAAGTTTTAAGATAGTTATTCAATAATTAAAGTAAAAATTGTAAGTAAAAAATAAGAAAACCAAGACAACTAAATGTTCAAAACAATAAAAATAGGCAACTACATTAAGGAGATAGTATTATATGCTTAGTGTTTTTTCCTTACTAGGATGATACAATTCGTTTCCTCTTTTATATTGCCATATGTATCAGTATTCAAAGATACAATAATTTGATTATTATAATTCCACCAGCAAGCGACTGGTTATCTTATAAATCTTGTGCTTGGTATGTTTAACACTTAAGTCTACATAAAATTATTTTTGAAGATGTCCAAAAATTAAATATAATAGGATTTGTATATTCAATTCTTAGCTATATATTATTTAAGGCTATGAAGTAAAGTTTTATGACTCATTGTCTTGTTAACATATTTCTCTTACCATATTTCCCAGAAATAGAAAAATTAATTAATTTGAGTTATATTTCCCACTCTTTTCTTTCTTGCTCTTATGGAGACAATACTAACAAGTAAATCTGTTCAAAGAGTCAAAGCAATATATTAGTACCAAGTACATAAATTAGTTTACATCAACTAAATTAAAAATGAATTTAATCATTAAGGAAAAAAGATAGAAGATCCAATTCATTAACGAAATAACTAGCTAGTTCTCTTCTATGAGACTATCTCTGAAAACCACCTAATAGTGGTGAATATATTTTTAATAATGATCTCATTTTTATGCAGATACATAGATATTTTGCTAAATCAGAGGTACCTGGCACTTCATAAAAATAATGTTCACCTTTCTGATGTCTCAAGTCCAATCCAATGCACTAGTGTCCAATATCCTATGGCATTTCTTTCTTCTGATTGTTCTAAGCTCTATTCACGTCTGCCATTTATATTTTTCCCATTATGTAGTTAATTCTTTTATCTCTGACAAATATTTCACAATTTTTGTCTTTTCTTTTCAACACTATAGATCTTGTATTTCCTAAAAAACTATTCATATTTCTTGCCTATTAAAAAAGAAGAGAAAATATTATTCTTTTACATTGGATTTCTTTGTATAAAAATCCTAATAAAGTTATATTTTATTTTTCATAATATATTCTTCACGGGAAAACTAATCCTTAAGGATACTGCAGTTGTTCTTTGCTTATGTAAAAATCTTACTTTATTCCCTTCTGACATTCTGATTTTATTTTTACTTTACATTTTTCAAATGCTATCAGTGTTTGTATTATACCATTTCAATGATTAAATAGTATATTCATTAACAACAACCTTTTTAGAGACAGATATCACTCAGTTTCTGAAAATTCATATTGACGGTGCTTCAAATTTAATTGTATGCTATAAACATGATTGATTAAATGAATATGTGAGTTCATCGGTTGTTAAAATTATAAATCCCTTTACAAATCAGAATTTCATTATTTCACTATAGTTTCAAAACTAGATTACTTTATCAGCCATGCCTGTATTTTGTTTCTATATCTGCCTCTACCCAATATTTGAGCATCATTTCTGATGAAACTGATTATGAAGGTAAAATTACAAAGGATTTAAGTGCCAGAAGTTGGGGATGATTGCTGCCAGACAGTATCTTCTGACATCATTTTCCCTTTCTGTGTAATGTTTCCAACCCTTTATTGAGAGGCTTCACTTGGTCCCATCATCCTTATTTTATCCCTTGGGATATTTATTAACTATTAACTCCTGGATTGCATCTTTTTCCTCTTATTGTTTTTCAGGCAGATGATGCATGTTAGAGATACAAAAGTCAAAACAAGGCTTCATGACTTTGTTTTAGTTGCAAATTTTCAATAGAAATTGAATAAATATGTAATTATGTGGTTTTTCTTTTATTCACAATTTTCCTTTTATGGAAATATAATGAGTGGTTGTCCTCTTCCCTTTCCTACCTTCCTTACTCCCTTCCTTACCCTGTCTGCACTCCACCTTTCTTTCCCTTCCTTCCTTTCACCAATATATCTCTCTCCCTACCACCCTCCGGCCTTTCTGCTTGTGTGGGTCACGACGCTCTCAGGTTGCTCTAATAGGGGCTCAGGCTTCTGTGCTAGGACCTTCTTGGGGTATTCTAGATAGATCACAGATAGGGACACTCCCTTTTATCTATTTAGTTTTGAAGTATTAATGACTGAATATATTGTTTATTGAATATGTAAAGTTAACATTATTTATCCTGCTGAATCAAGCTATCTCCATAATGCTAGCAGTTAAATATCAGTTTATCTAAATAGAAGCTAAACAAATTGAAGTTTAGAAAGACTGTGTAAATCATCAGATCAATACAGGTGGTACAGGTTCAAATTCAAGTTCTTTCTCCTCTAAGGCAGTATTTTTGCCACATCATAATTTTGCTATTTTTCATGATAAAATATTGTTATCCATAGAACCCATCTTTATCCACAGAAATATATCCCAAGAACTCCAGTAGATACCATAATCCACAGATGATATCAAATCCTAAATTAGTATATTTTCCTATACATATGTGTGCAGTTATAGTAAAGTTTAATTTATAATTTAGGTACAGTAAGAAATTAATAACAATGGAATGATTATGACAGTATAATCAAATTCTATAAATGTGACCTTTCTTGAGACAGTCATGACAAATATTTACATTTTCACCAGAGTAGACTACACTGTGCATAGTGAAAGACAAAAGAATAGGACTTTATATAATTGAGGGCCACATACTATCAGGTTAGGAGCTGAAGTTTTCATTCTGCCAATATATTGAGGTTAGCTTGGATGAGTCACAGTCTGTGAAATTTTTCTTCATTCACTGGAGTCCCTCTGCTTTAATATTCACCATAAAACTTTAGCATTTTCTTTATTATGCTTGAATGTCAATGAGCTGTAACATCCAGATGGAAAGAAATGAGCATTCCAAAGCAGTATAGAAACAGAGTTCTATGTTTTTGAAGGAATGAGAAAATGTTTCACTTGAAAGGCTACTCTTTTATGGTTAGAACAGGTGGTGTGAGAAGCTCACAATAGTGATGAATGATGAGCCCTTTTCTCCCTCTCCATATTGAAGTAACTATGATAACTGAGATTAATATTATCAATTTTGTTTGAGCAGCTTCATAATTTCAGGTAGAAATAATTTCACTCTTGGTATCACATATTACCATTGTTCTTCTAATTATCATGGATTTAATGCAGAAAACCTCACATGATGAAGAGAAATGGGAAAAGGAAGAGGAAGACAATGGTGATGGAGGAGAGAAAGAAGCAGCTGTGACTGAATCATTTGATTTGGGATTTTTTTCCTGTAATTTTCTTTTATGTCCAACAATTGTTTAGGTAATGTGGACCACCAGATCTTCGTGGACCTTATTAGAATTTTGGTTATTTTAAGAGTAACATGACTTCTAAAAAGAGAGAAATCTGTGCTATAACAACCTGAGCAGGAGTGACTGGTGGATTGTGAGTCACCTGGCATCCTGACTCAGATGTCCCCTTAGCCTGCTGTTATCTCGTTCCACTGTACATAGAGAAAATAACAAATAAATATCTGTCTCTTAGCACTTGTCCTTCTCACTACTACAAAAAGTAATTGAAGAAATTAATCACTTTTCTTAGACAACTCTGATGTTGCCTAGCAAACCAATCATTTCAAAGTTTAGAAAGGCAGGAAAATTCAGTCTTGAGAGGAAACTGTTCACCTGGAGAAAGATTGGTATGCATACTGACAAAAAATTTTTGAAGAATTTCTGAATCTTGCATAAAGAAAAATCAATAAGAGAGAAACTTCTGTGAATTTTATCTAAGTGATGAGCCTTCTTTTTAGGAACTTGACCTTGTTCTTATAATAAGGAATTAGAATTCTTGCCTCATGAAATTTCCCAAAGAATGAAGACTTACATCTCTTGAGAAATATTTACAAAGACTGTAGGCTGGACACAAAGGCTACTAAAAGAATGGGATTTTATTAAACACATAAAGGCTTCCAGTATCCAGATATAACTTTCCACCAGCAGTGTGGTAGCACTGATATTCCTATTATTTGCATACTCTCTTTGAGGAACATTTATCACCAAATCCAGAAGTCATAGGATTAAGGTATAGGATGCTTAAAATGGTAATTAGTAAACACAGCCAATTCTTAACAAGATTAGTATGCATCTTCACATTATAGGTCTATGCACATAATTTCTATTAGCTGTTATAAATCTCTGGTTTATATTAAAAAGATATTTTATGCTCACTGGTAAGAATACTAGATTTCCAGAGACAGTCCCATGCCCAAAGTCACATACCTGACCCTGGTTAAGCCCAGTGTTACATAAATACCAAACATGAAGACATGAATATGGGAGGATGATTTTTAGGGAGAAGTAGAACTGGGAGGGTAAGAAGGGAGAAACAAGAGTTGAGGAGAATAATTGGAATGTATTCTCTACATGTATAAATGCTTATATTGAATAAACCCATTTCTATCTGTCATGGGCAAATTCATTTTCCCTGCCTAGCAGGCAGAAGGAATTGGGATTTTTATGGTAATTTTAAACCCAGCAGCAAATGTTGTGAATTTTGACCACCACCTGGATAACTTTCACACTGCACAGGGGATGGGGTCACAAGCTGAAGGACCTACACAAAGCAGTAATTGTCACAACTCTATACTTACCTAGAAGTCACCAGGGTATAGATAAGCTCTTTCAATGAGCAGTTCCAGACAATGCAAACAGCTATTTGTTTTAAGATTTATCTATTCTGAAAAATGCATGAATTGTGTTCATTACCCAAACACATTTAGAAACTATATTTAAAACAATTTATTTGAACTAACTGAGTTAGCAATGCCAGTGTTGGGGTTTTGGCTATTCCTTTCTTCTTCACCAGTGGCTATTCTCAATCGTTTCACCATCAAGAGAATTGTTATTTTACCAATAACAATCCTCCAAATTGCTGTTATTTATCCACTTTGGGGGCAATAATCCTTTAGCACAAAATACTTTGTCTCATCTTTGACCATTTTTAGCTCTATGGGGGTCTTTCTCTTGATTTCAAAATGAAATGGTCTTCAATGAGTGTTAGTTACCAGTAAAGTTTTCTACACCAGAATGCTGACATTACTTTCCTAAAGAGTGTTAGATTTCATCATTGCCTAATATTGGAAAAACTAATTTTGTTGTGCTCAATTATTTAAATGGGCCATTGACAAGTGTGTAATTTTCACAAGGGCTGCTATGGCTACTGGGTGCACAGTGAACTAGTGTGTACTAAACATCACTTTTTAAAATGCAAATGTTAGTGTAGCCAAGCATTAAATACATGTACTTTCACCTAGAATGCCAGTCAGATTAAATGAAAAATAATCCACTCTCTGAACTCAGTACCTAAATCTTATTTTTTTTATCAAGAGCAGAAAATGCTAATTGTGATCTAGTGATATTGTTTAGTGGGTAAAAGTACTTCTGTCAAGCTAAATGAACTGGTTTCAATCGCTGAAATCCACATGGTAGAAGGAAAAGTACTCTACATCTGATGACCTCTATAAGGTGTGTATTGTGGAATGTATGAGATCAAGCATACCTACATACAGGATAAATAAATAAATGTTCAATGTCAAATGAATTCTTAAAACTGTTAAAAGAGAAAGAAAGAGAACTATATCTACAATTGCATATGGTCCTGAGAAGGCTGATCGAACTCAAAGGAGGTACTACCACCACCATCCTTAAATTCTTCAGCAGAAACATCTCTGAATTCAGTATCTTTGAAATGGATCTTCTAGCAGAAACTGGTTAATTGTTTGAAACAATTTCAATGCCTAGAAAAACTTAAGTTTAAATTCAAATGGGAACAATTTAAACTTAAATGAACAGGCCTTGTAATTATCAACATTTCAACATTTCATTACCTGTGTGATATTTCACCTTTCCTATGTCATTGGTGATTGAATTTCCTGATCTTTATATTTATTTATAAATATGAGGAGCTGATAGCCCATGATGAGCCCATTTTCTTGTGCATGAATGTGGTGTGTGTTAATATGTACAAGTGTTTATTTATTTACAGTGTATGTAGTTACCATTGTATATCCAGGGGTATGTGCATGTGTAAGTTCATGTACGTGGAAGCCAAAGTTGATATGAAGACTCTTCCTCAATTACCCTTTCACTTTCTTCATTGAGGCAGAATCTTTAAATCAAACACAGCATTTTCAGATATCATTATTCTTGATAGATTTTTCTGGGGACCCAGGTCTCTGTCTTCATAGGCTTCTAGGGAATCTGAACTCTTGTCCTGTCATTATGAAGCAAGTGCTTTAATCACTGAACCATCTTCTCAATACCACTAATATAGTATCATGATCATGACATAGCCCTCAGTCTTAAAACTGGGAAGAAAACTCTTTTATCACCTAAGAATGTATACACTAAGTTTTCAAATAGATATATGAATGTAAATGTAATCAAAAAGAACTTTATATCGACTTTTATTAATATTACTAATAAATACATAATCTATTATTCCTTAAACTGATTTAGTCAACTGATTCAGATAGTCTGAGAAATATTAATCAAGTGTGTTCACATTACAAATAAATATGGAGACATCCTCCATTTTAATCCTTCTGACTTTGAAAAATATTTACTGGTCACATTATTTTACCTAACATTCACTTTATTTAGAGTGTTCTATATATTTATACACTTAAATATATAGAGCAAATATTTAAATATATAGTGCTGAAATATTTGGTACATTTTTGTTTTTTAAATTGTTAATATCTGTGCTTATGAGTAACCATGTGTAACTTGTATTTTCTAGTCTCTTCAAGTTCCTAATTTTTATATCAGCTTCTTGTTTGCGCCAGCTCCACTTGGCCAAAATCTATAAAAATTCATTACTTTCTAGTCTGATCTGAAGTGCTGAGTGTCCTTCACATTAGCTTTTGAGCTTTTACTTTGCCAGTATTTTCTAAACATTGATGTTAGCATGAGCTTTCCTACTAGGTAACTTAAATTCCATATCTTGAATTCAATCTTAAAGGCTGATTCATTCACATATGCTTTTATATCTCCAATTGTCTGGCAAAATAGGGAGCACATACACTGAACCTACAACTTCATCAGTAGATATGAAATGCTGTTTTTTTGTAAAATACTCCCACTTTTGTTGATATCACAATAAAATGTTATTCTAAAGATGTCTTTCTCCTTGTACATCTCTAGTCCTTCAGCTAAATTGTTAAAATGCATGATAAAATAAAAAAATAAATTTATATTTCAGTTTTTGAAAAGAGAGACAATAGATAGTTAACTTTGTAACTTCTGGGAAGCACATTAGGTTGTGCCTCATGGATGTCATGCAAATTAATTTATTATCAATAACAAATTTGTATGGTATAGTTTTTCTAATTTTACACAAAGGGAAAAAATGGGCCATTTAAATATTTTTCCCGGGCTGGAAAAGGTGGCTCAGGGGTTAAGCCTCTGCCTTGCAGGCAGAAGGTCTGAGTTCAGATCCCAGATCCCACCTATAGACGCCAGGAGGAAGTGGGGGCGGCCTGCCTTCGGGTCCTGGTAGGGCGGAGCCTGTGAATCCCAGGGCAGAAGGAGGTGGAGGCGTCCATGGTGGTTCCCGAATTCGTCCGTGATTCTACACACACACAGACACACACACCCGCGCGTGCACACATACATACGTACACATGCATAATTGAATAAATGATAATAAAAAAATTTTAAATTTTTTTCCCTTTGTCATGAAGGTAGCCCAAAACTGAGCAAATTTTGAATCCTTGAAAGAATGTTTTAAAAAGATAAGTGGCCGTTTGAAATAATGTCTAACAAATATAAGTTTTTATTCAATTTAGGTGCATTCTTTAATTTTTTTCATTTAGAGTTTAACAGTTAATGCAATGAATTTATGCCATTCTTATTATCCAGTCTCTCTACTATTTTCATGTCTTTTTGTATGAGGATCCACTGAGTTTCTGCTACATTGCCTTATGGACATATGCCAGAGCATTTGCTAGAGCATGTATTAGTGGATATACCACTGAGGAAAGTAGCTCCACTTACCTTCATTCTTCTTAAGCTTTTCCTATTCAATATTCCCCACTGTAGGGGCTGTTAACAGGAAAAGCATACCAATAAGAAATTGGAAAACATCTAAATAATTTACAAACCTTATCCTGAGGATTCCTGTCGCGATGTTAAAACTGATGCAAATTTTATAGCATCATGTTTTATATCAATTTCATTACAGAAACCATTTTGAAATATCTTATAAAACCATAAAACTAAATGTTCTACTACAACATATTAAGAAGTAAGCATTGCGTTAATAAATTTATTCTCAGGAATTTCTTTTTGTATTAATAATTTTTATACAAATTTGATAGGTACCCCATTCCCTTCCCTCCTTCCATCCCTCCCTGTATCCCCTTGTTCCCTCCCTTCTATTCCTCCTCCTTTCCCCCCTCCCTCCCTTTCTCCCAGTGCCCTCCCCCTCCTCCATTCCTAGAGCATCTTTTAGTGTGCATGTCAAACTTCCCTCTGGGTCCGCCTCTCTGATGAGGTGTAAGGACTCAGTAGCATTGCCTAGAGCTGTTTTTTGTGTTCCTGTTTAATATAGGAACACTTTTGTGGCTGTTAATCCCTTGCCTCTAAGAATCTTAGTGCCTGTCATCCATGCTAGACTTTGGGGGATCAATGACATGTTGGTCATTGCGCAGGTCATGCAAAGTCCTATTATGATTACTTTGGCTCTAAGATGTGTTAAGTATCTTGCACATAGTTGCTCCTCCCCATCTTTAGGCTCTCACAATCTTACCTCCCCCTCTTCCGCAAATTTCCCTGTATTCTCAGTAATTTCTAAAAGAGGTTGAAGCAAACTCAAATGTATCTATCTAACCTTTACCTATTAACTATCATATGTCTTTCATCTTTCTATACTGTTTGCATATGCACATGTACATCTTGCATTCTGTCATCTATCTCTCTTTTCAGTCATTTATCATTGAATTTCTTGATGATTTTCAAATACTCAAAGCAACTTCCTCCTTCATATCTTTGTGCCTGCATCTGATTGAACAACTCAAAAATACTTTGGTTTTCAGAACTTTTGGTTTGAGAACTAGGGATAAAAGAGCATAAGCTTGCAAAGCTATCAATTGTCAGAATGAAAAATTTTATTCTAGTTATTTTTAGCATATTGATGGTCTCATCTTTGAAAAAGGCATTAAATATTCATATTTTTGTCTCTTGATTGAAAATATTCCACTAAGAAAAATCAAATTTACACCTATTTCCCACACTTATTTTTCACTTCATAAATATAAAACTCATGTTGCACTGAAGTTACTAATCATATGTTTTAATTTTCTGATTTACCATTTCTGTTTCTCTTTACCTGCTCATAGTGATTGCTTCAATGATAGTATCATCACTGTTATGGTTGCATTTCCATGTCAACTTGACTGTTTGGGGGCCCCTGAACAAGTCTGCAGGTACTTGACTGATTGCTGTGGAGAACCCAGCCCATAGTGGTGGTACTTTCCAGTGGTGGGCCAGATGATAGGAGGTGCAAGGAGGAGGGACTTGCTCTTATCTGATGTCAACTTGCTGTGGAGTCCACTCTGTGAGCACGTTCTTCTCCTTTAGAGCGTCATGTCCTTCTTTATTGCTCTGCTGCCTCCGTCCTTGGCTCCTTGGAGCTTCACCTTTTCTACCACGTTGTTGCTGTTCCTGCTGCCTTTGGAGCCTGGTCTCTAGGCCTTGCTGCTTTTCGCTGTTCATCACTGACGTTGGAGTCCAGCTGTTCTTCACTGACGTCAGAACCCAGCGTCTTCAACCCTCCAGAGGAGCAAGGCTTAAGACCTTCTCCGGATCTTTTGGCTTTGTGGAACATTCCAGCCAGGAAAGAAGCTGCTGCGGGCGGCTACCTTGAAGGACACTATTTTTATTGTGAGTTATTTTTTAATAAACATATATATAATATATACACTACATTTTATAGATTCCGTTTCTTCAGAGAACTCTGACTAATACAATCACTTTTTATCTTAGATTTGCTCGTATTTTTCCAATAACATCTCCCATTATTTTGAGATTATATTTGTAATTATTGTTTTAATACTGATTGAAATTACCGTCACATTAAGGTATTAATTAAAAATAGCAATCCACAGATATTGTGAGCCTTAAAATATAGGGATCATAGACTGAAAATATACCTGATCATTGTGATTGAGTCAAAATAATTTATAACAACTGTGTAAATGTTCTGAAAATTTCTGTACCAGCCAGAATTTTGTGGTAAGAATTTATACCATGTCATAATTATCAATTTAGATCGTCTCACTACAATTGTTGATTACATATAAAAGTACTAACTGTGACTGGGAACATATCCATTACCTAACATCTACTTTCCATCTTATATATATTTTCATATAATATATTGATTGGTCTTCCATCCTTGTGTCTGAACTCTGCAAAGTTCAGCCATATGTGAATAGAAAATCAATTTAATTGTTATGACAGACATGGTATTAAACATATTAAACTATCAATAATGCAATAAATATTACAAAATTTCCTGAAATCAACTTTAATCTTCAACTTTCACACCAAGGAAAGCTAATTTGATAAGGCTGCCAAGATAATCTTGATAGTCATGTGAATTATTATCTTTATTTATGGTTTTCCTAATGTTCATCATATTAAAATTTTAATAGTTTTCTTTCAACATTCAAGAAATTTTGTAAATAATAATTTCAGAAGAGGTCTATTAAGAATTTTAGAAAAATTTTTTCAATATTTTGAATTACCCATCAAAGTAAATTCTTTTTTAAACAATAAATATTCAAAAGAAGAATTATTAATGAGAAGTTGTTATCAATTATGCCACTATATTCTGCAACATACTTGAAATCAGATGATCTCAGCAAAGGATCTGAAGGCAAACTCCATTACCTTCAGAATTAATAAGACAAAACATGGAAAGCTAAGAAAATAAGCATAGCTTTTTAGAATCTGGGTTGAAGAAGCTACTCCAGATCAATGCTTGAACTTTATGCTTGATCCCTTAAAAGTTCTGGACACCTACATAGTACAAATCAAATAGTTCTGAAAAATCTGGAAAAAATTCTCAGCATTTTTTTTAATCAGAAAAGGTAAGATTTTCAGGGAAAAAGATACAAAGAGACACATACCTTACACTAAAAGTATTTTGCTGAGAAGAAAATTGTATTTGTGGTTTCTAGAAAATGAACATTTAAACAACAAAGAAGATTTTCTATATTTGTACATAGTGCAATATATTATAGTTCTGCCAAGATTTTTGTGAAGAACAAATCTAACTTTCAAATTCTGTCTGCTTCATTTAACATTGGACAGACAATAGATTTTATAAGCAATCATTCCCTATATGAGCATTTACAATCTAGGAACCAGAAATAAAGAGGGATCTTCTCATCTCTAGAAGTCACGTTGACATTTGAAAGTAACGATCCCTGTTAACATGACTTTCTTTAAAATTAAACTTACATTTCCATAAATGTCATTTTCGTAATTTTACCCTCATGTATTGACATGATTTGATGAATGCATAGATTGAAACTTAAAGTTTATTTTGTGTATGGTTATGGATGTCACCTGGTATATACAGTAAAACTGAATGTAAAATACACTATATAAAATGAACAAATAGGTCTTTACAGATGAATATAAAATTGAAATTGTGTACATCCAATTTCTAGAAATACAATACTAAAAAAATTTGTGAGAAACAGAAAATCTGTGTCGTTCTAAATTTTTTTAAAATTTTTTTAAATTTTTTTTATTATTATTGTTATTTATTCAACTGTGTGCATATGCGTATTTATGTGGGCGCGCGTGTGTATCTCTGTGTGTGTGCGTGTGTGTGTCTGTGTATGTGTAGAACCACGGACGAATTCGCGAACCACCATGGATGCCTCCACCTCCTTCTGCCCTGGGATTCACAGGCTCCACCCTACCAGAAGCGCAGGTTCCCCCCCCCTTCCACCTGGCATGTATACATGAGATCTGGGATCTGAACTCAGGACCTTCCGCCTGCAAGGCGGAGGCTTAACCCCTGAGCCACCTCTCCAGCCCCAAGTTCTAAAATTTTTAAGAAATTAATAATTTAAAATCTTTCCTTACATTAAAATACCAGACTCAAGTACTTTTCAGAACAAGCTCAAAATACACAGCAGCATGATACAATATATAATATATCATTGGTAGGTTATTTTAAAGAAAGGAATAAAATAATATTTCTCAATTTATATTGTGGGATTTTTCTATCCTGGATACCACAATCATAGCCTAATAAATAAAATACCAATTAAAATCTTTTTTTTTTCATGTGAAAACACATGGGGAACATTGAAAAAAAGCATCATACAAGAAAATATACGCAACTGAGAATTTGACATTTATTCCTGAACTGAAAAAGTATACGTAAAGAATCTGAAAATGTAAAACACAAATTAGAAATCTTATATCTGCAAATAGAGATATCTTGACTTCTTCCATTCTTACTTGAATCCCTTTTATGTCTCTCTCTTGTCTTACATCTCCAGCTAAGACTTCAAATACAATATTGAATAGAAATGGTGAGAGTGGACAGCCTTGTCTAGTTTCTGAAGGAGGTGGGAATGCTTTAAGTTTTTCCCCTTGGGTATAATCCTTGCTGTTGGCTTGTTGTATATAGCTTTTATTATGTTGATATAAGTTCCTTCCATTTCAACTATCTGTAAGGTTTTGAATGTAAAAGAATTTTGTATCTTTTCAAAAGCTTTTTCTGCATCTATCAAGAGTATCATGTGGTCTTGGACTTTGGACTGGTTTATGTGATGGATTGCATTGATTGATTTGTATATGTTGAACCAACCTTGTGTGCCTGAGGTAAAGCCTAATTGATCAGAGTGAATGATCTTTTTGATATATTTTTGAATCTGATTTGCTAAGATTTTATTGAGAATCTTTGCATCTGTGTTCATCAAAAAGATTGGCCTATAGTTTGCTTTTTTATGTGTATCTTTATTAGGTTTTTGGGATTTGTATTATATTAGCTTCGTAGAAAGAATTTGGAAGTGTTTCTTCCTTCGTTATTTTATGGAACAGTTTAAGGAGTATTGGTGTTAGTTGTTCTTTAAATGTCTGGTAGAATTCTGTGTACCTGAGTGATCCTAAAAACTCCATCAGGAAACTCCTGGAACTAATACATAAGTTCAGCAGAGTGGCAGGTTACAAAATAAAAGTTCAAAAATCATTGGCCTTCCTCATTTACTATAGACCCTAAAAATGAATACCTTGATATAAATGTAAACAAAGAACTGAGAGATCTTTATAATGAAAACTTTAAAACCCTAAAAAACTAAATTACAGAAGACACTAGAAGGGCACAGACCTCCCATGCTCCTGGATTGGCAGAATCAACATCATAAAAATGACCATCCTACCAAAAGAAATATACAGATTTAATTCTATACCAATCAAAATTCCCAAGCAAGTTTTTAAAGAAAGTGACCTAACAATTTTAAAATTCATATGGAAGCACAAAAGACATAGGATAGCAAAAACAATCCTGACTAACAAAAACGCTACTGGAGGTATCACCATACCAAACCTAAATCTATACTACAAATCCATAATAATAAAAACTCCAAAATAGACATGTAGATCAATGGATAAGGGCTGAACACTCAGATATAAGCCCACACAATTACAGCCTCTGATCTTTGACAAAGGGGCCCAAAAATTTCAATGGAAAAAGAACAGCATCTTCAACAAATGGTGCTGGCAAAAACTGGTATTTGCATGGAGAAAATTGAAACTGGACCTGTACTTGTTACCATGCACAAAAATTAATTCCAAATGGATCAAATACCTTAATATTAGGCCAGAGACTATAAAAACCCTAGTTGAAAGGGTAGGGAAATCCCTCGAACTGATTGAGCTAGGCCAACAGTTCCTAAACAGAAATCCAATAGCACAGGCACTAGAACCAACACTCAACAAATATGATCTTATGAAATTAAAGAGCTTCTATTTAGATAAAAAGATTGTAAACCAAGCAAAACAGCAACCTACGGAATGGGAGAAAATCTTCATTAACCACATATCTGATAGAGCTCTATTATCCAGACTTCACAAAGAACTTTAAAAAAAACCCTAAACACCAAGGAGATAAATGACCCAATTAAAAAAAATGGGCCTGGGAACTCAAAAGACTTTTCAAGGGATAAAATTGAAATGTCTAACAAATACCTTAATGCTCCAATCACTAGCCATCAGGGAAATGGAAATCAAAACTTCCTTGAGATATCATCTCACCCCATCAGGATGGCAAAAATCCACAATACAAACAACACCAAATGCTGGAGAAGTTGTGGAGAGAAAGGAAGTCTCCTACATTGCTGGTGGGAATGCAGGCTCATACAACCACTCTGGCGGTCAGTATGGTGATTTCTAAAAAAGCTAAAGATTGAAATGGCATATGACCCTACTATTCCACCTCTGGGAATAATCTCCCATAATTCAGACTTCACTACAGTGAGATGAGCACAACCATGTTCACTGCAATACTATTTACAATAGCAAAGTCACGGAATCAATCCAAATGTCCAACAGTTGACAGATCGATAACGAAAATGTGGTATGTTTATTCAATGGAATACTACTCAGCCATCAACAAAATGGATTAATGAAATTTACCGGGAAAAGGATAGAACTAGAAAAAATTGTATTGAGTGATGTATCCCAGACACAGAAAGTTAAGACACTGTATGTGCTCCGTGAAAGGTGGATTCTAGTTCCAAACCCACTTAATGATATGTTCAAAAGTAAATCTCTGTAATACCTACTGTAATCACAAAGGATTATAAACAGGAGGGAAAGGGCATGAGGACCTTAAAAAAAAACAAGGTCATGTGAAAATACAGAAAATAGGTCACCATCAAGTACTGCTTGTAAGTAGTGAGTCATCTGGTGTAGGTTCCCTTCCTGGTCACTTGCTAATGAACGGGTTTGATCTCACCAATCAGGGAGGTTATAGGGACTGGCAGATAGAAGGTGATAACCATCCCACAAATGGGACACTGATGCCATCTCACTGCTGTATCCTACTCCTATTCCATCTACCCTTGAGTCACCACTTATATTAAGATCTTCATAGATAGTCTTTTATCTTTGGTTAAGAGGTGGTCTTCGATATTCCTACACAGCCAAGGGCAGTGTAGGAAAAGCAAAATTGAAAACAACAGCAAACCATAATTCAGAACACCAAAAACCCCACAATCAGACCAGACAAATCTCTCCCTATCCTAAAACTCATGGAACCTTGCGGAAGAGGGGGTGGCAAGATTGCAAGAACCTAAAGATGGGGAGGACCAATGATATCCAAGATATTCCACACAAGTTAGGGCTACAGCAGCCAGAACTGGACCTGCACAGTAGCTGTTCCTCCCAAAGTCTAGAATGGATCAGAGGGTAGAAGGCTCCAAACTCCTTAGAGGCAAGGGGCTAACAGTCATAATAGAGTTCCCATACTAAAGGGGAGCCCATGAAGGGGCTAAGGGCTATGCCACTGAGTTTTTAACCCTCACTAGTGTGGAGGACTAAGAGGGAGGTTTGGCCTTCACACAAAAGGATGTTCCAAAGGATGGGTGGGAGGGAGTAAGAGGCACTGGAAGAAGTGGAGGGAGGGAGGGGGTGAATGGAAGTGGAGAAGGGGAGAGAGTACAAGTGGGGATGACTGAGCAGGGGAAGAGGGAGAGGATGGCATACCTATTGAGCTTGATGATTAGGAAAACAAATGTGGGTGAAAAAAAGAAAAGAATTGAAAAGAGTCATCATTAATAAGAAGCAATTTATAATTGCAAGTAAAGTCTCGATTTATCAGAGTGATCAGGTGATCTGAGTTGTGCATTACTAGCACATTCTGGCTGTTCTTTCAGTAACACATATCTCCATGGTTAGACAATACTCAGTACCAGAAGATGCCTGACATTCTGAGTTTGGAAAGAGAAATAGAAAGAGTCCAACAAGGATATATGTTCTAAGGGCTTTGTAAATGATTGGATCTGGGAAAAAGAAGATTGGAGTTATGAATAACTCTAAAATATTGTTTGAAGAACTGAATGGCTATAAAAATAAAAATTGCTATATATATATAGCAATTTATATATATATATATATATATAGCAAATTTTATGTGTGTGTGTGTGTGTGGGTGGGTGGGTGTGTGTAGCATCTGCACACTAATATCCTTAGCAGTATTTTTCTCATTGTCCATCTACCTATACTCATTAAATGCTTACACTGGTAGGTATTCTTTTTCTTATACTGGTTCTATGATATACATCAAGATAAACAACTAGTTAGGTAACAGCAAACCAAGTTCAGTAGGCAAGGTGCTTGCTCATAAATCTGGAAACCTGCATTCAATATTCAGAGAAGTCCATATGGTGAAAGGAAAGAACTGACTTTTGAAAGTTGTCCTCTGACCTACACCTGTGCAGTACAACATGCATGTTTGTTTGTGCATCTGTCTTTGTCTCTGTTGCTGACTCTCTCTCTCTTTCTCTCTCATACACACACTAATAAATCTAAAACATAGAATAATATGTTTTGAGTAGCAGATGAAAGTATCTCATAGTACAGCACAGCAGGTACGTCAAGGCAGGAGACACTGTGAATGCCCAAGAAATGCTAGTGTTCAGCTAGTTTCTTCTTTCATGTGGATCCAGGATCCAAACCCATTAATGGGTGCTGCAGACCTCAAGTGTGGGTCATCATCTCAAGCATTATAATCAGTGTAATTCCTCACAGTCATGCCCACTTACAGTTATGTCCAAAGGCTTATCTTCCAGTTGTTTAGATTTTATTAAGCTGAAAATTGAGATTCACCATCATATTTGATACTAAATTTTCTTATAAATCTTGTTTAACCTTAGTGGACATACGAAATGTTGATAAAAGAAAAACATTTTCCCATCTTTGAAATGTTCATGTAAAAGAATTTTTTTATTGATGGGAAAAGAAATATTTGAAGATTACTAGTTCCCTGGGCTATAGGCAACAGCGATTTTCTTTTCTTCTTTAAAAATGGTCAGGATACTTCTGCCAAAACACAAAAAAACAAGTGATGTAATTAGGAAAGTAAATGCATGTTCTCTAGAAAATCCCACATTCCAGTGGGAATGTACTATTGCATTTATGCCAAAATATTAGACTAAAATAGTACATAAGGCAAAAGTGTAAAAAGACGTTTGTATGTAAGAAAAGCCTTGTCTCTAGAGGGGGCTTTAGTAGGAAAGAATTAGAATCAATTAGGTGACAATGTAGTTGAACAATGATTTACCTCATCATGTCATTTACTGTATGCATATGCTTGATAGTACATATGCTGACAACTTGTATTAAGCAGGGTGCTATAGCATTTTCATTTTTAAAAGTTTTTCATAAAGGTGAAATCAGTACTTCCATGAAAAACTACACATACTGTGAAGGTGGCATTTACCCAATGCTTTAACTTCTCAGTCACTGAGTAATACTGTTACATGATTCATTCATTTATTTTTGATTCTCAGACTTTCTGTTTTTGGAAGCTTCATCTTTGCAAATACCTGGAAATTCCTTCACTGTTGTCTGAATTTTTCACTGTCTTTAGTTCTGGCTCAACCTATTGCCAAGCTCAAGCTCCTACTATAAATTATAGGTACATGTTTTCCATTGTTTTTCTAAAATCGTGCATTGAGAGAGAAAGGGAGAGAGAGAGAGATAGGGAGAGAGAGAGAGAAAGGGAGAGAGAGATTTATTGCATCTTCATTAAATAACACCTTTTTAATGCATATAAAGATTCTTTTCACAAAAAGTACTTCTTACTAAGAATCTCTTCTTCAGAAAATAATTAACAATTTGCCTCTAGTAAGAATACATTTTACTTAATATTTGTTTTGTTTATTTATTTACTTATTTATTGTGTATGTGTTTGTGTGTACTAGAGGACACGTGTGTGTGTGTGTGTGTGTGTGTGTGTGTGTGTGTGTGTGGACCAGAGGGTACTGCATGTGGTCATGGATGGCCAAGGTTGATTTTCCCTTCTAGGGCCAGAAGTACAGTCCACTGACATTTCTGCTTGGAATTTTTAAGTAGGTTCTGGGATACAAACTCAGATTTTTCTGCTTGGGAGGCAGAAGTTTAACCCTTGAACCATCTCTCTAGCTCCTGTTTTTCCCTTCATATTTATTTTGAAAAATAAAAAAGGCAAGTTATACCACAAGGTAATTAAACTCAGTAAGTGAAGTATGTAAACTGGAAAGGATGATTAGATTCTCTCTGACACGATGGAACTAAATTGTATCTTGCCTTAAGGGGTGCCTACATATGTCTAAAACTCATTGAACTTTTTGGTAAATATTTATGCTCCATCATATAGGTCAGTTACCTTCATAAACTAATACTGATTTTCCATTTTATTCTTCTGCCATCAACCCTTATCTAGTTACCTCATTCAAAAGGTTCAGGTTTGAAACTTTTTGTTTTGGACATATTGCTGGTCTCTGCTCTTCTCTGAGAACCTTTAAGAAATAGAAAACAACAAGAATTGGCAAGTAGGAAATGAAAAGATAGTAATAGAAAAACGTAACTTTTAGGTACCAATGTTTTGATTAAAAGATTAAATTTTAATTTTGAATCATTAAAGTACATTTACTAGTATCCCATTACTATCAATGCACATATAATTAACACAAGCAGTAAATTTCCTCATGACAGTAATTTGGGAATATTTAAAGAATCATTTTGGTATAAATAGAAATATAAATGAACATGACCATCATCCTTAGGAAATGTCCAGTTTCCTTGATTGTGGTGGGGAAGAAATCGTTACAAAACTTTCTCCTAACTCCCCTACTTATTTATGTCTGCATCTGTTATCAGCTGCATATGCCTTTTAAATGAGGGCTTTAATTTAGAAATTAATGTTGGGATGTACGTGTAAGAAGCAGGGTGGCATGTTGTTATGGTCACTGCAGAAGAGATGCCCAAAGAACTGAAGAACACAGTTAGAAGAAACATGGATGTGGAAAAGAGTTGGGGAATAAAACAGCACAAATATCCTTAATGTTGGGTGATAGTAATTATAAAGAAAAAAAACCACTGGGCCTCATACATTTAAAATTTTTCCACAATAATAAGTAGGAATTCTCATAGCAAATTATGTCCCTAGCAACAACTAAAGTTGTTGAACTACATCTGAGCCAAGTAATTAAGGCACCAAGGAATGAACTGTTAATGTTTCTTAGAAGACTGGATCTAAGAATCAAAGAATAGAGAAAACAGTGGAGGGAGAGGTGAGACAGACTATGATCTTCAGATTTATATGGATGGAGAATGTGATAGAATAACAACTTCCACCTGAGAAAACTTTTATGATTTTAAGAATAAAAAACACATTGAAGTTAAGAAATAATGCTGTGGAGATCATTTAGAAAGCAGTGCCTAGGAAGCCAAGAATTGTGCTGGTTGCAGCTTGTCAGCACTAAGCCTCACAGTGTACAGCATGGGACCTCAGGAGCTGGGCACCCAGAACACAGAAGTCACATTGGAACTCTGTGAACTGCAGAATCCGGTTGAGGAGGAACGATGTAGCATCTGCTTGTCTCCAGGTTTGCCACAGAAGTTTGTGGTGCTGAGACACTGAGTTTGGGAGAAGTTTTGATATTGAAGATATTTTAAGAAGGATAGTAAAACTGACAAAATGATTCTAAAGATCAAATATTCATACTAGAAATGCATGAATAAAAGACATCACTTCAGATGATCATTTGCTAAATTAACTATGCATTCAATAAATATATACTAGTCAAGCAAGGGAAGTTTGAGATATCAAGGACAATTCTTATCTCTCTTTGCTACTCTAGAATAATTTCATTCTCTAATGTCATATAGGAATTACAGCAGAGTATAACTGTTAGATAGCTAATAACTCAAATAAAATTTTGTATTCAACATAAACTTTCTGTGTACATAAGTTTTATATTTCTTAGCCATAGTCAATCCAAAGTCAGGGCCATCTCATTAAAAACATTCCATTGCTAAGGACTCTCCATTTATTAAATAACAGCAATCTAAATATTTAAAGGTACAATGACAAAACTAATATGATTACATTGACCCTTTGCTTCTTCCCCACAGAATACTCTCAGTAACGGATGAGCATAAACTTTGTGTACTTGCTTTAATAACTTACGGGAACTTTTTATTTTAAATTGCAATCCTGGCTATTATTTTCTCCAGTGAAAGAAATCTTGAACAAATATTCAAAGTATGATCAGCTCACTTGTAGCTTCCAATACAGAAAACATTAGAGTATATGTAAATGTTGGAACAAATGGGTAAGATGTATAGGTTATAACAGAAGAAAGAGCCAAAGGATTGAAACACCAGGTAATATGAAAGTTCTCAGAAGGAATGTTTGAAATTATTTTGGTAGGGGAATTATATAGATATCTTTAATTTTAAGTGATTTTAATTTTATAGGGGAAAAAAACACTGGTCCTCATTATATTAACTTTTTTAAATAAATAAGAATCTTCATAGTAAGTTCTATCTGCTTTCAACTAAGATCTAATACCTACTACACTAGTTAAGTTTTGTTTTAAGAACTATTTCACATTAAGAAAATTGAATTTCAAACACTAAGCTAAAGATGAAAGAGCAGCAGCTGCCAAACTCATGTAAGGGTGTATGTCATCCACAGTGGCCTCCGTATATTTATTGGCAGGAGAAAACAGTGAAAGAAATTACTTACCATAATGTTTTATGTATCGAGCCCAAAGCTACTCAGGAAAAACTGAAAAGGCTTATAAAAACTAGCTTTCCAGTGTCAAAATTGGAGGCATCCAAATCAAGAAGAAAAGTTTTATCAAGAAAAGATTTATCATTTATGGAATTTTCTCAGATGAAAATAAAAGAATTGCTTAACAAATAAACAGAACAAGAAACTAAGGAGGGTAAAGCAGAGAATAGTTTTGGCATCCCCTTGGACTCCTCTGATAATTTTTTTATGGAGGGGGATAAGAAGGAAGTATATAGAAAGAACGGGAAAGGGGGCTGAAGAGGTGGCTCAGGGGTTAAGCCTCTGCCTTGCAGGTGGAAGGTCCTGAGTTTCCATCCTAGACCCCACGTATAGACGCGGGGCGGAAGCAGGGGGTGGCCTGCATTTCTGGTCCTGGTAGGGCGGAGCCTGTGAATCCCAGGGCAGAGTAAAGGAGGAGGTGGAGGCGTCCATGGTGGTTCCCGAATTCGTCCGTGGTTCTACACACACACACACACACACACACACACACACACATACATACACATATAGACACACACATGCACACATGCACAATTGAGTAAATAATAAATAATAAAAAATTTAAAAAAAGAAAGAAAGGGCAAGAAAATTCTTATGTATCTGCTCTGGGTGACCTCAGAAAATTTACACTGGGATGAAGTAAAGAAATTTGCTCAGCAAGTATATAATATTTATGATAAATGTAAAGGCTTAGGTGGCAAGAAAGGAACAGCAGAGTGATGTCAGAACTGAAAGATGTACTAATGCAGATAAAAATTCAGGAATCTGGCATGGTAATCCTCCCAATCACAGCATTGGAGAAGCAGGGTCAGGAAGATCCAGAGTTCAAGACCAGTCTGAGCTACATACTAAGACCTTAACTCAAACCCTGAAACAAAACAGAATAAAAACTTAAATGACTCAGCAATTTCAGCATTTGCTCATGGAGTACCAATTAACTGGGAATACTGAAAATACATAGAAGACTTCATTGGAAGATATGTAACTTAATAGAAATATTCTAAGATTTCATATTGATAAAGACATAAAATAGAATCAGAAGAAAAACCTTCCATGGTGAAAAAACAAAGAACCAATTGTATTCAGAAATAATTGTCTTTGTTAGCTCTAAAAAGAACAATGATTTTTGTTTGTTTTTGATATATATATGTGTCTGTGTATGTATGTATGTATATATGTGTATGTATGTTTTTTTTGCTTAGTTATACAAAATCACTGTGTAGGTACACTTGCCTCCTCCCCCTTATCTCTGCCTCACTCCCCCACTGTCCCCTCATTCCACTCTTCTTCCTTCCCTTTCTCTCTTCCCTCTTTCTTCCCTTCCTTTCCTCTCTTGTTGTTTCCCACCTGTTCCTCCCACCCTCCAGAACATCTATCAGTTTATATGAGCACCGAATTTCCCTCTGATTCTTCGCTAATAAGGATTCAGGACTCTGTGGCATACCTTGGGGCTTCTTCTTGGGCCACCCACTAATATGGGAGGTCCATTATATCCTCTTTACCTCTAAAAATCCTACTGCCTGAAGGCTTCTCCCTGAGATCCTTGATAGTCTATGAGTGGTTGTTTAAATGTCAGCCATTGTGCAGGTCAGGTAAAGTCAAATCACATTGCTGCAATACCCTAGGTGCCGCAGCCCAGACTTGAGTGTAATATCTTGTCTACTAGTGGTCTACCCCATCTTTAGACTTACAGTCTTGCCATCCTGTCTTCTGCAAGGTTCCCTGAGCTTTAGGATGGGGAGAAATTTGGCTGGTCTGCTTCTGGGTGAACAATGTAGGGTCTTTGAAGTTCTGAATTATGTTTGGTTGTTGTTTTCAGTTTTTCTGTTCCTGTACTACCCCTGGCTGTATCCCGATTGGGTGTTGAGGTCATCTCCTAACCAAAGATAAAAGGCTGTTTAAAAGAAGGTCTTAACATCTCACTTTGTAGCTAAGGTTGACCTTGAATTGAATATGGACATGGTGCTGATTGAGTCATAGTATGCCTTGTAAAGTTAATATCGCTCTTGACAACCAAGCCATAACCATTGCTTCTCATTTAGGTGAAACTGTCAAGCATGGAGATACCAAGTATGTGCTAAATGAAGGCATGTTGCAGTTATGCTGAGAGAGAAGAAAAGGGGTGAGTTGCCCAGTCATCAAACTGCAAGTCAATTTTCCTAAGAATGACTTCCATGTTAGAGAAACGTATGGGGCATAATGAATGACCCCCCCTCCTGGTGCTGGTGTTCTGGCCACACCTCTCTCTAACCACCAGCACTTTATAGATAGTAATATTTATATTTGTCTTTATAGATATTTATAGTAGTGTATGTACAAAGGACTACAATCAGAATGCTTAATACTTGTTATTTTTCAATATTAACTACATAGTAGGCTTTTAAGATTTGAGAACAAGCACAGATATAACAGTTTTAAAATATTTTACATTATAATCTCTCATAAATTAGTAGTTTTATTATAAGCTATGTGAGATTTCTTTAATTTTCACATTTCTTTCCTATTCTCTTTTATTTTATAGCTACAGTACAGGTACTTCCTGAAATCTCTGTATGCCTGAGGGTAAATGTAAGCATGCAGGCTTCTAGACCATATAAGGTCCTATTTTAAAGTTGCATTTATATCTTTCTGATAGTTTAATTAACATATAGAAAGCTCTATAAGTCAAAGGTGGTCACTTATTTAAATGATGAGTACATTGTAATAAATTGAACTTTGTTATTTTTCTTATTAGCATAAGAATGCATATCTTGGGCGGGGATGATATTTCAGTGGATACAAGCACTTGTTTTAAGGCTGATGATCTAAATTTATTCTCAGAGCCCAAATAAAAGCCAGCTCCAGAAAATCAAGACTTGCAATTCCAGTGTGCTTGCAGCAAATGAGAGGCACATATAAGAGAATCCAGAAGCTCAGTGGCCTGATAGCCTAGCTTCTTCAGAAACAAAGAGATTACCATCAAATGAGGTAAAAGGATAGGACTGCACTCCGAAGATCTTCCACACATATGCCATGGCACACAGTATGTGCATATTTGTGTGTGCACACACACACACAAATAACTGAATTTGAAATGCATGCCTTTAACCTTAAAAAATCAATTTCCGATGAGGTGCAAGGACCCAGTGGCATTTCCCAGAACTCTTTCATGTGTTCCCATTAAGCACAGGAACACTACTGTGGCTGTCAATCCCTTGCCTCCCAGGATCTTAGTGCCTTTAGCAAATGCTAGACTTCATGAGGTCAATAGTGCATTGAACATTGCGCAGGGCGTGTAAAGTCCAAGTATGATTGCTTCGGCCCTAACTTGTGTGGAGTATCTTGCATATCATTGCTCCTCCCATCCTTGTGCTCTTACAATCTTATCGCCCCCTCTTCCGCAAATTTCCCTGAGCTTCAGGATGGGGAGAGATTAGGCTGGCCTAGTTCCAGGTGATTGATATAGAGTCTCTGATGTTCTGGATTATGGTTTGTTAAATTTTTTTTTTTCGTTTTGCTGCTTCTGCAATGCCCTTGGCTCCACTCTGATGGGTATTGGATGTCACCCCCTGGCCAGAGATAAAAACCTGTTAAATTAGATACTCATTACAAGAGTATATTCAAAGGTAGATGTAATAAAAGTAGGAAACCACGGTGAGGGAGGGGTCAATCACCCATCTGCGAAATGGTTACTTTCTATCTGCCAGATTATATACCCTCCCCTTCTGGTAAGATCATACCCCATCAATTGTAAATAATCAGGAAGAAAAGTCTGTGAACTTAACCAGATGTCTCATTACTTGCTTGCAGTCCTTGATGGTGGCCTATTTTCTCTGCTGTAACATGGTCCCCTCTCTTGTTACTGGTGTGGCCCTCCTTCCCCATCCCTCCTGTTCATAATCTTAGCAAATTACTCTGGTTATTACAGAGATTTATCTTTCAGTGTCTCTAAGTGGGTTTCATACTAGGAGCCACCTATTAGGGAGTACATGTGGTGCTTAATTCTCTGTTTCTGGGATACTTCACTCAATGTAATTGTTTCTAATCCCATCTATTTCCTGGCAAATTCCATTAATTCATCATTTTTGATGGCTGAATAGTACTCCACTGTATAGATGTACCACAATTTCCTTATCCACTCATCAACTGTTGGACATTTGGGTTGATTCCATGACTTTGCTATTGTAAACAGTACTGCTATGAACATAGGTCGTACTTGTGCTATCGAGGTGAATTTTTCCTGTATGGGGGGTTATTCCCAAAAGTGGAATAGCAGGGTCATATGGCATTTCAATCTTTAATTTTTTTAAGAATCCCCAGACACCTGGCCAGAATGGCTGTATGAACCTGCATTCCCACCAGCAATGTAGGAGAGTTCCCCTCTCTCCACATCCTCTCCAGCATTTGGTGTTGTTTGTATTGTGGATTTTTGCCATCCTGACCAGGGTGAGATGATATCTCAGGGAAGTTTTCATTTGCATTTTCCTGATGGCTAAGGAAGTGGAGCATTTTTTAAGATATTTGTAAGACATTTTAATTTCATCCCTGGTAAAGTTTCTTTTAAGTTTCAGGGCCCATTTTTTAATTGGGCCATTTATTTCCTTAGTGTTTAGTTTTCTAAGTTCTTTGTGCACTCTGGATAATAGACCTCTATCAGATATGTGGTTAGTGAAGATTTTCTCCCATTCTGTGGGTTGCCTTTGAGCTCCTGTTACAACCTCTTTATCTGAACAGAAGCTCCTTAATTTCACAAGATCCCAACTGTTGAGAGTTGGTAGCAGTGAGTGGGCTATTGGATGTCTGTTTAGAACTGTTGGTCTAGCCCAATCAGCTTGAAGGAGTTCCCTATACTTTCACCTATGGTTTTTATAGTCTCTAGCCAAAGGAGAGTTTGACATGCACATTAAAGGATGCTCCAGGGATGGGAGGGGAAGCACTGGGGGATGGGGAGGGAAGGGCGATGGGAGGTTTGGAGGGAGGGGGGACCTCTGTATCTATTAAGTTTGTATGAGTGGAAATAAAAAAAAAACATATAAGCACAAGCAGAAAAGAATAAAATACATACCTTGGACAGTGGGAAAAAAAAAGAAAAGAAAATCAATTTCCTGGGGCTGGAGAAGTGGCTCAGGGGTTAAGCCTCTGCCTTGCAGGCTGAAAGTCCGGAGTTTGGATCCTAGACCCCACTTATAGACGCCGGGCGGAAGCCGGGGCGGCCTGCGTTTCTGGTCCTGGTAGGGCGGAGCCTGTGAATCCCCGGGCAGAGTAAAACTAGGAGGAGGTGGAG
The DNA here is from genome assembly GCA_023101885.1 of Typhlomys cinereus. Taxonomy (NCBI): domain Eukaryota; kingdom Metazoa; phylum Chordata; class Mammalia; order Rodentia; family Platacanthomyidae; genus Typhlomys; species Typhlomys cinereus. The sequence continues at coordinate 1,778,422 of JALPQD010000050.1, read as the reverse complement.
GAGGTCCATGGTGATTCCCGAATTTGCCCGTGGTTCTACATACATACACACACCGCGCGCATCACGCACAATTGAATAAAACAATAAAAAAATTGAAAAAAGAATTTCCTGTGCTTAGTAAAGCATGTGTACACACACACACACACACACACACACACACAGCTTACCACCACAAATGCACACCACATTCCTAGTATTAAGATATTTTTCCTAAAAATAATGCAATTTAGATACTGCATGATTATAATTCTATTTCAAACAAATTTTCTACATGAAGAAATTTTATGTAATTGACAATGCTATGACATCGTATTTGTAGACTATAAAAGACATGTTAAAGAAATGGGCACATAATCAAGAATAAAGAACACATGAGCTTTTTGGCTTTGAAACTGGACAATTATATTTTGTGACAATCAAATGCATTCATCTTTTGGATCCTTGGAGTTGTTATTCTTTTTGCTTTGTATTTAAATTAGTATGTTAAACAAGAAACAAATTTGCTATGATTTCCTTAAAAGAGTAATACACAATGCTCTCACCTGGGAAGTGCTTCAGTTGGCTCAAAGGTATCAGCGATATAAATAGGAATACTTTGGTGTCATGTTAATATTGTCTTCTGGGTCCCTGACAAGTGCTTCTTTAATTTTTTTATTATTATTTATTCCATTGTGCGTGTGTGTATGTATGTGTGTATGTGTATGTGTGTGTGTAGAACCACGGGCGAATTCGGGAACCACCATGGACGCCTCCACCTCCTCCTTGTTTACTTGCCCAGGGATTCACAGGCTCCGCCCTACAGGGATCAGAAATGCAGGCCGCTGCTGCTTCTGCCCAGCGTCTACACATGGGGTCTAAGATCTGAGCTCAGGACCTTCCGCCTGCAAGGCAGAGACTTAACCCCTGAGCCACCTCTCCAGCCCGGACAAGTGCTTCTTATGTGTGGCTTTCTATATTCTTTGTATATGCGGTCTTTTCGTCAAGTTTTCAATGCTTTTTAATTGCAAAGGTAACTCTGAGCATTTCTAGAATACAAGAAATTTTCATTTTTATCATTGAGAAAGAATTTAAAAGGAAGAAGATCAAGAGATCAGACTTCATGGTCACTTAACATATGGAAAAAGCAAAGATAAGGGTCAGCCAAGAAGGCAGGGAAACTTTTTCTCCACTTCCAACTTCTGCCAGGGACATTTTAAGTGTGTCAATCTTTACCCAGGTACGGTTAGCCCAAGGTTGTGAGGCTCATACCCTTGACCTACAATTATGCAATTTAAGCTGTAAAAAGTTCTGCTAAGGAAGCAGCAGCTTACTCAGCAATCTCTGTCAAAGTGGTAAGAGTGAGTCCACTGCCTTGTCCAAGGAAAATGTCAATATTCCAACTAATTCACTGGAATTTAGTGATCTGGTACTGGGCCCTCCAAAGAAGATATTTTACCTTAGAAGAAAATGTCAGATCTGGTGATGTTTGAACTTCTATCACCCATCAGGTGATTTGCAAGTATTTTTGTTCTCATGAAATCCCATATGTATTATTCCTCTTTTATTTGGCTTTCTTATTTTCTTATTATTATTTGAAATGAAGACTCTAGTCATCAGATAAAACACTGGTAATATGATATCCTGTACTCCCAAGAACTCCCTTGATGCAATTTCTGATACCTTATGCAAAGCATATTGCACTGGTAGAAATTTAACTTGCTCAATTGTTACTCATGGTAGAATGCTAATGGGAGAAAATGTTAAACTTTAATTCGCTTTGAATCTGGCTAAAGAGTTGATGTTCACTCTCGAAAGTTAATCAAATGAAGATAGAGTAATAAAAGAAATATAAATTTTGACAATATCCTGTTGAGCCTTTTATTTAGTCTGCATACATAAAAATGTAATTCCAAAGAGGAAAGAATATTTTAAAAATTGCTTTCTGAAAAGTTTTCAGTGTTCATTTTCATACAGTTGAAATTTCAAACATTTTTTTCCTGCAGTCCTTTCAAGTTAATTTATTCATGAAATTCTACACTCAAATTAAGGTTCATTTGAGGAAATGAAGGTTGACTTGACCAGCATAAACATTCACAGATACAGACACTTAATATGAGGTGAACTACCACAAAGTTGAAGCTTACTTCTCCTTGGAGAAGTATTTTCTGCCTGGGCTGAGACAGAGACGGCTTCTGTCCATGATCATATCAGATCAGCTGTCAAGGTTAACAGTATAAGCCCTTCCTTGAGAGTGCTTTCTGAAGTCTGTGCCCCACACAGTCTGTACATCTGGATTCATATTCACTTGATGTCAGCAAAAGCAGGAATCCTGAGAATGAGATTTCCATTAGGGCAGGGTAAGCTGTCCTGTGACATCAGTCTTTGCATCTGGAGTGGAAAGCTGACTGGAGTTGTTCTAACAGATCTATCTAGCCTGTATAAATTCTGTTGTTGTTGTTGTGCTTCAAGGGAAACCATGCAGGGACGGTGACATTCCCCCCCCCAGCATTGTGCTCTACACCTCTCAAAGGTCTTTTCTCTCTCTCTCTCTCTCTTTTTTCATAGTCTTCTGTTCTAGGTTCAGTCTCAATATTTATGAAATTAAACTATTTGAATTGAATGTTCGATTTCCATCAGTAATAGCATCCATAAGACCATCTGTTAGATCTCAATGCCACTTTGTAATCTCACAAGTGATTCCCATTGGACAAAGAGACATGGTCTATAAGGCCTGGAGTAGCTACATGACAACCTAGGACCCTTTCAAACTTTGAAGGCAAACATCACTCTGTAAAACACAAAACCATACAGAGTACATAAATAATACCAAAGTTCATATTTTTTCCTTAAAAATCCCAGCATCTTAAACATATTCTAAGAGCCTTTGAGATAATTTTGCTGAATCTCTCAATATAAGAATTTCCTTTTACAATATTCTTCTGGAAAACTCCATTATCATTAGAAATTTATCACCTTGCAAGACAATTTTTATTTTACATAGAATTTGACAATTAGAAATATATTCAGAAGAATGGTTGTATACTAATTTGTTTCATGATCATGTTTCTCTTATTGGTCTGAGTATTGCTTATCAATCCAAATGTTTCTTATTCACTACCCAAATTCACTGTTTATTTCCTCTATCCTTTTAGATGAATCTCTCTGTTTCTTACACTGATGTGCAGGTTTTTCAGAATACATCTTTTTCTATTCTTTTAAGTTAAGCTTTGACAATTTTGTACATTTGTGTTACACATTGAAGATGTACCCTTTTACTCTTCTTTACTCTTCTTCAATCTTCACCAACCCCCAATAAGTCTCACTTCTACTATCATGTCTTTTTATTTCACTTTTGTTTTACTTTGTGACCCATTGTGTTTAATCAGGATCACACATAGAAATGTGTGTGTAGCATGGGCACTCATGGAACATCATCAAATTGCTAGTGGTGACATCATCCCCCTCTCTCACAGCATCCATTAAATGCCAATAGCTTCCTAGGAGGAGAACCTCACATTTTTTAGTAGCTTTTAAACATATAGCAATTACAAAATACTCCATAAATGATCAATACTATGTAGAATGTACTGGAGTTCTTCATGGAGATATTTATTGAATAGTTATTACAAGATCATCACAGAACACTTTCCAAGCTCTGTTTCTGGTCACCATGTTAAAGCATCATACTTTTCCTGACCTGCATGCCCATTGCTTCTCTATGGATATCTGTGAAGATTTTCATGAGCGGACATGTAATCCAGTTCAGTACTTAGGTGCTGTAAACCAACTCTTTTAATATTCACATTTTACTGGCATGCAGAAGGACAAGATGTTAACTGAAATGAAACCAGATATTGCTTTTCACCTGTTTTTCAAAGTTATGCCTTTAGGTTCATCTTACATGGTTATATGTTTAACTTAATTCTCTAAGGAAATTACACTCCCCTGAGAACCAGAAACTTACATTGTTAGCTTGTTAGTAACTGTGTACTTCCAGCAGTGATCATTAACAATAACTGTTAGCTACATAGGTATCCCGTGGCAATGTAAGATTAGACTTTTCTTAGGAAAAAGTAGTATTTATATGGATGTTACCCAATTTCACAATGATGTTCTATTGAAGAGTAAGTATATAGTATCAGTTATAAAATTGATACAAGTTAAAGGTGTGTGTGTGTGTGTGTGTGTGTGTGTGTGTGTGTGTAGACACAAAATTTTAAACAGGAATCATTATTCATCATTCCTACCTTATTCTTTTGAGACTGGGTCTCTAATTGAAATAGCTCACACATATGAACATACATACCCACATTCATGTATACAGTATTCATACACGTGAAAATGTAAAATAATAGAAAAATTGAAATGCATCATGGTACATATTCAAGAAATCTTGAGAAATGTAGAAAGAATAGTTTCAGAGAAGCATAAACATATTCATGCCATAAAAACTAAAAACAGACAACACAGAAAAATATCTTTATTCAGAAAACACAAAACCAGGCATACCACTAATGATATGGGACAAAAATCCTCCCTTACTGTGGTTTCCTACTTTTATTTCATCTACCTTTGAATGGGGTCTTATAACAAGACTCTAGTTTAACAGCTTTTTGTCTGTGGCCAGGGGGTGACATACAATGCCCATCAGAATGGAGTGAAGGGCATTGCAGGAGCAGCAAAACTGCAAAAGAAAATCAACAAACCATAATCTAGAACTTCTGAGACTCTATATCAACCACCTAGAACTAGGCCAGCCTAATCTCTCCCCATCCTGAAGCTCAGAGAAATTTGCAGAAGAGGGGGCGGTAAGATTGTAAGAACACAAAGATGGGAGGAATAATGATATGCAAGATACTCCACACAAGTTAGGGTCAAACAATCATAATTGGACTTTGCATGCCCCACGCAATGTCCAACACACTATTGACCTCACAAAGTCTAGCATTTGCTAAAGGCACCAAGATCCTTGGAGCAAGGGATTGACAGCCACAGTAGTGTTCCTATACTTAAGGGGAACACAGGAAAGGATTCAGGGAAATGCCACTGGGTCCTTGTACAGAGAGGAGGGCCCAGAGGAGAGTCTGGCATGCACATTACAGGATTCTCCAGGGATTGGGGGGGAGGCACTAAGGGATGGGGAGGGTGGAGTGAGAGGAGGGGAGAAGGGAGGTCAGGGGGAAGAGGAGGGAGATAGGGAACCGGTGTAACCAACTAAGTTTGTATGAGCGGAAATAATAATAAAAATGTTAAAAAATAAATAAATACATGGGCTTACTGTAAGGCAAAAGTATACACCAAAAGATATCACTAAGAGAATGAAGGGAGGCAGTGCTGGGAAATGACTCAGCAATTAACATGACAGTCACACAAGCAAGAGAACTGATGTGGGTAACTTGAACACATGTGAAAGGTTAGGTAGGTGTAGAAGTCCATTTGAAATTCTAGGCTCAGAAGGCAGAGACTGGGAAACCTCATAACAAACTGCCTACCCAAACTGTCCCTATTGTCAAGCTCTGGTTAAATTAGAGATCCATTATCAAAAATCAAGGTGGAAGAATGATAGATGATGATTCTTGATATAAATCTTGGCCTTACACACAAACACACACACACCTACATGTACACACATCCATGTGCACACATGCATGTACATCTACATGCATACATGTGCCTACATTCATGCCAACACATACATACACATGAATATGCAAAAAAGAATGAAAGTGAAAGCTACTAAGTAAGAGAATATATTTGCAATTAGTATGTTTGAGAAGAGATTCACCAGAGAATAAATGATTTCTAAAGTTGACGAGGTGTGAAAGCCAGGTGGTTGAAATAGGTGGAAGAGTTATTGAGTAATTAATCAGAAGAATCCAAATATGCATAAAGAGTTAAAAGTACAACACATCATTTTTCATCAGGGATTTGCAAATTAAAACTAAAATAAGTATTCCAATTGATATAATAAATGCATTATTGAAACTAACATCTGTTACATGAATTGTAGAATGAGGAATTATCATACACAGCATATGGCTATGTTAATATAACTAATTTTACAAACTTAATGTTTCCAAGTGTATCATGAAACTTGACTTTCACTCCTATGCATAGAACCAACAGTCATATGCATATATTATATCAGATCAGCACATAATATTAAAATAAGAATTATTTTCAATACACACATGCTGAGTAAAAACCTAGTAATCATCAACCCAAGGAAGGGTGAGCAAATCATGTTATAGTCATAAAAAATATTATACACACAAAAGAAAATTTTAGCTCTTTCAAAGTTGAAGTAAATATTCTAAATACTGAAAAGTATATGTGATTTTAGTTCATATAAGTGTAAGATGAAGCAAAAATGAATTTCAGCTGAAGTAATGATGCTAGCTGTCAAGTTGAGCATGAGATGTACAGTAGTATTCTATAATTCTTATTTTGAATTGCATGGAAATTACAAGTTTGTTCACTTTTTAAAACTTTTAATTGAGCTATACATATGTGATCTATGGAGTTTTATGCCTGAATTTATTTTTTATTACATAATAGAAAAATTACAGAAGTTTGAACTATATCTGATTTATGATGAATACAACACTGAACCACAGATGTGGGGATTCAATACTTTCAGAATTGAATAAAGTCAGGTGTGAGTGTAAAATTAGGCAATTACCTAAGTGAATACCAAAGAAGCAGCATGAGCAAAGGCAAATAGGATGTAAAGCATTATTTGAGGACAAGGCACTTTGATATTAATGGCAAGCAAGCCTGAATTTGTTGGAAAATTAATCAATGTACCAGGAATGGAGGACCTTAAAGCAATACTGAGGTCATGGCTTAAATGTGAATTATCTGCCACAGGTTAACGTGTTTGCATTCTTGGTCCCCAGCAGGTGGCATTGTTTGTCGAATTTATAGGAAGTGTAGCCTAGTTGGAGAAGGTATATTACTGGGGTCAAAGCAAATCTCTCTCTCTCTCTCTCTCTCTCTCTCTCTCTCTCTCTCTCTCTCTCTCTCTCTCTCTCTCTCTCTCTCTCTCTCTCTCTCTCTCTCTCTCTCTTTCTCTGGCTCTCCTTCTGGCTCTCCTTCTGGCTCTCCTTCTGGCTCTCCTTCTGGCTCTACCTTTCTCCCTCTCCTTCTTTTTTCCCCTTCATCCTCCCCTCCCCCTCCCTGATTATTGCTCTTAGATTCCAGCTGGTATCCTGTTCTGGTTGTTATGCCTTTTCAGGCTACCATGTGTTCTTTACCATGATACAATTCTATCTCCTCTGGAACTATGAGCCAAACGACGATTCTTTTCTCTCTTAAGTTAGATGTTTCAGAGTATTCTCTCACAATTACAGAAAAGGAGTTAGAACTGTTGTGAAGGAGAGCTTTTGCCAATTCTTTAGAGCCACCAGAGAGTTACCAGTAGAGTAGGGTCACCAAGAAATGTGCATGATTGAGGAGGAGAAGTGAGGATGATAGATGAAGACAAGATTTTTTTTAATTGAAATTATTTTGTAAGATAAGGTAGATCATGAGAGACTGAGATATTAACCATATCTCTTGAATGCTGAAGATGATGATATTCTTTGTGCACATTTTTTTCTGACATATTTCAAAAATGTGCATTGTCTTCCCCCTGCTCCTTTATCTGATTTCTTGGCCATGTTAAATACTTGCAAATAGTTTACAAACAATTATCCCTTAATGAATTAGTTGCTCAGTAGTTACATTGTTGTTTTTTTGTTGGTATACACACAGCATAACATAAGGCATGGAATAATGTAGTAGTTTTCTTCCATTGTATTTTTTCTCTGTGTGAAGTTAATTGAACTATGTAGATATTCTGTTCAACACTTGGCCTTAGAAAGCCCTTTTTATCATCTCAGCAGGAACCTCATTTTAAGCTTTTTAAACATTTTCATGATTTTGATGTGATTATCATTATCCTATTCCTTATTAAAATAAATTTCTGGAATACAAGGGCATACTATCTCAAGACAGGAAGTTTTTAAATAGACTTTACCAAAATCTTGTGGTAATAATTAGAACAAATTACAGATTATATTGTCTGGGTTTAAGTGCTCAGGTGTTTTTAATAGCTGTCTCCATGGAAGTAGTTTGAAAGCCTTGAACCACCACCAATGAAAAAATAATTTGTACAATAAAAAAATCACATAGGTACTTTGAGAAATACATATGCTTGTTTTTTGATGTTTTTATTTTTTACATATAAAACATTTTTATTCTTCTAGAGTTTTATGCACGAATACAAAAAATTATGTGCTAATCTCAATCCTATCCGTTCTTTGCCATTATAGCCCTTCTTCTCTGTCACACATGTGCTCTCTGATACACACACACACACACACACATACACTAAATGAATAAATAAAGTTTTAAAAAAGTTTTTAAAACTGAAAAAAATCACCAACAAACCATAATTCAGAACATCAGAGACTCTATATCAACCACCTGGAATCAGGCCTACTAATCTCTCCCCATCCTGAAGCTCAGGGAAATTTGCCGAAGAGGGGATGGTAAGATTGTAAGAGCACAAGGATGGGAGGAGGCATGATATATAAGATACTCCATACAAGTTAGGGCCGAAGCAACTATAACAGGACTCTGCATGATCTGCGCAATGACCAATATAACATTGACCCCTCAAATTCTAGCATGGACTAAAGGCACTAGGATCCTTAAAAGCAAGGGATTAACAGTCACAATAGTGTTCCTATACTTAAGGGGAACACAAGAAAGAGTTCTAGGAATTGCCACTGAGTCCTTACACCTCATCAGAGAGGAGGACCCAGAGGAAAGTTTTATATACTCATTAAAGGATGCTTCAGAGAAGGGGGGGAGGGGGCACTGGGAGAAAGGGAGGGAGGGGGGAAAGGAAGGGATAAAGCGGGGAAGGAACAGGGAGGTCCAGGGAGGGGTGGAGGAAGGAGGGGACAGGGGTTCCTATTATTTTTGTATGAGCAGAAAAATAAAAAAAAAAAGTTTTTAAAAAGCGACCTCCTCAAGAGCAAATCTACATCAAATTGAATCTGTGACATAGTTCCAAACACATGAGTGGGATATCTGTTTAATTCATTTTATGAAATAATTTATTATTTTGCTACTATTTTATTTTTTTCATGTGGCATACATGAATATAGTGAATTCATATTATTTTTAATTTTTATTCTTTAGTCCCAAGTTTTATCCCTCTCCTTTCTCCTTACAATCCTTCAAATTCACTGCCAGACTTCCTCCTATTTTCTCAATTTTTCACTTGTGTGACCTACTGTGTTTCATCTACTTTGTCTTTGATGACATATACCTGACATTATTTATGCTCCAGCAAGTATCATAGATCAGGGGGCATAACATTAAGGAAAGCATCCTCCTTTCATTACAATCAGTATAAACCTTCATCAGTCTCCCAAAAAAGAGTAGATCTTCTTGAGATCTTTCTGCTTTCATGATGAACTGTTGGGAGAGATCCTATGCAATTCTTGTGCAAGTGTAACTATCGGCCTGTTTTGTCTAGGGGATAAGTAGTGGTGGAAAAACTTGGACATCTACATGTAGAAGAATAAAAATTGACTCTTCTCATCTTACACAAAAATCAACTCTAAGCTGTTCAAAGACCTTGATATTAAACCATAAACTCTGAAACTATCAGAAGAGTGGAGAGTACACATGATTTGATAGGCCTAGGTAAAAATTTTTCTGAACAGAACGCTGAGTAACACTCACTCATTGCTGGGATTGTAAACAAGTACAACCATTTTGGAAATCAGTGTGAAGGTTCCTCAAAATATTAGAAGTTGTATTACCATAAGACCCAACTATACCATTTCTGGGAATATTCCCAAAAGATTCACTATCTTATTACAAAGGGAGAAGGGGAGGGAGGGGGGGTGAAAGGAAGGGGAAAAGGGGGAAGAGTACAAGGGGGACTGTTGAGGGGTGGAGGGAGGGAGAGGACCGGGGTAGCTACTAAGCTGTATGATTGGGGAAAATAAATAAATATAATAAAAAAGACACTTGTTCTTCCATTTTCCTTGAATATATGTTTACAATAGCAAGAAAATGGAATCAACCAACATGCCCATCAATAGAGGAGTGGGTAATGAAAATGGGATACATATATACAGTAGAATACTATTTAGCCATCAGAAAGGGTGAGATTATGGAACAAAATCAAATTTGTAAGTGCCCCAGGAATAGCACCAAGTTGACCTGCTGCCAGCTTAAAAAGTGATACCAATGCATCAGCTTACCCTGTCTTCAGTAAGGCCAATCAACTGTCAGAAGCAGAGGGTTAGCAATAGTGACAGCAAAGAATCATGAGTATGAAAACAATTAACACTTCTTGAGGCTATACCTACACATTTATTGATGTGATTATTGCTGGTGTGACTAGATGCTGTAGAATTCCCACCTTCTAGTCACTTTTTTAAAGATGTAAATGAGAAACTGTTTTCCTGTATATTAAGAAATTAAACTTTGAGGAAGCCAACATGACATAATTTTTGAATTCCCAAGAGGCCTGAGAGAAACCAACATTTATTAAGAGCTGAAATGTTTACAATAAAATTAGACTAACAAGCAACTAAATTCAATGTTGTGAGTTCAAGCAAGAGATACTCCCAGCAAGTTCCTGGCTTCCGGAAAATGGCAGTGTTTCACAAACCTTGATGAAAATGGAAAATGGCGGTGTAATGATGAGCTTATAACAAGCACCAGATGGTATATCCACTTTGTATTTTCCAGGAGAAGTACTGAAAGACAGTTTTGATCCTCCATTTGAGACTGCTATATTCAAAAGTTTCCATGGATCTCAAACTTCATCCCACTATTTCAGCATTCTCCTCATCAAGTTTGAATGTTTTAAATGTTAAAAAGTTTGGCTTCTGTGGATTTGAAAGCTTTATAAATTGATTACTTTCACTGACTTAATGTTTAATCCCTTCCTCTGTGAAGTCTGTTTTCAAGTTGACTTAATTACCATTGCTCATCAGTTTTCATCATTATTTACATTTGTGAACAGTGATGAAAGTAGACATGAAGGTAAAGATAGCTTTCAAAGGTTGAGAAAACTTTGGGATATCTGAAGGTTCATTTGTTTTTCTACTTAGATTACAAGCAGCATCATGAAATAAATTGCAATTTTAATGCAGACTGCTATATGCCTCTTGTCTAATGCTCAGATATGTTTTCTATATCTTTGTAAAGTTTCACATATACAGTTCTCCGCTTAACTTATAAGTGTTGGCAAAGATTAACTACTGTAGATTGTTGTTGCTTTAGGAATTGTTATTACTTCCCTCATCTTTAGTTGACTAATAGTTAATCATAAACCAAAAATAATTTAAACATCAAATTTGCCTTTTACCATGACTGTTATTTTTGTTTCAGTATGAACTACAAAATACATGATGAAATTTAAATTGTCAGTGTGATGGAAAATAAGATTTTAATGATTTGACAGTAAGGTAATAAGGTCTGTAGTTTCATGAAAAATTCAAATTTTTTTAGATGGGATTGGATTAGTTATCAAAGAAGTAAATTTTTCATAAAGTCTGTACCTCATGTATGTTTCTTGCAATTCTTCTGCTTTATATAGAACAGTGAAACCCGATTATAATTCTCAACTCCCCAGCCTGCTGGCCTATGAACCAAATAGACTTTTTTGATAAGTTACCTAGTCTGTGGCATTCTGTTGTAGCAGCAAGAAATAAACTATACAATGAACCACTTTTAATCAAAACTGAGGGATTGAAAGGCAGAGGAAAAGAACAGGAGCAAAGTAAACAGAAGCCTAGTAGATAGGGCAGAGAAAGCATAATATAAAGGAAGATTCAAGTCCCAAATAGTGTAGTAAATCATCCTCATGTGTCCCAGTGAAAGGTGCATGCTGGGCCAATCAATGCACTCAGATGTCTATTAACCGCTTGGCTTGGCTTAGGGACCACTTTTCCCCTAGAGTCCCTTAATTAGTGACTTGCATTTGAGACCTCTCATTGGTTTTCTGACACTATCTTAAAATTGAGTACAGTAGATTTGATGGGTCATCCATGTCTCAGTAGGCGCTCAGGCATTTGCAAATATACACATCCCAGATGAAATCCAATGGGTCATGTGTGGAAAAGACATGAAAGTAAAAGGGAGACAAACTGGAGAGCAAAGGTAACAGTAATGGATAAAAGGGATGAAAATGTACAGATTCATTGTATTTATGTGTGAAAGTGTCAATGAATTAAAACATTAATACAATCTGAATGGTTTCGCTCAGCCTTCCTTGTTTTTTTTCTGTGGTTCACAGAAAGACAACTGTCTTGACCTATATTTCCAATGATTTCTCTGTTCTTTTTTTCCATCTTCATATTTATTTTCCAAGAAATCTCCTATGTATAGAACTAGTAACCTTGCACCTGTTTCTCAGATGCCAAATGCAAGTAGAAAGTGAGAGATCAGTAATTTTAATTTTGTTTTGTTTTGCTCTGCTTTGCTTTTATATAGGGTTACCTGTATCACAGGCTGGTCTCAAACTTGCTATGCAGACTGACAGTGACTCCTATCCTTCTGCCTCTATTTCAAATGCATTATGCCATCTATTTTGTCTGGTAGATAATTCTTAGTCATTGCTTACTTTTTTGTGGAAAAAAATGAGGAGAATGTCTTTTCTTCATCACAACTTCTTAAAAACCACCAATGTGACATCTTTCCTTCTGTATTTCTGACAATATATGCTCATTTGTCAATGTTACCAGGGGAAAAGAAGTCGGGTAAACCCCCCAAATACCTAACATTTTTAAGTTTCATAGCTCAGTGAGACACCTCAAGTGCTAAGAATATAAGATTTAGTAAAGTTGTATAATAGCAAAGTTGATAGTGAAAATTATGTTCAAGAAATTCTATTAAGAAGAAAAGCTTTTGACAAGATCCAATAGCCTTTTATGATCAAAACGCTAGAGACAGTAGGAATGGAAAGAACCTTTTATCAATATAATGAAAGCTGTATACAACAAGCCCACAGCAAGGATTATGCTCAATGGGGAACAATTGGAAGCATTCCCACTTCGATCAGGAACTAGACAAGGCTGTGCACTCTGACCACTTCTATTCAATATTGTACTTGAAGTCTTAGCTGAAGCCATAAGACAAGAAAGGGACATAAGAGGGATTCAAATCAGCAAGGAAGAAGTCAAGCTATCCCTATTTGCAGATGACATGATCTTACACCTGAGTGATCCCAAAAAATCCACCAGGAAGCTCCTGGAAGTATTACAGAAAGTTCAGCAGGGTGGCAGGATTAAAAAATAAATGTGCAAAAATCAGAGGCCTTCCTATATGCCCAGAATGAAAGAAGTGAAAAAGCCTTGAGAGAAACAATCCCATTTACTATAGCCCCTAAAAAAATTAAACACCTTGGTATAAACCTAACCGAGGAGGTAAAAGACCTTTACAATGAAAACTTTAAAACCCTAAAGAAAGAAATTGCAGAAGACACCAGAAGGTGGAAAGACCTCCCATGATCCTGGATTGGCAGAATCAACATCGTAAAAATGACCATCCTACCAAAGGCAATATAAAAATTCAATGCTATACCAATTAAAATCCCAAAGCAATTCTTCAAAGAAGTTGACCAAACAATCTCAAAATTCATAGGAGACACAAAAGACCCAGGATAGCAAAGACAATGCTGAGTAACAAAAACACTGCTGGAGGTATTACCATACCAAACCTTAGTCTATACTACAAATCCATAGTTATAAAAACAGACTCATACTGGGTCCAAAATAGACACACAGATCAATGGATAAGGATTGAAGACCCAGATATAAGCCCACAAAATTACAGCCATTTGGTCTTTGAAAAAGGGGCCCAACGAATCCAGGGGAAAAAGAACAGCATCTTCAACAAATGGTGCTGGCAAAACTGGATCTCCACATGCAGAAGATTAAAGCTAGACCCATACTTGTCACCATGTACAAGACTTAATTCCAAATGGATCAAGGACCTTGATATCAGGCCAGAGACTATAAAAACCATAGTTGAAAGGATAGGGAACTTCCTCGAGCTAATTGGGCTAGGCCAACATTTCCTAAACAGACATCCAATGGCACAGTCACTGCTAACAACTCTCAACAGTTGGGATCTTGTGAAATTAAAGAGCTTCTGTTCAGATAAAGAGATTGTAACACAAGCTCAAAGGCAACCCACAGAATGGGAGAAAATCTTCACTAACCACATATCTGATAGAGCTCTACTGTCCAGAGTGCACAAAGAACTTAGAAAACTAAACACCAAGGAAACCAATGGCCCAAAAAAATGGGCTCTGGAACATAAAAGAAATTTTACCAGGGATGAGAATAAAATGTCTAACAAATATCCTAAAAAATGTTCCACTTCTTTAGCCATCAGGGAAATGCAAATCAAAACTTCCCTGAGATATCATCTCACCCTGGTCAGGATGGCAAAAATCCACAATACAAACAACAACAAATGCTGGAGAGGATGTGGAAAGAGGGAAACTCTCCTACATTGCTGGTGGGAGTGCAGGCTCATACAGCCACTCTGGCGAGTCGTCTGGAGATTCTTAAAGAAATTAAAGATTGAAATGCCATATGACCCTGTGATTCCACTTTTGGGAATAACCCCCCATACAGCAGAGGTTCACGTTGATAGCACAAGCACGACCATGTTCATAGCAGCACTGTGTACAATAGCAAAGTCATGAAATCAACCCAAATGTCCAACAGTTGATGAGTGGATAAGGAAACTGTGGTACATCTGTACAATGGAGTACTACTCAGCCATCAAAAATGATGAATTACTGGAATTTGCCGGGAAATGGGTGTCATTAGAAACAATTATATTAAGTGAAGTATCCCAAACCAGAAAATTAAGCACCGTATGTACTCCCTAATTGGTGGTTCCTAGTACCAAACCCACCCAACCCATCTTGAGACACTCATAGGTGAATCTATGTATTACCTACAGTAATTGCAAGGATTATGAACAGGAGGGATGGGGTTGGAGGGCCACACCAGAAACAAGGAGAGAATTGACCATGTTACAGTAGAGAAAATAGGCTTCCATCAAGGACTGCAAGAAAGTAATGTGACACCTGGTTAAGTTCACAGACGTTTGTTCCTGATCATTTACAACTAAGGGGGTATGATCTCACCAGAAGGAGAGGGCATATAGTCTGGCAGATAAAAAGTAACCATTTTGCAAATGGGTGATAGACCCCTCCCTCACTGTGGTTTCCTACTTTTATTACATCTACCCTTGAATGTGCTCTTATAATAAGACTCCAGTTTAACAAATTTTTGTCTCTGGCCAGGGGGTGACATACAGTGCCCATTAGGATGGAGTGAAGGGCATTGCAGGAGCAGGAAAAACTGCAAAAGAAAATCAACAAACCACTATCCAGAACTTCAGAGATTCTATATCAACCACCTAGAACTAAGCCAGACTAATCTCTCCCCATCCAGAAGCTCAGGAAAATTTGCAGAAGAGGGGGCGGTAAGAGTGTTAGAGCAAAAGGATGGGAGGAGCAATGATTTGCAAGATACTCCACACAAGTTAGGGCCGAAGCAATCATAATTGGACTTTGCATGCCCTGCGCAATGTCCAACACACTATTGACCTCACAAAGTCTAGCATCTGCTAAAGGCACCAAGATCCTTGGAGGCAAGGGATTGACAGCCACAGTAGTGTTCCTATACTTAAGGGGAACACAGGAAAGGGTTCAGGGAAATGCCACTGGGTCCTTGTATGTCATCGGAGTGGAGGGCCCAGAGGAGAGTCAGGGATGCATATTAAAGGACTCTCTGGGAATTGGGGCAGGAGGCACTGGATGTTATAATCAGGGAGGGAGGGGTGAGGCGAGGGGGAGCAGGAGGTTCGGGGGGAGGAGGAGGAAGGCAGGGAACCAGTGTACCTGTTAAGTTTGTATGAGCAGAAATAATAATAATAAAAAAAAATGGGTACAAAAAAAAACTAGTGTACTAGTTCTTCACAGTTTTTAAATATTTAGGAAATAGAATGGAACAGCACTGGATAAAGACTGTGGGTGTTAAGGATTAGAAAGTGTATAATCTTAAATAGTATTCTTGGAATATATAGTACTCCTACTAAAACCACAGGCTTCTGCAGCTATGTATTTTTTTTATTGATGAACTAGTGTAGATATCCCAGATGCATACACAAAACTAAACACAATTTTTCCTAAATTTGTTTTATGGCCCATAATTTGGGCTAATAAACAGGGGAAGAAAAACAAAAAGTTAGGCTTTAAAATAAGAGTCAGAGAGATAAGGGGGGAAAAAGTAGGTAGAATTATATTTTATTTCTTATTCACTCAGAAAAAGAATTAAAAAGTTGGATTTATAGGAATCAGAAATAAAGATTTGCTCCTATTTTTGAAAATCATCCAGCGTAAACAATGATGTATTAAGAAGCAATTTAGACTCACTCTAGATAAAGCGTGAGTGAGAGGAAATGGACCCATTTCTTATTTTTCCTCACTCCAAGTTTTTGTCTGCTCCAACCAGGGCATGTACTCTTACAGCAATAACAAGTAGAGAAGTGTCTGGTACTCATTTTTTCCAAGACATAAATATCTTTTAAAATTTATTCTTGACACAATTGGCTTATTAAAGTAAATGCTTCTCTTGATTTTTGTAGTGAAAATAAAAGTTTGAAATTCCTAGAAATTTTCAGGCAATGAAGATCAAAGAATGAAAAAGAAAGATATTGATTGATAGGAAAGAAAGGAATTTCAATGAGAGGGAAAACTAACAGAATAATCAGTTGACCTTGAATTCCTACACTCCTTTGACAAGGAAACTCAAAGCTTTTTGAATAAGAAAAGTTTAGAAAATTCAAACTACTAGTGTCTTTTTCCTCCTTCTTTCATAGCTATGTCACTTTCCTTCTTTAACCTTAATGACAAAAGAGCAACTTATTTTTAAAGTATTTTTAAAAATAATTATAGGTAATAGTTGTTAAAAAGAAGAATCTAGAAAAGAATAAGAAAAGACTATCTGACATTGCAATAGAGATGAGAACCTTTGCTATTTTCTTTTAATCTTAGACTTACCAGAAGCTGAATGCATTATTTTAATTATCATGTTGTATTTCCATATATACAATGAAGTTAAATAACATTGTGACATATTCTAGCATATATTCTTAAATTAAAAAATGTAGTAAAGTAACATAAATATATATTCTTTGAGCAGCTACATAGTAAATGACATTAAGTTTTAAAAATGTTCAAAGAACTACAGTTGATAAAATAACTATAAACTGCCTATATATTAACATATATATAATGAATATATGTATGATTACTTACAAATATATCCTAGACAGAGTTATTCATGAACATCCCAAGTAACAGCCAAAAAGGTACTTAAATCCCTTGGGAGTTTTCACCCACCATTTCATTTTTTTAATATTCTAGCTTATTACTTTCAGACAAGCTTTTTGGATAATATTCCTATAGTAACATTTTACACAATGGTTTCAGTGGTTAAAATAAAAGCAATGATTACTATTGGTTATATGTATTGATGGTAATAATCTGATGCTTAAAAATAAGAAATTGCTGGTAGTTAATATTTGCATAACATGTATCATGCACCATTTACTATATTACGCATATACGAAAAATTGTTTCTAATATCTCTTTGCACTGCAGTCGTTTCTCACATAAAATACTTATTGTGAGAATTTTTACAGACTAAGGTCATAGTTTTCCACAATGCCACCCTCGTATTAGTCACAAGCCATATGTTAGGAATCTATAGGTCACTATCACTTCTAATCCACTCACCCTAAATTAAGGTGTTACTGTTCACATCATTAATTTCTTAGAAAAAATTCTTATGTCTTATTTGTGTTGGAAATTTTATTATGTTGTGTTACAAAGCTTTCTATCATTTCTAAAAAAACAGGCATTGATTTATAAGGAGAAATATTATTTTGACATAACAATGTATACAGGGCACCATCATGGTTTTGAGTCTTCTGATGAAGTTGCTAGACCATAACATCACAAAGTAGATGGGAAAGCAAAATGATAAATTTCATTACCAGAATGACAAAGTAGAAGTGGAAGGCACGGACCTCACAATCATTTCCATAAGCACATCCCAAATTAATTTACAAATCTCCAACTGGATTGTGCTTCTTAAAGATCCTACCACCTGTTCCTTCCTCCCTTTCAGACTTTTCTTACTTTTCTTACTTTTTTAAAAAAAACTGTTTACCCCTGTTCTGTTGTTCTTACTCTTTTGGGGTTTTCTTCTCTTCCCCAACTTACGTTCCTTTGCATTTGAGGATGTTGCAAGAGTTTCTGTTTGATTACATCTAACTGAAGCTTTAATGCTGGGATCCTCTTAAAAGGTAGAATAGACAGTGTGTTTCTTTCTATGTCTGGAATATTTTACCAAGTATAATTTCTTCCAATTCCATCCATTTACTGGCAAATTTCATTAGTTTATCTTTCCTGACAGCTGAATAGTATTGGATTGTGTATATGTACCACATTTTCATGTTGGACATCTAGGTAGGTTCAATTCCTTTGCTATTGTGTAAAGAGCATCTATGAATATGGTTGTAAACATGACCCTGTTGCAAGATGTAGAATTCTTAGGAAATAATCCTAGGAGTTGTATGTCTACAAGTAACCATCCTCCTGCTTGCTAGCCACCATCCTCCTCCCATGTGACATGCCAAGCAATGTAAACCAGCCAGAACACAATGTACTGGGAAAAAACTGACAGTAAACAGGATTAGATGCCTCAATACTAACCACAAATACCAGAAAGTAAACTTCTATCTAAACACCTTTCATTTGATCCATTTATCTGTAGGTAAGAAAAGATTTCAACACCCAAACAAGATGCAGTCTAGTGCAATGGAAAAGCAATGAAACAGACAATAAGCAACCAGAGGGCAGAATACCAACTATCCCAAAATGCTCATCTGAAATCAGACCAACCAAATCTTGCCTTATCCTAGGCTCAGGGAATCTTGCATAAGAGGGGGCGGTAAGATTGTCCTGTTGATCAGGACATTCCATTAAAGAGAGAGCTGCTGCAACCAAGAACTTATTGCAATGAGACTTATCCTCACCAAACCTGCACTGTGGCTCACATATCAACATTCCCCCGTAGACTACTGAGGAACTCAGGAGAAGTAATTATATATATACCTTAGGAGATAGGGCTAAACAGCTGAAGAAGAGTGTCCCTATCAGTGAGGCTACCCAAGGAGGAGCCACTTATTCCGTTACAGAGGCCTGAGCCCATAGTAGCACAGATAACCCAAAGAGAACCACAGGTCCACACAAGCAGACAGGCAGGGGGGTGGGAGGGAGAGAGAGAGAATAGTAAAAGGATGGGAGGGTGGAAAAGAAGAGGGAAGGGAGGTAGAGGAGAACACGGGGAGAAAGGACAACCATTCATTATGTTTGTAAAACTAGAAAAAATAATTTTAAAAGATCCCACAATCTCCCAACAGCACTAGTCTAAAGGATCTTTGGGGACCCCTTTCAACTCCACTTTGAACTCCACCTCCTGTTTCTCAGGTAACATTACAAAGGGAGGCAGTGACTTTGCCTATTTCTTTTTTTTTTTTTTAATTTATTCAAGTGTGCGTGTATGCGTGTGTGCGCATGTGTATGTATATGTGCTTCCACCTCCTTCTTGTTTACTCTGCCCCGGGATTCACAGGCTCCACCCTACCAGGACCAGAAACGCAGGCCGCCCCCGCTTCCGTCTGGCGTCTATATGTGGGGTCTAGGATTCGAACTCAGGACCTTCTGCCTGCAAGGCAGAGGCTTAACCAGTGAGCCACCTCTTCAACCCCGACTTTGCCTATTTCTTAAGATTTGAAATACCGTATGAAAATAGTGACACTTGTTATTAATGGGACTCCAGATAGGACTAAGTGAACCATAAAAATATAGAAGGACATAAGTGTGAAAAGGATATAGATGAGGAAGGAGGAGGCTTAAAGTGGTGATAAATGTAGACTGAGATGTTATAATCAGGAGTGAAAATTATACAAATACAAAACCAAATTATACAAATAAAAAATTAAAAAATCCATTGATAAAAAAAAACAGTGAAGGTAACAGGGCTTTTTCATGAAACATTAAAGGAAAGCACTTCTATCAGGAGAATAGAATCTGACTCTAGTTGGACAAACAAAATTGCATGAAATTTCTCTTGCCTTACTAGTTAATTAAGCTGGTCCTGTAAGTCAAAGCCAAGACCCATTCCTCAGGAAAGCTGATTTACCTGAAGTAAAGTATATAGAGGAGATGGAGACATGCTAATTCCCTCAATAAGCTAATACCTCCTAGTATCCTCTCCTTCGGGCACATCAGTTGTTTAGAGAGTCTCACAGTAAGCCTGACTGCTCTTCTGAGCTTGACTCATAGAGAATAACCTTTCCTTTTTCCTTTATCACTTTTTTCCCACCGGCCAAAAGGCTAAGTGCACTTACCCTGGCACTCTGGGCTCTCTCAATTCTCTGACATCCCCACTTTCTACAGATATTTGTTTTGATTTAAGCATGGCTTTCTATTTCCTATTTCCTTTGTCCTGGAACGTTCTTAGGTTATTGTTTAACACTAATAAATAGCCCTCAAGCTTCTTTCACAGTCTAGTTTTAAATTTTATTGTAACGAAACTAGGAAAATACACAAGGGATGCTTACTTCCCTAGTAACTCAAGGACCTGACCTATAATATGGATCTTCTGGAGATTTGCAACATTGAAATTTTAGCAGGTATCCCACTTGATAAAACCAGAGCCAACCAAAAGAAGTGCTATTATTACAATCTTTGAGATGGTCAGAAAGCGTTTCTAAAACCTTTCTAATCAGTAAGATATTATTGATATCTTTTGATATAAACAGGAAGATATTGATACTTTTCTCTGATATTGCAATTGATTTTTGCCTCCATGGATCACAATGAAATGGACAGCTGGCATTTATTTCTAGCACAATTTTCTCCATATTAAAGGAAATAAAGGTACTACAATGGCAAAAGACACAATTCCAAGGAAGAATATGGAATGAAATCAGAAGGAAAAAAGCCAGTCAAGTAATGAAAACTCACTGCTCTTCTTGAAGTGAAGCTTTTTCTTTCAGACATGACACGGTTCACACCCATCCATAGCAGGGACGACCATTGTGGCTTGCAAAATACCTTGTTCTTATAGTCAGAAGTCATGAGAGCCTATGGTGATTATAGAGACCATTAACTAACAGCTTCATTCAGTAGACCCTCTTCTGAGATTACGGTCATCTGCCAACTGCCTGCAACTGGTCCTTGGGAATGTCAGAATACATAGGAAATAACAGGCTCACTGAGCATTATCCATGTCAGGTTGAGACGTTTTGGTAATTCACCCTTATTTACATAAGCATATTATACAGAAAAATCATACTATTTCCTTTATATTATTATAAAATTATGCCATAATAATAGTGTAGATTATATATAAATACTATAATATATAAACATAATATATAATACAATATATAAAATATAATATATAAATGCATAAATAATAATGTTCTTGATGCAATGATGATGACAATAAACAGACTATAAAGTTTTTCCTGTATTTATGACTCTTATAAAACTTATAGGAAAACACATTAGTAGTGGTCATAAAAATACGAACACATACATGTGAGATTCTAATTTGCAAAACAATCATATGATAAGAAATGTTATATTTACAAATGAAGCATCTTTTATGTTAGTACAAGTCTAGAGGAAGTCTTCAACAATATTGCAAGATTTTTGATTTTAAATGTTAACTAGGAGACAATGATGTAAACACTAGAATAATTAGCAATTTTAAGTTGAGAAAGAATAGGCTACAAAATCACAAACCTCCCCATCATTTCAGTGCCTGACAAAACTGATATAGGCGCATAATATTTTTTTAACTTTATTTGTCTTTTTATTAAGATTTTTTTTATATACAAACAAGTTTCTGTCCATGACCCTTATCCATCCCCTGGTAGTCCCTTATCTCTCAACCTCTCCTCCCTTTACCATCTGTCCCTGTCTCTCGCACCCTCATGTCTCTCTGCCTCTGTGGACCAAAGGGCTCCCTTTGGGACACCTATACTAGTAAGGCACCAGGCCTCTGTGGTAGTATAAATGGCCCTTTAGTGGGTAAATGCAGAGGTATGGAGGCTTTTCTTCACTTGTCCTCCACTTGCCTCAAGGAATCCCATTGAGTATAGTTGTTTCTCTTGAGATATACTTGCTGGAATCTATTAAGTGCAGAGATATCTTCTGTAGTTGATAGGGGAATGTTGATGTGACTGTCATTGTTTAGATCTGGTGGTTGTAGATCTCTTTGTTAGGTATTCCTGGATGTAGCAATCCTGTCATGATGTGAGTATCTTGCCCAGCAGTATAACCATCTCTGTATTTGCACATTTTTTTTTACTGAGGAAATATAAAAAATAGTGTCTATTTCTGAATATGCTGAGTTTTGATAAAAACATTTGTGCTTCCCCTCTCTGAAGTCTCCCATAACATTATGCTCATCAAACTGGTACCTGAACTCATTTTCTCTTAAATAGAATATTTTCTGGTGCATACAATCGGACATTGTTTCATGCAAAGCAACTGTGTGGCCCCAAACCCTTTCAACTTATGAGAATTTTTCTCTGTATCACAGCTGGTTACTAAATCTTAATGCAGCTGCGGCCCATGTATCCTCAGTGGGAAGAATAAAGCTGCAACTGGTCAGGGTGCAGGCTGCATTTGCTTTTTCATGCTTGACACAATAATCGTGAAAGCTCCACTCTGACAGGATTGGCATGTGAGGAAAATTGATGAGGGCAGAATACCTAAGGAACAGAAGGAGAAGAGCAGTGCCCAGGATGGGCAATATAATGCTTCAAGGACATGTCAGAAGTCAGCTGGAAGCACAGAAACATCTTTATGGGCAGTGACAGACCAACCTCATGCTGCCGCACAGAGAGACGGTTCCACTCAAACAAACGAACCAAGGCCAATATTGCAATTCCAGGTATATTTTCCAAAGGAGAAGCACCAGGAATCAGCCTGAAAGACACCTTCAGCTGTGTCACGGCACTGTCAGAAAGGCTTACTTGCTAGACTTGGTTGGTAATTAATTTCTTTAGTGTTGGCAGGAAACCCAATTAGAAATGAAGGGGTGACCTTCTCCAGTAGTTTAGATTTTCACTTGAGATGCTTTCATGATTGTCATTCTATCTTTGGCTGGGGGAGGGGGTTAAAAATAATCCTGCCCTTGCAGAAGACACACAGAGAGAAAAAACAGCTTAGGTAATAGATATGTCCAGTAATGGCTGCTCTCTAAAATGTGTATTAACAATGGTCACACATCGAAGGTGTAAAACCAAATCACTCCTCAATAAATACAAGTTTAAATAAAATAAATACAGGCAAAAGTCAACCCTAGAGTGTCTTTCCTTTTAGTGAAATACAATTTCCCCAAAGAAATTAAAATATACTATAGATATGCCATATATATAACTTCTTCCATATAAGAAATATCTCTGAAGACTGTGTCAACATGCATTAATTAATAATGAGAAGAGTAGAACACTAACCATAGAACACCCACATCCATGTGAATCTATCCTCAGCCCATTGGCAATCATACTTTACATAATTCACTATAAAAAATCTTAAGACTGCTATAATCTTAAAGTCTCATAACAAGACATGCCTAAATAGGATAGATATTCTGAATTTTGTTAATATTTGTTTTAACTCATCATCATTAATGAAGGAAATCACAAAACAGATATCATTACCTGAACAGAAGCAATTTCTGCCTTATACTGATTCTTGTGATAGAACAAGCATGAAATTTATAATAAAACAAGAGATTTGACTCCAAATACATTTTTTTCTGTCATGAGCAGACTATTCTTGAGTGTTTATATTTAATCCATCCTAACATATTTTTCCTTTTGTTTTGCTTTATTTCTCTCCTACTAAGATGTAAGCTCTATGAACAGTTGTGGACTGCTAAACATGTATTTTACATGTAGTTACTGCTTCACTTACATTGCTTGAATAATTAATGAGTTACTCTCCAGCTTGTCCCTTTGACTGTGATAAACTATGGCATCCCTGTGCACTGAGAAAAAGTTTTCAACCCAAATAGATGTATTGCCTCTGACTAGAGAAGCAGACACAGCCTTAGAAATTAAGAGAACTATACAATACATATTCTTCTATAGGCAACTGTTAAATTTAAAATGTTTATTAGTGTTGCTGAGACAATTAGGTTTCCCTAGATGGGTCCTTAGTCTTGTTAATAAATGAACTTAGAAAGTGACTCAAAGAAAGAGGCTCAACAATCATTTTATTAGACCTGAAAAGAAATATAATAGTACAGCTTGGCCTTAAGCCCTGATAAGTAGAAAAATCTATGTAAGCTGAAAAGCCAGGTATTTCCAGGAACAGAGAGACAATGAGGGCATCTTTAGTCTTTGGAAAAGAGGCAAAGAAGAAAAGAGAGGAATTGAGTATTACAGAGCTACATGGTGAAAGGTTTATGGAATCTGGCTCTGCCGTGTTCCCCAAGAAAGTTAGAGAGAAAAGGGCCTTCTGGAGGAAGAAACACATGATCTCATCAAGGGATTTGTTTTTCCTCCTAGTTCTTTATCATGCCATCAAAGGTAAATCACATTTCTTAGAGGATAGACTCTTGACCAGGTGATTGACAGGCCCAACTGGTTTGATTTAAGGCAGAAGATTTTGAGACTGTATTCTAAAACTCAGATTCTATCCTACTACTACCAGGGAAATGGGAAATGCTTATCCCCAACATTAATGTTTAAGGAATATCAATAACTTTTCATCAATGAAATATTTCATGATCTAAGGATATTTTAAAAAAATTTAATAGGGGCCTGCAAGATAGCTCAACAAATAAAGTACCTTTCTTACAAACAGTGACCTGAGTTTGGCCTCTGGAGGTTCACATGATGGAAGGAGACAACTAACATCTGAAAGCTGACTTCTGCCCTCCATGGGCTTTCTCTCTTTTTCTTTACTGTCCCTCTCTTTCTGATAAAATTAAAAATGTTTTATTTTTTTATAATTGTAATGATAATATCACAAGTTCAACACATACTTTCTAAATTCATCAGTGAGTACTGTTTATATACTCCTCAGTTAAAAATATAACTTTGAGCTTTGATCCCTAAAGTATGATCTACTTAATAAATTTTAGGAAGCTTTCTATGTTGTTGCTCAGTGAAACTTTGCTTCAAATGAATCAATGAACTAAGAATCTGCATTCATACATTCATTATTTTTCTCAAAAATGTGGGTTGCATATTCTCTTTGTTCCCAGGATTCCCTAGGAAATTAAAATTTATCATTGAAGAAAAGAAATAATATATTTGCTCTCATAAGTTTTCTTCAAAAAGATTTTTCATAGGAAGATGGAATTCAAAAATATGCAAATGTATAACTTGAACTGTAAATTTGAGTGCTCATGACTAAATAATAGATAATTAACTTGCTTTAAGAAAGAAATTAAGGTCAATAGTAGAATAGTAACATGAATCTCTTCCAGATTAAGTGAGATAGGTTTTTTAATACATGAGTGAAAAGAGGGAAGAAATCATGATGAAGGTGCATGATCAAAGTAAAAGAAGTGTATATAGTGAATATAGTCAACTTTTTATTGCTGTGCCAAAATACATGAGATATACAATTTTAAAGGAGGAAATGATTATTTGTCTTGAAGGTCCACAGCTTTAGTGTCTGTGGCTGCTTGGTCCTTTGCTTCAGGGCCTTTGATGAAGCCAAAAATTATGTCAAAAGAATGTGGTGGAGGAAATTTGCTCATCTTGTGATCACCAGAAAACAAAAGAAGAAAGAAGATCCAAAAAGCATTCCATAAAAACTTTGAGAGTATATCCCCATTGACCAAACAAGCTTCAACTAAGTTCTTCCTTCTCACTTAACACCTACAAGAAAGCAAGTGCGAAATATATGGTTTTAGGTTAGCATGATAAATTATACAGTTTTGGAAGGGGAATTCAATATGCGGACCCCAGCCCTTCGCCTCCAGTCCCGCCCGAGTGCCGCTGACCCCCGACCGCCAGGTCCCAGGTCCCCAGGTGAGTCCGTCTGCCCAGCCCAGCCCCCCAACCCGTATCCCATCACCCAGCCGCACCCAGGCAGCCTCAGGCCCCAGCCCCTTTCTTCCTAAGGCCCTCGCCTCCGCCAGACAGGACCTGCTCACATTCCTCCATCCCTGGAGCTTTGGGTGGGCCCTAAGCCAAGTCCCAAGTCCCAGGTGAAGAATTCTGCCATCAATAGCAGACCCTCTGCCTCTCCGGCCCACCGGAGACCTACACATGTGGTCCAGGGAAGACACACTACTACTCAGAATTCAACATAGAGTCCAAGGGAAACAAGCAAAACACTAAGGGACAAAGGCCATTCATCTAGAGTCCTCTACAATCATCCAATCAAGTGGGAGATTTTCTTCACATGCAGCCCAAAGATAAGTAAACCTCCTTTTTTTCACCTTTCTATTATCCTTTCTATTATCAATTGCTGTAGATCAACTTCTCCATACAGCCACCCCAAAAACATATACAACTCCAGGGAGTACACCACTCACCCTCACATATCACCAGGATACTAAATCGCAAAAGTGCACTACCATACTAATATTCACCACTTGTCTACTTAACCTGACTTAACTGATGTATTAACAGCCTAATAGCCTCATCTAGGAAATTACAAGAACAATAGACAAACATACCCAATCCAAGGTAAGCACTAGTAATAACTGGCAAGGGTAATAATACCAACTAAATAAGTTCAGTAAAAAACACACAGAAACTGAAAGGTCCTAAGAAACAAAACAACAATGCGCAAGTCAAAGTGCAGATCCATGAGAAACAAAACCCAAGAAGACCAATCTCCCACAGAATTAACCCCATAATGATGGATTCCGACCAGAACAAATTCATAGAAAATAGCCAAGAAAGCCAGACCCAACACAATGATTTTCAGAGTATGATCATTACCATGATTAATACTATGAAAGAGGAAATCCTAGAAGAGTTAAACAACAGAATCAACCACTTTGAATAGGAACACAACAGGCATTTGGAGGCATTCAGAAAAACAGTTCAAGAAACAAAAATAGGCATAGAGCAGTTAAAACAGTCTCAGGCAGAGTTTAAAATTGAACTAAAAGACAAATTATCTTCAACCCAAAATTCAACTGAGAGTCTTAACAGCAGAACAAATGAAGCAGAAAACAGAATTTCAGATCTCAAAGACAAAGTGGGAGAATTAACCAGCTCAATGGAAGAGATTGTTAAAGCCAAAAAGATACTTGAGAGGAACATTCAAGAGATATGGGACACCCTGAAGAAGCCTAACATGCGCATTCATGGAATACCAGAGCAAGAATCCCAAAATACCACACCTGAGGAAATTTTTCAAAGTATCATAGATGAAAACTTCCCTCAACTAAAGAATGAGAGGCCCATCCAAATACAAGAGGCATTTCACACTCCAAACAGATATGACCAAAATAGAAGATCACTACAGCAAATAATAGTCAAAACACTCCACATTCAAGACAAAGAAAACATGCTGAGAGCTTTAAGAGAAAAAAGCAAGTCACCTTTAAAGGTAAACCTATTAGAATAACAAATGACTACTCACTGGAAACAGTAAAAGCAAGAAGAGCTTGCAAAGACATACTTCAAGTATTAAATGAGCAAAAATGCCAACCCAGACTGATATACCTGGCGAAACTATCTGTCATGATTGAGGGAGAAAGAAAAGTTTTCGAGCAAAATGACAACTTGAAGGAATACATGTCTACCAAACCAGGCCTCCAAAAAATGCTAGAAATGATACTCAAGCTTGAAGAACAGAACAAGCATATCCAGGAGGACGGAAGGAAAGTATAATATCACCAAAACATAAATATCAAACAATACGCTTACAAAATCCACTAAATGTAAAAAATGTCCAGAATTAAATATAATTTCTCCATTATAACATTAAATGTCAATGGTATTAATTCACCGATTAAAAGACACAGATTACAAACTTGTATTAAAAAACCACAATCCAACAATATGCTGCCTTCGGGAAACTCATCTCACCACAAAAAATAGGCACATCCTAAAAATGAAAGGCTGGTCCAAAATCTTGCAAGCTAATGGAACCAGGAAACAGGCAGGAGTAGAGATTATGCTTTCAGACAAAGTGGACTTCAAACCAAAGAAAATCATAAGAGACACAGATGGATACTACATTTTAGTCACAGGTACAATTCACCAGGAAGACTTCACAATACTGAACATATATGCACCCAATACAGGCCCCTCCACATTCATTAAGAAAACCCTACAGTGTCTAAAGCAAGAAATTAACCCCCAAACGATAATTCTTGGGGACTTCAAAACCGCCCTCTCAACATGGGATAGGTCAACAGGTCAAAAGCTTAACAGAGACAATTTGGAAGTTAATCAAACCCTTAAAGCAATGGACCTTACAGATCTTTATCGAATTTTCATCCACACACCAAAGAATACACATTTTTCTCAACAGCACATGGAATGTTCTCCTAAATAGATCACATATTGGGCCACAAAATGAATCTACACATATACATAAAAGTTGAAATTCTAACCTGTGCCCTATCAGACCACCACGCCTAAAGCTGGACATCCACAACACATCAAACAAGAGAAAATACACTAATTCCTGGAAACTTAACAATATGATGCTGAATGAGAACTGGATTCAGGAAGAAATTAAAAAGGAAATTCAAGATTTCCTGAAAATGAACGATAATAAAAATACAACTTACCAAATCTCTGGGACACAATGAAAGCTGTACTAAGAGGTAAGTTCATAGCTCTTAATGCCTACATCAAAAAAATGGAAACATCAGAAATAAAAAGCTTAACAATACAGCTTAAAGCTTTAGAGAAACTAGAGCAATCTGATCCCAAAAGTAGTAGAAGAGAGAAGATTAGCAAAATAAGGGGAGAAATATCTGAAATCGCGATTAGGAAAATGATAGAGAACATCAACCAGTCAAAAAGCTGGTTCTTTGAAAAAATCAATAAGATTGATACACCCCTAGCTAAATTAACCAAAAGCAGGAGAGAGAAAACCAAAATTAACAAAATTAGAAATGAAAATGGAGTTATCACTACTGATACCCAAGAAATCCAGAGAATTATAACATCATATTTCAAAAACTTATACTCTGTGAAGTTTGACAACACAAAAGAGATGGGTGAATTCCTAAGTAAACACAAATTATCAAAATTGAATCAGGAAGTTGTGAATTATTTAAATAGTCCTATAACATATGAGGAAATTGAAGAAGTAATCTCAAATCTTCCCACCAAAAAAAGTCCTTGACCAGATGGATTCAGCACAGAGTTCTACCAGACATTTAAGGAGTTAATAATACCAATACTCCTTAAATTTTTCCATCAAATAGCAAAGGAAGGAACACTACCAAATTCCTTCTATGAAGCTAATATCATTTTAATCCCAAAACCTAATAAAAATTCACTTAGAAAACTATAGGCCAGTCTCTCTGATGAACACAGATGCTAAGATTCTCAACAAAGTCATGTCAAAAAGATCATCCATGGGGACCAAGTAGCCTTTATCCCAGGCACACAAGGTTGGTTCAACATACACAAATCAATAAATATAATTCATCATATAAACCAGTCCAAAGTCCAGGACCACATGATACTCTCAATAGATACAGAAAAAGCTTTTGACAAGATCCAATACCCCTTTATGATCAAAACGCTAGAGACAGTAGGAATGGAAGGAACCTTTATCAACATAATAAAAGCTGTATACAACAAGCCCACAGCAAGGATTATGCTCAATGGGGAAAAACTGGAAGCATTCCCACTTCAATCAGGAACTATACAAGGCTGTCCACTCTCACCACTTCTAGTCAATATTGTACTTGAAGTCTTAGCTGAAGCCATAAGACAAGAAAGGGACATAAGAGGGATTCAAATCGGCAAGGAAGAAGTCAAGCTATCCCTATTTGCAGATGACATGATCTTATACCTGAGTGATCCCAAAAACTCCACCAGGAAGCTCCTGGAACTAATTGAGAAGTTCAGCAGGGTGGCAGGATACAAAATAAATGTGCAAAAATCAGAGGCCTTCCTATATGCCCAGAATGAAAGAAGTGAAAAAGCCCTGAGAGAAACAATCCCATTTACTATAGCTCCTAAAAAAATGAAATACCTTGGTATAAACCTAACCAAGGAGGTAAAAGACCTTTACAATGAAAATTGTAAAACCCTAAAGAAAAATTGCAGAAGACACCAGAAGGTGGAAAGACCTCCCATGTTCCTGGATTGGCAGAATCAACATCATAAAAATGACCATCCTACCAAAGGCAATATACAAATTCAATGCTATCTCAAAATTCATATGGAGGCACAAAAAACAACCAGGATAGCAAAGACAATCCTGATTAACAAAAACACGGCTGGAGGTATCACCATACCAAATCTTCTTCTTTGCTACAAATCCATGGTTATAAAAACAGCTTGGTCCTGGCTCCAAAACAGACACACAGATCAGTGGATAAGGTTTGAAGACCCAGATATAAGCCCACAAAATTACAGCCATTTGATCTTTGACAAAGGGGCCCAAAAATTTCAATGGAAAAAGAACAGTATCTTCAACAAATGGTGCTGGCAAAACTGGATCTCCACATGCAGAAGATTAAAACTGGACCCGTACTTGTCACCATGTAAAAGAATTAATTCCAAATGGATCAAGGACCTTGATATAAGGCCAGAGACTATAAAAATCGTAGTTGAAAGGATAGGGAACTCCCTCGAGCTGATTGGGCTATGCCAACAGTTCCTAAACAGACATCCAATAGCACTGTCACTGCTACCGACTCTCAACAGTTGGGACCTTGTGAAATTAAAGAGCTTCTGTTCAGATAAAGAGATTGTAACACAAGCTCAAAGGCAACCCACAGAATGGGAGAAAATCTTCACTAACCACATACCTGATAGAGCTCTACTGTCCAGAGTGCACAAAGAACTTAGAAAACTAAACACCAAGGAAACCAATGGCCCAATTAAAAAATGGGCCCTGGAACTTAAAAGAAATTTTACCAGGGATGAAATTAAAATGTCTAACAAATATCTTAAAAAATGCTCCACTTCTTTAGCCATCAGGGAAATGCAAATCAACACTTCCCTAAGATATCATCTCACCCTGGTCAGGATGGCAAAAATCCACAATACAAACAACACCAAATGCTGGAGAGGATGTGGAGAGAGGGGAACTCTCCTAAATTGCTGATGGGAATGCAGGTTCTTACAGCCACTCTGGCAAGGCGTCTGGGGATTCTTAAAAAAATGAAAGATTGAAATGCCATATGACCTTGCCATTCCACTTTTGGGAATAACCCTCCATGCAGCAGAGGTTCACCTCAATAGCACAAGCATGACCATGTTCATAGCAGCACTGTTTACAATAGCAAAGTCATGGAATCAACCCAAATGTCCAACAGTTGACGAGTGGATAAGTAAACTGTGGTACATCTATACAGTGGAGTACTACTCAGCCATCAAAAATGATGAATTACTGGAATTTGCTGGGAAATGGATGTCATTAGAAACAATTATATTAAGTGAAGTATCCCAAACCCAGAAAGTTAAGTGCTGTATGTACTCCCTAATAGGTGGCTCCTAGTACCAAACCCACCCAGCCCACCTTGAGACACTCATAGGTAAATCTCTGTAATATCTATAGTAATTGCAAGGATTATGAACAGGAGGGATGGGATTGGAGGGCCACACCAGAAACAAGGAGAGAGGAGACCATGTTACAGCAGAGAAAATAGGCCTGCATCTAGGACTGCAAGTAAGTAATGAGACACCTGGTTAAGTTCACAGACGTTCATTCCTGATCATTTACAACTGAGGGAGTATGATCTAACCAGAAGGGGAGGGCATATAGTCTGGCAGATAAAAAGTAATCATTTTGCAAATGGGTGATTGACCCCTCCCTCACTGTGGTTTCCTACTTTTATTACATCTACCCTTGAATGTGCTCTTATAACAAGACTCCAGTTTAACAGCTTTTTATCTCTGGCCAGGGGGTGACATACAATACCCATCAGGATGGAGTGAAGGGCATTGCTGGAGCAGCAAAACTGCAAAAGGAAATCAACAAACCACAATGCACTACTTCAGAGACTCTATATCAACCACCTAGAACTAGGCCAGACTAATCTCTCCCCATTCTGAAGCTCAGGGAAATTTGTGGAAGAGGGGGTGGTAAGATTATAAGAGCAAAAGGATGGGAGGACCAATGATTTGCAATATACTCCACACAAATTAGGGCCGAAGCAATCATAATTGGACTTTGCATGCCCTGCACAATGTCCAACACACTATTGACCTCACAAAGTCTAGCATCTGCTAAAGGCACCAAGACCCTTGGAGACAAGGGATTGACAGCCACAGTAGTGTTCCTGTGCTTAAAGTGAACATAGGAAAGGTTTCAGGGAAATGCCACTGGGTCCTTGTACGTCATGGGAGAGGAGGGCTCAGAAGAGAGTCTGGCATGCACATTAATGGATTTTCTGAGGATTGGGGGGAGGCACTGGGGGATGGGGAGGGAGGATAGCAGGGAGTTTGGGGGGAGGAGGAGGGAGGGAGGGAACTGGTGTACCTATTAAGTTTGTATGAGCGGAAATAATAAAAAAAATGTTAAAAAAAAGAACATATGGTACTACACAATGAAGCTGTTTGTGAAGCTGAGAGAAGTTGGTACCCAGTAGTATGGCCAATGCTATGATGTGGCTAGTGTGCCTTTGCAACTGTTTGTTAAGAAATATGCAGAAATTTGGGACTTTGTGCTGGGAAAGTCTTTGCATCTTGGCAATAGGGCAAAATGGGCCTTTCTCATGAGCTCTCTGAAGAGAGCAATGCTGTGAAAGACACAGGCATTGGAAACTCAGCTTGTCAAGATCCAAAGGGGAACAGAGACTCTGTTTGCAACTGGATGAGTGACACATGGAGTCATGTTTTGTCAGAAAGTTTAGTGCAATTTTGCCCTTGTCCTGAAAGCTTTCCTGAAATTAAACTGAAGTGTTTGGCAGTGGAAATTTCAAGTGTAGTCTTGATAATGTGATCTGGCTACTTTTAGGTTGTCTTCAGAGATATGAAAAAGAACAAGGAATCAGTCATGAAGAAGCTGTAACTGTAAGATGATGATAAAAAAAAATGCAATAGCAAAAATGAAGAGTTGAACCAGGAAGAAGCAGAGAACAAAATGGCTGTTAAAGAGATTAGCTCCATTAGTAAATTAAAACCTGCTTTCTACTTGCATAATAAGAGAGGCTTAGCTTGAGGATGAGATCCTCAGAGAAGGCTCCCACCCATAAGAATGCAAATCCTTTTGGAAGAAATGAGCTAATGGATGGAATTCCAAAACAAGAGTCTGCTTCTTCCATAAAGTAACTGTCCAGGTATGAAAGAGCTTTTTACCAAGGTCAGTGCAGAGAAGCTGAATCAGCTGTGATCCAAGGGGGCCAGTCTTGGCAAAGTCGTCCACGTGTTCTGGTTTGAGAGGCACAAGGGGTAGAAGATCATGGATTCCTCCTCCAATATTTCAAAAAATGATGGAAGCCAGGCAGCATGTGGTAGAAAGTCTGCAGTTTAGAGGCCCAAGAAGGACAGTTTGTTTTGTGAAGTAAAAGCCTAGTTTGCCACTGAGTAGTAAAGATGTTAGTGATGCCAGAGCCAACCCAGGACATCTGCCAAGGACAGCTGTACATCCTGGGAAAAGTTACTCAGGAGAGTGATGTTTTCTATAGCAGCTGCATTGGAGCGGTGGGACCAAAGCCCTTATGAACTGAGATAATTTCAACGAGAGGCTCACCTGTTGGACTTGGAAGTACAAGATTAGGATTTGTTCTGCTGTCTTTTGGTCTTATTATGGAATGATCTTTCCTAGATATGCTCCCATTCCTTCCTTTTGGAATGGGAATGTTTATTCTGTATGTTGAAGCATATAAATTGACTTTTGAATTTACAGAAGGCTTTAGGATTTGGACTTTTGGACTGTGAAGACTTTTAAAGCTGGACTGAATCTGGTTTGCATAATGGATGTCAACGAGCCTATGGGAGCAGGGATGGAGTGTCATGGTTTGAAATGTATCCCCCACAGTCTCATGTGTTTGCAAGATCATGGCACTTTGAGAGGTGGAGCCTTACTGGAGGAAGGCAGTCACATGGGGTGTGCCTTGAGGTGGAATAGTCCCACTTTACCTCCAGGAGAGGTCTGCTTTTTCAGAAAGCAGTCTTGTAGCTCTCAGCCTCCAAGATGTCTGCAGTGACATAGTTTCCTCAAGCTTCAGCCAGCCATACTGCCTCTGCCAGGAGAAACTGTATTTCCCCTGTGGAACTGTAAACTGAATAAATCTTCCTTTCTCCTTTAAGTTGCTTGACTTTGGGTGCTCTCTCACAGCAATAGTTAAGAGTACTAGCTATACTAATATTCTGAAATCTTCCTGTTTCTGTCTACCCCCAGCACTAGCAATACAGTTGTGCATTGTGGCATCTAGTTTTTAAAGTACTGTGGATCCAAACTAGGGCCCTCATGTTTGAGTAGCCAGCACTTTACCCACATTGTCCCCATCCTGGTGTTAGTTAGATATTTTTCTTCTTATCATATACTCATTTATCTGGGGGATTAGAGATTAAGTACACAAGTCTCAGGAAGTCCGTAAATATGTTACTCTTGAGTTCCAGCAAAGATGATGGAATGCACCAGGATGATGGCAATGGGGGTGATAAGAAGAGGTAGTATATAGTTGTATTGTGAAGGAAGATCTGACAGGACATTCTGGGAAATTGGTTATGAAAAGGAAGAGAGAGAAGGAAAGCTCTGAAAGAATGGTTAAGCACACTCAGCTCTGCATTGATATGTGGAACACTAAGATGGAAGAGATTTATGTAAGTGCATGAATTATTCCATTTGGACATTAATTTTTTAACTGATAAATATTCAAAACAGATTTTGAAAAAATGCTGAAATAAACAAACATGGAATCCAGGGAGTGGGAAGACTTGTGATATTAATTTTAATTATTACTTTGACACCTGGCAGATGGATCTTAAGCATAACTTTGAATGAGTATTTAGACTAAGGTGATTATCTAAGAAGGACTCCCAGGGATGGTATTGATTATATAATTGATGTGGAAATCCCCATATTGACTGTGAGAGGAACTATTTCTTGGGCAGAGAATTCTGGATATTTTAAAGTGAAGAAGGCTACTGAACATTTTTACCCTACTTCCTGACTATGGATGCACGTGAATGGTCACTTAAATCTGCCACAATGGACTGTACATTAAACATTTCCAGTGAAGTCTTTTTTCAATTGCTGTGGTTATAGCATTTATCACAGGAACAGGAAAAGAGACTCAGACAGAGAGTCATAACTTAAAATACAAAACAGCATATATGTCATCAATGTGAAAGCCTGTACAGGTCTCATACAGAAAAAGACCACTTGATGTTTGCTAAAGATAAGAGATATCCAAGGACTGAATACTGTGTTACTCTAATTTGTAAAGGCTGACAGTCTAAAAAGAATCTCTGTTGGAAAATGCTGCAAAAGAGAAGACATTAAGACTTGAAGCAATATAAAGTACACAACATTAGTCCAACTAAATAAATTGTCATAATAGAAAGAGTTTGGATGCTGGTGAAAATAGATGCAGAATGATGGGGTTCTGATATATATCTTCCTCCAGAAAGTCTAATAACTACAGAGGAAAGTCTAGATATTAATCACCTTATATCCTATCCACTGTATGCATGCCACTGAACCAATTTTGTGGATTCAGTTATGTCAAATCTTCAGTATCATCCATTTGAATCCACTTAATAGAATTGGACTTCAATACTAAAAATTACATTGGTTTTTTATTAGATAATAAGAATTGATAGATTGTGAAATTTGTCTAAACCAATTATTTGCATATTAACTGCAAAATTATAATTAGTTTTTCTTTTAGTTTATCTAATTATAATTTTGCAGTTATACTATTATACTATGACTTCATCCAGACAAAATCTATTCATATTTTGTCTCTTACTTTATCACTCATTTAAATTTTGTCCTTAGTCAATATTGAATAATCATACATATAAATAAATAATTAAGGAATGGATGATTTAAAGAAAGAAAATCACAGCACAATTAATGCTACTCCAAAATGATATTTTATTTAGTTTCATAACTTCTTGGAAATATGGAAGAAACCTATTTGTACAATACTATAAAAATACATGACAAAAAGTGTGCATTGAGGGGCTGGAGAGGTGGCTCAAGGGTTAAGCCTCTGCCTTGCAGGCAGAAGGTCCTGAGTTCGGATCCTAGACCCCACGTATAGACGCCAGGGGGAAGCAGGGGCTGCCTGCGTTTCCGGTCTTGGTAGGGCAGAGCCTGTGAATCCGGGGCAGAGTAAAAAAGGAGGAGGTGGAGGCATCCATGGTGGTTCCTGAATTCGTCTGTGGTTCTACACACAAACACACACACACATACATACACACACACACACACACACACACACATGCATACATGCACAATTGAATAAATAATAAAAAAATAAAAATAAATAAAAAAGTGTGCATTGAAATAGCTATAATTAATGAAACATCCTAGAAGAAACACTGTAGCTTATTCCCTCTTCTGAAGAAGTCACAGTGCATCCATACTGAATATTGTGTCTTTGAACTACTATCTCAGTGATAAAATGGGATATAAGGATATTAATTAATTAGATAATTAGATTATCAAAGGCACTGTGTGTCTCAGTGGAAGACAAAGGGTGAC
Organism: Typhlomys cinereus; assembly: GCA_023101885.1. NCBI lineage: Eukaryota > Metazoa > Chordata > Mammalia > Rodentia > Platacanthomyidae > Typhlomys > Typhlomys cinereus. The sequence continues at coordinate 1,741,473 of JALPQD010000050.1, read as the reverse complement.
TTCAGGAATCATCCTGGATTGCTTCTACCTCCATTTTCCTTCACTCTGCTTTTTCCCCCCTCTGGGTTCTACCTGCCAAAAGTCCAGGCCATCATCATTTCTGCCTGGCATTTCTTTTTCATGGGGCCTGGGATCTGAACTCAGGACCTTATGATAAGACATAGTCTTAATCCCTAAGTCATCTCTCCAGCCCAGGGATATTTAAAGAGAAGAAAATATTCATTTTATGACTTATCATTTGATAAATCATCACAAGTACAGCATGATTCTGAGTGTTCTTGTCATCTGAGTGTTTTTTACTTATTTATCTTGGAACCTTTCCTAAACTTCCCTTTTTAGGATTCAGAGTAATTTAAGAATGTTATTTGAGAATTGACTCAATTCTACCAGATGTACTATGTGAAAATAATCATAAATGCATGTGAATTCTATTCCATAATTGAGCAAAAAAATACAGAAAGCAAATTAAGCTCAGACCTTGAAGAAGCAATGCACATTATGGAAGGACATGCATTAAATGTGGAGGATACAACATCACCATATGCATCATCATAGTATGAACTTTTAACAGCTTTGCCTTCCACTTTTCCAAAATCATATTTTTCCTCTGAGGGATCCATGAGAAGAAAATGATTTGATAGACTGAAGTCATGGCTTCAGGAATCTCTTAATAACAAATATGTATTTGCAGGTGTGTTTATGTATGTGTGTGTTTTTACACATGTTTTGGGAAAAAGTAAATTTTTGATTACTTGCGAAGATTTCACTAAAGAGTTGAGAACAGAAATAGAAACCTGGAGCAGAAGTCTACAAAGGTAGATGACAGGCATCCAGAACATTCTTGCACTAAAAACTTGAGTCCAGCAAATGGAACAAAATACACCGCAGATTTCCATGAATACACTTCTGGTTTCCAAATGAGCAGTTCCTGGATTACATTAAAGATTCTTGTATGGTAAAGGAAAGGACAGATATAATTGATTCAAGAACAAGAGAGGCCAGGCATGATGACATTTAACTTTACCCCAATGCTTGGAAAGCAGGATTCACAGCTTGAATCCAGAAACAATCTGAAGAAGAATGAGAAGGAGAAGAAAAAAGAGACAGGAAAATAAGAAAGACAAGGAGAAGCAAGAGGAGGAAAAAGTGGAGGAGAAGGAGAAAAAGAGGTGTGAGAGAAGAGAGAAGGATGGAGAGGTGAGACAAGAACGTTGAAGAGGAAGAATTTAGCTAGTATTTTTTTAGAAGAAACTCGTCCAAATTTTGCAGAGAGAACACTACTATTCATCAAATGACAGTTTTTACAGTTGTCTTGGTTAAGATGAGAATGAAAAGTATAAAATAGTGAGGGTTAAGTGGAAACTCAAACTATTTTTATATCTTTGTTTGTGATTAATTAAAGATATTTCCTAGAATGTTGAACCTTCAGAATAACATCTTAGTAAGATTTTTAATAAATAATATTTTCATAATTAACATTAAAATAATTACACATATGCTTAAAAATTACTATACTTATATTGCCTGATAATGCATTCTGAAAGCTATAATTAAAGAATTATGAAGTATAAGATAATTTTTTACTTATTAATAATTTTATTTTATTTTATTTTTTATTTTTCTGCTCATATAAATATAATAGGAACCCCTATCCCCTCCCTCCCTCCACCCCTCCCTGGACATCCCTGTTCCCTCCCCGCTTTGTCCCTTCCTTTCCCCCCTCCCTCCCTTTCTCCCAGTGCCCCCTTCCCCCCTTCTCTGAAGCATCCTTTAATGAGTATATCAAACTTTCCTCTGGGTCCTCCTCTCTGATGACGTGTAAGGACTCAGTGGGAATTCTTAGAACTCTTTATTGTGTTTTCATTAACTATAGGAACACTATTGTGATTGTTAATCCCTTGCTTCTAAGGATCCTAATGCCTTTAGTCCATGCTAGAATTTGAGGGGTCAATAATATTTTGGTGCAGATCATGCAGAGTTCTGTTATAATTGCTTTGGCCCTAACTTGTGTTGAGTATCTTGCATATCATGCCTCCTCCCATCCTTGTGCTCTTACAATCTTACCACCCCCTCTTCTGCAAATTTCCCTGAGCTTCAGGATGGGGAGAGATTAGGCTGCCCCAGTTCCAGGTGGTTGACATAGAGCCTCTGATGTTCTGAATTATGATTTGTTGTTGATTTTTTTTTGTTTTGCTGTTTTGCAATGCCCTTGATTCCATCCTGATGGGTATTGGCTGTCACCCCCTGGCCAGAGATTAAAAACCTGTTAAATTAGAGTCTTGTTATAAGAATATATTCAAAGGTAGATGGAATAGAAGTAGGAAACCTCGGTGAGAGAAGGGTCAACCATTCATTTGAAAAATGGTTATCTTCTCTTTGGCAGCCTATATATCCTCCTCTTCTAGTAAGATCATACCCCATCAGTTGGAAATGATCAGGAAGGTAAGTCTGTGAACTTAATCAGTTGTCTCATTACTTACTTGCAGTCCTTGGTGGTGGCCTATTTTCTCTGCTGTAATATGGTCCCCTCTGTTTCTGGTGTGGCCCTCCTTCCCCATCCCTCTTGTCTATATAATCTTTAAAATTACTGTAGGTGTTACAGAGATTTGTCTTTGAGTGTCTCTAAGTGAGTTTGGTGCTAGGATCCACCTATTAGGGAGTACATATGGTGCTTAATTTTCCATGTCTGGGATAATTCACTTAATATAATTGTTTCTAATTCCATCCATTTCCCAGCAAATTGCATAAGTTCATCATTTTTGATGGCTGAGTAGTATTCCATGTATAAATGTACCATATTTTCCTTATCCATTCATCAACTGTTGGACATTTGGGCTGATTCCATGACCTTGCTATTGTATACAGTGCTGCTATGAACATGGTCGTGCTTGTGCTATCGAGGTGAATTTTTGCTGTATGTGGGGTTATTCCCAAAAGTGTTATTGCAGGCTCATATGGTATTTCAATCTTTAATTTCTTTAAGAATCCCCAGACAGCTCGCCAGAGTGGTTGTATGAGCCTGCATTCCCACCAGCAATGTAGGAGAGTTCCTCTCTCTCTACATCCTCTCCAGCATTTGGTGTTGTTTGTATTGTGAATTTTTGCCATCCTGACTGGGATGAGATGATATCTCAGGGAAGTTTTGATTTGCATTTCCCTGATGGCTAAGGATGTGGAGCATATTTTAAGATATTTGTTAGACATTTTAATTTCGTCCTCTGTAAAGTTTCTTTTAAGTTCCAAGGCCCATTTTTTAATTGGGCCATTAGTTTCCTTGGTGTTCAGTTTTCTAAGTTCTTTGTGCACTCTGGATAATAGAGCTCTATCAGATATATGGTTAGTGCAGATTTTCTCCCATTCTGTGGGTTGCCTTTGTGCTTGAGTTACAATCTCATTATCTGAACAGAAGCTCTTTAATTTCACAAGATCCCATCTGTTGAGTGTTGGCTGTAGTGACTGTGCTATTGGATGTCTGTTCAGGAATTCTTGGCGTAGCCCAATCAGCTCTAGGGAGTTACCTACTATTTCAACTATGGTTTTTATAGTCTCTGGCCTTACATCGAGGTCCTTGATCCATTTGGAGTTAATTCTTGTACATGTTGACAAGTACGGGTCCAGTTTTAATCTTCTGCATGTGGATATCCAGTTTTGCCAGCACCATTTGTTGAAGATGCTGTTCTTTTTTCCATTGGAGTTTTTGGGCCCCTTTGTCAAAGATCAAATGGCTGTAATTTTTTTTGGCTTATATCTGGGTCTTCAACCCTTATCCACTGATCTGTGTGTCTTTTTTTGGAGCCAATACCAGGCTGTTTTTACAATTATGGATTTGTAGTATAGACTAAGTTTGGTATGGTGATACCTCCAGCCATGTTTTTGTTACTCAGGATTGTCTTTGCTATCCTGGGTCTTTTGTGCCTCCATAGGAATTTTGAGATTGTTTGGTCAAGTTCTTTTTTTTTATTTCCACTACACAAACTTAACAGATACTCTGGTCGCCCTCTCCATCCAACCGTCTATCCCCCTGTGCCCCGCTCCCCTCCCCCCTCCCTACCCATCCCTCAGTGCCTCCCCCTCCCATCCCCGGAGTATCCTTTAATGTGCATGCCAAATCATATTCTCCTCTGGGACCTCTTCTCTGATAAGGTGCAAGGACCCAGTGGGATTTGCCAGAACCCTTTCCTATGTTCCCGTTAAGCATAAGGACACTACTATGGCTGTCAATCCCTTGCCTCCCAGGTTCCTAGTGCCTTTAGCAAATGCTAGACTTTGTGAGGTCAACAGTGTGTTGGATATTGCGCAGGGCATGTAAAGTCCAAACATGATTACTTCGGCCCTAACTTGTATGGAATATCTTGCATATCATTGCTCCTCCCATCCTTGTGCTCTTATAATCTTATTGTTCCCACGTCCCCAGATTTTCCTGAGCTTCAGGATGGGGAGGGATTATGTTGGCCTAGTTCCAAGTGATTGATATAGAGTCTCTGATGTTCTGGATTATGGTTTCTTGATTTTTTTTTTCAGTTTTGCTGCTCCTGTAATGCCCTTGGCTCCACCCTGATGAGTATTGGATGTCACGCCCTGCAATTACACTTTTGAGAATAACCCCTTATACAGCAAAATTTCACCTCGATAGCACAAGCACGATCATGTTCATAGCAGCACTGTTTACAATAGCAAAGTCATGGAATCAACACAAATGTCCAACAGTTGACGAGTGGATAAGGAAACTGTGGTACATCTATACAATGGAGTAATACTCGGCCATCAAAAATGATGAATTAATGGAGTTTTCAGGGAAATGGACTGGAATTAGAAACAATTATATTGAGTGAAGTATCCCAACACAGAAAATTAAGTGCCATAGGTGGCTTTTAGTATGAAACCCACTTAGAGACACGCAAAGATAAATCTCTGTAATAACTACAATAATTGCTAAGATTATGAACAGGAGGGATGGGGAAGGAGGGCCACACCAGTAACAAGGAGAGAAGGGACCATGTTACAGCAGAGAAAATAGGCCACCATCAAGGACTGCAAGTAAGTAATGAGACATCTGATTAAGTTGACAGACTTTCCTTCCTGATCATTTACAACTGATGGGGTATGATCTTACCAGAAGGGGAGGGCATATAGTCTGGCAGATAGAAAGTAACCATGTCGCAGATGGTTGATTGACCCATCCCTCACTGCGGTTTCCTACTTTTATTATATCTACCTTTGAATATACTCTTATAACAAGACTCTAATGTAACAGGTTTTGGTCAACTTCTTTAAAGAATTGCTTTGGGATTTTACTAGGTATAGCATTGAATCTGTATATTGCCTTTGGTAGGATGGTCATTTTTATGATGTTGATTCTGCCAATCCAGGATCATGGGAGGTCTTTCCACCTTCTGGTGTCTTCTGCAATTTCTTTCTTTAGGGTTTTAAAGTTTTCATTATAGAGGTCTCTTACTTCCTTGGTTAGGGTTATACCAAGGTGTTTCATTTTTTTAGGGGCTATAGTAAATGGTATTGTTTCTCTTAGGGCTTTTTTGCTTCTTTCATTCTGGGCATATAGGAAGGCCACTGCTTTTTGTACATTCATTTTGTATCCTGCCACCCTGCTGAACTTCTCTATTAGTTCCAGGAGTTTCCTGGTGGAGTTTTTGGGATCAATCAGGTATAGGATCAAGTCATCTGCAAATAGAGATAACTTGACTTCTTCCTTGTCAAGTTGAATCCCTTTTATGTCCCTTTCTTGTCTTATGGCTTCAACTAAGACTTCAAGTACAATATTGAATAGAATTGGTGAGAGTGGACAGCCTCAGCCTTGTCTAATTCCGGATCGAAGTGGAAATGCTTCAAGTTTTTCCCCATTGAGTATAATCCCTGCTGCTGGATTGCTGTATACAGCTTTATTATATTGATAAAGTTTCCCTCCATTCCACCCTTCTCTAGCGTTTTGATCATAAAGGGCTGTTGGATCTTGTCAAATGCTTTTTCTGCATCTATGGACAGTATCATGTGGTCTTGAACTTTGGACTGGTTTATATGGTGAATTACATTTTTTGGTTTGTATATGTTGAACCAACCTTGTGTGCCTGGGATAAAGCCTACTTTATCCCCGTGGATGAGCTTTTTGCTAAGACTTTATTGAGAATCTTTGCATCTGTGTTCATCAGAAAGATTGGCTGATAGTTTTCTTTTTTAAGTGTATCTTTATTAGGTTTTTGGATTAAGACGATATTAGCTTTAGAGAAGGAATTTGGTAATGTTCCTTCTTTGCTATTTGGTGGAACAGTTTAAGGAGTATTGGTGTTATTAGCTCCTTAAATGTCTGGTAGAACTCTGTGCTGAATCCATCTGGTCAAGGACATTTTTTTGGTGAAAAGTTTTGAGATTACTTCCTCAATTTCCTCATATGTTATAGGACTATTTAAATAATTCACAACTTCCTGATTCAATTTAGGTAAGTTGTGTTTACTTAGGAATTCACCCATCTCTTTTGTGTTGTCAAATTTCACAGAGTATAAGTTTTTGAAATATGATGGTATAATTCTCTGGATTTCTTGGATATCAGTAGTGATAACTCCATTTTCATTTCTAATTTTGTTAATTTGGGCTTTCTCTCCCTTGCTTTTGGTTAATTTAGCTAGGGGTTTATCAATCTTATTGATTTTTTTTAAAAAAACAGCTTTTTGACTGGTTGATGTTCTCTATCGTTTTCCTAATCTCGATTTCAGATATTTCAACCTTATGTTGCTAATCCGCTCCCTTCTACTGCTTTTGGAATCAGATTGCTCTGGTGTCTCTAAAGCTTTTAGCTGCATTGTTAAGTTTTTTATTTCTGATATTTCCATTTTTTTGATGTAGGCATTAAGAGCTATGAACTTACCTTTTAGTACAGCTTTCATTGTGTCCCAGAGATTTTGGTAAGTTGTATTTTCATTATCGTTCACTTTCAGGAAATCTTGAATTTCCTTTTTAATTTCTTCCTGAATCCAATTCTCCTTCAGCATCATAGTGTTAAGTTTCAAGGGGTTAGTGTATTTTCTGTTGTTTGTTGTGTTGTGGATTTCAAGCTTTAGGCTGTGGTTGTCTGATAAGGTGCAGGCTAGAATTTCAACTTTCCTGTATATGTGGAGATTCGTTTTGTGGCCCAATACATGATCTATTTTGGAGAAAGTTCCATGTGCTGCTGAGAAAAATGTGTATTCTTTTGTGCATGGATGAAAAGTTCGATAGAGATCTGTAACGTCCATTTCAATAAGGGTTTGATTAAGCTCCAAAGTGTCTCTGTTAAGTTTTTTACCTGTTGATCTATCACATGTTGAGAGGGCAGTACTTAAATCCCCAAGAATTATCATTTTGGGATTGATTTCTTGCTTTAGATGTTGTAGGGTTTGCTTAATGAATGGGGGGGGCGTATTGGGTGCATATATGTTCAGTGTTGTGAAGTCTTCCTAGTGAATTGTACCTGTGACTAAAATGTAGTATCCATCCGTGTCTCTTATGATTTTTTTTTTTTTTTTGGTTTGAAGTCCACTTTGTCTGATAGCATAATGGCTACCCCTGACTATTTTCTGCTTCCATTAGCTTGTAGAATTTTTGTCCAGCCTTTTATTTTTAGAGCGTGCCTATCTTTTGTGGTGAAATGGGTTTGCTGCAGGCAGCAGATTGATGGATTGTGATTTTTAATCCAAATTTGTAATCTGTGTCTCTTGATCAGCGAGTTAATTCCATTAACATTTAGTGTTATAATGGAGAAACTATTTTTAATTCCAGACATTTATTATGTTTATTGGCTTTTATAAGTATATTGTTTACTTTTAGTTGTGTTATGCTTTCCTTCTGTTCTCCTAGATATGCCTGTTTTTTTCCTTCAAGCGTGAGTATCATTTCTTGCATTTTTTGAAGGCCTGGTTTGGTGGACATGTATTCCTTCAAGTTGTCTTTGTGCTGGAAAGTTTTTCTTTCTCCCTCGATCATGACAGATAGTTTTGTGGGATATATCAGCCTGGGTTGACATTTTTGCTCATTCAATACTTGAAGTTTGTCTCTCCAAGCTCTTCTTGCTTTTACTATTTCGACTGAGAAGTCATTTGTTATTTTAATAGGTTTACCTTTAAAAGTGACTTTTTTTTTCCCTTGAAGCTCTCAGCACCATTTCTTTATATTGAATGTGGAATGTTTTAACTATTATTTGCAGTTGCGAGTTTCTATTTTGGTCATATCTGTTTGGGGTGTGGAATGCCTCTCGTATATGGATGGGCCTCTCTTTTTTCAGATGAGGAAAGTTTTCCTTGATGATCATTTGAAAAATTTCCTCAGGTGTGGTATTTTGAGATTCTTGCTCTGGTATTCCATGAATGCGCATATTAGGCTTTTTCAGGGTGTCCCATAACTCTTGAATATTTCTCTCGAATATCTTTTTGGCTTTAACAACCTCTTCCATTGAGCTGGTTAATACTCCCACTTTATCTTCAAGGTCCGAAATTTTGTTTTCTGCTTCATTAGTTCTGCTGATAAGACTCTCTGTTGAGTTCTGGGTTGAAGATAACTTGTCTTTTAGTTCAGTATAAACTCTGCTTGAGTCTGTTTTAACCGCTCTATGCCTGTTTTTGTTTTTTGAACTGTTTTTCTCAACTCCTCCAAGTGTCTGTTGTATTCCTCTCCAAAGGCATTGATGTGGGTATTTAATTCCTTCAGGATTTCCTCTTTCATAGTGTTGAACATGTTTTGAAAGTCGTTATCCTGTGTCAGGCTTTCTTGGCTATTTTCCATGGATTTGTTCTGGTTGGAGTCTATCATTATGGGATTGATTCCTTCAGGGGGAGATTTGTGTACTTGGGTGTTGTTTAGTTCAGTGTTAAACTCTGCTTGAGTCTGTTTTAACCACTCTATGCCTGTTTTTGTTGTTTCTCATGGATTTGCACTTTGACTTGGGCATTGTCTTTTTAAGACCTTCTTTCAACTTCTGTGTGTTTTTCACTGAACTGAATTATTTGGCCTGGGGTTTTGGGGTTGGGCTGGGGCGGAGCTTTCCTAGGTCGTGGTGAGTCCTGGCTGGACTGCATTCGCGTCCCTGGCGGTAGGTCGGGAAAGGGAGGATGTGGTGGCAGAGGGGCAGTATTTAACCTGGGGAGCTATGGCATGGCCCAGGGGTCCTCCCCCACACGGCGAAGCTCTGGGCTCTGCTGGCTGATGGGAGAAGGTGGGTCCCTTGGGCTGCTTGGGGTTCTGGGGTAGGCGTGGGTGGAGCTTACCTAGATTGTGTGAGTCCCAGCTGGACTGCATATGTCCAGGGCGGAGGATGGGGAAAGGTAAGATAACACTTTTAAAAGAAAATGTGGGGGAGGGGAAGGAGGCCCAGGATGGTGGGAGGTTGGTGGGAGGGAGGCTGGCGGGAGGTTGGAGGGAGGGAAGTGACTGGTGTACCTGTAAGTTTGTATGAGTGGAAATAAAAAAAAAATTGGAAATAATTAAATTCTGAGCAATCTAGAAAAAGAAAAGAAAAGAAAATAGAGAAGACTTCATGTAATGTTTTCATGTTTCAGGTAATAAATACATCTGTAGAATTTTTAAAGTAATATTTATTTTGAGTTTAAGGAAATGACTTTATTTTAGAACACTCAAATTTTAAGAAATAGTCTAAGAAATCCAAGCTTTAAATATATACTATAAATATATACAGTAATAAATAAAATGTTAAATGCATTTAAATTCAACAATGTAAAATACAGAATATTTCCACATCATTTTGTATTTGAAATAATCCTCATATTTTGGCATGACTTTTATTAGAAACACATGACTAACACTTCTATGTCATTTAGAACTTTATTGAAAAAAATTATTGCATTGAACTACAGTCCAAGTAATTGATTGAATAACCTAAAAAAGCTGCTTTGCATGTACAATAGTGCAATTTACGTAGCCACAGTATATTTAAAAATTTCTTTGAACATAGAATATGAAATAAATGATTGGTTTATTGCCAGAATATGATTGAGTTAAATTATAAATTAAATACTTTAGAACGTTATTAGGTGGAACTTCACTATGGACAGCTACACAACCAATTTATATATCAACTATTTAAAATCTCTTACATATTATAGCAACTAACTATTTTGCCCCTTGGACAGCAGACTTCTTCTTGAAGTTGATTGTCTCAATATATAAATACTTTTTAAAAATACTGTGAATCCTTACTGTTTTCAAAAATTTATGATACTCAACTTAACAATAAATAATATGTTTATTAAGAACATACAAGTTCATACTCACATATACACTCATACACATTATATTTTTTCTAATTTACTGAAAATTTATAAATGTTCCAATTTATTTTTGTGTTTTTGGCAAGGTATTCTTGATGTTGTTATTTACCAATGGTGGTGTGCTTTGAAAAGAAAAAGACTTTGAGAAAGGAATTAAGAAAATGGATTGGAAACTTTCCTTTTTATATACAGCTACAGAGAATGAGAAAAGGCTATTAGCTTATCCCTTCAGTATTGGCTTATTCTAAACCTAACCCATTCAGCCATTACTTTCACTTTTATAGAACTTAATCCCTCAAACTACCACACTCACTCTCAACTATCTACCTAATAGAAGAAGTGGATAATATTTTTATGGAATGAAATCATAACCTTTGGAAATCCACTAAACTCAGGCTTTGGGGCAGGAGAAATCTTTTCTATTATTACATTTTATTAGAAATTCTCATCTCATTGAAGCGGTTTTCTCTGAGACATGAAGACGAATTCTGTATTTTCTTGACTATTACAAGGTGCTGGCTATACCATGCTTTTAATACGGATTCTATTTCCCACTGGGAGTGCATGTCATCTAATTCATGTTACCAAACTTAACTCTTCTTAAGCTCTGATGAAGTAAAGAGTTTTGCATTTAAGTATGCTATGTACACAGATGTGTGGATTCAAGAACCTTTAAGATGTGTGTTTAGAAATCTAGATCTAATAATTGTTTTATTCAATTGTGCGTGTGTGTGTGTGTGTGTGTGTGTGTGTGTGTGTGTGTGTAGAACCACGGGCGAATTCAGGAACCACCATGGGCCACCTCAACTTCCTCCTTGTTTAAGCTGCACTGGGAGTCACAGGCTCCGCCCTATCAGGACCAGAAACGCAGGCTGCCCCAGCTTCTGCCTGGCGTCTATAGGTGGGGTCTAGGATCCAACTCAGGACCTTCTGCCTGCAAGGCAGAGGCTTAACCCCTGAGCCACCTCTTCAGCCCCTAGATCTGATAAATTTTAATCAGATCTTTTAACAATGTTCCTTAGAAATTATAGGGAAATTCCTATGAAAGATGGATGGATGTCTTTTGAGTTGAGATGATAGCCAATGTTATTTTAACCAACCTCCTTAGATAATTGCTTCTGTTTACTTACTGTGGAAAACAAATTAGTGTTTCATTTACTTATATGTATAATATTAGAATATTAAATAGTATCCCGCCAGTGAATCTATCTCTATATATCTGGTGAAATTTCAACTGCCTGAAAAACTAGATGATTTTGCATTAGCGTCCACGTATTATTATTATTATTATTATTATTATTATTATTATTATTATTTTCGGTTTTTAGAAAAACTGCTGTCAGTGAGAAATGTGAAAGGAGAGCATCATGTAGGAAGGTGATAATCAGACTCAGCAATATGATTCTGTGAAATGTGGCTGATTAAACATATTGAGTTTAACAGGAAACATTTATAGGATTAGTTCTTTTGGATAGTTTTCCATTAAGTTGATAGTGGAGATTCAATTAAGACCTGACAGAGACTGGAGAAAAGAGGCACTGTGGAATCCATTTTCCATGAGGAAGATAGAGATGTCAAGAGATCATTGTGTGAAATGTCTACCTAAGAAAATAAATAGCCCACGGAACTAAGAACTTTCTAAATTATTCTCTATTTTCTAATTATTTTTTATATTTTTTATTCTGAATAGAGAATTTACAGCCCATGGTATTTTTTTCTTGTTAAACTTGACAGAGATTAATAAAATGAATTTTTCCAAATTTTGCCATGTAAAGTGTTTTCTTTGTTTAAGCATGTCTGCATCCATTGAGGCTTTCTTACAGTAGATTAATTCTGAATCTTGCAGAAAAATACATTACGCTTACAAAAATTGACTCTTTCTTTGAATTTTTAGATGAGCTTATGCAATATTTGCTATTTTTACTTTTAGGGATTTCTACTCAGGTTTTTGAGGTTTAATAAATGTCATTTCTTTTCCATTCCTTTTAAATAAGCTAGACTTCATGACTGCCACACTCCAACAAAATTTCCCAAGCTACAGTGTCTGATGTTTTCCTGGAAACACATTTTTTTCTTTATATCAATATTTCATAAATTAATTTTTATCCTTTCAATTTGTTTCCCTTCTTTTTGCATCTCTTGTAGCATCCTTTCCCGCATTGACAAAGTACTGATTATTAAACTTTTCAACTTCATTGAAGAAATGAGGAACAGTAATTCTGATCTTAGAGTTATGGAGGTTGTGGGAAAATGTAAGTCAAGTGGTTTGCCTGACCACATTGAAAACATGTTCAATAAGTGCAAATAACTTCCTCACCAGAGTGAAGTGAGATAGGTATGTTCTTCTCAACTTCTACTCAAGGTGAAGATTGCTTCATTATGTACAGAGTATCAAATAAAGGAATGCATACTTCTTTGTTTAATTTTCCCTGAAAACCATGCTATAAGTGATGTATAGCAATATGTTTTCAAATATAAGTATACTATACCAAAACTCAGTATAAATAATCATTATTAAATATAAAGAAAGAAATATAAATTCTATGGTATAGGAAAACTTTGAAATAAATATCAGATTTTTTTGCCAAATAGCTGGATACTACCACTCAGTGTATTCATGACGATTGAATACATTAAATAGCATAACAAAAAACATAAAATTTTGCTCAAGAAACTGTAAAGTACACCTTCTTTTCCAAACCTTTACTTTTTTACTTGCACATATATTGGCCAAACACACCGAAGTTTCTGAGTAGAGGAATTACTAAAATGTGACATTTTAGTCTGTTCCATACTAGAAAGATGGAGTGGTATACTCAGAATGTTATGCAATAAATATTTTGTTTTCATTTGGCATAATAATATGCTAATAGTGATTAAAATAAGATTTTAATACAAAAAATTAAACATTATTAACTTTTGATATTATTCATTCTTACAACTACAGCATTCCATGACATAAGATTTTGTAAAGTGTATTTCAGCAGTTTAATTATGCAAAGTCAGAGTTGGGAGTCATTTTTGAAGATACATTAATCAGAAAAAACATCTTGTTATATTTTATTTCCTATGAGAAATATGTTTAGACATATTGATAACATTGATTGACAATTTAGCCAAAACTGAGTTATAGGAATTACTTTTAATCAATGGTTTATTTCAATAACATCTTAATTTTTTCTGTCAAATAAAACTGAAATTCACAATCATTCATTCACTCATTCAACAAACATTTAAACATAAGGTATAATATTCTACTTTATTTTCTTTGCAGCAATGAATTTTCAAACCAGAATGCTTCTTGTTACTATTTCATAACATTGCGTATGAGCTCATCTCAAACAATTCCATCAAGCTTCTCCAGTTCTCGTAAAATCATTTTTAATTGTTTTGCTATTTTTTGTAAGACACACTTCTTTCAGTGCTCCTGTTTCAATATAGATAATTTGGTTCATATTTGTAGATTAGTTACATTTTGAATTGGCAGGATTTTTAAAAAATCTTAGAATATGCACATAGATGACATTCAATGCATTCTTTTGTAGGCAATGACAATCTGTTCATCCACTAAGTAGTATCTATTAGTTCAAGTGTGCTGACATGTTTAAGGCCTCTTTCACTTCATTTAAGTGTGGCATCTGACTGGAGCAAGAGTGAGGACAAAGATCTTGACCTTGGAACACTGGTTGGATTAAAGGATTCAGGTGGATGATGGAAGCTGTGGCTGGGTTTAAGTGAGGACTTAACAATGTGGGGATAAATGCTGCAGAGGGAAGAGGCTGAAATGCTATATGAGATGGGTGGAAAGGAACAGTGGTAACTAAATGCAAGGGTTGACCTGATAGGAAAGTAGGGTGTGTAGGGATGAAGGTTGGAGTCAGGGCAGGAAATGAGATAGGAGCAAAGTGTGGTTGTGAAAGTGGATGTAGATGGGCTATTGGGAGGTGACTGCTATGGGAACTCAAGGATGCAGAAACAGCAAAATGCTGGAGGAACCTGTGATGGATAGTGGTGATGGATGTGTGTTGGTGGACTGGAACAGTCTGTACAGCAGAGGCTGGAGAGAAGGTGGTGGGGCCTGAGGCAGGCAAAACTCGAAGATGTTTAGAGAGAAGCTGTTTCTGCATATGCTGCTGAGCTTGTAGCTGTAGAAGCTTGTATTTATCTATTTCATCAGGAGAGAATGTTATGGGCTGTTGAATTAGGGGCGGAGAGAGAGATTTATGATACAGTTCTGATCCGTCTTCTGCTTTTTCATGCTGATGTATACTTCTGTCATAGTAAGTGCTGATATTACCCTCTTCCAGATTCATATGCACACTTGCATCCTGTAAATCTGCATTTGTTTTTTCTTCTTTGGTCTCTGTTGAATCAGTTATACCAGTATGTCTGTTAAGCAGAAAAGCACCAGGAAAATCGTTTGATACTGGTTCACAACTTTGAAAAACAGATTGGCCTCCACTAACTAGAGATATAGCTTGTTCTTTCATTCTTGGATTGATTTTTATACTTGAAGTCTGAGACTCTGTTACCGCAAGAGTCACTCCTTTAGAAAGATGGTTGTTACATTCAAGGTGTGCTGAAATAAAGAAACTATGTTCTGGGGAACTTTTGATATTCTCTTTCTTGGTAGTCCTATGAATGATATTGCCTTTATCATTTCTTCTTTTATTCATGCATTGTCTTTTCTTTGACAGAGACAATTTTGGCCTGTTATAGCTTGGTGATCCAAGTTGAATTGTGCACTGGCTTTGTACATGAGTCTCTGATTCATTTTTATAGCTGTTTACAGAGAACTCAATGTTCATTGACTGTTCCTGACACTTCTTGGTTTGGACTGTCTCTAAAAGGTTTTTTGCTGTCAGGGGTATCCTTTCTCCCTCTGGAATGACTGACTCTGTGGATTCTGAAGGCCGACTGGAACAGTCCTTCAGGAAATAGTTGACCGTGCCAGAGTTACATCGTCTGTGCTTGACTTTTCCCACATCACAAATTTGAGAGCTGACCAAAGACTTTTGACTTCTTTTACCTTTATTGAGGTAATAAATTCTCTGTTTTAAGCAAGGACCCAATTTTCTGTGCCGAGTTTCCTGGCTATTAATGAGCTTTTCACTGTTTCCAGCCACGGTAACCTGCAAGCTAGAATCATAATGAATGAGTCTTGTAGATTTGGGACCTGAAAACTGTTGACTTTTTCTGGGTTTATATCTTTCTCTGCAGTGGCAATAGCTATGTTTTAAGTGCTTTTTATTTTTAAATAAGTCCCACAATTTACAATTTTTGTCTCTCTGTGTTTCAGACCGAGGGCAATTACTGTTAATTGTCTCATCAGACAAATAGAGACAGTTGTGCTTCCTGTGTTTCTGTTTGTGCCTTTCGGCTGAGTCATAACCTTTGTTTAAAAAGTAGAACACATCTTCATCAGCAGTGCTACTGTCCCTATGACTTGAACAAGTGCTTTTCCAGCTGTTCAGGCTGCTGGGAGATGTGTCCATGAAGCTTGAACATCTACTCAGGGATGGCTTTGGAGAATATCTTCTATAACTTTGGTTTCCACATCCAGTAGTAATTCTGATATTGTCAGTATTCAAGACTGTGCTGAAGTCTTTCCCATGGTCCTTGGGAACCCTTGCTTTATAGGATGTAGAATTATAGGAATACTGCTTTTCATCTTCAAACTCTGAATGAGAACTACAAGAAATATGGTTAAGTTTTTCAGTCCCAGTCATGTGAGGAGGACAGACTAAATCCTCACATATATCATTTAGAGATGATTTACTTTGCCAACGGGTCTGTGTAGATACCTGAAATCCATTATCCTCAGAGTTACTGTTTTCAGTGCAACCCTTTGGGGACAGACTGAGGTATGCAGACACTTTCAGACTTTTCAGTCCTAAATCACTTCCATTTACATCCTCATTCTTATTGGGCTCAGAATCATTACATTGCAAATTACAATTTCTGTGGAGCTTCTGCCATTCTGGGTTCGCCTTCATCATCTTTGGTTTCAGAGACTGGTTATCTTGGAACAACTTTTGTTGGTCTTTGATTAAACCTGAGACTCTGCTCTCTATTTTTGTACCTATTTCCAATGCCTCCTTGCCTATTTCTGTTTCCTTTGTGTTCCGAGAAAGTTTAAAATCAAAATATAAGGGATTGCAGCCATAAGAGATGCGGGGCTGTGTTTTTGTAAAGAGAAGAAGCTCCATGGGCCATTGCAGAGTGGTGTGGCCATCCTTGCTCTTCACTTGGAGAAAAGACAGTGGTTTAGCGTTCATGTCATGGGAACAGCCCTCTCTCAGAAGTCTTTGTACATTTTTGTTAAGTCTTTCTGATTTATCTAAAGATAGATCTCTGCTATTTATATTGGGTTTAGGATTCAAATGTACTAACTTGTTTTGTTCACTTGACCCTGGAGATGAAAATCTATCCAAACATTCGAATAGCCTGGCATCACTATATTTGCAAGTATTTAGTGGGATGGAGGAATCATTTTCTTGACATGAGTGATGAATGCAGTTTCTTGAAGTATTTTTCAGTGCCTTCCTAGTTTCCTTCTCTCTGCTGGGTAGAGTAAAATCTACTTCTGAAAGATGGATTTTAGATTTTGAGAAAGAAGCAGGAATATCTGTTGAATCTTCTAATTTCTCATAGATAGATTTATTTTTGTTTTGGAAAACTTCAGAGTTCATAGAGACGGTGTTATTTAAAACACTCTCCAGATGGTTGGGTGAGATGCTAACATCTCTTCTTTTGGTGAGCCGTGCATCTTCATTGACAAACCTGCAACTCTTGCATTTCCCCATGGTCTGTTTTGATTTGTAGGTAGGAGACTTGTTATAATCATGATTTTCTTCTGTATTCTCACTGAAAACTGATGCTGATGACTCTAATTTTAGATATGATTTTTTTGAAAATGAAAATGATACTCCTGTCCTGTGGTTTGCATTGCTGAGAATGGACGATGTTTGTGTTATATGGTTTCCAAACAAGCAATGTCTGTCTGACTGTAACTGATGTCGATTTGGAATGGTTAAGTGCTGTTTATCCACAGTACTTCTGGGGAGATTCTTTCCCTTAAGGAGAAGGGAACTCTTTGTGGATGAGACTTTTCTGCCATTCTTAATTGGGAAAATCCTTTGCTGGAGCTGTTTTTCAATGGCTACCCTAGGGGCTTTGTATGCTGGTCCATTTCCAGATACACTGTAAATAAAATAAATATGAAATGATCAAGATAATAGTGTTGGAATCGCATCTCTACAAAGCCATTACATAGCATTTCTTTGGTGATTTACTTTAGTATTTACTGACTAAGGTTTCCACTGTAACATGACTATTTATTTCATCATGCATATGCAAGTCAATATAATTTTTACAGAGGCTAATTCTGAATCATACACCTTAACCATTCTATTTAGAAGTTAATGATAAGCATGACCTACTAAATTCATTAAATTAAACATGATCAATATTTCTAGAGAAAATAAAATATATAATAACATATTATATAAAAGTTTATTTATATAAATAATAAATATAAAATAAACATTTATATATAATAGCATATATATATATATATATATATATGTTTTTCAGAACTTCCAAGTCATTGGGAGATGGATTTAACATGTCTCCAAACTAATTTTACAGTTAGTACATTCACATCCAATAAGAAATTAGGTAGCATTAAAATATTTCCTTGATTTGATTCTGCAAGGAGTCTATAATTTAATAAGTTTTTCACATTTACATTTTAAAAAGTTTACTTCTTTCTTTTTTAGTTTTTTATTAATTTATTTTTATTCTTTGATATTTTCATATCTGAACTTTTTTTATTTAATGTCCTAACAAAATCTTTGCTTATAAGACAGGTGGAATGCCTAAATGCTGTAGTTGAATTTTTCTCATTTAACTTACAATGAAACCTCATTATTTAAGAGTCATATGACCTGCTGATATTGGGCAATCTTGTTCCTGGTCAAACTAAGAGCAGACCGCTTACTTT
The DNA here is from genome assembly GCA_023101885.1 of Typhlomys cinereus. Taxonomy (NCBI): domain Eukaryota; kingdom Metazoa; phylum Chordata; class Mammalia; order Rodentia; family Platacanthomyidae; genus Typhlomys; species Typhlomys cinereus. Next base: position 1,723,200 of record JALPQD010000050.1, on the reverse strand, counting down.
TGACTTTCCTCTACACCATGCTCCAGTTTAATTCTTAACCTCTCATACTTGATATGGTTTTGAAGATGAATGAACTTGTCTGTAATATGTTTCACATATCACCTATGTTAACATGTGTGTTTGGTAGTTCATGTCTCTGTGTATGCATGTTTCCATGTGTGCATGAGTGGGTGAATGCACATGTATATGTATGCATGTATGTGTGGCTAATTACTCTTCTACCTTATTGCTTTGCAACAAGGTCTAGAATTTTGAACCCAAAGCTTGCCAACATTGCTAGTTTAGCTAGTTAGTTTGTTATGGGGATTCCCATTCTTTGTCTTTGAAAGCTGGAAACACAGCCTGGCTAATAACAGCCATGTAACATTAAGTGGGGTCTGGAGTTTTGAAGTTTGATACTGTTGTTCCTATGGCAAGTTCTTTAGTCATGAAGCAATCTCCAGTCCTAATTTGCATTCTGACTATGAGTCTGAGTTGTGACTCATCATTAGTTAGACAAGTTAAAAATATGTAAGAAAAAAAGTTTAAAAGAATTTTCAGTATTTACAAGATTTGGGCAAGTTATGCTATAAATCTCTTGTTGTATGAGATGGTAACAAGGTGAGTAGAAATATGTCTGCCACTTCTATGATTATATGGAATCTCCAGAGCATACATATTTGTGTTAACTTTATTTCTGGACACAGGTAATACCTTTAATTTTTCTTTCAGATATATTTCTTTTATATTAAAAGGGTTAGTATGTATTTTATGAACTAAAATACTCTAAAATTTATGAGTACATGAATATTATCAGATTACTTACTTTCATTAATAACTTATCTAAACATAAATATTTCTTTTCAATCATATTTGATGCCTAATATTTGTTGTAATAAAATAAAATCATCTAGTCCTGTTATTACATATTGTTCTGATTTAGGTAAGCCCTTAATTCTAGCAGGAATCTACAAATTTCACATTTTACCAGGTTGTTGTCAACATTAATGAGCAACATTAGGGTTACATTATGATTCATATAAACACAAATCATCATCTGCAAATTTAATTGCATTCCAGGTAACAATTTTAAATTGTCCAATGGCTCACAGATTTTGTAAAACTGTTTTTCCATTACAAGAATGTATTAGTTCAGTGTGTGTTATGTTATCATTTTCAATTTAATTGGCTATGTATGGTAAATTTCACGGCATTAATAACAGTAATGGTGTCATTTATTCTAGATTCAGGACTGTACAAGGGAATGCACAAACCATGTATTCCCCAAAATAAGTATAATTATTTATAGGCTTTTAAATGATCATTATAAAACTTCTGTTACTAAAGAACTGTCACTTTGAGTAAGCTAGACAGTATAAATCCTGTTATATTATAATCATTTCCTGGATAATTTCATTAAATGGGACATTTAATTAACATTCAGAAAGTTAAAAAAGTCAAATGTCAGAATCATTAGCTTGCAACTCCTTAACAAGTAAAAATATTTGCCTTCAGACATATCTGTTGATTAATGAACAGTTTATATTGTTACAGAAAACCAAGTGTTTGTACTGTGTAATGTGCCCAGCGGATATCTGAACAATCCCAGTTCATTAATTCTTACCATTCAGACTGCTGTCTTAACTCAGCCAGCTGATGTAGTCGTTTAAGTGCCTTTTCTTGTTTCTTCTCATCTTTCCAGGATTTAGAAGCTACATTACGAGCAAATTCACGTTGCTTTAGTTCTTTCAGTCTCTGTATCAAGAAAAGAAACACAGAAAGGATATCAGAAGTAAGCATCATGTTCTTTTTCCAGTCATAAGGAAACAGTGTCCTGAGTACAGGGGTGACTTCCAGGACAGGTAGAATAGAAGAATCCCTGCAATACTTGATAGTTTAGCTAGCTCTGAGATAAATTTAGCAGATAAATGTACTTGTCACTGAGGTTTCTCAGAACTTGTCACAGTGACTGTGGAAATGTACTGCAAAGCTGAAGGGTCTATGAAACACAAATGGGGTACATGTGCCTTCTGCAGAAGGAGAGAAGATTATGGGACATGCTCTTCTCACCCAACATGCAATTGCTCCTCACCTGTAAAGAAGAGGCAGATTAAGTATAATTGGTTCACTAGCTTTTCCTTGTATGATACAATACTTAGTTCATAGTTCCAAATGTCATTAATTACTTGCTGGTGCAGATAAATATCAAAGACAAATCAGAATGGCAAATGTGGGTCATAGATTTAAACTCAGGACAGAAGCTTAGTCTTTTTTTTTCATTCAAATTTGTCTATCAGATATTTAATTAATCCTTTCTTAGAAACAACTCATCTATGTCAACTAATACTGCTCCTTATCTTTGTGGATCTTACTTTTAGAATTTACCATGTAGCACACCTAACAATATTGGAGAGACACATACCATCAAATGAGCATTTTGAACATTGGCTCTTAATCCTGAATGGGGACTGTATTTTTCCTATTTGAAGGTTGAAATTCTAAATAATAACAAAGTGAATAATGAGTTATTTTTCTATATCTCCCCTTCTGTTCATAACAGATAATCTCTATCTCATGGTCATTGTAAAATCCAGAGTACTGGGAGCTGATGATACCTGCCTTCTATCCTATTCAACCTATTTGAAGATTTAAAAAAAAAAAGAATTTGTGCCCTTCCTTCAGTGATTCAGTGTCTCAGGCACAACTGAACTAACAGTATGATGTCTTTTGGTTCTCTTGGTTCAGACTTAGTCTTTGCTTCCTTGCATCTATTCTTGGCATTCTCAGAACTCCTGAATCTCTCCTTTAGCTACAAATGACCTTTGCCTTGCTTCTGGGTACAAAATGAATCATTGCCTTGCCCTTCTTTCAATGACAAAAAAATCTTTCTTAAATGTATGCAGACTGCATATTATGAAAGGGTTTCCTTTCCCTAGTTCATCTTCACCATCCTATCAGCCTCTCTGCATTGTTAAAGGTTTATGCTCTGCCCAGAATCCTTATCAGAGAATTCAGTGAAGACCAAATGAAAGAGTGACTGGATTCACAATTACTTTGTTACAGAGACTTCTCATCATAAATAGTTCATCATAGTCTTTTATTTATTAAGCTTTACTAGAGAATCAGCTTTAATATTTTTGCAAATGTTGTTCACTTTGTTTGTGGATGTCTACATACATGTGCATATATTTGCAAATATATATATGTGATATGAATAACAGAGATCAACATGGGAATTTTCTCCTAATAGTGGTGCTCTACCTTATTTTTTGAAACAGGGGCTCTCCATGAACGTGGAGCACAATAACTGTCTAGATTAGATGGCCAGCAAATCTTTGGCTTCCCCCTGTCTCTACCCCTCAGCACTGAGACTATATTTACGGACTGTTGCTCTAGCTTTTTAAATGCATACATTATCAAAGTCCAGCATCCAGGCCTCATGCTTATACAGCAAGTACTTTACCCAATAAACCATCTTCCCAAATCAATCCCATTCCTGATGATGTTGAAACTTAGATTTGATATAATATCTGTCCTCTTTGCTGTCACTTTGCATGATATACGTAGATGATAACGTGCATATTTTAAATATATTTTTTCTCTTCTCCTTTTCCACCATTTTGTTGCATTGTTGTATTGTTATTCTGCTTATTTTTATAATATCCAAATATATGTTGATATAACTTTAAATTATTTATATACTATTACTAACAAGTCATAATAGGATAGTTAATTGATTTTATAGACCTATATATTCATTGAAAAAAGCAATGATAAAGAAGAAATTTAATTTGATAATACTATAGGGAGAAGCTTTTATGATAGATAAGGTTTTACAATTTTCATTAAATTGATTTCATTGATTTTTATTAAAATGAACTCTCAACTAGAGTTCATCAGGATTACATATTTCAGGTGCATCAGATATATATAAAGAAATAAAATCCAAAGTTACTCTAAAGTTCTTATGCAAATTAGTATATTTCAAATGTTTTAAGGTAGAATAATTTAAAATACCTTATTGTTAAAGGCCGAGTATTCTAATGGTACTTAGATTGTACCATTTCCTTTTTCATATAAGTTCTGTTGAATGAATACTGTATACTCTCTGCCTTTTAGTTATAGGGAACATCATGTGTTATCTTAAACAGAAGTTTTAGATTTCTATGTTCTGGTTATAATTTACTGACATTATATATTAAAAGGTAAGGTAATGAGTTTCAGAGATAGTAACAACTTTAAGGAAAATGAGAAATAGAACTTTAATAGAAAATGAGAAAGCATCCAAAGTTAATCAACTTAAGGGAGAAAGGAAGATTTATCTAATTTACAGTTCCAGAGGGGAGAAATAGCATGGCTGTCTGCAGAAGCTGGAGGCAGACTAAGTCACTACAAACATCTTAGAGGTGAAAGCTGCAAGACTGCCTGCTACAAAAGCAGGCTCCTTCTGGAGGCTCGGTGGGACTAATCCATCTCAAGGTCCACCCCTTGTAATTGCCTTCCTCCAACAAGGTTCCACTTCTCAAAGGTGCCATGATATTCCCAAATACATGAGACTGTGGGGGATACATTTCAAACCATGATACCCATTATAGTAACATTAGGGTTAAAATATACTTCCTAATAGATTAGGAAGCTTGGCGCTTTCCATAACTACTGTTATGGCAAAGAGTATAAATCTGTTGATTTGGGCATCTCTACCGATGTAAAAATTCAAAGATTCTAAGGTGAGGACATATTTATAGATCTAAAAACCACTTGCAAACATGTTAGTGATATACAAATAAAATTGTGCAGAGATGTTTTTCACTATTTACTACTATCATGGATAGATACATGTATAAATTTGAAAATTGAAGGCTTAACTGTGGTCAAATTTGTAAACAATTCGTACTTAAGTCCTGAACAAGCATGGAGGAGATTGGTTAGTTGATAGGAAAAGTACAGCCAATGGTGAGTGGGACTACTTTCAGGGCAAGAAGTTGAGAGAGAGAAAAAGAGAGAGAGAGAGAGAGAAAGAAAGAGAGAGAGAGAGAGAGATAGAGATAGGGAGAGCTGGTTAAGAAAGTTGGCATTCTTTGGATATACTTGGCCAGACAGACATGCTATGTTGCAAGTGAGGTTTGTCCCTCTCTCAACAATGAGGATTTGGTGTGGTCAATTCCCTTAACTCCTGATGTTGATATGAGTCCTCCTGCCAAGCTGGACTAACAATTGTAACTGAACAATCATTAGTCAGAATAAAAATTCCTTGTTCCCATAAGCACCTTTGACATAAATTTATTCATAGCAGACAGAGTAATTGCAGCATCTTCTAGATAATTCTAAAGTTACATATAATAAAATGTGTTTTAAGGAATTTGTATTTGGCAAAAGGAGAAACTCTCTTTGCATAGTACATAATTTTGCCAGTAATTAATAGGCCTCTGTTGATTTCCAACTCAATACAATTCTCCTGCTGTGTAGTCAATTCCAAATTATTATAATTACAAATACTTTGATTGATACAGAGAGTAAAATTTCATCTTATGCTTATGTCATTTCTTTCATTAAAATCTTTGTCAGAGGAACTTAGCTAATAGGAAGATAAAATTGTTTCACTTTAAGTATGGAAAGAGTATATGTAAACTAAATCTTCTTTCTAAAGTTAAGTGTATTTATTCTCTGTCTTATTAACATATTGAATACAAAGTTTTATAACATACTACAGATTTCTAAATAAGGTTGGATGTTATAATGAAATGCAGAGCTTTCATTTGTGGTTGGAAATTTATGAATTTGTTTTCAAATCAGGGCAGGACACATTTCACTTGGTAATCAGCTTTTACTCAGGGTAACACATTAGGGCAAGTAAAAACTTGAACTTCCTTTAGCATGAATAAGGAAGACAGAGATAGTATCTGGCCTCTTCTCCCCCCGCCACAGGTGCTTGAACAGGGGAGATAACACAGTATAAGGGTTATATGTACCCCTGAGTCTAGCTGGCCTGAGTTTTGATCTTATCTCTATTACTCACTAGCTTCAATCACTAAGAAAATTGCTGGATTATCCCCAATTTTGCTAACACATGTTAGCTTGGCAATCTATCAATATTTAGCTTACAGAGTTCTTAGGACTGTTATTTGACTTGGGGGAGATAAATCCCCTGGCAAAGAACCTGACATGTGGCACATGTTCAGTACCTGTGAGTGATAATCACGTAAATAAAAGGAATGGTTACAATTTTTCAAACTTCAGGAAATGTGATGAGTAAAAAGCATCTCGTTCATCAGGAAGAGGATTTTAAAAGATTATTTGATTCATATTTTTATTGAGAACAGACTTTAAATGATTTTTATCTAGTCAAAGTTACAAGATAGGCTGTCTTTATTTGCAAACCTGTCACAGAGCAAAGTCTAAGAATTTAAGGTTATGTATTATCAGTTTTACATAATAATGGGTGTTTTGTATCTTCAATAATTTCTGTTTCTCAGAAATTTCTTCAAGTCATGTTATTAATAAATAAAGCTAAGAGTTATAGATTAAAATAGACTGTGTTCTTAGACTTTTCTTTGATAAATCTTATTTGAATTTTTCTATTGGGTATTCACATTATCCAAAATAAATGCTTTTGTTTTATGTATTAGGTTTAACCAAATGTATAATTGAAAAAAAAATGAATGATGAATACTGCATATCAGACCACTTCAAATGGTTGTGGATTTGAAATCTGTGAAGTCAAGCGTTGGATATCTGAAACAGCTGATTTGGCATGAAGGAAGATTTTTTAGAGATGGCATCAGCGGCGCATCCACATTTCTCCATATAAATGGATCATATTACCAAAAAATGTTGTTTTTATTTAAAGAAAGAAAAAAAAAAACAAATCAGTCCAGCAAACCAATTCAAACTTCCTAACTGACATAGATTCTTTCATGTCTCAAATTTAAGAAACTGGCCATTTCAGACCTTCAACAGAAAAGAGAATTAAAACTTTATAATTAATATTTCCTTTAGAGAAAAGAAGGAATAAGGAAAGGAAGAATTACTTAGACTTTCAGTTCATGTCCTTCTAACTTTTATTCACAGGAATTTAAGTTAAAATTCCCAGCCTGGGATGGGAGTGAATGGGATTGAGACAGGCAGATACTTGAAGCTCATTGGTCAGTGAACCTAACCAAATCCATGAGTTTCAGATTTTCTTAGAGACCCTGATGGGAAAAATATAGGTGTAACCATTGGTCAGCCAACTAGCCTCCAAGAAATATTCCCAAGCACATGGTCATATGGAATTTCAACAGAACAAAAGCAACACATCAAAAGCCTGCTGCAGAGGTAAAGCTAAACACAGATAAGGTTGTTTTTCCATAACTTTCAATCTTAAAATAGTATTTGATTCTTTCTCAATAGCAAGTAAAATAAGTCTTAAAGAGACATGTTTGCTGAAACATAGCTTTGAAATATTTGGAATATAATTTTCTTTTTGGACTCATCTTAAAACCGCAAACTAAGCAATATTTATTTCTTTACCTGCCAGCAAGAATTCTGGTTTAATGCATTGCAAGTGTGATTTAGCTTTGAATAAAAAATGAAGCAGCAAATTGATCAGATCAGTAAATCTCTCTGTATTTGGTATAGCGATATTTGTGATATCATTGTTTTCCAGCCAGATACTCATGTGAACATTACCTGTGCCAAAAACCACTCTCTGGTCCACCTTTGTGAAGGAGAACACACATATGAAGGAAATTTCCTCAAGTGTGTCTTCTATTCCTTTCTTAAATAGAAAGTCTTCCATTTCTGAACTTTTCAACTACAGATCCCATGACAATTTAAAGATATTAATGCTTTTATTTACTGTAACATTAAAGAACATTAAACCTTACAAAAAAAGATCAAAATTATTAGCCTCAGTTTAAAGACAAAGAAACAATCATAGAAAGCTAAATGAAGTGTTCAACACCAGGAAACCAAAGAAAGAACTTACTTGAAATTTTCATTAAGAATAAGAAAACAGAGTTTTATAGAAACTCACATATAGGTTTCTATATATAGAAATAGACATAGAAATCTAAACATTTGTGATAGATTTATTTTTTTGAAATCAAAAGCTAATCAAGTTTTGAAATAATGCTTAGTGCTTTTAAATGTTATGAAGTAAGTTTAGATGACATGTATTTTTACATTTATTTTAGGATTGTCATGATAATCTAGAAAATGAATATGTGTAACTTGAATAATAGTTATATCTACATACACATAGAAATTAAATTACCTAAAAAATTCTAATAGTTTTCCATAACTTTCTACAATGAAACAGAATTTCACTTGTTTTATGATTTTTGCATTCCATTAATCTTATGTGTTATAATAACAGTGCAAACACAGTGACTGATAGGAAGTAAATCATTTCAAAACTCTCTCATGATACAAAGTGCAGCCTGAGCTACTAGTAGTTGTTTATTTTCTAGAGTGGATGTATATAGTTCTCTTTGCAGGAGAACCAACCATGTCAAAGAAAGCTAAGCATGAAATGATTCCATGATGCATGCTTTGTTAAAATACTCTTCCTCAGAAGTGAAGTGTTAGGCTGGATACATTATAATAGCACCTGAAGGATTCTCCCTGCATGTGTTTGAATAAAAATTATTGAAGTCTAAAGTAATTGCTGGTGGTCAGTTGCTATGCTTGAACAAGAACACAGAGATTCACTGTCAGAGGAGGTGTGCCGAGAATATATACAGGCCTAAAAATACTGCTGCTCCTTCAATGTTTAGTTTGGAGAAAGAGTTTTGATTATAAGTTGCTACAGTTTGGCTAAATGAAAACCCTCTGGACATATCTGCAAATATGTGAGGAGGGAAGATCCCATATGAATCTGGGCAGAACTGTTCCATGGACCAAGATGCCTAACGAATTAAAAGGAGGAGAATTTAGCACCTATATTCATGTGTCACTCTTTCCTGACTGCATATATAACAGCCAGCATACTCAAGTACCTGTTGCTGTGTCTTCCCTGATGTGATGGACTATATCATTAAACCACGAGCCAGAATAAACCTTTAAGGGCTTTTGTATCATGTATTTTGTCACACCAATAAGGAAAACCTAATATCCTTTATTATGCCTATTCTGGTATGTATAATTTATGCTATAAATTACTTGTTTTTAACCTCACAAACTGTTAGTTATTTTAAAAAATGGCTAACTTTTTAAAAATCTCTGACTCTAAAAGAATATTTCTAATCATGATAATGAAGAGTTAAAGTGAGCAGGAGGGAGTTGTACTTTTGCTTCTATTGCTCTCACTTACATGTAAACCACAAGTGCTTGAGGAGTTTATTATATTGTTTGATATGTTATTTATTTATTCATGTATCTATCTTTCAACATCAGAAGAATCCAGCATATCCCTTGTGACATTTTAGGGAAGAAGTGGTTTTGCTCTAGGTTTTAAGAACCTCAGAGGAAAACACTTCTTTCCTGTTCTGAACCATTCTCTCCCAACTGCATAATCATATGATCACATCCTCCCAGTTCCTGTTCAATTCATGAACTGGGACTGCACCCTGACCCAGTAATCCAACTGTTTCTTCAGCAGCAATTTCTTATATTTCAGTATCTTATACAACCTAATATTATATTGATTTTTAAGAGCTCTTTCAATTTCTTGTTCATCCTCCCACTCTTAAAAACCCTATTTTGGAATCAGAGATGCCTGTGGAGACTATACTGGCAGACATTGTTAATCTGAACATATCTGCTCACAAAAACTCCTTAGTCTCAGGAACGCACTCTGAGTTTTCCTCAATCTACTTCCTAAATGTCCTGAAATCAAACTGACTTTGAAAAGAAATTCTGAAGAGAGAAATGGCATTGAAAGAAAAAATTCATAGAATCAGACTCCAGGTTACAACCAAACTTTGGAATGTGTATAGAGCAAATGTGTTTGCTCTACTTAAACAGTAAGTAGAAACATTTCGAAGATGAATATACTGTTAAATTGCGCTACATTTTTGGGAAACCTGAATTAACCAAATGAGGCTTAGAATACTCCTAATGAAGAATCTAAACTCAAACACACTGTTACAACTATACTTTTTGGACAGACTTCATAGCTCAGACTTCTCTCTCTTTTTCCTTCCAATTTAAACTTCTGGTTTATTCCTCAAGGTCACAATACATCTGAGAAATGTCAGGCATTGAAACTAGATCATGGCAAGGAGAAGGTTGAAAAGCTAAAGGCAGAAATAGTGAGCAGCCATTATCTTTTTAAAAATCTCAAAAGAAAGAACTTTTGGAAGGGAATGGAGTATATTATACTCATACCATTTTGACATGAGGAATGTTGTTGCAGTTTGCCTGAACACTGCCAATAAAACTGACGAACAGTCAGCTTAGGGGAACAAGGAAATTTTATTCTTTTTTTTTTTTTTACAACTTTCAGTTATAGTTCTAAGTCTAGATTGGCAAGAGAGCTCATACAAACACCACAAACCAAGGGAACTGGACATACTATATATACAGGGATTGCTGAGAGAGGGGCAAACCTCACTCAATAGACTATGCATCTGCCAAAGCAGGCTGAAGGATACAAAGATTCTAAACCAGCTCCCTTCATATTATCAGTGTAGCCAGGGAATGGTCCCACCCATTATGGAACGGGATTTCCCACATCAATCATATAATCTCCTTCAGGCTGCACATGACCTTAACTAACTCTTCACAAATATTTCTACAGTTCAATCTTCAACAATCCTATATATATATATATATATATATATATATATATATATATATAAAACAAGCATAAGTATTGATATTTAAACTAGGAGAGTGACAAAACTATTTTTTAATCTAGGTATTGCCATATCTCGAAATAAAACAGGACTTTTGGCAATAAGGACACAGTGTAGAATAAGAATTGAGGAAGTTGGCATCAGTGTCTACCACACTAAAATGCCTAGATATTGCCAAAAATGAAGGATCACACATAGTGTCCAACCAATGCTACTATAACTTACAGTTCTCTCCCCTAAACTCTAAGTTACTGAGTTTCAAACAGTGAGCATAAAAATTTCCAGATCATTTTGCTCTATATCCTTGATTGAAAATATATTAATTTTATCTAGAAAATATATAGGATTAGTTTTCACTAAGATAATTTTTTATTAGAAGTGATGGCCAGCAAATTAAAATTTTTAGTCAATATGTGGTCCTAATCCTGTTTTTGTAAATTAAGTGTTATTGAAGCATAGCTAGTTTAGTTGTTCACATAAGGCTATTTTCAAGCTATTTTGAAATAGGTGAATCCTTTTAATGCACTATTAAAAAATCCAAAATATTTACTGCATTTCTTTTTCCAGAAAGTTTTCCAGTCCTAGTTGAACAAGCCTGATCCTGTTAAGTATGAAGGACTTCATTACCTCCATATTTTCACACCTCATAGAATATTTTCCCTTAGAGAAACAGCCCAGTTAATGAAAATGTAGAAACACAAATGGTGGTGAAAGAAAGAGGCAATGATATTCAGGAAAAAAATAACAGTCTTATTTAACTGAGAGTAATAAATTTGAATCTCCAAAAGAGCAGAACTACCAGGTCCTATGGGGATGTATTTCCTATTAGAAAGCTAACTTAGAGTGAATATGCCTAACCTCCTGCGGGAGCCTAATTGAATGAAGCTTGACTTTGTTAGCAAAATAAGACTTGAGTATTCTACGGAGTAGTATCCCACAGAGCTCCTAAATGCACAGCTAATTTTCAGACCTTCAAAGATTGAATCATCCCTACTTTACTAGCATGACTCACAAAAACACAGTTGCAGACAAATACAACATTCATGATCTCTGCTAATTCTCCTGCTCTTTCTTGAGTGATAGGATGACTGAGTAATTGCATTGGTTGGGACAAAATACCTTATAAAAGTAATGTAAGAAAGGAAGGATTTCTTTTGGCTGGTGGTTTGTGAGGAAAGTTCATCCTGGTAGTGCTGACATGGCAATGAGAACAGGAAAAGCTGAACAAATTGCAACTATTATCAAAAATTAGAGACAGAGGGTATGCTAGTGCTAGCTTTCTCCTGTTTATTCAGTCCAGAATCTTAGAGTTGTACTGCCCACAGTTAAAAGATGGGTCTTGCCACTTCAGTTAACCTAATCTAGATAATCATCCATGAGACTTCCCAAAGGTTTACATTTATTGTGATTCTAAATCATCTGAGGTTAGACTAGAGTGATGGCTGAGAGATTAAGCCTCTGCCTCAGTATGCATTCCATGTAAAATGCTAGGGAGAAATGGTGAAAGCATACATTCCTGACTTCAGAAGACAGAGTGCAGGAAACTCCAAAGCAAAGTCAAAAGGAGGTAGAACAATTCAGGATGATTCCCAGTGTCACTCTTCAGTATCCACAGGCACACACAGTGCCCTCTGATATACAGAACTACAAGAACAGAGAGACCCCTTTCCACAACACCCAGGTCACATGTAGTCCAGCCTGGACTCAGGGTGACCTAGGTAAGCTCCCCTGCCTACCCCCAAACCCCAGGCAGCCCACTGGTCCCAGCTCCTCCCACCAGCCAGGATTGGGGAAGGGGGAGGCGCTGGGGGATGGGGAGGGAGGGGTAAGGGGAGGGGGGAGCAAGGGGGTTGGGGAGGGAGGTAGAGAGAGGGAGGGGACCGGTGTACCTGTTAAGTTTGTATGAGCGGAAATAATAATAATAATAAAAAATATCATCCCCCCCAGGAAAAAGACTTCATTTGATCCATAGCATAATATAATGTCATGATGAACTTTTCTCAATGTTATTTTGGAAAGAGATACTGTTTCTGTGTGAATTCTATTAATGATTTAGGAATTGAGCCTTGCATTTTAGCTGTCATATGAGTAACATAGGCTAAATAAGACAAATCCTTTGAGCTAGTAGGAAATTCCTTGCAGTTCCCCTAATGTGACTTCATACATGCACATCTAACCACATGCATGTACCCAAATGAATGGATTCAACATATTTATTGATCCTTTAAGCATTCCTTCATCATCATAATGAAAGCAACCAATAATCTTGGTCTAAACTAGCAAAATGTAGCTTAATCATATGTATTAAATGGAGAACATCCTGTTCATTTATTTATCTTAATTTACTATTAAATTTTTATTTGCTTAAAAAATTGCTTTTGATATTTTCATTCTCTTGCTTCTGTGGTTATCCAGTGATAGATCTGGAATCAGACTTCAAAACCAGACACTTCACCCTAAAGCCAGAGACCTAAAGCCACCCACCTATAAACCTGAGATAAAACAGATCTCTGTCCTATAACTCACCAATAATATTAATCTGATAGCTGGTCAAACCCAAAATCCCTTCCCTCTGCACTCCAACTGTGAACAGCTTGCATCCTTTCCTCCAAGTAGTAGCAATTTTTGTCTGATGGGAAATCTCAATAAAAAAAAAAAAGAACAGAGAGACAGATACAGATACCCATACACATACACACATATACACACACTCACACATAGGCATGCAATAAATAAATAAATAAATAAATAAATAAATAAATAAATAAATAAAATACAAAATTGCATAAGGCTGACGAGAAATACTAATCATCACTGGAATGAAAGAAAAATCAAATATATAGGTACTGAAGAGTGATGAACATTCTATCAAAGAAATTCTCAAAATTATTTTTCTTTCGAATGAAATTGATGAGAATGAATATATTATTTTAAATTCATAAATCTGTTTTGTAATCATACATAGGAATCTCATGTTACATGTAATATATGCAACCAAAGTTCAACAGAGTATATACTTGAGAAAATGGCATATTAGTTCAGATTGCATAAGTGTTTTTTGAATTTGTCTTTTCATTCCTTTGTTTTCTTTACAATAAGGGAAAATAATATTTTAGAAAAGAATTAATCTTTAGCTTTCTTTCTACTTTACTAGACTATTAAAACTAGTTTTCTAGATTATTTTCTCAATAACTGGTGCCCCTTTGACAACTAAATGATTTTATTCCAAATGTATTATAATAATATAAATTATTATATTATTTATAATAGTATGAAATATAACTTATAATTTAATGTATAAAATTAAATTTTTTGAACAAAATTATATCAACATCTAAAGTTTTTGTTCAAATGTATAATTTATTCTGCATTTTTTTATTACTTTGTGTGACTCTCAAAGCTTTTTGTAAAGAAATTTTAAGCTATGGTTATTGAGTTAGACAAAGAGGTAGTAGTTTATATTGCAACCTGGCAATTCATTTGGTTTGGACTATGCACATAATTTTCTTAACAAGGCACTTGGTAGCACAAGGCTATGAATTTGTAAATGTTATTCCTATACTTTACTCCAAATAGTGCAAAACATCAATGGTTAGCAGCCTAGAACTCCCACTTCTAACAAGTTAAACACACACCATGCCAAACCATGGAGTAATTTTCTCCTCCTCTTGAGAAACATCAAAAAGTCTGCTTTTTGATGACATGGATGGTTTCTATTCAAATGTATAACAATTATCTCCAGGTACTAGTATAAAATAGTTGATCCAGTCTAAATTATTTTTCATAAGTGCAGAAAGACAAAATGTGTTCCCTGAATGAACTTTTAAGAAGAAGCTCCTACTTACCGTCTTATGCCTATCAATCATTAGGCTTGCACACAATTAGAATTATTATGGATAGGAACATGTGCAATAGAGCAAGATTATTTAACTCTAACCTTCAATCAAACTAGAGAACTGCCTTAGTACACTCCTTATTTACCATCCATTCCTTCAGTTAGACACAATGAAATTAGCCCCATGCAATAACCTGGGACACTTGAGTACTCTTACTCCTGTGACCCTCTGTTGCTCTTGACAGCATATCACTTTCACTTCACTTTTCAGTAGGTTACTTGCTACTTGGAAATCATGAATTTATTTCCGTTCCATGGATAGGATGTCAAGATTCTGGAGAAGCCCTCTTCCAGGCCCAACTGCTAGCAATAGTATTGTCACTAAGATCACATTTATATTTTATTTTGTATATAACTAGTGACAACATACTAGAAAAATCTTGAATTTTCAAATACTAAAACTGACATATTTTTTCCATTTTTTTGGCTGTACTAAATTTTCAACAAAGCATGATGTAAATCTAGGTGTACCCTCATGCAAATTTATAATATTTGTGTAAAATTTACTTAGCATTAATTAATTAAAAATCTTGATGAGATTCAGAATATTAAACATATTATAACCCAAAATATATTGGTTATAGTTCTACTATGCATTTTCTAACATAATAGTCCTCATTTGTTCAAGTATTACATGAAATTTTAGGTGGGAATGCAAAAGAAATATGAATGTCTTTTAGATTTATTTTTTTAAATAAAATAAAGTTACTCAAAGAAATATGATGAAATTTTCAGAGAAGCTATTTTTAATATATCAAAGTAATCAAATCATAACATTTTATGATATCTGAAATCACTAAGATTATAGGAAACAAGCCCATGCATTGACTCTTGGTGGAAGAATAAACAGATGCAGTAACTAGAGAGGGTAATTTGACAACAGCAATTACATTTCTATGTGTATGATCTCCCTGACTCAGCATCTCCACATTTAGAAATTCAATCCTTAGATATACATCTCAATAAAACTTGTTTCTTATAATAGAGCTAAATTTAAGACGAAAAGAAGTCTGTTTAATTTTGTGTCTCTGCTGTTAACCACTATTCAAATTGCCCTTGATTGCTTCCTTTTTAGTTAGAATGGTGCACAATTTATAAGCATTTCTATAAACTGTATTTTCTATATTCCTTGTTATTCATTCTGTTCTGTCACTTTCTTTACACCACTGCTGAATTAAAAATTTTGAAAGAGAACATCTGCCACATCAATTTGGCTTACTTAAGTAAGATTCAGGTATCCAGTAAAATTCATAAGACTTTATACCTAAGTTGGCCTAGCAGAGCTAGAGTAAAATAACATGGTTTTTAATGTTTTTGGAAAATGAAAGAGGACATTTTAGGCAACTGAAAATTAAAATCAGTGAGTTGAAGTAACACAGAGTTATAGATAGCAGTCTTGGTTAAAATTAGACCAGAAAGAGACTCAGGTGAGGTCAAGGGGAGGATTTCCTACCTTGACAAAAATTTCATGAGAAATCTTCTCTCATTATGTTACTAAAGGGTATGCTTTTACTTTCAAATATCAGAGAAATACTATAAAAACAATTGAAACCAGATAAGATATTTAATTAATATAATTATCAATGCACTGAAATTTGTAATTCAAGTAAACTTCATCTTTGACATCTGAATTATTCACTGATTGGAGACCAATTAAACCTGCAGAGGGAATCTCTTTGAGCATCTTAGCTACTAGCTGTTATTTAATTGTACTCATTATTTATCTCTTATTTTATTTAGACTATGTTTAAGCAAAATTCCTATTGCCTAATAATTATGCTAATTCATGGAAAAGACAAATAATCATCAGGTTTATTACATATAGTGATTTCAGAAGATCACACATTTCAATTTTTCAAAATAAAGCTATCTAATCTTTACTTGCTTTTAGAAATATTAGAATAAAAATAAATACTATAAAAGCAACTTCTTCATTTATGTTTAAATGATCAGAAAATGTGAATGACTAAGTGCCATATGAATCTTCACATAAATATATGTGGAGCAAAATATCCTTCTTCATGAAGGATATAAAAATGAAAGTAAATATTCAAAATGATATGCCAAAAACTGAGACTTTTCCACTTAAGACTTTATTTCCTCTAGAATTATATTATTTATATGTATCATATCTATTATAATGACAAAAGCTGGAAACTCTCTAGATATAGAAATCAGTTAAATAAAATATGAGATAAACACATCACCAAAAATATTTCTGCTAATAAATCACCAAACTATTTTTGAAATAGACATATAATAAACATAGATGTTTTACTTAAGATTGCACCCCAGTTAATTTCATTTTTAAAATAATTCTATTAACATTTTTTAAAATATTCAAAATTTCTTAATATGTCAAAAGAAAATTATAAAAGACTAATGTGAACTACTCACAAAATTGACCTTCTGTGTCCTTAGATAAAAATATTCACAATAATTGCATCTGTCTCAAAAATGGCCAGAGTTTTGGTCAATATTACTTAAGAAATTAAATACATAAAACAGCTGTTTACATACATACCATACTACAATAGATATTACAATTAACATATAGATGATTTAAAGTAGATCTGATAATATGGATAGGTTATAAGCAATATTATTTTATTTTTGTTAAGAACTTAAGCATTTTGTTTTTATAGGGGTTCTGGAATTATTCTCCACAGTTAAGGAGGAAGGACTTTTATAATAATATGATAGTAAGATCAAGTGCATTAAGCAAAGACTATATCAAAATACTACATACATACCACAGTTAAAAATTCAAATGTCCATCAAAAGCTTGACTGAATAATATATGGAGTCCTGGATTAATCACCATCACAGAAAGTAAAAACTACATATGCTAATTCCTTTGGACTTCATAATAAACTTTGATGTAAATGTTGTTATAATTATTCCCATTTAACTTCTAGTGTGCGGACAGTAAGAGGCAGAACTTGATGGGCAGCCCAGTTTAAATATACTTCTAACCATCCATACTATGTTGTTGCTAATGAATGTCTGTCTTGCATATCAATTCATTGAAGCTTTCTCAGTAAAAATATTTGTCTTTTTATTATAACTGTACCTTCTTTTTCTGATCATTTTTCTCACAGAGAAACTGAGATTCAGATTAAAATAAAGATCATGGCTTTTATCAAGTGCTACTCTGTAAATCAATAGCTAAAGATCACTTAGATGACTTGTTTCCTATTATGGTGCCTATTTTTATAGAGTAGTATTTATAGATCATCTGTCTTGTCTCTGTTCTGACACCCACTGCATCCTCCAGCAGAGAACAAGAAAGTACAAGATTCTGCTGAGACCCATCATTATGATCTCTAGTTCCAAATGAAAAATCTTTAATGATATTGACTCAATTCTTTTAGCATGTTTAGCTAAGAAACATTTATTTGTGACCATTCACCTTCCATGATTTAATTTTTACCACAGATACAATTGCAGAAATGAAAATCAAATTTCTCCAGTGGATCTAAACAAGCAGGGAGACTTTACACAAGACTCTTTTGGTAAAGGAGGGAGACTTCCAGTAAGTGAAAACTTCATGTTAGCTTCTCTGATAATTTTCCTAGTTGAAAATTGCTGAAGTTAAGTTCTGGAAAAGGACCAAAAATGTAATTAAAATGTCTGGAATTATTAATGGTCTGTTAATAAAATTAGATTCTACGTTTCTCCATAACCTGGGAGATAGAGTACCTATTTTTTCCAAGTTTATATTTTGCAGGAGTAACTCTCAGGTGCATAAAAACATATCTAGATTATAGAAGACTTATTTGTTGAAGAGGGAATGGATGAATTTGTGATTGCAAATTTTATAGAACAAATGCTCTTCATACAGGGAAGTCTTGTCAAGGTCCTACCATCTGGAACACTTGATCTGAAGCTAAACTGAGAGCATCATTAGCCTGTCTTGCCTAGGATACACTTTGCAAGGACAATATAATAACCATCAGAAGGAAAAAATAAAACAATCCCTATCCCATTTGTTTTCAAAGATCTCTGTGAAAACATTTGTGTTTGCCCTTTCAATATTCATACATCATTCATTATGTGTTTTTACAATCTTATAGCCCTTTCTTTTTGAAATATCTGATTCTGTCAACTGTCCGTTTTCTCTCTGTTGACTATTGTTTAGACTGCTTTACAGTGTTGGACATGTGTTTTCTGTCATGGGGGATGGGGTGTTAGGAGATAGTAAACAGGTGGTTGGTTGCCTGGAGGCTAATCCCACTCTCCACTGTGTCCTATTCCTTTTCTTTCCTCTACTTTAAGACTTTTCTTATACAAAAGCCATTTTTAAACTGTCTAACCATGTTAAAAACTGAGCTATAGAATTGAAAAGACACATCATAAGATGAAATTCAAATGTCTAACAAACATTTTTAAAAATGTCAAAATGTCTAAGATCCAAGACAAATAACAGCAAATGGTGGTATGGATATGGGAAGAAGAGGACCTTAATGCATTGCTGGCAGGATTGTAAACTCACAAAACCCCTTTAGAGATCAATTTGGAGGTTCTTAAAAAAGCTAAAGTTGAAATTCTATATGACTCAGCTATACCACTTTTGAGATATTCCCAAAGAATTTGTCAACTATTGAACATCTAGGTTTGTTCCATTTCTTTGTACCTGTGAAAAGGGCTGCTATGAACATGGTTGCATGAGTTTTGCTGAGGCAGAATACACCATTGTTTTGGGTAACATTATATCTCAAAGTGATTTTAATTTGTATTTCCTTGATGACTAGGGTGATAGAAGATTTTTAAAGATGTTTGTTAGACATTAGAATTTCATCTTATGATGAGAAATGGTTAACGAATGTGGTACATATATACAATGAAATACTATTCAACTGTCAGGAAAGATGAACTAATAAAAATTTTCCAGTAAATGAATGGAACTAGAAGAAATGATACTGTGTAAAATATCCTAGATGCACAAAGACAGACACCATGTTTTCCCTTATAAGTGGATTCCAGCACTAAGCCTTCAGCTTGATGTAATCGAAGAGAAACTCTAATAATACTCACATACACAAAGGAAACACAATCTGGGGGCAAAGGGAGGAGTAGAAGAAGTTTTCAAAAAGAGCAGAAAAAAAAGAACATGGGTAAACAGTTTAAAAAAGACTTTTGATTCTTACCTAATTCTGACTATCCATGAAATCGGAGAAAATTTGTCAATGAGCACTAAAATAAAATTATACCATGGAGGACTTTTGAGATAACTTTGTAGTGTGTGTTACACAATACAAGGATCTGAGGTCAGTCCCTAGTACACCAATGTAAGCCAGGTATGGTGGCATATTCTTATAATACCAACTCTGGGGAAGTACAGACAAACACATCTCTGGGACTTGCTGGTACCCATCTTAATTGGTAAGCATCATTTCCCAGTAAGAGGGAACAGTATCATTGAACAGTGGCAGAGGAAGAAACACACACACACACACACACACACACACACACACATACACATACACACACACACAATCAAACATGAATATTCTTATATACTGGGTATTCTACCAATCCACTTGATTAAATACACTTTAATATAAAATTTTCTCACAATGCTATTTGCTTCCACATTTCTCATTTTTAGACAGTCTTAAGAAACTTGCTGTTAATTACACAACTTGCAGTAGTTACACATATTTGCTGATAAATTCACCATTAAATGGCTTAAAGGAAAAAGAGATTTATTCTCTCTTATGACAGTCCTATTCTTACCTGCCAGTCCAACATGTCTGGCCAAGTATATAAATGATATCCACTTTCTTAAGCAGTTCCCTCCATCTTATTCACCTGCTCTGGGACTATTCCCACGTGGCATGGACTGGATCTTCCCTATTAACTAGACAATCTTCTGCAGGCTCACTCTGTGCTTAATTAATTACTAATTCTCTACAAATGTGTTCATAGTTCAAACACTCAACTATCAAGTTGACACCTTTGTTGACACTTTATTCCTTGTCAGCTTGCAATAAAACATATCACTTTTAAACTATAACCTTCGCTTTGTCCCAACAGGTGTTAAATTTATCTTACAGTTCAAATATTATTATTAATTCTCATATTCTGAAATCTCTTACCATAAGATCATTGTCAAATCAAACCTAGTTCAATACTTCAGCACAGATAAAACATTAAGATGGAAATATTATTACATAATAAGAAAGTATTAAATGAAGTCTAAGTCTAGCCATTCAAATATTGCATCCTATAGTGCATTGTTCCTCTTCTGTTGCTTATCACATACAGTGCTTCAAAGATTCTGTACAATCCAAGTTTCTATTCACAGTTTGAAATTGCAAAAACAGTGTTTTTTTGAATCTCCAGTTGAAGTCATCCTCAGCACTCATCTTGGCAGATGTCCCACATTGGTTCTGGCAACTCTAATGTCTTCAACTCTCAATAGTAAACCAGGCTTCCCTGTGCTGACTATGGGAAGAATCTCTGTGCTGTGCAGACTCTCAAAACTGTGGTTTTCATTTCTTCCACCATCTCAGGTTTTCCTTCAGTTATTCTCATTTCTTAAAATAGAAGCAGTTGCTCTGCTCTCTGCCCCTTTTGCACCCCAAATCTTCAAAACTGCCAAGTTTTGTTTCTACCAAGCAAACCAGTCCGTTATCTTTAAATTCAACTTCAAAATTCTTTTTTCCTTCATCTCAAACTGGACCCTAACAATCCACAACTCTGTCAGTACCTCCATTCTTCAAAGAGGCCATAAACCTGCCAAAATTGTATTTGTAATCCATAACTCCCAAACTTTTAAACAACCCAAAATATCTTCAACAAAACCATTCAAAATTCATGAAAGCAGACCTGAAGAGATTTCCTGGAGATGATTTGTAGAACACTTAAAATAACCTGGGTCTGGTTTCTGAAAGATGGGCTAAGGCTGTTGCAGGCCAAGGAATGTGAGATTTTTTTTTTCCTGACCAAGTCCTACTACAGCCACAGATCCATCACAACATGGCCCAGCCTGTCTTGTTTCAAAAGGAACACAGGTGAGCCCTGATCCTTCTCCTGTCTGGATCTTGCTACAAGCTTAGAACCACAACATGGTCCAGCCTCTGCTTGCTTTAAAAGGAATAGAGATAAGTCTGTGAACCTGTAGCCTCCATCTCTCATCTAACCTCACCCAACTCCCTTGCTACCTAACCGACACTAGCCTTTGTTCACCACCACCATCATTAAAATAGCCTCCAAGCCATTAATAGAGGCCACATAAACCCTAGCCAGGGGACCAGCACATTAACACTACACACAACAGAGGACCCTAAGAATCTTACCATTCAATAGAATAAAATCTTCACTACTAACCCTAAGATAAATTTGAAATTTTATTTTCCTTTTAACCTCAATTAATGGTCATCACAGCTTAAGAAAATTCTCTACAGTGTACACAAAGCTCCATACATCCACCTGTTTAGAGTCTAAGCCATTTAATCTTTCATACTCCTAACAATTTATAAACTCCCATATTCCATAGAGTTCCTAGCTACTATATGTACTCTATTTTATCTTCTTAAAGCTGTCCTACACTTTATCCAAATTTCCCATATTAAACCCTGACACCCTGTAATGGTTACTCTTTACTATTGCTATGAGAGAACACCCAAAGTCAATCAACTTAAGGGAAAAAGGGAGGTTTATTCAGCTTACGGTTCCAGAGGGAAGGTACAGTCTCTCAAAGCAGAGGTGGCATGGCTGGCTGGCTAAAGCTGGAGGAGGCTAAGTCACTGCAGACATCTTGGAAGCTTAGAGCTGCAGACTGCTTGCTACAAAGACAGACTTCTCCTGGAGGTAGGGTGGGACTAATCCACTTCAAGGTCCACCCCTTGTGACTGCCTTCCTCCAGCAAGGCTCCACCTCTCAAGGTGCCAAACACATGAGACTGTGGGGGATACATTGCAAACCATGACATTCTACCCCTGATCCCCAACCATGACATTCCATCCCTGGTCCCCACAGGCTCATTGCCATCTCATTATGCAAACCATACTCAGTCCAACTTTAAAAGTCTTCATAGACTACAATGATAGTCCCGACAGTCCAAAAGTCCAAAGTCCAAAGCCTCCTGTAAAATCAAAATACAAGTTGCATACTTCTAACATACAATGGCACAGAATAAACATTCCCATACCAAAAGGAAGGAATGGGGGCATATCCAGGAAAGATCAGTCCATAACAAGACTGAAAACCAGCAGGACAAACTCCAAGTCTTGTACCTCCAAGTCCAACAGGTGAGCTTCTTGTTGAAATCATCTCAGTTCCAAAGGGCTTCAGTTCCACCCCTACAGTGCAGCTGCCCATAGAGTATGTTGGTCTCTTGAGTTGACTCTTCTCAAGGTATACAGCTCTCCTTGGCAGGTGTCCCACGTTGTGTTTAGAATCTCTAACATCTTTACTTCTCAGTAGCAAACCAAGCTTTAATTCCACAGCACAAACTGTCCTTCTTGGGCCTCTAAACTGCAGGCTTTTTGCTTCATGATGCCTGGATTCTGCCAATTTTTGAAATCTTGGAGGAGAACTCCGTGATCTCCTCCCTTTTGCATCACTGATGCAAAACCAGAACCATGTGCATGACTTTGCCAAGACTGGCCCCTTTGAATCACAGGCTGATTCAGCTTCTCTATGTTGACCCTGAGAAAAAGCTCTTTCACACTGGGACAGTTGTTTTATAGAAGTGGATCCTGGAGGCTGGAGAGGTGGCTCAGGAGTTAAGCCTCTGCCTTGCAGGTGGAAGGTCCTGAGTTCGGATCCTAGACCCCACATATAGATGCCGGGCGGAAGTGGGGGCAGCCTGCGTTTCTGGTCCTGGTAGGGTGGAGCCTGTGAATCCCTGGGCAGAGTAAACAAGGAAGAGGTAGAGGCATCCATGGTGGTTCCCGAATTCGTCCATGGTTCTACACACACACACACACACACACACACACACACACACACACACACTCGCATACATGCATACACACACAATTGAATAAATAATAAAAAAAATTAAAAAAAAAAGAAGTGGATTCTGGCTTTGGAACTCCACCCTTTAGCTCCAGTCTTCTGAAAGGATTTACATTCTTAGGAGTGGGAGCCTTCCCTGAGGAGCTTGCCCTCAAGCTAGGGCCTCTCCTATTATTCAAATTGAAGCAGGCTTTGATTTATAAATCGGGCTAATCTCTTTGACAACCATTTTGTTCTCTGCTTCTTCCTGGTTCAACTCTTTAAGTTTGACATTGTATTTTTCATCATCAGATCTTACAGTTTTTTGCTTCTTCCAGCCTGATTCTTTGCTCTTTTTCATAACTCTGAAGACAACTAAAAAGTACCCATATCACATTGTCAAGACTATATTGCGTTGAACTTTCCTCCGCCAAGCACGCCAGTTTAACTTCAGGTAAGCTTTCAGGACAAGGGTCAAACTTCACTAAACTCTTGGCCAACACATGGCTCCATGTGTCACTCGTTCAGTTGCAAACACAGTCTCTGTTCCCCTCTGGACCATCATAAGCTGGGTTTCTACTGTCTGCGTCTCTCACAGCATTACTCTTTATGGAGTTCTGACGAGAAAGGCCCATTTGGCCCAATAGCCAAGACACAAAGACTTTCCCAGCACAAAGTCCCAAAGTTCTCCATATTTCTCCCAACAAATAGTTCCAAAGGCATACTACCCATATCACAGCATTGGCCATACTGCTGAGTACCAACTTCTCTCAGCTTCACAAACAACTTCACGTTCTGGTAGCATCTGTTCTTAATCTCACAGCAATATCCCACTCCTGGTACCAATTTCTGTAATGGTTACTCTTAACTATTGCTGTGAGAGAACACCCAAAGTCAATCAACTTAGGAGAGAAAGGGAGGTTTATTCAGCTTATGGTTCCAGAGGGAAGGTACAGTCTCTCAAAGCAGAGGTGTCATGGCTGGCTGGCCAAAGCTGGAGGAGGCTAAGTCACTGCAGACATCTTGGATGCTGAGAGCTGCAGACTGCTTGCTACAAAGACAGACTTCTCCTGGAGGTAGGGTGGGACTAATCCACTTCAAGGTCCACCCCTTGTGACTGCCTTCCTCCAGCAAGGCTCCACCTCTCAAGGTGCCATGACCTTGCCAAACACATGAGACTATGGGGGACACATTTCAAACCATGACACACCTAATCTTTAGCATCTCAACTATAACTAGAACACCCACCCCCCACAGTTAGACAAGGCTTATGTACTCCTTAGGTACTACAATAACCTTACTCACAAAACAGTGTCTGGAAGCCCTAGACTAACCCCTTTTATACCCAGCCAAGCAATCACAACTATCCAAATGTAGTAATTTTATCTGACTCAAAAAAGTCAGAAAAACATACAAAGAAAGAAACCTGACACCAAACAAAAATTGTCCAAGTCTCACAATAAATCCACAAAATTCAACAAAACTAGGATAGAAAGTCCTCCCCCCATCACCAATCATCAAACCCATCATGATAGATTTCAAACAGAACTCCTTCTTGGATATTGGCCAAGAAATCATCAACCAAGATAATTATTTTCACATTTGGTTATTAATATGATGAAAGCAATGTATAAGGAACTCAGAAAGGAGTTGAATAACCACATAAGCAAGTATAAACAGGAAAATAACAGGCACCTAGATAAGATGAAAAAGGCAGTGGAAGAAACAAAGCTGAGCATAGAGCAGTTGAAAAAAATCTCATGTGGAGATTTTACTTGGAAATAAAAGCATGCTAGTATAATCAACAGACAGTTTTACCAACAGAACTAAGGAAGCAGAAAATAGATATCAGAACTCGAAGACAAGATGGCAAAACAAAATTGTTCAATTAAAGAATCTGAAAAATGCTTAAAATATACTTGAAAGGAATATTCAAGAGTTATGGGGCACCTTGAAAAAGTCAAACTTATGCATTCATGAAATTCTAAAACAAGAAACCTAAAAATCCCATACCTGAAGAGATTTTTCACTACTATCATAAAAAAATTTTCCATATCTAAAAAAGAGATCTCCATTCAAGTACAAGAGGCAAAACACACATCAATCAGATCAGACAAAATAGAAACTTGATATAGAAAATAATAGTCAAAATACTGCAGACACAAAAACAAAGAGAACATTTTGAGAGTCTCAAGAGACGAAAACCAAATGACTTTTAAAGGTAAGCCAATTAGAATAACAGCTGATTTTTCTTTTTTTATTATTATTATTTATTCAACTGTGTGCATATGTGTGTGTACGTGCGCACGCGTGTGTCTGTGTGTGTGTGCATGTGTGTGTAGAACCACGGACGAATTCGCGAACCACCATGGACGCCTCCACCTCCTTCCGCCCCGGGATTCACAGGCTCCGCCCTACCAGGATCAGAAGCGCAGGCTGCCCCGGCTTCCGCCTGGCATCTATACGTGGGATCTGGGATCCGAACTCAGGTCCTTCCGCCTGCAAGGCGGAGGCTTAACCCCTGAGCCACCTCTCCAGCCCAACAGCTGATTTTTCAATGGCAACAGAAAAGACAAGAACTTGGAGAGATGTATTTCAAATTATGAATGAGCACAAATGCAAGCTTAGGCTATTATACCCATCAAAACTATTAGTCATGACTAAAGGTGAAAAAAAATTTTCAACCGTAAAAATAAGTTGAAGGCCTTCATGACTACCAAACCAGGCCTACAGAAGATGCTAGGAAAAAAATACCCAGATTTGAAGAAAAGCCCAAATATACTCAAGTTGATAGAAAGAAAAAATAATACCAACATAACTACTAAGCAAGGAAACCCTAATGTAAAAACCATAAAATTCTTAAAATGACAGGTATCAACAAATGTTTCTCATTATCATCCTAAATTTCAATGGCTTTAACTCTCCAATCGAGAGACATAGGCTATAATCACTTGGTTAAATATCACAAACCAGCAATCTGCTGCCTTCAGGAAATACATTCTACCATGAAAGATAGGCACAATCTCAGAATGAAACGTGGGTCAAAGGTCCTCTAAGTTAATGGAACAAGGAAAATGGGCCTTGGAACATAAAAGACACATTCCCTAGGAAGAAATTAAAATGTCTAACAAATACCTTAAAATATTCCACCTCCCAGGTAGAAATCAAAACCACCCTGAGATATCATCTTAACCTTGTCAGAATGGCTAAAATCCCAAACACATACCACAACGAATGCTAGAGAGGATTGCAGGGAGAAGGAAACACTCATGCATTCTGACTGGAATGTAAATTTTATAACTGCTCTAGACATCAGTATGATGGTTCCTAAAAAAGTTTAAAATTGAAATGTCATATATGATCCAGCTATTCTACTCCTGGGAATATTAACAAAGAATGCTTTATTTTATTATAGAGAATATAGAGACATGGGTACTTCCATGTTCACTACAGTTGTTTGCACAATAGCAAAGTTACAGACTCAGCCTAAATCTACCAATAGATGAATGGATAATGAAAATGTGATATATATATACACAATGGGTAACTATTTACTTATCAAGTAGTAATAGTAATTAGCAATCAAAATGAATTAATGAAATTTTCTGGTATGGAATCAGAAGTTATACAGAGTGAAGTATCCCACATAGAGAAAAGCAGACATCACATATTCTCCATTATAAAAATAAAAAATAAAATTTTAAAGAGAAAAAAATCCATAAAAGATACATAACCAGATTTATCAACACCACCTCACTTCTTGTACCAAATTCTGTAATAGCTACTCTACATAGACGTTGATACATTCATCATCAAAAGATTTACGGGACCAAGAGTTTTATTCTCACCTAAAATAATCCAGTTGCAGTTCCTAGTCCACTTTGATTGAAGAGTCCACATCAATACCAAATGCCAAGGGAACTGGCCACACCATATCCACATAATGTCAGAGAGAGTGTCAATCCTTACTTGCCAGACAAGTGTGTCTAGACAAGTACACAGAAAGACACCCACTTTCTCAAACAATTCCCTCCATTTTATTAACCTTCCTTGGAACTATTTCTACCCACCATGGCTTGGCCTTTCGCATCAACTAGAAAATCTCCTGTACGTTTGCCCTGGGCTTAATTCAATTACTCGTTCTCTACAAATGTACTCAGAGCTCAAATAATACTCAACTGTCAATTTGATCCCTGTATCTAACTATAACACATCTAATTATTAATTTTTTAACCTGCATTTGAAATCTCTGCTCTTTAGCTTAGAAGCCCTAACATCTAAACTCTATTCTCAAAAATCACTGATATTTTCCTTTTGAACTTAATAACATGTTCTGTTTTATCCTTGGAACTGTGATATTATTATTCTACCAGGACCAACATCTTTAAATTGTATTTTCAATAGTTATATTTCCACTCCATATATATATTAGAGTTCTGAAAACATGCATCTATGAGAGTTTTGAAATGCTCATTTGGGATTTAGCATCTGAAATTTAGAACATCTACGTGGTAGCAACATAATAACATCTGCTTTTTTCTTCACTAACAAGCCAAACCTCTGGGATACTATTCAACTTCAAAGAAGCTATTATTTGCTGGAAGAAGAATCCCAACCCAGAAGTAACTTAGCTTTTTATAAATGTATGTAACACACTGTAGGAAAAGCCAATTGTGCTACATATACTTTGAGCTAATTTAGTAATTCTCAATTCAGCTTTGATAAAATACATCTTAGAGAGCATCTCAAGACTTTTAGTGGTGCTATAAATTTAAAAAATTCACTTTTAAGTCTGCTTGATCCAGCACCACAATTGTATTGTGATAAATACAAGATTATTAGCAGAAGTAAAAAAAAAATCCAACAACTTTCTTTGTTTTTGTTTCTTTTTTAGGTGAGGCTGTGAGCCAAGTGCTATGCATGAGAACAGTGCAAAAGATACTCACGGCTTACAATTTTGGAATATAAGGAGAGAGACATCATTTTCAACAAGGAAGGCTTATTTGTCAGTAACAGAAAACTACTGAAACTTATGGTGATTTTTATAGAAGGTTGTATGCTAGTTCACCAAGAAACCAAGCAGGTAGTATAAATGGAAATCAAATGAATTGATTCAAGAAACAAAAGTGTTAGAAACTGAAATAAAGGAATCTTCAATAGAGTACTATTTCTCCATCTTTAAAGATAAAAACATCGTGATAATTTTACTCTGATTCTTAGTTATAGAAGGCAAGAATGTACTATTCCAAATCCAGGAGTCCATCTATGATCCAATTAGCTGGGACAAGAGCTCCGGATCAATAATAAATAATAGCAGGAGTCACAGGTAAAACATTGTGAAAAAAAGACCATCAGCAATTTCTCTAAGGATTAATTCTGGGGCAAAGTTGAATATGTTTGAAAAGAAATAATAAGTGAGGACTCCTTTCTGACAATTATCTACTGTAAGAAATGTAGCCGTCCTTCTGCGAACTATTTACTAAGAAACTAAGAACTTAAGATAATTGGTGCCGAGATAATAAAAAATGTTAAAAAAAAAAAAAAGAAAGGGTTCTAGGCAATGCCCCTAAATCCTTACACCTCATTAGAGTGGAGGACCCAAAGAGAGGTTTGACATTCACACTAAAGGATGTGCCAGGGATTGGAGGGGGGAAGAGGGAGAAACTGGGAGAAAGGGAGGGAGGGGTTGGAAGGAAGGGGAAAAGGGGGGTAGGGTGCAAGAGGGTCCAGGGAGGGATAGAGGGAGGGGACCAGGGTACCTATTAAGTTTGTATAAGTGGAAAAAAATAATAACAATAAAAAAGAAATGCAAAAAAAAAAAAAAAAGATAATTGGTGCCATGGGGACATTTGGTGCATTCTGAGTGCAGTTCTGGAGACAACCAATATGTCCTGACCTCCAGACTCTCATTCTCCTGTGAATTCCAATAAGAAATTCCCTTCTCCCTCTGAGTGAGAGGTTGAGACTGACTTGCAGGATGAGCTTCCCATAGTTGCTCTGCCACAGTTTTCCTAGTATTTATGCTAGAAATTAATTATGGGATGTATTGTAAAATTGGTTGATAATTTTCACAGCAACTTTATAAGATAGAGACTACTTTTATGTTCCTAAGAAAGAGACACTGACCCATAGAGAACTTAAGGGTCACATATCAAGAGGATGGCACATACAGGGTTTTAACTTAATTTATTTAATCTCAAAGGTAATTATTTTAATCACCATACATTATTTTCTTTTTTTTAAATTTTTTTATTATTATTATTTATTCAACTGTGCGCATGTGTGTGTGTATGTGCGTGCGTGTGTCTGTGTGTGTGCGTGTGTCTGTGTGTGTGTAGAACCACGGACGAATTCGCGAACCACCATGGACGCCTCCACCTCCTTCTGCCCCGGGATTCACAGGCTCCGCCCTACCAGGACCAGAAGCGCAGGCCGCCCCCGCTTCCGCCTGGCGTCTATACGTGGGATCTGGGATCCAAACTCAGGACCTTCCGCCTGCAAGGCGGAGGCTTAACCCCTGAGCCACCTCTCCAGCCCACATTATTTTCTTTTTAAGCACTGATAATGGTAGAATGTTTTCCTACAGGTAGGCTCTTAATGGGTATTATGGAAGATAAGAAATTAAAGGCAAGAAGATGGCAAAATTCTGCAATTTTCAGGAAACACTAATATATATGAAGAGAAAAAGTAAGAGCTAAACAAATTATATGTCATCTTGAGCTTGGTATATTGAAAGGGGAGACAGATAGTGAAAAAGTCATGATTCTGGCTCGCATGTGTTACATGGCAGCTCAGGGAACAGTGTCAAAAGAATCTAACAAGGAAACTATTGCATTATTCTGTAAAGATCTTCTACGAATCTTGGCTGATATTTCAATTTCAGGTTTACACTCAGACCCCTGTCAGCTGCTCAAAAGCAGGTAGGTCGATACATTCTATATCTTTTCTAAGTCAAGCCCTTTTCAAAACTGAAACTTTTTCATGCTTTGGGAGAAACCAATTTAAATACCATGATCTGTACACTCCACGTGCTCCAGCTTTACTGACTGTCATTCTTCCTTGCTCTTTATTTGGGATAAATAATAAACATTCTTCAGCATAAGTGAATGAACTTTTGTAGCCAAGGGATCAGCCAAACTCTAAATAATGAGATGAAAAGCTGTCAAAATAAGTGAGAGTAGATCGTAGCATTTATTGTTCTTTTTTGTCAATCTGTTGCTACAGTTAGTGAAAAAACATAGTCACCACAATCACAAATATAACAAAAATATGTTGCGGAAAAATATTCATCTCCAAAACTCTTTACAAAAAGGAAGATATTTTCCCCCAGCTCCCAGTTCAGCAATCAGCCCAAATTCATTTTTTAAATTCATAAAAGTGGAGGACCAAGGGTGACATTGGGAATCACTCTGGATTGCTCCTACCTCCTTTTCACTTCACTCTGCTTTTTATTTTTTTTCTCCAGGTTCTGCCCACCAAGCTTGAAAGTGCAGGCCACACTACTTCTGCTTGACAATTTTTACATGGATGTGAACTCAGGACCTTCTGTTTGTGAAAGCAAGTCAACCCCCGAAGCATCTCTTCAGGTCATATATACAGTACTTTGTTTTCTTCTTCATTGCTGCCCCACTGACCCAGGATGTTATCACCCCTTCCTGATCTGCCTACATGAGTTTCTTCAGCTATAGCTTCACACTCTCAAACTCATGCTCACTACTCACAAAGCATGCAAAGCAATTCATTCAAAATCAACAGATTAACATCTTAGATTAAGACTTTTTCCACAAACAAAAATATCATGTGGCTTATTGGTTATAGACTAAGCACCATGATTTGCACATTGTACCCTCAACTTCATCTTTAGCAATTATCTCTATTACACCATCACTGTGTTCTTGCTTTGTAAATTTGCTTTTTGGCAATGAAAACTCTCTCTAATCTTTCCTAATGTAGGACATATGCCTTGCTTTGCTGTTTTCATTTATCTTTACATTGCTGATATTTCCTCATCTTCATATCCAGCATCAAGTCATCTAAGAGTTCCTGCCTCCTTGCCTAGTCATAGTACATTAAAAATAATCAGTAAAAAGTAAGCAACGTATACAGCTAAAGGTTCTTAAAGATTGTTCTTGATCAAGGAAAGAACATGCAGTTATCTGTTTATGTAACATAAGGACAATGAATGGTAGGAATGCAGTAATGTAGTTGTACATAGGGAAGGGATGGAAAATAGGGGAAAGTAAGGGATGACTAGAAACTGGTTTGTTTAGAACTGTGTGGAGGAAAATGAAAGAATGCCTTGTACAGAGGAAGGACCTTATCATAACTACGTCTAAAAATAATAAAACATATTGATGTAGTTCAATGGAGCAAGACTTGACAAAAAGAATCTAACTGAGCAGGAGATGATGGAACCTAGATCTAAAATAAAACTTAGTGTGGATTTATTAGGGGAACTTTGGATGGAATTAATATGTGGGGGAAATTGCACTTTAGTTAAGGTATATTTGTACTCGAGAAACTTGTTATACAAAATCAAACTATCTTTTTTTGATAAGAAAGTTTCCTTTATTTGAAATCATTAATGGTTTAATTAACAAGTAAATTTATCCTTGTCCTAACACATGCATGCTAGATTTAAATAAATAGATATATTTTATCTTAAAATCTAAGGAAGGGAAAGTAGTTAACCATCAGTCCCTTGAGAAAATTTTCAAAAGGACATTATTTCAAAGATTTTAAGAAAGAGTAAAATCAGAGGTGTTTAATACACAACGAAAAGCAGATAATCCCAAAGTGAGCAAATTTCTGAGGACACTGTAAAGGAAGTGTTTGCAAAAGAAATAATCAAGTTGTGCTGCTTTTGTTCTTGTGGACAGTTTGATTTACAGTTATCTTTGAAGGTTGGAATATCTGACCTCTCATTTCTAAGAACATTTCAGTCGACATGTACATATGAAACTTAGATGGGATCAGAAATAAGAATTAAAAAAGAAAAAAACAAGTATTTTTCAACATAAATATCAATAAAATTTTTCATAAATGAGTAAATTTTAAAAAATGAAGATTTTATTTCAAATCACAACTTCACCAAATGAATTGCTTAGTGACCTGATTATAGAACACAATATAGAACCACTTAGTTACATGAACATTCTCCAGAACACTGGGCTTTTTGAGTTAAATTTGTGATAAAAAAAATTGAGAAACAGGGAGTTCTCTTACTAGAACTTGGAGATAATTTTTTAGAGAGAGCAACTATATACTTGGTATAATTTATATTTTGGGCAACTAAGTAGTGACAAAAGGGGCTGAAAAAGTTTTCAATGTTCTCATCTATGAAAAGGGTCATGGAAGTGTCATAAAGTCATTCTAAGCTACACAAACCAAATGCAATATAATACCTATTGCACGATTCCATTTGTTGTGTTCTTGATAGAAGTATAATTTATCGATCTACTAGATATGTGTAGCTTACTTATTGGAAACTTAACTGATCCACAAACATAGATTAACCATATTTTAGATTAGAAGAGACTGAAGAGATGGGCATAAATATGTCGTGTCCCTAGACTGTGTCCTAGACCATGAACAGCCACATTAAATATTAGATTAATATAATCTATAAATTAAAATGTGGGCATTATAAAATATTATTCTTACAATCTCACATTTTTCTAGTTTTTTAATTGTTCTGTAAGCTGTTGTGAACCATTCTTCTTTGAGAATAGCCTTTCTAACCTGCTTCTCTAAACTTTTCAAGATTCCTTCCATACATCAGGAAAGCTTCTGACCAATATGTGATTTGAGTATGCAATTCAAATCATTCAGTGCTGTGAGATGTTGGAAAGATTCAAGGTTTACAATTTCCAAGAATGATACTAAATATAAACACTAAAATAAGTTAAAAATTTGAGCACTTTCCGATATGACCTAAGGTTAAATAATCAGTTAAAGAGTTGTGTATATCATCAAATCTTGAAAAAATACAAACTCCATTATAATTATTAGATTAAATATTTATGACCTTATTTTGATTTTCATAAAAATTAACTTTTTCAAATATGTATTAAATCACATTGTGTACATTAAGTTTTCAGTCTAGTTTTCATTTTCTAGGATGTGATCCTACTTGTAGACCGGCCTTCAATAAGAGTGCTCAGAGTTGGTTACACCTTTTAAAATCATGCCATTATAGACTTAATATCAAACTTCCTTCTAAATATCTATTATTTTAATGATAGATTATAGGATCTCTCAGTACTCAACCTGGAAGCTTTGCAATGGAAGATTTATTTTTTCATTTGTAATTCTGAAGTCATCAATTTTTAAATGTTTTTACTTTTTAAAAATATTTTTTATTAGTATTTTTCAATTGTGCGTGTGTGCGTATGTATGTGTGCGCGCGCGTGTGTGTATTGTGTGGTAGACCCAGGACGAATTCGGAACCACCATGGACGCCTCCACCTCCTTCTTCCCCGGGATTCACAGCTCCCCCTACAGAACCAGAAGCGCAGCCGCCCCCCTTCCGCCTGGCGTCTATACGTGGGATCTGGGATCCGAACTCAGGACCTTCCCTACAGCCGGAGGCTTAACCCCTGAGCCCCCTCTCCAGCCCAATTTTTTTTACTTTTACAGCCATATTTTTGATTCATCCTAGCTTCACTGCATCCACCCTCCCCTCTATCCCCCTCTTTCCCTTCATCATTTTCTCTCCCTCCCTCCCTCCCTTCTGCCTATGTCCTTTTATGAATCCTAGGGTTCACTCTGACCTGTCAAATCCTATGGGTGTTCAGGACTCTGTGGTATATCAAATTACCTTTCTTCAGGCCACCCCACTGACATGGGCATTTTTGTTCACTAATCCAGCTTTAGACACAAAGGTTTCTACTGTAAGTGCCCATGTATAGGTGTAGGGGTATAATAGCTACCAACAGATTTTTTTTATTATTCATTTTTTTTAAATTGCATGTATGCCTTTGTGTGTTTCTCTCTGTGTGTCTATGTATCAGAGGGTACTACTGTTTGGGTCAGAGAAGTCCCAAGGGTGACTTTGGGAAAGACCCTGGATTGTGCTACCTCCTTTTTGTTTTGCTCTGAAGTTTCCCAGGTTCTGCCTTCCAGGGCTGAACGTATAGGCCACTATCATTTCCACCTGGCATTTCTATGTGGAATCTGGACCTGAACTCAGGACCTTCCACTTGAGAGGTAGAGGTTTAATACCTGATTCATCTCCCCACCCCAGTGGAAGATGTTTATTACAGAAAATCACATCTTGTCAAAATGCAGAATATAATAGACTGCATATGCTTAGCTCAAACAAGGCATTTACTTATTCCCTATCTCCAAGGAGGAGGCAACAAGAATGTCAGAGTCTGATGATGGTGAGAGACCTAGCAAAATGGTATCTTCTAGACATGACAGGGTTGTGACACCATGTGCTCACTAGGTATACTTTTGTGGGATTACAAGATTTATCCTGTCTAGTTTACACCACAAATGACAAAAAAAAACCTTAAGAAACAGCATACCTTCCTCAGACACCAGGAATGGGAGCGAAAAGGAGAAACTCTTCCCAGGAATATATTCACTGGTAGATTGTCCTTGCAAATGCCCAAACCTATGTAATTAACAGAAACCCAGATGGGACTAAGGGAACCTTAAACATACAGAAGAAGGACATGTGGGCAGAAGGAAGATAGGTGGGAAGGAGAAGGCTTTAAATAGGGAAAAATGTAATCGTGATGGGGTAATAAGTGCTGAAGCAATACATATACATTTTTAAAGTCTTAAAAGAGTTTAAGGATGGAGAGATGGCTTGGGAATTAAGACTCTGCTTCCCAAACAGAAGGTCTTGAATTTGGATCCCAATTCCCAGATTAAAAAAAAAAAAAGGCAGTAAAAGCAGCCAGGGAAATCCCAGAGTAAAGCAAAAGGAGAAAGAAACAACCCAGGACAATTCCCAAAGTCATCCTTGGTTCTCCACAGGGACACACTGTACTATACACACACACACACACACACACACACACACCACAACACACACACAAATTAATGAATAATAAAGTTAAAAGTAAAATATTTTAAATGATAATGAAAAATAAACATATCTCAAAAACTAATTATAAATTGTATATTTCATGGTGACATGAGTATTTTGATTTGTTAAAAATTGATAGTTTTTGTATTCCGTGAATAGAGTATGCTTTTGTTCAGTCAAACACTGTTTTAGAATCATATGAATTAATTTGTTATTGAGCAAACAGTTATACAAGCATTTGAATAATCAACTTAATCATATTTGCCTTTCTGTGCTTCACAAAAATTATCAGAAAATACAACAGCATAAATGCATTTGCCCCAAAGCTAGAAGTAGATAAACAGAAATGGAATTGGCCTTTCCCACCTTTCCAATATTCTGTTTGTGAGAATTAATTAAATTCTTGTTTTGTTTTCTGATCTGATGATATATATGTATATATATATAATGTTTTTTGAAGAACATGTTCCACCTATAGATGTGACATTAGGAAAAAGAGGAACAGGAAGGCATTTTTTTTTTCTCTCTAACTCCCAGACAGTTGCTGTGCTACAAATAAAGTTCAAAGAATTGTTTTAAAAAAATGGCAGGAACATAGAGATAGGTATAAATTCAGTAGTTATTTCGAGAAGTGCATTTAAAAA
The DNA here is from genome assembly GCA_023101885.1 of Typhlomys cinereus. Classification (NCBI taxonomy): domain Eukaryota; kingdom Metazoa; phylum Chordata; class Mammalia; order Rodentia; family Platacanthomyidae; genus Typhlomys; species Typhlomys cinereus. The sequence continues at coordinate 1,686,915 of JALPQD010000050.1, read as the reverse complement.
TAACATCCAGAGCAGTTATCTATTATTTTGATGAAACCTTGAACCTGTTATTTTTTTGTAACTGTTAAAAATGCAATAGATTTTTATTAGCTCCTGTTTCTCTCATGTTCACAACTGAGTTCATGAAACAAGTCTAAGACATAAATTTAAACTAGTAAACTTTAGTGAGTTTTTATAAAAAGCCAAATTTACTTGTAGAATATACTGGACTTAAATGATCACTATGTATAAAAGATAAAATTGAGAAAAGAGAAAATCCTTCTTTACATGCATTGAACATATATTAGGAGAAGTCATGTGGGAAAATTAACATTTAGGATATATAATAATGTCACATGGAAACCTACCGTTTTCCATGTTTTGTGCAAAAACTCATTTAAAATGAGTTTGAATGGAGATAACTTAAAACACTATCTTTCTTTAACAGAAATGCAGACAAGGTAGAGTAAAAACTCCATTGAATGCTCTTCTTTTAATTAGTATGAATAAACAAAGCTCCCAATACCAGGCCTGAGACATCCCATGAGCCATTGGTCAGAAAGCTGCCTAAGACCCCCAAAACAGTATATATTATTTTCATTTCTCTTGACTCATACCAGAACCTGTTCATAAGACCCTATCGCTGAAGACACTAGACATTTTTGTCATATGACATGGATAAATCTACATTGAACTAACCTGGATGCTTCTTCCTTGCTGGTAGGCCTTTATAGTGCAAAAAGGCTCGGGGAGAAAAATTATCAGCAGTCTTACCCAGTTGTGGACCTTGGTATCTACGATACCCAGCTGTGGACGTTGAGAGCCAAACTAGAAATATGTACCCATTGATGAATATATTGGGTATAACCAACATCTTATGATTGGATTTCAGACCTTCTCCACAGAGAGGTAGAAGGGCTTGTAGCAGTAACCATAATCCAGAATTTCAGAGACTCTATATCAACCACCTAGAACTAGGCCAGCATAATCTCTCCCCATCCTGAAACTCAGGGATATTTGCGGGACAGGGGGCGGTAAGAGTGTAAGACCACAAGGATGGGAGGAGCAATGATATGCAAGATACTCCACACAAGTTAGGGCCAAAGCAATCATAATTGGACTTTGCATGCTCTGCACAATGTCCAACACACTATTGACCCCACAAAGTCTAGCATTTGATAAAAGCACTAAGATCCTTGGAGGCAAGGGATTGACAGCCACAGTAGTGTTCCTATGCTTAAGGGTAACACAGGAAAGGGTTCTGGGAAATGCCACTGGGTCCTTGTACGTCATCGGAGAGGAGGACCCAGAGGAGAATTTGGCATGCACATTGAAGAATTCTCCTGGGATTGGGGGAGGGGAGGAACTGGGGGGTGGGGAGGAAGGGGTGAGGGGAGGGTGAGCAGAGGGATTGGGGGGAGGAGGAGGGAGGGAGGGAACCAGTTGTACCTATTAAGCTTGTATGAGCGAGATAATATAAAATGTTAAAAAAAAAAAAGAAGTGTTTGTAACAGTAACCTGGCTGAAGACCTGATCATAGGTATAAAGGACTTCCTAGTAAAACGTACTACAATTGTTCCTAAATAGATATGGCATCAAATTGCCTTCTATGTATTCATCTGTGTATATATTGATTACACAGCTCCTTTTTTCATTTTTTTCATTATTATACATTTTTATTATTATCAGCTCCTCCCCTCCTTTTGCTCTTACACTCTTACTCCCCCCTTCTTCCGCAAATGTCCCTGAGCTTCAGGATGGGGAGAGATTAGTCTGGCCCAGTTCTAGGTGATTGATATAGCGTCTCTGAAGTTCTGGATAGTGGTTCGTTGATTTTCTTTTGCAGTTTTGTTGCTCCTGCAATGCCCTTCACTCCATCGTGATGGGCACTGTATGTCACCCCCTGGCCAGAGACAGAAAGCTGTTAAACTGGATCTTATTATTATAGAGCACACTTCAGGGTAGATGTAATACTTATACCCCAAATGGGAATCGCAGTGTCATATGGCATTTGGCAATGGGAGGGCTCAATCACCCATTTGCAAAATGGTTACTTTTTAATCTGCCAGACTATATGCCCTCCCCTTCTGGTAAGTTCATACCCCCTTAGTTGTAAATGATCAGGAACAAATGTCTGTGAACTTAACTAGGTGTCACATTACTTTCTTGCAGTCCTTGATGGAGGCCTATTTTCTCTACTGTAACATGGTCAATTCTCTCCTTGTTTCTGGTGTGGCCCTCCAACCCCATCCATCCTGTTCATAATCCTTGCAATTACTGTAGGTAATATATAGATTTACCTATGAGTGTCTCAAGATGGGCTGGGTGGGTTTGGTATTAGGAGCCACCTATTAGGGAGAACATACGGCGCTTAATTTTCTGGGTCTGGGATACTTCACTTAATATAATTGTTTCTAATGACATCCATTTCCCGGCAAATTCCAGTAATTCATCATTTTGGATGGCTGAGTAGTACTTCATTGTATAGATGTCCCCAGTTTCCTTATCCACTCGTCAACTGTTGGACATTTGGGTTGATTCCATGTCTTTGCTATTGTAAACAGTGCTGCTATGAACATGTCATGCTTTTGCTATAGAGGTGAACCTCTGCTGTATGGGGGTTAACCCAAAGTGGAATCACGGGTCATATGGAATTTCAATCTTTAATTCCTTTAAATCTCCAGACAGCTCGCCAGAGTGGCTGTATGAGCCTGCACTCCCACCCACAATGTAGGGGATTTCCCCTCTCTCCACATCCTCTCCAGCATTTGTTGTTGTTTGTATTGTGGATTTTTGCCATCCTGACCGGGGTGAGATGAATCTCAGGGAATTTTGATTTGCATTTCCCTGATGGCTAAAGAAGTGGAGCATTTTTTAAGATATTTGTTAGACTTTTAATTTCATCCGTGTAAAATTTCTTTTAAGTTCCAGGGCCAATTTTTTAATTGGGCCATTAGTTTTCCTTGATGTTTAGTTTTCTAAGTTCTTTGTGCACTCTGGACAGTAGAGCTCTATCAGATATGTGGTTAGTGAAGATTTTCTCCCATTCTGTGGGTTGCCTTTGAGCTCGTGTTACAATCTCTTCAATGAATAAGGATTGAAGACCCAGATATAAGCCCACAAAATTATAGCCATTTGGTCTTTGACAAAGGGGCCCAAAGAATCCAATGGAAAAAGAACAGCATCTTCAACAAATGGTGCTGGCAAAACTCGATCTCCACATGCAGAAGATTAAAGCTGGACCCATACTTGTCACCACGTACAAGACTTAATTCCAAATGGATCAAGGACCTTGATATAAGGCCAGAGACTATAAAAATCATAGTTGAAAGGATAGGGAGCTCCCTTGAGCTGATTGGGCTAGGCCAACATTTCCTAAACAGACATCCAATGGCACAGTCACTGCTACCAACTCTCAACAGTTGGGATCTTGTGAAATTAAAGAGCTTCTGTTTAGCACAGCTCTTAGCCTTCATTCTAGAGTCCTCTTTTTGAAATGGAAAGCAGTTAATACAAAGACCACAACTGCTCAATGGGCAAAGAATAATACTATGAAGTGCTATTATTTGAATAAGACATAAATATCTCTATCCTCACCATCCCAAGGCTCAAGAAACATCACAGAAAAGGTGGTGAAAGACTTTAACCACCAGAATGTAATAATGGGTCCCATCAAACCATACCTTCTGGATATTATAAGGCTATTATATCCAAGAATTCACTGTGGCTACATTAACCTTCACATGACCTGGAAGGTTGGGCCTGTCAACATTCATCAGGAAAGAAGTATGGTCTCATGAGGGCTTACCACACACCTGAGGTACTTTGAGAGTTAATGATGATTAAAATTTGAGCCACTTATATAGGGGTGTACTCAATGATACATCATCAATGACCCAACAAGTAATGAGGTACATGCTAATCCAGAGAAGCATGAATTAACTCATGGGCCATAAACACACGCATACACACACACCCACACACACACACACACATTAAAAAGTAGGAAACAGGCATGTTGGGAAGATGGTTCAGTGACAGAGGGGAAATGAGATCAGGTAATTTGAGCAGAAATGACTTAAAATTCATTGTGCATGTATATAAAACAGTCAAAATATAGAAAAACTTAAAAAAAGAATTTGGCAAATCATTGGGTAGATAGGGTAGATAGGGAGTATAGGATAATGAATTTACTTTCCTTTTACCTCTTCATTTTCCTTCTTTCCTTCCTTCCTTCCTTCCTTCCTTCCTTCCTTCCTTCCTTCCTTCCTTCTTTCCTTCCTTCCTTCTTTCCTCCCTCCCTCACACCCTCTGTTCCTCTTCTCTTTCTTTCTTTCTTTCTTTCTTTCTTTCTTTCTTTCTTTCTTTCTTTCTTTCTTTCTTATCTTGCTTTCCTTTTTTTCCTTGTCTAGCCAAGTAACACAAGGGATACTTCAATTATTCTTCCTGCCTAGCAAATAGTCTCTCCATAGGCTGGGCTTTCCATCAACTAGACAATCTCCTGCAGGTTTGCTCTGGACTTTACACTAATTCTATACAATTATGCCCAAAATTTAAACCCTCAACCATCAAGTTGACATCTGCCTCTAACTATAACAGAGCCTGACCAACATTGATGTAAGAAAGATATTTATCAGCCCACCTTTAGTCTCCATCCCAGTCTTTGTTTTGGGTCTTTTACCTAAAACTTGGAGTGATAATGACAAGAACTGATTATTTATTCACCTGCTTTTTGAGAACCTCACCTGGCTGAATTTTCCTTAACAAATATGTGAATAAAGTTTTTTATGTGAATATCAGCATCAAATATAACTAATAAGCTAAATACACTCATGTACATTGCTTTTTATTGGTGCATTAATTTGGGGGAATTTCTATTGTCTGTTCATCTTCTTGTGTATGTAATTAAAGTAATATGTGTCAATTAAATTTGATGACCACAATATTGGTTAAAACTATTTGAGTCTTCATTTTATGTGGTTGCCCAAATAAATTCAAGGTATTCATACACAGACTAAAAGAAAGAAACATATACTAAAGCACACTCAAAACTTTTTAGGAAGAAAGAAAAGCCTTCTGAACAAATATGTGATTTAGAGTATGCAATTCAAATCATTCAGTGCTGTGAGATGTTGGAAAGATTCAAGGTTTACAATTTCCAAGAATGATACTAAATATAAACACTAAAATAAGTTAAAAATTTGAGCACTTTCCGATATGACCTAAGGTTAAATAATCAGTTAAAGAGTTGTAAGATCAATCAACTTGAAAAATACAAACTCCATTATAATTATTAGATAAATTTTATGACCTTATTTTGATTTTCATAAATTAACTTTTTCAAATATGTATTAAATCACATTGTGTACATTAAGTTTTCAGTCAGTTTTCATTTTCTAGGATGTGATCCTACTGTAGACCGGCCTTCATAAAAGTGCCAGAGTGGTTACACCTTTAAAATCATGCCATTATAGACTTAATATCAAACTTCCTTCAATATCTATATTTTAATGATAGATTATAGGATCTCTCAGTACTCAACCTGGAAGCTTTGCAATGGAAGATTTATTTTTTCATTTGTAATTCTGAAGTCATCAATTTTTAAATGTTTTTACTTTTTTTTTAAATATTTTTTATTAGTATTTATTCAATTGTGCGTGTGTGCGTATGTATGTGTGCGCGCGCGTGTGTGTATTGTGTGTAGAACCACGGACGAATTCGGGAACCACCATGGACGCCTCCACCTCCTTCTCCCCGGGATTCACAGCTCCGCCCTACAGACAAGAAGCGCAGGCCCCCCCGCCTCGCCTGGCGTCTATACGTGGGATCTGGGATCCGAACTCAACCTTCCGCCTACAAGCCGGAGGCTTAACCCTGAGCCACCTCTCCAGCCCAATTTTTTTTTTACTTTTACAGCCATTTTTGTATTCATCCTAGCTTCACTGCATCCACCCTCCCCTCTATCCCCTCTCTTCCCTTCATCATTTTCTCTCCCCCCTCCCTCCCTTCTGCCTATGTCCTTTTATGAATCCTAGGGTTCACTCTGACCTGTCAAATCCATGGGTGTTCAGGACTCTGTGGTATACAAATTACCTTTTCTTCAGGCACCCCACTGACATGGGCATTTTTGTTCACTAATCCAGCTTAGACACAAAGGTTTCTACTGTAAGTGCCCATGTAAGGTGTAGGGGTATAATAGCTACCAACAGATTTTTTTTATTATTCATTTTTTTTAAATTGCATGTATGCCTTTGTGTGTTTCTCTCTGTGTGTCTATGTATCAGAGGGTACTAGTGTTTGGGTCAGAGAAGTCCCAAGGGTGACTTTGGGAAAGACCCTGGATTGTGCTACCTCCTTTTTGTTTTGCTCTGAAGTTTCCCAGGTTCTGCCTTCCAGGGCTGAACGTATAGGCCACTATCATTTCCACCTGGCATTTCTATGTGGAATCTGGACCTGAACTCAGGACCTTCCACTTGAGAGGTAGAGGTTTAATACCTGATTCATCTCCCCACCCCAGTGGAAGATGTTTTACAGAAAATCACATCTTGTCAAAATGCAGAAATATAGACTGCATATGCTAGCTCAAACAGGCATTTACTTATTCCCTATCTCCAAGGAGGAGGCAACAAGAATGTCAGAGTCTGATGATGGTGAGAGACCTAGCAAAAGGGTATCTTCTAGACATGACAGGGTTGTGACACCATGTGCTCACTAGGTATACTTTTGTGGGATTACAAGATTTTCCTGTCTAGTTTACACACACATGACAAAAAAAAACCTTAAGAAACAGCATACCTCCCTCAGACACCAGGAATGGGAGCGAAAAGGAGAAATCTCTTCCAGGAATATTTCACTGGTAGATTGTCCTTGCAAATGCCCACACCTATGTATTAACAGACCCCGATGGGCTAAGGGAACCTTAAACATACAGAAGAAGGACATGTGGGCAGAAGGAAGATAGGTGGGAAGGAGAAGGCTTTAAATAGGGAAAAATGTAATCGTGATGGGGTAATAAGTGCTGAAGCAATACATATACATTTTTAAAGTCTTAAAAGAGTTTAAGGATGGAGAGATGGCTTGGGAATTAAGACTCTGCTTCCCAAACAGAAGGTCTTGAATTTGGATCCCAATTCCCAGATTAAAAAAAAAAAAAAGGCAGTAAAAGCAGCCAGGGAAATCCCAGAGTAAAGCAAAAGGAGAAAGAAACAACCCAGGACAATTCCCAAAGTCATCCTTGGTTCTCCACAGGGACACACTGTACTATACACACACACACACACACACACACACACAAATTAATGAATTAATAAAAGTTAAAAGTAAAAATATTTAAATAGATATGAAAAAAATAAACATATCTCAAAAAACTAATTATAAGATTGTATATTCATGGTGACATGAGTATTTTGATTTGTTATAAATTGATAGTTTTGTAATTCCGTGAATAGAGTATGCTTGTTCAGTCAAACACTGTTTTAGAATCATATGAATTAATTTGTTATTGAGCAAACAGTTATACAAGCATTGTGAAAATCAATTAATCATATTTGCCTTTCTGTGCTTCACAAAAATTATCAGAAAATACAACAGCATAATGCATTGCCCAAAGCTGAAGTAATAACAGAAATGGAATTGGCCTTTCCCACCTTTCCAATATTCTGTTTGTGAGAAATTATAATTCTTGTTTTGTTTTCTGATCTGATGAATAATGTAATATATATAATGTTTTTTGAAGAACAGGTTCCACCTAGATGTGACATTAGGAAAAGAGGAACAGGAAGGCATTTTTTTTTCTCTCTAACTCCCAGACAGTTGCTGTGCTACAAATAAAGTTCAAAGAATGTTTTAAAAAAATGGCAGGAACATAGAGATAGGTATAAATTCAGTAGTTATTTCGAGAAGTGCATTTAAAAATAACACCAGAGCAGTTATCTATATTTTGATGAAACCTTACCTGTTATTTTTTTTGTAACTGTTAAAATGCAATAGATTTTATAGCTCCTGTTTCCTCATGTTCACAACTGAGTTCATGACAAGTCAAGCATAAATTTAAACTAGTAAACTTAGTGAGTTTTTATAAAAAGCCAAATTTACTTTGTAGAAACTGGACTTAAATGATCACTATGTATAAAAGATAAAATTGAGAAAAGAGAAAATCCTTCTTTACATGCATTGAACATATATTAGAAGAAGTCATGTGGGAAAATTAACATTTAGGATATATTAATGTCACTGGAACCCTACCGTTTTCCTGTTTGTGCAAAACTCATTTAAAATGGTTTGAATGGGATAACTTAAAACACTATTCTTTAACAGAAATGCAGACAAGGTAGAGTAAAAACCCATTGAAGATGCTCTTCTTTTAATTAGTATGAATAAACAAAGCTCCCAATACCAGGCCTGAGACATCCCATGAGCCATTGGTCAGAAAGCTGCCTAAGACCCACCAAAACAGATATATTATTTTCATTTCTCTTGACTCATACCAGAACCTGTTTCATAAGACCCTATCATCGCTGAAGACACTAGACATTTTTGTCATATGACATGGATAAATCTACATTGAACTAACCTGGATGCTTCTTCCTTGCTGGTAGGCCTTTATAGTGCAAAAAGGCTGGGGAGAAAAATTATCAGCAGTCTTACCCAGTTGTGGACCTTGGTATCTACATACCCAGCTGTGGACGTTGAGAGCCAAACTAGAAATATGTACCCATTGATGAATATATTGGGTATAACCAACATCTTATGATTGGATTTCAGACCTTCTCCACAGAGAGTAGAAGGGCTTGTAGCAGTAACCATAATCCAGAATTTCAGAGACTCTATATCAACCACCTAGAACTAGGCCAGCATAATCTCTCCCCCATCCTGAAACTCAGGGATATTTGCGGACAGGGGCGGTAAGAGTGTAAGACCACAAGGATGGGAGGACAATGATATGCAAGATACTCCACACAAGTTAGGGCCAAAGCAATCATAATTGGACTTGCATGCTCTGCACAATGTCCAACACACTATTGACCCCACAAAGTCTAGCATTTGATAAAAGCACTAAGATCCTTGGAGGCAAGGGATGACAGCCACAGTAGTGTTCCTATGCTTAAGGTTAACACAGGAAAGGGTCTGGAAATGCCACTGGGTCCTTGTACGTCATCGGAGAGGAGGACCCAGAGGAGAATTTGGCATGCACATTGAAGATTCTCCTGGGATTGGGGGAGGGGAGGAACTGGGGGTGGGGAGGAAGGGTGTGAGGGGAGGGTGAGCAGAGGGATTGGGGGGAGGAGGAGGGAGGGAGGGAACCAGTGTACCTATTAAGCTTGTATGAGCGGAGATAATATAAAATGTTAAAAAAAAAAAGAAGTGTTTGTAACAGTAACCTGGCTGAAGACCTGATCATAGGTAATAAAGGACTCCTAGGTAAAACGTACTACAATTGTTTACTAATAGATATGGCATCAAATTGCCTTCTATGTATTTCCTGTGTATTATTGATAGAAAGCCTTTTTTCATTTTTTTCATTATTATATACATTTTTTATTAATTTCAGCTCCTCCCATCCTTTTGCCTTACACTCTTACTTCCCCCCCTTTCCGCAAAGTGTCCCTGAGCTTCAGGATGGGGAGAGATTAGTCTGGCCCAGTTCAGGTGATTGATATAGCGTCTCTGAAGTTCTGGATAGTGGTTCGTTGATTTTCTTTTGCAGTTTTGTTGTTGCTCCTGCAATGCCCTTCACTCCATCGTGATGGGCACGTAAACTTGTGAACCAAGCCATCCTGTTTAGTCATAGAAATGGCTTTGTATCAACTTTCTGTTTTGTCACTGTGACAAAGAGTTGAGACAATAAATTTAAGCAATAAATTGTTGATAAATGGATCTATGGAGCCTGTTTCAGTTAGCCTGGATGATTGCTGATAAAAGCATGACAATACAGCTTAAGGGTATAAGAATTTATTTTCTCTTATAATAGTCCAGCTATAGTTGTTTATCCAACTTGGCAGGAGAGCCCACTGCAATTCCATTGACCAAGGGAACTGACTGTACCATATCCACACAGCAGCTGAGAGAGGGAAGACCATTACTTGCCAGGCCAGCATGTCTAGCCAAGTATACACAAGGACGCCTCCTTTCTCAAGCAGATCCCTCCATTTTTTTTCACCTGCCAGGGAACTAGTCTTACCTACTATGGATTGAACTTTCTCCATCCACTAGACAGTCTGTGAGTTTGCTCTGGGCTTATCTCAACTACTAATTCTTTACAAATGTGCCCAGGCTCAAATTCTCAATCATTAAGTTGTGATCTGTATCTAACAATAACATTCCACCTCTTGTCAACTTGACTCAAGAACATATCACTTTCAAACTATAACCTTTGGGGCTGGAGAGGTGGCTCAGGGGTTAAGCCTCCGCCTTGCAGGCGGAAGGTCCTGAGTTCGGATCCCAGATCCCACGTATAGACACCAGGCGGAAGCGGAGCGGCCTGCGCTTCTGGTCCGGGTAGGGTGGAGCCTGTGAATCCCGGGGCAGAAGGAGGTGGAGGCGTCCATGGTGGTTCGCGAATTCGTCCGTGGTTCTACACACACACACACACACACACACACACACACACACACACACACACACACACACGCGCGCGCATGCGCACAGTTGAATAAAAAAAAAAAGTCTTCAAACTATAACCTTCACCTTGCGGCCTGCGCTTCTGGTCCGGGTAGGGTGGAGCCTGTGAATCCCGGGGCAGAAGGAGGTGGAGGCGTCCATGGTGGTTCGCGAATTCGTCCGTGGTTCTACACACACACACACACACACACGCACACACGCACACACACACACACACGCGCGCATGCGCACAGTTGAATAAAAAAAAAAAGTCTTCAAACTATAACCTTCACCTTGCACCCACCGGTGTTAAATTTATTTTAAAATATAAATACATTTAATTTATTAATTCTAAATTTGTAAAAGCTCTCATAAACAAATTGTAAAATGTTCTATTATTAAAAGTTCAGTTCTAGCATTTTAAAATTTCAAAATCACTTAACCATAAGAATCTATCAAATAAAAATAAGCTGAATCAAACAGATAAAGCATCAAAATAGAACCATTGCAACAATAAGAAAACATCAAATTAAGATTAAATTCCAGCAAATCAAGTAATTCATCCTGTTCTTCAATGTCCATCTTTTTCTGCTTTTCACATAGTCATGGTGACTTAAAGATTCTGGCAATCCTAGGGCCTCTTCATAGCTCATAGTTACACAAGAAGTGTTCCTCTGAACAGGGTCAATCTCCGTTTACAGCCATCCTCAGCATATATCCCATGATTCTGGAATCTCCAAAAATAGTCTTGAGTTTGCTTCAGCAGGTATAAGGTTCATCTTCCCTTATAGGAACTCTACCCTTGCCCCTTGGTGCCAAGTTTCTGCTGGTATCCATGAACCCCTTAATCATGCACCAAAACCAGTATCACCTGGGGAGTTCTGTCTAATTCCACGGTGAGGCTCAAACAGCTTTCTTCATTGAACCACAGCTATACAACATTTGGTGTGCTGGCTCTGGAAAAGCCCTTTTTAAAGCAGCTAAAACATCTGAAGGGGAAGAAACTGCTTCAGCTTGGGCTTTCGGCTCCTGAAGGAACCTGGGTTTTCAAAGGATGGAACTGCCATACAGTGGTATTCATATCTTCCACTGTCCCAGAGCACATCAGTAGGATTCCTTCTCTGTTCGCTTCTCCAACAGCTAGCTGCAGCTGTTTTCTGCTGCCTGTTCCTTCCACATCCAAAGCTTCACAATTGCCAACATAGCCCTCCTCTGTGAAGCAAACCAATCCATCATCTTTAAATTCAACTCTGCTAAAGTCTCTTGTTTTCTGCATCACAAACTAGGTCCAAATAATCCACAACTTTCTCAGCATTTCCATTATCCAAATGGCCCATTAAACTCTGCATAATGGTATTTGTAACCCACAGATTCAATATCTTCAAACATTTCAAACTTTGTGCAACAAAACCACTTAAAAGCCACAAAATCCACATCGCCAGATTTATCAACAGCACTCCATTTCTCTGTGACCAAATTCTATTGCAGTTACTCTACATCGTTGCTGATGAAATCATACAAAACAGCTTAAGGGTGCAAGGGTTTATTTTTTTTCTCATGATAGTGTAGTTACAGTTGTTTGTCTAGCTTGGCAGGAGAGTCCACTGCAACTCCGAGAGCCAAGGGAACTGATGCACCATATTCACACAGCAGCTGAGAGAGGGAAGATCATTACTTGCCAGGCCAGCATGTCTAGCCAAGTATACACAAGGATGATCTTTCAATTTTATTCTCCTGCCTAGCAAATAGTCTCTCCATAGGCTGGGTCTTTCCATCAACTAGACAATCTCCTGCAGGTTTGCTCTGGACTTTACTACTAATTCTATACAATTATGCCCAAAATTTAAACCCACAACCATCAAGTTGACATCTGCCTCTAACTATAACAGAGCCTGACCAACATTGATGTAAGAAAGATATTTATCAGCCCACCTTTAGTCTCCATCCCAGTCTTTGTTTTGGGTCTTTTACCTAAACTGGGAGTGATATGCGAGATTATTTATTCACCTGCTTTTTGAGAACCTCACCCTGGCTGAATTTTCCTCATATGTGATAAGTTTTTTATGTGAATACAGCTCAATTACTAATAAGCTAAATCCTCACCTGTACTTGCTTTTTATTGGTGCATTAATTTGGGGGAATTTCTATTGTCTGTTCATCTTCTTGTGTATGTAATTAAAGTAATATGTGTCAATTAAATTTGATGACCACAATATTGGTTAAAACAATTTGAGTCTTCATTTTATGTGGTTGCCCAAATAAATTCAAGGTATTCATACACAGACTAAAAGAAAGAAACATATACTAAAGCACACTCAAAACTTTTTAGGAAGAAAGAAAAGCCTTCTGAACAAATATGTGATTTAGAGTATGCAATCAAATCATTCAGTGCTGTGAGATGTTGGAAAGATTCAAGGTTTACAATTTCCAAGAATGATACTAAATATAAACACAAAAAAGTTAAAAATTTGAGCACTTTCCGATATGACCTAAGGTTAAATAATCAGTTAAAGAGTTGTGTATATCATCAAATCTTGAAAAAATACAAACTCCATTATAATTATTAGATTAAATATTTATGACCTTATTTTGATTTTCATAAAAATTAACTTTTTCAAATATGTATTAAATCACATTGTGTACATTAAGTTTTCAGTCTAGTTTTCATTTTCTAGGATGTGATCCTACTTGTAGACCGGCCTTCAATAAGAGTGCTCAGAGTTGGTTACACCTTTTAAATCATGCCATATAGACTTAATATCAAACTTCCTTCTAAATATCTATTATTTTAATGATAGATATAGGATCTCTCAGTACTCAACCTGGAAGCTTTGCAATGGAAGATTTATTTTTTCATTTGTAATTCTGAAGTCATCAATTTTTAAATGTTTTTACTTTTTTTAAAAATATTTTTTATTAGTATTTATTCAATTGTGCGTGTGTGCGTATGTATGTGTGCGCGCGCGTGTGTGTATTGTGTGTAGAACCACGGACGAATTCGGGAACCACCATGGACGCCTCCACCTCCTTCTTCCCCGGGATTCACAAGCTCCGCCCTACTAGAACCAGAAGCGCAGGCCGCCCCCGCTTCCGCCTGGCGTCTATACGTGGGATCTGGGATCCGAACTCAGGACCTTCCGCCTACAAGCCGGAGGCTTAACCCCTGAGCCACCTCTCCAGCCCAATTTTTTTTTACTTTTACAGCCATATTTTGTATTCATCCTAGCTTCACTGCATCCACCCTCCCCTCTATCCCCTCTCTTCCCTTCATCATTTTCTCTCCCTCCCTCCCTCCCTTCTGCCTATGTCCTTTTATGAATCCTAGGGTTCACTCTGACCTGTCAAATCCTATGGGTGTTCAGGACTCTGTGGTATATCAAATTACCTTCTTCAGGCCACCCCACTGACATGGGCATTTTTGTTCACTAATCCAGCTTTAGACACAAAGGTTTCTACTGTAAGTGCCCATGTATAGGTGTAGGGGTATAATAGCTACCAACAGATTTTTTTTATTATTCATTTTTTTTAAATTGCATGTATGCCTTTGTGTGTTTCTCTCTGTGTGTCTATGTATCAGAGGGTACTACTGTTTGGGTCAGAGAAGTCCCAAGGGTGACTTTGGGAAAGACCCTGGATTGTGCTACCTCCTTTTTGTTTTGCTCTGAAGTTTCCCAGGTTCTGCCTTCCAGGGCTGAACGTATAGGCCACTATCATTTCCACCTGGCATTTCTATGTGGAATCTGGACCTGAACTCAGGACCTTCCACTTGAGAGGTAGAGGTTTAATACCTGATTCATCTCCCCACCCCAGTGGAAGATGTTTATTACAGAAAATCACATCTTGTCAAAGGCAGAATAAAATAGACTGCATAGCTTGCTCAAACAAGGCATTTACTTATCCCTATCTCCAAGGAGGAGGCAACAGAATGTCAGAGTCTGATGATGGTGAGAGACCTAGCAAAATGGTATCTTCTAGACATGACAGGGTTGTGACACCATGTCTCACTAGGTATATTTTTGTGGGATTAAAGATTTATCGTCTAGTTTACACCACAAATGACAAAAAAACCTTAGAAACACATCCCTTCCTCAGACACACGATGGGAGCGAAAAGGAGAACTCTTCCCAGGAATATATTCACTGGTAGATTGTCCTTGCAAATGCCCAAACCTATGTAATTACCAGAAACCCAGATGGCTAAGGGAACCTTAAAACATACAGAAAGGACATGTGGGCAGAAGGAAGATAGGTGGGAAGGAGAAGGCTTTAATAGGGAAATGTAATCGTGTGGGGTAATAAGTGCTGAGCAATACTTACTTTTTAGTCTAAAGAGTTTGGTGGAGGATGTTGGGATTAGACTCTGCTTCCCAACAGGGGTCTTGATTTGGATCCACTCCCAGATTAAAAAAAAAAAAAGGCAGTAAAAGCAGCCAGGGAAATCCCAGAGTAAAGCAAAAGGAGAAAGAAACAACCCAGGACAATTCCCAAAGTCATCCTTGGTTCTCCACAGGGACACACTGTACTATACACACACACACACACACACACACACACACACACACACACACACACACAAATTAATGAATTAATAAAAGTTAAAAGTAAAAATATTTTAAATAGATAATGAAAAATAAACATATCTCAAAAAACTAATTATAAGATTGTATATTTCATGGTGACATGAGTATTTTGATTTGTTATAAAATTGATAGTTTTTGTAATTCCGTGAATA
Organism: Typhlomys cinereus; assembly: GCA_023101885.1. Taxonomy (NCBI): domain Eukaryota; kingdom Metazoa; phylum Chordata; class Mammalia; order Rodentia; family Platacanthomyidae; genus Typhlomys; species Typhlomys cinereus. The sequence continues at coordinate 1,671,606 of JALPQD010000050.1, read as the reverse complement.
GAGTATGCTTTTGTTCAGTCAAACACTGTTTTAGAATCATATGAATTAATTTGTTATTGAGCAAACAGTTATACAAGCATTTGAATATCAACTTAATCATATTTGCCTTTCTGTGCTTCACAAAAATTATCAGAAAATACAACAGCATAAATGCATTTGCCCCAAAGCTAGAAGTAGATAAACAGAAATGGAATGGGCCTTTCCCACCTTTCCAATATCTGTGGTGAGAATTAATTAAATTCTTGTTTTGTTTTCTGATCTGATGATATATATGTATATATATATAATGTTTTTTGAAGAACATGTTCCACCTATAGATGTGACATTAGGAAAAAGAGGAACAGGAAGGCATTTTTTTTTTCTCTCTAACTCCCAGACAGTTGCTGTGCTACAAATAAAGTTCAAAGAATTGTTTTAAAAAAATGGCAGGAACATAGAGATAGGTATAAATTCAGTAGTTATTTCGAGAAGTGCATTTAAAAATAACATCCAGAGCAGTTATCTATTATTTTGATGAAACTTGACCTGTTTATTTTTTGTAACTGTAAAAATGCAATAGATTTATTAGCTCCTGTTTCTCTCATGTTCACAACTGAGTTCATGAAACAAGTCTAAGACATAAATTTAAACTAGTAAACTTTAGTGAGTTTTTATAAAAAGCCAAATTTACTTGTAGAATATACTGGACTTAAATGATCACTATGTATAAAAGATAAAATTGAGAAAAGAGAAAATCCTTCTTTACATGCATTGAACATATATTAGGAGAAGTCATGTGGGAAAATTAACATTTAGGATATATAATAATGTCACATGGAAACCTACCGTTTTCCATGTTTGTGCAAAAACTCATTTAAAATGAGTTTGAATGGAGATAACTTAAAACACTATTCTTTAACAGAAATGCAGACAAGGTAGAGTAAAAACTCCATTGAGATGCTCTTCTTTTAATTAGTATGAATAAACAAAGCTCCCAATACCAGGCCTGAGACATCCCATGAGCCATTGGTCAGAAAGCTGCCTAAGACCCCCAAAACAGAATATATTATTTTCATTTCTCTTGACTCATACCAGAACCTGTTCATAAGACCCTATCGCTGAAGACACTAGACATTTTTGTCATATGACATGGATAAATCTACATTGAACTAACCTGGATGCTTTTCCTGCTGGTAGGCCTTTATAGTGCAAAAAGGCTCGGGGAGAAAAATTATCAGCAGTCTTACCCAGTTGTGGACCTTGGTATCTACGATACCCAGCTGTGGACGTTGAGAGCCAAACTAGAAATAGTACCCATGATGAATATATTGGGTATAACCAACATCTTATGATTGGATTTCAGCAGACCTTCTCCACAGAGAGGTAGAAGGGCTTGTAGCAGTAACCATAACCAGAATTTCAGAGACTCTATATCAACCACCAGAACTAGGCCCAGCATAATCTCTCCCCCATCCTGAAACTCAGGATATTTGCGGGACAGGGGCGGTAAGAGTGTAAGACCACAAGGATGGGAGGAGCAATGATATGCAAGATACTCCACACAAGTTAGGGCCAAAGCAATCATAATGGACTTTGCATGCTCTGCACAATGTCCAACACACTATGACCCACAAAGTCTAGCATTTGATAAAAGCACTAAGATCCTTGGAGGCAAGGGATGACAGCCACAGTAGTGTTCCTATGCTTAAGGGTAACACAGGAAAGGGTTTGGGAAATGCCACTGGGTCCTTGTACGTCACGGAGAGGAGGACCCAGAGGAGAATTTGGCATGCACATTGAAGAATTCTCCTGGGATGGGGGGAGGGGAGGAACTGGGGGTGGGGAGAAGGGGTGAGGGGAGGGGTGAGCAGAGGGATTGGGGGAGGAGGAGGGAGGGAGGGAACCAGTGTACTATAAGCTTGTATGAGCGGAGATAATATAAAATGTTAAAAAAAAAAAAGAAGTGTTTGTAACAGTAACCTGGCTGAAGACCTGATCATAGGTAATAAAGGACTTCCTAGGTAAAACGTACTACAATTGTTTACTAAATAGATATGGCATCAAATTGCCTTCTATGTATTCATCTGTGTATATATTGATTAGCACAGCTCCTTTTTTCATTTTTTTCATTATTAATACATTTTTTATTATTATTTCAGCTCCTCCCATCCTTTTGCTCTTACACTCTTACTCCCCCCTTCCGCAAATGTCCCTGAGCTTCAGGATGGGGAGAGATTAGTCTGGCCCAGTTCTAGGTGATTGATATAGCGTCTCTGAAGTTCTGGATAGTGGTTCGTTGATTTTCTTTTGCAGTTTTGTTGCTCCTGCAATGCCCTTCACTCCACGTGAGGGGCACTGTAGGTCACCCCCCTGGCCAGAGACAGAAAGCTGTTAAACTGGATTCTTATTATTATAAGAGCACATTCAAGGGTAGATGTAATACTTATACCCCAAAGTGGAATCGCAGTGTCATATGGCATTTGGCAATGGGAGGGCTCAATCACCCATTTGCAAAATGGTTACTTTTAAATCTGCCAGACTATATGCCCTCCCCTTCTGGTAAGTTCATACCCCCTTAGTTGTAAATGATCAGGAACAAATGTCTGTGAACTTAACTAGGTGTCACATATCTTTTTGCAGTCCTTGATGGAGGCCTATTTTCTCTACTACTGTAACATGGTCAATTCTCTCCGTTTCGGGTGTGGCCCTCCAACCCCATCCATCCTGTTCATAATCCTTGCAATTACTGTAGGTATATATAGATTTACCTATGAGTGTCCAAGATGGGCGGGGTGGGTTGGTATTAGGAGCCACCTATTAGGGAGAACATACGGCGCTTAATTTTCTGGGTCTGGGATACTTCACTTAATATAATTGTTTCTAATGACATCCATTTCCCGGCAAATTCCAGTAATTCATCATTTTTGATGGCTGAGTAGTACTTCATTGTATAGATGTTCCACAGTTTCCTTATCCACTCGTCAACTGTTGGACATGGGGTGATCCATGTCTTTGCTATGGTAAACAGTGCTGCTATGAACATGGGTCATGCTGTGCTATAGAGGTGAACCTCTGCTGTATGGGGGGTTATACCCAAAGTGGAATCACAGGGAATATGGAATTTCAATCTCTTAATTCCTTTAATAATCTCCAGACAGCTCGCCAGAGTGGCTGTATGAGCCTGCACCCCACCCAGCAATGTAGGGGAGTTCCCCTCTCCACATCCTCTCCAGCATTTGTTGTTGTTTGTATTGTGGATTTTTGCCATCCTGACCGGGGTGAGATGATATCTCAGGGAAGTTTGATTTGCATTTCCCTGATGGCTAAAGAAGTGGAGCATTTTTTAAGATATTTGTTAGACATTTTAATTTCATCCCTGGTAAAATTTCTTTTAAGTTCCAGGGCCAATTTTTTAATTGGGCCATTAGTTTCCTTGAGTTTAGTTTTCTAAGTTCTTTGTGCACCTGGACAGTAGAGCTCATCAGATTGTGGTTAGTGAAGATTTCCCCATCTGTGGGTTGCCTTTGAGCTCGTGTTACAATCCTTCAATGAATAAGGATTGAAGACCCGATATAAGCCCACAAAATTAAGCCATTTGGTCTTTGACAAAGGGGCCCAAAGAATCCAATGGAAAAAGAAGCAGCATCTTCAACAAATGGTGCTGGCAAAACCGATCCTCCAATGCAGAAGATTAAAGCTGGACCCATACTTGTCACACGTACAAGACTTAATTCAAATGGATCAGGACCTTGATAAAGGCCAGAGACTATAAAAATCATAGTTGAAAGGTAGGGAGCTCCCTTGAGCTGATTGGGCTAGGCCAACATTTCCTAAACAGACATCCAATGGCACAGTCACTGCTACCAACTCTCAACAGTTGGGATCTTGTGAAATTAAAGAGCTTCTGTTTAGCACAGCTCTTAGCCTTCATTCTAGAGTCCTCTTTTTGAAATGGAAAGCAGTTAATACAAAGAAACACAACTGCTCAATGGGCAAAGAATAAATGACTATGAAGTGCTAGTATTTGAATAAGACATAGAATATCTCTATCCTCACCATCCCAAGGCTCAAGAAACATCACAGAAAAGGTGGTGAAAGACTTTAACCACCAGAATGTAATAATGGGTCCCATCAAACCATACCTTCTGGATATTATAAGGCTATTATATCCAAGAATTCACTGTGGCTACATTAACCTTCACATGACCTGGAAGGTTGGGCCTGTCAACATTCATCAGGAAAGAATATGGTCTCATGAGGGCTTACCACACACCTGAGGTACTTTGAGAGTTAATGATGATTAAAATTTGAGCCACTTATATAGGGGTGTACCAATGATAAATCATCAATGACCCAACAAGTAATGAGGTACATGCTAATCCAGAGAAGCATGAATTAACTCATGGGCCATAAACACACGCATACACACACACCCCACACACACACACACATTAAAAAGTAGGAAACAGGCTGTTGGGAAGATGGTTCAGTGACAGAGGGGAAATGAGATACAGCTTTCTTTCTTCTTTCTTTCTTTCTCTCGTCCTTCTTTCTTTCTTTCTTTATTTCTTTCTTTTCTTTCTCTCTTTCCGTCTTTCTTTCTTTCTTCCTTTCGTTCTTTCCTTTCTTTCTTTCTTCTTTCTGTTCTTTCGTTCTTTTCTTTCTTTCTCCCTCTCCCCCCCTCCTACGCTGATCCCACCACCCTCCCCCCTCCTCCGTTCGTCCATCCCTACGCCATCTTCCTTCCCTTTCCCGCCTTTCCTCCCTCCTCCTCACTCCCTCCTTCCTTCCTTCCTTCCTTCCTTCCTTCCTTCCTTCCTTCCTTCCTTTTTATTTCTTCTTTTAACTTTTTTGTTTCTTTCTCTCTAATTTTTCACACTCTGTATATATGGTCCCACTATGTAACATGGATGACCCAGATTGGTCTTTAAGTCTTGATTCTCACACTTCAGATTTTTAAGTGCTTGAATGAGAGTATGTAGTATTATTCTAGCTTGGAAATGACTGTTAAAACCGATTTACTATACATATGGTTTTGTGAATGTTTATTTACAGGTATTTGAAAAGAATGGTTCTAAGGAATAATTCCCCATTAAAAAAGATACAAAATTACTTCTCTCATTTACTTATTGTCAAAACAAAAAAGGGGATAAAATGCATAGAGATTAAACATTATACTTAATTTAACCAAGCCAATGAAGATAGTTAGCAAGGATAATTAGGAGTAAACCAGGGGCTGGAGTGGTGGTTCAGGGGTTATGCCTCCGCCTTGCAGGCGGAAGGTCCTGAGTTCGGATCCCAGATCCCACGTATAGACGCCAGGCGGGGGCGGCCTGCACTTCTGGTCCTGGTAGGGCGGAGCCTGTGAATCCTGGGGCAGAAGGAGGTGGAGGAGTCCATGGTGGTTCCCGAATTCATCCGTGGTTCTACACACACACATACACACACACACACATGCGTGCACACATACATATGCACACACGCACAATTGACTAAAATAATAATAAAAAAATTAAAAAAGAGTAAACCAAAGTAAATTTTAGTTTAATTTTTCTAAACAGGGTAAAAGTGAATTCTGTAAATAATGTTATCTGTGTGTAAGGGAAGAAATCTTAGAATTTTCCAATTTCTATTGTCTTCACACCTCTGCATGAAGCTCATTAAATGATTTAAAGTTATAAGGACCATTTATTTATGTTTGATAAGAAAGAAATAAAATAATTTGAATTATCAAGGCAGAAATGGGTGTAGATTCCCTAGGAGACATCTTCAAGAAGAAACCATCTTCCATGATGCCAAAGACATTCATTCAAAAACTTTGCACTACTAAAAGGATAATCTGTCAGTATATCTAGGAAGGATAGTATTCCTAGTAAGCAAAGATAAAAGGTTCCCCTGGGTTTCTGGGTCAAAACATTCATTGCAACAACCTAAGTAGAAAATGGCTATGAAATGTGGACAGTGTTTAGCCAACCAAAGGTCACTGCAAATCAAACCATAATTGAATAGTCAGTGATACTGGAATGTTGTGAAACACACATGTTCAGCATTTCTCTTCCAGTGTGGAAAACCTTCTAGTGGAAAAATGACTTCTTCCCTATTTGTCATTCTATGTGATTCTAGCAATTATTTCAACCCAGGGAACATTGACTCTAGAAGGCTGAAGTTCTCTTGTTTGCAATGACTGACTTGAAACTAAGGTCCAAAGCCATCTGAGGCAGGAAGGATTCATGTAGTCATAGAATACATTTGGATGGAAGCAAGTCTGACCTCCCAGACAGAAGTGGAGAAAGGAAGGCAAAATTTGTATAATTTGAGTGCCCAGATACAATCAGGCCTAGTTTATTCTTTGGTCTTTTATTCTTTTTTTTATTAATACATTTTTATTATTATTTCAGCTCATACAAACTTATTAGGTACACCAGTTCCCTCTGTCCCATCTCCTCTCCATGTATCCCCTGCTCCCCCTGCCCACCCTTCTCCCTCCCCATAACCCAGTGCCTCCCACCCCAATTCCCAGAGAGTCCTTTCTTGTGCATGTCTGATTTTCCTCTGGGCCCTCCTCTCCGATGACATACAAGGACCCAGTGGTCTTTCCCTGAACTCTTTCCCGTCTTCCCCTTAGGTATAGGAACACTGCTGTGGCTGCCAATCCTTTGCCTCCAAGGCTCTTGGTGCCTTTAGCAGATGCTAGACTTTGTGAGGTCAACAGTGTGTTGGACAATGCGCAGGGCATGAAAAGTCCAATTATGATTGCTTCAGCCCTAACTAGTATGGAGTATCGTACATATCATTGCTCCTCCCATCCTTTTGCTCTTACACTCTTACCGCCCCCTCTTCCGCAAATTTCCCTGAGCTTCAAGATAGGGAGAGATTATGTGGTCTTTTATTCTTAGTGAATCAATATATTTTCATATTTATGACATCAGTTTTATTTATCACTTGACACCACCAAAATCTTGTCATATACTCTAGACTGATGTCAAGTGCCTAATACAAAATATATAGTACAAGGAAATCATACTGTATAAGGCAAGTTCATGGCTAATGAGACAGAAGCCAATCAACAGGGGGGAAATAAAGCTTCGAAAAAAGCAAGTGTGCTTCATATTCTAAGCAGATTAAAAGGGTAAATCAGAATATCCTTATCAGCAAATTAAAAAGAAATCCAGAGATACTAAGTGAGGTTTAGGTCAAAATCCATAGAATGTCAAAGAAGGTAATTAACAAAGTAGTGAGCTCCTCAGTTATAGAAAACCCCATTTCAAATAAGTAATTTGCTTAATCCTGTTACAAAGATTTATTTTAGGACTCAAAATGCAATTTAGTACAATAAGTAAAGGAAATGTTTACAAAGTTATTTCTGATATCCATGCTTCAAACCCACATATACCTCAAAACACACACACACACACACACACACACACACACACACACACACAAATGCATGCATGTGTTGAATAATTTTTTACTTTTATTTCCTGAAAATGAAAGATAAATATTTTCTAATAATTACCTTTTGAAATAATTCACTTGTAACAATACTGAATGCTTTGGAACTTAATGAAGAAAAATAATGAGAAAATATATGTGGATAAAGTGAAAAATTAAGCACAATATCTGCATCCATGCACACATGGGTGGTAGGTAAGGAACTTTGTATTTACTTCTCACACTAATTCTATGTGCAAAACCAGGGGCTGCAGATTCAGCTCACTACCAAAGCATCTGTTTTACTTCTTCAGGGCCCTAGGTTCAATTCATAGTGCTGGAAAATAAAATCCTGAATTTATATGTAGAACCATATTTCAGAAGAAAAAATTTTTACAGTTTACTAAATCAGTGTCTTTAGATGTGGAAAGAATTGTGGATCTGCACTTGAACTACAGCTCTCACTGAGGCATGTATTTGCACCTAAAACTACTACTTCAAAATATCAGAGTGCACATTAGTTATTATATGTATTACTGTTCAAGGTAGCAAATGATTCAAAATTCTGAAATGTACCAAGGACCTTTATAATGAAGAATGTTTCTTTTTATGTAGCCATTTGAGGATGGGGAAAAATAAGTTCACCTTAAAGTTGGATTGGTGATATCAGAAAATAGCCATGCTGAAATATTAGAACAAGTATTCTGGTGGCTTATTAAAGACAAACAGGCTAGTTGCCTAGAAAAGGACTAGAAATAGGATGGTTTCAGGGGTCAGATATAATCCTAAATGACATCTTCAAGAATATATTTGCAAATCAAGTCCTCTGACAAATACGGATCTCTCAGCTTGCAGCTGTAAAGAATCGGTAGTTGTGACTTCTCCCGTTTGCTGAGATCCCTGCTGTAAAGTGAGTATCAAGAACTATTTCTTCAGAAGGATGCAATATGGAAATTTGTTAAGAGGCATTAGTGAAATTTAATATGGTTGTTACGGTTACTCTTAACTATTGCTGTGAGAGAGCACCCAAAGTCAAGCAACTTAAGGGAAAAAGGGAGATTTATTCAGCTTACAGCTCCAGAGGAGAAATACAGTCTTTCAAAGCAGAGGTAGCATGGCTGGCTGGCCAAAACTGGAAGAAGCTACGTCACTGCAGACATCTTGGAAGCTGAGAGCTGCAGACTGCTTGCTGCAAAGGCTGACTTCTCATGGAGGTAGGGTGCAACTAATGCACTTCAAGGCCCACCCCTTGTGACTGCCTTCCTCCAGCAAGGCTATACCTCTCAAGGTGACATGACCTTGCCAAACACATGAGACTGTGGGGGACATATTTCAAACCAAGACACTCCACTCCTGGCCCCCACAGGTTCATTGCCATCTCATTATGTAAACCATAATCAGTCCAACTTTAAAAGTCTTCATAGACTACAACAGTAGTCCCAAGAGTCCAAAAGTCCAAAATCTAATGTCTCCTGTAAAATCAAAAGACAAGTTGCATACTTCCAACATACAATGGCACAAATAAGCATTCCCATTCCAAAAGGAAGAAATGGAGGCATATCCAGGAAAGATCGGTCCATAACAAGACCAAAAACCAGCAGGACAAACTCCAAGTCTTGTACCTCCAAGTCCAACAGGTGAGCCTCTTGTTGAAATCATCTCAGTTCCAAAGGGCTTTGGTTCCACCCCTCAAATGCAGCTGCCCAGAGAATACGTTGCTCTCTTGAGCTGACTCCTCCCAGGGCATACAGCTGTCCTTGGCAGGTGTCCCATGTTGTGTCTGGAATCTGTAACATCTTGGCAATGGCAAGCCAGGATTTAACTCCACAGCACAAACTGCCCTTCTCGGGCCCCTAAATTGTAGGATTCTTGTCTCATGATGCCTGGATTCTGCCAATTTTTGAAATCTTGGAGGAGGACTCCATGATCTCCTCCTTCTTGTATCACTGATCCCTCTAAAACCAGAACCACGTAGACGACTTTGCCAAGACTAGCCCCCTTGAATCACAGCTGATTCTGCTTCTCTATGTTGACCATCTCTTTCACTCCTGAGCAGTTGCTTGGTAAGAGAAACCAACTCTTGCTTTGGAACTCCACCCTTTAGCTCCAGTCTTCTGAAAGGATTTGCATTCTTATGCATGGGAGCCTTCCATGAGGATCTTGCCCTCAAGCTAGGGCCTCTCCTATTATTCAAATTAAGAGCAGGCTTTGATTTACAAATGGAGCTAATCTCTTCAACAGCCATTTTGTTCTCTGCTTCTTCCTGGTTCAACTCTTTAAGTTTGCCATTGTATTTTTCATCAACAGATCTTACAGTGTTTGCTTCTTTCTGCCTGATTCTTTGCTCTTTTTCATAACTCTGAAGACAACTAAAAAGTAGCCATATCACATTGTCAAGACTACATTGGTTTGAAATTTCCTCTGCCAAGCACTCCAGCTTAACTTCAGGCAAGCTTTCAGTACAAGGGCAAAACTTCACTAAACTCTCGGCCAACACATGGCTTCATGTGTCAATTGTCTAGCTGCAAGCACATTCTCTGTTGCCCTCTGGACCATCATAGCAAGCTGGGCTTCCATTGCCCGTGTCTTTCACAGCATTGCTCTCCTCAGAGCTCTCACAAGAAAGGCCCATTTGGCCCAATCGCCAAGACGCAAAGACTTTCCCAGCACAAAGTCCTAAAGTTCTCCATATTTCTCGCAACAAAGGCACACTAGGTCATACTGCTGGGTACCAACTTCTCTCAGCTTCACAAACAACTTCACCTTTTGGTACCAGCTGCTCTTAATCTCACAGCAATACCCCACTAGCCAGTACCAATTTCTGTAACGGTTACTCTTAACTGTTGCTGTGGGAGAGCACCGAAAGTCAAGCAACTTAAGGGAGAAAGGGAGATTTATTCAGCTTACAGCTCCAGAGGAGAGATACAGTCTTTCAAAGCAGAGGTAGCATGGCTGGCTGGCCAAAACTGGAAGAAGCTACGTCACTGCAGACATCTTGGAAGCTGAGAGCTGCAGACTGCTTGCTGCAAAGGCTGACTTCTCCTGGAGGTAGGGTGGGACTAATGCACTTCAAGGCCCACCCCTTGTGACTGCCTTCCTCCAGCAAGGCTCTACCTCTCAAGGTGACATGACCTTGCCAAACACATGAGACTGTGAGGGAAACATTTCAAACCAAGATAATGGTTATACCCTTTCCATGTTTCATTTCCATCCATTCCTAAACTGTCACTAAGGGAAACAAACAGTCTACAAATAACATTGCAGACAAATGATGAATTAGAGTTGAAAATCTTGCTTCTTAACTATTTTATAAATAATATAAATTTTCACAAATGTTTTTAACCTACTTGGCCTAACTATTAATGTTTGGTAGTATCTTTACATTTTATCAGGTTACTCTGTAGGAGAGGCTTTACAAAATAAGCTTAAATGGCATAAACCAAACACTTGTTATCCAAAAACAAGGAAGGATGAGATTATATCCAGTGTTATTTTTATTTTTTATTTTGAATAGAGCTAGTCATGTTCAAATATAAAAGAAAATTCTTATCAAATTTAGAAATGATAACTGTGGTTCAGTGAGACAGCTTAGCAAGTAAGGATCCTGTTCCTTCACCTGGTGACCTGAATTTAATCCTTGGCATCTACATGGTGGAAGGAAAGAACTGAAAATTCAGAAAGTTTTTCCTCTGATCTCCACCCATTCTCCATGCCATTTCCTCTCTCTATGGGTCTCTTTCTCCTTCTCTCCCTCTCAAATAAATAAAAAGATAAAAATGAATAAAGTAGTGTATTAAAAAGGAATTGAGCTCCCTTCCCCGCCCTGCTCAGCCAGCCGGGACACGCGCGCGGTCCAGCCGGGCCTAATCCGCGACCTAGGTAAGCTCTGCCGGCCCACCAAAACCCCAGGTCAGCCCAAGGGACCCAGCTCCTACCCCACCATCCAGCCGGAGCCGCGCGCGCAGGGCCGAAGGACAAGGAGGACCTCCTCCTGCAACCGGGCCCTGCCCCAGCTCCCCTCGGGTTAAATAGCTCCACACCGACGCCCCCATCCTCCCTTCCCCACTTGGCTCCGCCTGCCGGGATGCGCTTGGTCCAGCCGGGCCTGATCCACGACCTAGGTAAGCTCCATCCCTGCCCACCCCCAGAACCCCAGGCCAAATAATTCAGTTTAGTGAAATTGAAAGATCTTAAGAGTTAAAACGACAATGCCAAAGTCAAAGTGCAAATCCATGAGAAGCAACACTCAAGTAAACAAATTTCCCACTGAAGGAATTAATCCCATAATGTTAGACTCCAACCAGAACAAACCCATGGAAAATGGCCAAGAAAGCCTGACCCAGGATAATGACTTTCAAAATATGATCATTACCATGTTGAATACTATGAAAGAGGAAATCCGGGAGGAATTACATAATCGAATCAATCGCTTTGAAGAGGAACACAACAGACACTTGGAGGAGTTGAGAAAAACAGTGCAAGAAACAAAAACTGGCATAGAGCAGTTAAAACAGACTCAAGCAGAGTTTAAAACTGAGCTACAAGACAAGTTATCTTCAACCCAGAACTCCACAGAGTCTTATCAACAGAACTAATGAAGCAGAAAACAGAATTTCAGACCTTGAAGATAAAGTGGGAGTACTAACCAGCTCAATGGAAGAGGTTGTTAAAGCCAAAAAGATACTTGAGAGAAATATCCAAGAGGTATGGGACACCCTGAAGAAGCCTGACATGCGTATTCATGGAATACCAGAGCAAGAATCTCAAAATACCACCCCTGAGGACATTTTTCAAAGGATCATCAAGGAAAACTTTCCTCATATAAAAAAAGAGAGGCCCATCCATATACGAGAGGCATTCCGCACCCTAAACAGATACGACCAAAACAGAAGCACACCACGGCAAATAATAGTTAAAACATTCCACATTCAAGATAAAGAACTGGTGCTGAGAGCTTCAAGGGAGAAAAAACAAGTCACTTTTAAAGGTAAACCTATTAAAATAACAAATGACTTCTCAGTTGAAACAATAAAAGCAAGAAGAGCTTGGAGAGACATACTTCAAGTATTGAATGAGCAAAAATGTCAACCCAGGCTGATTTACCCTGCAAAACTATCTGTCATGATCGAGGGAGAAAGAAAAATCTTCCAGCACAAAGACAACTTGAAGGGATACATGTCCACCAAACCAGGCCTTCAAAAACTGCTAGAAATGATACTCAAGCGTGAAGAAAAAAACAGGCATATCCAGGAGAACAGAAGGCAAATATAACACCATTAAAAGCGAAGCAATATACTTATAAAAACTACTAAACATAATAAATTCTGGAATTAAAAATAGTTTCTCCATTATAACACTAAATGTTAATGGAATTAACTCACCAACCAAGAGACACAGATTACAAACTTGGATTAAAAATCACAATCCATCAATCTGTTGCCTGCAGGAAACCCATCTCACCACAAAAGATAGGCATGCTCTAAAAATAAAAGGCTGGTCAACAATTCTACAAGCAAATGGAAGCAGAAAACAGGCAAGGGTAACCATTATGCAATCAGACAAAGTGGACTTCAAACCAAAGAAAATTATAAGAGACACGGATGGATACTACATTTTAGTCACAGGTACAATTCACCAGGAAGACTTCACAATACTGAACATATATGCACCCAATACGGGCCCCTCCACATTCATTAAGAAAACCCTACAGCGTCTAAAGCAAGAAATCAACCCCAAAACGATAATTCCTGGGGACTTCAACAGCACCCTCTCAACATGGGATAGATCAACAGGTCAAAAGCTTAACAGAGACACTTTGGACCTTAATCAAACCCTTAAAGAAATGGACCTTACAGATCTCTATCGAACTTTTCACCCACGCAGGAAAGAATACACATTTTTCTCAGAAGCACATGGAACTTTCTCCAAAATAGATCACATATTGGGCCACAAAATAAATCTACATATATACATAAAAGTTGAAATTCTAACCTGTGCCCTATCAGACCACCACAGCCTAAAACTGGACATACACTACAAAACAAACAACATAAAATACACTAACTCCTGGAAACTTAACAATATGGTGCTGAATGAGAATTGGATTCAGGAAGAAATTAAAAAGGAAATTCAAGATTTCCAGAAAGTGAATGATAATGAAAATACAACTTACCAAAATCTCTGGGACACAATGAAAGCTGTTCTAATAGGTAAGTTCATAGCTCTTAATGCCTACATCAAAAAAAATGGAAACATCAGAAATAAACAACTTTACAATGCAGCTTAAAGCTGTAGAGAAACTAGGGCAATCTGATTCCAAAAGTAGTAGAAGAGAGGAGATTAGCAAAATAAGGGGAGAAATATCTGAAATCGAAATTAAGAAAATGATAGAAAAAGTCAACCAGTCAAAAGGCTGGTTCTTTGAAAAAATCAATAAGATTGATACACCCCTAGCTAAATTAACCAAAAGCAGGAGAGAGAAAACCAAAATTAACAAAATCAGAAATGAACATGGAGTTATCACTACTGATACCCAAGAAATCCAGAGAATTATAACATCATATTTCAAAAATTTATACTCTGTGAAATTTGAGAACACAAAAGAGATGAATGAATTCCTAAGTAAACACTACTTACCTAAATTGAATCAGGAAGTTGTGAATTATTTAAATAGTCCTATAACATATAAGGAAATTGAGAAAGTAATCTTGAATCTTCCCACCAAAAAATGTCCTGGACCAGATGGATTCAGCACAGAGTTCTACCAGACATTTAAGGAGTTAATAATACCAATACTCCTTAAACTGTTCCATCAAATAGCAAAGGAAGGAACACTACCAAATACCTTCTATGGAGCTAATATCCTTTTAATCCCAAAACCTATTAAAGACTCACTTAAAAAAGAAAACTATAGGCCGATCTCTATGATGTACACAGACACAAAGATTTTCAACAAAGTTTTAGCCAATCGGAATCAAAAACATATTAAAAAGATTATTCACGAGGACCAAGTAGGCTTCATCCCTGACACACAAGGTTGGTTCAACATACGCAAATCAATAAATGTAATTCATCATGTAAACCAGTCCAAAGTCCAAGACCACATGATACTCTCCATAGATGCAGAAAAAGCTTTTGACAAGATCCAACAGCCTTTTATGATCAAAACGCTATAAACAGTAGGAATGGAAGGAACCTTTATCAGCATAATAAAAGCTGTATACAACAAGCCCACAGCAAGGATTATGCTCAATGGGGAACAATTGGAAGCATTCCCACTTCGATCAGGAACTAGACATGGCTGTCCACTCTCACCACTTCTATTCAGTATTGTACTTGAAGTCTTAGCTGAAGCCATAAGACAAGAAAGGGACATAAGAGGGATTCAAATCGGCAAGGAAGAAGTCAAGCTATCCCTATTTGCAGATGACATGATCTTATACCTGAGGGATCCCAAAAACTCCACCAGGAAGCTCCTGGAACTAATTGAGAAGTTCAGCAGGGTGGCAGGATACAAAATAAATGTGCAAAAATCAGAGGCCTTCCTATATGCCCAGAATGAAAGAAGTGAAAAAGCCTTGAGAGAAACAATCCCATTTACTATAACCCCTAAAAATATGAAATACCTTGATATAAACCTAACCAAGGAGGTAAAAGACCTTTACAATGAAAACTTTAAAACCCTAAAGAAAGAAATTGCAGAAGACACCAGAAAGTGGAAAGACCTCCTATGTTCCTGGATTGGCAGAATCAACATCATAAAAAATGACCATCCTACCAAAGTCAATATACAAATTCAATGCTATACCATTTAAAATCTCAAAGCAATTCTTTAAAGAAGTTGACCAAACAATCTCAAAATTCATATGAAGGCACAAAAACCCCAGGATAGCAAAGACAATCATGAGTAACAAAAACACTGCTGGAGGTATTACCATACCGAACCTTAGTCTATATTACAAATCCATAGTTAGAAAAACAGCCTGGTCCTGGCACCAAAATAGACACACAGATCAATGGATAAGGATTGAAGACCCAGATATAAGCCCACAAAATTACAGCCATTTTGTCTTTGACAAAGGGGCCCAAAGAATCCAATGGAGAAAGAACAGCATCGTCAACAAATGGTGCTGGCAAAACTGTATCTCCACATGCAGAAGATGAAAGCTGGACCCATACTTGTCACCATGTACAAGACTTAATTCCAAATGGATCAAGGACCTTGATATAAGGCCAGAGACTATAAAAACCATAGTTGAAAGGATAGGGATCTCCCTTGAGCTGATTGGGCTAGGCCAACATTTCCTAAACAGACATCCAATGGCACAGTCACTGCTACCAACTCTCAACAGATGAGATCTTGTGAAATTAAAGAGCTTCTGTTTAGATAAAGAGATTGTAGCATGAGCTCAAAGGCAACCCACAGAATGGGAGAAAATCTTCACTAACCACATATCTGATAGAGCTCTACTGTCCAGAGTCCACAAAGAACTTAGAAAACTAAACATCAAGGAAACCAATGGCCCAATTAAAAAATCGGCCCTGGAACTTAAATTTTACCAGGGATGAAATTAAAATATCTAACAAACATCTTAAAAAATGCTCCACTTCTTTAGCCATCAGGGAAATGCAAATCAAAACTTCCCTGAGATATCATCTCACCCCGGTCAGGATGGCAAAAATCCACAATACAAACAACAACAAATGCTGGAAAGGATGTGGAGAGAGGGGAACTCTCCTACATTGCTGGTGGGAGTGCAGGCTCATACAGCCACTCTGGCGAGCCGTCTGGAGATTCGTAACGAAATTAAAGATTGAAATGCCATATGACCCTGCGATTCCACTTTTGGGTATAACCCCCCATACAGCAGAGGTTCACCTCTATAGCACAAGCATGACCATGTTCATAGCAGCACTGTTTACAATAGCAAAGACATGGAATCAACCCAAATGTCCAACAGTTGACGAGTGGATAAGTAAACGGTGATACATCTATACAATGAAAAATGATGAATTACTGGAATTTGCTGGGAAATGGATGTCATTAGAAACAATTATATTGAGTGAAATATCCCAGACCCAGAAAATTGAGCGCCGTATGTTCTCCCTAATAGGTGGCTTCTAATATCAAACCCACCCAGCCCATCTTGAAACACTCATAGGTAAATCTATGTAATCCCTCAGTAATTGTAAGGATTATGAACAGGAGGGATGGGGTTGGAGGGCCACACCAGAAACAAGGAGAGAATTGACCATGTTACAGTAGAGAAAATAGGCCTCCATCAAGGACTGCAAGAAAGTAATATGACACCTAGTTAAGTTCACAGACATTTGTTCCTGATCATTTACAACTAAGGGGGTATGAACTTACCAGAAGGGGAGGGCATATAGTCCGGCAGATTAAAAAGTAACCATTTTGCAAATGGGTGATTGACCCCTCCCATTGCCAAATGCCATATGACACTGCGATTCCACTTTGGGGTATAAGTATTACATCTACCCTTGAATGTGCTCTTATAATAAGTCTCCAGTTTAACAGCTTTCTTTCTCTGGCCAGGGGGTGACATACAGTGCCCATCACGATGGAGTGAAGGGCATTGCAGGAGCAACAAAACTGCAAAAGAAAATCAACGAACCACTATCCAGAACCTCGGAGACACTATGTCAACCACCTAGAACTAGGCCAGACTAATCTCTCCCCATCCTGAAGCTCAGGGACATTTGGGGAAGAAGGGGGCGGTAAGAGTGTAAGAGCACAAGGATGGGAGGAGCAATGATTTGCAAGATACTCCACACAAGTTAGGGCCGAAGCAATTATAATTGGACATTGCATGCCCGGCGCAATGTCCAACACACTATTGACCTCACAAAGTCTAGCATCTGCTAAAGGCACCAAGATCCTTGGAGGCAAGGGATTGACAGCCACAGTAGTGTTCCTATGCTGAAGGGGAACACAGGAAAGGGTTCAGGGAAATGCCACTGGGTCCTTGTACGTCATCGGAGAGGAGGGCCCAGAGGAGAGTCAGGCATGCACAAGAAAGGACTCTGGGAATTGGGGCGGAAGGCACGGGGGGATGGGGAGGGAAGGGTGAGGGGAGGGGTAGCAGGGGGTTTGGGGGGAGGAGGAGGGAGGGAGGGAACTGGTGTACCTATTAAGTTTGTATGAGCTGAAATAATAATAAAAATGTATTAAAAAAAGGAATGATGCTTGTGTTAAGAAATGGACAAGATCACTAATATCTTGCTATTAAATAGTAATGGTGGCATGGTAGAATGTTGTAGGTGTGGATAAAAGTAAGTTTTGTGAATGACAAGAGGAAGTGAAAGGAAGTACCACTGTTTTCTGTAGAAAGTATAACTGTATAAATGTATAATTGTAGAATTCTAAAGGTATAATTGAAAGAGAATATTTGTTTTCCTTCAAAATTGGTGAATTAAAGCAATAGGAATTAATTCTTCAATAATTTGATCTCAAGAAGTACAGAATCAAAATGTCCACAGGGCTGCACTCCCAAAGTAGGCTTAGTGGAAATTCTATCTCTTCCTGATTGAGTTCTGATGGCTCTTAATCTTTCTGGGTAGCACAAAAATCAACTCTACCCCCATCTTCAATGACTGTCTCCCCACCTCTAAGTTTTTTGTGTCTTATTTTTTTTTTTTTGCAATTCTCTTCTAAACATTTGTCATTGGACAGAATGAGCCATTGTCTACCTCTTCCACTTAATAGCACCTAAAAAGCTACTTTATCAATAAAATCACATGCACAGGTTCCCAGGGTTACAACGGGAAGAGGAAAATACATGATGGTCACAATTTGACCCATGGAATATCTGATGGATTGTATTTCAATACATTATACTCTCCCAATGAATTGAAAACAGTGTTATGTATGAGGTGTTAAATAAGCTATATGTCTTATTTCAACTTTTGCAAAATATATTACTACCAGAACATCGCTCTACATCCTGTTGTCATGTATTAAGCAAATATAAAATAAAATATTTTAACATTTACAATAAACATATAGCCTCATTCACAAAACAACAGTCACTATAGATAAATGGGAAACTGAGAATCCCTGAAAAAGTTAAACCCAAGAACAAACAACCCCAGCAAACACATGATGCTCAGGAACTATATCAGTTTTTCAGCATTGGGAAGAACTAGGGACACTGAACCAGTGATAACTGAGGCCTAAGCAATAGGATTAATCATGCTAGAGCATTCAGAAAAGTCCCCTCAGCATGCAGCAGAAGCAGCATGTACCAGGAGAAATGGAGTGCAAAGTTTAGAAAGAGAAACTCAAGTGTATCCTGAATGTTTAATGACATTTTCTTGCCCTTGCTCAGAAAACAGCTGCTAAGTGATGTCCCTTGCTCAAAGTCCCCAAGACAAAAATGAGTTAAAACACATATCACTGAACAAAAAAGAAGAGATAAGTGTGCTGGATATCTTGGCTCTAAAGATAAGCACACAAGAAAGTAACAATAATCAAATAGAGTCAAGAAAAGAAGAAATTTGAGTAAGTAGAAAAGTCACTTATATAAAAAAGTGGTCTCTTCCTGGTTTGGGAATTTTATTATTATACAATGCTATGAAGTCTACTCTAATTTTAGTTTTTTTTGAAATAAAGTTCATTTTTTTAAAAGGTGAACAAAATAGGTACAGAATATGAACATTGTATGTCAAGATTGGTACCCATGGAGCATAGAAATAATATGCATGTAATACATGGTAATTTTATAGAAAGTAATTATTCGGTGTGTGTGTGTGTGTGTGTGTGTGTGTGTGTGTGTGTGTGTGTGTGTAAAGCACAACTGTAAGAAAAGCTTTGTAAGGCAATTTCATTTAGGGTCATGTAATATTTTTTATACAAACCTAAGAGTTTAGGTATTTTATCCCACATATCTTCTTGATGTGATAGAGTGCTAACTACATAAGAAACAACTGAAGCTGTTGTCAATCTGTCTAATGACAGACTCTTTTACAGTAAATATTTTATAAGTAAAAGGAATTCATTCTAAAACAATAAAAGTTCAGCATAGTAAATACACAAGCAAATTTGCAAGTCAGTGAATATAATCATCATGTATCATATATTATCCATCATTGTGCATGCTATACTTTCATGTGTTGGTTTAACACAGACAAAGTTTTGTTTTTTACAGCTGCACCAAAGTCACATGAGTAATAAGTATATTACAATGTAACTTATAAAAGGTGTATCATCTCCAGGTGTGATAGACATACCTGATGGGAAAAAGTGTAAGTGTA
The DNA here is from genome assembly GCA_023101885.1 of Typhlomys cinereus. Taxonomy (NCBI): domain Eukaryota; kingdom Metazoa; phylum Chordata; class Mammalia; order Rodentia; family Platacanthomyidae; genus Typhlomys; species Typhlomys cinereus. Next base: position 1,651,923 of record JALPQD010000050.1, on the reverse strand, counting down.
AGAACAGTAAAGAGGAATAACAAGAAAGGAAATGTCCTTCTTTCCCTGCCTTTCCTGATGCCATTGTTCTTTTTGCTGATATTAGAACCTTGCTTTTTTGAGCTTCCAAACTAGACTAAAAATCATTCTCTTCAGGAATATCATAGGCTTTCAGCACCAGTCTTGGATTGCTAAGATATTCAAAACCTCAACTGAGCAGTTAAAGGCAGACTATCCAGACCTTATCTAGTAAGTCAGTCTAATAAATTCTGAACAGTTATGCAGAAGACAATGGCGTAATATCATCAACTCAATAATGTAAGCATCTTATACACATAAGTAAATAAATCTTCAAAAATTAAAATTAAAATAATTCTTAGGTATTCAATAATTTCATCCAGGGAATTATGCCAATATTTAAAGTTCTTATTTAACCTAGTGAACTTTGTCCTGCTGCAATAAAGGCTTCAGCCTATAAGGTAGTGTATTATGTCTGTTTTTAATTGCACAAAGCACAAAATTTACTCTTTAATGAACCATTTAATAGGACACTAACATAGTTGGAGCAGCAGCAATATCTCTGACTCAATCACCTGGCCCAAAATGATCTCTTGAATTTCATGTGCATATGCTTAGTTTACACAAATATTTTAGCTCTCATATTTATTAAAATTAAAATATATTAGATATATTATTTGGATGTGAGTTTTAAAAGTAACTATGAAGTTATCACCAGAGGTAAGAAAGCACATGATAGAGTTCACTCTCCTACATAATTGCAAGCCAGTCTTGCTCCAGAAGAAATGTTTTCTGGAATGTAGAAGCAACATATTTATTATTCATTATGACACATTATAGTTCATCATCCATTGTAGTCAGTCACATCCCTGCTTAAGCCTATATACATCATGCCGCTGTTTCATGGTTTGAACTTTTATAGAATGGAATCATGCCCTACTCTTCCTCTGAGGCAGATGAATTTATGGACTATTATGTACCTAATTTGATATGGTGGTAATAGAGTATTTTAAGTATTAAAATTGTAAACATTCCTCCACATATTTTACCTTCCATGTTGATGGATTACTTTTTTCCCCAAATTTTGATGTGTATATTCTTCATGATTATCCCTTGGGAAGAAAGCACAGGTTTCTGTCACCTGTCTATGTTAAAACGTATTTGGCTAGTAGTAAACCATACTCATGCTAAATTACTTCTAGCAAAAATCTCCAGAAAGATTATTATGAATATTAATTCTCAATAATTACTTATCCTTTTTAATTTTTCAAAGTAGGTTATCTATGTTTGACTGGGTTATAGTTTTCTATTGAATATATTCTTTGATTTGAATAAATGCTTATTCATTTTTAAAATAAATGAATGATCCAATATTTTGTATATCAACACTTGAAATCAAATTGAGTTCTTGATATAAAATTTCTCATTTTATGAATACTCAAATATTTATTAAAAGTATTTTTCTGTGAAAAAATGTTTAAGGGATCCCAAACCCTAATTTTCCAAAGTTGTTGAAGTTTTAAATAATTTTCTTTTGACTATACATTTGAATGGTTTAATTAAATATTAATTCTTTCAGTATAGTTGCATCTCATGTCTGTATATAAAAGCTCTTTTTGTTCATTCAATATTTGTGTATACAGGGATATAATGTGACAATGGAGCCCAATTTCATTTCACTGCTCCAGAAAATAAACATGTTTTCCAGGATTAGTTATTGAGTGGACTCTCTGTTCCCTCTACTATCTCTATTTCATCTCTGTCAATCAAATTTGCATTCATAAAGAGGATATTCTCTCAGCTTACGATTTTTCCCCATTTTCTTGCTATCTCTTTAGAAATACCACTTTTTACATTTTTATTCTTTGACATGTTCATTCTTTGTTTTGTTTTGTTTTGTTTTTCTCCCACATTTTATTTTTTGCCTAGTCATACAAGTTCAATAGGTATCCTATTCTCTCCCTCCCTCCTCCCCTCACCAGTCATCCCCCATTGCACTCTCCTATCTTCCACCATTCCTTTCATCCCTCTCTCTCTCTCTCTCTCTCTCTCTCTCTCTCTCTCTCTCTCTCTCTCTCTCTCAGTGCTTGTTTCTTCCTCCCTCCCATCTCCTGGAACATCCTTTTGTGTGAATGCCAAACCTCCCTCTGAGTCCTCTGCTACTGAGGGTTCAGGACTCAGTGGCATAGCCCTGAGCCCCTTTATTGGTTCCCCTTTAGTATGGGAACTCTATTATGACTGTTTAATCCCTTGCCTCTAAGGGTCCTACTGCCTGGAGCATTCTCTCCTGTGATCAATGCTAGATTTTGTGGGGTCGTTGATATGTCAACCATTGTGCAGATCAGAAAAAGTCCAATTCTGGCTGTTGCAGCCCTAACTTGTGTGGAGTATTTTGCATATTGTTGGTCCTCCTCACTTTTAGGCTCTTACAATCTTGCCACTCCATATTTAGCAAGGTTCTCTGAGTTTTAGGATAGGTAGAGGTTTGGCTAATCTGGTTCCAGGTGAAAAACATAGGATCTTTGGTGTTCTGAATTATAGTTTGTTGTTTTCAGTTTTGTTTTTCTTGCACTGCCTTTGGCTGCATCCTTATTGGTATTGAAGGTCATTTTCTAACCAAAGACAAAAGATTATTTAAATGAAGATCTTAATGTAAGAGGAGACACAAAGGTAGATAGAAGAATAGGAATAGGACAAAATAGTGTCTTATCCCTGGGTCAGTATCCCATTTGCCTTATGGTTACCATCTATCTGCCAGTCCTTATTCCTTCTCTGATTGGTGACATCAAACCTGCTCAGTTCCAAGTGACCAGGAAGGGAAGTGAGAGTGAACTACACCAGATGCCTCACTACTTACATGTAATACTTGATTATGCCCAATTTTCTCTACTGAAGCATAATCCTCTATCTCCACCTTCTGCTTCCCTCCTGTTTATAATCCTTTGTGATTACAATGGGTATTATAGAGATTTATCTTCGAATGTATCATTAAGTGGGTTTTGAACTAAGATCCACTTATTAGGGAGTACATAATATGTCTAACTTTCTGAGTCTGGAATACTTCACTCAACATAATTTTTCTAATTCCATCCATTTCCTGGCAAACTACATTAATTCATCATTTTTGATGGCTCAGTTGTATTCCATTGTATAAATGTACCACATTGTCATTATCCATTGGTCAACTATTGGCCATTTGGATTGATTCCATGACTCGATTATTGTAAATAGTGTTGCAATGAACATGATTGTGCTCGTGGCACTGTATTGAACTTCTGCATTATGGGGGATTATTCCCAGTAGAGGTATAGCAGGGTCATATGACATTTCAATCTTTAATTGAATTGCCATACTGATCAAGAGAGTGGTTGTATACACCTGACTAGGCTGAGATAACATTTCAGGGAAGTTTTGATTTGCATTTCCCTGATGGCTAGGGATGTGTGGCATTTTTTCACATATTTGTTAAACATTTTGATTTTGTCTCTGGAATAGTTTCTTTTGAGTTCCAAGGCCCATTTTTTAATTGTGCCATTTATCTCCTTTGTGTTTAGTTTTTTAAATTCTTTGTGTACTCTGGATAATAGAGCTCTGTCAGATATGTAGTTAGTGAAGATTTTCTCCCATTCTGTGGGTTGCTTTTTTGCTCAGTTTAAAATCTCTTTATCTGAACAGAAACTCTTAATTTCATAAGGTCCTATTTGTTGAGTGTTGATTGGATTTCTGTTTAGGAACTATAGGCCTAGTCCAATCAGCTTGAGGGAGTTCCCTACCCTTTCAACTAGGGTTCTTATAGTCTTTGGCCTAATATTAAGGTCCTTAATCCATTTGGAGTTAATATTTGTGCATGATGACAAGAAAAGGTGCAGTTTTAATCTTTCGCATATGGATACCCAGTTTTGTCAGCACTATTTGTTGAAGATGTTGTTCTTTTTCCATTGAAATTTTTGGGCCTTTTTGTCAAAGATCAAATGGTGTAACTGTGTGAGATTATATCAGGGTCTTCAACCCTTATTCATTGATCTATGTCCCTATCTTGGAGCCAGTACCAGCTGTTTTTATTACTATGGATTTTATACTATAGATTAGGGTTCATTGTGGTGATATTTCCAGCAGTGTTTTTTTTTTTTAATTTTTACTCAGGGTTGTATTAGCTATCCTGGGCCTTTTGTGCTTCTGTATGAATTTTGAGATTGGTTTGGTCCATTTCTTTAAAGAATTACTTTACTCCAACATTTTCTGTATAAAAGCTGTCACGAAAGTTTCAATAAAGGGGTTCAGAATTAAAAAAAAAGAATTTCTCACTTTTTTCATCCTTGTATGTGAAGGTCACTGATTTTTGCATGTTTACTTTGTAACCTGCCACTCTGCTGAACTTATATATTCATTTCAGGATTTTCCTGATGGAGTTTTTTGGATCAATTAGGTATATGATTGATCATGTCATCTACAAATTCATGTCATCTACAAATAGAAATATCTTGAGTTGGAGATTTCAATACCTCATTCTCAACATGGGATAGATCAACAGGTCAAACACTCAACAGAGACACATTGGAACTAAATCAAACCCTTACTGAAATGGACCTTATAGATCTCTATTGAACCTTTCATCTAAGCACCAAGAAATACACATTCTTCTCAGGAGCCCACGGAACTTTCTCCTAAATAGACCATATATTGGGCCACAAAATGAATCTCCACATATATATATAGGAAAGTTGAAATTATAGCCTGTACCTGTCAGAAAACAATGGTCTAAAGCTTGACATCCACAACACAACAAATAGCAGAAAATACACTAACTCTTGGAAATTAAACACTATGATGCTAAATGAGAAATGGGTTTAGGAAGGCATCAGAAAGGAAATTCAAGATTTCCTAGAAGTGAACGATAATGAAAATACAACATATCGAAATTTCTGGGACACAATGAAAGCTGTCCTAAGAGATAAACTTGTAGTTCTTAATGCCTGTATAAGGAAAAAATGGAAACGTCACAAGTAACTAATCTAGCAATACAGCTTAAAGCTTTAAAGACACAAGAGCAATCCAATCCCAAAGCAGCAGAAGAAAGAAAATTACCAAAATCAGGGGAAAAAATACAAAATAGACATAAAAAAAGATCCAAATAATCAAAAAGATGAAAAGCTGATTCTTTGAAAAAAATCAGTAAGATTGATGCACCTCTAGCTAAGTTAACCAGAATCAAGAGAGAGAAAAACTAAATTTAACAAAATTAGAAATGAAAATGGAGTTATAACAACTGATACCCCCAAAATTTAGAGAATCATAATGTCATATTTCAAAAGCTTATACTCCATGAAATTTGATAATAAAAAAGAAATGCATTAGTTTCTGAGTGAGCACAACTTATCTAAACTGAATCAGGGAGTTTTGAATTATTTAAGTAGCTCTATAACAAATGAGGAAATTGATGAAATAGTTCAAATTTTCCCATGAAAAAATTTCCTGGACCAGATGGATTCAGCACAGAATTCTACCAAACATTTAAAGAACAACTAACATCACTACTCCTTAAACTTTTCAGAAAATACCAAAGGAAAGAACACTTCCAAATTCTTCCTATGAAGCTTATATCATACTAATTCCAAAACTTAAGATACACTTAAAAAGAAAACTATAGGCTAATCTCTTTGATGAGCATAGATGCAAAGATTCTCAACAAAATCTTAGCAAATCAGATTCAAAAACATATCAAAAAGATCATTCACTGTGATAAGTAGGCTTTATCCCAGACACACGAGTTTGGTACAACATATGCAAATTAATTAATGTAATCCATCATATAAACCTATTCAAAGTCCAAGACCACATGATATCGTCGATAGATTCAGAAAAAAACTTTTGAAAAGATCCAACATCTTTTATGATCAAAACCCTAGAGACAGTTGGAATGGAAGGAACTTAATATCAACACAATAAAAGCTGCATACAATAAGCCAACAGAAGGATTATACTAAGTGGGGAAAAACTTGAAGCATTCCCGCTTTGATCAGGATCTAGACAAGGCTGTCCTCTCTGACCACTTCTGTTCAATATTGTACTCAAGTCTTGTCTAGACCCATTAGACAAGAGAGGGAGATAAAAGGGATTCAAATCAGAAAGGAAGAGGTCACGACAGGCTGATTCTTATATATGATGAATTTAATTTTTTTAAATCTCATATTACTTGATACCATCTCTCTTTCCCCAATGAAAACCTTCCTTTGAATTATGATCAACTGGTATTATTTTAGGTGAGCTTTGGATACCTAACTCTAATTGTTTACCAAGTTCTTATGAGATTCTATTAATCACTTTGATTTAAAAACTTTTCTTTTTCACTGCCAAGCTCCTTATACTAATTAAGCTTATAATTTGTAGGTAATTGTTTGAGCATTTTAATGTGGTTGTGGGTGTTTCTGGTTCCAATTACTGTTCATCATTTGTGACATCTTTTTTCTTATTGTACTCTGTTATTTTTGTCCAAAATTTTTTTACTCCCCTTGAAAATTTTTTAAAAAGCTTATTGCTTTTCCTCTAGAGGATAATATTAATAAAAATGAATGTCATAAACTATGAAGTACATGGGAAGACATTAACTCCCAGGTTGAATTTTTCTACATCTTCCCCAGTACCACAACATAATCAGATTCTTTACAATACTTCTGTCCTATACTGGATCACTCTTGTTTTGCCCCCCCCCTCCTCGCCCAACTTCAAACTCTTTCTCAAATGCTTGTCTTCCTGAGTTCTATGCCTTGAGCAGTAAGCAGCCTTCATCTTCTGTCTCCATGCCACATGAAGTTGTTTTTAGGAAGATGAAGAGCTCCAGGTTTTCACACATTTCTTTAGGTGAAAATGATCTCTCATATTAGCATCTCATTCAGGCATAGAACTTTTCCTTTCCTTAGCTTTTATAAATTTACAATTTTTGTATGACTTTAATAACTGAATCTTTCCAGCAGCAAAACACACAGACATAAGCATGTATCTGAGAAAGAATTATTTCTTGTACTATTTTTATTAGTATTTGTACTAATATTTGAATTTGTAATAGTATGCATACAAATACTTGAAGATTCATTCATAACATTATATTAAAAATAGAAAATAGTTGCAAAGCATTCATGAAAGTATTTCACATGTACTCAGTTTATAGCATTTTATTTGCATATGTCACTGCTGAATTGTCTACACATTATTCAGCACAGCAGGAGGAAGAGATCCATCACCTCAGAGACTCAACTGCCAGTTTCCTTCCAAAAGTTCCACCCTGTTGCACATCTCACTGTAAATGCAGGTTTGAGTTTGATTAACATTATTTGCATACTGAAAACTGTTCCATTATACTGTTTTTCTGCCTTTTCCTTTGCCCTACTACAATACAGAAATATAAAATCACTGGAAGCATTTTAAAAGCAGTAAAATAACAGCTGTGGTCTCTTTTCCTCTAGTCATTATACAATGGCTTCTGGTTATAAACATTTTTTTATTTATATTTCTTGTATTTGGAAGTATACTAGCTGCCTTGCCATTTTATATTGGCAAATTTACTTTTGAAGCATTGATCCTTGATTTTCCCCTGCAGTTTATATTTACTGTGTAAATGCTTGACTCCTAGACAAGTAGATGGTGTGTACTTAATGGCAAGAAATTTAAGTTACAAAATGAAACATATTTACAATGTGTATAGTTTTTACCCTTTTCTTTTAACCTAGACTTTCTGGAGAATATTAGAGAAATGTCCTTACTTCATTTTTTTCTTTTTTAAAAATACGCATCTATCTATGTATATGTGCATGTGTCTGAAACAGAAAAAGAAGAAATGTATTCCATCATGACATGGTTTATATGTGAAACTCAAAGAATGTCATTTTGCTATCAAATCTTACTCCATTTTGGTCTTTTGGGGATCAAATTTAGGACTGAATCCTAGGGAACAAGTGCCTTTATGTGCTGAGTTATGTCACTTCCACCTATCAAGTTCTATTAATTGTGGAATAATGTGATTACTACAACAATCAGGTTTTTAAAATCCCATACATTACTTTGTCCCATCCCTCCATTAATCCCACCCTCCTGACTGCCTGCTTCTATGGGTCTCAGGTTTGTCCCTGGCCTGTTTACTCCTGAGAGGGTTCAGGCCCCTGGCACACCTGGTTGTCTCCTTGGGCCACCCCACTGATGGGGACATTTCCTTTCACTCATCCAGTTTCAGTTCCCAAGGTTTCCACTGTATCTCTCTTGAGTTTCTCGATATTCTATGGGGGCATGTTGGTATGTCAATTATTATGCAGGTCTGGTAAGGACGGAAGCAGGGATAAGTACTAAATATGCTTATAAAGTAGAAAAAATTAATAAAAAGTAGACAAGGTAGAGGGAGCCCTGGAGTCCATGAAGGCAGACAGGTGGGAGTGTGGGAGCATGTAGGATGGATTGAAGAAGGGAAGGGAAGGGGGATAGGTGGGAGGAGGGATGGAGGGAAGTGGAAACGAGTACCCAATATTCTTTTAAAACTAGAAAAGTAAAATAAATTAAAAAATCTCATACATTTTCTTGTCCCAGTATATAACCTTTTCAGATTATAAATTAAATGTAAATTATAGCTCATAATGATTATTTGTTGAATTTAGAATTACCAATAAGTGTTCTGGGCATTGTATAATTAAAATATTTTAAATTTTTCTCTGTAATTTAATTAGTGGAATATTGTGTTGTATTCTGAGTGTAATTTTGTAATATGTACACTCAAAAACAGTCATTTTATTTTTTTCTCTAAAGTTCCAATAAATTGTACCCCTTGTCTTTTCTTAAAACTTTAGTTGGTTCCAAATGATTAATTTTCTCATTTGTAATAGCCTGACCTGATTTGTGTTTTAGTCACATATTCAAGTATATTCACAGAGGCCAAGTTTCACAATATCAGGAATAATGAAAAAGACTTTAAAATTAATTAACAAATATTTTTGCAAAATGCCAGTTGTTTGCTTTAGATGATTAATGCCACACAGGAAAACCTATCATATTGGATTTTAGAAAATTACATCCTAACAGCAGAGAAGATTCTTCAGCATTCTTAGGAGTCACTGAAAAAAAAATAAGAATTCTCCTTGAAGGATCATCATAATATCTGTCTGTAAATTTATATTAAAATTTTACTTCTTGTATAATCACTATCATAATGTTAATATCAAAATGTCTATTGGCTAGAATCTATGCTCATCATAATAGCTGTACAAGAAGGTCAGCAAAGATCAGATACTAAGACAGTTCATTTATTATCTAAGACATGTAGAGTTAGATCAAGAATACCATTTGCATAAGTGTTTAACAATATTTAAATAATGTTTAAATCTCCAATATTTACAGTATTGTTTAAATACTTGGGAAATATTTGATCATTGAATATGGATGTATAAATTTAGCAACCTCCTTTTCATTTTTGAGATATTAAACAGAACAATTACTTATCTAAAGATTAATAAAATACTATTTATCAGACCTAAATTTCCAGTTCTTAAAGTTATTATTAATCATAAGTGTATATTTGCAATATTCATAAGTATATATAAGTGCTATTAATAATAATATACTGTATGCATATAACATGTATTTTTGTTCTTTAACACTTTCATGCATAAATACATAGAATCTTTGTGTTTTCACCCTTTCCTATCCATTCTCACTTCCCCTCCTATTCCATTTCACACATTCTCCCTTCAAGCCATTCTCTTTCCTGTTTTCATGTCTGTTTTCATGTGACATATACACAAATATAAACGTGAAAAGTAATTGGCACTCATGAAAACAAATACTGAACTTAGAATGAGTTTTAGAAAATTGGTGCCATAACTCATTTTTCTGAAAGAATCTGGAGTCCTTAATGTTTATAACATCTCCAAGGTTTCAGGGTTGTACCACAACATTGCTTAGCTCAGTTGCTCACTGCCATTTAGGTGTTTTCTGTCTTCTGTGTATGATAAGCATAGTTGAGATCATACATTCTTATGAGCTTATTTAAAGAGAATAAAAGTTTATGGGTAAAGATGACACCATGCTTTTCAGATTATTTCGTTTGTATAAAGTGACTGTGTCTTTTGGTTTCTAAATTTTTTTCATGCCTTTGATTGCAAGGAGAGTAAATTTTGTAGACTGTTTAGAAGTAGCTTGACCTTTTAAAGGCTAACTAGAAAGCTTTAGGAATACGTTCACTAACTATATGACATCCAAGATTGCCTTATTCAAAGATAAGAATGGATTCATGTGCACTGAACAAGGTGTAGCTTTGCTTCCACAGAATTCCTAGAGTCTATGGGAGCAAAAGTGAATTTGAATACCAATTCAAATCTCGCAGTTGAATCTCTTTCCTATTTGGCACTGATGATTTACCATGCACAAGGAATAACTCTCTACTTTAAAGAAATGGTGGAGTCCTTCATTCACTCTCTCTGCTGATTTCAAAAACCTTTGCATAACTTTTTCTTTTACCTTAACTTTAATTGTTGAGTTACTTAAGGCTGGGTTTTAATCCTTCTTGGCATCATTATTTATCTGCCAGATGATTGCATATAGACTATTGACTTATAGAGAAAGAAAGAGAAGAGATACAGGAATGGTGAGGATCTGTAGGAATGATGGTTCTTGTCCATGGAGATGTCGAGGCTTTGTAGATTTAATAATACATCCAAATGTCTCTGGAAGTTCACTCTTAAGACACAGTTTTACCTATTTAACTACTAATGCATCAGGAGTACTTGAAATATTCATCCCATTAGAGAAGGTATCTTTGAATTAACTGCTGTAGGTTAGAGCTTGACTATGCTCCCAAAATCATACCATCTAGTGCTGTCCCCAGGCTGTGGATTTACTGGGAATTGGATTTACTGGGAATGGGTGGGATCTTTATGAAGTGGAGTCTAGTGGAAGAGACTTAAGTTTTCCAGTCATGACCATGAAACAGATATTGTGGCTTCAGATATTTCCCCTCTTTATTTTCTATTTACTGTGAAGTAAGTAGCTTTACTTGAATGTGAGCTCCCCATATCATGTGTTCTGCTTTTCCACAGGTACAAAACAAAAGAGTCACCTGCCATGACACTGGAAAATTGGAAATTTGTCAGGAAAAAATACCTTTCTCTTTTTAGTTTACCTGTTCATGTGTTTTGCCACAGAAATGGAAATCTTTTTTTTTATTTATTATTTATTCAACTGTGTGTGTATGCGTGTGTGCGCGCGCGTGTGTGTGTGTGTGTGTGTGTAGAACCACGGACGAATTGGGGAACCACCATGGACGCCTCCACCTCCTCCTTGTTCACTCTGCCCTGGGATTCACAGGCTCCACCCTACCAGGACCGGAAACGCAGGCCGCCCCCGCTTCTGCCCGGCGTCTATACGTGGGGTCTAGGATCCGAACTCAGGATCTTCCACCTGCAAGGCAGAGGCTTAACCCCTGAGCCACCTATCCAGCCCCACAGAAATGGAAATCTAACACACTGTTGGTAAAAGTTCATTAACATTTCCCCATAGGCACATCCTCCATCATTATCCACCATGGTGAATTGCAGCATATTTTGCACATGCTTCTTTTTCATATTTTTGCTTCCTTGTCTTCAGACTGCAATCATTAGGAATGTGATCTTTCATTTGTTATCTGTTTAAGTTATTTCTTCTCACTTGGCACTTACAGAATGAACAAAGGTTACCTGAAATATTACAAGTGTCTAGTGCATATGTTGCAATATTTGACCAAGTTATGTTTCTAGAATGAGCATGTAAGTATTAAAAACCGAAAAACTTTCCTGATGACTTTCAATGATGTCAGATTGTATAACACCTTCCAGTATATAAAAAAAAACACGGAAAAACCAACATGTCAATCAAAAGAAGCTTTATCAGTCACAACTATAAGCTGCAATAACTCTAAAAAGTAAAGAACAGGCAGGACTGCTCTTTGGTTCTGAAGTGCAGCATAGGAGTCTAAATTTTAGTGCTTAGCATAATCCACAGCTGAAAGTCTGAGTGGCACATTGCAATGAAAACCAATGTCATAAATCCTTCTTCCAGTTCTACCCATTCGTATCTAAATAAACAGTTTCCTGGTCTATGTTTATGCTTCTACTCTCTCTGGAAATTTTAAAATATCAGACTATAAAATGACAAAGTACTCACTGGCTTGCAAAAGTATTATTCATTCTTTTCTACATATGGAACATTTCTGTAACTACTTCTATAATGAAATATAAAGATTCAGCTTATAATGAGTTGGCTACGGCTAACGAGTATGATATTAACTGTACCAACCATTTTCTTTTCAGTATAACAGAGGATAAATTTCTTATTTATATGTTGATTAGCATTCATTTTATAAAGTGCCATATGTAATTCCTTTGTATGTAATAATTAATGACAAACTTATTTTGTCTAGTCATTACATAAAAAGAGTTGCTATTTTGTTTGTTAATTTTTTAAGATTTTAATGATTAAAATAAACTTATTATGCCATGTAAAAATCTTTCTAAATATTGAAGCTGATGATTTACTTGCTTTTCATGTCATAAAAATACTCCCAGTGTGGCAGGTACAACATTTATTAATAAACCCCAACAGTCTTCATAAATATGTGAGCTTAAAAAAAAAAGAACTGTGTAACTTGACATTTAAAGCAAAATTACTTGCTGTAAGACAACAGCAATCTTCAGCCCATGCTCAGTGGCATTTGATCATTTGTTTCTCTCCTTCAGCAATGCTAGAATGCATAGATATTTAATGAATAAGAAAAGAATGTTAGTTAACACTTTGTTGAACTAGTAAGCTCCTAGCAGCAACATTGAATATCAATACCTCTCTCATTAAGGGAAATATTGTTAGAAACAACACAGCATGAAATGAATAAATGCAATTTTTATATTGCATGTGCTTTGTAAGTAGTATGCATTTTTTATATTTATTTATTTTTATTTCCACTCATACAAACTTAACAGGTACACCAGTCCCTTCCCTCCCTCCACCCCCCCAACCCCCTGTGCCCCCTCCCTTCTTCCTTCCCTCCCCATCCGTCAGTGCCTCCCCCTCCCATCCAAACAGCATCCTTTAATGAGCATGCCAAACTCTCCTCTGGGTCCTCCTCTCTGATGAGGTGCAAGGACCCAGTGGCATTTCCCAGAACCGTTTCCTGTGTTCCCTTTAAGCATAGGAACACTACTGTGGCTGTCAATCCCTTGCTGCCAAGGATCCTAGTGCCTTTAGCAAACGCTAGACTTTGTGGGGTCAATAGTGTGTTGGACATTGGACAAACTCCAAATATGATTGCTTTGGCCCTAACTTGTGTGGAGTATCTTCCATATCATTACTCCTCCAATCCTTGTTCTCTTACAATCTTACCGCCCCCTCTTCCGCAAATTTCCCTGAGCTTCAGGATGGGGAGAGATTAGGCTGGCCTAGTTCCAGGTGGTTCATATAGAGTCTCTGATGTTCTAGATTATGGTTTGTTGATTTTCTTTTGCAGTTTTGCTGCTCCTGCAATGCCCTTCACTCCATCATGATGGGTATTGGATATCACTCCCCGGCTAGAGATAAAAATCTGTTAAATTAGAGTCTTGTTATAAGAGTATATTAAAAGGTAGATGTAATAAAAGTAGAAAACCATGGTGAGAGAGGGGTCAATCACCCATTTGTGAAGTGGTTACTTTCTATCTGCCAGACTATACGCCCTCCCCTTCTGGTAAGATCATAACCCATCAGTTGTAAATGATCAGGAAGGAAAGTGTGTGAACTTAACCAGATGTCTCATTACTTACTTGCAGTCCTTGATGGTGGCCTATTTTCTCTGCTGTAACATGGTCCCCTCTCTCCTTGTTATTGGTGTGTTTCTCCTTCCCCATCCCTCCTGTTCATAATCTTTGCAATTACTGTAGGTATTACAGAGATTTATTTTTGAGTGTCTCTAAGTGGGTTTGGTACTAGGAGCCATCTGTTAGGGAGTACATATGGCACTTAATTTTCTGTGTCTGGGATACTTCACTCAGTATAATTTTTTCTAATTTCATCCACTTCCCAGCAAATTCCATTAATTATCATTTTTGATGGCTGAGTAGTACTCCATTGTATAGATGTACCACTTTTCCTTATCCACTCATCAACTGTTGGACATTTGGGTTGATTCCATGACTTTGCTATTGTAAATAGTGCTGCTATGAACATGGTCATGCTCGTGCTATAGAAGTGAATTTTTGCTGTATGGGGGGTTATTCCCAAAAGTGGAATCGCAGGGTCATATGGCATTTCAATCTTTAATTTCTTTAAGAATCTCCAGACGGCTCCTCAGAGTGGCTGTATGAGCCTGCATTCCCACCAGCAATGTAGGAGAATTCCCCTCTCTCCACATCCTCTCCAGCATTTGTTGTTGTTTGTACTTGGATTTTTGCCATCCTGACCGCAGTGAGATGATATCTCAGGGAAGTTTTGATTTGCATTTCCCTGATGGCTAAGGATGTGGAACATTTTTAAGATATTTGTTAGACATTTTAATTTCATCCCTGGTAAAGTTTCTTTTAAGTTCCAGGGCCCATTTTTTAATTGGGCCATTGGTTTCCTTGGTGTTTAGTTTTCTAAGTTCTTTGTGCACTCTGATAATAGAGCTCTATCAGATATGTGGTTAGTGAAGATTTTCTCCCATTCTGTGGGTTGCCTTTGAGCTCGCGTTATAATCTCTTTTATCTGAACAGAAGCTCTTTAATTTCACAAGATCCCAACTGTTGAGAGTTGGTAGCAGTGACTGTGCCATTGGATGTCTATTTAGGAACTGTTGGCTTACCCCAATCATCTTGAGGGAGTTCCCTAACCTTTCACCTCTGGATTTTATAGTCTTATAATAAGGTCCCTGATCCATTTGGAATTAAGTCATGTACATGGTGACAAGTACAGGTCCAGTTTAATCTTCTGCATGTGGATATCCAGTTTTGCCAGCACCATTTGTTGAAGATAGTGTTCTTTTTCCATTGGGTTTTTTGGGACTCTTTGTCAAAGATCAAATCGCTGTAATTTTGTGGGCTTATATCTGGGTCTTCAACCCTTATCCATTGATTGTGTGTCTTTTTTGGACCCAGTACCAGGCTGTTTTTATAACTATGGATTTGTAATATAGACTAAGGTTTGGTATGGTGATACCTCCAGCCATGTTTTTGTTACTCAGGATTGTCTTTGCTATCCTGGGTCTTTTGTGCCTCCATACGAATTTTGAGATTGTTTGGTCAACTTCTTTAAAGAATTGTTTTGGGATTTTAATTGGTATAGCATTGAATCTGTATATTGCCTTTGGTAGGATGGTCATTTTTACGATGTTAATTCTGCCAATCCAGGAACATGGGATGTCTTTCGACCTTCTGGTGTCTTCTGCAATTTCGTTTTTTAGAGTTTTAAAGTTTTCATTGTAAAGTTCTTTTACTTTCTTGGTTAGTTTTATACCAAGGTATTTCATTTTTTTAGGGGCTTTAGTAAATGGGATTATTTCTCTCAGGCCTTTTTCACTTCTTTCATTTTGGGCATACAGAAAGGCCACTGATTTTTGTACATTTATTTTGTAACCTGGCACCCTGCTGAACTTCTCAATTAGTTCCAGGAGCTTCATGGTGGAGTTTTGGGGATCCCTCATGCATAAGATCCTGTCATCTGCAAATAGGGATAGCTTGACTTCTTCCTTGCCAATTTGAATCCGTTTTATGCCCCTTTCTTGTCTTATGGCTTTGGCTAAGACTTCAAGTACAATATTGAGTAGAAGTGGTGAGAGTGGACAGCCTTGTCTAGTTCCTGATCGAAGTGGGAATGCTGCAAATTTTTCCCCATTGAGTATAATCCTTGCTGTGGGCTTGTTGTATATAGCTTTTATTATGCTGATAAAGGTTCCTTCCATTCCTACTGTCTCTAGTGTTTTGATCATAAAAGGCTGTTGGATCTTGTCAAAAACTTTTTCTGCATCTACGGAGAGTATCATGTGGTCTTGGACTTTGCACTGGTTTATATGATAAATTACATTTATTGATTTGCATATGTTAAACCAACCTTGTGTGCCAGGGATAAAGCCTACTTGGTCCCCATGAATGATCTTTTTGAATGTTTTTGAATCCAATTTGCTAAGACTTTGTTGAGAATATTTGCATCTGTGTTCATCAGAGAGATTGGCCTGTAGTTTTCTTTTTTAAGTGAATCTTTATTAGGTTTTGTGATTAAGACGATATTAGCTTCATAGAAGGAATTTGGTAGTTTTCCTTCCTTTGCTGTTTGATGGAACAGTTTAAGGAGTATTGGTGTTATTAACTCCTTAAATGTATGTTTGTATGTGTGTGTAGAACCACGGACGAATTCAGGAACCGCCATGGACCGCCTCCTTGTTTTTACTCCGCCCTGGGATTCACCGACTCTGCCCTACCAGGAACGGAAATGCAGGCCGCCCCTGCTTCGGCCCGGTGTCTATACGTGGGGTCTAGGATCCGAACTCAGGACCTTTTGCCTGCAAGGCAGAAGCTTAACCCCTGAGCGACCTCTCCAGCCCCTTGACTGGTTGATTTTCTGTTTTGTTTTTCTAATGTCAATTTCAGATATTTCTCCTCTTATTTTGCTAATCTCCTCTCTTTTTATACTTTTGAGATCAGATTGCTCTAGTTTTTCTAAAACTTTAAGCTGTCTTGTTAAGTTATTTATTTCTGATGTTTTCATTTTTTTGATGTATGCATTAAGAGCTATGAACTTGCCTCTCATTACAGCTTTC
The DNA here is from genome assembly GCA_023101885.1 of Typhlomys cinereus. Lineage (NCBI taxonomy): Eukaryota > Metazoa > Chordata > Mammalia > Rodentia > Platacanthomyidae > Typhlomys > Typhlomys cinereus. Next base: position 1,635,158 of record JALPQD010000050.1, on the reverse strand, counting down.
ATTGTGTCCCAGAGATTTTGGTAAGCTGTATTTTCATTATCATTCACTTTTCAGGAAATCTTGAATTTCCTTTTTAATTTCTTCCTGAATCCAGTTCTCATTCAGCATCATAGTGTTAAGTTTCCAGGAGTTAGTGTATTTTCTGTTGTTTGTTGTGTTGTGTATGTCCAGTTTTAGGCTGTGGTGGTCTGATAGGGCATAGGCTAGAATTTCAACTTTCCTGTATATGTGGAGATTCGTTTTGTGGTCCATTATGTGATCTATTTTGGAGAAAGTTCCGTGTACTGCTGAGAAAAATGTGTATTTTTTGGTGCATGAATGAAAAGTTTGATAGAGATCTGTAAAGTTCATTTCTTTAAGGGTTTGATTAAGTTCCAAAGTGTCTCTGTTAAGCTTTTGACCTGTTGATCTATCCCATGTTGAGGGGGCGGTGTTGAAGTCCCCAAGAATTATCGTTTGGGGGTTGATTTCTTGCTTTAGACGTTGTAGGGTTTTCTTAATGAATGTGGAGGGGCCTGTATTGGGTGCATATATGTTCAATATTGTGAGGTTTTCCTGGTGAATTGTACCTGTGACTAAAATGTAGTATCCATCTGTATCCATTGTTTGAAGTCCACTTTATCTGACAGCATAATGGTACCCCTGCCTGTTTCCTGGTTCCATTAGCTTGCAGAATTATGGAGCAGCCTTTCATTTTTAGCATGTGCCTATCTTTTGTGATGAGATAAGTTTCCTGAAGGCAGCAGATAGATGGGTTTTGGTTTTTAATCCAAGTTTGTAATCTGTGTCTCTTAATTGGTCAGTTAATACTGTTGACATTTAATGTTATAATGTTGAAATTATTTTTAATTCTCGACATTTTTTATGTTTAGTGAATTTTATAACCTTATTGCTTGACATTTATGTTTTGGTGGTATTATACTTCCCTTCTGTCCTCCTGAATACGCATTTTTTTTCTTCAAGTTTGCATATCATTTCTAGCATTTTTTGAAGGCCTGGTTTGGTGGACATGTATCCCTTCAAGTTGTCTTTGTGCTGGAAAATTTTTCTTTCTCCCTCAATCATGATGGATAGTTTTGCCGGGTATATCAGTCTGGGTTGGCATTTTTGCTCATTTAATATTTGAAGTACATCTCTCCAAGCTCTTCTTCCTTTTATTGTTTCCATTGAGAAGTCATTTGTTATTTTAAAAGGTTTGCCTTTAAGAGTGACTTGCTTTTTTTTTTTTTCTCTTGAAGCTCTCAGCACCTTTTCTTTGTCTTGAATATTGGGTGTTTTGACTATTATTTGCCATGGTGATTTTCTGTTTTGGTCGTATCTGTTTGGAGTGCGAAATGCCTCTTGCATTTGGATGGGCCTCTCATTCTTCAGTTGAGGGAAGTTTTCATTTATGATAATTTGAAAAATTTCCTCAGGTGTGGTATTTTGGGATTCTTTCTCTGGTATTCCATGATTGCGCATCTTCTTCAGGGTGTCCTATATCTCTTGAATGTTCCTCCCAAGTATCTTTCTGGCTTTAACAAACTCTTCCATTGACCTGGTTTATTCTCCCACTTTGTCTTCAAGATCTGAAATTCTATTTTCTGCTTCGTTAATTCTGCTGATAAGACTCTCTGTTGAGCTTTGGGTTGAAGGTAACTTGTCTTTGAGTTCTGTTTTAAACTCTGCCTGAGACTGTTTTAACTGCTCTATGCCTATTTTTGTTTCTTGAACTGTTTTTCTCAACTCCTCCAAGTGCCTCTTGTGTTCCTGTTCAAAGTGGTTGATGTGGTTGTTTAACTCCTCTTGAATTTCCTCTTTCGTAGTATTAATCATGGTAATGATCACATTTTGAAAGTCATTATCTTGGGTCTGGCTTTCTTGGCTGTTTTCTGTGAATTTGTTCTGGTTGGAATCCATCATTGTGGGGTTAATTCTTTCAGTGGGAGATTGGTCTTCTTGGGTTTTGTTTCTCATGAATCTGCACTTTGACTTGGGCATTGTTTTGTCTTCTAGGGGTTTTCAGTTTCTGTGTGTTTTTGATTGAACTATTTATTTGGTATCATTCCCTTGGGCAGTTATTACTAGTACTTTCCTTGGAGTTGGGTATGTTTGTCTTTCGTTATTGTTATTTCCTAGTTGAGGCTATAAGGCTGTTAGTACATCAGTTAAGTCAGGTTATGTAGACAGGGGGTGAATATTAGTATGGTAGTGCACTTTTACGATTTAGTATTTTGGTGATATGTGAGAGTGAGTGGTGTACTCCCTGGAGTTGTATATGTTTTTGGGGTGGCTGTATGGAAAAGTTAATCTACAGTGATTAAAATTAGAAAGGAACAGTAAGGTGAAAAAAAGGAGGTTTACTTATCTTTGGGCTAGATGTGAAGAATCTCTCCCATATGATAGGATGATTGTAGAGGTTTTCTGATGTATGGCCTTTGTTCCTTAGTATTTTGCTTGAGTTTCCTTTGGACTCTGTTTTTTGAATTCTGAGTAGCAGTGTGTCTTCTGTAGACCATGTGCGTGGGTCCCCAGTGAGCCAGAGGGGCAGAGGGGCTGGCTGATGTTGATGTCAGAATTCTTCACCTGGGACCTGGGACTTGGCTTAGTGGCCCACCCAAGCTCCAGGGATGGAGGAATGTGAGCAAGTCCTGTCCAGTTGGGCAGACATGCAGGTGGGAGGGAGAAAAGGGGGTTGGGGCCCTGGGGCATGGCCAAGGCTAAAATTGGAGGCAGCCTGGGTGCTGCTGGGACACGGGGCAACCTGGGGGGCTGGGCGGACTCACCTGGGGATGGCGGACTGGGAAGCCAGTATTATGCATTTCAGTATCTAAATTTTATTACTGTATTTCAGCATAAAGGTCTTTTAAATGCTTTTTATGAAGTTGGTTTTTTTTTTCAAATTTAATGCTAAGTAAAATTACCTAAAGATTTCTTGTATAATCAGTTAAAAATAGTCAGATAGTGACTATTAGCATGTCCAATATTGGCCATATTTGAAACAGGGAAATATGACAAATTGAATAATGTAACAGAAGGAATAATATTCAAAAAGGACTACATTCAAATATATTTAATAAAGCAGAGGGTAGTATATACTCTAAAGATGTAAAGATTCAATTGAAACAATTATTTCAAGACCTAGCCATTACCTATTTCTTTCCATCAATACTTACAAATTTAATAAATTCACATAGCCTCTGTATGTCTGAATATGCTAAATGTTGTCCTTGGCTCAGGAGATGTATTAATAAATAACCCACTGCCCTTAATTGAGGAATATATTAATGTGATAAGCGAAATTTATTGAGGAGTTGATGTGATCTGAGAGAAGTAAATATTAGAAACTATTACCTTTTATCTAAAGGTCACTAGAGATGTTGGGAAGATTAGAGAAAACTGTAAAACACTAACTTACACATGGGGTTCCATAGGATGAGGAGCAAATAACCTGAAGAAAGTTTGGTGTAAGGATGAAAGATCACAGCATAGCATTTGTCAGGTACAAAGGCAAGGAATAGCTTGTTCTTTCAACAACTTTCATTGAAAAGCATTTACTTCATGTGGTGTCTATGGTGCCTAAAATAAGACTTCAGATAGCAGTCTTTTCTCTCTTACATACAATGTGAAAATATGTGGCTTGTGATGGAATTTCAGACATCGATTACAGACCAATGTAGAAGAAACATTTCATTGGATCCCTCAGATTTCTGTCACATTGGTGAATATTGGTATGAACCATTTCACACAATGTAAAACAACTAATTGCATTGATGTACAGAGAGAAGATCATGCTCTCCAACAAGGAGCACTCTGCAGTTAAAGAAAAATTTCATTAACTACATGCAGTGATGTAAAAGTACCTACTATGTCTTAGGTCTTATTTAGGATTATTTATAAAACTAACTTGCATGTATTCTTTGATAAGTATGATAATTACAACTCTAAAACCTAGAGTGAAGCAGATTCTGAAACATGGATTTGAAAACAAGCTTTGTGTTTGATACAGCCAAGAAGCACTGGAAAGAAGAAGTGTTACTGGTACAGGAAATGAAAAAAGGTCAAGATGGGGAACATTATGGAAGCAGCTACTCTCAGTGAGCAGTCTAAACTTCATGTCATGGAATACTCCTGGAGAATTAAATGAAATCTTTATTGCCAAGCATTCTCTGTATAATGAGTTTAAGGATATTTATACTCATTAAAATCACTTTAGGAACTTGGGAGTTAGGGTTGCATACCCCGAATATGCTAGCTCTTGTGCATTAAGACAGAAGGAAATTATAATTCCAAACAGAAGCAAATGACAGACTCCAGTTTATGAGAAAGCCATATATTGTGGACAATGTAACTGACCACTGAATAAAGCATGTAGAAGAATCAGCCAAACTAAGGAGAGTCTCATATTCTTTAAAAGATAAACAAAGCCCCAGTTACAATATATCTTCTAAATACCAGTCATGAAGTAAGTATAAAAGAGAATGAAATAAAGTTTCATGTGTTCAGCAAGAATTTATACCTTGACAGAAAAATAAGAACATGCTATAATATTAATGTTCAGGATAAGACAAAGGAAGATTGCTATGAAATCTCAAACAAATCTAAAGTAAAAGAAAACTAACCAGGAAATGCCAAATGCAAATGAAGAAACTAAGTAGATACTAGGGAAATAAGTCAAACATGAACAAGGCAGAAGGTCAACAAGAAAATTTAGTTCTAAATTGTATATAACACAGTTATTTAGAAAGAAATGTGAAACCTCACTAACTATATATTTTCTTTTTAAAAACATAGTTATTAGTACTATTCCTGCATCAGAAAAGCTTTAAAAATTGTGAAGTCTATTATCTTTCACGGCACTGCGGAATTTCATATGAATAATCATAGAGAAAACTCCCACAGCCGTGAAGAAATCTGATAGACATAGCCCTTCTAAAGTATCAGAATTAAATCATAGCAATAGGAGAGAACTAAAGCACATTTTCAAGCAGAGTTGCATGCTACATCCTGTCACTACTAACTAGCAAAGTGACTCTGGGATATTATCAAATATCCATAGACATAAATTTCTTACTCACAAAATGTCAGTTAGAATATGATTATCTGCAATTTAATATCTGGAAAAATATTGTGCTTCTCTTTAAATTGTCATAATAGAAACCAAATATTTATAATGAATGATTTGGTAATATATCCTTATTTAACGAATAAAAACTAATTCACAAGGATGGAGGCAATTTATTTTGAAAACTTACTGTTCTGAATATGAACATGTGCTAGGCAAGTGTATAAGAAAAGGCAATATGTAATAAAATGTATGTGAAAGAAACCAAATACTTAAGATTTTTTTTTTAAATTACTGGTATAAAAATGTCAGTCTGTTAAATTTATATAAATCTAGACAAGTCAAACAAAATAGATATAAATTCTATAATGTTAAAATTTGGAAAAAGAATAATAAGCAAATTTCTTAGTGATAAACAGATTAGTGAATAGGAGACTGAACACATCAGTGGATCTGTCCTAATATAAAGAGATAGTCAATCATTATACTTCAGACTATTTTAAGGTGCTCAAAGAAAATTTTGTTGAAGTTCCTTATGTATTTTCAAAAGAAGAAACAAGCCAGTTTCTTCTTCTAGTGCATTTGATTTATTCTGAATAGAGAGAAGGATTCACCGAAGTAAAGTAGATAGATTTTGCTGTCCCCCAGATACAGGGTGGGCTGAAAATCACAAGGAATCTTTAGAAAACTAAATGAGAAATAAGGTTGTAAAACAGATGTATATTGCTAGTTTCCTGAGTGCCAACCCCTCTTCCAAGATATATTGCCAGGGATGGATTTGGAGAATGTTGTTCTAGTTTCCACCTCATTTTTCTGACTTATGATTTTATCCTGGCCTCTCTGATGTGCATATTCATCCTATATACTTTCAGAATCCTCAGATCCATGCAACTTTTGGAGTCAAAGCTGTTTCTTACCATACTTATTGTTTCAACCAACTGTATCAACTAGTCTTAATTTTTTTATATTTATTTATTTTTCCCCAATCATACAAGCTTAATAGATACCCTGGTCCCCTCCCTCCATTCCCCCCTCCCTGGTCCCCCTTGCACACTCCTCCCCTTTTCCCCTTCCTTTCACCCCCTTCCTCCATTCTCCCAGTGACTCTCTCTTCCCCCCTCCCATTCCCTGGATCATCCTTTTGTGTGAATGCCAAATTTCCCTCTGAGTCCTCCACTCTAGTGAGGTGTAAGGATTCAGTGGCATAACCCAGAGCCCTTTTTTGAGCTCCTCTTTAGTCTGGGAACACTATTATGACTGTTAATCTCTTGCCTAAAGGATCCTAGTATCTGTAATCCATGTTAGAGTTTGGGGGGTCATTGACACAACAGTCATTGCCCATGTCATGCAAAGTCTGATTATGGTTACTGCGGCCCTAACTTGTGTGGAGTATCTTGCATATCGTTCATTGGTCCTCCCCATTTTTAGGCTCTTATAATCTGCTGCCTCCTCTTCTGCAAGTTTCCCTGAGCTTTAGGATGGGGAGAGATTTGGCGGATCTGGTTTCAGGTGACTAATGTAGGGTCTCTGATGTTCTGAATAATGATTTGCTGTTGTTTTCAGTTTTGCTGTTCCTGCACCACACTTGGCTCCATCCTGATTGGTATTGGAGGTCACCTCTTAACCAAAGATAAAATGCTGTTTAAATGGAATCTTACTGTAAGAGGAGATTTAAAGATAGATGGAATAGGAGTAGGAGAACATAGCGGGGATGGGGGGCAATCTCCCATTTGCAAGATGGTTACCATCTCTCTGCTAGACTCTATATCTTCTTTGATTGGTGAGATCAAACCCCCTCAGTTGCAAGTGACCCAGAAGGAAAGTGAGAGTGAGCTTAACCAGATATCTCACTACTTACTTGTAATACTTAATGGTTACCTATTTTCTCTACTATAACATGATCCCAGCACCTTCAACAAATGGTGCTGGCAAAACTGGATGTCCACATGCAGATTAAAACTAGACCCATACTTGTCACCATGCACAGAAATTAATTCAAAATGTATCAAGGACCTCAATATTAGGCCAGAGACTATAAATATCCCAGTTGAAAGGGTAGGGATCTCCCTCAAGCTGATTGGACTTGGCCAACAGTTCCTAAACAGAAATCCAATAGCACAGTCATTAGAATCAACACTCAACAAATGGGAGCTTATGAAATTAAAGAGCTTCTGTTAAGATAAAGAGTTTGTAAATCAAGCAAAAAGGCAACAAACAGAGAAAATCTTCACTAACCACATATCTGATAGAACTTTATCATCCAGAGTGCACAAAGAACTCAGAAAATTAAACACCAAGGAGATAAAGACCCAATTAAAAAATGGGCCTGGGAACTCAAAAGAAATTTTACCAGGGACGAAATTGAAATGTCTAACAAATATCTTAAAAAATGCTCTACATCCCTAGCATGCAAATCAAAACCTCCCTGAGATATCATCTCACCCTGGTCAGGAAGGCAAAAATCCACAATATAAACAGCACCAAATGCTGGAGAGGATGTGGAAAGAGGGGAACTCTCTTACATTGCTGGTGGGAATGCAGGCTTATAGAACCACTCTGATGGTCAGTCTGGCCATTTTTAAAAATGTTAAAGATTGAAATGCCATATGATCCTGCTATTCCACTTCTGGGAATAATCCCCCCAAAGCAAAGATTCACCTCAGTGACAGAAGCACAACCATGTTCATTGCAACACTATTTACAATAGCAAAGTCATGGAATCAACCCAAATGCCCAACAGTTGACGAATGGATAAGGAAAATGTGGTACATTTATACAATAGAATACTACTCAGCCATAAAAAAAGATGAATTAATGAAATTTGCCAAAAATGGATGGAATTAGAAAAAATTATATTGAGTGAAGTATAAATGTCATAGGTACTCCCTAATAGGCGGATCCTAGTACCAAACCCCCTTAGTGATATATTCAAAGATAAATCTCTGTAATACCTACAGTAATCACAAAGATTATAAACAGGAGGGAAGGGAAAGGAGGGCCTCCCAGTCTTAAATTTTTAAACCTTTGAACCTGTCTGACTTTTGCCTTACATTCAAATCTAAATGGATATATGTGACAGAAACTTCTTTTTATTTAACACAACACTGATTGTAGAGAACTGGTTAAATTTGTGGCATGGCAGAAGACCGATTTCTAGATACCACAGGAAGGTACACTTAAGGATCAATTGAAAATAATGCTAAAAATCAAATATTTAAAAGTAACAATGGTAAGCTATTGAGGTGGTAAAAATGTCGAGAAGGTTGATTTTGATCTTTCTATGACACTCACCTTTCAGAATATCATATTTGACTCCATAAAAATAAACTCATGAACTTTTAGCTAAAAGAGATTAAATCATTAAAAATACATGACCATCTGCACTACTGTTGGTATAGCAATTATTCTTCTCTGTTGCTCAGAAACAATATTCAAATATTACTTAAGGAGAGAAACAAATTATTTATTTAAGTTACTGTTTCAGAGGGGAGACACAGTTCTTCACGATAGGAAAGACATGACTGGCTGGTGGAAGATGGAAGCAGCCTAAGTCACAGTCATAATGGACATAAAGAACTATAAGCTACTCGCTGTGAACTGTAGTATCAGTCTTCTGCTGAAAGCAGGATGGGTCTAGCTGACCTCAAGTTCTACCTCCTGTGACTGCCTTCCTTCAGCAAGGCTCAACCTCCTGAAAGTGCTATGATCTTCCCAAAACACTAAAGATTCAAACACAAGAAGCTGTGGGAGACAAACCACATTCAAATCATGACCTTCCACTCCTGGCCCCTACAGGCTCATTGTCATCTGATTATACAAAAACCATAATCTATTCAACTTACAACATTAGTTCCAAAATAGTTCAAAAGTCAAAAATGCAATTCCTCCTGTAAATCAAAAGACCAGGTACATACCTCCAACATACAATGGCACAGAATTAACATTTCTTCCCCAAAAGGAAGGAATGGAGGGATATCTAGGAAAGAACAGTCTGTAAGAATTTGGAAAACCAAGAGGAAACTCAAAATTCTGTAGTTCCAAATCCAACAGGTGAGCCTCCTTATTGAAAACATCTCAGTTACAAAAGGCTTTACTTCCACCCCTCCAACAAAGCTGCTTGGAGAACACATCAATCTCTTGGGCTGGCTCTTCCCAGGGTACACAGGTTCCCTTGACAGATGTCTTATGTTGGCTCTGGTATGTCTGATATCTTTACTTCTCAATGGCAAGCCAGGATTTAATGCCACAGCACAAAATGCCTCCTTGGGCCTGACATACACTGTCTGGCTTCCACCATTCTCTGAAAACTTGGAGGAAAAATCAAGGACCTCTTCTGTCTTGCATCTATGATGCCTCTGAAACTAGGACCACATGGACAACATTGCCAGGTTGTGCTGTAGCATCATGGAGAGTTTTGTCCCCTTGAATCACAGCTGATTCATCTCTGTGCTGATGCTGGGAAGAATCATTCTTGGGGAGGTGCTTTGGAAGAGGAACAGATCTTTCCTTTGGAACTGTGCCCTGCTCTTCTTTTCCTTCCAAAAGAATTTACATCTTTATGGGTGGAGAGTTTCTTCAAGAATTTGTCTTCAGTGTAAGGGTTCTTCTATTATTCCAGTGAAAAGCAGGTTTTGATTCACTAATGGAACTTTTAAATTTTCTATCTTTTCTATAGCCATGGAAAATTGTATACATTACATAATCAATTGTATGTATGTATATATATGTATATATATATATATATATATATATATATCACCTTTTTTGCATATAATCTTGTTATCCAAAATTCAAAATTTCTGGTCATAGCAAAATGAGGGCAGCTGATGTATACAGAGGTTTCCTGTTAATTTTAGCAATATTTCTCTTAGGGCACTATGGACAGATCTTGGGTCAATGGTAGTGCCTATATAAACATTGATTGACCTTATATTTGAAAGCTAAATAACATGAATATTCATCTGCTAATGTAAATGGGATATACAGTTGTAGCCCAACTGTATAAAACTTGGGAGTCAGTTTTGAAAATAGCTATGTTTTTCTAAGTTAAAATCTGTAAAGATACTGCTTTCTTGTTGCTGTTTTCAGTGTTGAGGATTATACTCAAAGGCTCATGCATGAAAGATATGTTTTCTACCACTGAACCATAAAAACTACATTGAAATATGGATTTAATTTAAAATATTTTAAAAAATATCTGTGTTAATGTTCATAGACCTTACAACTTGACAAAAACATTTACTCCTTGTTCTAAATATGTGTTTTCAGAACAAGACATTGTGAAAAACGTTAAATCCAACTTCATTTCAGTATAATCGACAGTTTTATTCCTCCAAAATATAAAATTTATTTTGGAATATATTAAGATGTCATTAGGTTTTGTCTTCCTAAAAATATACTGAAGGATGGGGTGATGGGTATGATTGGTAGGCCTTTGCCTATCAAGCAAAAAGATTTGAGGTCAGATTCTCAGATTTCAGGTAAAAAGGTGAGGTAAATATGGTGGCATCCTGAAATTCTGACTAGGAAAAGCAGAGAAAGCTGCAAAACCAAGAGCAAAAAAAATAACAAGGTAGAGGATTCCACCATGATTGCCAATGTCACCCTTGGGATTCCACACATATACACATACTCAAATGCTCTCTTGTACACATGTGCACATACATATGTATATATATATATGCATATATATAATCATTATAACTACTTTTTATTTTCAAGAAAAACTATTTGAATGAATTGGTGATTATTACTACAGTTACAATGCTTCAGTTGTATATCTGGATCCAGTAAGAATTATAAAGGGCAGATTTCTTATTGCTCAATAAATGATCAGTTACCATTGAGTCTGAATATATACCAGATAATTACACATTGAAAATGTGAACCACCATAAAGTTTGAAGGTCACACAGAGTTTCAGTATGAATCTGTTCAACATTTACCTAACTTACTGTGGGAAAACTCTTGTTTTCCTTCAGTTTTTCACTCTTTGTAGAACACTTGACTTTAGCATTGGATATGAAGCTATAATCCTGCACATGATAATGTTTATGTTTCATATTCTAGTAGTCTTTAAATTCATTTCTTTCTATATTTCTCTTGGGTGACTAGACTACAAAGAAAATACCAACAAATAAAATTTTACTATGTATTTTTTTTAGGTTTGCCATTTGGTGGTACTAGATGATCCAGAAAACCAAAAGTACTAGATAATTGGAGGAAAAATTGGAGCACATGCAGAATTTAAAAACATACTATGGAAGTAACACAGATTCAAGCCCTTTATTAGAAAATGTTTGAATGGTATTTAATTAAATTCAAGTTTAAGATGATTACATAATTGACACTGCTCAAAGATATTTGACAGATGAACAGATCTAGCTAAAAAAGTAGTTTGATGACAAGAATCCTTAAATATGACTAGCAATCATTATTAAATCAAATAAACTTATTTTAATTCTTGCTGGTTATTATAAAAGAAAATGATTTAAAGAGAGAACTATAGGAGAATATAATAGCTGTAAAGGGAGAATTATTTCAAATAAATAGTCCAACAATGAAGTAAATCTTATTTAATAATTCTATTGAATGTCAATTCATTACAATACTTGGATAAGCACTCTATGATTAATCTTTAGAGTACATTCAAAGTTATATTGCTAGAATTAAATATTCTAATGATCATATACTGAGTTGGGTTTATGGCTCAGCTACAGATTTAGCGTATTTTTTACAGATATGACCTTATCTGAATAAGTTATGGATTTGAACCACATTATGTAAAATGTTGAGGGTTTTACTCACTGTATAAGAAAGTAGGAAAAGAAAATTATTTCTTTAGTTCTTTTGTACAGTGTCACCTTAACCTATACCTTTCTTTAAGAAAGACACATTCCCACACTGAGGTCATTTATCCAGCTTTACTTCTTTCACAATAAAACAAATTCACAAATCTTAAAACTTCACCCTGAATTGAAGTTGTGCTTAATAAGCAATTGCAAAGAATCTCTCAGTTCTTAATTGAACAATATTATCAAAATATGATTTAATGAGAGATGAACTATACACCTATTTTTGCCCATAATTTCATACCAAGTGTTACACCATTTCCTCTGCATTTTGTTGGTGCCCCTGATAGAGAATTACTTTAAGAAAACCATTATGTGACTTTAATGGTTCTGAATTGTTGATTTACTTGCTAAAACAAAGAATAAATCACATATAAAGCAAGAAGGAAAATATGTGTGGATATAAGAAGAAATCTGAAATCAGTCACATGTACTGTTTTTAAGTAGCGGAAACTATTATATAAAAGCAAATTTACGTTTTATACAGATCAAAAACACTGATAAAATTTTAATCTGAAAAAATTATGCATTTGAAATATAATATATGAAATACAATAAATAGAGCAAGGGAAAAATATAGATAAATTACATAAAATTTTTGCCAATGAATAAACATATGGGTAGTGATTAGATAACTATAAAATATGAAACTGAATCATAATGTAGGAAGTAATGCATTGAATAATAGATCTAAATAAAAAAGCTTCACAAAACATCTAGGTACATGCAAAAACGTAGAATATTGTAACATTTGCTTTAATGCATAAAATAGCATACATTCCATAAAAGAAATTATTTTAATATAAAATTATCTCATCTTTGAAAGATCCCTTTTAGAATAAGAAAAGATAAGCACAGTCTTATAGAAAAAATATTTTAAATCTCTTTCTTTCTCTCTCTCACTTTCACACACACACACACACACACACACACACACACACACATGAATTTTAATCTTTAAATTGAATAATATAAATGTAACAATGAGAAAAAGTGAGGAACAGAACTGAATTTGCTTTCCATTTAAGTGTGAGTCCAGAGTTAGTATTATTATCAGTCACATATAAAATCAAATGTGTGATGGCTCAAAACTTACCTTAGTGCTGAGCAGGCAGACACAGGGTATACCTGGAGTAATCTGGCTACCTGGTTCTCAGACTCAGTGAGAGATTCTACTGTAAAGGTAACCTGATGTCAAGCTCTGACTTCCACATGCACAGGCACACAAATACAAGTGCCCCCTCATACCTAGGAATTCACATAAATGCATGCATGCACCCACCACACACATGCATAGAGAAAGTGAGAAAAACATAGGAATATAAATTTTATTAGAAAAAGCAGATAAATGTCAATGGAAGTCACTATGGTCTATATCATAATTTCAAAAAAGTATCATAATAAATCTTAAGAAGATAAAATCCACATTTGATGTAATGATTAAATAATGAAAGTTAAGGAGTTTGTAGCTACTTTTATATAATATAATTTAATACTAAAGGGAAAGTATGAATAACAAAAGGAGTTGAGCTGATCACACTGATTACATTTTTAGGAGGAATGAAAACTTAGTTAACAGATGTGATAACAAGTGCAACTTTTGAATAAAACAATGAAGAAATTCCAAGCTTTTCATAGTAGTTGGAAAAAACAGCTCATTTTTGAGCTCTTTACCCTTGAATTTTTCTTGTAATCTTTTATTTTACATTCTTCAAAAATGTTTGACTTCCAGTAAAAATGATTTTTTGCCGAAGTTAACTACATGCTACCAATAATAACTATCAATACTTATGATAGTTAATCTTGTTTTTTTTTATGGGCAACAATTTATTTTTTATTTTTTTATATTAATACATTTTTATTATTATTTCAGCTCATACAAACTTAATAGGTACACCAGTTCCCTCCCTCCCCCCCCCCCGTACCTCCTACTCCTCCTCCCCACCCCCTCCCTTCCCATCCCCCAGTGCCTCCCGCCCCCCAATTCCCAGAGAGTCCTTTCTTGTGCATGCCTGATTTTCCTCTGGGCCCTCCTCTCCGATGACGTACAAGGACCCAGTGGCCTTTCCCTGAACCCTTTCCCGTGTTCCCCTTAGGTATAGGACCACTGCTATGGCCGCCAATCCCTTGCCTCCAAAGATCTTGGTGCCTTTAGCAGATGCTAGACTTTTGGGGGTCAATAGTGTGTTGGACAATGCACAGGGCATACAAAGTCCAATTATGGTTAATCTTGGTTTTTAATCTGAATCCACCTGTCATTAACTTACTGATTGGCTTTCAGACCACTGGAAGAAATTATATGGACAAGGCAATTAAAATACAATGACCAACTCTAAATGTGGCTGATGTCTTCCAGTAGTAGACCAGATAAAAGTTTTTTTTATAGAATGCTCAAGGAACTTGCATGTCATTCTTGCAAAGGGTCCCCTGTGTTGTTCTAATTTTAGTATATGTGCTTGGAGCCAGGAGGATCACAGAATTGGGAAGAGCTCATATCTTCAGGATTATTGAGGGCAAACATTAGATATGGAAAAGGGTTATTTTCCTCAGGGGCATGGCCACTGTTCAAAAGGTACCTATGAACATGTTACTGTAGGCAAGTCATATTAAACTCAGCACATTACATACAATGAAATAAAATAAAAAAAATGTTTAGTGGACAAATAGAGATGAGAGGGTAATTTGGGTTGAAAATGACTTATTTATTGCACATATTTATGAAATTGCCAAAATTAAAAAGCTATAAATTTTAATTAAATATAGATATACAGTTACATCTGCAAATTTGTGTAAACTATACTTTAGGTATTCTTGCTTCCACTCTTAATTTTGCTTCTACTTTCTGCTTTGAATATTTTGCTAAATAGTTCTTTGGACTGCATCTGATTAGTTTCCCAAAGCACATGCTAAATGGAATGCTTCTTAGGTAAATTCCTGTTTTAGAACATTCAAGAAATAAACTAAACGTGTCATATGCAATTTTCCCAAAACTTTCCAACACAAACAAGCAAAACTCATTGTTCATATTGCATGAACTGTATTTTACTGCTCTTAAAACTTGTGTTTAGTTGACTACTCATAACAAACACAAGAATCCACATTCCTTCAGTCACTGAGGACTGTTAGTTCTGCTCCTCATCTCATCCTTATTTTGTGGTGCTACAAAATTCCTGTTATTTTAATGACTCTTACAGGCCAACCCAACTTCAGAACTAAGTTCCCCTTTTTTTGAATTCCTATCTGTCCACTGCTTTTAGAATGATGTATATGATCATATGATTGGTTAAAAGAATTTGGAGGCTATCACGTGTTCAAACATTTTAATAAAACATAAAATGTTTTAAACAACCTTGATCCAATAATTTTAAGTACATCTTTTTTTTCATGTTCAACTTTTTTATTTCATGCTGATTTGAGGTCTCATTTACTCTATTCACTTAGAAAATGACTAATAAGTGATAAATCAACACACTGATGCTGGAGAGTTGAATGACCCACATAGCAATTAATTCAGTTAACTACTCATTTCTTTTTAAGGTTTTTATCCACTTATTTTTATATGTGAGGCGTTTCTCTTGAGAGCTCATTAGAAACAACAGTAACATTCTCTTTATGGAGCTAATAGCAGATAAAGGTTTAAAAGCAAAAATTAATCAATTGGTTAAAATAAATGTTTTTTTTTCTACATAGTAATTGACAATTTTGTGCCAATATACCACATATCTGGGAAGCAAAATAATACATGTCTTGACTATTGGTTTTTGCCATAATTGATTCCAAAGAATCAGTGTTCAAACAATGACCTCTTTAATTTTTTAAACATCCCTCATCCCTAATCAGCCAATCAAAATTTTATTCCACACCAAAGCTCAGGGGTGGAAATGAAAAGGGGTTGATAAGATTGTAAGAATCTAAAAGTGGGATGAAATACTCCGGACCAACACATTTCAACCAAGACAGGGCTGATGTACCCAGAATGAATTTCTACTACCAGACCTACACAATTAGCAGATACTCCATTTCCCCCAGGGATGTATCTAAGATCTTAGAAGAAATAGCTGTTCTCAAGAGTGTCTCAGGGACAGGTTCTGGACAAGGGAAGAATTACTTCCCTATACATGACTTTACCCACAGAAGAGCCACATGAAATTCACAAGAAATGTAACTCTCTTACCAACACAAGAACCCCTAGGAGAGTCCTGTGATACACAGAAACAGAGGGAGGGATAGGAATGGAGTGTTGGGACAGAGCAGGGTGAATGAAGGGAAGGAAGAGTGGGAGAAGGAACAGGGGTGGGGGGGAGAATAGTGGGTGAGTGAGGAATCTAGGTAAAGACATAAACCCAGTTTGCTTGTAAATAAATAAAGGAGTAAAAATTTAAACACTGAGCTATTCACAAGATGGTGCAGAAAGTGAAGAAGGAAGCTCCTGCCCCTCCCAGAGCTGAACCAAAGCTAAGGCTTTGAAAGCCAAGAAAGCAGTGCTGAAAGGGGTCCACAGCCACAAAAAGAAAATTCACACATCGGTCATCTTCCAGAGGCCCAAAACGCTGTGGTTTAGAAGGCAGCCCAAATAGCCTCGGAAGAGCACCTCAAGGAGAAACAAGCTTGACCCATATACCATTATCAAGTTCCCCTTGACCACTGAATCAGAAGATAGAAGACAACAAAACACTTGCACACTTGTGCTCATTGTGGATGTCACAGCTAACAAATACCAGATCAATCATGCCGTAAAGAAGCTCTGTGACATTGATGTGGACAAAATCAATTGAAGAGGAAAGCCTATGTTCCACTGGCTCCTGATTGTGATAGGACGCTGCCAACAAAATCAAGACCATCTAAATTAAGTCTAAATGCATATCTTTTTCACGATAAAAAACTTAAACATTGAACAAATTATTCTGAAGAAATATCATACTGAATATGACCACTGTAAGTAATGGATGGGGGATAAAATATACTTTCTATTTGTGTCCTGAAGGGAGGAAAAGACCTTACTTAGTAAAGAGGTAACATTAGAGTTAGTTCTCCAGTGTAAACAATAACCAAAAAGTTGAAAATCACATGTAAGAACTTTAGACTGAAGAAATCACTACCAAGCATACCATAGATTAGGAAAGCACTTGGTACCTATGAAATAGAGAGAAATAGAATGTAGATTGTTGATTTAGTAGTCAACCATGACATGAGTAATTTTCCTGGATAGTGAGAGATAAGTTGAACATGAGCAGAAAAGTAAGATCAGCTTTCATTTTTTTTGTAATTCTTTGCTAGTAGGGATTCTGATTATGGGTTGTCACACTGCCAAGTAAGGAAAACACACACACACACACACACATTCTTTTTCTAATGCACACACAGACATGAACATGTAAATACACATACACAGGTACACATTCACACACAGACATTTATTCTCTATTTCTCTTTCACACACACACATACACACACATACTTACCCACACAATTTCTATGAGAAATACATAATGACAAAAGTATTTTTATATTTTTCAGAGAATTCATTCTAGACAATGCAGTCTTCATACTTCAATCCAGCTGTTTTGGTTTGAATATGAAATGTACTCTTTATGATCATGTGTTTCAATACTTGTTTCAGATTGGAACCTAGAACCTGGGAATACTGTTTTGGAAGGATGTAGAACAATCTGTTCTTGTTGTTGGAAACTTTCTGGAAATAGTGGATCACTAGGGACCAGACTTGAGGACTTGGAGCACAGCACACCTTCCTATCCTCTTTTTGATTTCTGACAAAGGACACAATGTGACCAACTGCCTCACACTCAAGCTCCCATGCCTTCTTTACCCTGATGGACTACATGCCTTTTGAAACTGTAAGTCAATAAAAATCATTATTCCTTTAAAGTGGTTCTTGCCAATGTTTAATCACAATAATGTAAGCAAACAAACAAATAATTGATACACTGAACACTTAACTGACCCCAACTTTGACATTTTCCTGTCACATTTTATTATTGACTTAAACATGGCATACTGAAATATACTACTTAACCAACTGTGATAGTATTTGAAAAAAACATATATCAAATTGTAAGTGGATCACAAGAAAAAAATAGATTGGATGGATTTTGTAGTTTAAGGAAGTCAGTCTTTTCCTCTCAAAGTTAGGATGACAAGATAGATCACTTTTGATATTTTACTTGGAATCAACAGAGACCATAAGATTCTAAGACAATACCTGGAAGTGTTAATCAGCTGGAGTCCAAATGTAAACCTGACAACTGAACAAGTTCCCCTGAGTGTAAAAAAATCATACTGTAAAGCAAGGAAGATTACAGGAATTAAGGTTCTCATGTGGAGAATCTCACAGTGGAGTTCTTTAGTATTGAAGATATTTTGTTAGATAATTTTGTAGCTTGATTCCTGTTTCTGTTTTGATTAATTAGAGACAGAATAGTACTGTGGCAGGAGGGAATTTTTAATATGAAAATATACATTATTCATTTACTATAAAATATTTGCAACTAATAGTCTTAAGAAAAATAAGTATTTGAAATTCATTATTTGAAGATTGTTTTACAAGGAATGAATTGTTATTAACACATTAGCAGTGTTAATTTTACACAATGGATTGTGCTTTATATATTCGAATTGCCTTAGTAATAATGGTCAACAGTTATTGAGAATCAGAAGATGTTTAAGTCTACAACTAAAACAAAAGCTATCCCTGTCAGTGAAGAATGCACCAAATGGGCATATTTTGTTTTGAATGTTGGGGAAATATTTTCCATAATTTATTGTACTAAATGATTTTTTAAACATAAATTTTGATATCATTTAAAAAGGGAAATTTAAAACTCAGATTCACCTAAAATTGATGTAATTTTCAGAATATAAATAAATCTTTAAGCAGAAATATTTCAATATCATACTATATTTACTATATGGTAAATTTAATTTACCCTGATTTTTTCCAAAAGAGCATACCAATATTAATAGATTTTCAGAAGTATAAAACACTTGAAAAATGCTGTTCAATCAGTTTTCCATAAAATCCTAAAGCCTCTAAAGTTCAGTTACAAGCTGTCAACCTGTATAAAATATGCAGAAGCATGAGTTGAAATACAGTCACCAAATGAAGAGGCATCTTAGATATTGGGAAGTTCATGAGCCAGAGTAACAGGTGGGAAAACATAAGGCATCTTTTGAAGAACTAGAGGGAAGTTCTGGAGTTCCAGGGTATAAATCTGAAAATGGAAGGAAAAGCCAGATTGTGTGGGATTTGAATGACAAGCTACATAGTTTAGATTTTTTTAGTAGTTTGTCATCCATCGGCTACTGAACACTTCCTAGAACTAAAGTGATAGCATGAAGGCAGTAAGATTGAAAAGTTGAGCATTAGTATCTGAATACTATTAGGTGAATTGGTTTGGAATTTTGCAATTAGAGTTCTTAGCAGTGATGTGTTAAGAATGGTCAGACAGATAATGAAAATCTGAAAGATGAGTTTAAGACTTACTGAAAAATAACTGAAATGAGGTGGTTTTTAAGGATCTCTAAAGACTTCCCCAAGACAGTAACAGTGGCTTTGTCAACATGGAAACAATTTGCATCTTGGGCATCATACTCTACTGTGGTCCAATGCCTTGTGCTGTTTCCTAGCATAGGATCTGTTCTTTGATTTAGCATCTCTTCATCAATAAAACATTAGCTTATCTGTCTTCTTCTACTGCTAAAATTGAGTGGTCTAAGCATGAATTTCCACAATCTATAATATATTATAAGATCCACTGACTTGTATCTTCTATTATGTTACCAGCTCCCTGAGAATCAAACTTCCTATTTTGCACATGTCATAGTAACACACATAAAAACTGAACCACTATGTAATGAAGGAACATACACTGAAAATTTACACCATATGTAAAGCTAATGAAAAAATGAGAGTGGGTTTGCAGATGGAATAGAAAGGCTGAAAACAGGCTGTTGGACCAACATATTGAAAATAAATGGCAAAAATGAATTTGAAGAAAGGGATTAAAAAAGGGAATTAATTAGGCGGGATCCCAGAGTAAAAGAGTGTTGCATGATATTGCAGTTCTCACAAGAGGCCTAATGTTATCCCACTTATACAAGGCAATTTCTTCAAGGTAAAGTCGTATGTTTCTATTGTCAAGAAAATAGTCTCAACTGTTGGCTCTATTTTGATGTCTGTGTACACATTTATTCATATGAACATAGAAAGAGCAACTCAAGTCAAACAGTATTATTTCATGAGAAGCTACCATCTTTTAGTTATCTCAGTATTCATAATTTTGCTGTGGGTGATTCAATTGAGGATTGCTTGTACAAGAACAGGAATAGGATACCATAGTGAGTGAGTGGGGTTAGCCTTTAAATAACCAACCACCTGCTTATAAGCCTTTATCCCCCTATGAGAGGAAACTCATGCCAAGCATTGTAAAGCTGTCTAAATATTAGTAGACAGGGAGAAAATTGAAAGTGGACAGGATCAGGGCAGCCACCCTGGGTATAAGGAATCTTGCAGAAGAGAGAGCAGTAAGAGACTAAAGATGTGGAGGTCCACCACTGGCCAAGACATTCCACAAAAGGCAGAGCTGCTGCATCCAGAAACTCACTGTAATAAGACTCGTCCTCACTAGACCTGAACTATGGCTGACATATGAATAACTCCTTCATAAAGTACAGAGGATCTCAGGATAAATAATTATAAGCAATGGGAATGACAGAGATTAGGATTAAACAGGTGAAGTGGAGTGTCTCTATTAGAGAGACTACCCAAGGAAGGATCACTTTATCTGCTACAGACAACTACTCATCGTGCTTATAAAACTAGAAAAAATAAATAAATTAACTAATTAATTAAAAATAAAAAATAAGGGGCTGGAGAGGTGGCTCAGGGGTTAAGCCTCTGCCTTGCAGGCGGGAGGTCCTGAGTTCGGATCCTAGACCCCACGTATAGACGACGGGCGGAAGCGGGGCCGGCCTGCATTTCTGGTCCTGGTAGGGCAGAGTCTGTGAATCCCGAGGCAGAGTACACAAGGAGGAGGTGGAGGCGTCCATGGTGGTTCCCAAATTTGTCCATGGTTCTACACACACACACATACATGCACGCACACACATACACACACACACACACACACACACACACATGCATACACACACAATTGAATGAATAATAAAAAATTAAAATAAATAAATAAAAAATAAAAAAATTCTTGTTGGGCAATGTTTGTGAGACGTTTATCATTGTAAATTTATCATCCTTTTGATGATGAAATTTATTTGAACATAAGAATATTCCTGTCCATAAAATGTATTCATGGGAAAGATAATGAATAAATAAATAAATTAACTGAAAACAGGCTTTTGGACCAACATATTGAAAATAAATGGCAAAAATGAATTTGAAGAAAGGGATTAAAAAAGGGAATTAATTAGGCGGGATCCCAGAGTAAAAGTGTTGCATGATATTGCAGTTCTCACAAGAGGCCTAATGTTATCCCACTTATACAAGGCAATTTCTTCAAGGTAAAGTCGTATGTTTCTATTGTCAAGAAAATAGTCTCAACTGTTGGCTCTATTTTGATGTCTGTGTACACATTTATTCATATGAACATAGAAAGAGCAGCTCAAGTCAAACAGTATTATTACCTGAATCATTTATTAAACATAAACTTTCACTCAGAGAAACAACCAGGTATCATCTAAGTCCTCGTAAAAGGATGAACTGTTCCTTCTAGTAGATTCATTCAAAGAAAAAGCAGGCATCTGAATATGACCAGATGGCTGACTATAGCAACCAGTTTAATAGAAACACAGAAGACCAAGAAAAATGTGAAAACATATATTGGAAAAGTTTTTGTAACATTGCAAAAGTGGAAACAGATTGTAAGAAATAAAATTGAAACAGAGAGGAAAGAAACTACAGATTAAATATATGAAAAAGAGTTTCAAAGCCATAGCAACCAGTGAAAAGTATTTTAGTAAACTTCTTTCCAAGGAAACAATTTTACAAATTATTTATTATATCATTAGATAAAAATGACTCATTAATATTTTATGAATGTTAATATAGTTTATTTTCCTTTTTCATGTGTATGAGGGATTCATGCATGTATATATGTGTACTATTGTGTGTGTATGTATATGTACTGAAACTGATATCATGAATGATTCTTGATCAGTCTTTTACTTCACTGGTTGATAGTATGGCTCTGAACGGTGTTGCAAGTGGGCCATCACATGTGCTTGACATTTTAAGTGGGATCTGAGAGCCAGAACTCTAGTTCTCTTGCTTATGTAACAGGCATATTAACTGCTGAGCCCCAATAAAATCGTATGTTTTAAAAAAGTCATTATGCATATTGAAGTACTTTAGGATCACAAGAAATATTTCCTGGAATTTACTTAACATGGAACAGCAGTAGAACAAGGGTACATTTTTGTGATATGAATGAAACAAGATTATTGTAGAAACCAAGTGGTCAGCACCTTGTTCCCTTTCACATACATGTGAAAATTTATTTTCCCCATTTCAATAGTGTTCTGTGTCTAATCTATAATTTATCAAATTAGAATACTGAAGCAGATTGTTCTGATTATGATTATTGACAAGTTGCAAAGTGATTGTGATGTGCACTAGCACTTTGAGATCACAATCCCAAAATAATATATTCCATTGATCTTGCTTTTTATTTCTCTTTTCAATTACATGTCCATGTTCAATCCATACAGATGGAAGTTGCCTCTCTACCAGTCTTGTGTTTTCCCAGGCTTTATATTAATTCATTCATCCAATAAATGAAGTTCGAAGCATTTTTTGTACTTTGACTAAATATTTGTTATATAGAGTATGAAAGAATTTCCCATATGTCATTCCAGCTCCATTTAACATCACAGTTCTTAGCAAAGATTCTGTGGTCACATGGAATCTTCTTCCTCGTCACCGGATTTAGGACTTCTATATTTCTATATTGCCAATATTTTTATACCTTACCCAACAAGGTTAAAATTTAACAGGATATAAGCAATAGCCTCCTCCTTCACAGACAAAGAATATTAGCAGTTATGTACAGATTCCTGAAATATGTGCAATGACCTTTTAAGAAAATTAACTAGAAAGCTACCTGCCATTGCCCTTTGACTTTTCCTGTTCCCGTTTTTTATTACTTTGTTTAAAAAGTTCATGTATTAAGTTATATTGGCTTTTCCAAAATCCAATCCTAGCGTAACTTAGAATATTTTAAGACAAAAAGATTGGGGAGGGAGTTTCTTTCTCACAACTAGGCAAGAATTCTAGTTCTGTTACCAACTACTTAGGTGATTCTAAATATAATACTGTTTTGCTTGCTCACATCTTTCATATATACAATTCCAAAGTGAACACATCAGTGTACTCTTAGATTCACTTCCGGTTTTATCCTGCTTCTGGCGGTAAGGAGTGACTTCATCTACCATTTGAACAGAAAAAAAAAAACCTGTCAATGGGAAAAAGACATAAATGATCTCACCTCAGAGTCTAAGATGACAATAAATAAGGTCAAAATCTTACAGTTTGGTTCTGAAAGAATAAATGTAGGATAAGAAGGTTTTTCACACTTTCACTTACCTGCTTATGAGCATGATCATAAGAGTTAATGTGATTGTCAAACTCTTGGTGTTTGTGATACTGCTTATCACACAATTCACAGTAAAAGTTTGCCTTTGCATCTTCCAGAGCTCTTGCTGTGGACTTCTCCTTTTCTGCAAAATCCTTTAAATAAAAAAGGAAAAATGTTGGTTATATTTCTCTCTGATAGAAACCAGCTCTTGTATTAATCAAGTTGTTATTAATATAGTATGGTGAGGCTCATGCCTAGAGATTCACGGCACAGAGGTAGCAACTTTCAGTGTAGCATCGTTCTTAACTGGTTTATCAATCAATATATGAGTTTTCCATATGAGGTCTGCTAACTGATTTTACATGAATTTTGCAGATACCTCATCCAGTGTTCAGGACTATTACTAGTCAGAAAAGACAATTGTATGAAATATTCTGTCCCAGTTCCCTTGTTAATAAGACCTCTGACCATCTTCCTTTGTGTCAATCTTTTAATGTGTTGCAAAGTAGGAAAACTATGTTTTCCTACTTTGCCATCATTTGACTCTATCAAATTTGACCCTTATTTCGTGCTATATCACAAATGATACCTTTTCCATGTATATTTCTCTATCATCTTCAAAGAAGTAATTACTTTATACATCTTTGTATTTGTAGGTTAGACAATACATTGTCCAGTTTAAAGGGGGTACATATTAGTTTGTGTTCCAAAAAATTAATGAGCAACGACATCTTATGTGACCATATCAGAATCATGCTGTCTCATCCATCCATCTACTCATCTTTATACCAGTTATCATGAACTATTCATACATTAAAGAATCTCTTAGTGAGAATTTTATAATTATCAATTTCTTAACAATCTTGCCTGCAGAAGCTTATTATCTGGTTAAACAGAGTTAAATATAAGAAAATTTTTAGTAGCATACTAGTGGCAAATAGCCAAAGGGGTGTGTTAGGTTCCAACTACTTAGAAATAATTAGAGATTAAAATTAATATTGGATAGCTTTCTCTGTCTCTCTCTATCTTCCCTCTTCTTCTCTCCCTCATTTTTCTTTTTTCCTCCTTTTTTTCCTCCACTAAAACTCCTTAAGTGTACAGAGTTCTATTGATCAAATAAGCTCTGATAGCAATATAAGTTGACATTTACTTTTTTATATAATTTTATACAATCTTTAGATAGATTTGAAGATATGGAATAAATACGTAAAGAACAAAAATAGATTAAGGTTTGGCACAGTGATACATCCTGGACCTTTTGTTTTTCCATATGAAATTTCAGATTGGTCAATTTCTATAAAGAATTGCTTTGGAATTTTGATTGGTATAGCACTGTATGTTGCTTTGGTAGGATGGTCATTTTAATGATGTTAATTCTATCTATCCATGAGCATTGGAGGTTTTTCCACCCTTTTATTTTATGTATTTCTTTCTTTAAGGCTTTAAAGTTTTCATTGTATTGATCTCTCACTTCCTTAGTTAGATTTATACCAAGTTATTTCATTTTTCTAGGGGCTGTGGTAAATAGGAATGTTTCTCTTAGATCTTTCTCACATTTTCATCCACTGATTTTTTTTAACATTAGCTTTGTAACCTGTCACTGCTGAACTTATGTTCAGGAGTTTCCTGATGGAACTTTTAGGATCTCTCAGGTTTCGAATCATGTCATCTGCAAATAGGAACAGCATTTACTGTCTCTAAAACAGACACATAAATCAAAGGATTAAAGACCCAGACATAATCCCATTTACATTTACAATCATCTGATTTTTGACATAGGAGCTCAGAAAATTCAATGGAAAAAGAACAGTATATTCAACAAATGGTGCTGGCAAAACTGGATCTCCACATGGAGAATATTTGAAATTGGACCCTTAGTTGTCATCATGCATGAAAATCAACTTCAAATGGATTAAGGACCATATATTAGACCAGAGACTACAAAAACCTTAGAAAAAGGTAAGAAATTCCCTCAAATCTCTGATTGGCCTAGGCCAACATTTTCTAATTAGGACCCCTAATTAGGACCCCAATAGCATAGGAAATAGAACCAACACTCAACAAATGGGTTCTTATGAAATTAGGATCTTCTTTTCAGCTAAAGATATTGTAAACTGAGCAAAGAAAACTCACGGAATGTGACAAATGTCATCACTAACCACACATCTGATAGAGATCTAAAATCCAGAGTGCACAAAGAAATCAGAAAAGAAAACACCAAGGAGATAAATAGCTCAATTAGAAAATAGGCTGTGGAACTTGAAAGAAACTTTTCCAGGGACAAAATTAAAAGGTCAAACAAATACTTTAAATATGTTCCACCTCATGGAAATGCAAATCAAATATACCCTGAGATATTATCTTACCCACATCAGATTGGCAAAAATCCAAAGTACACACAATTAATGCTAGGAAGAATGTGGGGAGAAGGAAACCATCATACATTGTTGGCTTATGCAACCACTCTAGAGATCAGTGTAGTGATTTCTAAAAAAAAATAAGGACTGAAATGCCATATGACCCTCCTATGCCACTTCTGGGAATAATCCCAAAAATGCATCATTTTACTACAGTGACATAACTACATCCATGTTTATCGAAACACTATTTATAACAGCAAAGTAATGGAATCAACTTAAATGCTCAAGAGTTGAGGAATAGATAACGAAAACGTGGTACATATATAGTACAATAGAATACTATTCAGTCATCAAAAATGAATTAATGAAATTTGTTGGTAACTGGATGGAATCGGAAAGAGTTATAATGAGCAAAATATCCCAAGCATAGAAAGTTAGATGCAGCATGCATTCCCTTTTAAGTGGATCCTAGTTCCAGTTCTTCATAATGACATACCTAAGGGAAAATCTCTATAACACCCAATATAACCACAAAGGATTTTAACTAGCGAGGCAGGGGGAAAATGACCTCAAAAGAAAGGAGACAAAGGAGTATAGTTCAATGGATAAATTAGGCCACAGTCATGAACTACCTGTACATAGCAAGATATCTGACATTGATCACTCTTACTCTCCTTCTTGTTCACTTGGGTTTGGATAGGTTTGAAGTGCTGGGCATATGTCCTCTGTCATCGAGTGGATAAGGGCTGGTAGTTAGATAGAAGCCAGGGGACAACCTGGAAGCTGACCCTACTCATCAGTGTCATATTTCTGTTCTTCCCTATACTATAAAAACCTTTAAAAAAAACAAAAAACAGTCTTTTTATTTGGTTAGGAGAAAACCTCAATATTTAAATAGGAAACATCCCTTTGCAGTATAAGAACAGCAATACTGAAAATGACAACCAACAATAATACCAATGACATTACAATGTTCACCTGGAACTAGACCAGTCAAATCTCTCCCCATCTTAAAGCTCAGGGAACTTTGCAGAAGATGGGACAACAAGACTGTAAGAGCCTAAAGATGGGGAGGTCCACTGCTAGACAAGATACTCCACTCAAGACTGGGTTGTGAGAACCAGGAACTCACTACAATGATATTTGACCTTACCTGACCAGCATGATGGCTGACATGTCAATAAGCCCCGATAGACTAGTGAGTATCTCAAGGGAGATGGTTTCAGCCCAGGAGGTTCCTTAGAGCAAGGAGTTAGACAGGTATAGGTGAGTTTTTCCAATTAGTGGATTTCCCAAGAAGGGGTCCCTTTGTCTGCCACAGAGTCTTGAATCCGCACTAAAGTAGATGATTCAGAGGGAATGCTAAAGTCCATATAAGCTGATGGACAGGAAGGTGGGAGGGCACAGGTGGAAAATACCAAGAGAGGAGAGAGGAAGGGCAAGGGATAGGAGAGAGGAAGGTATGGGGGGACAAAAGGGGAAAGAGAGGAAGGAGGGAGGTGAAAAAGGGGGGTATGGATACCTACTCCTTGAGCTTCTATAACTTGGTAAAATATAAAGTAAATCGATGCAAGGATTCTGTATTCTCCTTAATATACCAGTACTTATGTTATTCTCAATAGTAACTGTGCCATTTTTTGTTCATTATGTTTTAGTTGAAAAAAATAGCTGATTTTAGTATTAAGCAAAAAGTGGTGTCTCAAAAGAAAAAAAGAAGAAAAGAACAAAAAATAGTCATTCATCAGTAGAAGAGTAGTCAAGTGGACAGCAATGGCCAGCCATAATGCAATGTACCAGGGACCTAGCAAGGTTCACCCAGATTCCAGCAGTTCTAATCTCTCCCCGTTCTAGGCTTTGGGAACCTCACAGAAGAGATGGCCATGACAATGTAAAAACCTAAAGATAGAAAGGTTCACCTTTAGACAAGATATTCCATTCAAGACAAGACTGCTGCATCCAGGAAATCACTGCAGTGAGGCTTGTCCTTACCAGACCTGCATAATGACTGACATAACAACATGCCCCCATAGACTATCTAGGAACTCAAGTAAGATAAGGACATACAGTGGAAATCTTGGGGGGTAAAGTTGCATGAGTGAAGGGAAATACTCATATCAGTGGGGTGGCCTGAAGAGAGGCAATTTTGTATGCCACAAGAGGACTGAACCTCCCAAGAATAAGCAAGTCAAAGGGAACCCTGGGGTTCATAAAAGCAGACAGGCAGGATGGTGGGAGAGAGTGGGATGGATTGATGAAAAGAAAGGAGGACTATGGGAGGGAGGGGGAATGGAGGGAAGCAGGTATTGAGTACTCAATGTTTTGTAAATCAAGAAAAATAAAATAAAAAGCCATTCCTCATCATTAGTAAATTTTAATGAAAATATATAAAATCATCAGGGAAGATGCTTTCCTTGATTTTCAATCACTTGAATTTTCCTTCTTCTATTCTGTATAGTACAAAATATTTCTGGAAGCCAAACAATATCTACTAAATGAGAATTCCTGTTAATGATACTCAAATTAGAAAGTTAGAAATGAATGATAAAATGAATATTACACATTTCTAAAACTATTTTAAGAAAGATTTGATAATTCTAATGGCTGTTTTTTGTTGTAATTCAACCAAAATGTCTGTATAATTAATTGTTTCTTTCTAATTAATTTCATAGATGTGAAAACAGAACATGTACTTTTCACACTAGGAACTTTGTATTTATGCATGCAATAGATATATGTAATAAGGAAGATATCCTGACAAAATTAATGCACTTAATTAGTAATATGAGTGTTTCCTGTCAAGTTATTTGTATTATAATGATTATAAACTAGAAATGTGCCAAACACTTCATACATTTGCTCTATTATTATCCCACTAGAGTCTGTGGAAGGCTATGCACAAACACTGAAACACAAACTATGATGTTGCAGAGCCTGAATCTGCCTAAGTTAGAGATAGTAATGCCTGTAATCCTTTGAATTGGAACGTTACTTTGAATGTTCCAATAACCCAGTCTTCATGCAGCTGCAGGTAAGGCATGGCTGACTTTGTTAACTCACTCATGGATCCAAACTGTACATATAGAGCTTTTAATTCCAGAGGGAGTGGGAGGACTAGTTATAATTTTAAAAATCTGTAATGTTCTGGAAGCTTAGTGTCACAGTTACAGTGCATCGTTTGCCAATAGCTTAAGGAAACAAGGGGTTTATTTTGACTTACAATTGTCTGGTTACAGGTGTTATTGCAGCTTGACAGGAAAGCTCACACCAACACCCAAGGACTTAGGGAACTGACCCCACCTTACCTGGGAGAGGGACGATCCTTACTTGCCAGACCAGTATATTATGCTAAGTATACAAAAGGATGCCTGCTTTTACAAAGAGTTCCCTTTATCTTATTCACCTGCCTAGGGACTAGCTCTGCCCACTCTAGACTGGGCCTTTCCAGTCAAGTAAACAATCTTCTGCAAGTTGGCTCCAGGCTTAATTCAACTACTAGTTCTCTAAAAATGTGCCCAGAACTAAAACCCTTAAACATCAAGTTGATACCAGTATCTAATTATGTCACTAAGAAATGATCTCTAAGAAAAGTAAAGATAGAAGTCCTATTCAATTTGTCAAGGATATGAGCTTTGGTAAAAAATGAAAAAAGAAATCCCTTGCTCTTCTTCGCATATCTTTTATTTTACTATCAAACTCAGACCTTTGAGAGCTGAATTCACATTCTTTACATGAAAACATGCATTTGACTTTTCATTATTATGTGCAAGGTATTGTTTTAAGACACTTAATATTCCATAACATATTCTATTTTATTGATTCCAAAATAACCATGCTTTAAAAACAATGCATTTTTCCTCTGTTCCAAATGAGGTAGATGTTGCTGTGTCACAAAAATTCTTTCACCATGTAACAGATTGGATAATGAAAAACTTTCTTTAAGAAGGTTTTATTGATTTAGTTATTTTATTTTTGTGACATAGAGAAAGTAACTCAGTTTTAGAAGACTGAATAGTTTGATGACAGACTGAGTCTTGAACCAGTTCAAACATTTAAAGCTTCAGTTATCTCAGTATAAATATAGGGAATAAAATACTAAGTCTATTGCATGTTTGATGTTAAAAATGTATACTTTTCAAGGAAGTATTTGATATTCTCTATCAAAGATGCAGGTAATAGAGTTTGTACTACTTCACTCCAGACTGTGACAAAGAAGCAGATCTAGGGGCTACAGAGATAGCTTCTGCTTTGCAAGCAGAAAGTCCTGAGTTTGGATCCTGTATCGTAAGTGAAAAACACCTCGCAGGGATGAAAACTGCATGTAATTTTGGTCCTGAAAGAAAGAGCATGGAAAATTCCAGAGGAAAGAAAATAGGAGCAATCCAGAATGACTCTGAAGCTACCCTTGAACTTCTACAGACACACACAGTGCCCCTTTTACACAGACACAGAGGCACACACACACACACACACGCACACGCACAAACACACACACACACAGAGTAAAAAAAAGAAAAGGAAAATTTTAAAAAAGGGTAGATAGAATTTATTCCAAGAAACTGAAGATACAGAAGTTCCCATATGTTACCTCTTTGGAGAGAAATTTATATCATTAAGAGAAATTTCTATCTAAACAAATTTCCCTTTCTCTATTAAATCCCATTTTTATCAGCATTCAACACTAGCAACTTCATCCTCTCCAACATAAATCAGTATATGTTCTTCTACCAGAAATATCTCTAGAAATAAAAAGCCCAGTTTCATCCTAAAGCAATCATAATGGCAACTATTGTATCATTTTTACATTATATTTATCTAATTGTTAGAAACAAGATTCTATTATTTCCAAGAAGAAGAGAAACATAAACAAGTTACCTTGGTAGAAACAATAATAGTATTACTTTGTGGTGCAAGTTATATAAATTTCCAGAGGACATCCTGGCTTACACCAGTGAAACAAGACCATATCTTGGGTAGAGAAAAATTTCACAGCAAATATCAATCAAACAATGAATGTATAAGTAGACACGATGAATGAATAAATGAATGAATGAATGAACTTGATTTCTTTCTATTTTTCTTCACAAATTTTTTCCTAAAATGAAATAATTGAAAATCCATATAGATAGATAGATATTTAAAAGTGCCAAAGAATTCCATGTAATTTAAAAATACAATACAAAGTATAACCTAAATATAAAAGATTGAGTCTGATAGTAATAATAATGCAATGATTTATGTGATGATTTGTGTGATCAAGTATAATACAGTAACTACTACATGATGCAAATTAAATAGATAGGTTATGGATATGGATAGTTACGGAAGTTCTTTTTACTCTCTGCTTACTTATACCCTGACTACTCTGGAAATACATTCTGGAAAATATAAAGCATGTGCAAATAAATCATATTTTATTACTCAGAGTTTCACTGACCCTAATGAAAAGCATGAAGTAATCTAATCTAATCCACATAATGACTGTGGCAGAGTTCTCATCAAGTAGAATGACAAATATGAGTTTCACAGCGTGGAAGATTGTTAGCTGCTCAGTCTCCTTCTGTAACTTCTTACATGACAGAAAGCAACCTGTAGAAAAGCAGAACCTACTGACAGACCACACGTACAGGCATCAAGTCTTTTGGAAATGTAAGAGCAAAATTTCCATTTTTGAAGCTATGATATTTTTGAAAGTGTCTATTGTGTGGGATTATAAAATATGATAAGAAAATAGATTTTCTTGCTTCTGACAGATAATACTATTCCATTTATAAAGGTAGTAATCACCACCCCATCAATTCAACCCACAGATATATAACTGTAATGAACACAGACATACTGCATTTATCTAAATTGAATACATTTAAATGAACATATCCATTGTGCTTTAGACAAGAAATACTTTCATTTAGCTATTATTCATGCTGTAAGTACTTACTGTAAAGTTGCAATTAAATAGTATCTGACATTTCATTTTCTAACATATGAGAAATCCATGAAAAATGTCAGGTAGCTACCTTTTATAGAAAGTTGCTAGTGACAGCTGCTCAGTTACACATGATTTTTAATTCATAAAAATTATAACAGTTATCTATGGATCTATGATCATTTACAGATGATGACCTGGGCATTGGCTCACATTTGGTTGGGAACTGATTACAAGTCAAACAGAATATGTGACTATTGATAAGATCCATTGTTCAGCCCTGTTAAGATATTCTAATATTAATCTGTATAGAACTGTGCTCTTGTTCTAAATGTGTTAAATGTGGGTCCAGAA
The DNA here is from genome assembly GCA_023101885.1 of Typhlomys cinereus. NCBI lineage: Eukaryota > Metazoa > Chordata > Mammalia > Rodentia > Platacanthomyidae > Typhlomys > Typhlomys cinereus. The sequence continues at coordinate 1,603,021 of JALPQD010000050.1, read as the reverse complement.
ATTCTTGAGGTCTCGTCAGAAAATAATATAAATGAAAGGGCCTTGCTTTTTCTTACAAGTTAGATGTTTGCTTTTCATGTTTCTTTCCATTTTTAATGTTGTACAAATGAATATAGTGACTTTATAGTATTTTCAACCATTAGTCCCACCACTCTTTACAACCTTTCATTTACCCTGCCAGACTCTCTCCCATTTTGAAATCTTTCTGTTTTGGGGGCCCACTGTGTTTCACCTAGTCAGTGATGATTTATACCTAATCTGATCCATGCTCCAGTAAGCATCCTAGATTATTGAGTATAATATTGAGGAAATCTTCCTCTTTTATTTTTCCATCAACAGTAGTTCTCAAAGGTCTTTCAGAGACGTGTGGAACTTCTTCAGATCTTTCTGAAGTTATGGTGATAATGTTGACAAGACTGCTCCCATCTAGTTATTGCAAGTGTACCTATCTGTTTGAAATTTTGTATATCATGACTAGGTCATGCCCAGAAGATAATGCATAGCCCATCACGTTCCCACTTCAGGCTTTTACAATCTTGCTGCCCCCTCTTCCACCTGGACTACTTAAATGTCTGATGACATGTCTGACCTAGTTGTAAAAATGTTCTGTAAACAGAAATAATAAAAAGGTAATAGTCACAATGACACTGAATTATTTAAAACTAGCTATTCCATGTTTCTATTTAAATTCTAATAGATAATTTTCTCTTCAAACTTAGAGAAAGCTAGCAATTGTGAAAGATATATGTTTTAAAGAAGCTGTGTGTCTCAAATCTTGAAATATTAACTTCAAGCTGAGGAAATATTTCAAAGTTAGAAAAACTTATTAAAATATGAGTCTACTTTGAGATGCAGATATTCACAAGGGACAACAGAATGTCTAAATCTATACTATAGTCATTTCATCATCATAAAGCAATGTAGAAAAGCTTGGATCCATTTTCATGTAATTTGGTAAAAATATTTGTTGCTTATGCTTTGCCTTTTACATTTGTTTTATTTTGGACCTCTATAAAATAATTAGAAATATGCAGAAATAAATATAATGTGTATCTGGTTATATACATACATTTTTCAATCAAACTAAAAATGTTTCTCAGTTATATTCAGGAAGTCTGAGTGGATGGAATTTGGGGCTAAAGTTAGCATGTGTCATAATGAATGACAAGACTAATGTTTTATCTACCCACACTGCAAATAGCCTGCAGTTGTAAAAAATTGTTACAGCAGCTTGGACAGTTTCAAGATCCATGTTTACTCCTAACACAATAAGCTTCATAAGCTATGATTTCATGTGATTCTTTGTGTGCATGTGTGTGTACATTTAATCTAAGGAAGTTTTTGCCTTTTTTAAGTTTATGCAAAGTGACAGCAGATTGAAGATAAGAATTAAAAACCCTCCCTCCTTCCTTTCTGAGTAACTATTTCTTTCAAGTTCAAAGCATCATTTAGAAAATGTGATTTGTGTAGGGATATATATCTCTGCTCTAAAAAGTTATATGAATGAATCACTGGAGATTTTAAGGGATAAATGTAAAAATGACACAGATACAATATTTACCTTTTCTGTTACATAATCATAATCAATATATACTTAAAGTTGTATTCTTTACTCTTAAAGCGAGGAATAACCAATTTTTCATTTTAAAATATTTCTTACAAAAGGAAGTTGAATCATATTTAATGGACTCTTTCTTGTTACTTTATTTCTCTTAAATTTAAAAGCTAGATTTAGAGTTTCACTAGTGTATAGATTGGTAGTTATAGAACGTATAATAAGAGTATTGAACTTACCCAGTGTTACAAACTAACTCTAGAAATACTGAAGCTATTCATTCCTTATTTCATTGTAGCAAGCATTTGAGATGAAAGAAAAGATAAGGTAAAAAATTTCAACTATATGGTTTCATTTTTTTCGTTCTACATTTCTTCATTAGTTTTGAAAGTGATACACAGGATGTGAATTTATTTATTTATCAAGGTTTATGTTCATTTGTCTGATAGTCTACTGTGTAAGACATCATAGAATCCATACAATTGCTGTTTAAAAGAAACTATTGGGGGCTGGAGAGGTGGCTCAGGGGTTAAGCCTCTGCCTTCCAGGAGGAAGGTCCTGAGTTCGGATCCTAGACCCCACGTATAGATGCCAGGCGGAAGCGGGGGCGGCCTGCGTTTCCGGTCCTGGTAGGGCGGAGCCTGTGAATCCCGGAGGTGTCCATGGTGGTTCCCGAATTCGTCCGTGGTTCTACACACACATACATACATACATACACATACATACACACACACACATACATACATACACACATGCGCACACATGCATACATGCACAATTGAATAAATAATAATAAAAAAAGAAACTGTTGGACAATCTCCAAGAATAAGATTAATTCACAAAATACAAAGGACAACAGAAAGGTTCATATACAAATTAAAAGGTTAAGCATAAAGTTGGGAATTTGAAGCGCTGTGTGCACTCACAGCAGGGAAACAGCCATGTAGCTGTGCAACAGTCCATAGGGACAGAGAATAGATCTCATCAAGATATAATTTTATAGTAGGACTTAATTCTTACTGGTGGATTTGTTTCTTACACACACACACACACACACACACACACACACACACACACAACAGTCCAGTGTCAGTTGGTGTCCTCTATAATGGAGAGTTTTAAGAAGTTCACATGAAACATCCCTCAGCATGAATGAAACTCTGTTTGGTAATGAGAATGCAGAGTCTACTGTATGTGCTAATGAGCAGGAAGCTGTGGAAACATTAAAGAACATGCAGTTTCTATTCTCCATTTCCTGTTCTGTTGAACTCATCATTATTTCTGAGCTAAGGTAGTAATTACAATTCTTTTCATGTTGCTCCTATGTGTACTTCTGTGATTATCCCTAGAACATCATCTTGGGCTTTCAACAGCTTGTTTCAAGACCTTTAAACAAAATATAAGTTCACTTTGAATTGGCCAAAGCACAATGAAATGATCCTGTTCCCTTCAGAGTTGTTTATTTCTATCAATGAAACCAAAGAAGACCCAGATCCTCTTGCCACCAGTTTGGATGTTCAGTTTCATCTCTGGGTTGATCTCATTAGTGATTGTGTTTATCATCAAATCTCTTGGCTGTCCTGGCTACCAGGATATTACGGGATATATTTTTATCCCAGTTAGTAGAAAAAATTTTTTTCTCTCATGTATGAAGAAAATCTTCCAGGGTAAGGAAATGTGACTCCCTTAAAATCTAAATAAATAGGGGCTGGAGAGGTGGCTCAGGGGTTAAGCCTCTGCCTTGCAGGTGGAAGGTCCTGAATTCGGATTCTAGACCCCACATATAGACGCCGGGCGGAAGCGGGGGCGGCCTGCGTTTCTGGTTCTGGTAGGGTGGAGCCTGTGAATCCTGGGGCAGAGTAAACAAGGAGGTGGAGGCGGTCCATTGTGGTTCCCGAATTCATCCGTGGTTCTACACACACACACACACACACACACACGCATAATTGAATAAATAAATAAAAAAAGTTTAAAAAAATCTAAATAAATACCATTACATTTTGTGGATATAATGGTAAAAATTCAAACAAGAACATTGCTGTTTACTTACTACATGCTCACACATCAAAAGGGTTTCACTTTGAAAGCCATCTTACAGATCACCAAGGGCAAAAAAAAAGGAAGGAATTTATAAGTTGGAATATGAGAGAAGACATGGAACTAACAACAGAACAGAAATACCTGAATAAATATATTAGACTTTGTTTCTACTTATAATAAAAAGAAGAGAAAGCAAATGAAGAGGTAAAAAATTAATCTTAACATATTGGAAAACAGATTCATGGGAAAAATATTGAAAAGAGACATTATAAATATTTTTCTCAGTTCTAAGTAGTTCATTCAGTCAAAAATCTATTTGTGGGGGCTGGAGAGGTGGCTCAGGGGTTAAGCCTCCGCCTTGCAGGCGGAGGGTCCCGAGTTCGGATCCCAGATCCCACGTATAGACGCCAGGCGGAAGCGGGGGCGGCCTGCGCTTCTGGTCCTGGTAGGGCGGAGCCTGTGAATCCCGGGGCAGAAGGAGGTGGAGGCGTCCATGGTGGTTCGCGAATTCGTCCGTGGTTCTACATATACACAGACACACACACAACACACACAGACACACACGCGCACGCACATACACGCGCACATGCGCACAGTTGAATAATAAATAATAATAAAAAAATTAAAAAAAAATCTATTTGTGAAACTGAGGAAATAGTGCAGCCAGTAAATAGTTGCATTGCTAGTAGGAGTAACTAAGTTTGATCACCACAATTCATTTTTAAAGGGCCAGATGTGATATTGCAGGCTATATAGCTCCAGCTCTGAGAAGGAATGGGTAGAGAGAGAAAAGAGTATCTTAGGGGTTAATTAGCAATGAAATAACTTTTCTCTAAAAAAATGATAGTATCATGTAAGGGAACCAGTACTGTCCTTTGGCCTCTACATATTCACATATGCAACCTGGCAATATGCACCTTTACTCATGTTAAAAAAATAGCTGCTAGTAAAGGAGTGGTGGGCACACTTCTTTCACAATTAAACCATGACTTAAAATTTATTTGTGTTTAGTTCAAAGTAAAGAAATTCAATGACATTTGCAATTATGGGAATTAGAGTTTCATTTAAACAATCTTGACTTTCATGTTGTTTGAGTCTGACTGAAATTGCCAGTGGCACTCCATGACAAGTCCTGCTCAGGTATCTGAGAACTTCCAATAAATTAAGAAGAGGTTTATGGTCCTCATTGGGCATTATACACATGAGGACAGAAATTCAAAGCTCAGAAATTCACCTGCTATTTACTAAGCTCAGTTTGTATTAGCTACAAGGAGAACTATGTAGAAATAGGGAGATTTTTCTCCTTATACTGTAGTATCCCAACATTAGTAAATGGAAATGAAACCTGAGAAAATAGGAAGTCCAATTAATTAAAAGTAAAAAAGTTCTAATAAGTGCAGAGATTGTAGCAGTCTTGACATAATCACTTCCAAGATCAATGTCCTTTAGCAAATTTCTTAGATGCTGTAATGCATATAACAATGTGTGTGGTTGTGTAGATACACACATATATCTGCATGTGTGTAAAATATTGAACATACCAAAGAAATGATAATGCAAGGATATGGGAAGGTACCAGTAGGAATGTATGACTTAAATAAGTTAAATTATTTATTCAAAAGGGAAAAGAGAGTGAAGATATAGCTCAATGCTTGAGCACAAATTTAGAATTTATCAGGGCCTTGTTACGTGCTCAGACCAAAAGCCAAAAAAGATGGTAGGGAAGTCGGGAATGCTATATTCTTGTGTCTAGGAGTAAAGTTCCTCATGAGTGTAGAACACTCAGTGATTTGATCTTTAGGCATTTGTCTTCGAAATGGGACCAAAGTATAAGAGAAATTGGTTTTGTTAGGTATTTTAAGGATTGAGAATTAAATAAATAACAGAGAGTAACTTTTATTTTAGTTTTCTTCTGCCTTTACTGCTATTTTATTACATCTGAGCTAGCATAGTAGATATTAGGTTCAATCATGGTATCTGCACACATGTGTATTCTTACACTTTCCTCTAGATCCTTTCCCTCTCACTGCCCTTACCCTGGATTTGTTTATATTTCCAAGTTTTGTGCCTATTTGTTTGTACAAAGTTTACTATCAAATGTGAAAATGGAATTAGGTTTAATTGGAAGACATTGTGTCAGTCTGAGCACACATACACACACACATGCATGTAAACACACATAAACAGTAGACAGGTCTACAATGGAAGCAGAGAATTCAGATTCTTAAGGATTATACTGCTGCTATTGTGTCAAGGAGGGAGTCACCCCTCCTATAAAAGATATTTTGACAGCATATGTAAATAGAGAATGGGTCCACAAGGTCCAATAGAAATATTTTCTTCCCAGAGGGAAGGGATGTAGTTATGTGAACCAGTCTAAGTAACGCAGTACATGGAAAACAAGCATTTCTTCCTCTGGGACCCGTCTTTGTGTGGCAGAGTGAAAGAGAAACCCCAATGGAAAACAAACCTAAGCCCAAGCAGGCACTTAATCGCGGTTCTTTGGGGGCACTAGCGCCCTTTACTGCTGACTTTTTTATTCCCATACTCTCCATTGCACCATATCCTAGGCAAGTTACTTGTTAAAAATAATCTTCTTTGTATTAAACATACTTTTTTTTTTTTTTACTGTCAACAGGCTGTGTTAATAACACAGAGGGTGAACTAGCTTCCTGACCTAACCTTTGCTACTTTGTGTTTCATATTGCTAGCATGTCTACTTAAATATAGATGTACAATTTTAGACACTTTCTTGATATTCACAAGAAGTTTATGTATTGTCTTATGTTTTACAAATTCATACAAAGTCTCAAAGTTTTTAAACCTTCGATTTGTTTCAAATCCTTTACCGATATCAAATACATTATATTTACTCGATCTACAATGACATGAATTTGCTTTTGTTACTATATTTACTCAATCTACAATGACATAAATTTACTTTTGTTACATTTATAATGAGAATGTTCCTTATTAGTCAATGACCTCATGTTCAATTTAAATTTTACTTGTATAAAGTATATAATAATTTCTAGTGATTTCCACTAATTATAGAATGACCTGATTATACAACTTTTTCATTAAAGGACTAAAAAATATAAACTTGTGACGCTATTAATTAGACATAAAATCTCACTCAGGTTGAACACAAAAAAGAAAATATATGTAATGACTTTGTACTTTATGCATTTTTGTCATAAATAGCATAAAAATAGGAATCACTTTTAATCAACTCTAATAAAAGAGACTATCTGGATCTTGCCATTTGTTTCATCTTTTGACAGCTGAAAAAAAGTGTGTGTGTGTGTGTGTGTGTGTGTGTGTGTGTGTGTGTGTGTGTGTGTATGTGGTGTGGTGTGGTCTGTGTACATAAAAACTCAATTTTTCACCTATATTCTGCTTAAAGCAATGTGTTAATCACCCAAGTTAGCATTACAATCAAACATATAATTGATCATGGTTTATGTCTGCCAGTACTGTTGTCTACTTAGTTAATATTCTTGTGAAAACTAAAACATTTTAAGATCAATGTTCTATCATTAGTCCTTAATGGCTAGATTTACAAGTAGAAACAACAAAATGTCATTATTTTAACACTTCTCATATTATGCACTCATGCAGATTATAAATCAATCAAAGGATAATTTGTTCAAACAGAAATAAAGGTATGTTTCTTCAATTTCAAAAATTAATGTATGAAAATTTCAGCTTTCTGGTATCTTTATTTAAGTAAATTAACTCTCACTAAGGGAATTTCACTCATGCATGAACTATGTCCTATGCAAGAAGGGTAAATATCACATATTGAAGTGGGCTCTTAGGAGGTGAATGTGAATTCTAATGAGTAACAAAGAAACATTAATTAAGGCTCCTGTTTTAGTATGATTAAAGTTTCAAAAGCCTTTGTCCCCTTTTAATTTTAATACAACAAAATGGAAGAATGCCAAAAATATAAACACAAAGTATTGTTGTTTTCATAAAGTAAAGAAAAAAATAAAAAGCAAAGAAAAGAATTGTGCAGAATATATTTGGTAGAGGAGGATGTGGGACAAGATCCAGCACATGAGCAGTTGGTAGCCTGACAGTGGTTCTTACAAGTCTCCTATTTCCTTTTACCTGCTTTTGATCAGACATATACAGGAAGCCACATACTTCTCTGGAAATTCTTAAATCTTATCAATAAGTGATTTTATATTTTTTTCAAATCCCTGAGAACTAAGAGACATGGAGCCAAATTCTTACATAAGCAACTTATACATTTTCCCCTATCCTAGCCCAAATAAGTAAAGGCCAATGTTTTACTTTTTTGTCAGCAAAAATTAGTTTAAATTTCATAATTTTATATTAATAAAATCTCAAAAGATTATTCACTTTTGTTTGATTATACATCGTGAAAATTCCTTGAGCTTAGCACTTGCTACAATATGTCAATTGCCTAATCATGAGCACTGGTGATTCTGATGTACAGAATATTTTTATCTAGTTCCTTGTTAACAGGAATTGAAGTTGTTTCCACTGATACTCTAAATATGGGGAGGAATGGAGGTACTCAAACAAGGTAACTATTTGATTGTTATGATGGCTTCATAGATTATACATATGTCATTTGATTATATACTTTAAATACATTTGGTTTATTGTATGTCAATTATATATCAATTCCTTTGAAGAGAATGGTTCTCAGTCTCCATCAAATCAAATCTTTGATTTTCAGCTTGATCCCCTCTACAAAAATTGGGTTGATTATTTGACGTTTCTTTCAAGCTTATTAATTACAACTCTTTCATTACTGTTGTTTTGTCTCATTACAAGTCAAAATACATGCTTAGGATGATAGGAGTTGGTCAGAATGATTCCAGTGAAATGTGAAAGTGAAGCAAGACTAGGGGAAGAAGAATCTGAATTATTAAGAGTCTACTTTCAACAACAATTTATTTAGCCACAAAGCAACAGATACATGTTTCTCTGGCCTTTTGCAATATAAGCAAAGTCAACCACAGAATGATATAACAAAAAATAATACCAGAAAATATCAAGTTTCCCAAATATCTTGAATTTACAGTTGTACCAAAATTAAAGATTTTTAATATATAATTACAACTTAAATATATGAAAGTTATTTATTTGATTTTGTTTACCTGTTGTTTTTGAGCTTCTTCAGTTTCTATTCAGTCATGGTAAATGATTAAAATCAATTCATGTGGTATTTATACTGAGGTGCATTCACTTTCTCAATTGAGAAAAAATGTGACTCCTGGAAATTTGTAAGGCAGCATAAATAATCTCTTTCAGGTAAATGAGCTTTTCTATCAGAAAAGAAATAAAAGGAATTGAAAACTGAAAGGATCAATCCCAACCACTGAACACTAAAATTAATTCCTTGCTAAGAGAAAAGAGTAGAGTTTAGATGAAGTTTTGAATTTCAAATGTGAGTCCCACAGAGAAGCACTCCATGTTCAGTGTCAAGGCAAGGACTAAAACAATGTCTAAAAAAGAAAAAAAGTAAAGAAAAAAATAAAGGTCTCTGATATTTTTACATTGGCAAATAAAATACTGAAGTAACTTTGGAATTACCTTCCAAGACTATCATCAAGGATTATAGAATCTATCATATGTTGATCAAGTGATTTTGATTAGAAAGGTAGAAACTAGAAATAGTGGTTTGACCATGAGGACGCTGAGATGATTGTTTTCTCAAAAATTATATTGCAAAGAGCTCTTATTTTCAAAGTGAGTACAGAAAAGCAAATTTATAAATACAGCACAGCAACAAAGTTGTATCTTTCCAGACTGTTGAAGGTGAACAATGTATTGTTCATTTGTCAAATTTTTTTAATCAAGAAAACGTTACTATTGGAGAGAGAATGAAAATGATTTCTTTCAAAACCAAGTGGCTGGAATAGCTTTGCACAGAACCTATTCTTCATAAATAACCAAATACAATTGACTTTGTATTTTTATGCCCAAGAGAAGAATGAGAATGGGGGAAGCAGGTGGGGTGGGGAATATAAACTTTTGAATAAACAAATACAAAGAAAGTGAAATCAGAAAGCATTCTATTTAGCTTATGTTCTTATGGATTTGGCAAAATGTCCAAAATTTGTATAATTGTTTTCTATTTTCACCCACATATTGAGGCTATTTCTTATAAATAGTTACATCATTTACTTGAATAGTTAATTTGTCATTCTATTCAAAAATTTAAAAGATGTTATTTTTGAAAGATACCTTATCTATTTTCCTTAAGACTACCTGTTTTACAGAACAGAGCAAAATTCATTTTCTCAAAAATATATTCCTTTATTTAATTACACATGTATTTATTTTTGTGCATATTTGGGTGTATGGTGTGGGTATGTGTTCATGGGTATGTGCATGTATGTGTGGTTCCATTTGAACTCCAGAGTTCAACATTAGAAGTCTTCTTTAATTCTTGCCCACTTTTTGAGACAAAGTCTCTTACCGCACATGGAACTTGATATGGCCAACCTCAAAGATCTCTTTTCTAGGATTGGGGTTACAGAGGTGTACCATGGCAGGGGATTTTGAAAAAGCAAGGAACTCTCTATGGTCACTCCATTTTTCCCAGATTTTCTCTCATTGTGTGTTGCTTCACCAACTCTTTTGCATTTTCTATGGAGTAGGGCCTGTATTTTAGGGACAATATCTTATCTCAACTTTTCTTTCTAACCAGATAAATACTATAGAAATAACCATTGTAATTTATACTCATAATCTATATCAGCTTTTCACTTTCTGAAGTTGATAAACATTGCAGACCGTAGCTGACACTTTGCTATGTACATGTCCATATATGTCCTGTTCTATGGAACTTTCTTTAAATGTCCTTTAATTTGCCAGTGGTTTTGTGAAATTCCTAAGATGATTTCTATTGTTTCTTTTGTGTTCCTAAAAGAAATATTAATTGTCCCAGCTGCTTTTATCTGGTCCACCCTAAGCTACTACACTGTGGAAACTATAAATATGTCTCACAATTTCCCCTCAAATATATTGCAATAGTCATGTATTCTTGCTCTTAGGAATGCTTACTTTTTAAAAACTGTGTTTCAATTTGAAGCTTGAACAAGGTATTGATTATAATTTTGATATTAAACAGAGACATCAAAGTTAACACATACATTTTAGAGAACCCAATTTCATTGTCAAATACAAATTGATTCTAGAGTTCTGTATGTGCCAATGGGTTCATAGAGCAGTTAGAGATAGATAGCACAATCACAGGCAATGTAGATACCAAAAATCAATGCAGTAGTCAAATCCATTACTGTAGTTAGATTTGTGAGTATGCCTGATCTAATGAAAAAAGGACTAAAGAAATGTTATTTATGAACATTGAATGTAAACTAGGCTAGATGGAGTCCAGTAATCATAAGTCTGTGGAAGAATCTATGAATTTATTTGATGAAAAGTACTCAAAAAACATGAACACAGTTATTATTCTTTTATGTCATTTAAAATCCATGTCTTTGATAAACTTTTCCAGCATATTTCCACATAGTGGTTGGTAGTAAACCCTAAGAGAATGCTACATATGAACAGTGGTTTTAATTATACTCAGTCTCTAACCATGCTTGACATCCACTAAGTTAAATTCTTGACATCTACTAAGTTACATTTTTCCACATCTTACACTTAATACTCATGGGTATCCTATATAATGCATTTCAAGAATTGCAGATTTCAGATAAGGTCACCTCAAATTTGCTCAACCTTACTTTGTTATGTACACTAAGTTTGGCAGTCAATGTGTTTAAAGGATTTTTCATAGGTTGTCTCATTTTGTTTTATTCTGATGTGTTATCTCTAATATTAGCTTTCTTAGAAGTGTAATTAATAAACCTAGTGATTTTATACTTATGATTAGATGATAAGCAACTTGCAGTAGCAGCTTTAAGAGAGGGAAACTTTCTCTTTCATCCTATGTGACTCACATATCATCTGATCCAAGTTAATTTATCATAATTTCCATATCAAATAATCATTCATTTAGAAAATGTACAATTTGAAATATTAAGAAGTTATTCTATGTATTCATTTGGTACTAGAGAGAAACTAGTCCATGTCAAGGCTCTTAGGAAGTCATTCCTAACCTACATTTTACTTTCAGCATAAATGTTATAACAATTTGGAAACAGTTCATAGGCTCAATGCAGTTTTAAAAAGTGTGCATGTACTTATAGCCAGATCAAGAAATAGAATATTATCCATACCTTATAATATCTGTCAAGTTCTCTCACAGCTATTCTCATCATAAATAATTAGTAAGTTCTCTACAGACCATTTTTCTGCAACAGATTTGAAAGGCAGGTAGAAATATAATAGGTAATAAACTACTGAATAGATTAATATATCATATATGAATATATGATATATATGATATATGATATATTGATATATGAACAGGTAATAATAAAAATGATAGATAAATGATAGATAATGATACATACATAGATGATAGGGGATGATGGAGCATGTGATGCTTTATATCTGTAAATATTAACTTAGAGAAAAATACAAGGCAAAATATCATAATTCAATCAAAATTTATATAAAGACTCAGATAAATTTTCACATAGTTATCAGTACCTGGGGAGGGCTCATGCAACAGATTGCATCTGTAGTCAGTGTCTTGAGTTATAATTCTCAGAAGTCCTAGGTCTGTGTGACACAGGTAAAATAACTCCTTGATTTTAGTTTTATCCATTTTTTTAATCACAAAAGCTAGTTAATTTTGATGAAAAATAAGGATAAAATTTGCAATTTTTGTGCCTCAAAATTTTTTTTGTGTGTTTATTCTTGTAAAGACAAATCCCAAAGCTTAGATCACATTTCATTACTTCAATTTAGGCAGAGAAAAAGGGGAAAAAACCCTGCTTTGAATTTTAAATAGTGAGTGAGCTACAATGCCCAAAGTTTTGCCTAAATATAATAAATTCAGATCATGTATAAATGCATACATTTTCACTAATAAGTTCTCCACTATAAATTATGTACACTAAGTTTGGTACATTGCTATGAAATTTTACTGGAAAAAATATTGAGTATACTGGGCCTAACAGCAGGTGACTTATAGAAGCAGTCAACAAGGTAAGAAAAACAAATATGTAGAAGTGAGTAAAGCAAGGAAGCATATTCTGGGACCCTGTGCATAGATTGAGTTGACTGACAATAGAAACTACTCCAACATATACTTCTTTAATTGAGGAATTTGTGATCTCTGGCTAAACATTTTGAAAGAAACTGTGCTGACTGCTGTCACATATTTGTGCCTATCTGCTTTTTCTTCACTGTAAATTATTTTTCCCTTCTACCTTCTGATAAAACTATTCCCTTAAAGGTCACCAAATATCATATTTTCCAAAAAATATTGACATTCTTAATTCTCAATGCAATAATACATTAGATGGCCTCGCTTTCCTCTTTTGATCTCTGAGTATCACAGCTAGCAGCTCTGAAGTTATCATGTCTGACTTCTTTGTCTGATGTTATTTTAAACCTAGTGCCAAGAGCACAATGTGCCCTTTCAGATATAGCATTTGATGAGATCATGCCATCTTTTGTCCATTACCAGTACTTTATGTTAAATGCAGGAGAGTCCATCTTGGAAGTCTTGAAGATGGATTCTTCACATAAGTTTTTCCTGTGATTTCAAAATTCTGTTTGGCATCATATCACTCTTTAAGTCTATAAAAGCTCAATTATTAACTATAGGAATCACTATAATTTCAATACTATGTCAGATTTTGAAATTAGATGAACCATGTTCCAATCCTATACCTAGTTAGAATCCTGCTGAATTGTCAATATGTCTAAAAAAATTTTAGTTTTTTGAAGAACAAGAATTAACATTCCCTTTATGGGGAAGTAGCAAGATAGGAAGATAGGGAAAAACAAAAAGAAAGCTCTTTTTTATGATTTAGAAGTAATAGGTTTATGATACTTCCTCATAAATAGCTCATCAGACAGATCTCAAACCCTGCCTAACCCCCAAAACAGTATAGTCTTTTGCCATTGCTCTTGGTTGCCCTCCAGAAATTGAAAGTAAGACTATATTACTGGAGAGGCAACATGTATATTATAGAACATGGCCAAAAACACCAGCTGGAACTGGTCTGGAAGCTTTCCTTTTTGCTGGATAGCTTACAAAGTACCAGAAAATACTGTGGAAGTTACTGATGGAGAAAAGCCATCAAAAGTTTCACCGATATGTGAAAATCACAATCTATAATAAGCAAAAGGATGGGAGGAGCAATGATTTGCAAGATACTCCACACAAGTTAGGGCCGAAGTAACCATAATTGGACTTTGCATGCCCTACGCAATGTCCAACACACTATTGACCTCACAAAGTCTAGCATCTGCTAAAGGCACCTTGGAGACAAGGGATTGACAGCCATAGTAGTGTTCCTATGCTTAAGGGGAGCACAGGAAAGGGTTCAGGGAAATACAACTGGGTCCTTGTACGTCATCGGAGAGGAGGGCCCAGAGGAGAGTCTGGCATGCACATTAAAGGACTCTCTGGGGTTTGGGGGGGAGGCACTGGGGGATGGGGAGGGAGGGGTGAGGGGAGGGGGAGCAGGGGTTTCGGGGGGAGGAGGAGGGAGGGAGGGAAGTGGTATACGTATTAAGTTTGTATGAGCAGAAATAATAATAAAAATGTTTTTTTTAAAAAAATCATCCTAGCAAGTGGTGCCCATCAGAGTAATTGTGGCATGAATGTGAAGAGGGGTAACCAGGAGCTTTCTGATTGGATTTAAGGATTTTGTCAGCAGAGAACACAATCTTATTACTCTAAACTATGGCGAGAAGCTATGACATGGATGAACATAGGCCTCAGAATGAGTGCAGGCTATGAAGGTTCAGCTATAAAGAAACAGCATCAAATTATCTTTTAATCAATTGTCATTATACCCGTATATAGGAGGAACAATCAGCATTCAACTTAGTACTACAATAGAAGGTGTGCAGTGCATTAAAGCCAAAGTGCAGAGAATATGTGACTGTGGACTGATCTATCCTAACAACGTATCTGATCCACTCCTAGCCCTACCCTTAGTCTCAGGGAACATACAGATGAGGGAGTGATAAAATTGTATGAGTATGAAATGGGTCAAGGGTGCAATCAAACATTATATCCTGATCATGACAGGGCTATGGTATGAATGATTTCATGACAGCTGTGTATCTTTCCACAAGACTTGCATGGGAATTTTTTTATCTATATTTTACCACGGAAGGGAAAAGATCTCAAGAGGCTCCAAGCCTTCCTGAGACACTCATGAGAACTCAGGGTGATGGGGAAGACTGAAGACATTTTCCTCAAGAGTAAAGTTATTGGAAGTATTCAGAAGTATGTCATCAATGGTAAGCCAGATGAAACCAAGAAGGACACATATATGAAAAGACTTGAAAATAGGTGGGAATCCAATAGGACAGAAGGGTAGCTATGGAAAGTTAAGGGGAGATGGGATTGGTGATTAAGTGGGGAAAATATCATAAAATTGCTATATTTATGCATGTAACACGAAAGAATAAGAATAAATACAAAATAATATTGTGCACTGAGCAACTTAATTTGTAGAGGTCTGGTCCTCTGTCTCTAACAGTGTGTTTCTGCATATAATCTACATCACACAGTTTTATCAGAAACAGGTAAGATAATAGATGCAAGTACCCCAACTATTTTATATACTTTAAAACCCAAGTAAAATATTATTGGTTGTTATTATCATGCCTTTTTAGAATAATAATAAATAGTGTGAATTTACTTTCTTGACTAACCATATATAATAATTCAGGCTGGCTAGACTCATGCCAGATATATTCATCATCTACAAAGATGTTTTTTTCCCCTGGTGGATTTTGTGTGATGGTGATAATTTTTCTCTGACTAAGCCCATAATTTAATTGCGTTATGTTTATCTATATAAACAAAGAGCACTAGAAGATATTTGTCTTTGGTCTGAGAATTAAAAGATGAGTGACAAATGGCAGGCTTTGAAGAACAAGGAATATTTGAAGGTGAGAAAACTCGTATACAAAGGTTAACTGCAGAGGAAGGAGATGAATAACCAATGAGCCTTCTGGAAGAGACACAGAAAAACTACCCTTCTGTCCTTCTGTGAACATGTAACCAAGCTCCAAGAATCATAAGTCAAGGCAAGGATTTCAGGAAAGCAGCAAGAAGAAAACTTCACTTCATTAGGAGATTGGATTTTAAAGTTCTGTGTATAAAAGGTCATGAGTTCTTCTACTGAAGAAGATAATGTAAGCAACCCTTCTCTTCATTACTCAATTCCTGGAAAACCTCAACGATAAACTAAAAGAAGTCTTCACTATTTTTTATCATGTCATAGACTTAATAACTATCAATGCACATCTCTCAGAGGGTCTACAGTTTAAGTAGTCTATCAAATAGTTTACTTTCTCAAAGAATGAGTCAAAAACATTAACCTCAAAAGCCATAACTTTTATATCCAGATGGCCATTACTGGTCATGATTGGTGGCTTTAACTGGCTTTTTTTTTCATGAATGGGCTGTGGTCTAATATATAAGATGTCATTGTGGCCTCAAATAGTTTTTAAATCCCATCATATCCCACTTTGAAACTAACAACAAAATTTTGTTTCTAGTGATAATTCCACATCAACTTGCTACATTTCTTTGGGTGATTATAGAGCATAATTGTAAAAAAGGAGAAGAGAGGATTATTAAGGTTTCCTCATAAACAAATGATTAATGTTTGAGAAAAAAATTTGTTTAACTTGGTTTGAGCATGTATAAACATTTACACATGTATTGAAACATCATCGTGGCACAAAATTATTTTTATATTTATATTGAATCATTTGCTTGGGAACGAGATTTAATTCTAAGGCTTAAACTGGCCTGGAATTCATTCGCTAGCCATGAGTAGCCTCAAATTGTTTTCAGTTCTCCTGTCACAATCTTTCCAATATTTGGACTACAGACAGGAGACATTAAATCCAATAATAAAAATATTCTCTCTGAAATTTCTCTAAATGAAAAAAGGGAATAAGAGTGTAAAAATTTCATTTTAAAGACACCAAGAGCAATATTTTCCAAATAATTTTAGAAGCGCAAACAAAACACTGAATTATGCTTGAAGTGAACTTGCAAGTTATATTCATTACTGTTATATTCATTATATGCTACATTTCTTACTGATGAAATGTTTGAAATTTATATTTTATCAAGATTTGTAAATTCAGATGTTGTTGAATTAGGTCTAGGCAGTCATAATAAAATATTGGGAAATACACATCTAGAAATATGTGATATTATTAATAGTTCATAAATTTTAGCTGAATTCTCACTATGCTTTTATGGGAAAGAGCCTAAATAAAAAATTATGAAGGATTGATAAGGATATTTTATGTACAAAAGGACACTAGTGAGAAGACTCCAAATTTCAGGAAATTATCTAGCTCCACTATAAAAGATGCAGTTATATTCTCAGTTAGAATGGAAACTGTGTGTCTTCCATAAGGTCTGTCTTTATAGCATTAATTGGATAGAAAGACTGCAAGAATCCTGTAAGAATTTAAAAGCCAAAAAGGGAAAAACAAATTCACTCTTAATCATGAAGAAAAGAAAACAGTGAAATATGCTATTCAAATTGTAACTGTATTCCCTACTAAAATTTATCTTGATTTACTTTAGCTTTAAAATTGGGAAAAAAGATATTTTGGTGGAACAAATTGGTTCCCATATTTAAAAAAACTACACAAATTTTATTTAATTGTAAAAGGTCTGTGAATAAATACTTATTTTACTGCCATTAATTTATGTTTTCTTAATAAGATTTGCTAGTAAAAGGCTTATTATCATCAATATGTCAATACCAACAAGGGTTCTGAGGGGAAAAATGAAGTAAAACTTCCCATTCTAAGCACGGAAAATATGGAAGCTATTTTCTCTGTGTATGAGGTCATCTGTGTTAATAACAAAGTTTGTTGTCCTAATCATTTCATTGAACAGCAAATTTAAAAGTACATTTGAGATGCTGAACAGTGAGTACAAAGAACTGTTGCTAAGTTTCTGCAGTCAGATGTTATTAAATCTTTCCATGCTAGAAAAGGTTTTTTGTGTTTTCTTAGTTTGCATTTAACACCTAATAATTGATTAGGCAACAAAGAAGACATCAAGGAGGATAAGACAAGTTATGTAGTCTATGTAATTTAACAATGGATATTTGGGTCACTCTTTTTCTAATTAGCTTGATAATGAATGCCATAAGTTACAGTTCTACTTGTGGTATAATATGAAAACAGCAATGAGACATTTTTATAACAGGACATTTCTTTTACCTTCATAAAAGTCATCTTCAATTCAGGCAACCTGTATCTCAACCATTAGCTATTTTTAATAAGGATTGTAGAAACAAGGAACCCTAAATGAATGTGCTCCAATTTCTTTTGTCAAAAATGGGTTGATTTGTTCAAAATGCAAGTTGTGTTGAGTCTCTCATCTTTTCACAATGTGTACAAAATCATATCATGCTAAAATCCTGAGGGAAAATGAATATTCAATAAAATAATTGCACTCAAGCTATGAAACTTTATTTATGTGGAGGTCAGAGAATAGAATGGTAGTCTAAAACTTCTCAGCATTATTCAATCTGTAATCATTTAACAGAAAATAGGCCTTACTAATATGAAAGTAGTGCTATATACATTATTTAAATGTTTTATAAAATTGCCAAATACATTAGATAACAAATATATGAGATGTAATGCAATAGGTATACTTTGATCTGCTATATTTCTATCAAGGAACTTTCTTGTTTCTGTGAGAAGGGCATCTCACAACATTAACATATGCTTTGTTTGCTTTATTTCACAGGTCTCTAGAGAAGGTACATCAAAAAGTTTCTCATTAACTGTGTACTATGTAGTCTGAACCAAAAACAAGACCTTCTGTTTGCAGTATAAAAGATCCTGCAAAGTATACTTGAAAGAATGTTACATTATTTCCATTTGCTAGCTTGATTCAGGTTTCTTTTAAGAAAATTCTGAAATTATGTTTGTTAAAGATATGTACTGCTTGTTAAAATATATGGTAAAGCACAAGAAAATTGAGAACATGATAAATTTTCAGTTTTTCTTTTTTTCATCTTATTGCACAACATGGAAATTATGTTAAATTTTGAATATATGAAAGCAAACAGACAAATGGAATCACTGCCTAATACAGTAATTTTACTTAATTATAGCCTTTAATAGCAAAAAGCCTAGGAATTTTAGAAGTCTCTATTTCAATTTTTATATTTATTTATTTATCCTAGGCATGCCACAGCATGAGAACAGAAGTCAAAGGACATCTTCTGGAGTTAAGTTTCTACTTTTATCTTATTGGTTCCAGTGATTAAATATAGGTAGCAAGCACTTTTACCAGTTAAACCATAACAAATCTTGGTCCATTTTTCTGTCACTTTTTTCACTCTGTGTATATTGAGGATCCATACATGTGATACATGTGTGTTCGCATGTCTGCATGTATGTTGGCACATATCTGTGTTCATGAATACATAAATTATTAACATGGTTATGATCTTAACTAGTGTTTTGCTAAGATATTTGGGGAGAGGTAAGAAAAGAGAAAGGAAGGAATCATGGAGCAAATACATGGAAGGAAAAACAAGTGTTCTGGTTTGTCTCAGTTATCAACATGACAATTGAGTACAGGCATAAGAAAGAATTATAAGTTAAACTCTTCCTTCTATCTCCCCCAAATATATTAAAAGCATTTACAGCTTTCAAATTTTCTCTTATCTCATAGAAAAGTAAATCAGCTGGAGGGAGGGATGAAGAAGGAAGGAAGGAAGGAAGGAAGGAAGGAAGGAAGGAAGGAAGGAAGGAAGGAAGGAAGGAAGGAAGGAAGGAAGGAAGGAAGGAAGGAAGGAAGGAAGGAAGGAAGGAAGGAAGGAAGAGAGGGAGTGAGGGAAGGAAAGAAGTAGACTTCATGATTTAAAAAGTAAATTCACTGAATTATAGTTTTTGAATAATATATCATTTCTGTTTTTTAATTTCTTTATTATTTATTCAATTGTGTGTGTGCGTGTATATGTATGTGTGTATGTGTGTGTGTATGTGTGTGTGTGTAGAACTACGGACGAATTCTGGAACCACCATGACACCTCCACCTCCTCCTTGTTTTCTCTGCCCCAAGATTCACAGGCTCCGCCCTACTAGGACCAGAAGCGCAGGCCGACCCCGCTTCCGCTCAGCGTCTATACGTGGGATCTAGGATCCAAACTCAGGACCTTCCACTGCAAGGCAGAGGCTTAACCGCTGAGCCACCTCTCCAGACCCTGAATAATATATCATTTCTATCTGTATCTGAGTACGTGCACTTCATCCTCACTTTCTTCTTCCTTCCCAGTCTCTAGTAATCACAATGTTACAATCATCTTTGTTTTTTAATGTCCACATATGAGAGAACATGTGTTCTTTGTTTCTTTTGTTCTGACTCATTTCTCTGAACAGGTCTTTTACAAATAGATATTAAGTTAAACAATATTTTGTTCTATTCTCTTGAAGACCATAAATATTGTTAAAACAATTAGTGTCCATTGCTAAGATCTGTGGCTTTACATTAGGAGCAAAATTAAACATGATAGCAAATGAAAGTATTTCAAACTAACAGGTTATTTTGTTTTAGATGGATGTATACTGTGATGCATTGGAAAAGCTGAATTTTCTAGATTCAATTTTGGCTTTGATAAAATAGATAAGATACTTTAAAAATTACTAAATATTGTTACAGTCATTTCAATTCCAGTATCCATAGAACTATATCAGGTAAACTGTCTTAAAACTAATTGGCAAAATATATGCTTGAAGAAAGCAGAGCAAAGTACACAAGACAGATCTATGAACTTCTTATAAAAGTAGTGGTCATTTGCAATAAATTATGTTTATACTCAATACTTATTGAAACACTACTTCAGGAAAAATCCCACTGTGACTGAAGCTCTAGACACTCTCAACTTGGATCTCTGCATATTGTTTGGAGAGTCTTCCAAATTGCTTGTACTGCCTAGACTGCTCAGAGTCTCCTTCATATTCTAGCTACTCAAAGAAGTCTCCTGTTACCATCTGTTGTTTGCTGCTTTTTCTTCAAAGGAGAGAATCCCCGCTAAAATCTTAGTTTCAGAAACCTCCTGATACTATTAGTTTACACAATTAGTTGTCCTCTAGGATGGAATGTATTAAAATGCTGCAGGACATCCTTCTAAGGTTAAACCATAAGGGAAAGTCCAAAATGGAGCTATGCCAAGAAGAAAAAGGCCATGCAACAGTTATTGACCAATACATTCAGTACTAAAATTTTACGTATAAGAAATTATATTATACACAAAAATAAATGTGTATATGAGTCATTACTTCATATTGGAATAGATATTAACCATTTATATTATATATATAATATATTTATATATATTAACCATATATATATTTACATTGAAAATAAAGGCAGAATGACCAGTAGTATCATGTTGAATCTGCTACATCAGATAAACATATAATGAAAGTATAAACATAAAATAAATAACTTGATACTATTTCTTCAAATAACACTTAAAGTAATCTTAATGTACTCCTAAATACTGAGAAATTATATCAGTTCTTCAAATGTCGTGAAATTCCTTACCAAAAGAAAAATTCTCATTCTGGAAGAAATGCAATTATGCAAAAGTAATAAAAACTTTATTCGGAGCTGGAGCTGCGCCAGGCCTGGGAGGATTATAACATCATTTCAAAAACTTATACTCTGTGAAATTTGACAACACAAAAGAGATGGAGGAATTCCTAAGTAAACACAACTTACCTAAACTGAATCAGGAAGTTATGAATTATTTAAATAGTTCTATAACATATGAAGAAATAATCTCAAATCTTCCCATCAAAAAATGTCCTGGGCCAGATGGTTTCAGCACAGAGTTCTATCAGAAATGTAAGGAGTTAATAACACCAATACTCCTTAAACTGTTCCATCAAATAATAGCAACGGAAGGAACACTACCAAATTCCTTCTATGAAGCTAATATCATCTTAATACCAAAACCTAATAAAGATACACTTAAAAAAGAAAACTATAGGTCAATCTCTCTGATAAACACAGATGCAAAGATTCTCAACAATGTCTTAGCAAATCGGATTCAAAAACATATCAAAAAGATCATTCACGGCGACCAAGTAGGCTTTATCCCCAGCAAACAAGATTGGTTCAACATATGCAAATCAATAAGTGTAATTCATCATATAAACCAGTCCAAAGTCCAAGACCACATGATACTCTCAATAGATGCAGAAAAAGCTTTTGACAAGATCCAACAGCCCTTCATGATCAAAAAGCTTTTGTCAATACAATAAAAGCTGTATACAACAAGCCCACAGCAAGGATTATACTCATTGGGGAAAAACTGGAAGCATTCCAACTTTGATCAGGAATTAGACAAGGCTGTCCACTGTCACCACTTCTATTCAATATTGTACTTGAAGTCTTAGCTGAAGCCATAAGCCAAAAGGATATAAAAGGGATTCAAATCGGCAAGGAAGAAGTCAAGTTATCTCTATTTGCAGATGACTTGATCCTATACCTGAGTGATCCCAAAAACTCCACTAGGAAGCTTCTGGAACTAATACAGAAGTTCATCAGGGTGGCAGGATACAAAATAAATGTACAAAAATCAGTGGCCTTCCTATATGCCCAGAATGATAGAAGTGAAAAAGCGCTGAGAGAATCAATCCCATTTAGTAGCCCCTGAAAAAATGAAATATGTTGGTATAAACCTAACCAAGGAGGTAAAAGACCTTTACAATGGAAACTTTAAAATCCTAAGAAAGAAACTGCAGAAGACAGCAGAAGGTGGAAAGACTTCCCAAGTTCCAAGATTGGCAGAATCAACATCGTAAAAATGACCATCCTACTAAAGGCAATATACAAATTCAATGCTATACCAATTAAAATCCCAAAGCAATTCTTTTTTTAATATATTTTTTATTATTTCCGCTCATACAAACTTAATAGGTAGACCAGTTCCCTCCCACCCTCCTCCTCCCCCTGAACCCCCTGCTCCTCCTCTCTTCCCTCCCCATCCCCCAGTGCCCCCCCCCAATTCCCAGAGAGTCCTTTATTGTGTATGCCTAACTCTCCTCTGGGTCCTCCCCTCTGATGACGTACAAGGACCCAGTGGCATTTCCCTGAACCCTTTCTCGTGTTCCCCTTAAGCATAGGAACACTACTGTGGCTGTCAATCCCTTGCCTCCAAGAATCTTGGTGCCTTTAACTGATGCTAGACTTTGTGAGGTCAATAGTGTGTTGGACATTGCGCAGGGCATGCAAAGTCCTATTATGATTGCCAAAGCAATTCTTTAAAGAAGTTGACCAAACAATCTCAAAATTCATATGGAGGCACAAGAGACCCAGGATAACAAAGATATTTCTGAGTAACAAAAACACGGCTGGAGGTGTCACCATACCAAACTTGTCTATACTACAAATCCATAGTTATAAAAACAGCCTGGTCCTGGCTCCAAAATAGACACACAGATCAATGGATAAGGGTAGAAGACCTAGATATAAGCCCACAAAATTACAGTCATTTGATATTTGCCAAAGGGGCCCAAAAAATCCAATGTAAAAAGAACAGTGTCTTCAACAAATGGTTGTGGAAAAACTGGATATCCACATGCAGAAGATTGAAACGGGACCCATACTTGTCACCCTGTACAAGACTTAATTCCAATGGATCAAGGACCTTGATATCAGGCCAGAGACTATAAAAACCATAGTTGAAAGGATAGGGAACTCCCTCGAGCCAATTGGGCTAGGCCAATAGTTCCTAAACATACATCCAATAGCCCAGTCACTGCTACCAACTCTCAACAGTTGGGATCTGGTTAAATTAAGAGCTTCTGTTCAGATAAAAAGATTTTAACATGAGCTCAAAGGCAACCCACAGAATGGGAGAAAATCTTCAGTAACCACATATCTGATAGAGCTCTACTATCCAGAGTGCACAAAGAACTTAGAAAACTAAACAATAAGGAAACAAATGGCCCAATTAAAAAATGGACCCTGTAACTTAAAAGAAACTTTACCAGGGATAAAACTAAAATGTCTAACAAATATCTTAAAAAATGCTCCACATCCTTAGCCATGAGGGAAATGAAAATCAAAACTTCGCTGAGATATCATCTCACCTTGGTCAGGATGGCAAAAATCCACAATACAAATAACAACAAATGCTGGAGAGGAAGTGGAGAGAGGGGAACTCTCCTACATTGCTGGTGGGAATGCAGGCTCATACAGCCTCTCTGGCGAGCCATCTGGCGATTCTTAAGGAAATTAAAGATTGAAATGCCATATGACACTGTGATTCCACTTTTGGGAATAACCCCCCCCCCATACAGCAAAAATTCACTTCTATAGCACGAGCATGACCATGTTCATAGCAGCACTCTTTACAATATCAAAGTCATGGAATCAACCCAAATGTCCAACAGTTGAGGAGTGGATAAGGAAACAATGGTACATCTATACAATGGAGTACTACTCAGCCAACAAAAATGATGAATTACTGGAATTTGCCAGGAAATGGATGGGATTTGAAACAATTATATTGAGTGAAGTATCCCAGACCCAGAAAATTAAGTACTGTATGTACTCCCTAATACGAAACCAACTTAGAGACACTCAAAGATAAATCTCTGTAATACCTACAGTAATTGCTAAGATTATGAACAGAAGGGATGGTGAAAGAGGGCCACACAGTAACAAGGAGAGGGGACCATGTTACAGCAGAGAAAATAGGCCTCCATCAAGGACTGCAAGTAAGTAATGAGACATCTGGTTAAGTTCACAGACTTTCCTTCCTGATCATTTACAACTGAGGGGGTATGATCTCACCAGAAGGGGAGGGCATATAGTCTGGCAGATAGAAATTAACCATTTCGCAGATGGGTGATTGACCCCTCCCTCACCGCGGTTTCCTACTTTTATTACATTTACCTTTGAATATACTCTTATAACAAGACTCTAATTTAACAGGTCTTTATCTCTGGCCAGGGGGTGACATCTAATACCCATCAGGGTGGAGCCAAAGCATTGTAGGAGCAGCAAAACTGAAAAAAAAAATCAACAAACCATAATTCAGAACATCAGAGACTCTACATCATCACCTGGAACTAGGCCAGCCTAATCTCTCCTGATCCTGAAGCTCAGGGAAATTTGCGGAAGAGGGGGCAGTCAGATTGTAAGAGCACAAGGATGGGAGGAGCAATGATTTGCAAGATACTCCACACAAGTTAGGGCCGAAGCAATCATAATTGGACTTTACATGCCCTGCGCAATGTCCAACACACTATTGACCCCACAAAGTCGAGCATGGACTAAAGGCACTAGGATCCTGGGAGGCAAGGGATTGACAGCCACAGTAGTGTTCCTATGCTTAACAGGAACACAGGAAAGGGTTCTGGGAAATGCCACTGGGTCCTTGCACCTCATCAGAGAGGAGGTCCCAGAGGAGAGTTTGGCATGCACATTGAAGGATGCTCCAAGGATGGGAGGGGAAGGCACTAGGGGATGGGGAGGGAAGGGGTAGGGGAGTGGGGCACGGTGGGATAGGGGGTTGGAGGGAGGGGCGCCTGTGTACCTGTTAAGTTTGTATGAGTGAAAATAAAAAAAATAAAATAAAAATAAAAATAAAAAATAAAAACTTTATTCCTTCAATAATGTTTAAATCCATTTTTACTATTTCTAAGTAAATTATAATGATATTACATTACATTGTACTTCGTTTGTATTAGTTTATTCCAACGGGGAATTATCTGTAATAGTAAGTTAAGGACTTTTGTGTTTATGCCACCTAGGCAATGTTGCATTTGCTTTAATCCTGAAGTTTATCACCACATTTACTGCATGTAGTTACAAGAAAGGTGTTGGCAGAGCTTTGTTTGTATGTATCCTGCTGGGCTTTGGAAACTAACTTCAGAAGTCATTCTGCACTGCTAATCAATTCAGAAGGGAACAATAAGTGCTCATAGGGTGCAATGGTCTCTGCAGTTCTGTCGGAAGTCACTAACTTTTCTTTCCTGTGGTATAGAGCCCTATCCAGTAATCATGATGTGGTTCTCCCTAAGAACAATTGTTAGAGTTCCACAGAATATGGTATATTGTGAGGGTATTCAACTCCCTAAGAGGAACAAGAAAAAGGTAAGATCTCATAGGTAGTTCAGACACTACAAACAACATCCAGATTACAGTTTTAATTCTTCAGTTTACTAGCTGTGTGATAATGAGTTTGTTAATGCTTCTTTTTGAGCTTCAGATTAGTCAACTAGTAAATAAAGATAATTGTGTAAATACAAGTAAAAGCTACATGAAATAATGTGCCTTACACATGAAATACATTTAGTTACGAGATAAACTGATAGACCAAAGAACAATACTTTTTTTTTATTACTTATTCAATTGTGCGTGTATGCGTGTGTGTATGTATGTGTATGTACAGAACCACAGACGAATTTGGGAACCACCATGGGAGCCTCCACCTCCTCCTTGTTTACTCCCCGGGATTCACAGGCTCCGCCCTACCAGGACCAGAAACACAGGCCGCCCCCAACTTCTGCTTGGCGTCTTTACGTAGAGTCTAGGATCTGAACACAGGACCTTCTATCTGCAAGGCAGAGGCTTAACCCCTGAGCCACCTCTCCAGCCCCTGAACAATACTTTTTTTTATTAATACATTTTTATTATTATTTCAGCTCATACAAACTTAATAGGTACACCAGTTCCCTTCCTCCCTCCCCCCCCCGTACCCCCTACTCCTCCTCCCCACCCCCTCCCTCCCCATCCTCCAATGCCTCCCGCCCCAATTCCCAGAGAGTCCTTTCTTGTGCATGCCTGATTTTCCTCTGGGCCCTACTCTCCGATGACATACAAGCACCCAGTGGCCTTTCCCTGAACCCTTTCCCGTGTTCCCCTTAGGTATAGGAACACTGTTGTGGCTGCCAATCCCTTGCCTCCAAGGATCTTGGTGCCTTTAGCAGATGCTAGACTTTGTGAGGTCAATATAGTGTTGGAATGCACAGGGCATGTAAAGTCCAATTATGATTGCTTCAAGCCCTAATTTGTATGGAGTATCTTACATATATCATTGCTCCTCCATCCTTTGTTCTTACACTACCGTCCTTCCTTCCTTCCTGCATTCTTCCTTCCTCCTTCCTTCCTCCTGTCATTCCTTCCTTCCTTCCATCCTTCCCTTCCCTCCCTCCCTTCCCGCTCTTCCTTCCCTCCCTCCTTCCTTCCCTCCCTCCTTCCTCCTTTCCTCTTCCTTCTTCCCTCGTCCTTCCTTCCCTCCTTCCTTCCTTCCTTCCTTCCTTCCTCTCTTCCTCCCTTCTCTCTTCCTCCCTTCCTACTTCCTCTTCTCCCTCCTTTTTCCTTCTGTCTTCTTTCTTTTCTTTCTTTTTCTTTCTTTCTTCTTTCTTTTTTTTCTTTCTTTCTTTCTTTCTTTCTTCTTTCTTTCTTTCTTTCTTTCTTTCTTCCTTCCTTCCTTCCTTCCTTCCTTCCTTCCTTTCTTTCTTTCTTTCTTTTCTTTCTTTCTTTCTTTCGTTTTTGATATTCTCTCTGTTAAAAAGTATTGTTCATCGTATGAACATATTGTTCATACGTATGTGTTGTTCATACATATGAACAATATTTTTTTAACAGAGAGAACAATCAGAAATGAAAGAAAGAAAAAAGAAAGAAAAAGGAAGGAAGGAAGGAAGGAAGGAAGAAAAAGAAAAAGAAATGAGAAAAAAGAGGAAGGGAGAAAAAGAGGAAGGGAGGAAGGGAGGAAGGGAGGAAGGAAGGAGGAAGGAAGGAAAGAAGGAAGGAAGGAAGGAAGGAAGGAAGGAAGGAAGGAAGGAAGGAAGGAAGGAAGGAAGGAAGGAAGGAAGGAAGGAAAAATTCATTCAGAGACATTACTATTCAGGTTCTGATCAGTGTCTGGTTTTTGTTATCAGTGATGCATTTTTCCATTGATATGAAACAACAAATCACTTCTTAGAGATATCAAACATGTGGACCCTTGGGCCCTTCAAAGTCAACACTGCTATGCCATATGTTCACTTACAACCTAACTGCTATGGGCACCACCATCCCCAAACTAACAAACTAAACACCCCTAAATTAAAATAAATGCAGTAACAAATTAGACAGGACAGGAACTACCAAAGGTGGCAGACGAACTTCAATCAAGAGAAGATAGCAAGAATCAAACTATTCAACCCAGGACAGCTGTATCAAGCAACCAAAAAGTGTGATAGTTAATCCTGGGTCTCAACTTGACACACCTGGCATTAACTAAGATCAACTGAGACCCCCAAAGAGATTATCCACATTAACACTTTTGCAATACAAAGACCAGCCCTAGATCCCATGGGAACCTTCCAAATCTCATTAGAACCTCCTAGTAGTGGACCAGATAAAAGGAACCACAGAACAGAAGACTGGGAAGAAGAGACTAGAGGAATCTTCCAGCCTTTAGTTTTCACCCACAGCATACTGAATGTTTGCAGTGACTTAGCCTTCCTCCAGCTTCAGCCACCAGCCATGTCATCTCCACCATGAAAGACTGTTATCTCCCCTCTGGAACTGCAAGTGAATAAACTTCCTTGCCTCCCTTAAGTTATTTGAATTTTGGTGTTCTCTCACTGCAATAGTTAAGAGTAACCACTACAATAAGTAACCCCCTACCTTTTTATTTGCTTTCCATTTATTCCCAAAATAGTCATATCTGATCAAAACCGCCAATATCCTACCCACACCCCATATACCTACCCCCATGTCCTCAATTCATTCACTGTAGTACACACAGAAGAAATTTTAAGAATTTTATTTCACCCTAAACTGTAACTACCTAATTACTAAACCAACCCCATCCTATCATCTCGTAGCTGCTCTGATTCTTAAGCCAAACCTCACCCACATGACTTGAATCCCAATCCAAAACCTCACAACTAAAAGTAAACCACTAACTCTTTCACCTGCACAGCAGGGATGGACTTATACACTCCAAGTAGCCACACTCCCAGCAGCCACACTCCCAAACAAGTAACCCCAGACTAACACTTCAACAACTACATCATGTCCTAACTCAAAGAAACTTTTTCAACCACTGCCTAAATAAGGTAACTCACCTAATTCAGGAGAGTTAGATATACATGCCAAAGAAAACAAATAAAAACTGAACACAAGATACCCAAATCACATTGTAAAACTACAAATTACTCCAAATACCAGGGAAACATGTCTCTTGTTTAAAAAAAAGTCCCCTAATGATAAACTCCTAGAATAACCTTCTGGATACCAACCAAGGAAAAAAAAACTTTCAAAATCATGTATTCCAAATGTATATTATTAATTTGATTAATGAAATGTGAGAACTATAATACAAATATGAAGAACCATAAAAGGAATGTGAAGAACTCAAAGAGGAGATGAATAAATGAACAAGGAAATAACAAAATCCTAAATGGAATGAAAAGGGAAATATAGAAACTATAATAGAGCAGCTTAAAAAATTCCAAAATGAAATTAAACTGGAAATCAAAACATATTAAGTTGACATAGAAAATGCAGTAGAAAGTATCACTTAACAGAACTAACTGATCAACAGAAGTTAGGACATCATATTTGAAAGATAAGACGACAGAGCAAGATTGTTCAGTTAAAGATGCTGAAAATTTTAAAAACAGTATAAAAAAGGAATGTTCAAGAACTATGGGATACCTTGAAGAAGCCAAATTTGCATATTCATGGAAATCCAGAACAAGAAACCAAGAAAGCACTTCCAGATAATAATGAATGATAACTTCCCATACCTAAGGAAAAAGATTCCTATCCACATATAATATGCAATAACACACATTAATCATATATTACCAAGTTAGAAACAATCCAAGGAAAATTATAACAAATCACTGAAGATACAAGATAAAGAGAATGTCCTAAGATCTGCAAGAGAGAATAAGTGAGTCACACTTAAAGGCAATCCTATCAGAATAACAGCTGACTTTTCAATGGAAATTGTAAAAGCAAGAAAAGCTTAGAGAGGCATTCTTCAAGATCACAAATGCCAATGCAGGCTGTTATATCCAGCCAAACTATCAGTCAGTCATCATTGAAGCTGACAAAAATAAACTAAAATGCTTCTTGTCTGTCAAACCAGACCTACAGAAAAATTCTCAATATAAAAGATCAACACAACTCAAGAGAATAGAAAGGGAATACGAAGCCAGCATAACTATTAAGCATAGAACCACCAACAAAAAAAATCAAAATCACTAAACTCAAAAAGTGAGAGGACTCAACCAACAATTCTCAGTTATAAACTTTAAGGCTAATGAATTCATCTTTCCAACAAACAGCAGCATGGATTAAAAGCCAGAACCCATCAATTTGTTGACTGAAAAAAACAAACCTCACTTTGAAAGATGGGAACTATCTCAGGGTAAAAGGCTGGTTAAAAAAATACTCCAAATAAATACAACTGGGAAACAAACATGAGTAATAATCCTAATATCTAAAAACAGACTTTAAACCAAAACAAACCATAAAAAGATACAGAAGGATACTCCATACTTGCTAAAGGAGTAATTTATCAAGAAAAATTTACAATTCTAAACACATATGAACCTAATATAGGTTCATTCACATTCATTAAATAAACATTATAAAGCGTAACACAGCAAATCAACCCAAAAACAATAATAGAAAGTGATTGTAACATTACAGTAACATCAATAGACAAGTCGACAGGCCAGATACTGAACATAAACACATTGGAAGGAAATCAAACCATAGATCAAATGGACCTGATTGACATCTACTGAACATTCCATCTGAACACAAAGAAGTACACATTTTTTTCAACAGCAGATGGAGTTTTCTTCAAAAGAGACCACACATTAAGCCACAAATTAAGCCTCCACAAATACAGGGAAATTTAAATCACATCCTGTACTACTTCTGACTACCATAGAAAAAAGCTACATATCCATAACAAAGGAAACAAAAAGTTCACAAACTTGTGGAAGCCAAACACTGTGCTATTGAACTAAGGATGGGTCTAAACAGAAGTAAAAATTGAAAATAAAAATTTCTATAATTTAATGGTAATAAAAACAAAACATATAAAAAATTTGGGATATGATGAAGTTGGTCCAAAATCAAACGTTCTGAGCACTCAACGTCTACATCGAAAAATAGAAACATCACAATAGGTTAACAATATAACTAAAGGCTTTAGAGAAACAAAATCAAGCCAATCCCCAATGCAGTACTATAAAAATAACCAACCAAAGAAAGAGCTGGTTCTTTGAAAAAAATTAGCAAGTTTATGAACTCTTAACAAAATTAACTGAAACTAAAAAAGTCAAAACCCAAGTTAATATAATTAGAGATGAAAATGGAGGTATCACAGCTGATTTAAAGGGTATTCAGAGAATCATAAGGTCATACTTCAATAAATTATACACCGCCAAATTTGACAATCAGAAAAAATGGATGAATTCCTAAGCTCTACAACACACCAAAATGGAATCCTGATGAATTAAAGTATTTAAACGAGTTTTATAACAAGTGACAAGTCAAATAAGTAATTGCAAATCTCCCAATCAAAAAAAGCTCAGGACCAGATGGATTCAGTACAGAATTCTAGCAGACATTTAAAGAAAAACTAACCACTGCTCCTTGAATTACTTCACACAATAGAAAGGATGGAACATTTCCACACTCTTTGAAAGAAGCCAATATTACAGTGCTCCCCAAATCAAATAAACACACACACAGAAACCAAAAAGCCAGTTTCATTGATGAATACACATACAAAGATTCTCAATAAAATTTTATCAAATCAGATTGAAGAACAGCAAAAAGACCATCCAATATGATCAAGTTGGATTTATTTCAGAAATGGAACGTTAGTTTACTATATGTGAATCAATAAATAATTCATTATATAAATAAATTGAAAGACAAAAATCATATTAGTCTCTCAAATGACCTTATATGATAAAAGCCCCAGGGAAAATAGGGATATAAGAAACATATCTCAACAGTACATAGGCAATACACAACAAGCTTATAGCAAAAATTATTAGAAGCATGAAAAATTTCCCACCTAGATCAGGAAGTAGACAAGACTGTCCTTTGTCAGCATTGATATTTATTGATGTACTTAAAGTCTTAGGTAGAACCACAAGACAAGGGAGAGTGATACGAGTGATACAAATAAAAAAATGAGTAGTCAGTGTATCCTTATTTAAAAATGGCAGGGTTTTAAACCTGAGAGAACCCATAAG
The DNA here is from genome assembly GCA_023101885.1 of Typhlomys cinereus. NCBI lineage: Eukaryota > Metazoa > Chordata > Mammalia > Rodentia > Platacanthomyidae > Typhlomys > Typhlomys cinereus. Next base: position 1,571,028 of record JALPQD010000050.1, on the reverse strand, counting down.
TTTCATCATACAACTTCTTCTTAAAATATGAACTAAGTTCAGTAGAGTGATAGGCTACATAATTAATGTTCAAAAATCAGCAGCTTTCCTATACACTAACAAAGCAAACAAACTGAGAGTGACTTGGGAAAAACAATTAAATTTACTTTAACTTCTAAAATCATGAAATACTATACAATAAAGGACTCTCTGGGAATTGGGGGGGAGGCACTGGGGGAAGGGGAGGGGGAGGAGGGGGGAGGGAGGGAACTGGTAAAAAATTTTAAAATGTATAATTAAATTTTTAATAAAAAATAAAAATAAAAATAAAACTCTAGAGAAAGTAATTATAGAAGACACAAGTTGGTGGAAAGACTTACCATATTCCTGATTCAGTAAAATTAATATCGTTAAAATGACCATCCCACCACTACCAAAAGCAATATACAGATTCAATGCAATAAAGAAATTCATAAAACTGTCTCAATTCCAATGCATATGGAAGTACAAAAGATCCAGGATAGCCCAAACAATCCTGAATGATAAAAACTTCTCAGGAAGTGCTATCATACCAAAGCTTAAACTATACTACAAATCTGCAGTAATAAAAACAGTATAACACTGCCTTAAAACCAAAAATGTAGACAATGGATTAGAATCGAAGACACAGATATATGCTTTTATGTGTAAGTCAACTGATTTTTGATAGGGGTGCCAAAAGAAACCCCACTGGAACAAAGATAGCATCTTCAACAAATGGTGCTAGCAAAATTGGATATCTACATGCAGAAAAATGAAATTGGACCCTAATTTGCCACAGTGATATATCAAAGAATTTGATGTGAAGTGGAGACTATAAAACTACTAGAATAAGGAATACAGAGTACATATGAACTGATTTGACTAGCACAAAATTTTCTTGATAGGACTCTTGATATGACAAGAAATAAGACTAACACTCAGCAAATAGGATTTCATGAAATTAAAATTTTATGTTCATAAAAGATATTGTTAACCAAGCAAAGAAATATTCACAGAATGAGAGAAAAATCTTCGCTTACCACATATCTGATAGAGGACTAATAACCAGAATACACACACACACACACACACACACACACACACACACACACACACACACAGTAGAAAGGAATTTTAAAAATGGAGCTTGTCAACAGGTGAACACAAGTGTAATAGTATCAAAGAGATAACTCACTGCTTTCTGGTTGAATTCAAAGGATGCTTGTTAGAATGGAACATATTTCTGTTATTATTCACTAGAACAAAAAACAAAAAAAGGGAAGAAAATAGATCAATTGGAAAAACAGCCAATGAACCTATAGGTGGGAAGACAGTACACCCAATTGCTCATGAATAATTACTATTATATTCATAGATTTGAAGAGCACTTAGCACTCAGCCTAGCTATCTTGCACAAAAGAGGTAGAGAACCTCGATACCCTGGCAGGATGCAGCCTAAGTCAGTAGAAGAGCAGTGAAATGAAAATGGCCAGCCATAATGTACACTGCAGGTGCAAAAGTTACTCTTTTGTGTTTCTGTGAGACACCACACTAAGTCAAACAATTTGAGGCAAGAAAGGGAGATTTATTCAGCTTAGGGATTCAGTGGGGAAATTCAATCTTTCATGGCGTATGCAGCATGGCTAACTGGCCAAAGCTGGAGAAGGCTCAGAGCTGCAAGACAGCTTGCTACAAAAGCAGACTTTTCCAGGAGATAAAGTAGGACTAATCTACCTCAAAGACCACACATTGTGATCATCTTCCTCCAGCAAGGCTCCACCTCTCAAAGATGCTACAAGCTTCTCAAACACAGGAGATGATAGGGAACACATTTCAAACCATGACACTCTACACATGGCCTGCACAGGCTCCTTGCCATCTCATTATGAAAACCATACTCAGTCCACTTTAAATGTCTTCATAGACTACATGAATAGTCCCAACACAGTCCAAAAGTCCAAAGCCTCCTATAAAATCAAAAGACAAGTTATATACTTCCAGCACACAATGGCATAGAAGAAACATTCCCTTTCCAAAAGGAAGGAATGGGGACACATTCAGGAAAAATTCAATCCATAACAAGACTGAAAACCATAAGGACAAACTCAAAATCCTGCAGCTCCAAGTCAAACAGATGAACTTGTTGTTGATATCATCTCAATTCCATAGGGCTTTGGTTGTACATCACTTTCTTGGGCTATCTTCTCCCAGGTTATATAGCTCCTTGGCAGATGTTCCACATTGTCTCTGGTATCTCTAATATCTTCACTTCTTGATGGCAAACCAGGCTTTAACACCACAGTATGAACGGCCCTTCTTGCATCTCTAAACCTCAAGCTTTTTACCACATATTGCCTGGACTCCACCATTCTCTGAAACCTTAGAGAGAAGATCTATGACCTTCTTCTTGAAGAAAACAGATGTTACATGTTCTCCTTTATAACTGGATCTTACAATTAAACTTTCAGCATCATATAATCAAATAGAAGATTTTTTGTGTGTGATCCAAGCTGAGTTTATTTGTAACAACCACTAGTACTATCCAAAAACCAGGAGATAGCACAGCAAAAAAAACAAAAAAAAACAAAAAAACAAACAAAAAAAAATAAACACCTCTCTTTTACAGAACCATATATATCTTGTGAGAACAGGATATACATTGTGAATCTACAAGAAAAATAGAAATGTCACATAGTGAATTTATGGCGCACACAGTTAATTATAAACTGTGGTCAGGGTCTGTAATCCTGTAGCAGTCTTGTTATTCTTTTGATCTGCAAGAAATATGTCTCAGTGGTCTTAAGACAATCAAGGGAGGAAGCTGCTGCCATTTCTGCCTGACATTTTTGTGTGGGATCTGGGGATCAAATTCAGGCAAATAGAAACGTTTATGACACCCACAATCTGCAAAGATAAATTAGTGGGATGGAAGAACATCCCAAAAGAATGGAGACAAAACCAGAGTGCAGGGTATTGGTGACCCTAAAATGCTCAGCTCTAATTAGATCATGTAACTTTCCTATCATTCTAAGGCTTAGAGAACCATGCAGAAGAGGAGGCAATAAGAATGTAAGAACCTAAAAGTGTGGAGATATACTGTTCATCAGGTCCCTGTAGTTATAATGGGGCTATAGTGCATCTAGGAGCTTACTACAATGATATCTAACCCCAGAAGATATATAAACATTCTCCTAAGAGCCATTGAGAATCTTAATATAAATAACTATATGTAGTGGGAATCATAGGGTCAGGAGCTAGACAGGAGGAAGGGATGTTTCCACCTGTGGCTTTATCCACTAAAGGGTTACTTATATGACCACAGAGATCTACACCCATAATAATGCTGACAACCTGAAGGGAGCCCTGTTTTCCAAAGCAAAGAGTCATAAGGGCAGGAAGGATAAGGAAGGATTGGAGAAAGGAAGGGAATGTGGGAAAGGAGGGGAGAGGGTGGGAGGAGACATGGACAACAATTCACTATGTTTTTAAAATACTTTTTTATTATTTATTCAATTGTGTGTGCGTGCGTGTGCGTGTGTGTGTGCGTGCGTGCCTGCGTGCGTGTGTGTGTGCGCGTAGAACCACGGGAGAATTCGGGAACCACCATAGACGCCTCCACCTCCTCCTTGTTTACTCTGCCCCGGGATTCACAAGCTCCCCCTTACCAGGACCAGAAACGCAGGCCACCCCCGCTTCTGCCCGGCGTCTATATGTGGTGTCTAGGATCCGAACTCAGGACCCTCCACCTTGAAGGCATAGGCTTAATCCCTGAGCCACCTCTCCAGCCCCTGTTTTTAAAATACTTTTAAAAACCTCTTCATAAAAATATTGTCCACATTTTATTTTATTATCATATACTATTTAGTGTTGACTAATACATTCAACATACAGTTCCCTTACTGATATTGTTACTGAAATGATCTTTCCATGACTGGAAAAAATTATTTTTTCTAGGTTTCTTCAAGAACTTGAACATTAGGTTTAGAGTCCACTGCAGAGTATCATTTCTGAGAATTCCCCAAGATGTCATCAAATACATGTATTCATCACCACATCCCTGAGCATGTCAAATTTTATTAGTGTGACATGATAGAATGTGACAGAAAAGGCACTACTGAGTGTGATTTATTGTACAAGGTAAACATACCTATAAAGTATAAGCAAAGATGCCACACAAAGAATTGTTTGGTGCAATTGCCAAAGTTATAGTTTTCTGAGGCAAATTATAGGATGTTGCTCACCGATTAACAACTTTTTTCTGAAATATTTTCAGCAGTATATTATCTTGAAAGACACAGATCTGTCTGGGTATAAAGCTTCTAAAGGATGAAGAGAAAATGAGCAGGAAATAATTTTACATTGGATACTGTTTTATACTTAGTGATAACATGCTACCTGCTAATATGGAATAATGTGCTAATGGGAATTCAGAAAGTTTTGTTTTCTGAAGAAATGGTGGAAGCCTAAAGATTTTAGCTATTTTATAATTTCGTATATTGGTCTGCTATTTTCAGCCTTCCGTAATTTACATGGGACTCTAGATGATACACAGAGCATTCTTAAGCTGTTCTCAGCAGTTTATTTTCAAGTGAAAACGGATAAACTAAATATTTATTGTAGATAAAATTGGTGAACAAAATTCCATACATACAAAAATATCATGTTCCTAGCATTAGAAGAGAATTCTTGTTTTTAGACTATACTTATGTTGACTTGTTGTTAAGGACCACAAGGCTGATTCTAATATGAATTATTACCTAATATAAATTAATATCTATTTATATTGCATTTTACATTTACCATTTACCTTTAGGTCTTCCCACTCTCTGTGGCCCTTGGTCATGTCACCATTTTAGATGACACAAATGACGGCTTTACCTGATGAAGTCCCATTTGTCATATCACAGATCTAGAAAACAGTTAAGTCAACTTTCTGCCCGTCTCTTAACTACTTGCAAAATTTATTTTGTTGCAAGATATCTTTGACACTATGACCAACACAATTTCATACATTTATATTCTTTGACTTTCACTATGTGTTAATCAAAGGTAGCTCTAGGATTTGTTTTGAAATCTGGGCAGAATAAGCCTGCAGATTCTAGTAAAAAAAATCCAGGTAATTAACAGAACATATGTTTCTGTATTCCAATTTAATTCCAGGCAAAGCTAGAGAAGTACAAAAGATGTTTTTAGAAAAATTGTTTGGGTCACATAAGAAAATGCATATGGCCTAGTCCAATCAGCTCAAGGGAGTTCCCTACCCTTTCATCTAGGGTTTTTATAGTCTCTGGCTTGATATTGAGGTCCTTGATTCATTTGGAATTAAGTCTTGTACATGGTGACAAGTACGTGTCTAGTTTTAATCTTCTGCATGTAGACATCCAGTTTTACCAGCACCATTTGTTGAAGATATTGTTCTTTTTCCATTGGATGTTTTTGGGCTCCTTTGTCAAAGATCAAATGCCTGTAATTGTGTGTGCTTGTATCTGGGTCTTCAACCCTTATACATTGATCTATGTGCCTATTTTGAAGCCAGTACCAGGCTTTTTGATTACTATGGATTTGTAGTATAGATTAAGTTTTGGTATGGTGATACATCCAGCAGTGTTTTTGTTCCTCAGGATTGTTTCTGCTATCCTGTGCTTCCATATGAATTTTGAGATTGTTTGGTCAATTTCTTTAAATAATTGCTTTGGGATTTTGATTGGTATAGCATTGAATCTGCATATTGCTTTTGGTAAGATGGTCGTTTTTATGATATTGATTCTGCCAATCCAGGAGCATGGGAAGTCTTTCCGCCTTCTGGTGTCTTCTGTAATTTCTTTCTTTAGGGTTTTAAAATTGTAGAGGTCTATCACTTCTTTGGTTGCGTTTATACCAGGTATTTATACAAGGTATTTTACTTTTATAGTAAATGGAATTGTTTCTCTTAGGTCTTTTTCACTTTTTTTCATACTGGGTGTATAGAAGGCCCCTGATATTTGTACGTCTATTTTGTAACCTGCACCCTGCTGAACTTCTGTATTAGTTCCAGGAGTTTCCTGGTGGAGTTTTTGGGATCACTCAGGTATAAGATTATGTGATCTGCAAATAGAGATAACTTGACTTTTTCCTTGGCGATCTGAATTCCTTTAAATTACCTCTCTTGGCTAAGACTTCAAGGACAATACTGAATAGAAGGGGTGAGAATGAACAGCCTTGTCTAATTTCTGATCAAAGCGGGAATGCTTCAAGTTTTTCCCATTGAGTATAATCCTTGCAGTTGGCTTGTTGTATACAGCTATTATTATGTTGATAAAGGTTCCTTCCATCCCAACTGTCTCTAGAATTTTGATCGATCATAAAGGGCTGTTGGATCTTGTCAAAAGCTTTTTCTTCATCTATTGAGAGTACCGTGTGGTCTTGGACTTTGGACTGGTTTATATGATGAATTAAATTTATTGATTTGCGTATGTTAAACCAACCTTGTGTGCCTGAGATAAAGCCTACTTGATCACATGAATGATCTTTTTGATATTTTGGACTCTGATTTGCTAACAGTTCCTAAACAGACATCTAATAGCACAGTCATTAGAATCAACACTCAACAAATGGGAGCTTATGAAATTAAAGAGCTTCTGTTCAGATAAAGAGATTGTAAACCAAGCAAAAAGGCAACCCACAGAATGGGAGAAAATCATCACTTACCACATATCTGATAGAGCTCTATTATCCAGAGTGCACAAAGAACTTAGAAAATTAAACACTAAGGAAATAAACGGCCAAATTAAAAAAAAATGGGCTTTGGAACTCAAAAGAAACTTTTTCAGGGATGAAACAAATATCTTAAAAAATGCTCTACATCCTTAGCCATCAGGAAAATGCAAATCAAAACCTCCCTGAGATATCATCTCACCCCAGTCAGGATAGCAAAAATCCACAATACAACCAGCACCAAAGGCTGGAGAGGATGTGGAGAGAAGGGAAGTCTCCTACATTGCTGGTGGGAATGCAGGTTTATACAACTACGCTGGCGATCAGTCCGGCGATTTTTAGAAAAGCTAAAGATTGAAATGCCATATGACCCTGCTATACCACTTCTGGGAATAGTCCCCTATAAAGCAAAAATTCACCTCAATGACACAAGCACAACCATGTTCATTGCAGCACTATTTGCAATAGCAAAGTCATGAAATCAACACATATGCCCAACAGTAGACAGGTGGATAAGGAAAATGTGGGACATTTATATAATGGAATACTACTCAGCCATCAAAAAAAAGTGAATTAATGAAAATTGCCAGGAAATGGATGGAATTAGAAAAAAATATATTGAGTGAAGTATCCCATACACAAAAATTAAACATCATATGTACTCCCTAATAGATGGATCTTAGTACCAAACACACTTAGTGACATATTCAAAGATAAATCTCTGTAATACCTACAGTATTTTGAAAAGATTATAAACAGGATGGTAGAGGAAGGAGGGCCCCCAGAAACAAGGAGAGAGGGGATCATGCTACAGCAGAGTAAATAGGTCACCATCAAGTACCCCAAGTAAGTAGTGAGACATCTGGTTAAGCTCACTCACTATCCTTCCTGGTCACTTGCAACTGAGTGGGTTTGATCTCACCAGTCAGGGAGGGCATAGAGTCTGGTAGATAGATGGTAACCACCTTGCAAATGGGAGAATGACTCCCCTCACTGCAGTCTCCTACTCCTCTTCCATTTACCTTTGAATCTGCTCTTATGGTAAGATTCCATTTAACAGCCTTTAATCTCTGGCTAGGAGGTGACCTCCAATACTAATCAAGATGGAGCCAAGGGTGATGTAGGAACAGCAAATCTGAAAACAACAACAAACCATTATTCAGAACATCAGAGACCCTACATTAATTACCTGGAACCAGACCAGCCAAATCTCTCCCCATCCTAAAGCTCAGGGAAATTTGCGGAATGGGGGTGGTAAGATTTTAAGAGCCTAAAGATGGGGAGGAGCAATGATATGCAATATAATGACCCCTCCCTCCCCTAAAGTCTAGCATGGATCACAGGCACTAGGATCCTTAGAGGCAAGAGATGATCAGCCACAATAGTGTTCCCATACTAAAGAGAAGCACAAATAAGGGCTCTGGGCAATGCCACTGAGAGCTTACACCTCATTAGAGGGGAGGACGTAGAGGAAGTTTGACATTCACATTAAAGGATGCTTCAGGGAATGAGAGGGGGTACCGGGGGGCACTGGGAGAAAGGAAGGGAGGAGGGTGAAAGGAGAGGGAAAAGGGGGGGAGGTTGCAAGGGGAACTGGGGAGAGGGGTAGGGAGGAGACTGGGCTACCTATTAAGTTTGTATGATTGGGAAAAACAAATAAACATAAAAAATTCTTTTAAAAATATGTAATTATGTCTACAAAAAATCACGAGCAATTAGCGATACTTTCTGATTTTCCACAATTTGTTATGTCTATCTTTTTTATTTTTTATTTATTTCTTCCACTCATACAAGGTTGATAAGTACCCCATTCCCCTCTCTCCCTCCATCCCTCCCTGGATCCCTTACTCCTTCCCCCCTTTTCTCTTTCCTTTCTCCCCTCCCTCCTTTTCTCCCACTGCTCCCTCCCCTCCCCCATTCCTGGAGCATCCTTTAGTGTGCATGTCGAACTTCCCTCTGGGTCCTCCTCTCTGATGAAGTGTAAGGACTCAGTGGCATTGCCTAGAGCTCTTTTTTTGTGTTCCCTTTTAATATAGGAACACTATTCCAGCTGTTAATCTCTTGCCTCTAAGGATCATAGTGCCTGTGATCCATGCTAGACTTTGGGGGAGTCAATGATATGTTGGTCATTGCGCAGGTCTTGCAAAGTCCTATTATGATTACTTTGGCCCTAATTTGTATGGAGTCTCTTTTATATTGTTGCTCCTCCCCATCTTTAGGCTCTCACAATGTTACAGCCCCCTTTTCTGCAAATTTCCCTGAGCTTTAGGATGGGGAGAGATTAGGCTGGCCTGGTTCCAGGTGGTTGATGTAAAGTCTCTGATTTTCTGAATTATGGTTTGTTGATTTTTTTTTCAGTTTTGCTGTTCCTGCATAGCCTTTGGCTCCATCCTCAGAAAGAGCCAACAAATATATCATTAAAAAGGAAATAAAATGACTTTACTAATACAAAAAAATTAAAACACATATGTTTTTAGGAGCATAAACTATAATTCATCATGAAATAAGTAAGTGTTTTACAAATTTGTGTTCTATGCCATGATATTGATAATATTTAGGAGAATACTAGAGTCAAGGAGGGTGGCTCAAGAATAAATGTGATGAAAGTCATCAATATCCCTAAGAATGGAACAGAAAAATTATTCGTAGATACACTTTGAGATGAAGTTGACAGAATTTGTAAACGGAGTAAAAACACTCATTTAAAGAGAATGCAGTGTGTGAGCATGGTGATCATTTGCTTTAGGAAGAAGAGAATGCCAGAGACAGACCTTTGTAATTGAAGGACTCCATTTATTTTAGTAAAGGTTGAAACCAATGTCAGAACATAAGGAATAAATTTAGGCCAGGTTCAAAGAAAGTGATATAAGCCAGAATCCCTTTATAAGTTTATTGAGCTTTTCCTTTTTGTGAAGCCCAAGTTAACTAAGGGGGGTAAAGGGGATTTTTCCCATTAGACAACAAAAGCTCTCAGTAATCTTTCTAAACTCAACATGTAAATTGTCTCTAGAGAGACTATTCACTGGTACCATTTTGCATTTCACACTCATTATCAAGCAAAGTATATTTGAACAAGAAAATATTCATCTATTTACAGTTTTCAGCATATTTTCCACTCTACTTTCAATTTCTTATTCTCAGCTATTTTTGGAGAGAATTTATCACAATTTTATCTGTTTTCTTGACAGAATCATATTCACACCTGACATGTCTTTTCACCTCCTCTGTGTCAGGGTTCACACATAAGAGAGAAATGGGAAGACTTTTTGAACTGGCTATAAGAGAAATGTTTAGGAGCCTATGTTTGTGCTCAACTTATTCATGTCTATTTTCTGAGTAACACACATGGGGATGTGACCAAGCATTGGAAAGTTTTTGGGTGGAGTGCTATAACATTCATTTAGACATGTCTACTACCCATGACTCTATAACATGCTCATACTGATGGTTCAACAGCATTTGGTAGATGATTTAGGATTCTATTTTCTTACATGATTAAAGTACTGTACTTACTTCACACCAATCTGTCTTTCAATGCAAGTTCTTGTAGTAAAACAAAAAGCTAAATTTCTTTCATTGACTATCATAGACATTCTTTTCACTTTTCACTCTATAATAAAATCGACTTGTCGACCAGATCCTCAAAACTGAGAGAAAGATAGCTGGTAGAGATAATTACTCTGCTAGGATTAATGAATCCTTTTCAGAAATTCAGCACTTGACAAGAAGCCCGATCATTTATAAAATGAAATCATTTTTTATTGAGTGAAGTTATTCTTTATCATTTTTATTGAAAATAATATCTAACATGTTATTGCACTAGTAGATGACATTAAGTTTATTAAAGATGTGTTTTATTATATGTTTTAAACTTGTACAAAGTTAGAAAAGAATATGACAACTTCAACAATCAAATGCTATGTCAGTAATTGTGGATAAAAAGTAGAAGTTCAGAAATCTGCATGACTAATTATCATGGAAGATCTTGACATTTTCTTTTCATTAAGTAGAATGTGCTAATTAATTTGTATTTCAGATGATATGATTCTGGTATAAAATGACAGGACAGAATAAGAAAAAAATTGGATTAAACCATTTTGCCACATAAATATATCTCATATTTACTGGGAATCATTTTAGGTGCTCATTTGCAACATGTCATATTTTACTTATGTCTTGTCTCTTACTCATGAACAACATCATAAAAGTCTTTCCTGTCCTTCTTCCTGCTTCTCTGTTTCTCAGAAGCACATGATAGTGGATTGAAATTGGTTATGTAAGAAAAGGTTAAAGAGAAGAGAAAAATTCCACATTTCCCTACCAAATTTCCTTCCTCACTTTTATTTTTTGATGCTCCACAATATGTATCTTTGGAGAAGAAAGGCAAGGAATAATTACTTGAGCTATTTTATTTTTTGTTCATGTAGAACTTCAGACATTTTGTTTCTAATACTATCATCATTTGAAGCAGTCATTTCTTAAGAAGCATAAGTAAAACTCCAAAACTAAATGTGTTTTGAAGCATTGTCCTAAAAGAAGCAATTGTAAAACAATCATTTAAGTTAATGGAATGACATTCATAAAAATCTTTCTACAGGAACTAGGCTTTGGTGAAGAGTGAAGATGCAGATGGGAGTAGTTAACACATTTCCAAGTACATACCACACTCCTGGCATTCTTGTAGGCCTATCTCAGTTTGTCAAAATAATGTTCCAAAGTCAACCTATTATTCTCATTTTGTAGCCAAGAAAGGGATCATTAGAACAAGTTGTATATGGTGTGTTTTACTGTTGGCAAATATATGTGAGGACTTCTAGATCTGTAGCTGCAATGATCATTTTGCCTCAGAAATTCTTTTGTTAATTCCTCCTCTACATTATTTCACTGCTTCTGAAGATGCACTCTTAATACTTTTCTATAAACAGACATACTAAGGCTTATAAAAATTAAAATACGATTGCAGTCAGCAGGTGGGTTATAAATAAGGAACACCATTAGCAAAATGAACAAACTGGTGAAATACAATGTGAATAGCAAAAGGCACACATAACCAAATCATAAAGTGGGAATGCCTGTAGGAAAAATAAAACCCTAAGAAAAGCAAGTGAAGGAATTATCCACAAAAGATGATATTCAAACAAAATGTTGGGTAAAATTTAAGCATTCATAGTCAGAAGAAAGTGTTTTAATTAAAGGCCACATAATAAATTATGATGTCAGGACACACAGAGATGATGGTCAGAAAATTGTGATGGCTTGGAGGTGGTAGAAAATTGGAAAACCAGGAGGAACACAGTCTATCTGGATAAAATGAAGCTAGCTGATTAAGTCTGCCCATAAATACTAGCAGAAACAAAATAATCTGATTTGTATTTAAGAGATTTCAGTAATATCAGAATAGAATAAAAATCTTGGAATAAGAAGCTGCAAAGAGAGGGACCATATAAAATCCATCCCATTATGTAGGTAAGCCAGTGGATTCTTTAGATAAGATAATAGCATATTTTTAGATGAGCAAGTATGAGTTGGGAATATGAAGTCACAGCATTATCAAAATTAGAGGCAACTTGAAACTGAAATATTCAGGAATATATAAAAATAGGAAAGTAATTCAGAGACTCTATATCAACCTAATAGAACTAGGCTAGCCTAATCTCTCCCCATCCTGAAGCTCAGGGAAATTTGCGGAAGAGGGGGCAGTAAGAGTGTAAGAGCGCAAGGATGGGAGGAGCAATGATATGCAAGATACTCCACACAAGTTAGGGCTGAAGCAATCATAATTGGACTTTGCATGCCTGAACAATGTCCAACACACTATTGACCCCACAAAGTCTAGCATATGCTAAAAGCACCAAGATCCTTGGAGGCAAGGGATTGACAGCCAAAATAGTGTTCCTATGCTTAAGGGGAACAAAGGAAAGGGTTCAGGGAAATGCCACTGGGTCCTTGTATGTCATCGAGAGGAGGACCCAGAGGAGAGTTTGGCATGCACATTAAAGGATTCTCCGGGGATTGGGGGAGGTGAGGCACTGGGGAGTGGGGAGAGAGGGGTCAGGGGAGGATGAGCAGAGGGGTCAGGGAGAGGAGGAGGGAGGGAGGGAACAGGTGTACCTATTAAGTTTGTATGAGCGGAGATAATAAAAAATGTTGAAAAAATAGGAAAGTAAAAATGGGGGGCTGGAGATGTAGCTCAGGGATTAAGCCTCTGTCTTGCAGGCGGAAGGTCCTGAGTTCGGATCCTAGACCCCATGTATAGAGACGCCAGGCGGAAGCGGGGGTGGCCTGCGTTTCTGGTCCTGGTAGGGTGGAGCCTGTGAGTCCCGGGGCAGAGTAAACGGGGAGGAGGCGGTCCATGATGGTTCCCGAATTTGTCCGTGGTTCTACACACACATACACACATACACGCACAAACACACATACACGTGCACAATTGAATAAATAATAAAAAAATAGGAAAGTAAAAATGGAAGATTTTTAAAAGATTATCAGAGACTTAAATAATCTAGTAATAATAATTTTACCAATAAAAAATCAAAATAGAAGTAGTTAAAAGAGTAACTCAGCATTTATGGAGAAGAACATTTCATATAGAACAGAATTACCAGTCAAAATTGCTAAGTGAAGTAAAATATTTTCAGTCAAAAAGAGAAAAGTAAACTTAATTATTACACTGAGATGATTGGAGACTCTGAGATGGCTGAGATGAGAGGTAGTTGCAGCAGTAGTGAAAAGATAGGTATGTAAGGCAAACTCCACCAAGAGAAAGGAATGTTATTATTCCATATAACAGGGTCTAGCTCTGATTAGGGTTTATCAGGCATCTTACATTGAAATTCCAAAATGCCATACCTTTCTTCATTATTAGTTCTAGTAATACACAACAATGCTCAAAAAATCTGATAAAAAAGGCTGATTTTTTTTTGTTTGGGGTAAAGTATTAAAGTAAAACATTATTCACAAAAAGAAAATCACATACAATAAATTTTGCTCCTCATTATTGCTGTCATTAATAAGTAGCAAACATCAGACAAAATACGATTTAATAGTCCTTTGTCTCCACAAGAAAGAATCAGGGAGTCAAAAGTGGTGGATTCAACTCAGAGTCAATAACTGGCCCTGATGATAAATCTCTCCTTAGCCTTTCTATGACCTCGGTTGGTTTCAAAGCCACAACTGAAGGCTTGATTTCTCACTATTCTCTCCTAACTCTCTGTAGTTCCTTAAAAAAACAGAAATGCTGGTGTTTCATTTCATCTGACCCAAGTGCCACAGGTTTCAATCAAGAAAATATTATTTATGTAAAGGTGATAGCAAAAAATGTGTATGATATATGCAAAATGGTATTGTTTGGGATATCAGTTTATTATAATACTAAATACTTTTTATCATTCACTACAAATACAGACAGTACTTAAATTTTATTGGGAAAAACCTGTGTATATAGTCACAGATGATACACGAAATACTTAAAGACAAGTACAGGGACATAGGCAGTGTTCTGCCCCCTAATCTCCCTCCCGTAGGACCTTTGGTTTCTCATTCCAGGTCTTTCCATGATTTATCTTTTTGGTCATTTCAGGAAACACTTTAATTCCAAACTATATCTTTCTAATGCAGCAGTAACCAATATAGGCATATTAATTTCAAAACTGTAACTCTAAGTCTTTTGAGCACTCTGAATGAAACCCAACCCTTTTCAGGCAGTGGGATTCAGGGAGTGGCCCACCCAAAAGCAGGGATGCAGCAAAAACAAAAACATATCTGGAACCCAAGTGGACAGCATCACAACCTAGATTTTTCTTTTCTCTAAAGGACAATATTTCTCTCTCTATTAGAATCTGTTTTTAAGATCACCGGAATGAAAATCAGTGTATGTGTTTATGAGTCCCTGGTCACAACCATATATAAAAGAGAATCAGTTTTTCCAGTGATATTATATTTTTCAATATATTTACCATCCTTTATGACACAGATACAAAGAATGAAATAAGGCAATTTCTGCAGTGCCAGCTGTCAACAGTGAATGCAGGTCCTTTGCTCATACATATATACAAAATAATATAAGAAACTAATTTTGATTCCTTTTCCCAGGACTTCTTAAACTGTTAGAAAGGTGACGTCGTACAGTCTGAGTACTTATAGTAAAAACAGCAAGGAGGAGCTTCTCTTTCTCAGTTATGTGATGAAACTAAAGATAATGACTATTTTGACATTAACATTGGAAGAGTGTCTTAGGTTTTACAATATAATGTTAAAGCAACATAATGGATTGTCTTTGCCTTTTCATTCACTACTTAGCAATTCAAAAGAAACACTGGAAGGAAGATGCTTTCCTCAATGGCATACTCACTGATCTATGATACTTCCTGGAGCATGAATCATATCAGGCATATGTCACAAAAGACAAACTAGGTGAAACACGGTGGACCACACAACTGCAAAGACTTGAAAGTAGGAGCGAGTGTGACAGGAGAGATGCAAGGTTGTATATAGAAAACAGGAAAGATGGGATTGATTGGGGACTAAAGGGTCAAAATATCATAAATTCACTATACTCATGTATGCAACAGAAAAATAAAATATATGTTAAAAGAGATCTATAATTAATTTATTGTATTATCTAACGGGGTAACTATAATTAATTAAAGTAGCACAAAAGGCTTATGACCTTATATGAAAATTAAAAATTTAAATACTTGGCCAAGACTTATTCTCATTTAGAAAATGTCGTACTTGTAAAGTCAACACACACACACACACACACACACACACACACACACACACACACACATTTATACAAGTACATGACTGGCAGTTCTAATTCTGTCCTTTTGGGCTTGTTTTCCTAGAAAGCCCTTGGGAAATTGATTGAAAACACTGAATGGGAATTTAGCAGATAGACAATAAAATGTTACAGTGGACAAATAAGATGCGACCCATTCCAGAGAACATGATGAAAGGTTCCTACAGAGGGGTCCTTAGGTCGGACTTCAATTTCAGCTCAGTGGCAACCTTGTGATGCCTCTTTCTATTGAATGACAGGAGAAGGAGTTCAAAGCAGAAAATCAACTCCAGCCACAGCACAGGAACTCTGAGTGCTTCCCAAAGAACACTCACTCCAAAAGAGCAACTGTTTCTCAGAAGCATTTGTCAATCTGATGTTCATTGCTATTTTCTTTATGGAAAGATCCAAAAGAATGGAAAGTAAAATAAAGATTTTTTTAAAGAACAAACTTATTCACTAGAAAATATAAAAGGCCATGATGGCCTATGGAATGTGAATAACAGTCTACTCTCAGAACCTCTTGTTACTGTATTTCAACAACAAAAGTGTTTATGCATAGCTCATCTTCCCCTGAACCATTTAGAGAATATTGATATTAATTTTCAAATTAGCTTTATTTTACTCAGTTGAATACTATCATTATTATTGCAAAAATAGCCATTGAAAAAGTATCATCTTCATTTTGTTTGGTTCAGAGAGAATTAAAAATAAAAGATAGGTAAAATAGATACTGAATTTTCTGGAAACATGAATTGTATATTTTCCTCTTCGCTTCCTTGTACTTATCTTTCTCTCTGCTACTTTTTATGCTATATCAGGATTCAATGCATATTTAGTTATGTCATCCTTATTAGGAACACTCTTTCAAGAAACTTGTGTAATTGCATAATAATCAGTAACACCAAGAACTAAGTTCTTCGTAGAAAAATACTGTGAGAGAGGTTATCTACTAAGCTACACAGGTACTAAGGTACACAAGTACCTTAATGGGGTTGGGGAGATAGCTCAGGGATTAAACGTTTTTGCCTCCCAAGCAAATGGATCTGAATTCAGATCCTCAGATAACATGTAAAAATGTCCTGAAAATGTGAGGTCCATCCTGCAATTCTGGACTTGAAAGGCAGAGCTTGGAAAAACATAAAGCAATGCAATACAGAGAGAGCCATCCAAGATGATTCCCAATGTCACCCCTGGGCCTCCACAGACACAAACATTCAAGTGTCTTCTTGTACAAATGCCTGCACGTATACTTCTAAACACAGCCACACACACACATGTATATGCATTCACAGTAAATCAACAATTAATAGTCCTAACATTTAGATATTATGCATGGACTCTCAAATTAGAAAATTTGAGTTTAAGAAGTTGAGTTATATAGGATTAGAAAGATAAAACTGGTGGAGTTTCCTGTGGCTTCTATGTTGGCCTGACTCCTGAGCATATCCTTCATATCGAGCAGTTCCCTTTGTGACACTTATGTTAAATAATGTAACAGTTGTTAGGTTCTGTATTCAAGGGCTTAAAAAATTAATGGATACAGGTGTAAAATATTGGGATATAGGAAATGTTATTCTTGCAGCCTTGATGTTCAGGATGGATTGAAAAATATACATTTTGGGGAGGTTTCAAAGATTAGGAATATTTTTACAACATTATTTACCAACTTAAAAGATGATGTTATCACAAATGTGTTGAGATGAAAACTACTGCATAAGATAACTAACTTGGAATAAATATTTTGCATCAGTTTGAATTCTCTTGTGTAAGAAATATATTTTCTTTAAAATTAGTGAGTGGATTCTATTTTTAGGGGAATTATTTTTAAGACTGGGAGAAATCTGAATTTAGCCATACCTATTTCTTCTTTCAGCAAATACTCTTGATGAAGAGGAAACTGTGCAATAAATTATTTATAATAAATTCAGAAACCAAAACAAATTAAAATTCAACATGAAAGCAATTTTGAAATTTTTTCCCAGTTTATAAGACCCTGGTTAAATAGTATCTACTTTTTAATATATTTAAAGTCTATTTTTAATTGGGTTGTTTGTTTTGTTGGTACTTAATTTTTTGAGCTCTTTACAGATTCTGGATATTAGTCAACTATCACATCTGTGGCCAGTGAAGATTTTCTCCCATTCTATTGCTTGTTTTTTCTCGATTTACAATATCTTTTGCTGAAGAGAAGATTTTTTTTTTAATTTTATAAAAGTCCATTTCTGGGGCTGGAGAGGTGGCTCAGGGGTTAAGCTTCCGCTTTGCAGGCGGAGGGTCCTGAGTTCGGATCCCAGATCCCACGTATAGACGCCAGGCAGAAGCGGGGGCGGCCTGTGTTTCTGGTCCTGGTAGGGCGGAGCCTGTGAATCCCAGGGCAGAAGGAGGTGGAGGCGTCCATGGTGGTTCGCGAATTCGTCAGTGGTTCTACACACACACATACACACATGCGCGCACATACATACACACACACGCACAATTGAATAAATAATAATAATAATAAAAAATTTTTTAAAAGTCCACTTCTGTGTGTTGGCTTTATTTCCTGTGCAATTGGAGTCTATTCAGAAAATGCTGATCTAAGTCAATAAGTGTACTCCCTGTTCTTTCTTCTAGGAGTTTTATAATCTCTAGTCTAACATTAAGGTCTTTGATCCATTTAGAGTTAACTTCCATGCAGGAGAACAGATAAGGGTTGTCTCAGTTATTCTCTGTGCTGCTGTGAGACAACATTCAAATTCAAGCAAATTAAGGAGAGAAAGGGAGATTTATTTGATTTATGGTTCCAGAGGAGAGATACACTCTTTATCATGGTAAAGAAATTGCTGGCCAAATGAAGCTGGAAGAGGCAAGTCTACATCATCATGGAAGCTGAGAGAGTATACTTGAAACTGAGAGAACATATTTCTTGTGGAAACAGGGTCCAACTAATCAAACTCAAAGTCTGTTCCCTCTGAAATGGCTACCTCTAGCAAGGCACCCAAACGTATCACGACCTTCCCAAATATCACTAAGGATTCAAACACATAAGCCTATGGGAATAACTTGCATTTCAAACCATGACAAGGGTAGAGTGTTGTTCTTCTGCATGTAGATATTCATTTTTTCCCAGTACCATTTGTTGAAGATGCTGTCCTTTTTCCAATGATTTCTTTTTGATCTATGTCAAAATCAGTTGAATGTAGGCTTATACCCTTTTATCTGCATTTTTCAATTCTAACCCATTACTCTATTTATTTTGGAGACAGTACTATAATGTTTTTATTACTATGACATTGTCGTAAAATTTAAGTCTGACATCCAAATATCTAGCAAATATCTTTAAAAATGTTCTATCTCACTAGCCGTTAAGGAAATACAAACTAAAACCCTTCTGAGATATCTCACCACAGCCAGAATGGCTAAAATCCAAAACATGACCAATAACAAATGCTGGTGAGGATTAAGGCAGAAGGAGCCCACATTCATTGCTAATGGTAATGCAAACTCATTCAACCCCTTTGGAAATCAATATGGAAGTTCCTAAAGAAGTTAAAAAATGGTATACCATACTATCCACTTATACCGGGCCTGGAAATACTCTCAAAGACTGCTATGCCTTGCTACAGAGATGAAAGTACTTCCATGTTCATTGCAGCTCTATTCACAATAACAAAGAAATGGAATCAACCCAGATGTCCAACAATAAATGAATGGATAATTAAAATGTGACATGTCCAACAATAGATGAATGGATAATTAAAATGTGACATCTCTCTCTACACACACACACACACACACACACACACACACACACACACACACATATATATATATATATGAATACTATTCCCCTGTTAAAGATGAATTAATGAAATTTGCTCTTGAATGGAAGGAGTTGGAAGTAATTAAACTGAGCTAAATATTCCAGATGCAATTGGACAGATGCTGAATGTTCTCTCTTATAAGTGGATCCAGCACTGAATTTGCAGAATATACCCCAAGGGAAAAGATGGCATACAAACTACAATGAAGTATTAGTCATAGGGGTGGAGGAAGATCTCAAACTAATGGAGACAAAAGAACATAGGAAAATAGATGAATAAGGTAAAGTCTTAAAAGGGAAGGAAGAGAAAGGAATAGGCAAATGGCTTAGAGAAAAAGAAATGATGAATGGTCCCACCCAGCTATGTATACTGCCAATTATAGTAACTCTGGCAAGATTACAGTGGAACAATAGTGGTATGTAAGACCCATAGGTATCCAATTACTCTCTGAATAGATTTTAAGCCTCCCTTATTGTTGGGGAACAATCTTTCCAAGACATTGGAAAGTATAAATCTTTCCAAGATTTATTGGAAAGTGTATTGTCAGTGTAAATCTTTCCAAGAAATAGTGGAAGGGAAGAAATTAGACAATAGGCAGGAACAGTTGTCTTAAAGTTAACTATAAATACTTGACAGTAAACTACCATTTAAATTACCCTTAGATAAGAAAAGCTCCTAGTACTCAACCAAGATGAATCCTACTACTAAGGAAGATTAGTGAGGCAGAAAACCACAAGTAACCAGAGTGCAGAGTATTATTGACCCTGGAATGCTCAGC
This sequence comes from Typhlomys cinereus, assembly GCA_023101885.1. Lineage (NCBI taxonomy): Eukaryota > Metazoa > Chordata > Mammalia > Rodentia > Platacanthomyidae > Typhlomys > Typhlomys cinereus. The sequence continues at coordinate 1,550,969 of JALPQD010000050.1, read as the reverse complement.
TTTCATCAGGCCATGCAAATCTCTCTCCATCCCACGCTGAGGGAATTTTGTAGAAGAGGAGGCAGTAAGACAGCAAAAGCCCAAAGGTGGAGAGATACATTACCGACCAAGATAGCCTAGTTACAACAGGGCTGCTTCCTCTAAGAGTTCATTGCTATGAGAACTACTACATAAACTACTACCCCCAGATCTACACAGTGACTGACATATCAACATTTCTCCATAGACCAGCAAAGATCTTAGGAGAAACAACTATACTCAGAAATCTATGGGTGAGGCGCTGAACAATAGAAGAGAAAACCCCCACTTGTGAATTTTCCCACTAAATAGTCACATTTACTACCACAGAGACCTGATTCTTTATAACATTGAGATAGAGATTTGGATGGCCTAATTAGGGCTAAGAATTCCAGGGTCACCAATACTCTATACTATGGCCAATTGTAATTTTCTGCCTCACTAATCTTCCATTGAAGTAGGGCTCATCTTAGTTGAGCTTTTCTTACCCACATATGCAAAGGAACTGGATGGAGGGAAGGTCATGGATGTATTGTTGAGGAGAGGGGAAGGGAGGGAAGAGTGGAAGAGAAGAAGGGTGAGAAGGGAGTGAAAAGGAGCAAGAACATAAACTTGTTTTGTTTATATATAAAAAAATTCCCATATATAAGTAAACAATGTCTGCTAATATTAGTTTCTAGGAAAGAGCAAGGTGAGGGGAAAGATCCTTTATTGCTCACATAATTAAGAGTCTTCGTTGCTCAATATTTGAGTTATAATTAATGATGATCAAACATGCAGTGTGACAATATATATTACATTTTCATGATTGTTTACTGACTCACATTGAAATCATGTATTGTTTATGATTTATATAGCCATATGCAATGTTTTTATTACACTATTTGCTTAAATACCTTTAAGTTATATGGAGATCCTTTTGTTATGTAACATTTTGTTCCATCAAAAAACAGCCACACATGTCTAATCAATTACATTTATTAAACTATTCTGAATTTCTTAATATCAAAATCATATAAGAACTCCTGGAATTTTTAGATTTGCTTCCTTAAGTGAAAACTTTAGAAAGAGACAACTGACATGTATTATTATCTGATTGACATTATTTTATTCTTATAAATCTGTGAGACTGATACAGCATAAATGTTTCCAACCTGCATACCCACTGCTGGATTACACTTAGATGATTCCTGATTTAAATACACTATTTTAATGAGTTCTGGACTATTTCTATTACTGTGTTTGTCTCTCTTTTAGATTAATGATGCCTCTCAATGGAGTGTAAGTTTTTCTATAATTTACAGATATGATTTTTGCATTGTATAAAAAGGACTTCAGCTGAAAGCTGATATATTTTTGTCTCATTACTGACATCAACATGTCTGACCACAGACTTATGTTTATAGATGTTCTGTTGTAATAATGATTCCAAAGGATAATCGTTTAATGACTCCCTGTAGGAGGATAATGACTTTAAATATCATTTAGAAACTCAGTGTTCACTTTATTTAGAGACTGACTGAAAGCATACTAACTATCCAGTTCATTTTGGCATCATTCTACAGACTTTTAGAGTGTGGCTAATGCAGTACAGAATTCAAGAAGTAAATGGAAAAATGTGTTAAGTATTGGGACTTTAAACTTAAAGGTTAAGGAAAGGATTTCATGTCTTTAATTCCTTAACTCAAGCTTTACTGAAATAACTGGGAACAAGAAAAAGAGAGGATTTATCCTATGGATTAGTGTACTGATCCAAAATCAATTTTAACGAATGTTTCAAGTGACTCAGAGAAGGAAGTCCATTTAGTCATCAGCCCTACTAACATGTAGTGAAGAGTTTGACCTACAGTGTGAAGTGAATATATGTCTGAAAAATGAATCAAACAATAAAAGATACAAGCTATAATTCAGCACTATGTTTACAGTTATTTGTCCATCTCTTCCATCATTTACTATATGATGTCAACATGCTGTAAGTTAAAGAATGATACAATTTGATCAATTTTCCAAGTTTAAAAATGATTCAAACACAAAAATTTTTAATAAGTCTTGTGTCTATTAACTTTAACCCAGTCTAGCTACAAAAATATTGAAGCAGAAGTCCTGTATAATCCTGCTAATTTTATCTGATTCAAATGTATTTGTAACACACAAAAGTCAAGGATCTTATCTTGTTTCCTGAAATAATGCACATTTCTGCTTTATTTTATATAATAACATGCCAAATGATTATAAAAGTAGATATGAAGGTGTATCACTTTTATCATATCCAAAATATATTGAACATCAAGTTTCATAGACGGAGCTAATGAAATGCTATCCTCCTAATGTATCTGTTTATTTGATAGAGCACTTGTTTGTGGAAAGAAAAAGTTATATATATATATATATATGTATATATATATATATACACACACACATATCTGATTTCTTGTAATAAAGTATTTACAAGACAGGCTTCTTTAACATGATAGGTAGTTGCAAACATGAGCTAAAGCAAGCTCAGTGATATGATATCATTGTAAAGGCATTGTGAACTGTCTGTCATGGGCTATGGTGCTTGAACAGTTGTTCCTCAATTATTGGCATTGTCTGGGAAAGTTAAGGATCATTTAAGAGGTAGAATCACATGGCAGGATGTTGGTCATTATGGATACGCTATGAGCATTACAGATGGGTTCTCAGTTTCTCTCCATTATCTGCTTCCTCTTCCAAATGGTTCCAGCTAAACAGTGCTGCCATCATGAAGCTTCCTACTTCCATGTTTCCCTTCCCTTCCAGGAGGAGTTGCATCTCCTAAAACTATAACCCCAAATAAGTTCTTTGTTTCAGGTAATTGACAATTCCTTTTTTTTTTTCTTTAACCCTCTGTGACTCTTCATCTTGCCTAAAAATGTGAGCAATAGCTTCAGATATTACGGAGTACCCCATTTATTTTTTCAAATCAGAAAATTTACTTCATGGTTAAACATTGGTGGATAACGTCTGTAGGTCTATAATAAAAACAATGATGATGATTACTTATATTTGATCCTGAGTAACTTTAGGACAATTGTAATACCAAGCATAACTACTGCTTTCTAATTACATTATAGCTAGGAACAAGTGCTCATGCTGAATCATTTAATATAATATTATATGAGATTTTCAATCCAAATTTCATGCTCTCCATCCCTAAAATAGATACCTAAATAAATAAGTCTAATTAATAAAACAGCATAAAAATATTATCTGTCCTCTTTAGTCAGTTACCTATCTTCATAAACCAGGATGTGCTATTTTTCTATTAGATTAAAAATGTATGAAATGTCAAAGGGAAAAGATTTACTTTGTATTACAGTTTTGTAGGGTTCAGTCCTATTATTTTGGCCAAGTTGTATAAGGAGCAGTTACAAGATAGCACATCATGATGGAAAAACTCATCACCATATGACCATGAAATGTGAGAGAGGAAAGGACCAGGATCCTAGAAACTCTTTTGCAGTTACCTCAAGACTCCTTGCTGAATCATAATTCCTAATGTCTCTACCAACCCTTAAAAGGCCTTTGGGGGACATTCCAAATTCAAACCATAGTGTAAAAACACAGTCAGAACTTCTAAAAATTTTTCTCTTGGTAAAAGCATTCAATAGGCCATCAAATGTCTCTTTATTAAAAAAATAATAGCAATGGAAATATGGTCCATTATAGATGATAATAAAGATCAAACAACCCTATGGGAATTTAAAAGGACATTGATTATTATCTTTTGCAACTGTATTCTAACCAACATGATCACTGAATCTGTCACACTGACACAAGGCAGAGTTGGGAAGGGAAGGAAAGAACAAGGCAATGTGTGCAGGGAAGCAGCTGCACTGAGCACCACAGCTGTACACACAGAGGGAGCGCCTGAGTCAGGTGACTAGCATGCCTGAATATTACTAAGTTTTGTTGCAAGGGTTTTTTTTTTTTCAAACCCCGATGAGTAATCTGTCATTTCTGCTCCGTCATTTCTAGAAGCAAGGCTCATTCCCGTGATAGCATATTCTTTCCATTAAGGAAGGATGGATTATCAGCTCAGGGGAGTCCAGAGAAGGACAGGAAGCTCCATTCATTCTGCCGTCTATATTTATTTTGGACGTCTCAGTCTTCTTAAAATTTATCTTCAAATTTTCATCTTTCAAACAATGATGTGATAGGTTACCATAAGTAAAGTCAAGAGAATAATTTCTTTTTCCAGCCACATTTAGTAAATCATTTTCAAAGCATTGTCAAATATGTAGTGCAATAAGTTATAAGCTAGAGAATTTTTGCTGCTGGTTTGTTTCATCAGCAGCTGTTTGCTGTTGTTTGCTGTTGCTTTGCTTTTGTTTGTTTTCCTTTTTTTGGTATACTTATTGATTTTTGTTTGAGATTTTTGTCTGCTTTACTTAAGTTAAAGAACTGTTTAGTGTCAATTTACTAAAGCAATTTCAACCAGTCCTTTCTGCAAACATGAATAATATGCTTTTCTATGGTGACAAGGCATAGGAAATTCCTTTCAATTTAGGTCCTTTCCATAAAAATTGGAGAAAACTATGTTTTCTGCATGTTTCTCAAGATAGTGATAAGACATTATCTTTGGAGTATTTGGAGTTTCCTAAAGAAAGATATGATACTGTGACACTGTCATTATATATACTTGTTTTAGACAACCTTCTTACTTTTAGCATCATTTTCCAGTAAAAACCTACTATTACTGAAGTGCATTGACCAGGGTGTTTATTTCCCATACTTGTTTGTAAGGTCTAATGCTACTTAGCATAGAAATCTCAACTGTTTTAAGAGCCACTGTTGTCTCCCAGGACTATTTTGTCTCTCTTGAGCAACATCTCTACACAAGCAGCTCAGAAAATGTAAGCAAGAACTTCCAAGGGCAAGTGAAATGTAATGAGTACTACAGGGAAAGTTATTCAGTCATCTGAAGAAAGCAGATGAAAATGGATTCTACTAACATTAAGTCAGCACTATGCAGGTAAACACACTAGTCTCTCACATCTGAGTGAGAAAAGAGTGCACTGTGTCACTCTCAGAGGCCATTTTTACAGTCAAATGAACGGCTTATCTGATGCATACTCAGTAAGCTCTCACTTTCAAGTGAGAAGTGTCTATTTCAAGCAAGTGGTGTCTGTTTCTGGAGCATAAATCTCAGGTCCCATTCTTATTAGGTCTCAGTACTGCCCACCTCCATGCAAAGCACATCTGTTTCATCCTTTCTAAACCCTTCCAGCTGCCCTCAAGTCTACCTGGATGGTATCCTTGAATCTGAACTTTTTCTGCTCTAACTCAGTCAGCAAAGCTGTATCTTATGTACAAACTAAAACAATTCAAGCAACAGTTTAAAAAACGTGCGAGCTAACGTGGCAGAAAACTCTGGTATCTAGTCATCCACTGCTGTGTACTTGTGCAATTCTTGAGAAAAGTGTTTCCTTAGGTCTCATATCATACATTGTGTTAAGAGAAAGAGAGAGAAAAAAAATGTATTTCCTTGTCAAGATAACTGTTGGAAATCAAACAGGAAATGTAGGCAAAGTGCAGCATGATATCTGTCATTCAGTCAGTGACAGAGAGTTCTTGATAGTATTACATAAGTTGACTTTATCTAGAGCAATCATATCTTACTTTTCATGATTAATAACAATTAATATTTGTTGACTGCTTTTCAGATATTGACTTCCAGTGAAAGCTCTTCACATGTGTTAACCAATACATTATCAAAAGCAATCTTATAAAATATATCAGATAATTTGTCTTCATTTTATTGGCAATAGATGTATGACACTGAATGGATACGTAATACTTAAGGTCACAGTAGTAAATGGTTTCACTGTGGCTTAAATTGAGGCAAATCTTCTGGATGGCAGCATTTATAGAAACTATACCATGTTGGTTCCTTTGTCCTGTATCCTTGTCTTTTCCTGCTTTGGATATGTGGGCTGTTGTTTCTCTTGTTTGAAATTCTACTCTGATATTATGCATTTCTCAAATTTCAAGTCATGACCCACTTTCTGAGAAAGTTCTACAGTATTCCAGTGCTCCATGACTCTTTTTTTCTTCTGAATTCCTTTAATTCAGCATCTGTCAGTGCACAAACAAGTATTTTTTACATGTAATAATCATTCACAACTATCACCTCTCCTGGGGACTGTTTTGATATGTGTTTCACAGACATCATTTCTTTGAACTTGCCTTACAATCCTACCAAATTACCCAATTACATTTTGATGGAGCCTTAGCTTACCCTTTGTAGAAACAATCTGAAATGGACTGCAGCTGGAATGTCAACTAGAGAATCACTTTAACCAACACTCAGATGGTTTCTGAGGAAAATAAAGAACTAGGAAGGTTTTAAAAAAATCCTCTCATCCCTAAGAATTCTAAAGTTGATCTGTAGAGTGCAGAGTTCTGTCCATTTTCCTTTCAGACATTTTCGAGAACTTACAATTTCCTACAGAGACAATTTCCTTACGAGTCATACATAAGTGCAGCTCTTATTATCAAGCAACTCCCGTTGACATTTTCCTTAACATTTTCTAGTTTTTCTCCCTCATCAGAGCCTCCTTACTGAAGCTTTTGGAGCTGTGCTAAGGATTTCCTTAACCCATTCTCTGTGATTACAGGTTTCAAACATGGTTCTGTGGGTAGGAATTCTACTCACTGATCAGCAGGTATTCATGATAGATATAACTGGATCTTCTCATATATTCTTTAAGGGAAAGAGAGCTGCCTGTGAAGGCTAACAATATTTCATGACACTAAACTCTTGTGCTCAATATTCATAGTCTTTTAATGCTTATATCATTTCTTCATCATTCATACTTTCAAGTGCATTTCTGAAATATGAATCCATATTTACTAAGAAATCTCCCAATAATGCTGAGGATATTGTTATTACCTTTTAAATAATGTAGTGTACAGCATAGTGTAAATAGAAATCAAAGAGTTTTTAATTTTAGAATTCTCTTAATATTTTCATAGAATGTGTCTTGACTTTATCTTTTAGTAGGATAAGCACAATTCCAAAGAGAAGGCAATTTAAAAAAGTTTTCATTTTTCTATATAGAAAATAGAAATGAGTCTAACTAAAAACAGATACAACAGCTCCTCAATGCTATAGGTAACATACCAATGTTCACTTGCAAATAAACTTTAGAGCTTCTATTCCTAAGATAGAGAAAAGGACATGTCAAGATCATTCAGATTGTTGTTTATTTAAAAAGGAAGCTTTCCACCTCTTAAGAGAAAAAGCTAAATATGACTTTATGTCAAGCATATATTTACATATATTATCTAATTGAGTCTCCGGTATTTTATGATGCTTTAAGCATGCTTAAAATATTGGAGAATTAGGTGAACTCTCTCAGTGGTATCGTTAAAACAATCATTGTTATCATTAGCACTATTAAGTGGCTTTTAAAATGTAACAACACATTAGTATCACTGAAATGTTGCAGTTGTTGAGACTGAATGAGGTCTGGTTGTCATTTTGCAATCCCATTCCATCTACATCGTTAGGAAATGGTTCTCACTCACCAAGGAATACCACCAGAACTTCCTATTGTTACCATCTTCTTGAAGATATGAAGTTTCAAGCTTTTTGTTACTAAACACATTAGCTATACTCTTAAAGCTTTTCTCCTCTTCCCACCTTGATTCCATCTCATTTCAATAAGTCTGCATGAAGCTGCCTTTTTTCTGTATTTACTATATTAATGTTGAAAATCAACAATCAGGTTTACAGGAGAAAGATTTATGAAGAAAAGTGAAGTCTTACATGAAGGCACAGTTGCAAATTGTGTAATTGACTTTTATTTGGGAGGTGTGTTTCCAGTTTCCTTGTGGCTTGTGTATGTGGTTTTCAAATGGACAATACTTAGGCCATTTCACAGGGCAGTTCTCTAATAGCGGCCAATACTTCTCTGAGAAAACTGCTTCCTTTAGTGTGCACTAACCACTTCTTTCTGGGTCACTTCCATCAAGAGAAAGACCCTTCAGGATTGCAAATGGGACCTATTTTTGAGGATGGAAAACATTAGAACTGATTTTAAGTCTATGTAAATATGTGGACATGTGGTGTCACTTATAGCTGGGAAGTTAAAGGTACATGGTCTAGGATTCTAATAGTCTACCTCTGCCATTAACCTGGCAAATAAACATGAGAAAATTGCTTAAACTCTCCATCCACACATCCTATTGGAAGAAAGAGACTAGTAAAGAACAATAATTTTCTATTATCCCAATGATACGAAGGGCTAAAAAGTACACAGATCATATAGCACAGGGCACAACATGTAAGAACGTCTCATGGAGTCATCTATTAAACACATAAGTATCTGACATCCACTGTATTTTTTTCATTTTTTGACATTTCAGTCCTTAAAAGAAAATTTTAAATAGAGAACATTTGGGTTACTTGTACTCTGCCACTTTGCTATCATTTCATCTTTGCTTCTTAAAGGTTTGTGTGATCTCCTGCCTTACTGAAATGTAAGTAAGTGATTTAACAGAATCCACACTGATAAAAAGAACATGATGGCATAGAAGTCTCACTCAACTAAAAGAAATTCTCAACCTACATAATATTTTCATGTATTGAGTATGAAGGAGGATCATTTTCTACAATGATCTATGTATTGATAAAGCAGCACTAAAGGTAAAAAAGGCAGCCTTTTTGACACAGATGGCTCAAATTTTTCTAAGGCATACTATTTTATTAAGTCAGGTCTTCTTGAGATTTACTTGGGATAGGAAGTAGCTTAGTGAAAGCTCTGGAGTTTATGATGGACAGTAACAGCACCACAGACACACTGGAATTGGCTGGGAACAGTCGCCACAGGGCTGCAATGCAGAGGAGTCAGGCCTCATTAGAATGCAATGCAAACACAAATGCTCCCATCTGGCCACACTTTTAGGACACACTTTAAGATCTCATTCCATTGAGCCAGGGTCTGTCCTAATTTCTAGCTCTCACTGCAATATATTTGCCTGGTGTCTTCAGAGTAAAATGAATATTGTGTTTCAAAGACATAACAAATGTAAAATGGGTGACTGACATATTCCATGTATGTCAAGGAATCCCCAAAGAATGAAAATGTATGTTCAAATTCATTGTTGTGAAATAAGTATGTACTAAGCAAGTAACCAAGAATCAGCCTGGCAAAGTATCAAAAACTTTGTTAATATTTTCATAATAATAAATAGTGAGCTAAGGTACATTTTAATAACATTTTTTTCAACACTTATTTACTTTAACAAAAATTTTTGTGTGTTTATTATACATATGACATTTTAAATAAAATGCATAAGAATCTCTAAATCTAACTTTCATTGCTTTATTTCATAAAGATGTATCAACCTCTGAAATTTCAGATGTGCACTAAATTTTGATACAATTCAAAAATTACATGTCTTAACTTGTAAGTTAAGAACTTAAATTAAATTTTGGAACTTAGCTTGAAAAGAAATTTCCACACCCAATTATGATACTTTAATGATATTCATCAACATAGTTTTGTATTAAGAAAAATAGCAAAATAATTAAGTTCTCGACCACAGAAACTAGTTAGGATATTCATTAGAATATGGTGCTATAGAAATACTGAATATTATTCTGAATAACTATGATGTGCAGCAAAATAGAAAAATACTCATATGCCATCAAATAGTAAAGAATTATGCATAGTACAATCACATTTTCAAAATAAAACTGATCAGATCTCATAGAAAATGAGCCCTCTTAAATCTAATTTAATAATAACTGCAAATATTTTAGTTAAAATAAAAACAGACTAAATAATTTTTTCTCCTACTAATATATCATTTTTAATCAGTAGGAGGACTGCCTACTGCTGGATGATAGTTTTCTTTTCTAAGCTAAGAAAGTGTTCTCAAACTAGAAAGTGGTGCAGGGTGCAACATCCTATGATGAAACAACTCTACCGCACATAGTAGTAATTTATTATTTTTCTTTTAATTAAATTGTGTCTGGAAAATAAATTCATACCTTCATACTGTCTGAACTTGTCATTTGCTTGTGTATGTGTGTGTGTGTGTGTGTGTGTGTGTGTGTGTGTGTATGTGTGTGTGTGTGTGTCTGTGTGGATCTGTGTCTATGTCTGTGTTTTGTAATTTGAAACACTAATTACATTAAGAGTTGTGAGTGATCAATATGAATCTGAACAATAAGAATTTGAACAATACTTCAAATATTTCTGTTACTAGCAAGATGTATGGCTTTTCTGAGACCAGAAAGACCCATGTTATCTAGGTTTACATTTTCCAAACTTAACTAATCCCTTAGAGATCTAGCTACTGCAGAAACATCTGGGATTTATATAAAAATCAAAATTGAGTGCAGAGACATATTCTGACCCATACTTTTAAAAGGCCCATGTAACTCAAGAAAGAAATGCTCTGATCATTGAGGCATTCTCAATGTATTTTCTTCCCTGCCTCAGAGATTTTTCACTTAAAATAACTCTACCTTGAACAACACAATAACCTTAAGAAATACCATTTTGGGAATTGTGCTCTTCCAATGTTAAAAGAAGAAAAATAGCTGAAAAATAAATCAGAAATATGACTAAAAATTGCTATTCTCAATTATTTTTACTTTTATAGTCTTTTGGAAGTTTGTTAATTTTTACAAACCCCTCAAATTCAGTGCCCATGTTTATTTTCATCTTCTGTTATTTTCCTTTAATGAATTACATTCGAATGTAAACAGGTATTTTGATTAGGAAAATGTTTTGTTATGGTGAACATATAAGCCACACTATTTTCCAGAAATGATTAGGTAGAGTGCAAATTCCAAGCATTATCAGCATGAAAACTTCTTGTCCTTTGTGGACTGTTTTACAATTTACAAACCTTTGCAAGTACTGCATGATTCATTTTAGTGTTTAGATATGCTTGTGAGATAGGAAGAAATATTATCACTTTAATATGAGAAATCTGACATATGGAAGTTGAAATTGTTGGTGTGAGATCTATTTATCACTTTCTCTCTCAGCACACTTATAGGGTTTAGTGCCTCCATGTAGAAAATCCATCTATAATTTACAGAGGAAAAAGATCTTGACTTCAGAAAAACTTGTAAGTAAAGAATTCCAGGACTCTAGGCCCACAGAATTGAAAAACCTACTACATAGCATTGCCCTCTTAGAAAGCCATTAAAAGTGTCACATTGAGGGGGATAAGGCAGCAACAAAATATTTAGTTTTGTACTCATAGTGGAGGTTAATAGGCTTCAAGGGATAGACCCAAGTTTAGGCCCTGGTTAAACTCAGTAGATAAATTTCCCTCCTCCCTAAAAAAAAAAAGATGAATATGTAAGCAAGACTTTGTACATAAGATAGGGGCGAAGTGGAGGGAGATAAGAAAAAGGAGGAGGAGAATCCATTCAAAATGCTTTATATGTATGAAATGTCAATGAGCAAAACTTGAGAAATAATATAGTGTAAACAATATGAATTGTCCAGACTTTCAAAATCCCTACTCTCAAAAAATCATTTTATTTTCTGGCACTGGGGATTAAACCCAGAACCTGCACATGGAAGGAGTTTTGCTGCTGAGCAATTATGTCATATCTGTTGGCATTTACAGGACTAGAAATACCAATATGCCAGTTAAATAAACTTTTTGAAAAATGTCTAACAGTTTTTGCAATAATAAAGAAAAGTGTCTGCTTTATAATATACTTCTTATATAATAAACAACATGTGTCACTCATTTTAAGTTATCATGGACATTTCAATATGTGATTCCAACATGACCTTATGGGAGTCTCTACTTTTCTTAGGCATGAGACATCACAGCATCACCTAACATCTATTTGTAGGCAAACAATGACTATCTACATTCTATTCTGTGATACACCGAGGTAATTAGAAGTATTACACACCATCAAATGATGCAATCAACATTTAAGTGTTCAAAATGCTGTATTGATTTTACAAAGGTATTTCTGACAAAAAATAAAATTCTTCCATATTAATTGGATGTCCTGATTGATCAATAATATTAGTCAAATATTACTTGATATTTTTATATGTAATATAAAATTAGAAACAGTTCTACAAATATTTCTTAAAAATGTAAAGTTAAAGAAGACATTACAAGGTAGAATTTTAAAAGTTAGTTGAGACATAAGCTTTTGATAATTCCTATTTCTAATATGTTTATTAATTACACAAGACATAATACACACACACACACACACACACACACACACACACGAATCAGTAAAGTACAGAGTATATACAAAAACCATTTCAGAAAATTGATTTCTTGTGATTATAGTATTTTTATTGGTATATTTCTAAAATTTGCCATGGCGCTGCTTATAAATGTGACAGCCTGCCCATCACCACAAACAGACTTACAGCTAGATGCCCTTTAAGCCAAAGAGATTATAGAAGATGCCAAGAAATTTCCCTGACATCTGTCATATTGACATATCAAAACTAAGTACAAGTGCGAATCACTAAGAAACATCATCGTTAGCTCTACCCTTGAGGAGAGTGAAGGTGAGTCATGATGCAAACATTGGTGAGCATGCTGGAACCCTGTATTATAGAACCACACAGCCTTCCTGAAGTTTCCAGCACAGTAGACAAGGAGAAGAAGAGCTCTAATCCAAACATTTTATCAGGGACCTCAAGTTAATAGGCACTAGAATAGTGGCAGTCTGTTATAATCAACAACTGAATGGTTTGATGCATTTGGTCTTGAATAAAGCCATAGACCTCCGCTGGCATTTACCTGTAGTCCTTTAAGTACCTCTGCCTTAACTTACAATGTTTATAATTAACACCTAATTTGAGGCAGGGTTAGAGAACTATTTTTATTTCATTTCAGTTTGGAAATATTGCTTTTTTCAAAAAGCCTGCATGTTTTCATCTCTAAATGAGAGTGATTACAATATTACAGGGGCTTTATGTGAATTAAAAAAATGTGTGTGACACAATTTTCACAATTACTGACTTAGAGTAAGTATTTCAAGTCTTCAGTACTATTGTGTAATTATAGTTTACCCTCACAGCTGCATATAGGATAGTCTTCCTTCCTTCTGCTTGAGGCTAGTGCACTTGTAGATCTACCAGTGCACTCTTGGAGCTTCTAATGCCTCTTGGCGAATTTTCTTCAAAAACTTCCCCCTATTTTTCCAACACTATGAGCAATAGCTGTGTGTAAGTTGAAGTAAACTTCAAACAGGAATGGAAAAGTGTATTATATGTCTGCAGCTTCCTAGAAGCCTGGTTTGGCACTTTTTTCAAGATAAAATTGCTAGGATTTGAGGATACAGTGTCAAAGTTTAGGGCTCTTTCACTAGCCTCAGAAATTGCCTGTTTTCTTGTTCCTTGGTCTTAGCATAATGTGTTGAAGAGCTGGGTTTCAATAGTGACCTATTGTTTATTTCTACTTTGAGCTCTGGTGAAGGGAAAATGTCTAGAATTTTGTGATTGTTCAGATTAGCAGTACTCCCCGTTTCTGTGTGAATAAGGATCAGAGTGGTGGTGAGGGGTTTAATGTGGTTCTGTCTGACTCCCAAAGCTAGCCAGTACTCACATTCTTCTGCCTCATCCTTCTCAGTAAAATGAAGGACTCAGATGAATATGTTTCAAGGAGTTTTCATGAATCTTTGTAAGATATCTCAAATTGCCAGACTACCTGGGCATGGTTCCAGCACTGCCAATTACTATTAGTGTGAACTAAGTGGTAAAAACGTTGCTATGATAGTTGCTATGATAGTTTAGTAAAACCATATATAAGGTCAGTTTGTTCCTGGAAAAATTCTGAGTAGCAATAGAATATTGGCTTCTCCGACCTTTAGCATTATTTTTAACTTTTGTGTCATGTCTGTAAATTCTTAAAGGCAACCGCCAAAAATTCTTAGTCACTATAGTATCATCAAGTTCTAGTCCAGTGCTTAGCACAAAGTCAAACCCTTTATTATGCAGATTGGAATAAGTCAAATATCAGGAACAATTTCTGAATATTATAATGCATTATTCATGTATCAGTAACACACTGAGGAAGACTTTTATATATTCTGAGATAAATTTCTATCAGTGTAGTGTGCTTTCTGAGTGCTCAGTCATATTAAGTATGCAGTTGTGTGAATGTAGTTTGTTTTAGTTGCTTTAATTCACAACTAACTCCACTTCTTTTGTTCTTCCTCATGTCTTACCTTCTTTCTACTATATACACTATATACAGTAATTGAGCTGGATCATATGAGCTGAAATTTCACTGACATTGATAATGTTTCACAAGCTAATCTACCTATTGTAATCTGTGGAAAGTTTTGTGAAGGCCAAGGTGCAGGATTCTGTGAGAACTTAGAGGGGGACAGCCATGAAGTCTGGTAGACATGCTGTAACTACCTAGACTGAGCACACTTGGAGGAAGGCAGTTAATAATAGATCACGAATGACAAGGAGACAAATGACTATGGAACATTATTTGAGAGAGCCACGTAAAAAAATGGTTTCAACTAGAATAGAGAAATAATACAATCCAAGATAACACAATATCCATTTTAAAAGAATTTAAATGACAGCCATGGAAAAGTTCACAGTCCCAGAAGCAGTGACAAACTTTGGACAGAGCAATGTAAACAGACAGATACCAGTGAAGGAAGCAATGGTAGAATGGCTTCTAGAATGTTCATGTCTAAAACATACTCACTTCAAGTAACTTTGGCTAATATGTTTAAAATGAGGTCAGGCTTAAATCATCACAAACTAGATGAAACACAGTGGTATGCACAAGCAAGAAGGTTTGGAATAGGAGGAAGTCAGGCAGGGGAGATGGAGAGTTATGGGGGAAAAAGAAAGGTGCATGGGATTGAAAATATTATAAAGTCACTATATCCATTTATATAATATTAAAAAGTAATAAAGACAAAACAAATTACTACCAGCCATAATATTTCCTACTATAGTAAAAATATTCTACACCTATAGTTTCAGAGTAAAGTCACTAGCCACATGATGCTATTTAGAATATGATTAGTATTAATGCAACTTCAAGTTTTGTGTCTGTTTTCTTAATAAACTTTAAGCATGCCGCTGCATGTGGTCAGTTCATGTCATAGGGTAATAGCAAAATTCTTTTAAAAATTGCAGTTGTTACTATCTTAAATAACTTTTATGTAGTGAGACACAACACACACACACACACATATTTCTGTAACCCAAAATGATGGAAAAGATAGATATTCTAAATAAACAAATTTATTAAGCTATATAAAATATCATATAAGAAAAAATCAATAAAGACAAAAATTGATAAATGCCAGTGTTTCTTAAAATAATGCAATTTTATATTATCTTCATGCAAACTATATTCCTGTGCTAGGATGTACAATGGATTTTGTCACTCTTGTCAAAGAAATTTTTGAATAAAATAATTATGTACAACCAGAGGCTATTTTCTATTCTTTTACTTCTCTCTACTTGAATTCCCCAGATACACCATATCTGCCATATCTGACTCAGAAAGAACTAGAAATTCAAGTCCAGAAAAGATGAGCATAAGTTTAACAGAGCCAAAGGGAAATTAGTTTTATAATTATTGATTGACTTTGACTACAAGGTAAAATTGTGGAAAGTAAAGTAACTAAATATTTCAAAATCTTTTCTCTCATATGCGAAATAATTTAGTGAAGGAAGAACACCTGAGCTTTTTCAACTCACCAAATATCGATAATAGAAAATGATACTTTATCAGAAAACTAATATCTTTATCATAACTTCATGATCTCATTCAGTTATTAAAAGTTGCAATAGGATATCTCTAAGCTCTTTAAGGACTTGGGTATGATATTCCTAAAGTGAGACTGAGGTTGAGGATCAATAATTTTAGTCTCTAGATATGTCTAAAAATCATCAAGGGCAGAAAACTGCTACATGTAGTACTGAAGTAGTCACTACCAGGGAAGATAAGAAAATTCTGCATAGTTGAACTTTCTTTAGGGTCTGAGCCTTTGATTATCACCTTCACTACTAGGCTGATCTCATCCAATCTCTATGGACCTCTCCTGTAGGAAAGGCTAGAGTCTAGATGGGATGCATTTTGAACATCTTAATGAGAAATGGAAGTTTTTTTTCCCAAGACAACTCTTAAGTTTTCTTACTTTTAATTTAACAACTGGAATTATAAGTGAAGTAGAAAACAGCTTGTTAGTATCTTCTGGGTCAGAATTTGCAAAGATTAACTTAAGAACATGAGAACCAGGGGCAGTCCATATTATGACTTTCTTTTCTTGTGATGAACTCATTGACCTTCAATTGTAAAACTTAGCATGCAACAATTTGTTTTATTTAATGCACACCGGGGACTCTCTCACTGTTTGCCAGGTTAGAGTTCTCTTACAACTTTTGAAAGAGGATGGATTTTACAAGAGACACAGGTGTCTAAAGATTTTATTTCCTATGTGCAAATAAAATAAAATGGTCAGGGAACTATGGAGATTATGATACTAATTAGTGATATGACTGTATTACTTTAGGCAATGTTGAATGAATACAGAAGAACCTAAGCAGACCAATTATAATTTAGCACTCAAAGAAGGTATTACTTTGAGACTTCATTATTTGAACAAACCAGCTTAAGGGAACAAGTGCTATAATTTTCTCTTACTATAGTCCAGTTATAGTTTCTTGTTCAGCTTAGCAGGAGAACTAACACCAACACCAGAGCCAGGTAAATGATCGGATCATATCCACATAATGGCTAAGAGAGGGACAATCCTTACTTGCCCAACCAGCATGTCTGACCAGGTATACAGAAGGATTTCAACTTCCTCAAACATCTTTCTGTATTTTATTCACCTGCCTAGTGCCTAGTCCCAGCTACCATGGATTGGGCTTCCGTTTACACAATCTCTTGTAGGTTCATTCTTGGTTTAGTTAAACTATTAATTTTCTACAAATGTGCTCAGAAATTGAACTCCAACTGTTAAGCTGATGCTCTATGACAATCACCTTAAAATTATAAGCACAAGAGTTATCAGGTTTTGAGATTCCCAAAAGAGCTTCAGTACTAAAACAAAATTATAGGGTTGTTAATTTTCATGAAGATATGAAAAATTTACCGATATTTTCTTCTCTGAAGTTAAATCTTCTTTGTATATACTTTGTATCTATATTTTTCAAGCACAGAATATTTCCTATAGAGATTGAACTTAGAGAATGAGCAAAGATTTTCCAGTAGATGGTATACTTTCCAGTATTTTTGTCAACAGTTAACACAAGACAATATTTCCAATCAATATGCTTTCAAATTAAAATTAAGATGAATTTTAAATACAATTTGCTTCATGCCAGGAAAGAAACAATCAAAAGTAATTCATTCACAAGGATTATGAGATTCACAATCCTCTGTCTGAAGTTATATGGGACAAATTTAGAAATGGTGACCTACTCTTCTGAATTACTCTCTTTCAGAGGAAATTCAAAACAACTGTCTACAATAAAATAACACTGTACCTCTAAGACACTAATGCAAGGTATTTAGAATTATGTCTGTGTAATCACATATGCTAATCTACAGGAAGATACATACCTTATTAGGAAATAAGGGCCTTTTTATTTGTGATAGAAATTCATTTGCGTTGACCTCTTAATAACTACTTAAGTGATACTTTTAATTCTTTTGACTCCTATAAACCAAATGTTTGTAATTCCTGTAGAACTGAATGCATTTATAATGACCACACTCTGCAAAGAACTACCACTTAGAACTTAAGATCATGGCACAAATATCTGAGAGGTTCAACATTAAATTTATTCCGTGTAACTAATATGATCAAATTCTTTCCAGTCAGAGAATTATGAAGAATCTAAGGCAAAAATGTAGCACCTAACCTATTAGCTGTTGCTACTCTGGGTTACTAGAATTGATGCAGTAAGAACACTGATAGATTAGAGAAACAGACACATTTTGGAGATTCTTTCTGTGTTATCCCTAGGACAAATCACTGTTGAACACTTTAGAGAAAAAGGTACTGGAATGAGAACTCAGTATTACTGACAGTTAACACAGCCAAACACAGTGGAAGATGATAGTATTTTCAAAGATGGGAAATTATTCTTTTATGTCAGAGAAGTAGTACAGTTTTAGTTTATAAGAAACAAGGTAGGCCCTTCCCACCCCGCTCCTCCGGCCAGCACGCACGCGCGTGCCGTCCAGCTGGGCCTCATCCTGCGACCTAGGTAAGCTCTGCCCGTGCCTGCCCACCAGAACCCCAGGTCAGCCCAAGGGACCCAGCTCCTACCCCACCATCCAGCCAGAGCCGCGCGCAGGGCTGAGGGACGAGGAGGACCTCCCCCTGCACCTGCGCCCCGCCCCAGCTGCCCTCGGGTTAAATAGCTCCATGCTAACGCCCCCATCCTCCCTTCCCTACCCTGCTCCACCAGCCAGGACACGAGCTCGGTCCAGCCGGGCCTCATCCGCGACCTAGGTAAGCTCCGTCCCTGCCCATCCCCAGAACACCAAGCCAAATAATTCAGTTTAGTGAAATTGAAAGATCTTAAGAGTTAAAACGACAATGCCAAAGTCAAAGTGCAAATCCATGAGAAGCAACACACAAGTAAACAAATTTCTCACTGAAGGAATTAATCCCATAATGTTAGACTCCAACCAGAACAAACCCACGGAAAATGGCTAAGAAAGCCTGACCTAGGATAAGGACTTTCAAAATATGATCATTACCATGTTCAATACTATGAAAGAGGAAATCCAGGAGGAATTACATAATTGAATCAATCGCTTTGAAGAGGAACACAACAGACACTTGGAGGAGTTGAGAAAAACAGTGCAAGAAACAAAAACTGGCATAGAGCAGTTAAAACAGACTCAAGCAGAGTTTAAAACTGAGCTACAAGACAAGTTATCTTCAACCCAGAACTCCACAGAGAGTCTTATCAACAGAACTAAGGAAGCAGAAAACAGAATTTCAGACCTTGAAGATAAAGTGGGAGTACTAACCAGCTCAATGGAAGAGTTGTTAAAGCCAAAAAGATACTTGAGATAAATATCCAAGAGGTATGGGACACCCTGAAGAAGCCTAACATGCATGTTCATGGAATACCAGAGCAAGAATCTCAAAATACCACCCCTGAGGAAATTTTTCAAACGATCATCAAGGAAAACTATCCTCATCTAAAAAAAGAGAGGCCCATCCATATACAAGAGGCATTCCGCACCCCAAACAGATACGACCAAAACAGAAGCACCCCACGGCAAATAATAGTTAAAACAATCCACATTCAAGATAAAGAACTGGTGCTGAGAGCTTCAAGGGAGAAAAAACAAGTCACTTTTAAAGGTAAACCTATTAAAATAACAAATGACTTCTCAGTCAAAACAGTAAAAGCAAGAAGAGCTTGGAGAGACATACTTCAAGTATTGAATGAGCAAAAATGTCAACCCAGGCTGATTTACCCTGCAAAACTATCAGTCATGATCGAGGGAGAAAGAAAAACTTTCCAGCACAAAGACAATTTGAAGGGATACATTTCCACCAAACCAGGCCTTCAAAAAATGCTAGAAATGATACTCAAGGGTGAAGAAAAAAACAGGCATATCCAGGAGAACAGAAGGCAAGTATAACACCATTAAAAGCGAAGCAATATACTTATAAAAACTACTAAACATAATAAATGTCTGCAATTAAAAATAGTTTGTCCATTATAACACTAAATGTTAATAGAATTAACTCACAGATCAAGAGACACAGATTACAAACTTGGATTAAAAATCACAATCCATCAATCTGCTGCCTGCAGGAAACCCATCTCACCACAAAAGATAGGCATGCTCTAAAAATAAAAGACTGGTCAACAATTCTACAAGCAAATGGAAGCAGAAAACAGGCAGGGGTAGCCATTATGCTATCATACAAAGTGGACTTCAAACCAAAGAAAATTATAAGAGACACAGATGGATACTACATTTTAGTCACAGGTACAATTCACCAGGAAGACTTCACAATACTGAACATATATGCACCCAATACGGGCCCCTCCACATTCATTAAGAAAACCCTACAGTGTCTAAAGCAAGAAATCAACCCCCAAACGATAATTCTTGGGGACTTCAACACCGCCCTCTCAATATGGGATAGATCAACAGATCAAAAGCTTAACAGAGACACTTTGGAACTTAATCAAACCCTGAAAGAGATGGACCTTACAGATCTCTATCGAACTTTTCACCCACACACCAAAGAATACACAGTTTTCTCAGCAGCACACGGAACTTTCTCCAAAATAGATCACATATTGGGCCACAAAATGAATGTACACATATACAAAAAAGTTGAAATTCTAACTTGTGCCCTATCAGATCACCACGGCCTAAAGCTGGACATCCACAACACATCAAACAAGAGAAAATACACTAACTCCTGGAAACTTAACACTATGATGCTGAATGAGAACTGGATTCAGGAAGAAATTACAAAGAAAATTCAAGATTTCCTGAAAGTGAATGATAATGAAAATACAACTTACCAAAATCTCTGGGATACAATGAAAGCTGTTCTAAAAGGTAAGTTCATAGCTCTTAATGCCTACATCAAAAAAATGGAAACATCAGAAATAAACAACTTAAAAATGCAGCTTTGCGGAAGAGGGGGCAGTAAGATTGTAAGAGCAAAAGGATGGGAGGAGCAATGATTTGCAAGATACTCCACACAAGTTTGGGCCGAAGCAATCATAATTGGACATTGCATGCCCGGCCAAATGTCCAACACACTATTGACCTCACAAAGTCTAGCATCTGCTAAAGGCACCAAGATCCTTGGAGGCAAGGGATTGACAGCCACAGTAGTGTTTCTATGCTTAAGGGGAACACAGGAAAGGGTTCAGGGAAATGCCACTGGGTCCTTGTACGTCATCGGAGAGGAGGGCCCAGAGGAGATTCAGGCATGCACAAGAAAGGACTCTGGGAATTGGGGAGGGAGGCACGGGGGGGATGGGGCAGGAGGGGTGAGGGGAGGGGGAGTAGGGGGTTGGGGAGGGGAGGAGGAGGGAGGGAGGGAACTGGTGTACCTATTAAGTTTGTAGGAGCTGAAATAATAATAAAAATGCATTAAAAAAAGAAACAAGGTAGGGGTAAATTTGAATGAAAATAGATTGAATAAAAGAAATGACTTAGTATTGCTGCTTCTAAGGATATCACCATTAGAATCAGACAAATTTAAAAAATGAATCTGTAGTAAAAAGATTTCTATAAACTTAGGATTTAACATTTGCTGTGTAAATGTATCAGAGCAACATGTAGATTTACCATAGAAAGCTATAATAACACACATTGCAAATTTATGTCTCCAAGTCATTTAATTTCTATTAGCCATTATCTCTATTGACTTATTTAATAATTTATTAAAGTATTTTACAGACAATTTATAGTTACACTGTGACTTACATTTTCAAATATAATGTATTTTATCAATATTAGAATTTATATAAGGCAGTATTGGTGCTACTTGTGAAACAAAATTATGTAAATTATAAATATTCATTTCCACTCTTGCTATCAAATACATATGAAGGAAATAATGTTTTGGGTACTGTATTTAGTATTGATTGGATTTTTCAGCTCTTAATATATGGCATTTAAATTTCAGAGAAAAAACCAAATAGAATCTTGAACAAAAAGATCAATAGCTTTTTGAGCTTCACATTAGTTTCCTTGTGATTGTTCAAAAATCATTCTTAGGGATAGTGCAAAGGATGGGGATTGAGGCTAAGACCAAACTAACTCTTATTTCTACACCTAAGCCTGGGATGAGGTCATTTGATTTAAGCAAATAATTCAAAAACTGTGAAGTCAGAAGACAAAAATAATGATCATTTTTTTCTCTTTTGGCATAGTTTGAATGAAAATTGTATTTCTTTTATACATAGTTATTCACCCCCTTACAACAGAAGTTCTCAAAAGGCAATGTATTTTGGAAGTTTACAAAGACATTTTAAAGTTTGTAAAAACATTCTAAGAGGAAAAAAAATTTTTTATAGGAATCATTGCTTGGATCCTCATATTTAATATATAAGCAAATATTTAATATATAAGTTATATTTATATATATTATATATACTTATATATATTATATATTATAATAGTTATATATATTATATATACTTATATTTAATATATAAGTACTAAAAAGTACTATCTTGAAAATGTGTCACACGTCTGGGAGATAACTTTGTAAGTAAGACTTGTTATGCAGCTAGGGTTCAAATACACACATGACTGCAAAAAGATGTACTGAGGCCAGTGATTTAAGTGCTTGGATAGTAGAGGTCTGAGATTCACAGAACAATCTGGCTAACTAGATCAGATGAATTGGCAAGCACTTGGTTCAGACAGAAAACCTGCTCCATTGAAAAGAAATGGAAATACCTAGGAAGACAGCTGATGTCAAACTAGTGGTCTCCAAACACACTTGAACACATATGTGAATATCTATAAATGCACACTAGCATAAAAGTTAGCATTAGAACACAAAAAAGTATGTCCATGGTGAAGACTCTTTATTTTTCTGGTTGATTACATTAAGTTGTCTCCTACTGTAAATAATACAGGTTATTTGTATCCCAATGCTACCATAACATGGAGCATCTTTCCAGCGGTAGGAAAGACCCTACAAAGTCAGTGAGTATGTTGAAAACTCCAATTTCTGTGAGTCCTCCTAAAATAAATGTCAGTTTCAGGTAGTTGTTTTTCTTATTGTAAAGAGGTCAATTTCCATATTAAAATTAGCTCTTCTTAGCCACATTTGTGCAATCTTGAATTTCCCCACATTGGAGGGCAGATGACAAAAATTATGAAAATTGTCATTAAAGTCTGGAATTTTGTTGAAGAATGTTTTCCAATGTACAGTGAATTTTACAATCATGATTCTGTTTGCCTTCCCTTCTCTTTCTGCATTCTTATATGTTCTGTTAAGTCTTTCAGGGAAAAAAATAAAGCCTTGTAAAGCACATTTAATTAAGTACCCCTTTTAGATGAGTACACAAGGAAAAAAAAGGAAGACACAAACACAGGAATGGAAATGCTACAAGTCCCCTATACAAAATAACTGTGAACATTCAAGACTTTGAGTGTGGTATCTGTATATGTATGTGTGTGTGAGTGTGGCATATGCATGGGTAGGTACAAGTGTCCATACCTGCACAGTGATCAAAAGAAAACATACAGAATCCAATTCTATCAGCCTGCCTTCTTTTCTTAAGAGTCTCTCACTGAACCTTGACCTGGGCTGATGGTCACTGAAGTCACAGAATCCCCTTGTTTCTGACCCACTTACCACATCCCAGCCCTGGTGTTATAGGTAGGCATAACAACAAGCAGAATTTTTTGGGTTTTGTAGATTTGAACCCAGGTCCCCATGCTTGTACAGCAAATTCTGTTACTTGCTGAGCCATCTTCCCAACACCTCAAAGTTTTATTTAAGCTCTAGAAATTATGGTACAAAATTGGTTTTTTAAGCCAACCTTAAGTGTAACAACCCCTGGAGTGACCTGGATTTATACTTCCTGGCTTCATTGATGGCTGCACTTTATTTACTCCATAGTTCTGAGCTCTGATGAGACCATATTCTCCTACTTTTCAAACTTTATGAAGGATTCATAAATTCATAAATTAAGATTCATAAATGTTTTTCTGTCCTGATGGTACTTAATCAGATATTCTTAAATCCATGTAATCAAGTCTCTGTATCAGATTCTCTGTCTTAACTGGGCCCGACAGTCCAGTAAAATAAGCACCAACAAGAACTGCTGAAAGCACTGGCCCTATATTTCAGGAAAAAGGCCTTCCCCAAGCCATGTTTGTATTCATATTTCTTTGTACAATGTCTGATGGGAAACACAAATTTGTTACAACATCAGATTTCTCAATATCATTGTTGCTCTCAATAATGAGGCAAGGCCTGGTCAATCATTTCATTGACATATATTTCTATTTCAAATGCAAATTTTCCATGTGTTTATTAAGGACTTGACAATTTCTGCATTTGAAAAATTCTGGTTATTAAAGTTAAATACTGAAATAAAGTATTGGAGGCACTATACTTGTACATTTTCTCAAAGATAGGATAAGAAGAGCACTAATTTAATTAACTTTACTGCCATGATTATTAAATATTAAAATTGGTATACATATATTTGCTATAAAGTTATATTAATCAAAGGAGGGTAGTTCTGACAAAAAAATATCAATTAAATAAAATAATGTCTCATATATGGAAATACACAGCCAACATATCTTTGACAACAAAGCAAAGATGATTATTCAATGGAGAAAGAATAATCTTTCCAACAAATATTACATGAACAACAGAATGTCTATATGCAAGCTAACAAGCTCATCTCTGACTTAATACTTGTCATGTTGCTAATTTTATGTGGCTCACAACGGAAATTTAGAGAAAAACTGCAAAGACAAACAGAGTAAATGTAGGCGATGTTAAATTTCACAACATGTTCCTGCGGCTATGGATGGTAAAATAGGCAGGATGCCAATTTAGTTCTTTAAACATTTTAAGTGGCCATTGTACTGGTATATATATATTCATATTCATTATATATTCATATTTTGTTTATAATGACTATATAGATACATCACCAAGATCAATCAAAATCTATGAAAATAAACATGTCAGATTTTCTTTAAAATTAGAATCTCCATGCCATATAATAGCATCTACTATTAGAAGAATGAAAAGACAACTTACAGAGAAAAAGTATTCAAAGCATATTTTATCAAAAATATTCAGGTAATTCTTAAAGCCTAAAGAAAAAAGTACTAATGAAGTTGGCAAACCCAGGCAGAAATATAATATAGATATATTTTTTATGGAAAAAGGCAGACAAAAAGGAGTTCAGCATCAAAGATTACCAGGCAATATCCAAATTAAGTACTAATGGAACACTATTAGTGACCTATGGGAATGGTTGGGATCTAGAACTCTGGCATTAACACGTGACTGAGCTTGTAGAGCAGTAGAGACTCCTTGCTGGCAATAGTTAAATATGAATAAAGTGCAGCAAGCAGTCTCGCAGCTCTCAGCCTCCAAGATATCTGCTACGTGCCCATTTTAGTGCCCTAATTGCCACTTATTGTCCTCCTCTGTGTGTGATCTAACAACTTGGTGACAATTAATTACATAAATTTAAGAAAACAATATAATCCCCTAGACAAGTGTGAGTCCATGATTTGACTCATGTCCATAGAATCAGTGGGGAATGAAATAAGATGAAATATTAATAAAAACCTATATTATAGAACGCCTGTCTTAGCCCCGTCCCTTCCACTGGGACTGAGATAAGAGGTTGTTGCGAGAAAGCTCACAAAGGATAAAAGTCCAAGGCTTCTGCCAAAGCCAAACATCAATTAATCTAGCTTCTGATTACCTTAGTATCTAGTCCTGGTTCTCTTCCTTAGCAAATAGAGAGTCATCTAAGAGACTGTCACATTCCTTAAGTAGATCATTGACAAGACAGAGGTCCCCCTTTTTCCATTCTGTTTAAGCAAGATGTGTATATAATGTGTGTATCCTGTCTTTCATCATTTCTGGCTCATGGTTTTTGGCCAGAGAGCTGGGATATTTTAGCTAGAATAATAAAAAATCGACTTTTCCATCCACTAAAAAATTCCAAAAATTCACTTATCCTCTTTGCTTTTTTAGTTTCTTCTCAATATTACTCCAAAATGTGTGGTTTTCACATCTGTTTCGCACAAAAAACTTTGGGCCCCTCAAGTATAAATGCTAGAGATTTTCTTTGTATCAGTAGGACTTGGTCCAAAGAGTTGTATAACGTATTTAAACTCAATATGCAAATAAATTAAAGGTGTTTTGTGGGAGACAAATGATTTTTGCACCTAGGAAATACAAATTGTCTTGAGACACAGAATGGAAAAATACAAGTTTTCATCCCCTATAAGGCAAAATAAACCAACTGAACTAATGGTTAACAAATGAGAAGTTTAAGGTGTGTTAATGACTATTGAAAAAAGAGAGTTAAATGATTAAAGATCTAATTTAGAGAGATTAATTATGCACTTGAACAAGAGAGAATGAAAGAACAGAAAACCAATGGAATAAGCATGTGTGGAATGGAAGCTGCCATACAAATGAAATCAAAGGTGAAACCTGACATCTTCTGTGGTGCCTGGGTCTGAAGGGTGCAGACATGACTCCATTAACACCTGAGAGATGAATGGTCAGGTTTAGGGCCAATGACAGCAGCGG
Source organism: Typhlomys cinereus (assembly GCA_023101885.1). Classification (NCBI taxonomy): domain Eukaryota; kingdom Metazoa; phylum Chordata; class Mammalia; order Rodentia; family Platacanthomyidae; genus Typhlomys; species Typhlomys cinereus. The sequence goes on along the minus strand of JALPQD010000050.1, from coordinate 1,524,658 downwards.
ATGCCCATAGAGAAAGCCATTCTTACCAGAGAAACAGCTTTCATTTAAAATAAATATCATTATATAAAATTCCATGTAAACTGAGGACATTTTTGTCTAGTCTTACAACTCTTCATCCAAAGAGGCAATTCTCTTCTACTACATGAGTTTTCCCCTTAATTCAGTAATAAATCAGTAAAATATCACAAGGGTCATGTTTTCATTTAAAACAAGTGAATATATTAAATAAAAGCATGTTGTTCAGTCATCTGCTGTGATCCAAATATTTCCCAGTAATTATACCTATCACATGAGTTATCCCAGCTCTGTTAGCAGATTAAAAATATTTTTCTCTTTTATTGATGCTCTCTTACTAATTATACCCCAACATGATTTACTTCATGATTATGAATAGATTATAACTATTAGTTGGACAGTTTTTCCTCCAATATTAATGATGCCACTCTGCATGAAAGCTTTTATTTATTATGTAGATCTGCAATATAAACCTAACAAGCAACTCGAGAGGTAATTTTCTCCTCCTGTTCCAGTACTTTCAAGCAATGCATCTTTTCTTTGCAGCCTGCATTTTGCATAGGTTAACCTTTTTAACTCTCGCCCTTTTACCATCCATTTTTTTTGTAGGTAGCATTTCTTAATTTTAGATTGTGTTTCCCCTTCTTTCCTCTCTTATTTCCTCCTTAACCTCTTGCAATTTGTCTTCTGTCTGCTCTCCCACAGAAATGTTTCTCTGAAAGGTCATCACCGACTTAGATCTTACCATATTCAATAAGAAGTGGTCTCCTTTTTATCTGTGGCACAAGAGAAACCATTAAAAGTGTCTGGGAGGTTTAATAAGGGTTGCTTGCTTATTTAGCTTAGTAAGCCACATGTATAAGACATGAGAGTAGGAGGGAGACTGGCGTAACTAGGAAGAGGAGGGTTTCAGTGGGAGAAAGGGGGTAGGATAGGGAAATAGGGGTGAAAATAAATTAAAAATTACTACGTGAATGGATGAAACTATCAAAGAATAAAAAGCAAATTTTAGTGTGTGGGCGTGTGTGTGTGTGTGTACATACACACACACACACACACACACACATTCTTGTAGTGTACACACCAGAACCTTAATTTGGCTCCCATCTCTAACTTCAAAAGCAGTGGCTACAAGTGTGCTTGTAGTTTTAAGAAGACAGAAGGATGGCTGGGGATTGCTGTTTGCCAGCCTAACTCAAGTTTCAGTGAATGGGTAACTGTGACTCAAAGGAATTAGGCAGAAGATGGTAGACCACAATGCCTGCCCATGGCCTCCACACACATCGGGCACAAGATATAATCCCTATTCATATACACATCCACAAGTACAACAGCTCAGATCTATATAACATATAATAATCAAAAATGAAGTGTCTGTGGCACTGATATTACATTTCCAAAATAAATAATAATCATAATGAGGCCCTACTGATTCAAGCTAAAAGCTGTGCTATAATACTCAAAGTATTTGATGTACTTGAAGGTTTCCTTCTACTACATGGACAAAGATAGCCACCAAAGCTTGCTCTTGTTTGAAGATCTTCATTTCCATTTGGATTCCTTGACTCTTAACTGGGACACCCCTAAAAAACAAGGCTCTGTGATTGCAGCATCGTTCTCTAGGTTCTGTCTGACCACAAAGCTCCCACTCTAGATTTTAAAGGGGAAATTTCGGGTACCATGACGAGTAGGGTAAAAAAGAGAATATATGAGATGATTTCCAGAAAATGAAACAGTTTTTAAAAATTAAAAAGGCAGCTCATTTTTCATTAAAGTTTTGATGCCCACACATAGTTATGAGGAAAACAATTTCCAGCAGTTCAATTTACAAACTTTTAAGTCTATGCTCTCCATTTTTATGCAATGAAATTTCTATCTGACATCAGTTGTTCCTATCAGTTCAGCTGTGATGTGGTTACCTCCTCTTTCTTGTGCTGGCTCAGCCTCCTTTTGGAGTTTTGTCTATTGTAGTTTTAAGAAACAGGTATTTCTCTAGTATCAGACTGTCACTCACTCACATTTTGATGTGCATCTCTTCACTGTGATCTACTTTTTGTACCCAAACCATTGTAGCCTGCAGGTAATTTTCATGGCACTCATTAATCCTGGGAAGATTTTGGAAGCTGTTTCTGCCTTTCTCTGCTTTTCCTATTTGTCTAGACAATCTCTGACATATGAGATCCTCACACTGTTCCTCTCTCACACTTCCAATGGGATTCAGCATGTTTCACCCAAGCACCCTGAAGAGTACAATACAGGAGCTTTGAACCACCTATTTCTCCCAAAGTTCTAGTCATTCCCTTCTCTTTAGTTTGCATGGTCACATAGCTTGTCTGGCATCAAGAACAATGCTGTTCTGCATGTTCACATGTGACTTGCTCCTCAGCACTCTTGCCTTTTAAACCTAAAATTACAAAGATATAACCTTATGCTGCCTGATCACAATAAATTCCAATACACTAGGAGACTTTGGAAGAAAGATTTGTCAGTGATTAAAACAGGAATATTAGAAAACACAAGTATTTCTTTCACACATCACTCCATTAGAAATGTATACAGAGATACAAATTATTCTAATCAAACTAATAGTGAAAAGATGGTTGTCATCCTTCATGATATGAAAAAAGTTTCATTATAAAAAATAACAAACCACTAACAACTGGAATCTCATACTTATGGTGTACTTCTTCTTCTTTTCTTCATCCTAGTTCTTTCTCCAAATGAAGTTGATCATGTTTCTATTTTATTGGTCGAAAACTCTAACTACTGCCATCACATACAAATGAAAATTTCATATACACATTGCTACAAAATTCTTCTGCCCTGTTCTTCTGCATTGTCCTGGCATAAAATAGTAGGCTTTACTACAATATGACTTTTATTTGTTTGTCTTCACTAAAATTTAAAACAGGTTTTAATTGTATTAACCACTACTATAGCTCGATGAGAATCTACTTTTGTCTGTGATTTCTCTTTATTAATGGCATGCCTCTCGCTAGCCTTTAAATGCATTCATGTTTCCTTATTCTGCTTTTTAGTTTATTTATAGATCTTTCTGAATATTGTTCGTCTTTACTTAATATTCAATTAAAATCACTGAGGACTTGCAACACTGTACTGAAGTCATAACTAATTTTATAGAAGAAGCATCAAATCCTAACCTTTTCAAGTAAAAGTAACACTATAAAATATAAAACAGTATTTAAATATATACTATCTGTTGATAAGCAACTCTTTCTTTAGCATCTATTGACATAGAGTTATATATCAGAAATATTTGAGATATAGTTTAAAACACACTAAACAAGTAACCGTATAATACCTAGTATAGTTGCATACTGGAAACCAGGCATTCAGGAGGGAATAAGGCTGACAGCATTTCATATAACTGATTTGAAACTATTTTTTATTTAAAACTAGTTTAAATATATCTGTAACATTATATACAAATTTAATGTAAAAGGAAAGCTTATTCACTTGATTTTACATATGTTATTGAAAACTCAATTATGGTTTTATGCAGAAAATGGGTAAAATTTTCCATTTTCTGTCATGCAAAATTCAATTCTGTTTCTTTTATGTGGATTAAAATTGCTTATAGGATTAAAAATGGGAAATAATTGGATTGCTTAGCTGATGTTTTGACTATGCTAAAACAGAATGGATATATGCTGATCATTAAAATTAAAATATTTACTAACTAGAAAATATCACATTGAGAGTTTTATAAAATAACATTTTATAAAATAGCAATATTTTCATAATTAAGAATATCTGATAAATATGAATAATATTTACTTCTGACATGTCTGTATGAATAGCAAACTTGTTAATTTGAAAATATGCCCCCCATGCTGATAGTCTTGAGCTGAACACGCCTACTATAGGAGTTGCCTTGTATCATAGATACTGATTATTGAGTTTTGCTGTAGCGATGGTAAGGAAATGGCATGTGTTAGAATCAATATGTGTGTATTGAAACTGATACATGAAAGGATTTCATTCTGAATTAGCATTGTCATTTATATTTTGTTAATGGATATCCTAAAAATAATTACAATGTTTCTTTGACTCATTTGACTCATATGACTCATTTAAGATTTTCTTATGGAAGTGAGTACATGTATTTAGATCCCTAGGTACTGCAATATATGCTTCTATAAGGATTATGGAATCTTGACACTACTTAGATAATAGGATAATTAGGTAATACAAGGTAAACTTGCTCTGTGTGTGTGTATGTGTGTGTGTGTATGTGTGTGGGTGTGTGTGTGCAGGTGTGTGTCAAAGAACAATCTTATGTATGAGTACTCATCTTACATGTGAATTGAGACATCTGTTTACTGCAATGTCCACTAGCTATCTGATCCTCAAACTTTTGGGATCACCTATCATCATCTCCCATGTTGCTTTAGAAACACTGGGATTAAATATGCACACTACCACATCCACTTTTACATTGGGATTCTAACTCAGATCCTCATGCTTAAGTGGCATGTTCTTTTTCCCACTGAGTTAACACTCCAGCTGTAAATATGATTTCATATTCTCATTTTTACGAATGGGAAATTTGTTAGCAAAATTAATGTGTGAAACACTGGTTTAATTAATGGGAGGATATTTAAAAACATATGCTTAGCCTCTATCTGGAATATAGCTCTCTCTCTTTCTCTTTCTCACTCTCTCTCTTGCTCTTTCTCTCAATTATGACCCAAATATTGATGACTGAAGTCTCTCCAAGATCATAGTAAATTAAGGTTTGTTGTGTCACACTTGAGAGATCAGCATGAGGCCATCCCTTCAGTTACTTCAGACCAGCCTTTGCTGTCTTCCACATACTGTGCTTGAGCTGCTACTGCTTTGAAGTTCTGAGCCTAAGCTTTATCTTACAACTCCAGTACTACTTTTCAAACTAAGAGTTTACCTTATTCTTCAACACTAATCAGAATGAGATAATGTCTTACTCAGAAACCTCAGACTGGCTCTATTTGGAGATGCACTATGTCAAGAATTTTGAACCCACAGGTCACAGGTGTGGCTATTGAATGCCTGCTCATCATTCACAGTATTTCTCATAGGATGGCTTGATAGACATGAAACATTCTGTCTGCCTGAACTGCCAACTCTTCTGAGGCTTCAGGGTTGCCATGTTGGACAGTTTCCTTTAGCATGATGGTGCCTTTCTTCAGTCCCTAAGGTTAAATCCCTTTACTAATGGCTGCTGAGTAGGAAGGTATCAACTATCACCTTAAAATTTGTAAAATTTGTAGCTTCTTTCTGTTCGGAAAACAAGTTTATGCTGCATCTCTTCTCCCTGCTTTTATCATATTTTACTGAGGTCATTCTTTTAAAGAAAGGGTTCTAAGTTTTGAATTATGGTATCATGGTAGCAGAGGATTTGGAATACAAGACTTAGTTCTGAATTGTGACTTTTGGAGGATGTTCTCAAGGATGGACTATCATTAGCAAATGAGCCTTTTCATAGCCCTCTTCCTTTTTTAAAAATAGCAACCTACAACCATCTTTCAGAGGTACATACATATATAAACATTCCTGTATATTATATATATACTGCATGGCTAGAATATATGTTTCAGTCAAGTGTACCATCAGACTGATTGTTGAAATATCTTTACCTAAATTTAAGCATGAGTTTTCAACATCAAATCAGAACCATGGTCTGATTTTATATTCTTCATGCATTTCTCAACAGTAAAAATATGACTTTAATGAAAACACAAGCTATTTATTAATAAATATCCCAGCTACCATTTTCTCTCACATGTCCCCAAAATATAATTAAATGGTTTATTATTAAACCATCTCATCTGAGAGGGTAGCAGATAGATCTATTATTTTACATTTAGAAATTAAATGAATTCACTGATAATAAAAGCATTTGGTGGGCTGATTTTCTGTATTTATTAAGACAAAATAGAAAAATGCAAAGACAATAGCCAGTGGAGTTATCTCAGATATATGACATTTGCCTCCTAGTAAGCATATAAAACTCACATTAAATTGTTTAATCTGGCTCTTTAGGATATAGACACATTTATTTAATTTATTCTCATTTTCAAAGAAAAGTATAAAGGCAAAAATTTTGGGATCATATAGGACATGTTTCATCTAAAAATTAAAGTTAGACTAAAATTTATCCCATAATCAATATCTATATAACTTCATAATATTTCAAGTATATTTTATCCTTAGTTACTTACCTAATAAAGTCTTATAATGATTTTTGACTTGCAAAGACTTTTTTGGTTTATAAGACAGGATCCTTAATGTAGGCTGCCATCCAGCTCCCTGTGTATTTGAGGGTGACATTAAAATTCTGACCTTTTTGTCAGAATTTTGGCATTGTAGATATGTACTAAACTTCAAACACAGTGCCTTATGCATGGTAGGCAAACACTCTATTAACTAATCAATAATTACAAATAATTTTGAACAAGATTTTAAAGATACCATAGTAATGAACAATTTAGATTCTAAAACTCAGGCATTCATTACACTTCTATTTTTATTGCAGTATTATTTATAACATCCAAGAAGTAGATGAATAGCTTTTTTTTAAAGTAGTGTGGAATTCACACAATGGAATTCAGTAAGAAAGAATGACATCTTATGATATACAACAACATTGATAGAAGTCTATCCAGTGAAATAATCCTGACAGAAAAACGAAAGTACCACATGATTTTACTCATACATACAAAATAAGTTGGTCTCAGAGATCATAAAACTCCAAGAAAAAAAAAAAACAGGAAATACCCTTGAATTGATTGGCCTTGACTATCATTTCCTTAATAGCACCCCACAAAGGCCTATAGAATAAGTCCAAAACTAAACAAATGGGCCTATATGAAATTAAAAAAGATTTTTCTCAGAAAAAGTGACTGTAATTTAGCAAAAAGGCAACTTACAGAATGAGAGAGTATCTTCACTAACCACACATCTGATAGAGGACTAGAGTTCACAAAACTTGAAAAATTTAATAACAGGGAAGTAAAACACCCCATTTAAAATGAACTAAGAACTGAAAAGAACTTCTCACAAACAATTTAAAAAGTGTTCTACCTTCCTTTTCATTAGAGAAATTCAAATTAAAACCATCCTGAGATATCACCTCACTCCATTCAGAATGGTAAAGATACAAAAAATAAAAAAAATATGCTGCTGTGGATTTGGGAAGGGGATCCTCATACATTGATAATGGGATTGTAAATATACATAACCCCTTTGGAAATCGATTTGGAGGTTCTTAAAAGAGTTAAAAATTGATTGAAATTCCACACAACCCTGCTATATGATTCCTGGAAATATTCCCAAAGAACACTGCATCTTGCAAAAGAGTCATATGGACAACCATGTTCATAGCTGCCTTTTCACAATACAAAAAAAAATGGAACCAATCTAGATATCCAACAATTGGTAAATATCCAACACATGGTTAATGAAAACGTGATACATGTATGCAATGGAATGCTATTCAGCTGTCAGGAAAGATGAGCTAATGAAATTTTCCAGCAAGTGGATGGAACTGGAAGAAATCACACTGAGTGAAATGTTCCAGATGCAGAAAGAAAGATGCTGTATATTCTCCCTTATGAGTAGATTAAACATACTACTTGATGTAATCAAACAGAAGCTCTTACAACACCCACAAATAGAAACAAAAGCTGGGGTGTGGGGGAGGAGATGAAAAAAAAAACACCAAAAGAGTAGAAACAAACAAACATGAAAAGCACAGGGGTAAACAGTTAAAAGGGGTGGGGTTATGTAAGAAAAGTCTTTAAGGGAAGGCAAGAATAGGATTAAGACTAGTACATAGTGGGATTAGTCTACAAGTAACTAAACATCTATGTGGCCCTAATGTGCACACATACAATGACAGGTAGCACATGCCCAGCATTGTAAACCAATCTAAACAAAAGTGACAGGGGAGAAAGGGACAGCAATTAGGATCAGATGCTTCAATATCAACCATAAATGCCTGATAACCTTTGTCTAAAGGTCTCTCATTTTATCTTTAGAAAAGAAAAGATCTCAACATCCAAACAAGATACAATCTTTTTGCAATGGAAGAGCAGCAAAATAGACAAAAATCAACCAAAGTAGAGAGTGCAGTGACCTTAAAACACTCAGCTAGAATCAGGCCAAATAAATCTCTGCCCATCCCAGGAAATCCTGTGGAAGAGGGGGCCATAAGACTGTAAGAGCCTAAAGGTGGGAAGGTTGGCTACTGGTCAAGACATTCTACTAAAGATCGGGCTTTTGCATCCATGAACTTGCTATTAGACTTATCCTCACCAGACTTGCACTATGACTGACATATCAACATTCCCCAATAGGCTAGTGAGGATCTCGGGAAAAGTAATTATTAGCAGGTGAAACCTTAGGGCCTAGGACAAGAAAGGTCAAGGCGAGTACCTACACCTTACAATGAATCTCCTCAAGGAGGGGCAACTTAATCTGTCACAGAGGTCTGAGCCCCTACTAGAGCAGACAAGGGGCCAACACAAGCAGGAGGTTGGGAGAGAGGGATGGATTGGTAAAGGCAGGGTGTGGTGGGAGAGGAAGTGGTGGTAGAGAGCAGGAGGAAGGAAGTAGAGAAGGGACAACCACTCATCATGTTTGTAAAACTAGAAAAATAAAAAAAGATAAAAAAGTAATTTGATCTCACAAAGGAGATGGTGAACAGAGTCTGGATAATAGGGAGGATGAGGAGAGGGTCCCAGAGGATGCTGAGTAGTTGTCATATTAAAACAAGCACCATGGTAGAGATGAAGATAATGTTCAGTATATTTTATAGAACTATAAGAGAATTTATTTTTGCAATAAAAAGAATATTTAATCACAATGTGCAAATGTGTACATGAATTAAAGCATTACACAGTATTAAATTAATAAGGATAATTTTGTCACTTTTACATGGCAATTAAAGATAGGTAACAAAGAATATGTATTCAGAAGAACTTGTTAACATTTGAATCTAAGTTGTTTCTTACATGAATGACCTTAGAAACTTATGTAAGGGTGAATAACATAATTCAGCCAGTGAAAGTGCATGCTTACATATCTGATGACTTAAATTCTATCACTGGAACATACATGGTCAAAGGAGAAAACCAGTTTCAGAAAGTGTCCTCTGATCTTCATAGTCAAAATCTCTCTCTTTATCTCTCTTTATGTTTCTTTCTCTGCTTCTTTCTCTTTCTCCAAAGAGATCTTACTTGACTTTCAATTCTCCTTATCATTAAAAACAAAATAGTAATTGTACTTGAGGAAAAGAACTTTTGTAAATGATTTATATCATAATATATAAAAAATGGTTTCCTCTGTGTCCAACAATACATTATCATAAGTATTAAATGTTGCTACATTATCACATTGCCTCTGAACATGTTTTTTATACAAAAAATCTTTAATAAAATGCGCAATTTTAGCAGCTAAGAAAATGAGGGGATGATACATCGGCAGTTAAAACTTAATTTCCTGAGAAAAAGATTTATTATAAAATAAATCACCATTTACATGTTTATGACCTTTCCAACTCAGAGCAAACACTTGTGAATTTAAGCAAATGAAACTATTCATAGAGTGACGTAACCAGTATTCTGTTAGAATTTGTAAAGTGGTTTTGACTTATATTCTTTCAAATATGGACTATTGTTGAATCCATTTTGTAAGTTTTAAGTGAAAGCTTCTCTGATTTTTGTTGTTGTTTTAATCTTCAAACCATATTCTGATTGAATTCCTTGTTAATTGCTACCAATGGACTCAAGCTGTGGCTTGTCCTTTGCTAGTTTTTATGTAAGTGGATCTATCCCTCTTCTTCTTGAGTCAATTTTCTCAGCTTCCCACATAATGTGCAGACTCAGACACTGGGTCTATGCCTGCCTGCAACTTACAAGCACCTATACTGCTGAAATTGATCTGCGACCCAAGTCCAAGAAAACAGCCTTCAAGCAAAATGAGGCATCATAAAGGGTCACTGAAGCACAGTGCACGCTCGGTTCTGAAGCAGACACATCAGCCTTCAGAGTGCTTAGCAGGCAAGTGAGAAGGATTTCTGGGAGCAGAGGGAGGTGAGGCCTGCCTGGAGATGCAGTTGCACGTTTTCCATTAATTTTAGCAAGGTGCTCAGCATGAACTGAATGCAGGATTTAGCCTGAAGCAATCTGTGCTACTCTTAGCAAGTCTCACAGTTCAAATGAGTTTCATGATATGCAGAGATTAAAGATCATAAGCACGAAGGATGAGATCTAGAAAAAGAGCAATTCAGTACTGCGGATGTGAGGATGACTGAGGAAGGTGCGCAGCTGACCAAGGTGAGCATTTTACTGCATAATTTCAATTTCATTGTATACAGAAATTGTCACTCATAGGAATAAAACTAAATGAATAAAAATAACTCAGAAATACATAACAAAACGTATCCTAAAGGAGAGCACAATGAAAAGGCTACATTTAAAAATGTCAATGGGACAGACAATTTCCTTCCTTAAAGACTACAAAACAGAATAAGGGGCGTGTTTCTGACATTGTTCACTTATATCTCTGCATTCAAATATTTTAGATTGAAGAGCTTTAGACATTCAAAGGACAAATTAACTTCAGTGATTATAGATATACTTCTTCCCACTCTCCTTGAAAAAAGAAATGGCAAAGTCACTTTGGGATCAAAAATTGACTAAGCAAAACCAGCAATGAAGGACCAACATATTTGGTGAGAAACATGAGTCTTGTCTACCTTGTGATCACTTCTCCTACAGATTTGGCCTTATTACTTTTGGGTAATTCTTGCGCTCTCAAGAATTCTTAATTACTAGAATTACTAGGCTTACAGAGCCTGAATGGCATAAAATATATAAAAGTGACACAGTCCATTCTTGCTATATTTCTTTCCATTGTTCAGTTGTAAACTTGCTGGCCTGAAGAAACCATAAATTAAACCATATTTATTTCAGTGGAGTACTGATTTTCGAAGTGGGTTCTGTAGAGATGGATTAGTAATGAACACTAAAAGAAGTTCTAAGAAAGCTGGGAAGGTTTGATAAAATACATTTCTAATCTTTCTTAAAAGGTTTTAAAACTCAGAGGCCACATCACCTCAGCACTCATCACTGCAAACAAACAAAAAATATAAACTAAAACAAACACATGAAAATTCTTGAGATAATATTCAACAGTTGTGAGGGCTTGAATACCTAGCACTAACATATTGGAATTCTCATTTCCTAATCTCACAATAATCTTGTGATTCAAAAAATACTAAATTTGTAGCTAAATTTCACATATATTTCTACTGAAAGTATTTATATTTTGCTGCAAGTTTAATATTAAGGAGATTAATGGCTTACACTGATTTTTTCATTTTGTTTTAGACTATGTATATCCATATTACCATTACTCTAAATTCTAAGCTAAGTTTAGACATATATTTGCAACATTTGCTCCCACTGTGGTACAGTTTTAGTCTACCTATTTTGCTATAACAGAATGTTACAGATTGAATAATTTATAAACCAGGAATTTATTTCCTGGTTATGGAGGCTATGAAGGTTGTGATCAAAGTCTAGGCAAGTTTGATGGTGTCTGCGTGTGCTGGTATCTTCCTCCAAGATGGATGCACTCTTGCTCCATCCCCCACAAGGAAGCAGTGCTGTGTCCTACATGGCAGAATGGGTCATAAGAAATAACTCCTTCCATAAAACCATTTTATGTAAGGCTCCCTAAGTCTATAGGAGAAAAAGCAACTGATTATATATCCATTACCTAACAGATTCCACCATTCTCAAAACTATTATATTAGGAATTAAGTTTCATCATGAATTTTGAAGGTGTCAGAAATGATAAAGCTATAGCACACATATTGCACCATAACAGTAATCAAATTATAACTTTTCATATTAATGTTCTGGGAGCTCATTTACATTTTAATTTTATGTAGCATTACTAAGAAATCAATTTAAGTCAGGAATCATTTATTGATGACACATTTAAAGTTTCTCTATCAGAGCTCAAGCTGAGAGTGTTATAGGTATGGCAGCCTTTAGGATGAAAAGTTGACAACCATGTCTGCAGATGTGATATACTGATCTATAAATGTGCATATGGCCAAAGAAGAACACAAAAAATGAGCTAGTGAGACAAGAACAGCTCCTTATATATAATGCACCAGCTCTCCAGTCTAAATATGTTGAAGAACAACTTGATTATTTATAAGTGGGCTTTGCATCCATACACACTACAACTGTCTGTTTTATTGGCAGGTGCAAAGGTATTTATGACTTTGTGAAGAACAGGATAATGAATACAGTTCAATTTATAAAAGATGCTTATGTCTATCCAAAGAATCCTCTTCAAGATTTTCTTTCCAAGGTGGGAATGATTACAGCGTCAGGATTAGCAGGTTTTGTTTCATCAAGGAAAGGTTCTAAATTTAAGGGGATTGCTTATCCACTAGTACTGTCCACATTAGGAACACCTTTTTGCTACCCAACTCAGTCAGTAACTTTTACAAAGGTAACTGGGAAAAAGGAATATGCTACAAGTCAGCAAATTTATGAAACAATTAAATCTTGGGCACAAAGAGCAACAAAAAAGACTCACTCACTGAATCTAAAGAAAAAAGTTAAGGGAAGGAAGTCTGCTGAAATAGAAAAACCTGCCAAAACAATACAAGTCCTGAAGCATTCAGTGTCTTTAACAAAAAATTCACCTCAAAGAAAAAGAACATATTGGAACCCATCTCAGGTTCTACTCCATTTATGACCAATTGGAAGCTCATGGATCATGGGCAATGACATCCAGAAGACAGAAATATGTACAGCACTAGAAGCTGAAACACACTACAGAGAGATGTACAAGAAGTGTGAAGATGCAAATGATGACTGAAAATCATGTAATGGGTAAATAACAGAACTTGAGGTTGCTCTGTGCCATTTTCGAATGAACAGTTTAATCAATCAGATAAGTAGTTAAAGCACAAATTATGAATGAAATGCAAATAATATTAAGTGATGACTGGACAACACAGAAGTACTCAGTTGCCTATGATGCCTCATAACGGAATTTATTACACAGCAAAGTACAATGGAGTTAGTCAGATTAAAATATAAAAATGTGTATGCATATATGTTTTTACATCTATATATTTATTCATTATATGTATCTGCTTCCATGTTCCAAATTAATGTAATTTAACTAAGAATGATGTGTGGAATGTCTGTGCTCTCAATTTTTTTCTAATTTTCCAAAGCTGCAATATAATAACAATATTTTACAGCAAAAAAATAAAGTTTGTCAATCAGTTTTCTTTTAATCATATCCCGATACTGCAAATACACCTTTATTTTCTAAATCTGTTATAACATACCATTGTTTTTAGCAGGAATATAAATGTTATCAATATGGAAGAAGCTAAAAAACAAAAAATTGGGAATTAAAATAATAAAAAAATAAATTAATGTAACAATTTTGTGGGTTGTAAAAAATAAATCTTAAAAATACACAAACAAGCTATTGTTTGATTTTCCTAGATAGACATGGCCAAATATGTACACAAGGCACATAAGTCACCCATGGAAGACCATAAGAATAATCCTTCCAAGTATAGTTTGATGAATCAGTGTGCATTGGGTTTACATATAGGAACAAGGGTAAAGAGTTAGTTGCAGAAGAATAGGTAACACACAGTCAGCTCCACTCAAAAGATGATACTGATAAAAGTGCATCCCTAAAGATCCATGGACAACATATAGGGAGTTCCTGACATTTACTACTCCCAAGGCATTTGTTTACTGCTTGTGTGGCCTTGAGGAAGAGTTTGTGATGCTATAAATATCTAAGTTTCCTGTATTTTTATACATTTCACAAGGTTCCTGAGAATTGTAGGTTTCCTGAGCATCATGAGTCATAAAACTCGCCTACTATTTCCAAGAGGGAATTGTCAATTTGAAGAAAATAAGTATAGAACACAAGTCTTCGTTATGAACAAGAACTACATTCTACTGAAGGAGAAGTATGCTCATGAAACAGGGTTTGGAAACCTTGGTATTTGCCACTCATGAACTCCACGTTTTTATTCAAAAAAATACGAAACTATACTCCAGATTTCCTATAAGATTTATTATGTAGACAGTGATCTCTTGTAATAATTAAAGGTACTACAATATACAGAGTAGTTGAGGAAAATAGATTAAAGGCCTCATGTGGAATGAAGGAAAGGTATGACAGTATATTTTAGGATAAGACCTCATATTTACTTGTTTTAGTTAATTTTAGAAACTAGTAAATTTAGAAGTTGTATAACAGTTGTAAGTAATATCCCATCTAAGGAAAACTCTTCTCAGAAAGTTAATATTTTCTTCTGTTTCTTAATGGTTAAAATTATAAGTTTAGCTATTCCTGGGTCAAGAAACAAAAACAACTTAGTAGTAAAACTTTTAGATTGAGAGCTTGGCTTTGTGTTCACAGAGCCATGTAAATTTGGTAAGCTCCAACAAGGGCAACCTCTGTCTCAGAAAAGTAGATGGCTAAAAATTATAATTATCATGCCTACCCACTCAACTGTTATATTTCCTCACAAATCCTTATTATAAGCACTTTGCCTGCAAAGCATAAGTACTATGTCTTCGTATAGGAAAAGAATCTCTAACTACAATAAGGACATTTCTTCCCTTCTCACTCTGTCTTTGAATATTTTGGATCTAGCAGGAATGAATGGCAATAGAGCTTTTGCTGTTACTACATTAATTTGTATTTATCTCCAATAAATTGCTTTGAATATTTATTTATTTAAAGAGAAAGAGAATATGCACCACACATATGCATGTTATGGCATATGCTTCTAGGAGTCAGTCCTCTTCTTTGTAGAGATCTGTGTATTAAACTTAGGTCATCCTGGTTTGTAAGCAAGCATTTTATCCACTGAGCTATCTCTCTAGATTTGATACAACATAGTTTAAAGATTGAATAACTCATATTATTAGATTAGAGGAGGTTAAATACTATTTGAAAACAAAGACTTTCATAAAAGAAAATATTTTTTCTAAGGAAAAGAAATCCAGCATTAAATTAATCATATTCACAGATATCAAAATTTTGCTTTGGTAGTGTAAACTCTTTGAAGCTTGAGATTTTTAGAAATTTTAGAAACTAGAATTGGGCATGGTAATATATGCATATAGTCTTTTTTTTAAAATCTATTCATTTATTTTTTCCACTCATATAAACGATAGGTACCCCATTCCTCTCCTTCCGTCCAATCCTCCCTGGATCCCCTTGTTCCCTCCCCCCTTTTCCTTTCTCTCCCCTCTCCCTTCCTTTCTCCCATTGTTCCCCCGCCCCCTGCATCCCTGGAGCATCCTTTAGTGTGCACGTCAAACTTCTCTCTGGGTCCTCCTCTCTGATGAGGTAGCATTACCTAGAGCTCTTTTTTGTGTTCCCCTTTAGTATAGGAACACTATTGTGGCTGTTAATCCCTTGCCTCTAAGGATCTTAGCGCCTGTGATCCATGCTGAACTTTGAGGGATCAATGATATGTTGGTTATTGCGCAGGTCATACAAAGTCCTATTATGATTACAATCTTAACAATAGGGTTAGGTAAGATAAATTTAAAGATTATGAATTTGAGACAAGTCTGTATTACATAACAACAATCTGTAAAAAATGGAAAATAATAGCATGGGACTTGAAAAACTTATCACAGTTTATATAATTTAATAGTTGGTCAAATAGCAGTCTTGTTGTGTCTTTTTCCTTTTCATGCTTTACAAATACATTCCATAATGTACAGAGTCATGCATGGTCATTCACAAATCTTCCTATAAGGATATTGACTTGTTAATTTTTATGTAAGTAGCTAATAGTTCACTTATCCTGCTGAATTTTTTAGCCCTGTAAAATAAAAATAAGTTTCCAATAAATAGAGAAGTATGTTTCATTATAATTGATTGTCTCAAAGTTTTGTGTTCCAAAACAAATTGAGGTTATTTTGATTGAATAGATGATTATCAACATAAGAGATGTTTAATAACTGCATTATTACTTGACCAATCTTGCAGAATGTCTCCATGCTAGACCTGAGGAAAGCCAAAAGGTTTGGGGTAAAGCAAAACAACTTAGGGATTTTTTTTTTTACTCACACCAATTACATGAGTGCAAATCTTCAGTTGAATTCTCTATTTAGTTCCCCATGAAAAACACTTTTTATTTTGGATAAAGGTAAGTATATAAATATCCATTCCTCGCACATCCATATATAGGGCTCTTAGAGATTAAACAGTAAAAATTATGCTGTGTTCTACCTTACTAGTCAGTTCATTACGTTTTATTTTGTCATTTGCAGAGATCTTTAAACAGATAAGACTTTTGAAATATATCAAATTTATACTTATAACTTTAATATTATATAAAGGTATATAACATAGCTATAATATTTTATATAATTTTTAACTTTGATAAAAATCCCAGGGGAGAATAGGAAATGTTCAATGTAACAAACCAGTCTCACAATTCATAAAGTCATCTCGCTTTTAAGGTGACTTTAAAACAAGATATAATTAAAATATCTTTTAAAGAAAGGAATAAGCAGTCCTTAGGCAGAAGAGCTTAGAGTGAAGAAAAAAGTAAAATAAAAGCCTTGAGCTGATCCAACTCAGCTCAAGGCTTTTATTTTATACTACACGTAAGAGGAATATGGTACTTCCTGATAAAATGTTGGTCAGAGAGCTCTTAAAGGACCTCAAACATTATAAGCTTTTATCATTGTTCTTGTTTGCTCTCCAAAAACTGTCATTAAGACCCTATTACTGAAGTTGTAACACAAATTTATTAGACTACATGGGCTAAATATACCAACAGGAACTGGTCTGAGGACTTTCTCCTGCTGGATAGATTACACAGTACCAAGGAATAATGTTGAATTTGCTGAGGGAAAGAAATAATCACAATCCCCACCAATGGCATAAGATCTCTGGGTTACAATATAAATCACCATGGCAACAGGTGAGCATCAGTGTAACAATGGCATGAGTACCAAAGAGAAAACCAGTAGCATTCTGAATGACTGAAGACCAGCTTGTCAAAAGAGTACCCATACATGTAACTGAAAACTAGAACAAGAACCTAAAAGGGGGAAGGAAATAGATCAATAGGAAAGACAGCCAATAAACCTCTAGGTAGGAAAATTGTACATCAAACTGCTCTGTAGGCAGCTGCTATTATAACCAAGCTGTATGAATGAAGGGAAATGCAGACATCAGTAGGATAGCCTGAAGAGAGATAACTTGTTACACTATGTAGGTCTGAACCTCTAAAGAAGTAGACAAGCTAGAGTGAACCCTAAGGTCTATAGACCCATACAGGTAGAAGGGTGTGAGAGGAGATAGTGAACGGAAGGGAGGACATGGGAGGGAAGGGAGGGAAAAGAGAGGGAAGCTGAGATGAATACTTAATATACTTGCAAAAGTAGAAAAAATTAATAAAAATTTTTCAAAAAAATTCCAAAACATGATAGGCAAAATTGTTTTAATTTTAGTTGATAAAGTTTGTTCCTATGGAAGAAGTGGGAACAGGTTTAAGATCACAAGTAATTTCCAAGATTCCTAGGAATCAAATATTTATTTACCATCTTTTGATTCTAAGATTATACCATATATTCTTTCTGCTTTGCACAACTTCTATATTATCAGATTAGTATATTTTTTGTTAACAAAACTGTTAAAACGTAGTATTGAAATTTTGGAAACTATTTAAACTAAGAAAGTGAGCCAAATCTGGAGCAGGTAGAGAAATGTTATGAAATGATAAACTATTTTCCCGTGTAGTAGAAGCAACATCTGTTACTATGATTCTTACTCTGCTGCTGTTTGGCTGCATATCAACATGTTTGAAAGGAAACTGTCTCTCTTTAAAAAAAAAATTGTGATTTACATCTAATTTACATCTATGCTGCTTAACTTGAAAGATTTAAATTAATTTTTTTTTCCTGAGCCAACATTATCCTGAGGTTATTAGTATTCCTAAAATCATGAATTTCACGGTAGGGTATCCATTGTTAAAGCCAAACTTCCATATTACCTGATGATAAATGTTTCCATTAAATTAAAATGGGAGTAAGAACTATACTAAACAATACAAAATGTAAGTTATTCCCCTATTCAATTTAAATCCAAATTTGTCCCAGAATAGTGTGTTTTATCCAATTGTAATCATCCCTTTATTATGAAATACATCGTGCAATACCTTAGCCATTTTCATTTTATTTACTTTGCTATCTCCTGTGTTAGATTGTAATACTTCTGTATTGTATTATTTAAATACTTTTTAAGTACTTCAACACACTTTTATCCCTTGTCTGAATTATTTTTATGTGTATTTGTGTCTTAAAGAACAAAATAGTGTCTGAATTTGTGAAGGTTATAGGAAATGTGCAAAAATCTTCCAAGAATTGTTTTACCTGTATTACAGGAGACTAGAGAGTCCAAAATATTCAAATTTCCAGGCATGGAATTATGTTTTCAATAAAGTAGATGTTGATTTTACAACATCTTCTTTCATTTTAATCATCATTGGGAGACTATCAAGTATATAGGTTTATTGTTCCAGTATTTTAGCTAAAGTTTACTTTGTTCATTGCTGTGGGGTACTGTTGAGGCCATGGATAGGAATGCATAGTGGAACAAAGTTACTCCTCTTAGAATTTTAAGAAACAGCAATGGATAAGACCAGTCCAGGAATAGGATATACCTCCCAAAAGCATGTCCTGAAGTCTCTGTGTCCTCTAAGTATGTCTCCTTGATAATACCACATTCGGCTGAAAATTCATCGTAGATTAATCTATTGCCAAAACTGTCATCATCCAATCCCCACATAAAAGTCCCTAGATTTAGCAAACCAGCCTTTAACACTTAAGTTTTTGTGGGGCATTTTACATACAACTCATGACAACTATATGTAATATTTCAAGCTTAAGTTATCAAAGATAGGTCGACTATGCTACTTTATATTAAATTTGTGCTATTTATTAAGATAAAAAGAAATAACTTGATTCCAGAAAACTTAATTTTTTACATATTCTAGACAAAACTTCTCTTGACAATATGCTTTAGATAAGAAAAGTTTATGGACTTAAAGATGTGTTAACATGTAAAATAGATAAAAGTCAAACTTAAGTAGAATATTCATTTTATTCTTATTTAATATTAACTTTTTAATAAAGAGAAGTTATAATAGACATTGTTTGAGATATCTGTTCAGAACCCTTCATTTTTAGCATGGTGTTTGTACATATACATTTATATACATACTACTGTGTACACCTCATCAGTCAACAAATATAGAATCAAGTACATAATATTCCCCTGGATTTATTGACAAAAGTTGTAAGTAAGTATCAAAACAAATTAAATAAATGTAGCATACTTGCATATTTGCAGAGTTAAAATATTCATCTCTTATGTGTGGATTTAGTGTTTGTTTTCTATTAATGTTAGTGAATGTATGTTTATTTTATATCTTATTACTCAAAATATTTGCAAAGTATTTGGGGATTTGGGGATTTTCAGCTATAGTGTTATATAAAACAAGTACTGCACAAATTTGAGTCTATGTATTTATCATCACAAAACATTCAAGGATTGATCCAGACACTGTGTCACACACCTATCATCTCAGCACTCCAAAATCAGAGGAAGAATGATGGACTCATTAGTCTACACTGTCTAGTTCATACTAACTACACAGTGATACACTAAAAGAACTAATGTTTAGGGATGTGGTTCATTGGTAGAGTGTTTGTCTAGCAGATTCAGAGTGCTGGGTTCAATTGTGTGTGTGTGTGTGTGTGTGTATGTGGTGTGTTTGTGAGAGAGAGACAGAGCGAGAGACATATAAACATACAAAATTTGAAATTTAATTACAAATTAATATTATAATAACATTTGGTTGAACAATAATTCAAGTAAATGTAAGTAAGGAATTTAAAAAAAGTCACTGTCTTATCCATTTATCCACTTTCACACTTAGACATTAAAACTCTAAAACTCAGTAAATACACTGAGTTGTTTGAAAAGTGTTCTTCCTTTCTTTTCTTCAAATCTATGCTATGCAGGCTAAAAAGGAATAATTTGGCATGGATTTTTTTCCTACAAAGAAAAATTTCCATTGTAACTCCATTGCCAAATAGCTTATATACAGGCTTCCAGGCAATTAAGTTGTTATATAAAATCCATGAACAAGATCTTACTTTAGCAAAGTTTGAAATATCATTCCATAAAACTTTCTATCCTATAATTCTACCATCTGCTTCATGGTTCATTATCATATAATCTTTGCCAAATATGATTGCTAAATGGTTCAATTCTATCTGCAACTAAACTATGGAAAATTTAATCCTAATATGGTAAACATGAAAATGATGGGCATTGCATTTTACTTTCTCCATGAGGTTTTGCATTTTCATGGTCAACATATGATTCTTACATAAATAAATTATTCCCACTAAGTAGACCCTTTAACTGTCACAATTCAATAATTACACCATACTCTGCAACAGAGCTGTTAGCAAATGCACTAGCTGTATAGGAGTGAGATACAATCTCAAGTTATGAGCCAGTATCTAAACTGCTGCAAACATATGTAGGAAAACATATGCAAGATCCAAAAGTGCTCTCTTACAGAATAAATGATAGCTGAGAATTACATTTCTGCCTCATGAAATGCATAATAATTTTTTAAAAAATTAATTCTTTTGCCACCACTACACTCCAAAAAAGACTAACAAATATTTTTTCAGTACCTGAATCATTTTTTTAGGAAACTGCACAGTGAGAGCCTTCTGCTGGTAAGTTAAAAAAAATTACAGCATGCAAGCAGAACAGGAAACGATAACAGACTCCTAACTGCCTCACCGACAACTTCATATTTAGTCAGCAGATTAAGCTATGGAAGATTAAAGCAGAAGCTTGCTCAAGGCATGTAAAAATGTAAAATACTTGATCTATAAAATAAATATGAAATATGAAACAGGAAGAATGGGTTGGAAAAGCAATCATGTTTAAGAAGTCCCTGAAGAATCTATATATCATTGTATTATATTTTGAGGGATTGTCATAAGTTTGAAAATAACCCATTAAATCTATCACAGTAATGAACAGCGTTGTAATCAAATGATAAAGCCTTTCTAATGAAGTGCAGACAAAAATTTAAAAGAATTAAAAATGACAAGCAATATCTATTCTTTTAATATTATAATCTGAAGATGATTCCTTATCTTGACAATTAACAGCTGTATGCCTCCTTTACACATAGACAGCAAAGTATCACAGACGCAATTGTGAGGCATCCTTAAAGAATCACTTGAGTGGCATACAAAGTGTTCTTGCTTTCATGCAAAATATTTGAACAAAGTTGGCTGTGCTAAAGCCTTTTTAATTATGGTTCAATGGGCCAGTACACTTACAGACTTAACACAACCAACTTGGGAAGCCATTAAAACCTGGAAGATAATTGCAATGTGATCATCAACTTGAAAAGCTGTACTTGAGGAAAAAAATGAGTACTTGTCTCAGAACTTAAGTATCCAAGAAAACAAGCAAGATTCCTGTTGTGAGTTTTATAAAATTAAATAACAAAACAAAACAAAAAATACAATCATATTCTAGCACTCTACTACAAATTTTGCAGTGTGAGATGAAAAGGGAGAGAATTCTCAAATGTGGAAAACATCTCAATTCATAAGTGTTCACCAATGAAAGCATTAATTTTGGAGGAGATCTTTCATTTTGACAACCTTATTCTAAATTTATGAAATGAATGCTTAATAAGGTTACTTAAGATTTATCTAAGGAAAGATCAAGAAAAATGAAACAATATACAGAGTCAATTAAATGTTACAGTACATTTTATCAAAATTTATTCATAGTTTTCATCACAATAAATTATAGCTAAAATTATTTACAGTAATTGGCATACTTCAACTTTACTATGCCTATTTGTTAAAATCTACTATGGGTAAAGTGTATTTTGAGGAAGTAATAAATGCTTTTATTACTAAAAATAAGAAGAATGTATATAATAAAAATGAAATTGTTAATGATGCTACATGTTAGAGTATTCAGATAATTTAAATAATATAATTTTTATATATAAAAGTTTGAAAGCATTTGGACATCAAAGATGGCAGTGAGAAACACTTCAAAATCAGTTTCACTAAAGGAGTCTGCTTGCCTGGCCTCTCACATACATAAATCTATGTCAGAACTAGAAGGACCAAATCAACTGGAGTCCTAATAACAAAATAAGCTGATTTGCTAATGTCATTGAGACCAACTTCTCATTCACAGAACATTTATATTCTTGTTATTGTTGGAAAATAACAGCAAGAAGATCTGTCACAGTCTTGCATTCAAAGAGGTGATAGTCCTGACCTGGGAACTTCCTTTAAAGTTATGGTTGGTTCCCACTGTACCCACCATTCTATCTTCACACATTTCAGTTTCCACATAGTTGATCCTCTCACTCTGGCGAGCCGTCTGAAGACTTTTAAAGAAATTAAAGATTGAAATGCCATATGACCCTGGGATTCCACTTTTGGGAATAACCCCCCATGCAGCAGAGGTTCACCTCCATAGCACAAGTGTGACCATGTTCATAGCAGCACTGTTTACAATAGCAAAGTCATGGAATCAACCCAAATATCCAACAGTTGATGAGCGGATAAGGAAAATGTGGTATATCTATAAAATGGAGTACTACTCAGCCATCAAAAATGATGAATTACTGGAATTTGCCGGGAAATGGATGTCATTAGAAACAATTATATTAAGTGAAGTATCCCAAACCCAGAAAATTAAGCGCCTTATGTACTCCCTAATAGGTGGCTCCTAGTACCAAACCCACTCAACCCACCCTGAGACACTCAAAGGTAAATCTATGTAATACCTACAGTAATTGCAAGGATTACAAACAGGAGGGATGGGGTTGGAGGGCCACACCAAAAACAAGGAGAGAGGGGACCACATTACAGCAGAGAAAATAGGCCACCATCAAGGACTGCAAGTAAGTAATGTGACACCTGGTTAAGTTCACAGACGTTCGTTCCTGATCATTTTTAACTGAGGGAGTATGATCTCACCAGAAGGGGAGGGCATATAGTCTGGCAGATAAAAAGTAACCATTTTGCAAATGGGTGATTGACCCCTCCCTTACTGAAGTTTCCTACTTTTATTACATCTACCCTTGAATGTGCTCTTATAACAAGACTCCAGTTTAACACCTTTTTGTCTCTGGCCAGGGGGTGACATACAAGGTCCAGCAAGATGAAGTGAAGGCATTGCAGGAGCAGCAAAACTGCAAAAGAAAATCAACAAACCACAATCCAGAACTTCAGAGACTCTATATCAACCACCTAGAACTGGGCAAGACTAATCTCTCCCCATCCTGAAGCTCAGGGACATTTGCGGAAGAGAGGGCTGTAAGATTGTAAGAGCAAATGGATGGGAGGAGTAATGATTTGCAAGATACTCCACACAAGTTAGGGCTGAAGCAATCATAATTGGACTTTGCATGCCTCGGCGCAATGTCCAACACACTATTGACCTCATAAAGGCACCAAGATCCTTGGAGGTAGGAATTGACAGCCACAGTAGTGTTCCTATGCTTAAGGGGTACACGGGAAAGGGTTCAGGGAAATGCCACTGGGTCCTTGTACGTCATCGGAGAGGAGGGCCCAGAGGAGAGTCAGGCATGCACAATAAAGAACTCTCTGGGAATTGGGGCGGGAGGCAATGGGGCATGGGGAGCAAGGGGTGAGGGGAGGGGGATCAGGGGGTTTGGGGGAAGGAGAGGGGGGAGGGAACTGGTGTACCTATTAAGTTTGTATGTGCGGAAATAATAATAAAAATGTATTAAAAAAAGGATATGGGCATTTCTTGAAATCACTTAGCTTTCCTAGGTTCTGTTATTCTTCCTCCCATTTGCAAATAACTGCTTTCTCCATATTTTCCTATACTCTGTAAATTGGCCACAGGCACTCCCTGACTGACCAAAATGCCTAGTGTCGTGCTCATAATACTCTGGAGGCATTGATATAGTTGGATCCTTATACCTATTGTGTTCCTTAACACTGATTCTTTGTGTGTATGGAAGGCTGTATGGATCACAAAGATAGTTACTCATGTTCCTAGATCTGCTGGATTTTGCAATTTTTCCAACTACTTTCCTAAAGCTGTATAATTTGACCTACTGAATGTACAAAGGTGTGTTTAAAACCTATTCTGATTAAGGCCATCAAACAAATTACGTGAGCAACTGAAGACATTTGAGCACCATATCTCATGCCCTCCATCATCTGGGATTTACAGAGACAAGAAGGAATTTCATCTTAGGTATGAAATTGACCCATAAATTTTAGATTTTAGTTTTTAAAATAAAAAGTATCTTCACAGGTTAAATGTCTCATAAGTCATAGGTTTATATTGGTTTCAGTTATATTAAAAGTGTTTTTAGCTTCCCTAACTTGAAATACTCTGAGTGGAAGCCTTTCTAACTGAGCATACATGGATTTCTGAAATTACTTTATAATAACTAGTCTGGGCAGTAGAAAGCAATAGTAGTAGTAGATTCTCTAGAGTGAATGAGAGCAATCAATGTAATTTGTTCTTTAGGTGTTTTTCTTTTTTTTATAGCTCTACCACTCTACTGAATCTATATGGTTTCCTGAAAATGAGTAGAAACTCAAAACAGAAAGATGGATTTATAAATGAAATGATAATCAATAAACTGACATTATTAACAATTTGATTATAAGGACCATATTTTATAATTGTCTCAACATTGTTATCAATTTTTAAATCATTTGAAGTATTTTACTATATTTGTGCACATATGCACCAATAAGATATACATCTTATTTATTATCGTTGATAATCAAATTTTCCTTATTTATTATTGATAATCTATTTTAATATATATACATGCTTGCATACTTCTTGTCCTTTTTTATTTCATACATAAAAACAATGAATTTGAGTCATTTTCAACTCATGTTAACTGATCTCATCCTTCTTTCTTTTCACATGGAAAACTTTCTTCTTTCCAAGAAATCTCATTTCTACTTTCATTTACTTTTGTATGTGTGGTACATTGAGCTTCATCAGGGTAACCTGCGTTACCTGTGTGTGAGCACTTCCTACAGCATGGACAATATATCAAAAGGTATTTAATTTCACAAGACAAGAAGCTGGGGAGATGGGAGTTATTGCTACTTCATAATAAAGAGCAAAACTTACTTTGGAACAACAAATAAGAAAAGCTCTAATCAGAGGATAACTTTATGAAAACACAAACAAATAAAATCCTTCCAAAATTAAACCACTGACAATTAGAAAATGCCAATAACATATGACAAGAATGAATGAGTAATAATCTCTTGACAAAGAAAAGCACGGTGTCAGATGACTTCCCTGTCAATTTTTCCAAAATTTTAATGTAAACACAAATTCTAATTAAATAATTTATAAAATATTAAAGGAATGGAATTCTTTCAAATTCATGCTGTGAGTTAAACATTACCCAATTCTAAAAATAGATATGAAACACACACAAACACACACACACATACACACACACACACACACACACACATACTCTTAAATGTAGGCATAGTGATTCAAACACAACAACCAAAAGATGATTCAGGAAGATAAAATATTATATGAACACAATGTGTGAGAAATCCCATGTTATTAGTAGATCCAAAAATCCATTATCACTTCATAATAAAAACACTCGACAAATAAGATAAAGTAGGAACATACTTCAACATGATAAAACAGTAATGACTCTTGGGCTGGAGAGATGGCTCATGGATTAAAATTCTGCCTCAGAAGCAGAAGGTCTTGAGTTCAGATCCCAGATACCATGTTCAGATTTCCAGATGACAGGTGGAAATGGCAGTGATCTGCACTTCTGGCCCTAGGAGCTGGGAAATCCCACACAATGAAGCAGAAAGAGGTAGAAGCAATACAGGATGATTCCCGAAGTCATGCTTGGTCTTCCACAGAGACACACAGTGCCCTTTGATATACACACACACACAAAATGATAAAATAAATAAATAAATAAAATGTTTTAAAAAAACAAATTCCTTTTATGAAGCTAATACCGTCTTAATCCCAAAACCTAATAAAGATGCACTTAAAAAAGAAAACTATACGCCAATCTCTCTGATGAACACAGATGCAAAGATTCTCAACAAAGTCTTAGCAAATTGGATTCAAAAACATATCAAAAAGATCATCCATGGGGATCAAGTAGGCTTTATTCCAGGCACACAAGATTGGTTCAACATATGCAAATCAATAAATGTAATTCATCATATAAACCAGTCCAAAGTCCAAGACAACATGATACTCTCGATAGATGCAGAAAAAGCTTTTGACAAGATCCAACAGCCTGTTATGATCAAAACCCTAGAGACAGTTGGAATGGAAGGAACCTTTATCAATATAATAAAAGCTGTATACAACAAGCCTTCAGCAAGGATTATACTCAGTGGGGAAAAACTTGAAGCATTCCCACTTTGATCAGGAAATAGACAAGGCTGTCCACTCTCACCACTTGGATTCAATATTGTACTTGAAGTCTTAGCTGAAGCCATAAGACAAGAAAGGGACATAAAAGGGATTCAAATTGGCAAGGAAGAAGTCAAGCTATCCCTATTTGCAGATGATGTGATTTAATACCTGAGGGATCCCAAAAACTCCCAGGAAGCTCCTGGAACTAATTGAGAAGTTCAGCAGGGTGGCAGGATACAAAATAAATGTACAAAAATCAGTGGCCTTCCTATATGCCCAGAATGAAAGAAGTGAAAAAGCCCTGAGAGAAACAATCCAATTTACTGTAGCCCCTAAAAAAATGAAATACCTTGATATAAACCTAACCAAGGAAGTAAGAGAACTTTATGATGAAAACTTTAAAACCCTAAGGAAAGAAATTGCAGAAGACACCAGAAGGTGGAAAGACCTCCCATGTTCCTGGATTGGCAGAATCAACATCATAAAAATGACCATCCTACCAAAGGCAATATACAAATTCAATGCTATACCAATTAAAATCCCAAAGCAATTCTTTAAAGAGGTTGACCAAACAATCTCAAAATTCATATGGAGGCACAAAAGACCCAGAATAGCCAAGACAATCCTGAGTAACAAAAACAAAGCTGGAGGTATTACCATACCAAACCTTAGTCTATACTACAAATCTATAGTTATAAAACAGCCTGGTACTGGCTCCAAAATAGACACAAGATCAATGGATAAGGGTTGAAGACCCAGATATAATCCCACACAACTACAGCCATTTGATCTTTGACAAAGGGGCCCAAAAAATGCAATGAAAAAAGAACAGTATCTTCAACAAATGGTGCTGGAAAAACTGGATATCCCATGCAGAAGATTAAAACTGGACCCATACTTGTCACCATGTACAAGACTTAATTCCAAACGGATCAAGGACCTTGATATAAGGCCAGAGACTATAAAACCATAGGTGAAAGGGTAAGGAACTCCCTCGAGCTGATTGGGCTAGGCCAACAGTTCCTAAACAGACATCCAATAGCACAGTCACTGCTACCAACTCTCAACAGATGAGATCTTGTGAAATTAAAGAGCTTCTGTTCAGATAAAGAGATTGTAACAGGAGCACAAAGGCAACCCACAGAATGGGAGAAAATCTTCACTAACCACATATCTGCTAGAGCTCTATTATCCAAAGTGCACAAAGAACTTAGTAAACTAAACACCAAGGAAACAAATGGCCCAATTAAAAAATGGGCCCTGGAACTTAAAAGAAACTTTACCAAGGATGAAATTAAAATGTCTAACAAATATCTTTAAAAATTTTCCACATCCTTAGCCATTAGGGAAATGTAAATCAAAACTTCCCTGAGATATCATCTCACCCAAATCAGGATGACAAAAATCCACAATACAAACAACACCAAATACTGGAGAGTATGTGCAGAGAGGGGAAATCTCCTACATTGCTGGTGGGAATGCAGCCTTATACAACCACTCTGGCAAGATGGGAGGGGGAGGCACTGGGGAATGAGGAGGGAGGAGGGAGGGCAGTGGTTCATAGGGCTGTGGGAGGTTAGATGGAGGGAGGGGACCGGTGTACCTGTTAAGTTTGTATGAGTGGAAATAAAAAAAAAAGAAGGTAAAAATGTTTTAAAAAACTGTAATGCCTCTCATATGGTCGACATCAAAGTAAAGAAGGAAAAGCTAAATTTGTTCATTTTTTTCCTGAGGTCTTCATCAAGACAAAGATGCTTCTCATATCATATTCAATATAATACCAGAAGGCTTATTGTGTAGAATCAGGATAGAAGATGACATCAAGAGCTTTTCCATTGAAAAGAAAAGAGTCAGGTCATTCCTATATACAGATAAAATTATCTAACATAGAAATAAATGTAAAACTCAACCGAAAGACTGTCAGAACTCAGGCCAGTGAGAAAGCTCAGTGGATTAGGAATCTGCTTGCAAACCTGGTCACCTGAATTTGATCCCTGGAAGCCTTCATGGTAGAATAAGAAAGCTGATTCGGAAAGCTGTTCTCTCACCTCCACATGGGTGCCATGGCATGTGAGTTCTTGTTCTCTCTCTCTCTCTCTCTCTCTCTCTCTCTCTCTCTCTCTCTCTCTGCTATTTTTCTCATACCTTATTAAATAAATAAGCAAATAAATAAAATGCTTTTTAAAAAACTTCCAGAACGTATAAACACATTTAAAATATTTCTAGGAATGTAAAATCAACAATAAAACATAAATTTTCTGAAAAAAACTCAAAAAAGTATTCCATAAATGATGTCTACCCAAAGGAAAGCAAGCCAAAACGATATGCGAATAAAAGAAATGTATGTATAAATTTGGCCAAAAAAGTGAAATTATGATTTTACTAGAATGGAACACATAGAGAAACTTTTTAAAGAAATTTTTACAGACCCTAATGAATATATGACAGCAGTAAGACACAAATGGGATTACATTTATCTAAGGAACTTCTGAACAACATAGAAAATAACCAACAATGTAAAGAAACAACATACTTAATGTGAAACCATTTCAAATAATCTTGGCCACAAGGGATTAAAATCCAGAATGTATATGGAACTTAGATAAGTAATAAATAGAATAAAATACAAGATGAGAATACACATACTAGAAATCACACACATTAATTTGAGTAGGAATGTAATGTAAATAACCTGAATGGACAAGTGTCAAAATATGATGAAGGAAGGGCCTAGAGAAATATGACACATAAAGAATATGTAAGCCTAAGTAAGTAATGATTAAAACTACATTCAGGTCCTTATCTCTCCCCTACCACCACATAGCAGAGAAGCCTGAAAGTCTGTATAGAGCTGCATTTGTGGGTTTCTATTCCCTATGATGTGGTTTGTTAATGTTGTAAAGAATAAGACCTACTTTAAGACATCAGAAGATGACAAAAGAGTAAAACTGACTACGATGCTTGTAAAATATAGTGATTCAGGACAAAAACATGTACAACACATCCAAATTCAGGATGATCATCTGCCTAATCAACAGAGTTATCATTTGTCACATTGCTTATGCCTGTTCAGAAGGGGATATGATAGTCTGCTCACCATATGCACATGAACTACTAAAGTATGGTGTAAAAGTTGACCTCAATAATTATACTGCTGCCTATTTTACTGGCCTGCTGCCAGCCTGCAAGCTTCTTAATAGATCTGGCATGAACAAGGTCTTGCCGGGACTACAACTGGCAATAAAGTGTTTTTGGGGCCCTGAAAGGAGCTGTGGATTGTGACTTGTCTATTCCTCATAGCACCAAATGATTCTCTGATTGTGATTCTGAAAGCAAGGAGTTCAATGTAGAAGTGCATCGGAAACACATCATGGGTCAAACGTTGCAGATTATATGCATTACTTTATGGAAGAAGATGAATATGCTTATAAGAAACAATTCTCTCAGTACATAAAATTACAGTGTAACTCCACACATGATGGAGGGGATGTATAAGAAATTTCACACTGTTAATATGAGAAAATGCAGTCTATGAGAAAAAGCCCAAGAAAGAAGTGAAGAAAAAGAGGTGGAACTGTCCCCAAATGTCCCTTTCCCTCAAGAAAGATGGGGTAGCTCAAAAGAAGGCAAGCTTCCTCAGAGCTCAGGAAAAGGCTGCTGAGAGTTAAATCAATTTTGTATGAAGATTCTATTTCATAAGGACAATAAACTTATTGACCAAGAAGCTAAAGAGACTACATTCAGATACCATCTCTTTTCAGAATGTCTCTTAGAAAGCTAAAAATAACAAATCCTAGTGAATATGCATTAAATAATTTCAGCGGGAAAGTAAACTATTATAAATGATCAAGGAGAATATTATATAGATCCTTGAAAACGTTAAAAACATAACTCCTAGATTATTCAGAAATCCTAGGAATGAAATAAATTATTTTGTAAATGAAATACCTGTTTGAACTTTCATGTTTATTGCAGCACTATGCACAGTAGTAAAGATAGAGAATCAATTTAGTTGTCCATTGAGATATACATAATAAATTGATAGACTACACATGATAATATTATTTGGCCATAAAAATAATTAAATTCTGTATTTTGAGGCACCACAAATGAAATTGAGAATATTACGCTAGGTGACTATATCAACACAAATGATAATGTAGAAGCTAAAATTGTGGATCTCATAGAAATAGACAGCAGAATAATAGTTACCAGAGTCATGATGGGTAGGGAGGCAGTAGGTAGAATTTGAATAAGGGACACCAAACTACAAAGAAAGGAGGAATAAGGTACACTGTTCTGTAGAAAAAAACAGTGATTACAGATTATAAAATTCTATTTTAAAGTAACTTCAAGAAAAGAGTTCACATATATTGAAAGAATTGATAAACACTTGGGACAAAAGTGTTAAATACCTTGTTTTAGTCATTGCACATTGAATAAATGGACTGAACTATTGAAAGTTTAGGTCTATTATATGCACAACAGCAAAGTCAACCCTTCTCTGTTGTTCCCAGTGTGCCTGTCCCTGAAAGACAAGATGGACTTTAATAGCTCATGTTTCCCTTGTCAAAAATCAAAGTATGTGTGAAGCATGATGCAATAAACTTTTAAAATTTTTTTACTTTTTTTTTAAAATTGATCAATTCATTGATAAATTTCTGTGGGTGGCTTATAGAAATTAAGGTTTAGTTTCTTTTTCCCCAAATGTACATTATGACATTCTTTGACTGGTTATAGAAACTTTTAAAGTTTGTGGGGAGAAGAAAACACTTGATGGGAACACTCTTCTGCTATTTCGTGAGAGTCATAAACTCAATGTTGTAAAGAAGATAGAATTGCATCACTGTAACTGTCACATTAAAGGAGCAAATCTTTCATAGGTAGCAATACGTAGAATTTGAATAAGGGAAGAAGGTTAGCTATGGAGTGTCAAGTTGTTTGAAAAGAGATCATTGTCTTCCTCAATTTCATTCAGCATGTGCAGAAGAAAGAAATTTTTTTGGACATAAACAACTTATTGCAGTTTCTGCCACACTCAAGCCTGGGAAACTCCAGAACAAAGCAATAAGGAGGTAGGACAATCCAGGATGATTTCAGATGTCACCCTCCAGCCCCCCTCAGTACATATAGTGAGTACTCTTTTCTGCACCCATACATACCTCTGAATGCAAATAAATAAAAAAGAGGGAAAGAAACTTTACATTCAGAACATCCTACTTCATGATCTAATTGCAACTAACAAAAGTACTCCAGATAAAATAACTGCCAATTATTTCTGTGGTACCGATAAGAATCCCCGATGCAAGAGCAAATGAAATGAACAAACTGAGTCTTTATAACTCTTCATTGAAAAGTTCCACAGATGATTTGTGAATGTAATTGAGCTCAGTAGAATTTGTTTGAAGATTCTTCCAAATACAAAGCTTAATTCTTCATACCATCACTGCCTCCTAGACACCAACATGAACCTATTATCTGTCGCTGTGAGAAAATACTCAGATTCAAACATTTTAAGGTAGAAAAGGGAGCTTATGGATTTAGAAGAGTGATATATAGTCCATTATGGTGAAAAAATTATGGCTGGCAGCAGAAGCTGGAGGCTGCCTAAGTCATGTCCATCAGGGAGGCTGAGAGCTGCAAAACTGCCAACTCTCCCAATTGCAGGATGGGGCTAATCAAACTTAAGGCCCATCGCCCTGTGACTGTCTTCATCCAACAAACAAGGCTCCACCTATTAATGTGATAATCTTCACAAGCAACAAGATTTGAACACATGAACCTATAAGGACTACTCACATTTCAAACCATGAAACTACCTCAAATTATTCTGAATACTTCTAATCAGCCTCCCCACTTTCATACTTGATAACCTTCAGCTCAGCAAGAAGAAATTTGGGAATCATTTGATTCCCAAGCTTAGAGGATCTTGCCTGTTTAGATCTCATCTCAGAACCCTTGCATATAGCATTTCCTTTCTGTGGGAGATTTCTTCAGATGATTGACTATTTAACTTTATCTTTACCAATGAAATGAATTTTCCCTGAGCACAGTATCTAAGGCAATAATCTAATACACAGATTCTATTCTCCTATTACATTTAATACATATATTCTCCTTTGTACTCTTTTGTTTAATTTATTTTTTCCACTCATACAAACTTGATAGGTTCCCCATTCCCCTCCTTCCTTCCCCCGTCTCTGGATTCCCCTAATCCCTCTTCCCTTTTCCCCTTCCTTTCCCCCCTCCCTCACTTTTTACCGATGCCCCCTCCCATTCCTGGAGCATCCTTTAGTGTGCATGTCAAACTTCCCTCTGGGTCCTTCTCTCTGATGAGGTGTAAGGACTCAGTAGCATTGCCTAGAGCTCTTTTTTGGGTTCCCCTTTAGTATAGAAACAGTATTGTGGCTGTTAATCTCTTGCCTCTAAGGATCTTAGAGCCTGTGATCCATGCTAGACTTTGGGGAGGTCAATGACATGTTAGTCATTGCGCAGGTCATGCAATGGCCTTAACATGTGTGGAGTATTGTATATCATTGCTCCTCCCCATCTTTGGGCTCTTACAATCTTCCCGCCTACTCTTCCTCAAATTTCCCTGAGTTTTGGGATAGGGAGAGATTAGGCTGGCCTGGTTGCTGGTGATTAATGTAGGGTCTCTGATATTCTGAATTATGGTTTGTTGTATTTTTTTCCAGTTTTGCTATTCCTGCACTGCCCTTGGCTCCATCCTGATGGGTATTAGATGTCACCTCCTAGCGAGAGATAAAAGGCTGTTAAAATAGTCTTATTATAAGAGTAGACTCAAGGGTGGATGGAATAAGAGTAGGAGACTGCGGTGAGGGGTTGGGGGTCGGTCTCCCACTTGCAGGGTGATTACCTTCTATCTACCAGACTCTCTGCCCTCCCTTCCTGTTGAGATCAAACCTCATCAGTTGCAAGTGACCAGGAAGGAAAATCTGTCAGCTTAACCAGATGTCTCATTACTTATTTGCAGTACTTGATAGTGGCCTATATTCTCTGCAGTAGCATGATCCCCTCTCTACTTGTTTCTGGCCATGCCCTCCTTCCCCTACCCTCCTGTTCATAATCTTTGCAATTACTGTAGGTATTACAGTGATTTATCTTTGAGTGTGTCACTAAGTGGTTTTAATACTAGGATCCACCTATTAGGGAGTACATATGGCACTTAAGTTTCTGTGTCTGGGATTCTTCACTCAATATAATTTTTTCTAATTCCATCCATTTTCCAGGAAATTTCAGTAATTCATCTTTTTGATGGCTCAGTAATATTCCATTGTATAAATATACAACATTTTCCTTATCCACTCATCAACTGTTGGGCATTTGGGTTGATTCCATGACTTTGCTATTGTAAACAGTGCTGCTATGAACATGGTCGTGCTTGTGCTAGCAAGGTGAATTTTCATTATATGAGGGGTTATTTCCAAAAGTGGAATAGCAAGGTCATATGGCATTTCAATCTTTAACTTCTCTAAGAATCACCAAATAGCTCACCAGAGTGGTTGTATAAGGCTGCATTCCCACCAGTAATGTAGGAGATTTCCCCTCTCTGCACATACTCTCCAGTATTTGGTGTTGTTTGTATTGTGGATTTTTGCCATCCTTACTGTGGTGAGATGATATCTCAGGGAGGTTTTGATTTGCATTTCCCTGATGGCAAAGGATGTGGAGCATTTTTTAACATATTTCTTAGACATTTTAATTTCCTCCCTAGTAAAGTTTCTTTTAAGTTCCAAGTCTTATTTCTTAATTGAGCCATTTGTTTCCTTGGTGTTTAGTTTGGTAAGTTCTTTGTGCACTCTATCAGATATGTGGTTAGTGAAGATTTTCTCCCATTCTGTGGGTTGCCTTTGTGCTCCTGTTACAATCTCTTTATCTGAACAGAAGCTCTTTAATTTCATAAGATCCCATCATTTGAGTGTTGTTTGTAGTGACTGTGCTATTAGATTTCTATTTAGGAACTGTTGGCCTAGTGCAATCAGCTCGAGGGAGTTCCCTACCCTTTCAACTAGCGTTTTTATAGTCTCTGGCCTTATATTGAGGTCTTTGATCCATTTAGAATTAATTCTTGTACATGGTGACAAGTACAGGTCCACTTTTAATCTTCTGCATGTTGATATCCAGTTTTGCCAGCACTGTTTGTTGAAGATGCTATTCTTTTCCATTGGATTTTTTTGGACCCCTTTATTAAAGATCAAATGGCTGTAGTTGTGAGGGCTTATATCTGGGTCTTCAACCCTTATCCATTGATCTGTGTGTCAATTTTGGAGCCAGTACCAGGCTGTTTTTACAACTATGGATTTCCAGTATAGATTAAGGTTTGGTGTGGTGATACTTCCAGCAGTGTTTTTGTTACTATCCTATCCTGGGTCTTTTGTGCCTCCATATGAATTTTGAGATTGTTTAACTTCTTTAAAGAATTGCTCTGGGATTTTAATTGGTATAGCATTGAATCCGTATATTGCCTTTTATATGATGGTCATTTTTATGATGTTAATTCTGTCAATCCAGGAACATGGGAGGTCTTTCCACCTTCTAGTGTCTTCTGTAATTTTTTTCTTTAGGATTTTAAAGTTTTCATTATAAAGTTCTCTTACTTCCTTGGTTAGGTTTATACCAAGGTATTTCATTTTTTAGAGGCTATACTAAATTGGATTGTTTCTCTCCAGGCTTGTTCACT
Organism: Typhlomys cinereus; assembly: GCA_023101885.1. NCBI lineage: Eukaryota > Metazoa > Chordata > Mammalia > Rodentia > Platacanthomyidae > Typhlomys > Typhlomys cinereus. The sequence goes on along the minus strand of JALPQD010000050.1, from coordinate 1,489,350 downwards.
TCTTTGACATTCTGTTTACAACACATTTCCCGTAGCTCCTGGCTCTTGGTAGTGATGTGATAATAATTATCTATCTTCTTATTCCACTAGACACAACTAATGTTTTATTTGAAACCATTGCCAAGACTTATGTGTCATGTCTTCCACTCAAAATGGTGCTACTGTGTCTAGTGCCCTCTGTGAAAACTTATGTGAATTTATTTATTCCTGTTGTGTTTTCTTCTCTAATTTGATTTGAAATATCATATACTTGAATAATGTATTTTAAAGATCAAAACCTATGATTAAAAAACAAGGAAGGAAAAGAGCCACAAGGGACAATACTCAGGAATTGCCATAACAAGCATTTGAACCTGAAAGCCAAGCTCTCTCTTTTTCTAAACAGTATACTCAGTCCTCATCTACTTTATACAATTATGGAGTAATTCCATGAAAAAATTTGAAAATAAAATTATTTTTCTAAAAATAAAATAATAATAAAATAGTGAAAGATAAGAGAGATGAGAAGAATAAGTTACATGTAAAAACCCTGTTTCCTTCTTGAATGACATTTTATTCCTTTACAGAGTCACAATAGGAACTGGAAATATTTTTGGACAACATTGAAAATATTTTGGCTAGAAAGAAAATATTTGAGGGAGGTAATAAATGCTTAATAGACAAAGGCAGCTTTTGTAATTACTACTCAGCCCCTCCCTCATTTCTATGAATGCCAAATAGTTAGATGAGATTTTAAGGTGAGAAAATTATTAGTCTCATATTTCATGACAACTGCCTCTGGATGATATAAGTAAAATATGTAGGTCAGTAAAGAAGAATAAGAAAACAAATGCAACACATTTTTTTCAAACAAAATCGTAGAAATTTTCTATTTTTTAAACAATATAATTATTGCACAGACAATTGGATGGTGATATTTAGAGAAGACAAGTTAGAATCAAAACCATCAAGTTCCAGAAGTGTAAATTGTTTCCACTGAGTACCTTCTGCACTGAAGAGTGATAAAGCCTAGCTTCCTTTCAAAGTACAGGGGAACTGATTAAGCCTTATCGCTCACTGCTGAAGTCCCTGAGGACTAGCATACATTGAAGTATGAGAAAGTTTACAGTTTGCCTCTTCTTGCTAATGGAAAGTTATATACTTACTGAAGGTATTCTAACTCATTTTCCCTTAAACGGGTTTGCAAACATTTCTTATCAAATGACAAAATGGTATCCTTTTCTTTTTCAGAACCTACCGAGGCATTCAGAAGAATTGATAAATATTACTTCTCTGAGAAGCCATACATGTTTACCTATGAAATCAACTTAAGTCTGTTTTAACAAACAATTCAGCTCACCGTATGAGTTTCAGCACAAAAATGCAGTGATATGCCTGCCATGACACAATGTCTCTATTGTGTATTTTTGTTCTTTTTTATATTTAACTTTGCAATATCTCCAATTAAATTAGCACCGTACCTTAAATTATTTGGGAGACATAAATGAGCAAGCATGGTTATACCCAGCTAGCTGATTCTATTTTCATTTATTATCTTTAATTTACTCAATGTCTTCCTTTATTTCCACTCAACAAATAGGCTCTTCTTTTGTGATGGTCATTATCAATTCTACATGTCAAATATTTCTTTTACTAGCAGAAAAAGAGTTTGAGATAATGCCAAATCCCTACCATGAGATATGTAAGTAAGCATTTCAAAATCACCCTCTGTGATTTTGAAGAAGGGACTTCTGATGAATCTTGAGCCACTTTTCTCTACCATACTGGGGATGAATTAACCTTTGCCTAGTGCATTTCTGTAACATCTGCTACCTACGAATTAGTCCTCTAGAGACAACCATGTCCATGGACTATGATAGATGCATGGTATTGTGGAACTTGTATTAATAGATTTAATATGAATCAAAAAGTCAAGAAAAGTAATGTTGACAATTGTTAGTATCTGTCCATGCTTACTATACAGATTAAGCTTTAACACAGGCATCTGAATGTATAGGAAAAAACAACATGTATAGGTTTAGGTATTGTCGCAAGCATCTCTTCTAAGCCTTGGAGAATACCATCTGCAAATAAGAAGGATTTGTAGAATAGCTAAATGGCAGTGGTTAAATATAATCAACAAATCAAAAGGATTTAAAGAACTGTAGATGAATGTTGATCCATAGATTAGTCCCACATAACTTCTAAGAAGAGGCAATTCCGATGTTATTAAATATCAAATTTTAATATCAATCCAGCAAAATCAGTACAATAAAACTGAAGACAAGTGTTATAAAATTAAACAATATTTTTGTTCATGAATGCATCAAAAGTTCTAAACATTTAAAACCAAACTAGAAAATTTTCTAATAAAAAATCCAGCAAAATAGAGTGATCTTATAATTAAATCAGTATATTTAAAAGCCTATTATATAAAATATGTGGCTGATTCTAATGAAAACATTCATTAGAATATAAATAGAGTGAATTATTTTCTACTGAAAAGCTATTGTAAGCATCTTTTCATTCATTTAGCACAATTGAAACCTTTTCCTTTGTAGGAAATTAGTCATCTTATCAATTCAAGGTTTACCTTGAAAGAAGCCCATTGAGTTTCACCTGGCAGGGATTATTGCACAGAATGCAACGTAGTTTCTGGAGAACAAAAAAGAAAGCACTTAAGGAAACCTTAGGATCTCCAGTGTTTACTAATTAATTTTAAAGTAAAAATCCTGACCTGAACTTTTGTAGCCCAAATCTCTCTTTCTCTCTCTCTCTTTCTCTCTCTCTCTCTTTCTCTCCCTCTCTCTTATACATATATATCTATATATGTGGATGAGTGTGCTTGATGAGCGTTTGATGAAAACAGTATCACATTTGCAGCTCTCAAATCCTAGGCTTATTCCCTCCTTGTGTTCTTCCATCCTGTCATCAAGACAAAACATTAAAAAAATACTGCCGACTTATTTCAAAGAACCTCTGGAATTCCTAAATAACAAATTATTCTGTATTATCTTTCTAATAATGTTCATATAGAGCCTATGCCACTCCTCTGAAATAAACCCATTTTGGAGACCCCCCTGTTTATCTGATATGTTACCTTTATTTGTATAATATGTAAGTAATTCCATGCAAATCATTCAACAGGGTGTACATTATGTGTTCCTTTGTTCCAGCAATCCCAAATGAGAGAGGCAACAACCTCCAAAGGACTTTGTTTTCTATACTGTATATAAATGCTTCAGAATTATTATTTGGAAATCTCTGGGACTTCCCTGACCTAGCTTATATGGTCATGGTACTAGGTCATATAGTACTGGTATTAGGAGTTTGTTTAATCACCTATGACTTCTTGAGTAGTATCTCAAGACAGTTTCTTTCATTTATTTTCATGTTCTCTCTCTCTCTGTAACTTTGTGTTGTGATACATCTTCAATCTTTTTCAATTGCATTTTCAAATGAGCTTATAATACAGTAGGTTTCTATGTTTCAAATAAAGTTCTTGTTTTTATTTATATTTTTGGATGCATCAATATTTACATGTAAGTGTATCAAGGTGTGTGTGTGTGTGTGTGTGTGTGTGTGTGTGTGTGTAGAGGAGGGTACTCTATGTGCTCATAAAGACCCAAGGGTGGTTTCTAAAATCATCCTGGATTGCTCTACTTTTTGATTGTTTCACTAGAGTTTAGCAGGCTCTGCCTTCCAGGGCCAGAAGTGCCGGACCACTGCCATTCTGCCTCGCATTTTATATGAGATTTAGGATGTGAGCTCAGGTGCTTCTGCTTGTGAGTCAAAGGCTGAACCCCTGAGTTATCTCTACGATCCCTAGAACGTATTCTTTAACTGAAGACTCATTTAGTGAGTTGTTAAATAATCTGCTCTGTACTAGAAACTGAAAAACGTATGGTTTTATGGTGACTTTCACCTGTCTTGATTCATAAAGGTTGAAGTCCCATCACCCCAATTACTCTTTCTCTTACCTCTCAATAACATGAAATTTCACTTTACAAATTGTATGTGTGTGTGTATGTGTGTGTGTGTGAGGCACTCAAGTTTGTGTGCCTGTCAAGCCCCAAAGATGTTATTATGAATATATTTGGATAATTCTGAGGCTTTTCAGTCTTTTTCTGTATTGCAGTCCACTTCCATATTGGCCAAATATTTTTTATGTAGGATCTGGGGACATGAACTCTATGTCCTTTGGCTTGTGAGTCAAAGGTTTTAACCACTAAGCCAGCTTCCCAGCCTAATATTAATATTTTTCAAAGTTTTACTCATAAACTGATTATCCTAATATTAGTTAATACTACGGAAAATATTACTAAAATTTATATAGTAGATTACTTCTGTTAGAAGTACAGTACTTCAAAAAGGAATATTGTCTAACAATTAAGATGATCAGGAATATAATAAAATGACATTTAAAACATAAGTTGTATATCTGCATTTTAAAAGTGCAGGTTATATAGCAGACATAAATATAGCAGAATTTTATATGTAATGGCTAGAAAGCTGAAAATAAATGCATTAAACATATTAAAGAGAATGATTGATAATGTTTGGAGGACTGTTGCACAAATGATTTGTTTCTTATAAAATATTCTCTAATTATCCTCTAATTATCTTGTAAAATTTCTGCAATGGTGTGATTCTTGGTTTTACATACATAGTTATCCTTGAAACATTTAAATTTTGATAATAAATGAGACTAGGTCACATAGAAAGGACATTGACATCTAATGTTTCACACTGCATTACACTAGGTAATTAACTGAATCCTTCCCAGAAGAGAAATGTACATGTTCTCTAGTCACATTTTCCACAGTCATCATACCCAAGGCACAGCATGTTTCTTTCAATCCTCGGCACAGTCACATTGTTCATAAAGAGGCAAATCCCAGAGACTGTCCATATTTTGTAATTTGTCCATGGTGACTCTAAACCACTATGGTCATTAACCATAGGTTATATAGCAGACATAAAAATAACCAAAAAGATAGGGATGAGATGAAACTGTCACTTTGTGAGGAAACAAGGATGGTGCTTTGGTTACATTCAGGAAGTATAAGCACTATGTGCCCACAAGGGATGGGATGTTTGTAGGAAACTAAGAAGATTGGCTTGGGTGATAGTCAACACACTGTATACAGATGAGAAAGAAGCTGAGAGGAAAGGGAGAAAAGATGGTGAACTTGACAATGTAAGTGCAGTTATGTGTGGGAAACAGTGATATACAGTGGATAGGAAGACAGAATGGGCAGTAATGAGGACACTGGAAATCTTGAATGCTACTATTGACAGAAAATTCACACAGCTGTACATTTCATAAATGTTTCCTCTTTTAACCTTTAGACAGCTTTGTGAGAAGACATTGAATGTAGCACAAAGAGCTTCCTGTGATAATTCACACAAGATTTCACAGGTGGCACATGGCATGGACAGAACTATATTTTTCTAAAATTTCTTTTCTCGTTGACAATAATAATGCCTCTGAGAAATATGTGCGATCTCAGAAGTCATGAACTGCTTTGAATATGTGCATGTCAAAGTAATAAAAGTCAGTAGTTAGAATTTTAAAGACAGAAAAGCTTACTTTTACAGATACATCTCTTTACCTGCTACTAACATGTGCAAGCATACACAAACATGGAAATGAAGGTTCATGAGTATAAATGCAATGTACTTGATTGAAACAAATGAACTTACCCTTGAGACAGCTACTTATTTATGAAAAAAATTATTCACTGTAAAAATTCTACATAGTAAATTCTGTTTCTTTGCTGGAGTTCAACCTTTTTGCTTGCCTAGGCCTTTTGCTAGCTTCCCTATGCCTCAATTTTCTTCATTAAGGGAACACTGATTAAAAATTAAAACTTTAAAATGATTGCATTAAATAAAAAATGTGTATTTATCAATACACATTTATCAATACTATGTGTTCCAGCGCACATAGTATTTTAACAGTTAAAATAATAATCAAATGTGTGCAAAGTAAAAAATGTTTAAATTCCTTTTACTAATCTATTCATAGTGATGTTATCAATATAAAATTATTGCTATGCTATAAAAGATTTTTTCCAAAGTTGGACCAAATTTTCTGTTTTACAGTCTTCAAATAAGTAAAAAGCCATACAGGTAGAAATTTGATGACTGTAATTATGAAGATATAACTTTAAGCCTGAGCCTCCATTTTACCTAAGTGGTTTCAGATTACCCTCCATTTTTTTGTATTATTTTATCTGTGAATATTTAATATAAATGTTTTTAATGAATACAATGAAAATAAGTTGCTTATGATGATAATAATGGCAAAAAATTAATAAGAAGATAACCAAAACTGATGTGAAGGGATGTTATATTGAGCTTGTTTTGATGTTATTAAAAATACTGGCTAGAAAAATCAACATGCCCTCCTTTGTGGAGATAGACGACTAGCAAAATTCTTATTTGGGCCAATCCCTTGTGCCTTTGATGTCATTATCTACGTGACTTTTTTGCAAAGATATGCTTCTTATCAACAAATGATTAATACTAAGGCACACATTGTAGGCACACAGAGAGGCTCCTTGGACTCCTCCTTCCTGTTAAGCATACAAATCTCAGGAGACTACAAATCTCGCGAGACTATGCCTTCTCCAGAGCAAAGACAGTTGGTGCTGTTAAACTGCCTGGCTGAGAAGACCAATCCGGACAGGACAACTTAACAAAGACTCACTCTAGGACTTATGGGATGTCGAGTGGGGTATATAAGCATCTTGATACTTAAAATAAATGAGCCGCAATCCTGAGAGCCTACAAGCTTGAGAGTCTGCTTTGCCACTCGCCTGCTCCCGGAGTCTGTGCTGTTGACTCCACCTCATCTTATCCCACCCCCAAGGGTCTCTGTGAGCCCCTGTTACACTTTTACATTGTTACATCTGTAACAGTTACATTGTTACATCTGGTGGGCAATAGAAATATAAAAAAAACAGTGAACAGAAATGAAAAAAAAATCAGCATGCAACAGAAATTTTAAAAAAAAATTGAAGTGGCCACAGATTTACTCATTTTATGAATCTGGTTCCCAGGAAGGCTTCACAATCTCTGTCGCAGGTCTTACATCTCGAGCTGGCACCCATGTTGGCAAAGTGGAATCCTGAGGGAAGACACAAGCATATCCTCGACCCTGGGTTAATAAGGGAGCGGGTCCCTGCCATAGCAGTGTGATGGGGTCCCTCCATCGGACAAGAGGCAGGGGAGTAAGAGCCCCAAGAATTCACCCAGCTGCACCAAGCCAGGATTGGGGAAGACATAAGTAATGCCTTTTTCCCCTGGGCGCTGAGTGAGGATTCCATCTGCGGGGGTTATTATTATTTTTTTATTAACAACCGAAAGTAAGAATTTATTACTTTATGTTGTTGTCAAATTTGTATTACCTTCCAATCTACCTGCTTCAGTTACAACTAAATGCATTTGTTCAAATGAAGGAAATAGGACATTACCTGTCAAATCTTGCATACCTCTTTTGCCTACCTCTTACTCAAACCAATCTTTATTATTAAAGATGGCACTGAAAGATCTTTGCTTCTCCTGTATACTAAGAGCAACTTTTTTAAAATTCCTTTGGAAATAGCCTCAAAAATATCTTTCATCAACCTTGTTTGGTTAAACATCTTTCTTTAGCATCAGGAAATGATCAAATGGACCACAGCTGGGTGAAATGTTATTTTTTTAAAATAATTTTGAACTATGAACAAAAAAAGCAAAGAAAAATCAAAGCCAATCCTATTGTAATAAGACTGTTAAATATGCAGAGTTCCATTTTTAACTGGATTTTCCTGGGTGACAGATATATGACAAGAAAATGTTTATTCTAAGGCAACTTCCAGTTGGGGCAGATCAAATTATGGTGTTTTATATAGCTCAAATTTTAAGATACCATCTATTCTTGTGTTTTAGAGAAAACAGTAATTTTCCCCAATGAAAATTTAAGCAATTACTACAATTATTTTAATCTTCATAAGAATGTCTCTTTTATCAATAATTAAAAGCATTTGATAGAACCTGAGCCATCAGCATCTATAATGTTTCTTCTATAAATAAACAGAACTTACCAAAATGGGAGTTTCAGTTACTAATATCCTTTAAGAATTCCAACTTGAAGTGTTACAGGTTATTTTTTTTTAATTTTTTAAATTTTTTTTTAAAAACAGAGACAAGACTCAAAAAGAACAGATGAGACAAGGAATGTATAGTAGGGAACTTCTGTGGTTCCTAGGCCACAGTTGCATGCTCTCTATCAGTAGATAAACAAACACAGAGAAAGGGAAAGGGACCTTAACAATCGCCTCTCTGAGAAGACAAAAACACAAAGGGGCCAGCTTACCGAACAAGTGCCGAGAGAAGGTGCTATTAAACCGCCTGGCCGAGAGGACCAATCCGGACAGGACAACTCAACAAAGACTCACACTGGGACTTATGGGATGTTGGGTAGGGTATATAAGCAGCCTGATACTTAAAATAAATGAGCCGCAAGCCTGAGAGCCTAAAAGCCTGAGAGCCTAAAAGCCTGAGAGCCTGCTTTGCCACTCGCCTGCTCCAGGACTCTGTGCTGTTGACTCCGCATCAGCTTATCCTGGTCCCCAAGGGTCTCTGTGAGCCCCCAGTTACACTGTTATATTGTTACATCTGTAACAGGTACACTATTACAACACATACAAGCACAAAGAAAGAAATGAGTATAATTTTAATATTCTAGTGTCAAACAAATACATTTTGTCCATCTCCCCAAAACAGGTATCTGTTCGTGAAAAAAATATTTCTTTGCAAGAATTCTAAGGAGTAATTTGGCTTTTTCACTGCATTTTTATGTTCAAAACAAGGAGTCTTTGACCTAATACTCTAAGTAATTCTTTAATTACATATGTAGTTATTACATATCTCAGTCTGCAAAAGGCATCAAGAAAGCTTGGGCTGATGAACTATCAGTACAGGATTAAACCACAGAATCAGTATCTTCTGGTTCATAACCAACTGTGTGCCCCACTATGAAAACATAATCTCATTGTTTTCATTAAGGAATTTTTTATCATATATCAATTTATAACACTCCCTACCTCATCTCTCTGGATAACCCCTCTCTTCTGAGTACCTTATTATAAAACTGGATGTTCATGAAGGCAGGGACAGTGTAGCAATATGCCAAGGACAAATTACTTTAATTAATGTTTTTTAAATAATAAGTCTATTCTAGTTCATGCTAGCCTACTAGGGTGGCTATAATTTCTAATCATTTATTTTAAATTTCAAAATAACCAGTAAAATTTATTTTCCTGACATAGAAAGGATAAACATTGGAAGTGGTATACAATGTAGTTATCCCAACCTGACCACAGAGCATTGTGAACATATTTTGAAAGATAAGTTTGTACCACTTTATTATGCAATGATGCATAAATTTTAAAAGAATATGTGATTTACAAGTAGAATGTTATTTTGTGTGCTAGTCTTCAAAGGGCCTGCTGTCCCTACTCAGAATTCTATCCTCACTGGTTCAGTTTCTGCATCCTATTTCAGGGGCGCTCCTGTCTTTTCAGTCTTTCCTCAGTGCTGTGAGTTTAGAGGTCAAGTTTGCTCCAGTAATAAGGCAAAGTCGGTGTGATGGTTAATTTTGATGGTCAACTTGATGTGATTTAGAATCACCCAAGAGAAAGTCCTCTGTGTGTATCTGAGCGTGTTTCCAGAGAGAGTTTAACTGAGAAGGGGAGACCAACCTTTACAGTAGCAGCACCCTTCCATGAACTATGGTCTAGGCCTAAATAAAAAAGGAAGTGAGAGCTGAGCACCAGCCTTTCTCTCCCTGTGTTCTTCACTGGAGACACAATAATACTGCCACTATCATGTCTTCCTTGCTACAGAGGTGTTTTGTTTCATTAACCAAGAGTCAACTTACACCCTCTCTTCCTATACTTGATTTGGCAGGTATTTCATGACAGTATTGCAAAGAATATTCAATACACCTTGTCAGATTCGATTGTAGTTTAGAAGCTTAATAACCTTTTCAATCTTTTTCCAAGGAAATGTGTTTTGCTAACTGTTTCTCTGTAATTCGATTGGAATGATGACTTTTCTACAGAGGTTTAGTTTTACTTCATTCTTATATCATAAGGCATCTGGGACTAGAGACAGGAGGAAGTGTTTTTACTATGTTGATTATTAATTTTTTATCTTCTGATTTCATATCTTCTGTTGCATCTTAAGTTCAATGAGGATGTATGATGTCTTCTTTTGTCTAACGTGTGACAGACCATGGGGCACAACTTACTATATGCTTAATCTTAGGAGCAAGGTTTCCTTTAAAAAATTCACATAGTCATCTAAAATGTTACATGGCAATGAGTTCCAGATTTATTTAACACATTTTTTTTCACCTCCACCTTCATTGTGCTCAACATGGGAAGGAATCTTTGGAGCCAGGAATTCAAACTATCTAATAGTCCACAACTTCATTTTTATACTGCTTTACACCTACAGAACTAAGAGAGCTTCCTGCTCAGGTGTTGACAGTGCTACTTTACATGCTAGAGATGCTTTGAAACAGAAAAGGATTCTTACCAAGAGAAGAGACCTGCATGAATCTCCTATTTTTGCTTTTGCCATAGATGTAAAACTCATCCTAATCCTAATGACCATTCTTTCAATTTGCTCGTAGCTGATCTTCCTGCCTTGACTTCAACTTCTTAGCAACAACTGTCCACATAGTAGCCCAACTAGAAAGTAGATACTAACAAGTAGTGCCTTGTTTTAGTCTCATGCTAGCTTCTTTCCTTTCTCTGCTATGGTAATTTTTTACTGCAATACTCTGGTCTGGGAAGCTCTTTGGAAAGGTAGTCTGCACAAAATATATAATCATTTTTCCCATGGTCCATGTATCTGCTAATTCAACAACTATTTCTAAAGTATGACAGGCATGGTATTGATATCTGATTTGATTTGTGCCAAAAATAATGCATGATCTTTTCTCTAACTCTGACCATACTTGCAACAGCAAGTGATTTCCTGAAGTGCAAGATGAATGCTAGAGGAAGAAAGGCAAGCATGGGTAGCCCTATCCATGAAGAATCCCTGTACCTATGAGATGGAATATATCCTGCAGGGAATGGAATGCAGAATGACAGATGGAATTTGGTAGACAAAGAGCAGTGGTCAGATCAATTATTATTCATTTTAAGTGGAGGCAAGTCTGTAGTTGGGAAAATGAAATTGAACAAGCTAAAAGAGTTTAAAGCTATGTGTGAGCACTCAAATTGGACAGTAAGTGGCATGTAACATTTCAGCATAGACAGAACCTATTACGTGCTTTCTCTGTATCTGTGGCCAAGCTATCGAGATGCTCTGCCAGTATCCAATTATCCTGGAAGTTCAATTTCTACCTTCAATTCTCATATTGCTATCTTCAATACAAAAGGTTTGGTTCACAGCTGCAGGATATTTTTCTGAGTCTCTAAGAGCATTCAATGTTATAGTCACTAAGGATGTGGGGTGGAGGAAAGAAGGAAGGAACTAAGGGATATTTCTGTAAAAAGGAAACAATGACTCTAGCAATAAAGGTTACCACCACAGTTAAAACCAATAACGTGTATGCAATATTCTACTTTGATCTCTGCTAAAAAGTTCAGATGCAAAATAGCTTAGCTTTTATTATTACTCTTAAAATTTCCTTTAGCAGAATTTCAAAATGAACAGTGTGAGAAAGAATTCACCCAAATCAATTTATTATTCAATGTAAGTTTTCATTATATATGACTTTGTACAAACAGGAATGAGTGAAGCACACAAATGGAAGCACCTGAAGAAAAGAAAAAAATGACAAGCATCATCGCTGAGTGCAGCTACCAGATTCCAAGTGTCTGTCAGATTAAAAGTCATGACTAGATGCTATAAATAAAAGGAGGAGAAAAAATGCAGTAAGGGCATAGCTGTGACAAAAATAATGCCACTTATTCATTTTACAAAATCATTTTCTGACAGTTTACATTACAAAAAGTATATCCAGAATGTCTTCACAAAATTCTGCAAGAAATCTATCCTGCTCAATTTTCTAAAAAATGATGTACCATAAAACTGTTAAATCTGAATTTAATGTTTTGTATCAACAGAATTTTGCAGGTTTTTATAAAGATGATTTCGTGCTATTGAAGACTCCACTGCTTTTGTTGAGCTCAGGGAGAATGAGAGGTCTTGGCTAATTAAATAACATAGAAATGTGAAGGTCCAAGCCACAGGTAATCAAGAGGGAGTAGCTTTCTTTTGCTATTATTTTTTCATCTTTACGTGTATACCTGTGGCCCATGTATACATGCATGTTCATATGTATGTAGATACACTTGTGTGTGCTGCACATGTGAACATATGCATGTGAAAGCTGGAGATCAAGAACAGCAATCACACTCACTCACTCTTCCGCTAATTCTTTGGAGACAAGGTCTCTAATCATCCCCATTCATGACTCAGAGCTGGTTTGGGTAGCCAGCTTTGTCTAGGACTCCAGGTACGTCCCTTCCAATGGTGGCCATTGAGGTAAGGTGCCTTCTTGGAAATATGGCAGCCTGAGTTTAATCTCAGAACCCAATATAGTGAAGGAGAAAGCAGACTTCCAAAAGTTGTCCTCTGACCTCCACCTTCCTATGGACCATCACATGTTTATAGGAGCCTCTTTTTCTCTCTTTCTCTTCTTCTCCCTCTCAAATAAATAAATAGTTAAAAAGACAAACACAACTAATCAATAGATGCATTCCTGAGCTTAGATGAGGGCAGGAAATGGTGCCATCTCAACACGACCACCAAAAGAAAGCAGGAAGTGGGAGGGACTATGATAGGAACTATTGGCTTTTCCCCTGTTCTCACTATCACCATACCATTTATAATGAACAGGTTTTGATAAGAGATGAACTGCATTTGAAATGAAGTTGAAAAATATATTTCAGCTACTTTATGTAAAATCATATAAATAAGATATCCTAATAGTTGAAATCATCTTAAAAAATAAGTCCTTCATTTCATCTTACTTCAAACCAAGTTGAGGAACAGTAGGCTTACCAAGAATGAGTCTTGCAGGACATAAAACTAATAACATGATTCTGATCATAGAAATTATTCCAGGAATCACACACTTATGGTACAAGCCATGGTTTTTGACATGAATAATCAGAGAACAAGCATCAGAATTAATTTCCCATTTGAATCTTATTATAGAATGAAAAGTGTGAAAACTTATTTTACAAGATCAATCAAAATTTTTCAGTCCATAGAATTGATCAATTTTAAGACTATGAGTCCAGACCTCCTTACACAATGAACAATAATCTCTTTCTTCTGGAAAGGGACACATAGGATGTCTATCACATTGCATTGATGAAATAGTTTCCATATGTGAACTACTTGGTAAGTATACTAGTTACTCTTATCTATTGCTGTAAGAGAACATCCAAAGTCAAGCAACTTAGGGAGATTTATTCAGTTTATGGTTACAGAGGAGAGCTATAGTGGTGGAAGATAAAAGAGACCTAGGTCACTGCAAATGTCTTGGAGGCTGAGAGTTGCAAGACTCCTGCTGTAAGAACAGACTTCTTCAGGAGGTAGGATGGAATTAATCCATCTCAAGTCCCACCCCTCGTGACCACCTTCTCCAGTAAGGCTCCACCTCTCAAAGGTGCCATGACATTCCTAAACATATGAGACTGTGGGGTACACATTTCAAACCATGACAGTAAGGTACAATCTTTCAGTATTTGCCATGATTATTTTGTTTATAAAACACAAAATGTGTTGACATTGGTATATGATGTAGGAAACCATAGACATTCTGCCAGAATCTCTGAGGAATAAACTATACAGCATATGTCATGCAAGTTGATTATTGGTTAAATAACACTAGCTTTGGTAGCAAAGAAAGTAAAGAAACATTGATGTGCAGAGCCAAAGGACAGAGACACCAGAATCTCTTTTGGAGAGCACAGTCAATTAGGATGTGAGTTCTGTCTAGTACCAGTTAGAGAACCTACAATGGTAGGAACCACAAGTTAAGATGAATAGAGAAGATCAGGAGATTCACTGTATGCTTTCAATAGCAGAAAGTTCAAGAGAGGAGAGACAGAGCATGGAAACAAAAGAAGGAATGATCGCTATTTAGCATTTTCACCTGTGCCTCTGTAAAAAAGTTGTTCTTGAATAATTTTCTCTTTCTGGCATTTGATTGACCAAAGGAGTAGCTAAAAGCCATTTTTAAAAGAACCAATGCTTTTTTTTAGCTTGTATAATATAATATACAATATTGTATATTATTTCTTTAAAAAGAAAGTTAAGAGGGTAATAGTTTGCCAGGCTGGATAATGTCATTCCCAAGGCCAGGGGTTATTAAATAAAATCCTCAGTGCTAAGTGTGATTTAATATGGGCACTTTTGTACACATATTACATGAAGATAGAAAAGAAAGTGGAGAGATGGAGACTAATAGAACGTGGAAAGGGGAAGGGGAAAAAGAGAAGGTATGGTATGAGGTCAATGTGGTCAAATCAAAGCACATGTGATATATCACAGAAACTGCCTACAAAACAGCAGCGCAGAATATGAAGAGGTGCCAAAAATTTCTTTTCTAAAACTTTAAACTATATTCTTAAATTCGCTTTCATCTACATATCAATTGCATGAAGTCAAGCTCCAAAATGAGGCTGCCTTCCTTTTATTGGATATTTAATTGACAATCAAGGACTAAACCTTTGGACACATCTGTGAAGAATTATTTAGACAAAATCTGAAAAAGCTTGTAAGAGTGTCTACTTGATGTGAAAAGAGCTAGCTCATAATAGACAGAACTATTTCCCAGGCAGTTGTATAAGATGAAGAGAGCTGATTCTGTATTTCAGCAGACTGGCAAGCAAAAAATATGTTCTTCTCTCAAACTTCTGTGGATATGATATGGCAACTTCCCTCAACTTCTAATGTTGGCATGGACTTTCCTGCCATACCTATGAACGATAGCCAGAGCTGTAGTCCAAGAATAAAGTTCTCGTTCTCTTAAGTTATTGAGTCATCTATTCATATCAGCAACAAAAGAGTAAATGAAACCACAGCATTGTGTTTTCTCTTTTCTCAATTTTAGAATTGGATATTTTTTGAAATATTCAAGAAGGATTTTATTCAGGGGAGTGTAGTTTAGGCATTAGGCTTTCAATTTTTTTCTTTCCCTTAACTCTTGAAAGTAAACAAAACATAGAATGACAGTGATACCAAGGGAAAAGATTTCTGTGAAGTGCAAACTCTAAGTAGTACTTCTGACTCTCCAGAATCTTAATGACTAATAATAGACTTCTATTGATGGAAACCTTCTCAGTAACTACATAGCAAATAAACATATTTCTATGCACCATTAATAGTGAAGAATCTGTGAGAAGTTTGAACACTCATTTTTTGTGAAAATAGTCAATCTACTAAAAAAAAGGAGAAAGGAATGTCTCACACAGACAGTATCACAAAGCATTTTAAGTATTTTTCATCAAGACTTCAACTCACTGCTATCACAAGTAAAAGTAGTCATGAAATTATTATGGTAGAACCGTGTGCATCACAATTAATTTTATCTAGTGATGATTTACTAAAGCATTATTATATTTGTCTATTTTTATCTCAGCTGTGACTATCTCTATGAATATTGTATTAGTACAGAGACATTTTTTTCTAATAGATATTAATAATATATTTATGTGTTTTATCATAGAAAGGATAAAAGTCTATTTTCTAATATAGTTTATGCACTTGTGACATGCTTAACCTTTTTTTTAGCTTTTTCAATCTTTCTAGGCTAATGATTAAGCCAATTTTTTTTCAGATTGTTACAAGCACATGTGAGCGCACTGTGCTTTTCATGTGCCACCTATATTAATCATTTAGATGATAATTGCATCTGGCAATGGTTTAGTTGGGTAGCCAAACCTTCTTCATATATCAAGCTTTTACCTGTTCCCTTATCTTGATAAAATTTAAAGATTTCCATATTCACAGTTGCCAAGTGTTAGAATTGTGTTAATGAATGAGAATTTTTTATAAGTACTTAATAACTGGATCTTTAAGTGTTTGAGAAAAGAAAGCATCATTCTATTTGGGTGCTGTAAATGCACTACAACAATGTAGGACAAGAAATATTTTTTAAAACATTTAGAAAAATTGTCCAAAATATAGGAGTAAGATTCTGAAAGCCAATCTAAGCCACTGCCAATCCATCAATGATGTAAATCTTACATTCGTACCACTTTGCAAGTGCCAGTCCTGGTAAGAAAACAAAAAGTAATTCTGTTAGTCAGAACTGTGTGCCAATGAGAACACTCCTTTCCTACCATTGTCTCCCATGTGGCCTGTCAATGGCCTGGTACTAGCAATGCAATCCCAGATCTTTATTGTGTGTATTTTATCTTAAGGAGTCTCAACATGCAGCAGAATAATCATTGAAAACTCACATAATGAGATTATTAATTGTATGTTAATGACAGTATTTTTTTCATAAATCACAGAAGTGGCACTGAGGAATTTGCCTACAAGTACATCTATTTACTAATGAACTAAAATATGTTTCCATCTTATCAGCAAGTGTTTCACATAGAAGCATACCCTGAAGCGAAGGACAAAATAATTCGCTGAGCAAATTTCACATTTAAGATCTCATTTCACCTACTTTAAAAGGCATCTTTAATCTGCCATAAACATGGCATTCATTAATTTTGTCACATCTATAAAAAGAGCAAAATCTCTAGCTAATCCAAAATGTAAATAACTAAGAAAATAATTTGGGAAATCATGAGATTCCCCAATCATCTTTACATAATTTCATTCTCTTATTTTAAAGTCTATTTTTCAATCTATGAATATTATAATTAAATTGTGTTCCCATAGTAATTAAGAGCAATTTTGATTGCTTTTGTGTCCAGTATACTTATGATACTAATAATGATGTAATAATAAAAATGAAGAAGGAAGAGAAAAATGATGAAGAAGATATGATAGCAGGAAGAGAAGGAAAGAAAGAGGGAGAAGAAAAAGAGAAGAAGAAGCACAGGCCAGTTTCTATGTTTGATCTCTTTGTATATTTTGCCTCTCAAATATATTGAAAGCAAGTCTGGCAATTATCACTGATGTGCTAATGAATGAAAAATTTTGGGTTCATAAATACCATATAACTATAAAAGTGTATTTTTCTTTTTTTCCTCTAAAACATATGGAACGCTTCACAAATTTGCATGTGATCCTCATACAGGGGCCATGCTAATCTCTGTATTATTCCAATTTTAGTACATGTGTAGCCAAAGTAAGCACTAAAATACGATTATGTGTGTAAAATTATTTCTTTTCTGCATTACTAAGTTTTCCTTTCCTAAACAGCATTTGCTTGTCTAGCCATTCCTCCTCTACATAGATAACCAGATGCCCAGCTCATTGAAATCCTCAGGCATGAAATTCTTGTTTTTTGCAAAATATCTCAATATTAATTTTTATCTACTCACAAATAAGTGAAAGCAATGTGAGATGCATTCCAAAGTCTGGAAGAGACAAGATTTAATGCAAGATACACCCTATTACAATGGGAGATTAGTGCGGCAGAAAACCACAACTGGCCAGAGTGCGGAATATTGGTGGCCTGGAATGCTCAGCACTAATCAGGCCATCAAAAATTTTTCCCACACAAAAGCTTAAGGAGCTTTGTGGAAGATGGGATGGTAGGATTGTAAGAGTCTGAAGGTAGGTTGGTGTACTTCTGACCAACACACTCCAGCCACAAGATTCCTGTACCAAGGAGTTTTTGGCAATGAGAAATTCTACCACCAGATCTATAAAATGACCAACATATAAACATTTCCCTATGGATTAGCAAGCATCTCAGGAGAAACAACTACACTGGGAGAATGTCTCTGGGGCAGGTACTAGAGAAGGGAAGAGGAACCTCCCCACCTATGTCACATGTACTACATCAGAATTCTGACTCCCTTGCCAACACAGGCTTCCAAAAGGGAGCCCTGTGATCCACACATGCAGTGAGACGGCGTAGTGGAAGGGACATAGTGGGACTGAAGAGGTGAAGAGAGGTTGAGAAATGAGGGGTGGTTGGGAGTGTGGTAGAGACGGGCGGGGGGGGTGGGGGAGGTTGGGATGGAGTCAGGAACAGTGTTATTTGTTTGTATATGAAAATTTCTCAATAAAATAAAATTAGAGGAAACGATGAATTTAAGTACTTTTTAATAAAAATCTTGTCTCTTAGTGGTTTCCAGAAAATAGTTGCTGCAGGCAAATTTCTTAGTCACGAATTACACAATCCAATATGGATACCGAAAGCTGCAATCTCCTCCTGCCAGCAAGTTATAACCACATGGACCAAGGGTACCGTGACTGTTTGGGGGAGTAATCACTGACTTTTGAGGCCAGATCTTCTGCAGATAATGTGTCTGGTATTGTTAAACTTGGTCAAATGCCTTACTGAGAAAGTCATGGTCTAGAATGGAACCTACTACCATCACTTGGCTAAATGGACATGCATAACTGTTCATAACACAGAATCATTGGCTTTTGCTGCTCAGTCCTAAACAGAATATTTATGTCACCCCTTCCAAATGCCAGGGGACATTATGTAACAGCCAGAGGATGGAGAGGATGCTATGAAACACTGTTTTCTGGAAATGCAATGTGTATTTGAGGTCATGGACGCACGGTGGATGGGCACACCTGTACAAAACGAAACAAAAGACTGGGTCTTTAAAGATATAATCATGGATCAGGGAGTGGCAGCAGTGGATGTTGTAGCTCCTAGACAAGGAGATGGCATTTCCTTCAGTTATTCACTGTTAAGACAATACTCTAGTAACTAACCTTTTAGCAGTACTCTTGCCAGTAATATTTACTACACCCAATGGAACAGCAACAAAAAGGCATGGAAATGAAAGGAGGACTAGGAACAGAAAGGAGTTTGCAAGGGAAGAATGGCTATAGAGATTGGTTGTGATCACGTACATTTTATACATGTACGAACTTGTCCGAAAAGATATCTCAGCAACAGTAGGATTGAATAATTAAATTCATTAGTAGCCAAAGAAAATATGGAAAACATGAGGACTGGATACAGCCAAGCTGGCAAGACATCAAGAGTGTCAAGATTAACTGTGCTCTTCTCACTACAGTGCTGTCAACACCTTCACTATTTGCACAATCTCTGTGAGAAGCGCAGCCCATTGGCTTGTGTCTAAAGTCCCTGGACATCTGGCAGGACATAAGTCAGTGTAGGAGTTGTAGTTTAGATTTGAGGAAAATTCCAGAACCAAGGACAGGATGGACAAACACTGTCACTTTCATTCCCATATCTCTCTTCCTCTTTTCTCCCAGAATATAAATGTGATTGCCATCAATCTGTACACAGAAACATATAATTTCGATTATTTTAAAACCTTCTATCTTGGCATAATGCCACATATATATAATAATAGCACTAGAGAGACTGAGGATGATGGATTATGAGGTTGAGCTCTGGTTAGCATACAGAGTAAATTCCAAGGCTGCCTGAGATACAGAACAAAGGTCATAAACAAATAAACAATTCACAGAAATAAAACAAGACTCTATTAAGGAAAAAATTGAGTACAGTTTCTGAAATTTTATCCTGTTTTTAATAGTTTAATAATAAAATTCAAAAAATTAAAAAAGCTTCAGAAAAGCAATGACAAATTGATACAATGCTACATAAATTAATCATGCCGCAACATCAAAACATATCTATTCCAGTTTTACAAGGCTAAGATAATATTCAAAACAATTGGGCTAGTGAGGCAGTTCAGTGGCTAAGGTGCCTGCTTGCTAACCTAGCAACTTGAGTTAGATACCCAGAAATCCACATAGTACATTTATGTGCTGGCTCTTTCTCTTCTTCCTTCACTCCATTCCTTTCCTCTTCTCTGCCTCTCTCATTCTCTCTTTCTCTCTAATAAATGCATATATAATAAAAATAAATTTTAACTATAAATATATTCTATTAAGAAACCAAAAAAGAAAATACAGAACAATGTGGAAAATATGATTGACAAATCTAAGTCATTCATAATGAATAGCTTCAGCAAACTAGTACTAGTAAAGCTTCCTCAACCTGATAAACTATATTCCTGAAACCTAATAGTGAGCAACATATTAAGTGGTAGAGAAGCAATACTTTTCAGCTAACATCAAGAACAGACAAGACAGTGATGTCCACTCTTATCACTGTATTTAAACAACTCTCTGAAAATTCTAGATAACACAAAATAAACTGGGAAAAGCACATAGGGTGAGCAGGAAGAAGTAATAGTGTCTTTATTCATATATCATATGGTCATCCATGAAGAAAATCTGAAAGCCCAATAAGACACTGCTACAACCAATAAGTACTGTAATAAGGTACAAAGTTGTAATCCAAGCTCACATTTTTCTTACATATTAGAAATGAAGGCATGACCATGAAAAGGTGCCTAAGAACGCTTACAGCTATTTTATTCACAATGGACAAAACTACAGCTACTTTATTCACAATCAACAAAACAGATACATTTTTCAATTAGTGAGTTGGTAAGTAAACAGTATACTTAATGCTAACAGAATGGGTTATGAAATCTTGATAAGATGTAGAGGACAAGCCAAAATTGGCAAATAGTATTGCATCACATAAAATTAGATCCAAACAGCAAGGAAAACAATCAAAAGAAGAGATTATTTACAGGATGGGCAAAAACCTTAGTCATCTAGTCATCCCAATAGGGATTATGATCCAGAATGTGCACAAAAATAAAAACCTAATAATATTACAAATAAATGCACAAATGTAATGAATGAACAATAGATATTATTGAAATGAAAATTTACAAAGAGTCAAATTATTCGAATTTAAATTTATTAAAAATCCAATAAGTATAGAAAAATATTCAACATTTTCAGCCTTTGGGGAAATGTGAGCTCATACCCTAAGACTCCATCTCACCCTAGTAGGATAGGTGCATGAAATGTCCCAATCACTCAAGTCATGATGTTTCTCTGTTTCTTTCATTTATTGGTAGTTAATGCATTATTTTTAAAAAAAATATATGGAAATACAGACCAAGAAGAGACAGCCTTTCTATAGATTGTCTAAGGTTTATGAATTGTGATGTTGCTGACATGATAGTGCCTCCAGAGAGCCATTTTGCCAAGACTGCATAACAGAACTACCTTAACTAGCATTTTCCCTGAGTTGTCTTTTTTAAAATAAGTTTAAACTGCTCTCCTCTCTTTTTAGTGATGACCTTAAGTTTATAACCCATATCATACAAAAAATAAACTACATCAATTTTTCAAACAATAGAAGTGGTTATAATTAATTTGTCCTGACATTTTCTAAAACAATGGGTCATCTTGTTATAATTCACAGAAGCTTTCATTTATTGTTTTTGACTTTCTCAATCCTTCTCAGGCAGAGTAGTTTGCTACATGGTTATCTTAGTAGCATTAAATTTATTAAATGCTTTCTTTTTTAAAATCTCAGTTTTGCTGAATCATGTCTTAGAGTATCACGAATATATACCATAGTTCAATAATCCATGAATTTTCTGAATAGAAGTTATTAAGTACTTTATGTATTATTTAATGAAATATTACTTTCCATGACTCCTTAAAAAAGACATAGTGTTTTTTATGGTGGTATACAGATGAACAGAATCCTCAAATCATGTATTCTAGAGTCCAGAAACCATTAATAACTTAATTGACAACCTGAACTAGTGGCATAATCCATTAATGCTCTTTACATTCTCTTTGCACACACTTTAGATGCAGACTTATTAGTTAAATTTGAAAAAAATCACAATTCTTCCCCCCAACTATTTAAGTAATCTATACTTAGAAAAGCTGAGTACTGTTAGATTATTCCAGTAATGAATCAACACAAAGTCAAATTTACACTCTGGTTTTCTAACTTGCAGGTATTAATAATGTGTCATTCACTAGTTAAGTCTTACACCAAGAATGATCTGAACTAGGTTTTGAAACTTACAGTTAGATCCTTCTTTTGTCTGAGCTTGGAAAAGTCAGAAGTCACATCAATAAGTAATAATATCTGGGGTTACTGATACAAAGCTGCCATGTAAAAGAAGCAAGGAAATACACAGTGAAGAGATCAAGTAGCATAATGAGCTTTAGATGGGAAGAATTTTAAATAAACCATGAAAATTTCTTGAGGCCACTAGTAGAAGAGCAGTTTAGGATGAGTGAGGTTCTCAAAACCAAAGAGCCTTCTTCTGAAGACCCCATCTTTTGTAATATAAGAAATCATTCAAATAGGTAAAGATAAATTTGAGCCTTTGCTGTTAAAGTATGTTCTGGCCACTGAAATGAGTCAGAGATAAGGGCAGAGGAACCAATAAAAAAGTCATAGAGCACAGAGTAGAAAGGCAAGATGATTCAAGATCTGAATTTGGTTGGTTTTAGAGAATGTACAAGTGAGGGCTTCAGCAGGACTCTGTAGCTTTTTTCTATTATTATTGTTGTTGTTATTGTTATTTGTATGTAGTATGAGAAACCATTACACAAACACACACATGTGGGAGCACAAGTCAGAAGACAACTTGGCAGAACTGGTTTTCTCCTTTTATCTTTATGTAGGATTTAGAGATAAATTTCATATTGTTAGACATGGGCAACAGGTGTCCTTGACTGCTGAGCTGTCTCATGAGCCTGCATTCTGTGGCTTCTAATTGAGCATCTCATTCTAGAAGGATACCACCAATGGTCCAAAATAAGAAAAAGGGAAAATAGTATGGACAACTAGGATAAGAGCAGGATAACGTGGATTTCTGAGAAACCTGCAAGAGTACCCTGACTGTAAAAGACACAGTCTTCTGATGTTCTTGATACACTTCAGTGCATATTCAGGATGGTCTTAGAACAAGAAAATCTCTCACCCAGTTTGGAAGATGGCTGATTCTCTGCATTTCAGGCAAAGTATTTACTATTTCTAAATCTTTCAGTTCTATATTCACTGAACTCCCTGGCAAGTTCAGGAAGCATGAAAGCTTTTAACTATAAATGGCACAATGCTTTTAAATATAAACCACAGTACACTTATTAAAATGTGTTACCATAAAGACTGATGGATTCAAAGTGCATGTTTGCAAAAGTTAATACAGAAGTCCTTTGACAGCTTTTAGCGAGTTTCTTATCAACCATGACACATTATAGCTAAAGTTATGTGGTGTATTGTTTCTCAGTGGCATTGCTCCAAGTTCTTTCATAACTAAATGTACTTAAAATACTTCGTTTAATTAAAACTAACAATAATTGGATGCTTGTAATTAAATCTATGAACTGGCTTTATTTCTCACACTGATGCAATGAAGATCGATGATGTGCTGTCATATAAAGAGTACTGTGTATAAGTTTATGAACTTCATAGTGAAGTAATTTCTGTTGTAGGCTGCAAACATAAGTGATTAAGTGACAAAGCTGGGGCATGAAAATCTTTAAAATGACCCATGTTTTGTGTCAAGAAATTCAATTTTTTTTGTTTTATCCTATTAGTGTGCCTCAGAGAAGCCTGGCATTAATCAGTAGAAATGCCAGACAACTGTGAGTTGATTTAAAAGTCATTTTTATTTTTTATTTTTTTAAAGGAGCATCTCATGTTTCTTCTTTCAGCATTCCGAGTTTGATTTATTTTATTGCTGTTCTTGATTTCCATATTAGCTTTAACCAGACAATTTCTGAGTAAAAGGAGTCAATAAAAAGGCCATATTTTATAAAATAGTGTAGAAATGAATATGCTATCAGTTGTGTATTAAAATGGGCTTGTGCTTATAATACATGCATTAATTTTATCTTTAGTCCATATTTGGAAAAACTGCTCTCATCTCAACGGCCACAATATAAATATTCCAGCCTATGAAAAGTAATTATAATTTTTTTTGCCAAGGAAATGAGAAAAGTATGCATTCAGAGAAACTAGATTTCACTGTCATTCCAGATTAATACAGATTGTACAAATCTTGGAGAAGATAAATAACTTGAAGTGCAGATCACAAATTTTTACTGTCTTTAACAAAGTTAGCTCCACATACATGATCCCAAATTATAACTAACTAAGCAGAATTAATTAGCTCCACATACATGATCCCAAATTATAACTAACTAAGCAGAATTAATTTAACACTTGAAGAATTCTCTCCTGAGATCGATTCAGAGAAATTATGACTTAATTCTATAAGAAAACATTTTTGGAAACCATTAGCAATTCAAAATATTAAACACAGCTCAAAATCAATAGCGAAAATCTCTGATTTGTTAAACATCTGCAGCCAAACTGTTCCCAACATCTGAACCAATAATACATAATGTGTTCTAGATTTTATCCAAAAGGATACAACTTCAACAATATTCTCTAAAAATAATCTTCAAAAGGCAACTCAAAAAATTATTTCATCTCTCACAGTTAAATTTTGAGCAGCAGGGACATTTGCGGAAGAGGGGGCAGTAAGATTGTAAGAGCAAAAGGATGGGAGGAGCAATGATTTGCAAGATACTCCACACAAGTTAGGGCCGAAGCAATCATAATTGGACTTTGCATGCCCTGCGCAATGTCCAACACACTATTGACCTCACAAAGTCTAGCATCTGCTAAAGGCACCAAGATCCTTGGAGGCCAGGAATTGACAGCCACAGTAGTGTTCCTATGCTTAAGGGGAACACGGGAAAGGGTTCAGAAAATGCCACTGGGTTCTTGTACGTCATTGGAGAAGAGGGCCCAGAGAAGAGTGAGGCATGCACAATAAAGGACTCTCTGGGAATTGGGGAGGGAGGCACTGGGGGATGGGGAGGGATAGAGGAGGGGAGGGGGAGCAGGGGGTTCAGGAGGAGGAGGAGGGAGGGAGGGAACTGGTGTACCTATTAAGTTTGTATGAGTGGAAATAATAATAAAAAAATATATAAAAAATTGGAAAAATTTCGAGCAGAATTGTTTTAAATGTTGTTCCATTATTATCTAAAAAATACTGCATTATTGTTCCCACTATTATTATTAATTGTAATTAAAGTTTTTGAGATGGAAAATTTGTTCAATCTATATAGCAAATAGATATTATGCTGAGACTAAAGTTGAGCTCCTCTAAATGGTTTTAGAATGAGAAATCCAAAGTCTTCATCAATACTTAATTCTATTTATATTTGAGCAGAATTACAAAAAAGTAAAACTTTTCCCAGCAAAATTGATCTTATGTCATTATCTCACTCCAATTCCATTGGCAGGAATAAAAGAGCTAAAAATTAAATATAAATCCTTATTTTAAACTCAAGTAAAAATACTGGTTATGTCAACAAGACAGCAGAATTAGAGTTTTCAGCATGCATTTCCTTACAGAAACACTAATTTGGACAATTAGTCAATTATGCAAATACTTTCATAAGGACTAAGCTATCTACATGACAGATCACAGTCCCTGCAGAACACAGAAATAAGAGAAGATGAATTAAAATTGGTCCAACACAGTCCACTTAACTGTGACATCTTCCACCCTCATCAAGCAACACAGCATGGAGAAAGGCATTGCAATTTAAGGAAAGAAGGGGTAATTGAATTCAATCCAGGACATACAGGTCATACACACATACACATACACACACACACACACACACACACACACACACAGAGTTAGGGTGTGTATTTCCACCTCAGTTAATCCAATCTAGAGACTTGTCATAGACTTATCATAGACATGTCAATAGGTTTGTCTCCTGGGTGATTCTAGATCTTGTAAAATTGACAATAATATTACCCATCAAAACAAGCGCTATTATGAATGCTTTTCAATGAATGATATTTAGAAAAGAATGGAGGAATTATTAAATAAACAATTTCCTGGAGTTATTAAATAATGAGTCATAATTTTGGTCAAGGCAGCCTAAAGTCAGCATATTCCCTCCTATAAATGGCCTGTTTTGCTTCAATTTCCAAGAAGTGAAAATTTCAGTGAGGCTTAATCACACAAAATATTGAAAATAAACCAAACTGTGCTTTCTCTATATATTTAACTGGTTCTTTGTCCAACTTTAGAACACACATCAGATAATTGTAAGGTCTAGGGGTTTCAACTAACAACTAAGAGTTTAGCCACATAGCTCGATAAATAAAGCACCTGTATCTCTGGATCCCAAATGATAGGACAGAACTAATGTTCGAAAGTTTTCTGAGGATTTGCATTTAAGTGCCATAGATTAACTCTCTTTCTCTCTTTCTTTGTCTTTCTTTCTCTCTCTTTCTCTTTGTGTCTTTCTTTCTCTCTCTTTCTCTTTCTTTCTCTTTCTTTCTTTCTTTCTTTCTTTCTTTCTTTCTTTCTTTCTTTCTTTCTTTCTTTCTTTCTTTCTTTCTTTCTTTCTTTCTCTCTCTATCTCCTGTCTCAAATAGGTAAAATATCACAAAAAATAAGAAACACATCATACACTCACACACACTCAAATGCTCACACACACACACACACACACACTTCAAGCTCATACATGAATGTACACATGAACACACACACAGGTTGCAAATAACCCATGTATTATTTTCCCATATACCATTCAAATGTTCTAACAAAAATATAGCATTTGAATATGCCTATTCTCTTAAACTGATGCTGATTGTGGAAACAACAAAAACCTTCTTTTTGGTTCAATATATATTGAATCAGGTCAATACTAGCTAAGTAGTGTCTACAAGTCTTATTGATTTTTAATTGATGAAGCAATTGCTCCAAGGTACAAATCACTAATCAACACATTGAAAGGACACACTGAAATCTTGCCCAGGATATACACTCTGCTCTTAGATTTGATCTGAAGATGTATCTGTCACTGGTCGCATCTCTTCCACCAAGTATGAAACACACATACTTCTTCAATGTCATCAAAATAATGCTGTGTTTGAAAACTTACCATTTTGTTGTTCTGATAATACAGATGGTTTCCATGACAAAACAAGAATTATACCCTGAAGATAATTCTGCTTTAATGAAATGAAATTTCATGGCTAGCAATAGTACCTATCAAGCATGATTTTTTTTACTTGCCTGTGATATTGCTCAGTATACAGCCATTCTTGCACTGCAAGTCTTAGTTGCTTTTTTTTTTTTTACAACAGATAATTGTTTTTCACATAGACTGCATAATGAAAAATTAGTGATGTCTACTTTAGGACACACTGAGAATGTGATAAAAGTCTGTTATCTAGAATGATGTTTTGTAAACATATTTCTTTTAAAATTTCATGCACAATTTTATCCCCTATAAGTAGTTTGCTCTGGTGAATATGTGAATGGATGACAGGGAGTGGTAGAGATTCAATCTTACCTCCAGAAATCTAAAAGAGTAATAATCTATTATCATATAGATTTTTGCAATATGAAAACAAGTGCATAGATGTATAAGCAATATCACACAATGCATTGTAATTTGATTATTCTAAGAAATAACATAAAGTAAGAAAAGTTATGCCCAAACATGCTACAACAAATTTAAAGCATTTGAAGGAATAAATTGATTTTTGAAAACTTTCCTCCCTAGCACAACACAGACTTTGTTTTATTAGTGTTATTTCCAGTACTTAAGATGATAAATATTTGTTGAATGGATAGAGATAAACATTGAAGTGATCTTGCTCACAGAACCAATGACAAGATATGCTTCAGATGCTAACAAAATGAGTGCATATAGAATGAGAGATTATTCATACCTCAAATGCTATATATTTTAATATGATTTCATGTTTTATATTTATTTTAAATATAATAGATATATATTTATGAGCATTGTCTTCTAATGATAAATGTTAAAATGTATACATTCAGTTTTCTTAGTTCCTCGATAGTTAATGATTAATGCCATAAATATTGTTAATAAATTATTTGAAGAGTCAAAACAGAAGATTCTATCATCTATTTTTCAATAAATTTCTCAATGTTTGCTTCTTCTAACACTTAAGCCTAACTACTTAACTGTGTTATTGAGCATTTTTACTTCAATTATGTCACCTATATAGGAAGGCATCCTTCTTTAATTGAATTTTCAATCAAAAACATTTGATATAGACTCATGTTTTAAATCTCATTGAATAGTAGAATATATATGTTTCACTAAAATAAGTTCTTCTTATACACTTTGATGAAAACATAAATGATTACAGACACTATATAATTACTGAGTGAAGGCTCTTCAAAATATCTAGAGGTACAGGTTAGGGAAGTAATTGAATGATAAAGTATTTCCCCAGTATATTCAACTCCATAGGTTGACTCCTACCTGGACACACATAGAATTGCCTTGTAATTTAGCAATCTAATATCTCCATGTTTGCCTAACACTTTTGAAATATTTTAGCACAATTAAGAATAATGATATGGAGTTTGTAACAGTTACTCTTTACTATTGCTGTGAGAGAGCACCCAAAGTCAAACAACTTAAAGAAGAAAGAGAGATTTATTCAGCTTATGGTTCCAGAGGGGAGAAACAGTCTCTCAAAGCAGAGATGGCATGATTGGCTGGCCAAAGCTGGAACAGGCTAAGTCACTGCAGACATCTTGGAAGTTGAGAGCTGCAGACTGCTTGCTGCAAAGGCAGACTTCTCCTGGAGGTAAGGTGGGACTAATCTACCTCAAGGCCCACCCCTTGTGACTGCATTCTCCAGCAAGACTCTACCTCTCAAGGTGACATGATCTTGCCAAACACATGAGACTGTGGGAGACACATTTCAAACCATGACACTCCACCCCAGGCCCCCATAGGTTCATTGCTATCTCATTATGCAAACCATACTCAGTCCAACTTTAAAAGTCTTCATAGACTACAACAGTAGTTCCAACACAGTCCAAAAGTCCAATGTCCAAAGCTTCCTATAAAATCAAAATACAAGTTACATGCTTCCAACATACAATGGCACAGAATAAACATTCCCATTCCAAAAGGAAGGAATGGGGGCATACCCAGGAAAAATTGGTCCATAACAAGACTGAAAACCAACAGGACAAACTCCAAATCTTTTAGCTCCAAGTCCAACAAGTGAGTCTCTCTTTGAAATCATCTCAGTTCCAAAGGGCTTTGGTTCCACCCCTCCAATGCAGCTGCCCATAAAATATGTTGCTTTCTTGAACTGACTCCTCCCAGGATATACAGCTTTCCTTGGCAGGTGTATCATGTTGTCTCTAGAATCTCTAACATCTTTACTTCTCAATGGCAAACCAGGCTTTAACCCCACAGCACTTACTGCCCTTCTTGGGCCTCTAAACTGCAGACTTTCTGCCACATGCTGCCTGGTTTCCATCATTTTTATAAATCTTGGAGGAGGGCTTTACCATCTCCTCCCTCTTGCATCCTTGATGCTTCTCAAACCAGAACCATGTGGACAACTTTGCTAAGACTGGCCCCCTTGAATCACAGCTGATTCGGCTTTTCTATGCTGACCATGGGGAAAAGTTCTTTCACACCTGGACAGTTGTTTTATAGAAGTGGATGCTTGCTTTGGAACTCCACCTTTTAGCTCATTTCTTCTAAAAGGATTTGCATTCTTATGGGTGGGAGCCTTCTCTGAGGATCTTGCTCTCAAGCTAGGGCCTCTCCTATTATCCAAATTTGATTTAAAAATGGAGCTAACCTCTTTAACAGCCATTTTGTTCCCTGCTTCTTCCTGGTTCAACTCTGTAAGTTTGGCTTTGTATTTTTCATCATTAGATCTTACAGTTTTGGCTTCTTCTAGCCTGACTCTCTTTTTCATAATTTTGAAGACAACTAGAAAGTAGCCATATCACAGTGTCAAGATTACATTGCTATGAAATTTCCTCTGCCAAGCACTCCAGCTTAACTTCCAGCAAGCTTTCAGGATGAGGGCAAAACTTCACTAAACTCTTGGCCAACACATGGCTCCATGTGTCACTCATCCAGTTTCAAACACTAGTCTCTTTTCCCCTCTGGATCATCACAAGCAGGGCTTCCACTGCCTGTGTCTGTCACATAATTGCTCTCTAAGAACCATTTGGCCCCCTCGCCAAGATGCAAAGACTTTCCCAGCACAAAGTCCCAAAGTTCTCCATATTTCTCCCAACAAAGGCACACTAGCTACATCACAGCATTGGTCATACTGCTGGATACCAATTTCTCTCAGCTTCACAAACCACTTCGCATTGTGGTACCAGCTGCTTTTAATCTCACAGCAATACCCTACTACCCGGTACCAATTTCTGTAACAGTTACTCTTTACTGTTGCTGTGAGAGAGCACACAAAGTCAAGCACCTTAAAGGAGGAAGGGAGATTTATTCAGCTTACGGTTCCAGAGGGGAGACACAGGTTTTCCTGGTAGAGGTGGTATGGCTGGTTGAAGTTGGAGTTGGCTATTTCACTGCAGACATCTTGGAAGCTGAGAGCTGCAAGACTGCTTGCTGCAAAGGCAGACTTCTCCTGGAGGTAGGGTGGGACTATTCCACCTCAAGGCCCACCCCTTGTGACTGCTTTCTTTCAGCAAGACTCCACCTCTCAAGGTACCATGACCTTGCCAAACACATGAGACTGTGTGGGATACATTTCAAACCATGACAGTTAGTTTCCAGAGAATCAAACCAGAACATCAAACTCTAGGTTCACTAAGAGAATATACTACAAAAAAGTGGAGATTGATAGTAATAAAGACTCCCAGCATTGACAAACATGTGTCAATAAAGAGTAAAAGCAACAGAGAGATTGAGATACAGAGAGAGAGTGTGTGTGAGAGAGAGAGAATAATATTTAATATAATTTTTCCATTACTTTTTGAGACAATTGATTCAAGATTTATACAGCAGGCAATAAGAGCCAGTTTCATCTGGACTATGGCAACTGCAGTTTTTAGCTTGTATCTTGAATTCCCCTTCCAAAACTTTGTGATATTGAGGTATACAGTGAATTATTCACTATGTTCAACATCTATATAACATACTCAAGTGAAAGGACACTTTTCTTCTAATTGATACTTTGTATATTTTTATCATCATTTTCCAACTACACTCTCTAACCTAGCCTCTTGAGATTAATTTTTACTTCTGGGGTTCAGTTATATTAAGCTTTATGTATAAATATGTATACACAGTTTTTTTTTATTTCCTTGGGTATTTTCATCTAGCCTAATGGTCATTATTTCCACCTATGTTCTACAGGATAGAAATAGATGATTGCTTTCTCTGTAGGTATGCATAATACTGATTTGTACGTGCAAGCACACTGAATTTGGCCATTCATGTGTCACTAAATCCTGAGATAAACTCTCTCATGTTTTGAAATGTGTCCTCCACAGTCTCATGTGTTTGGCAAGATCATGTCATCTTGAGAGGTGGAGCCTTGCTGGAGGAAGGCAGTCACATGGGGTGGGCCTTGAGGTGGATTAGTCCCACCCTACCTCCAGGAGAAGTCTACCTTTGCAGCAAGCAGTCTTGCATTCTGATCTTTAAAAGATAAAAGTTTTTCTTTAGAGTCAAATTAAGTTTTTCGTAGAAATATTTATTGAACCAGAGTTTTTCTGCCTTTAACACACTGTTGTCTCCTCTCTACTTCTCCTCCCTCTCACTCTCTCTCTCTCTCTCTCTCTCTCTCTCTCTCTCTCTCTGTGACTACAAAATATATCATAAAGAACTTTTAAGGCATATATCCTTCATGCTTGAAGAATTAAACATTTGAAACGTTTTTTTTCTTTGAAATATATATGATCTTCTGTCATAAATCTTGAGGGCAAAAATCAACCTTCTAAAAATGCAGCAAAGATTATCCAGTTGCATCATATTGAGTAGCTTGTGATGTATTTCAGTTCAAAACAAAATGGATGTGCAATTTTGACCTGAAGCTTAGCTAATATATTATTCATATACTGAAAAGGAAAGCTTACAAACAAATGAGGCCACATAGTATTTGCCTGCAGGCTGTTGAACAGGTTATATCAGAGAAAAATAAATAAATAATTAAACTAGTACAAGAATATGCTGTATGAAACCATGTCTAGCTATGCCAGACAACCACCATTCTCTTTATGTATGACTGTAACAACACAGGTTACTTTTTTGAAAAAAAAATTACCTAAAAATTTACCTTCAACAACCCTTCTGACAAGGTAACTTGCTAGTTTCTAGAATCCAAATGTGTACATTATAAGTTAATTAAAACATAAGACTGTATCACTGTTGAGAAAGGATCATGGGGGGATATGGAGCTATTCAGTTTATTCTAGTCCTCTTCTCAGAGGCTTAAAAGTCATAATGTATATTTCCTGAAAGGACCCTGTAACTTTTATCATCAATCGGGGAAAACAGAAGCCCATAAAGAACATACTTTGTTTTATGTCACATACATTTTGATGACAGAACAAGGTAAATAAATAATTGATTTTGTTCTCATTTATGCTATCCTATTGACAAAAATTTATATTATGTATATTAAGTAGCTCATAAGTTAAACAAAATTTATCTACTACCTTTGACAGTTCTTTTAGAGTTAGTCTAAAAGGAGAATAAAAAGTAAGCTGCTGCCCAGTAGCTAAGAGTCAAATGGTATAAGAAAATATGCAAGCATACCATGGGGAGGCTCATGGGGGCTGCCAGAATTGTTTGCTTTCTTTTCCTAACTCAGAGGGGAATTCTTTTTCTTTAAATTTTTATTATTATTATTATTATTATTATTTATTCAACTGTGTGCATATGCGTGTGTATGTGCGCGCGTAGAACCACGGACGAATTTGTGAACCACCATGGACGCCTCCACCTCCTTCTGCCCTGGGATTCACAGGCTCCGCCCTACCAGGACCAGAAGCGAAGGCCTCCCCCGCTTTCGCCTGGCGTCTATACGTGGGATCTGGGATCCGAACTCAGGACCTTCCGCCTGCAAGGCGGAGGCTTAACCCCTGAGCCACCTCTCTAGCCCCCTCAGAGGGGAATTCTAAACCCAGTGAAGCAGTCAGGGAAAGCTCTGCAGGATAAACATGGTAACAGAGTTTTCAATGAAAGTCAAAGGAAGGGCGTTGCTGTTGCATAAGAAGTCTACAGCATACACACAAAATGACATCAGTAGGAGGCTGAACAATTCATTACCAGCTTCAGTGCAGGTGAGCATTATATCAGGGGAGACATAGAGAGGACAGAGGTTATCAAACACATGAGGTGAATGAAGTTGGGAGTAAGGAGTGATCAAACAAGAACTGCATAACCAATATGGGCTACTATATACATAGGCATAGTATATAGACAATAACTTAGAGGTAAAAAGATAAGAGCAAGCCAAAATACTTCTCCCCGCTCAAATTTGCTTATGAGGTCATACTAAAACTAAAACACCAGGTTGACTATTAGAGTCAAAGAACCTGAGATTGATAAGAGACAGGAAAGAAATAAAAGCAAAATAAAAAACTATGAAGCTAAAACACTGTTTAATGGTTCATAGTGTTCAAACTATTTTCTTTGTCATAAATATTCATATAAATTATTTAGTTCATAAATTAATATATTCTCTTTCTGAAAGCATGGTTCCATTTTAAGAAAAATCATCCAGGCTTTAGTATTTAACAGTGCCTTGAGCCAGAAGACACACTGAAAGTATTACATAGGGAAATCTAAACTAGTGATGCGCATAGGGAAATATAAACTAGTGATGTGTCATATGACCCCTTGTGTCCCAATACTTCCTGTGTGTCAGTAGCAATTTAGAGGTTGATTTTCCAGTGTAACACTGACAAGGAGCTAGGTCTTTCTCCAGGCCCATTCGTTTTGACTGACATCATCACAATAATACATCCCATCAGACTATGCTTGACTTCTGTTTCTCCTTCACCCAAAGCACTCAACTAATTGTCCTGACTAAGGCTTGCAGCTGTTAACTTGGGTATGATCTGCATTATTTGAGCTCTTTTGTTCCTAAACTAAGTCTCTTTATGTGTCAGATGTTCTATATCACAGTTGTGCCCTGTCTTTTTATATAGAATTTCTGTTTCAATGACATAGGTAAAAAAATGAATATTGCTAGCACAGTCACACTTGGAATGCTTAAGTATGAGACCTAATTCCAGCCTTTACCACAGAAAATAAACTACTAGATATCAAATTTATTATAAATAGAAATTACATTTTAAGGAGCAGAGAACAAAGTTACTAAGGTATACTGTTTTATTATTTTAAATGTGAATATCTAAAGATAATTTGTGGTGATGAGAATTATATTAATGATCTCACTGGTGAAGTTGAAGGTAGTAGTTAAGAGAAATATTCTAGAACCTTCCTTTTTCATGCAAAATTCTTGCAATTATCACTTCATCTCCACAGTTTATGTACATGACATTGACTTTTCAGGTAATCAAGTTGAAGAGCAAAGAATTTAGGTATATTCCTCAAGATTACTCAGCTAGATAATCAGCAGAAAACCTGAGAGTGTATGTGTGTTTTCTTAAATTTTTTTTTAAATTATTATTTATTCAATTGTGCATGTATGTGTGTGTGCATGTGTGTATGTACGTGTGTGTGTGTGTAGAACCACGGACGAATTCGGGAACCACCATGGACCGCTTGCATCTCCTCCTTGTTTACTCTGCCCCGGGATTCACAGGCTCCGCCCTACCAGGACTGGAAATGCAGGCCGCCCCCACTTCCGCCCGGCGTCTATACGGGGTCTAGGATCCGAACTCAGGACCTTCCACCTGCAAGGCAGAGGCTTAACCCCTGAGCCACCTCTCCAGCCCCCGTATGTGTGTTTTCTTAATGTCATATCTCACCTTAAAAATATTTTTCTTCATTAATATCAGATCGCCCTCCAAAAACATCTGCACTTCTTTTATGAACTCCATTCATTTGCTCACCAAGTATTTGTGTGATGGTTCCAGATCAAAAGCTTTTGAAAACATTAAGACAAATATCGGTAAGTAATATACAGGTGTTGCAGTTTGCCTGCTTGGTTGTTGATAAATGTCCATCAAACGGCTCAAGGGAACAATGTGTTTACTGTCTCATACAATTACTGGCTGCAGTTCCCAGTCCAGCTTGACAGGAGAGCAAGGGCCAAGGGAACCAGCCACACCATCACCACATAATGGCTGAGAGATGGACAATCCTTACTTTTCAGACCAGCATATCTGGCCAAGTATACAGAAGGATACCAACTCCTTCAACCAGCTCTCTGTATTTTATTCCAGGGCCTAATCCCATCCACCATAGGCCGGGCCTTCCCCATCAGCTAGACAATCTCTTACAGGCTTGCTCTGGACCCAACTCAACTACTAATTCTCTACAAATGTGCCCAGAGCTCAAACCCTCAACCATCAAGTTGACACCTGTGCCTAACTATGACAATACGTTATAGGGAAAATTCAGTTGTGAATTAAGTTAGGTAAGCAAAATTAATTTAATAACAGCAATATTTTTGAAAACAGCAATTCTAAGAGGCTGGACAAATAGGGCAGATATTTCCTACATTACAAGTGCAAAGAATAGAACTAATGTGGGAGGGGAAGCAGATTCAACTAAGAATGAAGAAGAAACAGAACACTCAGATTTGCCAGACACAGAGTTAAATTCTTTACAGGTGTGACCTCACTTGACCCATAAAGGAACCCTGTGTAATAGGCATTGTTATTTTCTATGACTTTCTTTTGGAAAATATTACCAAGGGCATAAACCACTATGTATAACCAGAAACAACTTTAAGAATAAGAAACAGGAAACCATCTAAATCTTTTCTACAAATTACTGCCTAAAAATCAGATGTGACATGGCTGCTGTGTGAAATGCCTTTACAAAAATTACCCAAATCCTGATAATGAATAAGGTTGCTTATCTAAAAGTCAGGTCGATCTCAGCAAACAAAATTAGAAATGAGTGCTCAAGGCCATGAAGTTAGCTCTGAAAATGCAGGGCAACATCATACACTTGCAAGATGCATTCAAAAAAGTATTATCTTTATTAATTTTATTTGTGGGAGAAGATTAAAGTTTTGGGAAGTTGGAGTTTCTTTCCACTGTGGATGAAGGAAAGTGAAGAGAATCAAGAATCATTCAAAAGTGTTGCAAAAAGTATTGAGCTTATTGAATCTTACAGTTTAAAATTATGGGTCATTTTGATTTACTTATGTACATAGGTATTTATTTGAAAACACTATGAATTTCTTCATATTTACTTTAAAATAATTAAAAGCAAATGTTCTTAAAAACATGTGAAATTTTTACTGTGTTGAGATGATCTTATATTCTCCCACATATTATTATGATAAAGGGCTACATTAAACAATTTTTCTATAAAATATGTACTATATTATTTCATATAAAAAAGAAAGCAACTAGATCTTCATGATTTGAACATCAACTGCTCACACTTCTCTGAAGTCCTGCTCCCTGGTAAGAGTGTTCTTCCTGCCAGTATTTCCATGCTTCCTCATCATGCTAACCCCAAGTATACCACTTCTTTGCTCTGCTCATTCTTGGTACATAACTTTGCTTCTTGTTTCACAGAATTCTATCTGTAACTACCTCAAGCACCTTAAAACATTCACAGTAGGGTATTCCTCTGACTTTTATGCTTCTATTTATACTCTATGTTGGTATTTCTAAAAATAAAATACCACCATGAAAACGTATTGTATAATCATGTGCCCCCAAATATTCCAAAGTTCCTGACTGACTAAATTTGATAAGCTGAAGAACATGCTGAATGAAAAAGGAAAGAAAGAGATTATGATGAATAAGCAGCATACAAATTTCAGAGGCAAAGTGTCAAAAGAGCACAATACTCATACAATAGTCATTGTTGACAGACAAGCCAAAAAAAAAAGGAGTGAATCAAGCATTGGAATTTGCCTCATACAGAAAGCCAGTCACCAAGATCATAAAATTTTATCAATGTAGCCCTTCTAGAAGTGAGATGAACATTGCATCTGACCTGTATCTACCATTAGAGAAATAGTTTTAAGGTTCTCACCTAATAAAAGGCATCTTATTGTGCAAAATGTGACAATTCCCTCAAGGAAATAGCGATATTGGGAAAAATTTAATAAATTTTACAAGTAAATTTGAGGGGTACATATAATATCACTCTGAAAGATTTTTGGTATAAAATTGGGCAAGCATAAATAATTTATTTTGGAAAATAAAAATAGATAAATTTCATATTAAACTATGAGCAAAAGACAAAATAAATGTAGTGTCTACCATTATGTTACAATGCTATTTCCTCTGAGTTAAAGCAGTAATTTATTTTTACTTAGGGTTTTGTCTCCCATATCATCTTTGAAATTCAAAGAAGTAAATATACCACAAATTAATTAATAGAGATGTTACCATGTAACTCTGTAGTCTGTCATCCCAAAGTAAGTTGTATCTTCAGAGAAAGTGAAAAATAAAGGATTATGACTGTACTGTACTTGATTATATTTAGATTTTAATTAACTATAAGTAACAAAGTTTATACCACTCAGAAAATAGAATGTTTTCCATTTAGATTGTACTTTGGAGCAAAATTTTATCTCTATTGCTAAGAACAAGCTTACCATACCATTTTAAAGATCTCTGACTTGTATTATTAGTTCAGGCTCAGTGTTTAAATATTTGATAATAATATGTAGTAGACCCTAAGATGAAAATTGAAAGGATTTGAGAAGAGGAAAAAAGCAGTTGCGGCCCTGGTGAACTGAACAACATGAAAGCATTATCAAAGATCAAGGTCATAGGGGCTGGAGAGGTGGCTCAGGGATTAAGCCTCTACCTTGCAGGCGGAAGGTCCTAAATTTGGATCCTAGACCCCACGTATAGACGCCAGGCGGAAGCGGGGGCGGCCCGCGCTTCTGGTCCTGGTTGGGCGGAGCCTGTGAATCACGGGGCAGAGTAAACAAGGAGGAAGTGGAGGTATCCATGGTGGTTCCCAAATTCGTCTGTGGCTCTACACACACACACACACACACACACACACACACACACACACACACACATACATGCACACACGCATACATGCACAATTAAATAAAATAAATAATAAAAAAGATTAAGGTCATAATAAGATATTCACAAGTCGTGTCTCTCTTCATTCCCTGATGACTAGAGATAAGGACTATATGATTCTCCTGCTGTATATAAGATTTACTCAAGTTTGGTGGTGGTGATGATTGTGGTTAATTTTGTTTGTTTGTTTGAAGTTCTGAAGATTAAAGTAAGGGCTTTGTGCCTGTTTACTTGTGTTCTTCTATTGAGCTATATGTCAGCACAATATAAACATTCCATATACCCCCAGCAAAATGGAGTGTGTGTGTGTGTGTGTGTGTGTGTGTGTGTGTGTGTCTGTGTGTCTGTGTGTGATCTTAAATGTCTTGTGTTCTGTAAGAAGGCAAGAAAGGCCTGGAAAGTTTTTGTAAGCAGAGTCCTTAGTGAATTCTGGAATAGATACAGGGATCTTGATAAATTTGTCACCGGTTATAAACATATAAATATCTGTTACAGTAATGAAAAATCTGACTTTGGAGTGGTAGACAGATCTTTAGAAAGTAACATTTGTATTCCACTTTGAAAAAAAAGTTACCATCTGCATGTGTTTTGAGGTCTAAGGGAAGTAAGCACTGAGTCAGTGGCTTATAATTCTTAATACAATCATTGTAGATAATTATCAGTAATAAAGACTGAAAATCAGTTAATAACAAAATCTAAATTTCCACTATAAATATGTGTCTGTGAAATAAATGGCTATCTAACACCATCCAGGGTAGGCTTCATCAAAAGGAGAAACCACATATCCCTTCTTTCAATAACAAAAAAGAGGTTATTCATAGTTTAGTTTCATGGGGTCTAAGTTGCATCTTATCTATCCAATGGGACACTATTGGGCATGAAAGTCTGTGAATCACAGCTACTTGGCAAAGAAGGTCTCAGTTTAACATAAAATGGGAAGCGCTAGAGAATATAATCATGGGGCATAAGAGAACATATGTTGGTGCAAAGTGCAGCAGTAGACCCTTCCACTTGGCAGGGTGCTACCCACAATCTGGCAAAATTAGGAGGCCTATGTCAGCTTCAGTTCAGTGAAATTTGTTGCCAGCTTAAACTTCTTATTCTAAGGGAAAAATGTGACATGAAAAATGAAGCAAGAGGGAGGCTGTGCTGTGAACAAGAAAATCCCAGACACAAGAGCCTAGATCTGAAAGGAAAGATATAATACCCGAGAAATCATGGAATGTAAGAGAGTTAATGACAGCATGCGTGGGGTCTTTTTTTAATTGCTAGGATTCCCATACAGCTCCATGTAACATGTTTAACCTTGTTAGTATGGAAAAGGAGATTTTTCTTCATGTCATGAACAAGGGTGACTTTGAGACTCAAAAAGTTGGTGACCTGGTAGGAAACAGCTGGACTCCAATAAAATGCTTGACTACATGGAAAATGTAATGAGAGATAAATTAGTCAACATAAGGATGAAAATGGCATCTTCAGTCTCAATGAGCTTCATGTATGATCTTATGGTATTTCTGCACAATCATTACAGTGGGATTTTAGAGTTATTTTCCCAAAAATGATGATATGGGGTGTCAGTTTGTGTCCTGTCCCATACTCATTGGGGGGCTGCAGTTTTCATCATAATATATTTATACATTGATACTTATAAACATCTTTATATTTCCTCAGTGGGTTATTATAAACAGGCAACCAAAATCTAGGTGAAAAAGATAAAACTAGAGAGAGCTATTCATGTTTCACTACTCACAGATGAAAAATACACTCATAATAGACATCTACAATGGTTACCACTGATCTACCCAGATAAGGTGGTGGAACCTGAAGAGGATTACAAATAAAGGAGAGAATAAATATTCCTATCATTTCTATAACTGTGTAACAGACATAAACAGTTGAGATTTTGAAGTCTAAAATGGAAATCAAATAAATTTCCATACATGTTACTATTGACAAAATTCTGATGATGTTAATTTTTTTAATGTTTATGTCATTAAGAAGTTGCTGAAAATTATCCCACAGATCCATGATCCATTTTGGAATTCTTCAAAGTTCAAGCAAGTAGAGATACTTAAACTTTATTTTCATGAACAATTTTTGAACTTCAAAAATATATGATAGCTCAAGGCAGAAAAACAATGAAAATTAAGGTATTACCTTGAAATTAAAAAATCCAAATGCACAAATTTCCTTGCAGAAATAGAGGTAAATTCTACCCGAATTTTGTACAGGATCTCATCTTGTACAGGCACTTCACACCAACCATCATAAACCCTCAAAATAATATAATCAAAGGGAAACTTCTAGAACAACCACAAATATAAAGGCATGTACGTTGGGGTATATAGGGGAAGAAGATCGCAAAGGAATGGAGACAAAAGAACACAGAAAAATAAATCAATGAAGGCCATTATAGAAGAAAAATCTTATAGGGGAAGGAAGTAAAGGGATAGGTATTGATAAGGGGCAAAGAAGAAGGAGAAAAAAAACAAGTGACTCAGAAAAAAGAGGACTCAAGGTTCTCACTAGTTATGGTTGCTGCAAGCTACCAAAACTCTGGTAAGAAAAATCTAGGGGCACAACAGTGTTATGTAAGACCCATGGACAACCAACAACTCTCTGAATGTGTTCTAACCCCCCTCTTATTTTCAGGGAACTCATGCCTAATAGTGTAAATTTATGCAAAATAACAGAAGAAGGCAAGAAAATAGACACTTGACAGAAGCAGATGTCTTAGTGTTAATGATAAACTTGATAGTAAACTATCAAGTAAACTTGATAGATAAGAAGAGCTAGTTAAACTCAACTAAGATGTATCTTATTTCAGGGGACAACTAGTGAGGCAAAAAACCACAATGCCAGAGTGCAGACTATCAGTGACCCTGGAAGGCTGAACCCTAATCAGATCATCAAAATCTTTCCTCACAGCAAGACTCAGGTAACCTTGCAGAAGAGGGGGTACTAACATTATAAAAATGTAAAGGTGAGGTGGTATACTTTTGACCAACATACTCCAGACACAAAATGGGTGCTATACCCAAGAATTCACTGCAGTGAGAACTTCTAACACCAGATCTACACAATAGCAGGCAAAGCAACACCCTCTCACCACCACCACCAAAGAATAGTAAAAAATCTCACAGAAGCAACTTCACTCAAAGTGTCTGGGGGTATGTACTGGACAAGGGAAAATGATTTTGCCCTTGACTGGCCACATGTACTACAATAAATATCTGACCCCTTACTATCATAGACACCCCACATGGAGCCTTGTGATTCACACATGCAGAACAGAATGGTAGGTGGGACATGGTTAGATTGAGGAGTGGAGGGGAACATGGGTAGGGGCAGGGAAAGGGTCAGAGCGATGACTTAAGTCCATTTTATTTGTATATGAATAATTCACAATAAAGAAGAACATTTGGGCTGGTCAAATAAACTATTCTTCAAATAGACTCTTTAGAATGGATCCTCCTAATTCATATTTTTCGTATCTTAATTACTCTGAATATCATGGCTGGTTTAACACTATCTTTCTCTGGTGAATTATATTACTTTCATGACAAAAGTCTGAAGTAACTGTATTTTGGCTCACAGAAAATTTTTGCCTGAGGATTAGAGAGACAGCTCAGGGGTTAAGACTCTGGCTTGCAATAACAAGGTCTGAGTTTGGATCTCAGGTTCCAAACAAATCCCAGAGTGAAGAAAAAAGAGGCACACAGTGTTCTCTGATACATATATACACACACACATAGGAAGGAAGAAAGAAAAGGAAGAAGGGAGAGAGGGAGGGAGGCAGAGAAGCAGGAAGGGAGAGAGGTAGGCAGGGAGGGAGGGAGAAAAGGAGGAAAGGAAGGAGGGTGGGAGGAAGGTGGGAGGAAGGAAGGGTGGGAGGAAGGAAGGATGGGAGGAAAGGAAGAGAAAGATAACTTTTCCTGATGACGAATTAGTTCTTATCTAAAGAAACTTCATGTTTTTTTTTTTCTTACCAAGCAGCTCAGCAATCAAATTCTAGCATTTTGTAGATACATCTTCCACGGTAAGGCTTTAAAAAGTGTAATTTCTATATGACTTCGCCTGTCTTAGACTTTTGTTTGAAATATGCAACAATTTCACTCTCCAATGGTGGACTAGAAATGGAGCTCTTAAAAGAGAAGTCTGTAATGTAATCCTTTCAACAGATGTCAAATTTTACCATTTTCGGTGGAAAGGCAAAGAAAAGAGCACTAAACAAAAACTTTGCTATTCTGGAGCAGTGTGTAAAAACTCCCTATTAAAATGCTTTTGAGGACAGTGTTTTCAGTAAGGAAATGTTGACCAGTTATGCCAAAAGTTTCGAGCTTTTCAGATCTTTATTGTTTCATGAGCTTTTTCCACTTCAGGAATCATCATGTTACAAAATGAGGGAGAGAAGGAGGGAGGGAATGGGAAAGGGAGGGAGGGAGCAGGAGAAAGAGTTAGATAGATGATGATAGATAGATAGATAGATCGATCGATAGATAGATAGATAGATAGATAGATAGATAGATAGATAGATAGATAGACAGATCTCCTTTGAATAGAGTGCCTAAATCTATTTTAGTCTGCCAGATTAGTGTGAGATTTTACCCTATCTCTGTCTGTATGCATTCTGCTTGATTGTCTGCTTAATCGATACTGCAGTGAAGCATTAAATGCAAATTCTGGCTGTATGATTTCTAATTCTGCCTCCACCCTTACAGACTGTGAATCCTATAGCAATGCCCTTTGGTTGCTCCCATCAAAAACCATGGGATTAAATTAGAAAATAAAAATAAGCATGCTTTGAAAATTGCATAGCTCTGCAATATTGCTCATTTATTGCTTCTTATTATGAATTAACTGCACCAATGAATGAAGGAAAATAGAGAATTATATTGAACAAAATAAATCACACTAAGAAAGATAAGTATATAACATTTCTTCTCCTTTGTAGACTTGGATTTTTTTAAACTTACTTCTATTATTTATAAATTGATATGTAAAATGGTATGTGACCAGTACATACAACATGATACCTTGTAACACATGTACACATGCACACACATGAATTGAATATCCACAGGAAAATTCACACATACACATACATACACAAACACACACAGACACACAGAGAAATGGCTGGTGAACCTGCATTTTTTTATAGATGTGCAAGATCGTATGTGTATACAGGGCATGTGAGTAGATGTGAGACAGAAGGAATTAATGAGAATAAGGGGAAGGGACTTGAGAAAAAAAAGTGGGACTATGGCTTTAAGTACATGATAGGCTTGTTTTAAAATAATTATATGAAACCTATCACTGCATGAAATGAATCATACTGCTAAATATTTGAAAGAGAAACAAACATTTCAGATTAACTTGTACTCTGAGTGCTAAGTGCAATATATGTGCACACAGAAGGAAATGACAATAATGAATATATCCTAAAGTAAGGATTTAGTAATCCATTTGGGAAAAAAGATTCAGTTACAATTGCTACAGTGAATTAAAGATTTTTTCCCATGAAACACTGAAAAATGAATAAATACAACTCATTTGGGCAGTGCTACATAAGTACAGATTAGTACAATTTTGTGATTCATAAGTGAATCATCAGTGAGCGGCTCTGGGCACTTGAAAGCTGAAGATTAAGGATCCAGCACAGCTGGTGTTAGGGGAGGGTCCACTTTGTAAAGGCCTATCAATGACAACTTGGCTCTCTGTCCTCATATAGAAGAAATTTTGGAGGATCATTCAGAGATTTTTATTCACAAGACCACCAATGCCATTCAAAGGCCATTAATTGTGAAGGTCTAACTGCTTCCATAAAGGCTTCACCTTGGGCCAGAGAGATGGCTCAGAGGTTAACCCTCTGCCTCACAAGCAGAAGGATCTGAGTTCAGATCCAGAATCCCACTTAAAAACTCCAGGCAGAAATGACAGAGGCCTGTACTTCTGGTCCCAGAAGGCAGAGTCTGGGAAACTTCAGAGCAAATCAAATAAGAGGTAGAAGAGTCCAGAGTGATTCCCTAAGTATTGCAGTTCGCCTGCATGGTTGCTGATAAATCACCATTAAACAGCTTAAGGGAAAGTTCTCAGTCCAGTGTGACGGGAGAGCACGCACCAACACTAGGGCAGAGGGAACTAGCCACACCATCACCAAACAACTGCTGAGAGATAGATAATACTTACTTACCAGACCACCATGTCTGGGCAAGTATATAGAAAGATGTCAACTCCCTCAACCAATTCTAGGGCCTAATCTTACCCACCATAAACTGGGACCTCCCCATTAGCTAGACAATCTCCTGCAGGCTTGTTCTGGGCCCAACTCAACTACTAATTCTCTACAAATGTGCCCAGAACTCAAGCCCTCAACTGTCAAGTTGACACCTGTACCCAACCATGACACTAAATTACCCATCCTTGAGCCTCCACAGGAACACACAATGCCTTCTGATGCATACAGACACACACACACACACACACACACACACACACACACACACACACACACATTAAAAT
This sequence comes from Typhlomys cinereus, assembly GCA_023101885.1. Taxonomy (NCBI): domain Eukaryota; kingdom Metazoa; phylum Chordata; class Mammalia; order Rodentia; family Platacanthomyidae; genus Typhlomys; species Typhlomys cinereus. The sequence continues at coordinate 1,444,834 of JALPQD010000050.1, read as the reverse complement.
AAACTTTAAAATATGTCATTAAAAGGCTCCGCCTCCTGAAGCCATCTCCTTCAGAAGAAAGATTTCAGTGCATGTCTAGAGACACAGAGAACGTGATGTTTGACGAATATCCCTTTATGTTTTCATGAGAATCATGCTCTTGCCCTTTGTCTACACTGGCACCTTTTCACATAACACAATGCATTACAACTTCTATATTGTTATTTTTATAAATATATAGTTTTTCAAATTCCAGAGGGATTTTAGGTATATCTATAGATAGATAGTGAAGTACACATAAACACACACACACTCACACACACACCCCTGCATGTGTGTTTTATCATGGAAGGCATACAATAAAAGATCTTCAGCTATTTGAAAGATATGTATCTTCTTAGACTTCACTCTTTTGATGTTAATTTTGGCTGCTGGATTCTAGAAAACTGATGTCAAATAGGTAGAAGATAAAGAATTTCTAAGGGTAGTTTACATGTACAAAGTGAAGTATTTTACATATGTTAAAGGTTTATTACCTTAACTATTGTGTTAATGACACTGAAAATAACAAGCTAAATGATCAAAGTGAGAGGTATTTGATCACCTCCAACATCACCTTTGTAATTTTGATTATGGTAGACTTCCAAACAATCAAAGAGGAGACATCACTAATGTTCTCAGTAATACATCCTGTGACATCGCCAGTTTTGCACCTAACTATAAAAATCCCCATAAAGGAGATAAGACTGCCTACTTAATAAATGAGCAATTTCATATTCACTTTTTCATTGTCTGATAGGATGCTCCTTACACTCAGAACAGCTTTTGTAAGAGAACGAACATATTACAGAGTGATATCAAGATAAGAAGTTATTAAGAAGAGATGAAGTCAATTATAATATTAAGCATAAAGGGGCTGGAGAGATGGCTCAGGTGTTAAGCCTCTGCCTCACAACCATAAAGTCCTGAGTTCAGCTCCCAGAGTCCACATAAAAACTCCGGCAGAAATGGCAGTAGCCTGCACCTCCTCCTACCCTAATGGATAGAGCCTGGGAAATCTCAGAGCACCACACCAAAGCAAAAAGGAGACCGGAGCAATCCAAGAGGATTCCTGGTTACTCTTGGTCCTCTACAAGGACACTCAGTGCTCTGTAATACACACACACACACACACACACACACACACGCACACACACATACAATAAAGAAATACTTTTTTGCAATCAAACTCATAAATAAATACTTTTTAAAAAGAAACCATAAAGGCAAATAAATAGGATATTTTAAGAAGTTAAAAATGAATGGCAAAGATCTGAATATAATAAAAGAGCTCGTGTACATAGAAGTGAAAAGGAATTTTTTTGGAATATTGGTATAAAAAAAACTAGCAAGGAACTACCTATTATAGACCCACAGAAATTGTAAAAGTACATTTTTAAAATCCCAATAATGATCATCTACAGTATGAAAAAGCTTTTGGCCCCAACACAAGAGTAATATTTTATAATTGAAAAATTACTCTAAACTCCATGTTTGGTATTTTGTACTTTGTTATATAAGAGAGGGAAAGCCTGTGAAAGTATGGTAGACTTTGACTTATAAATACTTTATAATTTAGTTTTTGAGAATTTTCTGTGTGTGTATGTGCATTTGTGTTTGTCTGTGTATGTGTGTGTGTGTGTTGTGTGTGTGCCTGTATGTGTTTATGTGTATGTCTATGCATACCAGATGGAACTGTGTGTGCCTGTAGAGGCCTCAGGATGCTTTTGGGAAATATCTTGAGTTGCTTCTAACTCTTATTTGTTTTTCTGTGAAGTTTCCCAGGCTCTGTTTTCCAGGACTGGAAGTCCTGGCTGTGGTCATTTCTATCTGGTGTTTTTATGTGGGATCCAGGATCCAAATTCAGGACATTCTGCTTGGGAGAAAGAGGCTTAATCCTTGATCCATCTCTTCTACCCGTCTTCTGAGCTTTAAACAACTAAATATAGAAATAAAAAAAGAATTTGTCACAGACTCACGCTGTGTCTATGTGGAAAGCATTTTAAACATTGATTTTTGAATTATTGGGTGCATTCAACTCTGCCTTTGTTATAATGTCCAAGTCCCCTGTTCAATTCAATCCCCTTTTTTTTCACTGAATTATTCATTCTTTACAGAGCCAGCCTGAAGTCCTGCTTCATCATGAGGTGGGAAGTCAAGTGTTGACTTCAAGTCCAGAATAGCATACCAGGGATGTTAAACCCATGGAAAGCATCATCAGTTAGATATTAAGATCATGGGACTTGGAAGAAAACTCATGAAAAATTACAACAAGGGATGCCTTTTTTAAAATAAAACTTTTGTTATCTATATCGTGTACATAAAAGTACTTCTCAAGTGATTCATATTAAATGTAAAGGAGATAGTGCATAAAACACTGAGGTGGTTTAAATAGGATAAAACATAATAAATGATCACTATTAAGGACTTAAGATAACTGTGGAAAATTATGAGCTGTAAATTTTTAAATTTTATATGAATTTCTAATACAAAATTTTCAAATTGTTTCTTATAATTATTAATAAGTATGTACTTATTTTCTATGTTAAATAAATTCGTAAGCAGTTTACTTCCACACCATGATTATATCTTCAAGTTGTATTTTAACATCTCCTTTATGTTATTGGCTTCAAAAAGACTAATCTAGATAATCTCTTACATGTGTGTATAGAGTCTCACCCACTAGATGTCATGCTGACAGTTAATACTGTTATGCATCATCATGATCTTGGCAGCCTTGGTAGACAGCCATATTTTCAGAGATGGTATTCTTGAATAAACAGCAAATCTGTGAATATTAAATGTGTTTTAATCATTTTGTATGTGAGGTACCTGACACACATGCAGACACTGGGTACAAGAGTTATCTCTGGACTATGGGAGAGAATTTGATGCTCACTGATGGAGTTTTGGGAGCCACTAACATACATACGGTGACTATTTGTAATTCTATATAAAAGAATTAATTATAACTGAGAATCAAAAATCCAAGTAAAAAGTCAGAAGAATAATGAGCAGACAGAACAGGATTAATTGAGCACACAAAGGAAAAAACTATTTCAAGAAGTTCTTGCCAGCAGCAGAAATGCTACAGACCACCAAGGGTCCGCTGGGTGACCCAGACTGGGAGGGATGTTTGGAAGCAACAATCTCCAAAACCCATTTCATTGTGGTAGTATACTGAGCTGTGACTGAGAACAGTGCAAGACAAGAAAGGAGGCCTACTTTCCCACCTGCCCCAAGATAAAGGGGAAACCGGCACAAGGCACAATCATTTGTGTGAATTTATTTTTCCCCAAATTTCGTGCTTATTCTGAATTTCATCATGGTAACATTTATTGTATTACCAGACAAGCACAATATGTATGGATTTTGTTTGATGTATCCAAACTTTCATTATAAAATGACAGCGTGGTAAGGTGACAAGTAAAAACTAACGTAACAGTGCTAATAATTTCATTATACATATATGTATCTATATGTATTCTAAATCACCATTTTACAAGATATAATATCATTTTGCCATCTATACTTTAGTAAAGCTTGAAGAATCAGGAGAAAGAAATCTAACTTATTGAAATGCTCAAATGACATTCACATTACCTTCCATAACCATTTTCTTTGTGGATTGCCATCATCATCTTTTGTCCATGCATTTAGTCATATTATAATTTTGTGTATTGGTACAGTGAATGACAGCAGTAACATTGTTCCCAATATGTGTTTAAGGCTACAAAATTTTTCTGAAGACAGAAAGAATACTTTGAGTTTAAGTAACTTTAACTCCCATCAGGAAAGCATACATACTTTGTTCCATTATGTATTTCTGAAGAAGAAAATGCTTGACATAAAGTGACATGGTGAAAAGATATTTCATAGCCACCAGTGCAGTTCCCGATACACTCATGGTCTCTTCACATGCAACAGGGATATTTTAAATACTCAGTGTTCTGCAAAGACCTCTGGAAATTTTTATTCTTTCTTAGTAAATAATGCATTTCTCATAGTCATGGATGTTATAAGAATATTAAATAAGCAAGAGATTTCTGCTTTATGCATAAGTGTAAAAAGGAATTTTACTCTTACATTTAACTAAAGCAGGAAACAAAAAATGCAGTTGTTAACAAATATTCAAAGGGATTAGTAATATAATGTTAATATTTTTGGAAATTGATGCTTTTTTAATAAATATCATAAGAAAACAAACAAACTTCCCTGTGCTGATTATCCCTTTGCAGTTTTTTAAATGAATGTTAAAAATGAGGCAAGATTTTTGTGAAATGAAAAAAATTTTGCTATGCTTATTCACTCATTTCATTCTCCACAGAATGTCATTTTTATTTGCAAATAAAGCTTTGATTTTAAAAAAACTATGAAAAAGATAAAAATGCTGGCTTCAATTAAGCTGCATACTACATTAATGAATTGCTCTTTAGAGGAAATGTTAACCAAAACCATGAAGAGACACCAAAGTTTATGAAAAGTTTATTTTAAATATAAATTTACCTTTTTCAGTAGTTTTGTAAGGGACTTTATGTTTGCTGTCTCTGGTTTCCCTGGTAATGGTGAAATCATGGTTTATACACTTAAATTGGTTCAGCTGAAGGTGATATTTTGTATCTCGCCTATCCAGTTGTCCAGTTAAAATGAAAAAGTGGTAAGTCACTTTCTAAATATTTAGGTTTATACTTGTAGACAAATGGTACTCCTAGACTTAATGAGAGTATCTTCTCTTTGTTTTTTTCTGCACACATTTTTAATTAATCAAATTGAGTAGTGAGCACATCTAAAAAATACATTGTGATCAAGTTGACTTCACTCCAATTTCCATATTAGTTTACAATATGGAAATCAATATCAAAATGTACTATACAAATAAAATGAAGGATAGAATCACGTGATTATACTAGTGGAGTCAATAAAAGCTTTTAATTGAATTTGACATCCCTTCATGATAAAAATCCTGAAAAATTACAGTGTAGAAGAATCATATCTCAATATAATGTAGAATGTATGACAAATATGCTGTATATCTAATCTATACTAATTTTTTAACATTTTTATTATTATTTCCGCTCATACAAACTTAATAGGTACACAGGTTCCCTCCCTCCCTCCTCCTCCTCCCTAACCCCCCGGCTCCCCTTCCCCTCACCCCTCCCTCCGCATCCCCCAGTGCCTCTTTGTAATGAATAGCCATGACTCCAGAAACAAATGGCTGATCAAGTTGCTGATAATTAGTGATGTTTGATTGTTCAACCCTAAACAAGACATTCATACTACCGCTTCTAACGTTTCCTGGAACTTTCTGGAAGAAGCTGTAGAAAGAATGGAAGATCTGGAGAATAGGAAGAAGAGCTGCAAAATTAAGTTCAACCTGCAATCTTAATCTAACAACAGTTGTTACTGCCTGCACTGAGCTTGCAGAGTGGATCTGTCAGTCATGGATAAGATTTGGCAGCCCCATCACTGAAACTGCGCTATGAAAGACTGATGGACCCTGAGCTAGGGTCGATCCTTCTCTTCATTCACAGATACACTGGATAATCTCTTAGCCTCAAGTGGATAATTCCAAACCCATGCGCACAAAGATGACTCTGGTTAAACACAGGGAGTTTCAATACAAATCAAAAACACCTATGAGATGTTTCAGTCAGGAAGGTGCCTGATCACAAAACTGAGATCTGAGGTTAAGCCCCAGAAGTCCACGTGGTAGAAGAGGAAAAGAAACTTCTGAAATGTGTCTTCTGACCTCCACCCATGCATCATCATGCCATACATATTCTCTCTCTCTCTCTCTCTCTCTCTCTCTCTCTCTCTCTCTCTCTCTGTCTCTCTCTCTCTTTCTCTCTCTCAAATAAAACATGGATCCTAGCATAGATCACAGGCACTAGGATCCTTACAGGTAAGGGATTAACAGCCACAATAGTGTTCCTATATCAAAGGGGAACAAAAGAAAGAGCTCTAGGCAATGCTGCTGAGTCCTTACACCTCATCAGAGAGGAGGGCCCAGAGGGAAGTTTGATATGCACACTAAAGAATGCTCCAGGAAGGGGGGGGATGGCACTGGGAGAAAGGGAAGGGGGAAAGGAAGGAGAAAAGGGGGAAGGGAGCAAGGGGATCTAGGGAGGGCTGGAGGGAGGGAGGGGAATGGGGTACTTTGTATGAGTGGAAGAAATAAAAAAAAATAAAAATTGGAATTTAAATAAAAAAAGAAACCATGGATTTATAGAAAGGAGTGGGGCATAATCAGGGAGTGAGGGGATTAGAGAGGTAATACAGTAATTACAATGCAATGTCCACATGTTTTTGCCAAGGAACAAATGCAATAAAAGCTATAAAATTTTAAAATAGAAATGAAGCAATAATTTTATTGCCTTCAGTTTTTTAATATCTCATTTTATATTCTTATCTCCAGGTTAGAACAGGGATGTCATGTTCTATCCATTGACACAGAACATTAAAATATTAATTTTATGAAGTACACATTCTTCATAAGAACTTTTAACTAAAATCTGTCTTACATTTTTTTCAGTAAGGAACAATAATCCTGAAGCCTTGGAGCTTGCCCATCTCTCCCTAAGCAGACCTTTTAGATTTGTACAGAAGTTTATCAAAATCTTGCAACTTCTCCACATCATTTCACCCTAATGTCTTCAAGTTCTCTGTGCCAGTGTAAAGTCAGACCATATAAGCCAATGAAGTGCATTTATGGCTAAAGACTAATAAGAAATGATTACTTCAGAAAAAGAAAAGCACTCACAGTTTCCCTCAATTTTTTACTTAATGGTCAAGCGTATTTAACAGAATCTTGGTAGTCTTACTGCAAAAGCCTTTTACGCTGCTTTACCGAGAAGTATTTTAAACAGAAGGGCTAATGCACCTCATTAAGAAGGCAGGAGCACTTTTCCCATTAGAGCTCTGGCCACATCCTGCTTTTAGTCCAATTATTCCATATTGCAGGATGAAGGCAGTCAAGTGACCTCCCCCACAGCCTACTCGTCCACGGCCATCTTGACATCTTATATCTCTGTGACATTACTATTAGTTTATCTAGGGTATTTACCCTTAGGATCATGGGATAGTTTCTTAAAGTCAGATCCCTGTCCCTTTCCTCTAGAGTTCAAGGTAGAATCCACACTGCATTGAAGCTGTAAAAGTTATTTCACTTTTGTGAAATCTAGATTGGGTCAGACCTGGCAATCTTTCTGCCCTGGCAGAACATTATACTTGGAAGAAGTCCCCCTGTTCCTTGGCTCAGGAAAGTCTTCCTCTATGACCAAGTTAATCTAGAAATAATAGCCACTCCACTGTAATCCTTATGGATTTTTCTCATTTTATGGTGTATTCTTTCATGCACACACTGCCTTCCAGCACTTGGCTGGTATCCATGTGCTTTCATAATCTTATTTCCCTGCTTTGTTGTAAATCCTGACTTTAAGGTATTCTGCTTTCTCTTTGGTTGATATGAATACAAAATGAAACACTTTCTGGAAACAATAGGCTTATTCTTGACTTACAGCTATATATATAGTTCATCAGTATGACAGATTTCACACCAACACCAGGAGCCAAGTGAAGTCACATCATAGCTACAGGAATTGTTGAAAGATAGGTATATTTTCTTTCTTGCCAGCATGCTAATTTGCTTGTATGCTGGTATGTCAGTATGCTCAGTATGAAGTAGAGTATCTCACACCAGTTAGACAATCTCCGATGGTCTTATGGAGGTCTTCTCTTAATTTTAAAAACTCTTCACAGATGTGCCCAAAGACTCAGCTTCCCTTTATAAAGTTAGCATCCCAACTAAATCCCATAGGTGTCTAACTCCAAAAGGAGTTTTTTAAAAAAGGAAATTATTGAGAGTCCTGGCTAAAATGGGGTGGATAAAGAGTATAGAAAAAGAACAGAGGTGCAGTAGAAGAGCAAAAGCAGAGAAAAAATGCAAGCTTAAGGTCCTGTGTCTTACACAGAGAATGTAGGAGCTAAGGTAGTTAGGGGACAGATGGTCCTTTAAAGGACAGGTGGCCTAAAAAGTACTTAGACAGGCAACGAGGCAGCTGGTATCCAAGGCAGAATATAGAAAACCGTCAAACACGCAGTAAGAACAGGTACTGACATTCAAAAGAGAAAAAGGTCATAAGTATTTATTTGGAAAAAAATACAATCAAGTTCATGACAAACTGACATCCAAACCAAGTTCTGAAATGCATCAGATTGAGAGAGTTGTTACAGTAGAGCTTGTGTCTTGTCATGGAAGATTAATAAGTGGTTGAAAAGACCAACCAGTGAATAACTGAAATAATTTAAACTAAAGCATAGAAACAGAGACATTCCCTGTTACTTTCCCCCCCGAGAATGGTAATTCTCTGGGTTTTGAGTGGCTGCTACTGCCAGTAGAAACTACACTATTCTGAAGCAGAACCAGATCATTCACTCAAAAAATATAAGGATAAATGTCAATATGTAATTACCTAGAAGTATTGCTATTTATAGGAATTACTTCAATAAATATCTAAAATAAGAAAAAATTTCCAACTACATATTTAATTAAGATCCTGTTAATTAATTGTACATAGAAGGGTCAGTGTCTTGGGGGAAAAAGAGTAAGGGAAGGGAAAAGGAAGAAAGGAAGGAAGGAAGGGAGGGAAGAGGTAAAAAAAGAAGGAAGGTAAGAAGGACATGTGGTAGTTTATAGCCCAAGGCCTTTTAAGCCACTGTTATATTTTTTTGAAACTTTAAATGATGCTAAGAGAGTCTGACTTATGAAATATTACCAGAATACTTATAAACCTCAGTATCATTTCTTATTATTGGATATAACAACTATCATGCAAAAGGTGATCATATGACATAAATTATTAGATATGCTAAAGAGCATAAATTTAATATTCAATTTGATTGCCTTTAAGTGGCTTCCAAAATCTAGATCCAATGCTGTGTCAAATAAGTTTTTTAAGGTGGTCAGAATTTTCAAACAAATTACTATTAAAACAACGTAAAGAACATTTTTCCTATGATAATTTTCTAGATAAATAAAATGGATTTATATTTTCAGTCCTTATCATTCAGAATATTTTAAAGAAATACTTCCATTCAAACTGCTTGCATTAAGCCAGTTTACAAACATGCATACACAAATATGTGTGCACCCACACATACACATACACATACATCCTTTCACTCCATCCATTTCTAATACCAAGTAGGAAGAAGACTATGAGTAGACTCCATCTTTAGTGTTAGTAGATAAGGCATTGGACAAGGCCAGGTATCAATGATCTTTTTATTTCATAATTATTAGCTTTTTCAAATCTTGAAGGCATTGATTATTTTTCTTAATATAGCACTTATGATTAGTATGTCTTTATTATTCTGTTATTAAGTATTCCGTATTATGACTTTATTATAGAATGCTGAGCTAACTACTTTCATACGCAAAACATTGTTAGTGCGCTAATTTAGATTTCTATAAATATACTATTGAAGAATCTAATATCACCAGAAACATAAGGTGGTGATTCAGGTAGGCATGGCAAAGCTTAAGCTTTTAGAATAAAACATACAAAATAAGTCTGATATTCCTATTCAAAATAAATGTAGAAACATAAGAAATCTTTTAATATAGAAGTTTGCAGAGAAATTATTCATATTAATCCTGTTGCTCATAGAACATTAGTGTGGCACATTTGTAAACCCATAATGATATAGTATTGACATGCATGCCACCATTTATCTAGCATGCTAGCAAGTATGTAAACTCCTCAGCTTTTATTCCATGTGCCTTTTTATTCTTTGATTGTAGCTATTATAACTTCTTCAGGGAACAGGCTAAGATGTGACATTTCTCATATTTCCTTGTTTATGGTTTTGATGGTATTAAATATTGTTCAGAAATATTACAGAATACCTTTAAACTGAGAAATTCCTAATTTTTCTTTACCAACTTTAAGTTATTGTTATGATGGGGGAATATACATACAGAGGTAAAGTGCATTCTCATTATATCTGAATCAATGAAAATTAACATAATTTGGGCTAGTATTAAATTTCCTCAACTAGACAGACAGTCTTTGCCAGATTCTCCATTGTAAGGTTGTTTTGTTCATGTTTTTCAGATAATACTCATTGGAAGAAAGTCACTATGCCCAGCTTATCTACAAAGAGTAATTGTTACATACCCCACACAAGGTCTAGATAAATGATTTACTTGGAATTGTTCTACACAAAAATTTTCTATATTTTCTTATGATGTATTTCCTCAAGATTACATGGCTTAAAATTTTAGGGAATGGAGAGATGGCTCAGGTGTTAAGACTCTGTCTTGAAAGCAGAAGACCTGAGTCTGGATCCCAGAGTCCATTTGAAAACACCAAGCAGAAATGGCTGAGACCTGTACTCCCATCTCTGAAAGGAGAGCGCTAGAAAATTCCAGAGCAAAGCAAAATGGGAGTTGAAATAATCCAGGATGATTCTCAAAGTCACCATTGAACCTCCATAGGTTCACAGGGCACAGTGTCTGCCCCATGACACACACACACACACACACACACACACACACACACACACTACATGAATTTTATTTCATCAAAGATTTCCATGGTTTATAAAATATATGTTGCTGGTATAAAGAGGACAAGAAAATGAAAGATATATCAGTAGTTTTTCATGTCACATAACCTGTCATTTACAGACATTAAAAATTCTGAAAACAGCATCAGTAGTGACTCATATGATTATGTGGGATTTTGACTTGATGTCATTATGGACTCAGGACCTGTTTCATTTTGAATATAGTCCAATACTAATAGCTACCCACATTATTGTAGCCTAGCCTTTGGTCGACACTTTAGTTGTCTTCCCTGTCTCTGATAGATACCAAACAGGTTCCAATTGTGGTCCTTGGAGCTCTCCCTTCTTATAGTGCAGGAGGATTCAAGTTCATCTCTTGTATTCCTTTCCTAGACCTAGTTCCAGAATCAGACATTTACCAAAGAATCCTGAGGGTCCTTCATCATCAATGACATTATAATATAAGATTCAAGTGCTACTGGGATATCATAGTTGCTAATCCCTCTCAGAGACAAAGCAAAATGACTACTCATAATTGGTTTATTGAGTTGTTCAGTATATGTTTATCTGAACATACTTCTCTCTGGCAGGTCTCTCATTTCTTTCTCCACCAGACAAAAATATCTTCTTCATTAGAAATTGGCTTGTTGATTTATTTTTTAATTTAGAATAAAATTCTATTATATTTAGAAAATGCCATGTGTCTACATAACAAGTAACATAAAACTTAATGGTTAAATAAAGATGCATCTTGAATTCCCATATCTTTCACACCAGTGATATATTTTTCTTAAGCCATGTAAGTCTTTGTTTGTGACATGTTATGGTCTTTAGTTAGCTTTATAGTGAGTAAAAAATTACAAAAAGGTTGCATTCCAAATGTTTGATGTATGGCAGTCAGGATTCGATCTGATTTGTGCCTTAAAAACATTACTTTCATAACAATCTGGAACATGTACAAGAAAGGGATAAGAATGGAGCAACAGTCAGAAAACTGAAAATGAAAACAAGCCTGGAATTCTGAACTTAATCAATAGTACAATGATCATGAGGAGTGGGAGAGTGTCAGACATTGGGAGATGCAAAATAGACTTGTGTTCTCAGTGATTAGCTTTAGTCACAAAGGGTGGAGGAGGATGGGCTGTTGTGATTCTGCTATTTTTGATTTAATGGATAATGAACCTCAGGAAGGATTAATTGGTGTCACAAATCAAGAAAAGGATATAGAAAAAGTTTGGATAAAAGCTAATATGTATTTTAATTACATAGTATCTGTCAAAAAGTTACTCTTAGCTTTTAGTCATAATTCAATCATTTTAGCAATAATTCACAGTGGAAGTGATTTTCATGGTATACTGGTAAAAGCTGAAAAATTGAGAAAGTAGAGAATTCACACAAGTCTGTAGCAATTTACTATCTTTGATAGTTCTTAGCAAAACCAAACAGAGGATGTAAAATGCATTTCGAAGGAAAGAGACAGATGTGGATGCAGGGGTCATATAAGCAGCTGTTAGCCAGAGATTTCCATCTTTAGTCCAGCTAAAGCTCATCATGCCTGAGACTGAGGAAAAGAGTATGAGGAAAAGAGTATTCCAAGGAAAGGAATATGATGGGTTATTTGCACATGTAGTTCTTATGAAAGAAAAAGACCATAAATCACATTAGGATTTTAATTCATGAAGTTCTTTCTGAGAATTATTTTTTGTTTCTGTGAGACACCACTGAGGCTTAAACAACTTAACATATGGTTCCAGAGAAGAGACACAGTCCTTTATGAAAGAAAAGTCATGACTGTCTGGCAGAAACTGGAGGTGGTTTAAATTATGCCCATCAAGGAGGCTGAGAGTTACAAAACTGTCAACTACAAAGGCAGAATTCTCGCAGAAGTAGGGGCTCTGGGCTATGACCCTTGGCCCTGAACCCTCAGGGTAGAGAACTCAGACGGAGGTTTGGTGTTCACACAAAAGGATGCTGCAGGTAAAGGGAGGAAGAGGGAGGCACTCAGAGAGAGGGAGGAAGAGAGGAGGGTGAAAGGAAAGTGGGAAGGGAGAAGAATTCAAGTGGGGATGACTGAGGAGGGGAGGAGGGTGGGAGAAGACAGGAGTACCTATTGAGCTTATATGATTAGGAAATAAATAAAATGTGGGAGAAAAATAAAAAATTATTTGCTTCATGAAAAAACTTCATTCAAGCTTAACATTTTTCTAATTTGTTAGAAAAACTAAGGCATGCACCATTTTCTAAAATAAGGCATCTGAGATAATGTATAGCACAATATTTCAATGTCATTGGTGTTAAAGGAAGATTGTGCACATTTCCTAGTACACTGCATTGAGAAAATTAGAAATCTTATCTTGAATATGCTTGAAGGATAGATTTCTCAAGAATAAAGATGTAGGAATAACTGAGGAGGTGAGAGATGGCAGTAGGCATGGGATAGTTTTGAAAGAATATTATGAGAAAATAATGTGTGGCAGAGAATGAATAAGAAAAGGTGAAAAACAGTGACACTAGAAAGCATTAAAAATTACTCTGAATTCACCTAATTTTTATAATTGTTGGAATGGATTGAATAAGATCTTGTATAACAAACAGTTTTTTTCCCTTTGAGTAATAAAATTCAAGCTGTTGGAGAAGAAATTAGGTACACATTATTTCACATAACGATCTTTTGTGATTTCTGTTCAGTATAAATACAGAGAAAATTATGATAAGAAGAAACAATGAATTAATTACCCAACTAGAACTAAAATCCTATATCCCAGAGTATAACTCTTTTCCCTCCAGTGGGAGAATATGAAAAATACATAAGCCATGAGGGAAAAGAGGGCACCAGTGCTATAGGGATGACTCAGCTGTTAACCAATTTGTCCCACAAACAAGGGGATGAACTTCACATTCCAGATCCCACAACAAATATCTGAGCTCACTAGTAATTCTAGCTTTAGAAAGAGCTTGGTAATTCCCCAGACCAAGATGGTTTATCATGGTTTATCAGACTAGCCCTATTCAGAAGCGATGGGTAAAATTAGAGACTCAAACCTCATAAGAATAAGGTAGAAAAGTAGTCTAAGATGATTCCAGGTATCAACACTCCATGGGCATATGCAGCACACCTGTCCGTATCCATACAAATGCAAACACACGCACACATAAATGAGAAAGAAGATCCAGGGAGACAGGAAGACAAGAAATGGGCAGATTTTGAAAAGTGTCATTTACGTAGTGTGATGGAATTATCTCTGTTCTGTCTTGTATTGAACAATTTGCTAAAAACCTTTTTCTAAAGACTTTGTAATTGCTGATGGAACATAAGCATTGGAGATAAGGCTATTGCAAAGAGGTCATTTTGAAGTAGTAACTACTACCTTTTGCTTTTTATCTTGAAATTCTTTGAGACATTCAAAAAATCAAATATTTATAATTATTAACTTCTGGCAGGAAAATAGAAAATTCATGAGCATGACAATTTCACTTGAATGATTCAGTATGGCAAAGGTATATAAAGTAAATGTCTAGCCATCATCATTGTAGAGTTAATGACTGTAAAGGGTCTGAAGGAGGGAAACTCATTAATACTGACACTAAATTTCACATGACCATTCTGAACCATATCATATTTTAAATAATCTGTAGAACTGAGTGCATTTAACAGGAAGTAGACAAATAAAAGAAATTAATGAGAAAAGGACATTATATGATGAAAAAATTAATTCACAGAGACATAGTGTGTTAAATCAAGCACAGATAAAATTAAGCATAGCAAAATGACTTATGATAAAACTCATGCAGCATAAGATTCAATGAGGCAATGTTGTATTTTATTTAAAAAACTAAAATAGTGAATCTTCACATTGTTATAATATTAAGTGAATAAATTGGCATGCATAATATGATCAAAACTATGAAAAACATCTTAGAAAATTTAAAATTCACATGCAAGCCACAACATGATTGCAATGTATTAACATAAGTAAAACTTCTCTCTGGAGGGTTTTGTGATAATCAGTTAAATTATTGGAATAAGAATCTGATGCACTGATTTTTAAAAGTGATTTTATTTTGATGTATAATTAATGTTCATTCTGAGCAACTGAGGAAAATGGAAATTTGTGATTATACAGATTTTCTCCCAAAAGGGTTCATTGCCAGATAATAGTACTTACATGCAGGTTTCTGTGATCTAATCCATAGTCTATAAATAGGATCAGACGACTCACCTTGAATGCCATGGTTTAGATCTAGAATGTCCTCCAAAGCTCCCATTTTGATCCATATGGACTCCATGGGATGTGATGAAGCCTCTAAGGGGGAGGACCTCTCAGGAGGTTTTCAGTAATGAAGGCATGTCTCTGAACAAGACAGCAGGACCCCAGACTCCAACCCTTCATTTTAGAGACCAATGGTGACATGAATGGTTTTCTTCTGTAGTATGTCTTTATCATAAGGAGTAATCACAGGAGAAAATCCTACAGAAAAAACTGATTGTGGATTAGAATTAAGAGCTAAAATATACATATGTCTTTAGTGATTCCATGTTTCCTTACATGTCAAACTGGACTTACAGATGTAATTACATTTAGTTATCAGCTAACTATGAATTAATGAGAATGTTTCTACGGATGGGATACCTACTTTCCTATCTGATCCATACCTCTTTCATTATCTCTAAAACTGCTGTATATAATAACAAGCAATGATACTGTATATACATCAGTAAATCTGCAATATTCTTTGCCCACTTGTGAAAGGTACATAAAGTATGTGCTCATGTATTAAGTTCCATTACATGTAAAATAGAACATCAAAACTCTCCTTGGATGACAAAGAATCCAGACAATAATTCAGAACAACCAACTTACCACATATTCAAAAGAAAAAAAATAATGCTTTCATCTATACATATATTTTATTTTCACTTGACACATAATTTGTGAATGAATTCATTCATACTTTCATGATCAAGAGACTTATTTGTATTTTCCTTTTTATTGGTATACAATTTTTTTCAATATGGTCTTGGGAAGCTACACACAAATTTTGTTTACAATGCTGATTAAAAATTGCTATAAGAATAAACTTTAAGCATGAAAAAGGGAAATAATGATTCTTTATAAAACTGCCCTGTCAGTATTTATCATGGTCCTACTAGTGTAATACAGAAGCGTATTAGGTTTTAAGCCACAGGAAGACTAATGGACACAGTTAAAGTTCCCCTAGCTTTTGTAGGTCAGTTAGATGTTTAGTTTTAATTTTAAAAGTTTTGTTTCAGAATAATTGATTCTGTGCAAGCCCTGTTTCCACATGTGTACTCTGAATAAGCAAAGCCATGATCTGTGGTGGTCAGGGTATGTGATTGATAAAGGAAGCTAGAAGAGACATATCTAGATGAGTAAAGAAAGATCATAGTTGTAATAGCTCAAGCATTTGAGATGTTTACATAGTTGACCATATGAGAAAAGCATGAGAAAGCACGGTGACTTGTTACAGAAGTATACCTCAATTGAAATGCCATATGATCCTGCTATACCACTTTTGGGAATACCCACCCACACAGCACAAATTCACCTCGATAGCACAAGCACAACCATGTTCATAGCAGCACTGTTTACAGTAGCAAAGTCATGGAATCAGCCCAAATGTCCAACAGTTGATGAATGGATAAGGAAAATGTGGTACATTTATACAATGGAATACTACTCAGCCATCAAAAATGATGAT
The DNA here is from genome assembly GCA_023101885.1 of Typhlomys cinereus. Classification (NCBI taxonomy): domain Eukaryota; kingdom Metazoa; phylum Chordata; class Mammalia; order Rodentia; family Platacanthomyidae; genus Typhlomys; species Typhlomys cinereus. Next base: position 1,428,523 of record JALPQD010000050.1, on the reverse strand, counting down.
TTAATGCAACTTGCCAGGAAATGGATGGAATTAGAAACAATTATATTGAGTGAAGTATCCCAGACACAGAAAATTAAGCGCCATATGTACTCCCTTATAGGTGAATCCTAGTACCAAACTCACTTAGAGACACTCAAAGACAAATCTCTGTAATACCTACAGTAATTGTAAAGATTATAAACAGGAGGGATGGGGAAGGAGGGCCCCACCAAAAACAGAGGGGACCATGTTACAGCAGAGAAAATAGGCTACCATCAAGGACTGCAAGTAAGTAATGAGACATCTGGTTAAGTTCACAGACTTTCCTTCCTGATCATTTCAAACCGATGGGGTACAATCTTACTAGAAGGAGAGGGCATATAGGCTGCCAGTTAGAAAGTAACCATTTTGCAAATGGGGAATGACCCCTCTCTCACTGCGGTCTCCTACTTCTATTCCATCTACCTTTGAATATACTCTTATAACAAGACTCTAATTTAACAGGTTTTTATCTCTGGCCAGGGGGTGACATCAAATACCCATCAAGATGGAACCAAGGGCATTGCAGGAATGGCAAAACTGAAAAAAAATCATCAACAAACCATAATTCAGAACATCAGAGACTCTATAACAACCACCTGGAATCAGGCCTGTCTAATCTCTCCACATCCTGAAGCTCAGGGAAATTTGCAGAAGAGGAGGCATTAAGATTGTAAGAGCACAAGGAATGGGAGGAATCATGATATGCAAGATACTCCATACAAGTTAGGGCCGAAGCAATTATAACAGGACATTGCAAGATCTGCGCAATGACCAACATATTGTTGACCCCTCACATTCTAGCATGGGATACTTCACTCAATATAATTGTCTCTAATGACATCCATTATTGAGTGAAGTATCCCAGACCCAGAAAATTAAGTGCCATATGTACCCCCTAATAGGTGGCTCCTAGTACCAAACCCACACAGCCCACCTAGAGACACTCGACGATAAATCTCTGTAATACAGTAATTGCAAGGAGTATGAACAGGCGGGATGGGGTAGGAGGGCCACACCAGAAACAAGGAGAGAGGGGACCATGTAACAGCAGAGAAAATAGGCCTCCATCAAGGACTGTGAGTAAGCAATGAGACATCTGGTTAAATTCACAGACTTTTCCTTCCTGATCATCTACAACTGAGGGGGTGTGATCTCACCAGAAGGGGAGGGCATATAGTCTAGCAGATAATAAGTAACCATTTTGCAAATGGGTGATTGACCCCTCCCTCACTGTGGTTTCCTACTTTTATTGCATCTACCTTTGAATATACTCTTATAACAAGACCCTAGTTTAACAGTTTTTTTATCTCTGGCCAGGGGGTGACATCCAATACCCATCAGGATGGAGTGAAGGGCATTGCAGGAGCAGCAAAACCGCAAAAGAAAATCAACAAACCATGATCCAGAACTTCAGAGACTATCAACCACCTAGAACTAGGCCAGCCTAATCTCTCCCCATTCTGAAGCTCAGGGAAATTTGCAGAAGAGGGGGTGGTAAGAGTGTAAGAGCACAAGGATGGGAGGAGCAATGATATGTAAGATACTCCATACAAATTAGGGCTGAAGCAATCATAATTGGACATTGCATGCCCGGCGCAATGTCCAACACACTATTGACTTCACAAAGTCTAGCATTTGCTAAAGGCACCAAGATCCTTGGAGGCAAGGGATTGGCAGCCACAGCAGTGTTCCTATGCTTAAGGGGAACACAGGAAAGAGTTCAGGGAAATGTCGCTGGGTCCTTGTATGTCATGGGAGAGGAGGACCCAGAGGACAGTCAGGCATGCACAATAAAGGAGTCTCTGCGGATTGGGGGAGGGGAGGCACTAGGGGGTGGGAAGGGAGGGGTGAGGGGAGGGCGAGCAGAGGGGGAGGAGGAGTGAAGGAGGGAACCGGTGTACCTATTAAGTTTGTATGAGCGGAGATAATAAAAAAAAATTCTAGCATGGACTAAAGGCACTAAGATCCTTAGAAGCAGGGGATTAACAGTCACGATAGTGTTCCTATACTTAAGGGAAACACAAGAAAGAGTTCTAGAAAATGCCACTGAATCCTTACACCTCATCAGAGAGGAGGACCCAGAGGAAAGTTTGATATACTCATTAAAGGATGCTTCAGAGATGGGGGGAGGGGGCACTGGGAGAAAGGGAAGGAGGGAGGGGACAGGGGTACCTATTATGTTTTTATGAGTAGAAAAAAATAAAAAAAAGAAAAGAAAATCAAGATTTCTGTGAACAACGAAAAAAAAAAGAAGTGTATCTCAAGTTAAAGGGAAAGTCATTATGCAAAAAAATAAATAAAAAGAAATACATTATGCCAGCATTAAGAAGAACAACGTGAAAAGGTGCTGGATTTTTTCCATGTGCTAAGATCCTTACAGTTTTACTGACTCAGGGTTCAGTATTACATCAAGTGTATGTATAAATATAATATCAGGTATATTTATAATTATTATAAATTCTTAGTATTTATTGTAGTTTCTCTTCATGTTGCTAATTAATACATGGCCAAACAACATAGGGGAAGAAGGAATCTTATGTCTGTCCTTAGTTTTGCTTAGAATTAATAAACTAGCTTAGCAGGCAAGTTAAGACCATCACCAAGAGCCAAGGGAACTGGCCACCCTCTCCTAACTAGAATAATAGTTTCGTTGGCATTAAACATGGATAAAATGCTAAACACAATTAATGTAGTAAACAGAGGAAATAACCCGAATTTTGGGTTGGAAAGAAGAAATTCAAAATAGCTAAACATATTATGAGTTGTCAATAATGAGCATACACTCACTTCATACTACTCTGAAGAAAGTACATATTTAAAAGAAATAAATTATTTTGTAAATTAACTACATGAAAACAAAAGTAGTTTCAACAATTTGTCTAATTTTGTTGTTATGATTTTATTATGAAATTTATATTTGTCAAAGTCTATGTTGCCAGAACTTTCATATACCCTGCTAGAACTTTATAAATAGATGGAACGTCAAAATGAATGAATTACTTAAACATAATCTTTTCGTTAAGTGGATAGAGCTAAGAGAACAGGGTGCCGCCTCTGTCCATACAGTACTTAGAGGACTTCACATTTTTGTTTATGTAGTACCTAGAGGACATTAAATATCTGCTCATTTGTTACTTAGCAGACATTAGACTCTGATAAGCCCATTTGCCATATATTTATTGTAGATTATGGTTTCTGTTATTCTGACTTACAAGCCCTCGTGGCAAACGAACTATTTTTATCTTCCGAGCACTAACTCTTATTCATGAGAATGAAAGGGACCCCTTGGAGAATATATCTTTTAAAAATTTATATAAAGAACCCTATGGTATTTTAGTAAATAAATAAACAGCAGAAAAAGTGACCAAATTTTTATAAGGGAAAATTATCATCACTATTTCAATATTCAATGAATAGATTGTGTTAAAAGTCTCTTATAATATGTGCATATCATTGTCTTTGGGATATATGGGTATTTACTTAAAATTATAAGAAGATAGTAGTAATATAGTCTCAAATTCTATGTTAACCATTGGTTAAAATAAAAGTTTATATCAACCCAATTTTTGATTATCATTCATAACAGTATATTACTTTAAATATTTCTCCTTTCTTTATTAAATGTTGTCTTCTGTTATCAACTTAATTTTATTGAGAATTTTCACTTACAAACAAAATAGGTTTATATCTTTGCCATGACCTCCTGTTCCCCAACCATTTCTTCTTTCACTTTCCCCATCCAGAAAAGCCTCTCTCATCCTTCCCTCCCTTCATGAATCTTGCCTTGTCCCATCAAAATTCCACAATCCTGTTGTCAGTTTCAATTGGGTGTACAATGAAATTCTAGAAATGTACTAGGAAAATTCTACAATAGAATTTTTACTTCTTGTTAAATCAATTGAGTTAAAATTTAAAAATGATAGCAAACTTAAAAGATAAATCAATTTTCATAAAAATGTCTAATAGATCAATCCCTTCCTCCAGATCTCAAAAGAATATTATAAATTCTGTTTGAATCTCTGTCATGGTGTGAAATGTGAGCCATCCACCACAGGTTAATGTATTTGAATCTTTAGTTGATTAGGAAATTCATGGTATGTGTAGGAGCCTTGTTGAAGGAAAGCAATCACAGGGGATATTCCTCAAGGCTTGATTTAATAAGTATACTTTTGAGTTTGCAGCAGTATATCTCAACCTCCAAAATGTCTGTAGTGACTTAAGCCATCTTTGGCTTCTGCTGCCAGCCATGCCTTGTCCACCATGAAAAACCGTATCTGTTGTCTGGAACCATAAGCTGAATAAATCTACCTTTCTCCATTTGAGTTGCTTGAGTTTAGTTTTGTCTCAGAGCAACAGAAATGAATAGCTACTAAAGATGTTGGTACCAAGAGTGGGATGTTCTATGTATGCTTAGAGGACCTGGCACCACAAAGTGAAGTGTGAAGCTGAGAGAAATACAAATAGAGAAATATAGCTGTCTGTGATGTGACTTTCAAGCCTGTGAAATTCTTGTTGGGAGAAATATGGAGAACTTTGGAACTTTGTGCTGGGGAAAGCCTTAGTGTCTGGGAGACAGGGCCAGAAGGGCCATTCTAGTGAAACTTGGAAGAGAATGATACTGCTATAGATGTGGACAGTGCAAACCCAGTTTGTGATGGTCCAGAGGGAAATAGATGCTATATTTTAAATTGTACAAGGGGCAAATGAAATGAAGCAGTGACAGAGAATTTGATGAGCCTTTGCCTGAAAACTGAAAGCTTTCCTGAACTTAAATTCAAGTGTTTGGCAGAAGAAGTTTCAAGACAATGGAGTCTGGCTGGTGTGGCATGACTGCTTTTCAGTGCTTTTGTTCAAGAATAAAGAAAAAGAGCATGGAATCATGAAGAAAGAGATAAAAACTGTGAAGCTTGAGGAAATAAGTGAGACCCATTTTAAAGAGACTGCAGACAGCAAAATGACAACATTGTTAAATAGATTAGCACCATAAGTGAATCAAAGCTTACTCACAATTTGGATAATGGAAGAGGCTATACCCAAGGGCAAGATCCTGCAGAAAGGCTCCTACCTATAAGAATACAAACACTTTTGGAAGTAAAGAGTGAAAGGGAAAACTCCAAGAGAATTTTTCTGCTTCTGTTAAACTAAAGCAACTGCCCAGGAAGAATTTTGAGAATAAGTACGAAGAAGCTGAATCAGCTGCGTCTCAAGGAGGCAAATCTCCACCTAGAGGTTAGAGCAGAACTTTACAAAGTCATCCACATGGTCTTGGTTTTACAGGCATCAAAGATGCAAGAGGAAAGATGTTATGGATCCCTCCTCCAATGTTTCACAGGATGGCAGAATCCAAGCATTGCTTTGTAGGAAGCCTGTGAAGAGGCCCAAGTAGGACAGTTTGTGCTCTAATGTAGTTAAAATTTGGCATTGAGAATGAAGATGTTAGAAAGGCTAAAGTCAACATTGGATATCTTCCAAGGAGAACTGTATACCATGGGAGGAACCAGCCCACGAGAATAATGTCCTACAGTTAGCTAGGCTAGAGGGGTGCAACAAAACCCTTTGAAACTGAGATGATTTCAAAGAGAAGTTCGTCTGTTGAACATGAAGCTAAAAGGTTTGGAGTTTTTCGGTCTTGTTATGAGCCAATCTTTCCTGGACATGCCCCCATTCTTCTCTTTTAGAAAGGGAATATTTATTGTGTGAAATTGTCTGTTAGAAACATGTAATTTGTCTTTTTTATTTTTTTTTTTTGGTTTGTGTTCAGATATGGTGTGTGTGTGTGTGTGTGTGTGTGTGTGTGTGTGTGTGTGTGTGCACGCGCATATGTATTAGAGGGTGCTGTATGTCCCTCTAGAAGACCAAGAATGACTTCAGGAATCATCCTGGATTGATTGCTTCTATCTCCTTTTTTCTCTGGGATTTACCAGGCTCTGTACACCAGGACCAGAAGGGCAGACTGCCGCTGTTTGTGCCTACTGCTTGAAAGGTAGAGTCTTAACGCCTGATCCATTTCTCCAGCCTTTAACTTGTCTTTTGATTTTATAGGAGACTTTGGACTTGGAATTTTGGATTGTGTTGGGACTACTGATGTAGTCTATGAGACTTTTAAAGTTAGACTGAGTATGGTTTGCTTAATTAAATGGCAATGTACCTAGGGTGCCAAGAGTGGAGTGTCGTGGCATGAAGTGAGTTGTCCCCCAAAGGCTCAAGTGCTTGATTCATCAGCTGTTTTGGAGATCGTGGCAATCTTTGGAGGTAGAACCTAGATGGAGCAATGCAATCACATGGGGTAGATCTTGAGGTTGGTTAGCCCCAACTCTGTTTGAATTACTGAGTCTGCTCTTAAGCTTGCAGCAGCAGATCTCAGCCTCCAAGATGTCTGCAGTGACTCAGGCCTCCTCCAGCTTCTGCTACTAGCCATGCCTTTTCTATAATGAAGGACTGTGTCTCCCCTCTGGAAATATAAGCTTAATAAATCTCCCTTCTCCCTTTAACTTTCTTGAACTTGAGTATTATCTCATACCAATGGAAAAGAGTAACTACTACAATTTTTATATATGAAAATACAGAATACTTTCTTTAATTATATGCTAATTCTGATATTCACTAAGCATTTACACTGTGCCAGGCAGACTGTGTGGTAGACTTGCAAAGAAAACAACCAAATCAAAGTTACCTGACTTTAGAAAACTGACAATTTAAGAAAAAATTCTGACATGTAAATGCATACTTTATAACAAAAAGTAGGTACCATTATCAAGATATGAATAATAATTTAAGTCAGGGATTGGAAGAGATAGGAATGCCTAGAGATAATAGACAGAGTTTTAGAAGGATCATTGTAAGCTGATAAGAAATGAAGCATTTCTGGTAGAGTACATCACCTTTAGGATGTAGAAGTCCTTAAAGATAGAGAAAGGATTCTATTTAATTTCTTTTTGTACTGAAGCTTTAGGCTCAATGTCACAGTACTAGATACGGAATGGCTCTCAGTAAATGTCTGATGACTGAATAATTCCATAGGAAATGGGATTAGAAAAGACTGATGCTTGCTTCTATTCTTATACCTCAGCATATCAATGTTTCAAATTTGTCCTTTTTAAAATGAGATATAGGCCCAATATACTAAGAAAGAGGTAGAAGATAAGCCAAGGGAAACAGTAAAATGAATCCTACTTCCATCCATGGAAAAGGCCATAAGCAATCTGCAAAGAAATATCCAGGTCCCTAAACTACCCCTTAACTGTAATGAACACTGGTATGCCCTCAAAAACTAAAAGCACATGCTCCTGAAGAAATTCTGCTTCAGTAAAATTTCTGTACAAAAGAGAATAAAAATGTAAAGGTGAAAAATCATGTATCTTGAATTTAATTCTAAAAATATGTATGAATGGAATAAAAGTGAAAAAGCCAAACAAAAATGAGAGTAACTATGCCAGTAAAAAGAATAATATAATTTTTATCCTAGGTTATATCATTGAGGAAGATTAGCTATGAAATGTCTCTCCATACCTCTGAACATTTTGTAGAGCAATGATTTCAGAATCTACATCTACTGCTTCCTCTGTCAGAAGGTTATTGCTGTGGAGACCCAGTGGGGAAATGAGACATAAATGACTTCTATACAATACCTTATTGACTGTATAATGATAATAGAATGATCAGATTGGAAGTAGAGTCTGATACGTTATTTTTTATCTATGAATTTCCATATTATCCACATTCTTTTCTTTATATCTAGCAAAGTGCCCAGCATATAGGCAATGGTCAATGAGGTTAAATGAAGGAATGATAGCCTAAACTACAATATATATTGTGAAACTGTAAATTCCTAGCCAGCAACAGGGGAAACACCAGTCACTGACCAGAAGATAAAACATGAAGTGTATATGGAGGTGCAATCATTGGCAAACACTGACTGTGAAGAACAATGCAATAAATATTTTAAACTTTTAGAGCCAAAGGGTAGTCTTGTAACTGCTTTCCTTTGCCACTGTAATATAAAAGAGCCATAAGCAATCAGTAAAGAAACAGGTGTGTTGTGCTCTCATAAACTTTATTACAAAAACAGGTAGTTGGGAGAATTTTGCCTTGAGCTGAAGCTTCCTGACCTCTTATTTTATAAAATTGTTCATTTTGTGCAATTTCCTTATAATATGCCTAGGAAAATGTGTTAAATGTTTATGTTTTATTGATTTTCTAAAAGAATAGCTAATATTAAACCTTAACTTTACAAAAGGAAAAATTTGAATAATTGACCTACTTATTAGAATTGCTTATTAGCATTAGAACCATTTGTAACATAATAATTTCTCCCTACATCATTTTATATAGAGGTGTAAATAAAAGTATCATATGATAAAACCCTGAATCACGTAACTTAAAGATCCATTGCCATTGAAAGCACTTTAGGCTTTTAAGTGTCACTTCTTTGTGGAAAAAAAAACTGATGAAAGGATACAAGAGAGAAATAGAAAGAGACAGAAAGTAAGAATGATAGAAGGGGCAGATTAGCTGAGTACTACCTCTTTGGTTTTATATCTTGCTATACACTGGACTTTGAAGATTGAGATTTTTTGAAGTAACTATTTTATATTTTATTAGAGTAGTAAAACCAATTAATTTGTTAACCATATTTACATAATTTGAACAGAAACATTCTGGACTACTCTGAAAATTGAAAAAAATGACTACTTGTAAGATATAAATTTTAGCTTTAGCATCATACCTTTTTAGACCTAAGTAATCATGTGTACGTTAAAAAATTTTAATAAATGCAAAATAGTTCAGGTGCACAGTACAAGCTGTGAAAATTTATTGGTGTCTTTGGGTGTGCAATGAGTTGGATTCTCAAGACACCACAATTGAATATTAAAAGTAAATCATTTGTCATCCTTTCTTTCTTCAGGATGTTTTACTAGGTTTGACTATACAGGGGAAAAATGTCACTATAAAGACAATGATTGTTTCTTATTGGAGAGCACACTGTCAAATAAAAGGCGAACTTTTATGTGACCTCCTTAGCTATTAAGGACATTAGTTGAACATGGACTTCTACCTGTAGCAATAACCTCATCTATGTACTCATTAATTTCTTGTATAGGACAAAGTAAATGCATGTTACTATTTTACAAAATTGAATTGAACATTGAGGTATTCACATTTAAAAGCTACACATTACTTTAATAACAGGCAGATGACCAAGTCAGCTAGAATATTCATTACTAGAAACTAATTGAAGCCTCTGTAATTGACTTCTCATGGAAAAGAAATTTCATGCCACTGATAGTGAAAACAATTAGGAGCAAATGGGCTTTTTGTATAGGGTTATAGGTTTTTTGACCTGTAAAACTATGAGAAAGGAACTTTTTAACTCAGCTAAAGAAAATGGTTAGTTGCTTGAAAATTCAACTTTTGATTGACAGTAGCTAAGTAAATAATATTTGTTTCAAAAGGTTTAATGTAAGCCAAAAGATACAAAAAAATTGATTGTGTAGATATAAAAATATATGTCATCAAAATAAAGATATATGTCTGAGGAAAATTGTGTATACTTGAAAGTAGATGCTATCTCTAAATGGATTATGGATATACACATTATGTATTCAATCCCTGAAGCAGCAGAGGACTTCCGTCCTCATCTTTGGTGGGAAACAGACTAGTCCACAACAGTCCATTTCCTAATGTTGCAATCAAATGCTTTGTAATTACATATGTGAAATAGAAATATAATTTTGAAGCAATGTGTGTATATTATATTTAGTAATGGATGCTTTCCATCATTATTCATTATAACTTGCCCTGCTTATTTATTGAAGGAAAATTCTTCACAGATATTAAGTTCAAAAACTTCGCATGCCAGTCTAAACAGAAACTCAAATGAATACAGAAATATAAAATGATAATGAATCAACATATATAAAATTACAAATGTGATAGATTTCAACAAGATAATCAAAGAGTAGTATTGAGGCTGGGTCATACACAGAATGAAAAGGAGGAAATGTGATATGATTTAAAAAGGGAATGATGTACCTTTCTTATGAAAGGACCAGATGGAAAAAAGAGAGATACAAATTGTGCTCATTTGAATCTGTTTTGCTGTTTTAGCAATTATTTAAGGATAAGTAGACTAGTAATTTTTAACAGAACACAATAAGATCTTTAGTAGCTTAACTATATTTTCTTACATAACATTCGTATAACACATACATAACATTATTTGGGAAATTATTATGTTGAAATAGTTAGGTTAAACTGCCCTCATTTTTACTGTTAAGTTTTAGCAGTCTCAGAAAAGAGTCACAACAAGCATAATAGTATAATGAAGTATTATTATTATATTTTGAAACTGATTTTCTCATTTGAAAGTGGATGTTGGGGGGCTGGAGAGGTGGCTCAGGGGTTAAGCCTCTGCCTTGCAGGCAGAAGGTCCTGAGTTCGGATCCTAGACCACACGTATAGACGCCGGGCCGAGGCGGGGGTCGGCCTGCGCTTCTGGTCCTGGTAGGGCGGAGCCTGTGAATCCCCGGGCAGAGTAAACAAGGAGGAGGTGGAGGCGTCCATGGTGGTTCCCAAATTCCCCCGTGGTTCTACACACACACACACATGCCCGCGCACATACATGCACAATTGAATAAATAATAAATAATAAAAAAATTAAAAAAAAGAAAGTGGATGTTGGATTTAATCTACTTCCCAAAAATTAAATAATAAAATAAAGATATAGGTGGACCTTAGCTTCTTCCCAAACAAGCTAGTAGGTTTCAGAAAAAGGCTAGGAAAACTTCAATTTTAGCTATCATTAACTATATTATAGTTAATGAAGAATTTTAGAATATTTTGAATCTTATCTTTTTCACGTTGACTCCATCCTTAGCAAGAAAATCCAAAGTATTTGTTGCACATATATTAATATTGAAATTCTACAATAAAATTACATGCAAATGATTATGATCTTAGTTAATGTTTCATTATAATATTACAAAGAAACCTCACAAAAGCATGATAAAAAGGTGTGCACTTCTCCCTTACTATCACCACATTATAACACATGCAAAATAATTCTAAATAGTTTAATTATTCCTTTTCATAATACTTTAGCTTATATCTCAAATGCTTTCCATAAAAAGAAAACGTACATTTGAAGGTTGAACTGTCCAGTGAAGGAACATTTAAATATGAAATCTTCAGAAGGTGATTACATCACAAGGACTCTAACCTACTGTTGCATTCACGATCTGTTGGAGTCGGGCAAGGATATTATTGAACCAGGTCACGTTATCTGTTTTCTGGCCTCCTTAGTGAGGAGCTAGGCTCCATGACATGGTCCCTGTCAGGAGTCCTGTTGTCACCACAGGCCCCAAAACAAGGGACACAGCTGACATGAATTTAATGTGAGAATCAAAGTAAATCTCTCCTCTTATCTTCAAGCTGAATTTCTCAGATATTTTGTCATGGCAATTGAAAACTAACTTATATATTTGGTTCTTCTAAAAGAAAGCAGACTTCCACAGTTGCCACCAAGAATGCAACATAGTAGATTCTAAAACAAATTCAATTAATTAAGATGGTTTAAACTCAGAACTTCTTCCTTCCAAGTTTGTTTTCTGACCGACCCGCTTGACATTGGAGTAAGCAAAAATACTTTTGACTGATCGTCACCTCAGTCCCTGCTTGCTTAGTATCTAAGACACATTACATGCTTTAAGCAACAAAATAATTTCAATAAGCAGAAAAATACCTTCAGTTCCCTGCAGAAAAAGATATATGGGAATCACTCAACATTGACTTTCAAGGAGAAAACATATGGAGTTGTAGAGTGCTCTTAGATTTCAGTTTACATGATTGACATTGCTCTGCAATTCATCTGGGCACAAACAGATGGGCCATCTGTTTTCAAATTTCTCTCCTCTTTATAGCTCAGACATACATGTGATAGCCAAAAGTAGAGAATAGAAAGCCCTGCTCTCCTTTATTGCCTCCTTCAGAAGGTTAAACTTCCTTGTGAATGAAAAGTCAACCTCCTCAGAGTGAACATAGCTTCTATCCAAAATATATTTGATGTATGTACCGATAGATTTTTGGCAAATTATTTTTAAAAAGCAAGATCAATGCATTCATTTAATTCCTGTTGCCAAAGGAAAGAAATAGTCAAGAACATTTCCTCTGTCCATGTCTCTCAGTCCTGGGAATACATGACTGCAGTTCATTTCCATGAATTTAAAATGTTATTACTGTCAAAAAAAAACCCAAAATCATGTGAAAATTTTGTTGATCCTGTGTAGCTATCTATGCAGATGAACAGAAGGAACAGGCTTACCAAGAAAATTTTATTACTCTATCATCTTATTACTTAGGAATTTAAATATTAAATACTAAATATTCTTTCTTTGGGTAAAAAAAATCTATTCTGGAACTGATATCCTCTAAATCTCACATCTTATTAAATTAATTATTGACAAATAATTAAATTCTCTCACAGTGTGACAGTTCAATACAGGTGTCAACTTGACAATTGAAGGCTCCAGCTCTTGGGGCACTCGTAAAAAAGTAGTAGATGAATTAAACCCTGAGCAAGCTCATAAGATATTGTCTAATTTATGGGTAAGACCGCTCATAAGATATTGTCTAATTTATGGGTAAGACCAAGCACATAATTGGTGGGACTGTTACCTGGGAATGTGAGTCAAATGGAGAAAGTTGGGTTAGTAATGCTTGACATTCTTTAGCAGCAGACTAGGACTGTTGAAATGTTCAGCTCGTGAACAGAATTGCTAAGGTCATTGAATTCTAGGAGCATGAGCCCACTGTCATATTTCTTTAGCTGGTTCAGTGAGTTGATATTCTTTGGTATATTTGGACAGACATATTATCTGTAGCTTTACCTACTCTCAGCAGAGGGAATCCTGCTGGATATGGTGTGGCCTATATCCTTGGCTCTTGGTCTCTGCTGCTGGTTTGGCACTCAGTAGCAGTTATACTTAGGTGAGCCCGAATGAGTGGAAGTCTGTGTTGTTGAGATCAAACATAACTTGCCTTGGCTCCTGGTGTTGGTAAACACTCTCCTGCCAAGCTAGACTAACTACTGTAACTGAAAAAGTCAGATAAAATCCTTTGTTCCCATAAGCCATTTTGTCAAGAATTTTTCAACAGCATTCAGAGTAACTGTGACTCACAGTAAGATCTCCCCCAAGAATTTTTGCATTATAAATATTTAAGCAAAGTTGGAGATATACTAAGAAACTCTAAGAAACTCTTGCCTCTTCAGGATTTTCTTGAAGCTATAGAATGCTGCATGTCTCAAATTTCAAATAGTCTTTGAAAGCATTTCTTCTTATGCAATGCTGCTGAAACCGAAGGTGAGAGAACTGAAAAGAACCTATTACCAGATATGTGCTCTTGCATGAGTCTACTTGTTTTGTTTCTTGACAAAATCTTCACATTATAAAATTCTCAGTGTTCAGTTCAGTGTCATTAAGAGCATTCACAATGTAGCACAAAAAACAATCTCTCCCTCCAGAACTTTTACCGTATTCTGAATAAAACTCTTACCCACCAAATAAGAACTCTCCACCTTTGCTTTTGTCACATTTGCTAACTAGTAGTCCCTTCCAATTTCTATGGTTTATTCAAGATGTATAATTGCACTGTAGGGTTGAATGATAATTTATTATGTTTATATAAAAACATTATTCATTCATCTGTCACTGGATATTGGAGTAATTTCATACTTTAGACTACATGAATAATTTGGCAATGTAGAATAATACCAGTTTACTAATATCAGTTCAGGTTCCTGATTTAATTTCTGTATAAACCTAGACAAGTAGAACTGTTATATGATATAATGAATCTATAACTTAGTGTTTGGGAAATGCCATACATTTTGAAATAGTTTCCCATTTTGGATAGAAAAGCAATTCTTACTAACAGTATGCAATAATTCTAACTTCATATTTTTAACCAATGTGTTTTTTCCTGTTAGTTTTTCAATTAACAGATATTTGTGTGAGGGTGCATCTCACTGTGGTTTTGATTTGTGTTTCCCTATTGAGGAGTAATGTTGATCTGCTTTTTGATGTGTTTGGTTTTATTATGGAAAAAAGTCTATTAAATAAATGTGTCATTTTAAATTCACTTTCAGTTTCACATATATATGTGTGTATGTATATATATGTGTGTGTGTGTGTGTGTACATACATTTTGATCAAATCTGTCTATTTTCCCCTCTTATTTCCTTCTCTCTACCACTAATCTTTTCTTTATCCCAGTAAGTCACCATTCAAGTCTTTCCTGTTTGTGTGTGTGTGTGTGTGTGTGTGTGTGTGTGCGCGCGCGCGCGTGTGTGTGTGTGTGTGTGTGTGCCTGTGCCGCAAAGCATTTAATATAATTAATTGGTGTTTTTAACACATGAGCAGATGTGTTTACTGGGATGAGGGGTATTATGACCTGAGTAGGGCAACTTACTGTGACTCCCTTGTCAGATAAATGATTTCCTAGCACCATCTCCCATTATGTAGATGTCTTTTATTTTTCACTTCTGTTACTAAATTCGGGGACTTGTACTTAGTAAGTAAAAACCCTGCATTCGATCCACAGACCAGGCCTGCACTTAAAATTGTTCTTTGATATATAAGTAATTTTCGTGTTGATGAAATCAAATTTATCTCTTTTTGCTGCTTAGGGGGAGTGATTTTGTTGACTTTTAACTATTTCTGGTGTCACATCAAAAAAAAAAAAAACACAAAAAACAAAAAACAAAATCTGACCATGCCAATTTTATGATTTTTTTTTTCTTCTGGTTCTTTCTCATCTTTTTTCTTAAAATTTTCACTCATATGTTTGTGGGTTTTTTTCCACTTTGGTCAAGTTACAGAGTTGATGTGTGGATATGTTAATGGTTTAACCTCATTGCTTTCATGTGGAGAGTCATTTTGCAATATAATTCGTTGAAAATATTGACTTTTTCCCTGAATTGATCTATTGTCTTAGTATTCCAATTGAAAATTACTTGATCATATGTTTGAATATAATTGGGGTTATTAAATTTTTGTGTGTATGTTGTGTGGGGGGTACATGTTTATTGTTAGGGTTCTGCATTAGTTTTTATTTAAGTTTTATTACTTCAAATAAAAACACATCACAAAAATTTTGTGTGAAACAAAATCCCCCAACCATAAAAAAAGTATTTCAAGAAGCATTCCACAACATGCAAAGACAGAAATATTATTCAAAGTACCACACCATCCACCAACCAAATCAAATCCACAGTTCTCGGTTATGAGACATTTGTAGTAACTTTTTTAAACTTTATTTATTTATTCATCTATTTTGTGTGTGTGTGTGTGTTTGTGTGTGTGTGTGTGTATCAGAGGCATGTGTGTCCCTGTGGAGGAGGAACAAGGTGACTTCAGGAATCATGCTGGATTGCTTTTACCTCTTTCTTGCTTCTCTCTGGGATTTCCAAGGCTCTGCCCACCAGGTAAAGAAGTGCAGTTCTCCACTGTTTCTGCCTGGTGTTTTTCCATGGAACCTGGGATTCAAACTCAGGACCTTCTGTTTTTGAGCCAGGGTTTTAGCCCATGAGCCATCTCTCTAGCCCTTGCAGTAAGTTTTGAAATCAAGAAGTGAGATCTTCATTTTTTTTCAAGATCTTTTTTCCTATCACGATCTCTTGTAGATCACATTTAAATTTCAGGATATTTTTCTTTATGGAAAAACATAATTGTGATTTTATTTGTGTTTCATTGAAACTATGGATGGATTTTAAGTAATTCTGACAGTTTAACAATGTTAAGTCTTCTGACCCATAAATCTGTGATGTCTTTTTCTCTTGGAATTTCAACTTGAAATTTCAGATAACCTATTTATAGAAAACTGGTGAATTTATCTAAAACAAGAACATTCTCTTTCTATTAAAATATTCATGTATTAATATAAATAAAGCAAAGCAGCCCAGCCTACTAAAAGGAGTTGGTATACTGTCGGCTTAAGCAGAAATAGCTCTGTTTTGTATTTATCAATGAGTACATATACATATTCATACAATTATATATTGATAAATTAGATAAATTTAAGATCATTTAAAGGTTTTCTCTGATAAATGGGCAATGTAAGACACTCTATTGACTGCATAAATTTATAAATGAAGAAAGTTTTCAGAGATATGATTTACATACAAATTTTTAATCATGCCTTCTAATTCAGGACATTTACTGAGAGGGCTTTCTTTGAACCATCAACTGATAGAAAAACCTGTCAGGCAATTTTCCCTTCTGTGTCTTTTAAGAGATGTACATAAAGTGATACATGTGGGAAAAAACTACTAATCTGCAGCCCTGTTTACCATTCCTTTCCTGGAACCAAATAGGAAGGAATGATTGCTATTTTGATACACCTATACATCGTCATCTCTCTGTCTTCTTGCTACATTGCCTACAGCATACGCTGGTGCACTAAGCAGAGAGAAAACTTGTAGTTGCCATGAGATGAAGGATCACAATTCATACAAACTTTGTTCTACACATCCAAGTCCCTAAGGGAGTACAAAGATAATCCATTTCAAGTCTATAAAATCCTCAGGACAATGAATTGTAACTACAAACTTCTTCAACACAATTAAAAATATTGTAGTCAGATACTATGTTGACAATAAAACTGGACACTTTTTTTACAAAGAAATCTTTTCTAGGTAGCAATTCCATACTAAAAGCTTAGGTACTATAAGAAAATTGTTAAAGTAGAAGGTAAAAGGTAACTTCCTTTGAAACTGTACTATAAGATAGTCCCCCAGGAACTGTGAATTTCCTCTTTCATGGAACATACAGCTCAGAAAAGACTGATGAAATGAATCGAGGTCCTGTCAAGGCTCTAGGCCATTCATTTAAAATGTCCTTCCCTTTCATCCTCTGGTATAAAATGCTGTGCAACCTTCATTTTTCTTTACCTTTTGCTATTGGTGATATAGTTTGTATCGTGCTGGGATCATAGTGCCCTGGCATTAATTATGAACCACTGAAATCTATTATTTTTACCTCATACCCAAGACAGCAAATTCTGTCTAGAGATACAAGGTAAAATGAATACTTGAGTCTGCAGGATGGATTTCATTTGACCTAGGTACTTGAAAAGACAGTGGCTGATTTTCATTTTCATTTTAAAAACTATGAAGAGATGATTTCTTTATTCAACGATGCAAATTGCTAAAAGCTTTAAAATATTGAAGAGTAATAGAGGAGAAATTGCCAAATAATTCATCATCCCTTAAAGCAAAGTTAAGCTCAGGAAAACAAAGATCTCCACCCAGTATTGCAAACCAAGTGATCTTTGAAATTCAATAGTATAACAGCAAATTAAGGGTGGGAGGGTGGGAGAGGGTATGGTGAGAAGAAAGGAAAGGATGGGAGTGAGAGAGGAGAGAAGCCGTGATGAATATTCAATATGCTTGTAAAAGTAGAAAAAATGGAAAAAATAAAATAAAATAAATTGAAAAATTAGGCCATGGTTGTGAACGGCCTGTAACTAGTGAGACATGTTCATTTTCACTTTCCTTTCTGTGCACTTGGGATATTTGAGTTTGAAGAGCTGGGCATATTGCCCCAGTCATGGAGGGGATAGGGACTGGCAGTACGATGGTAGCAAACTGGCAACCAGGAGACTGATCCCACTCACTACTGTGTCCTGCTCCTATGCTTCCCTCTACCTCTAAGCATCTTCTTATATTAAGAGCTTCTTTTAAACAGACTTTTATCTTTGGTTAAAAGTCCTCAACACCCAAACAGGATGAAGCCAAGTGCAGTTCAAGAAGGACAACACTGAAAACAACAACCAATCATAATTTAGAATACCAAAGACCCTACAAAGTTCACCTGGAATCAGATCAGCCAAATCTCTCCCCATCCTAAAGCTGGAGAACCTTGTGAAAGAGGGGGAGGCAAGACTGTAAGAGCCTAAAGATGGTGAGGACCAATCATATGCAAGCTACTCCACTCCAGTCTGGACTGAAGCACCCAGGATATTGCTACAATATGGTTTGACTTTGCTTGACATGCACAATGACTGACATGTCAAAAAGCCCTCAGGCATATCATGGATCTCAGGGGGATGGCTTCAGTCAGTAGGATCCTTAGAGGCAAGGGGTTAGACAAATATAACAGAGTTCCCATATTAGTGGATAGCCCAAGAAGGGACCCCACGGTACACCACAGAGTCCTGAATCCTCACTAGTGTAGACCACACAGAGGGAACTTCAGGGCTCAAATAAGCTAATGCTTATTTGGAAGGTGGGAGGGAGCAGGAGGAGAACACAGAGAGAAGGGAAGGAAGGAGGAAAGGGGGAAAGAGACTGGAATAGGGCAAAAAAGAGCCACAGAGAGGGAGGACAGGGCGAGCAAAGGGGAAAGGGTGAGGGTTTCTACCCACTGAGCTTGAATAACTATGTTAAAAAAACGATAAAAAAGTGAAAAATGGTTTATCACATCCAGAAAAAATATATGAAATCCTTTTGAAGTAATGAAACTAAAACATTCTAAGAGTTCTCTTTAAACACCTGGCTGAAATATTTGAACATATTCATTATTTATAATTTCCCTCATTATTTTAATAAACATGTTCACTTTTATGCCAAAAGTTTTGTGGGATAGAAGTAAATCTTATTCAAGTGTACCTTATATGCTCATAGGAACAAACTGGGAGCTTTTAACTAATCCAGTAATGTGATTTCTAAAGCATAGCTTGTATGTAAATTCCTTGAACTACTATATTCAGAAGTATTATCACAAATAAAACTTAGTTGCCCCATGCTACCCCTAAACAACAAAATCACTAATGTAATCAGAAGGGCAATAGTTCGAAACTTTTTATTTGCTTTTCTCTAAATAGAAAGCTGAAAGTTGGATAATTTTTCTAAGTGGAGATTTATTATTAGGAAAAATCAGTTGTATTTTCTTTGAAGAAGACAAAATTCTACTGAGGCCTAAAAATAATATTGATTTTTGTGTCAAATATATCTTTCTGAGATCTATCGGACACAGTATCACATCTCGAGGTAAAATGAATACTTCAGAGGAATACATCTTAGAAATAAGTGAATCTTAGCAACCACAAAGAAAGTAATTCAAGATAATAAGTGAAAAAGTCTCCAAAAATGTTATCAACACTGTATATTTTTAAAACTAGTCCTCATCTAAGAGCCTAAGGATTTATTTTTCCTTATTTCTTATCATTTAGTCATCACATTCTTTTTTCTTGTACATTTTTTATTCTCCTTTCTTTTCTTCTCTGAGAAGCATTCTGTAATAACCTAATTCCTTTCTGACTGAGCTACACCAGTCAGAATATGTATACATATGTATGTATAACCATACATAGAATAAGTCACATAGCATCATGGTCATGCTCTCTGCTCTCCTATCTCCTGAATTGACTATATACATTTTGAAGGTAAAATCTGATCACTTTTGATGTCTTTCAGAACTTAGCTTATGCCACAGTCAGTAACCCTTACCTGATGACTTCAAAACTTTCATAAATAAGTGTAGAATGTAAAAATTATAAGCAGAGTACACAATAATAACATGATGGAAAAGATACAACGCTGTAATCAGACATATAGTAAGATACACAGTGGCCAACGATTTTAAATCTTCTACATATTTTATAATGATTAAAATCAAGTACATAGAGAAAATGCTATGGAACCAGCAGAATCTCTATTGACATCTGGGTACTGCTCTGTTTGTCTCAAGCTTAGCTATTATCTTCTGTCTGAGATAAAAAAATGATTTATATATCAAAGATATATGAAAAAGTTTGGGTTGGAATAAAATTTAAAACATGGATATTTTGATAACTAAATCTGAAATTTATCATATTTAAGAGACTATATATACATATATATATGAGTAATTTTCAGAGTAATTGACTAAATTTTCACATAGTCAGATACACTGAATTTATAGTATATTTCCTACAAAAGAAGTAAAGCCATCTAAATGAAAATGACCAAATGTTATTACCAAGTGAGTTTCTTAGGAAAATTTTGTATTGAGTTCACTCGTTTAATTGATGTTTTTAATGATAAATATGTGCGGTCACTGGTTTTGAGTTGGAGGCTTACATTTGCTGCTCAAAAATCTAAAATGCAATTGCCTGACAGCTCATTCAGGAAAGCTGACTGTAATCTGCATGTAAAACCTCAGGTATCTTCCTAATACATATTAAGCAAATTTATAATCTGAAAATATGTTGCATTCTGTGGGTACTAACACATTTGTATATCCATAAGCACATATTGCCATATTTTTACACCTCATACTTCTAATAAATTGAACTTTGGAGATATTTTTCTGTTATACTCCAAAATGAATGATGTGGATAAACACTTCTTACTAAAGAGAAAGGCAGTATAAGCTATAGCCAGCACCCTTTCACCCCACCCCGCTCCACGGGTCGGGACGCACGCGCGCAGTCCAGCCGGGCCTCACCCCGCGACTCTAGGTAAGCCCTGGCCGCGCCCGCCCACCAGAACCCCAGGTCAGCCCAAAGGGACACTGGCTCCGAGTCCCGCCATCCAGCCTGAGCCGCGCGTGCATGGCCTAGGGACGAGGAGGACCTCCCCCTGTGCCCGGGCCCCGCCCCAGCTGCCCTGGGGTTAAATAGCTCCATGCAGACGCCCCCATCCTCCCATTCCCCACCCTGCTCCTCTGGTAGGGACACGCGCGCTCCAGCTGGGCCTCACCCGTGACCTAGGTAAGCTCTATCCCTGCCCACCCCCAGAACCCCAGGCCAAATAATTCAGTTTAGTGAAATTGAGAGATCTTAAGAGTTAAAATGACAATGCCAAAGTCAAAGTGCAAATCCATGAGAAGCAACACTCAAATAAACAAATTTCCCACTGAAGAAATTAATCCCATAATGTTAGACTCCAACCAGAACAAACCCACGGAAAAAGGCCAAGAAAGCCTCACCCAGGATAAAGACTTTCAAAATATGATCATTACCATGTTCAATACTATGAAAGAGGAAATCAGGGAGGAATTACATAATCGAATCAATCGCTTTGAAGAGGAACACAACAGACATTTGGAGGAGTTGAGAAAAACAGTGCAAGAAACAAAAACTGGCATAGAGCAGTTAAAACAGACTCAAGCAGAGTTTAAAACTGAGCTACAAGACAAGTTATCTTCAACCCAGAATGCCACAGAGAGTCTTATCAACAGAACTAACGAAGCAGAAAACAGAATTTCAGACCTTGAAGATAAAGTGGGAGTACTAACCAGCTCAATGGAAGGGGTTGTTAAAGCCAAAAAGATACTTGAGAGAAATATCCAAGAGATATGGGACACCCTGAAGAAGCCTAACATGCGTGTTCATGGAATACCAGAGCAAGAATCTCAAAATACCACCCCTGAGGAAATTTTTCAAACGATCATCAAGGAAAACATTCCTCATCTAAAAAAAGAGAGGCCCATCCATATAGAAGAGGCATTCCGCACCCCAAACAGATACGACCAAAACAGAAGCACTCCACAGCAAATAATAGTTAAAACACTCCACATTCAAGTTAAAGAACTAGTGCTGAGAGCTTCAAGGGAGAAAAAACAAATCACTTTTAAAGGTAAACCTATTAAAATAACAAATGACTTCTCAGTCGAAATGGTAAAAGCAAGAAGAGCTTGGAGAGACATACTTCAAGTATTGAATGAGCAAAAATGTCAACCCAGGCTGATTTACCCTGCAAAACTATCAGTCATGATCGAGGGAGAAAGAAAAATCTTCCAGCACAAAGACAACTTGAAGGGATACATGTCCACCAAACCAGGCCTTCAAAAAATGCTAGAAATGATACTCAAGCGTGAAAAAAAAAACAGGCATATCCAGGAGAACAGAAGGCAAATATAACACCATTAAAAGCGAAGCAATATACTTATAAAAACTACTAAAAATAATAAATGTCTAGAATTAAAAATAGCTTCTCCATTATAACACTAAATGTTAATGGAATTAATTCACTGATCAAGAGACACAGATTACACACTTGGATTAAAAATCACAATCCATCAATCTGCTGCCTGCAGGAAACCCATCTCACCACAAAAGATAGGCACGCTCTAAAAATAAAAGGCTGGTCAACAATTCTACAAGCTAATGGAAGCAGAAAACAGGTAGGGTAGCCATTATGTTATCAGACAAAGTGGACTTCAAACCAAAGAAAATTATAAGAGACACGGATGGATACTACATTTTAGTCACAGGTACAATTCACCAGGAAGACTTCACAATACTGAACATATATGCACCCAATACGGGCCCCTCCACATTCATTAAGAAAACCCTACAGCGTCTAAAGCAAGATATCAACCCCCAAACGATAATTTTTGGGGACTTCAACACCGCCCTCTCAACATGGGATAGATCAACAGGTCAAAAGCTTAACAGAGACACTTTGGAACTTAATCAAACCCTGAAATAAATGGACCTTACAGATCTCTATCGAACTTTTCACCCACGTACCAAAGAATGCACATTTTTCTCAGCAGCACCAGGAACTTTATCCAAAGTTCACATACTGGGACACAAAACGAATCTACACATATCCAAAAATTTGAAATTCTAACCTGTGCCCTGTCAGACCACCACGGCCTAAAGCTGGACATCCACAACACATCAAACAAGAGAAAATACACTAACTCCTGGAAACTTAATATGATGCTGAAGGAGAACTAGATTCAGGAAGAAATTAAAAAGGAAATTCAAGATTTCCTGAAAGTGAATGATAACGAAAATACAACTTACCAAAATCTCTGGGACACAATGAAAGCTGTTCTAAGAGGTAAGTTCATAGCTCTTAACGCCTACATCAAAAAAATGGAAACATCAGAAATAATCAACTTAACAATGCAGCTTAAAACTTTAGAAAAACTAGAGCAATCTGATCCCAAAAGTAGTAGAAGAGAGGAGATTAGCAAAATAAGGGGAGAAATATCTGAAATCGAGATAAAGAAAACGATAGAAAAAATCAACCAGTCAAAAAGCTGGTTCTTTGAAAAAATCAATAAGATTGATACACCCCTAGCTAAATTAACCAAAAGCAAGAGGGAGAAAACCCAAATTAACAAAATTAGAAATGAACATGGAGTTATCACTACGGATACCCAAGAAATCCAGAGAATTATAACATTATATTTCAAAAACTTATACTCTGTGAAGTTTGACAACAAAAAAGAGATGGATGAATTTCTGAGTAAACACAAGCTACGTAAATTGAATCAGGAGGCTGTGAATTATTTAAACAGTCTTATAAAATACAAGGAAATTGAAGAAGTAATCTTGAATCTTCCCACCAAAAAATGTCCTGGGCCAGATGGATTCAACACAGAATTATACCAGACATTTAAGGAGTTAATAACACCAATACTCCTTAAACTGTTCCATCAAATAGCAAAGGAAGGAACACTACCAAATTCCTTCTATGAAGCTAATATCGTCTTAATCCCAAAACCTAATAAAGATTCACTTAAAAAAGAAAACTATAGGCTGATCTCTCTGATGAACACAGATGCAAAGATTCTCAACAAAGTCTTAGCAAATCAGATTCAAAAACATATCAAAAATATCATTCACGGGGACCAAGTAGGCTTCATCCCCGGCACACAAGGTTGATTCAACATACGCAAGTCAATAAATGTAATTCATCATGTAAACCAGTCCAAAGTCCAAGACCACATGATACTCTCGATAGATGCAGAAAAAGCCTTTGACAAAATCCAACAGCATTTTATGATCAAAACACTAGAGACTGTAGGAATGAAAGGAACCTTTATCAATATAATAAAAGCTGTATACAACAAGCCCACAGCAAGGATTATGCTCAATGGGGAACAATTGGAAGCATTCCCACTTCGATCAGGAACTAGACAAGGCTGTCCACTCTCACCACTTCTATTCAATATTGTACTTGAAGTCTTAGCTGAAGCCGTAAGACAAGAAAGGGACATAAAAGGGATTCAAATTGGCAAGGAAGAAGTCAAGCTATCCCTATTTGCAGATGACATGATCTTATACCTGAGTGATCCCAAAAACTCCACCAGGAAGCTCCTGCAACTAATTGAGAAGTTCAGCAGGGTGGCAGGATACAAAATAAATGTGCAAAAATCAGAGGCCTTCCTATATGCCCAGAATGAAAGAAGTGAAAAAGCCTTGAGAGAAACAATCCCATTTACTATAGCCCCTATAAAAATGAAATACCTTGGTATAAACCTAACCAAGGAGGTAAAAGATCTTTACAATGAAAACTTTAAAACCCTAAAGAAAGAAATAGCAGAAGACACCAGAAGGTGGAAAGACCTCCCATGTTCATGGATTGGTAGAATCAACATCGTAAAAATGACCATCCTACCAAAGGCAATAAACAAATTCAATGCTATACCAATTAAAATCCCAACGCAATTCTTTAAAGAAGTTGACCAAATGATCTCAAAATTCATGTGGCGGCACAGAAGACCCAGGATAGCAAAGACAATCCTGAGTAACAAAAACACTGCTGGAGGTATTACCATACCAAACCTTAGTCTATACTACAAATCCATAGTTATAAAAACTGCCTGGTACTGGCTCCAAAATAGACACACAGATCAATGGATAAGTGTTGAAGACCCAGATATAAGCCCACAAAAATACAGCCATTTGGTCTTTGACAAAGGGGCCCAAAGAATCCAAAGGAAAAAGAACAGCATCTTCAACAAATGGTGCTGGCAAAACTGGATCTCCACATGCAGAAGATGAAAGCTGGACCCATACTTCTCACCATGTACAAGACTTAATTCCAAATGGATCAAGGACCTTGATATCAGGCCAGAGACTTTAAAAACCATAGTTGAAAGGATAGGGAACTCCCTCGAGCTGATTGGGCTAGGTCAACATTTCCTAAACAGACATCCAATGGCACGGTCACTGCTACCAAGTCTCAACAGTTGGGATGTTGTGAAATTAAAGAGCTTCTGTTCAGATAAAGAGATTGTAACACGAGCTCAAAGGCAACCCACAGAATGGGAGAAAATCTTCACTAACCACATATCTGACAGAGCTCTACTGTCCAGAGTGCACAAAGAACTTAAAAAACTAAACTCCAAGGAAAACAATGGCCCAATTGAAAAATGGGCCCTGGAACTTAAAAGAAACTTTACCAGGGATGAAATTAAAATGTCTAACAAATATCTTAAAAAATGCTCCACTTCCTTAGCCATCAGGGAAATGCAAATCAAAACTTCCCTGAGATATCATCTCACCCTGGTCAGGATAGCAAAAATTCACAATACAAACAATGACAAATGCTGGAAAGGATGTGGAGAGAGGGGAACTCTCCTACATTGCTGGTGGGAATGCAGGCTCATACAGCCACTCTGGCGAGCCGTCTGGAGATTCTTAAAGAAATTAAAGATTGAAATGCCATATGATCCTGCTATCCCACTTTTGGGAATAACCCCCCATGCAGCAGAGGTTCGCCTCGATAGCACAAGCTCGACCATGTTTATAGCAGCACTGTTTACAATAGCAAAGTCATGGAATCAACCTAAATGTCCAACAGTTGACGAGTGGATAAGGAAACAGTGGTACATCTATACAATAGAGTACTACTCAGCCATCAAAAATGATGAATTACTTGAATTTGCTGGGAAATGGATGTCATTAGAAACAATTATATTAAGTGAAGTATCCCAAACCCAGAAAATTAAGCGCCATATGTACTCCCTAATAGGTGGCTCCTAGTACCAAATCACCCAGCCCACATTGAGACACTCAAAAGTAAACCTATGTAACAGTAATTGCAAGGATTATGAACAAGAGAGATGGGGTAGGAGGGCCACACCATAAACAAGGAGAGAGGGGACCATGTTACAGCAGAGAAAATAGGCCTCCATCAAGGTCTGCAAGTAAGTAATGAGAAACCTGGTTAAGTTCACAGACGTTCTTTCCTGATCTCACCGGAAGGGGAGGGCATATAGTCTAGCAGATTAAAAAGTAATCATTTTGCAAATGGGTGATGGACCCCTCCCTCACTGAGGTTTCCTACTTTTATTACATCTACCCTTGAATGTGCTATTATAACAAGACTCCAGTTTAACAGCTTTTTGTTTCTGGCCAGGGGGTGACATACAGTGCCCAGCAGGATGGAGTGAAGGGCATTGCAGGAGCAGCAAAACTGCAAAAGAAAATCAACAAACCACAATCCAGAACTTCAGAGACTCTATATCAATCACATAGAACTAGGCCAGCCTAATATCTCCCCATCCTGGAGCTCAGGGACATTTGCGGAAGAGGGGGCAGTAAGATTGTAAGAGCAAAAGGATGGGAGGAACAACGATTTGCAAGATTCTCAACAATAGTTGGGGCCAAAGCAATCATAATGGGACTTTGCATGCCCTACGCAATGTCCAGTGCACTGTTGCCCTCATAAAGTCTAGCACCTGTTAAGGGCACCGAGATCCCTGGAGGCAAGGGATTGACAGCCACAGCATAGTTCCTATGCTTAAGGGAAACAAGAGAAAGAGCTTATGGAAATGCCACTGCGTCCTTATATGTCATCAGAGAGGAGGACCCAGTGGAGACTCAGGCGTACACAATAAAGGACTCTCTGGGAATTGGGGGGGAGGCACTGGGGGATGGGGAGGGAGAGGGGGGGAGGAAGGGGTTCGGGGGAAGGAGGGGGGAGGGAGGGAACTGGTAAAAAAATTTTAAAATGTATAATTACATTTTTAATAAAAAAAAGGTATAGCCAGCAGCAGAATCTTTTGCTCTGACCAGACTTTCTTCCACAAGTAGGAAATGTTAGTGATGAGTCACCAACAAGAAGGGTGAAGTGGTCCATGAACAATTTATTGATTTTTTCATTTATCACAGTGCATCAAAGGAAGTTTTGCATCAATATGAAAGGTATAGCACCAGAATTTTGGCTTTCAGGGGTGACATTAGTCTACTAAGGAGGATCATATTAATTAAGATATCATGGAGTAGACACTCCATTAAAAGCTGAAAATTTTCTTGCCATGAGAAAAGAACAAATGTTCATGAGATTTGACACATTTGCGTAACATGTTATTGCATTCAAAAATATGGCCTGGATGCTGACCCACATGATTTCACAGCACAATATTACAAAGTACAGAAACAGTCCTTGACAAATAGTCTCACTATGCTGTCCAGTCTGGCAATGAACTCATGAACCTCTTGCCTTTTGGACAGCAGGCATCTTACATGAGCATGTCCATAACTTAATCAATTAAAATTAAATTAGCATAACTAAATCAGTTTGAAATTTTATTTGCTTAAGAGGACAGTACATCAAACTGCTGTGTAAATAGCTACTATTATACTCACAGATTTGAAGAGCACTTAGCACTCAGCCTAGAAATCTTCTACAGAGAGGTAGAAAAATCTCAAACTCTGACAGGATGCAGTCAATGGCAGTGGAGGAACAGTGAAGCCGACAGCAGTGGCCATAATGCAGAGTGCTGGTGACTCAACAGGGCTCCCCCAAAATCAGACTAACTGATTTGCCCCATCCTAAGGCTCTGGGAACCTAACAGAAGAGGGGGAGGTGAGAAGGTAAGAACTAAAGATGGGAAGGGTCACCTATGGACAAAACATTCCACTCAAGGCAGATTGCCTGCATCTAGACAATCACTACAGTGAGACTTGTCTTTACCAGACGTGCATAATGACTGACATGCCAACATGCCCCACTAGAATATTGAGGAACTCAAGAGAGAGAAGAATATACAGTGAGCATCGGGGACTGAAACTGGATGAGTAAAGGGAAATGCCCCTATCAGTGAGGTGGCCTGAGGAGAGGCAACACGGTGTGCCACAGAAGCCTGAACCCCCATGGGAGTAGGTGGGCCAGGGATAATCCTGGGATCCATAGAAGCAGACGGGCAGGAGGGTGGGATTGACGGAGGGATAGGAGAGAGAAACAATGGAGGGAAGCAGGGATAAGTACTCAATATACTTGTCAAAGTAGAAATATTAAAAATGAAAGAGTAGACAGGTCAGAGGGAGCCCTGGGATCCATAAAGGCAGACAGTGGGAGGGAGTGATAGATTGAAGAAGGGAGAGGAAGGAGGATGGGTGGGAGGCAGATGAAAGGAATCGGGAGTGAGTACTCAATATGCTCATAAAACTAGAAAAATAAAATAAAAAACTGAGAACACTAAAATGTGTATAACATAAATTTCTCTGAAACTAAAACATTTTCATTTTCATTCCTTTAAATTTAAATTCTCTTTCAGACTGGTGTTTTTACACTATTGTGAACTGATAGCACTTCCATGTTTTCTTTATGGTTTTTAACTCATTTTTTACTACTAAAAACTACCTTGTTGCATACTTTGTTTTTCCTATTCACAAACATTCTGAGGAGTAACTTGATTTCTTTCAAATTTGAACGATTTAACTAATTATAAAATTTAATAAATATTCCAGCAGAACTCTCTTTTCAGAAAGAGATTTCACCTCAATTGGACAAATAATCTGGGCATATGATTACCAAATTCTATAGATGATAGCTAGCTTCATAAGAAAAAATGCAATTGGAGGAACACTCAGCACTCAATCTACAAACTTGATTCTGTAAAAGGTGTTTAGTGCAAAGAAGCACAACTGGACAAAGTGCAGAAAAAAGGTTACTGTTCAATGACAAGCCCGAAAAGGTTATCTAAGTCATCCCAAAATCAATCCAAAGTTTCAGTGAATATTGTGAAATAGGAAGTTATGAGACTAAAAGAGCTCAAAGTGGGGTAACATTGTTGCCTGGACGTTAGTGGGTTGTCCTATTTATGAATTCACTGCAGCTATGTTTATTTGCTCAAGATATTCATGATCATTTTTCCATGTAAGGAGAAATATCTCAAGATGCTTCAGGCCTCTCTCAGGACTGATGAAAACTAATGCTAAAAGGGAAGAAAAGGAAGATGATTTCCTCAATGGTATACTCACTGAAATATGATTGATTCTCCAGCAAGTACTTAGGAATATGACATCCAGTACAAACTAGATGAAACCCAGTGAGCCATACTAGGGAGAAGACTTGAAAATTGGAGTTTGATAGAGGAGGATATGGAATGTTAAGGAGAAGAAAAAAACGGATGGGATTTGGGGTTAAGGAATGAAAAATATCTTAAATTTACTATATTCATGTATGTAACACTATGAAAATAAAAAAGTAGAAAAGGAAAAAATAAACTCTACAAGATTGTATAACATGAAGAGTTGCTAAATTTAATCCTTAACATGAGAGATAGTGTGAATGTTTGCAAGCATATGCAACTGAAGAAAATAGCAAATTATTTACACACTGCATCTGCTATATTGAGTGCATGAATGAGAGATACTGTGCTTCATCAGCACTAGCAGTGACACCATATCATCATTTTGGTATCTAGCCATTTTAATAGACATGTCACATTATTTGATTATACAGTTCTCAGATGACATATAAGGGAACATCTTTCATATGCTTCTTTACTTCTATGTAAATTCTATGTTGAGATAGCTATTCAGATACTTTTCTATTTCAAATCATTTTAGTGTCCATATTTATTTTATGGGTCCTTGGTATATTCTATATGCTTGTCATTTATGAGATATGACTTTTCTTTTACTTACTGTATCCAAGAATGTGGTTTGTTTTTTATTCTTTTAACAGATTTTAATATTTGCCCAGACCAAAAGTTATTTGAAAGTTTGTCCTAATCTCAGTCATTGAACCTTTTTTCTATAATGATTTTTCAAAAGTTTTCTACTTTAGGTTTCTGAGCCATTTTGATTTAATTTTTGAAAGTCTTTTTTTTTAATTTCCACTCATACAAACATAACAGGTACACCAGTCCCCTCCCTCCCTCCAACCTCCCACCGCCCTGTGCCCCCCTCCCCTCCCTTCCCCCCCTTCCCCCAATGCCTCCCCCTCCCATCCCCAGATCATACTTTAATGTGCATGCCAAACTTTCCTCTGGGTCCTCTTCTCCGATGAGGTGCAAGGACCCAGTGGCATTTCCCAGAACCCTTTCCTGTGTTCCCCTTAAGCATAGGAACACTACTGTGGCTGTCAATCCCTTGCCTCCAAGGATCTTGGTGCCTTTAGCAAATGCTAGACTTTGTGGGGTCAAGAGTGTGTTGGACATTGAGCAGGGCATGCAAAGTCCAATTATAATTGCTTCAGCCCTAACTTGTGTGGAGTATCTTGCATATCATTGCTCCTCCCATCCTTGTGCTCTTACAATCTTACTGCCCCCTCTTCCGCAAATTTCACTGAGCTTCAGGATGGGGAGTGATTAGGCTGGCCTAGTTCCAGGTG
Source organism: Typhlomys cinereus (assembly GCA_023101885.1). Taxonomy (NCBI): domain Eukaryota; kingdom Metazoa; phylum Chordata; class Mammalia; order Rodentia; family Platacanthomyidae; genus Typhlomys; species Typhlomys cinereus. Next base: position 1,398,153 of record JALPQD010000050.1, on the reverse strand, counting down.
GTTGATATAGAGTCTCTGAAGTTCTGGATCATGGTTTGTTGAATTTTTTTTTCCGTTTTGCTGCTCCTGCAATGCCCTTCACTCCATCCTGATGGGTATTGGATGTCTGGGTTTGGACCTTTTTCCCCTTCTTACACTGCCCTTATTTTCATTTTGAATATAGAAGTGAAATTTTCAGGCAACACTTGTTATCAAATACTGGAACTTTGTCCATTAAATGTTTCCAGATATAGTGAGATGATAGACTAGAATACTGTGAATGTATTACTCAGCTATTTTCTTTTTGAACTGTATATTTATCTTTTAACTTTCTCTTGATTTATGAAATTTTTAGCAACTTTAAATCATTCTCTAGCTTTATTCATAATTACTGGATTTTAATCAATTAAGGTATTATATGTGATATTAAATATCTCTTTAATATAGGAAACTATAAATTTCAGAATAAAGTTTCCATCTATTACTAGTTTTATAAGAGCTTTGAGGGTGAACATATGGTAAATTTTGTTTTTATTTCACTAATTGTTAGTCTTATGATTTAATTCTTTAGCATGTTTATTGTTAATGATATTAATATAGTTCACTTATTAAATTAACTAGAATTTCTGGAATAAATATTTGTTCTTTGCATATAATTATTTTATGCATTACTTTATTTTGTTTAATGTTAATGATTTTACAATCATCACATTTATGAGTGTGAGGCTTACTAGTTTGCAGTTTTTATTTTTAAGTAATTTTGTTTTGTGTGTTAAGATAATGTTTCTCACTGAAAACTGAATTGAAAAATATTCTTTCTATTTTTTCTGATAAAGATTATGAAAAATTCATACTTTTTTCTTCAATGTTTGTTAGATTTCCCAAATAAGATCAATAATGTTCATTGTAATTTTGCAAGGCTATTAATTTATTTAAACTATTTCTTTAAGAAATGTATGACCTTTCAGATTATTTTTTACAATGTAATTTCAAGTAATTTTTAGTTTCACATAAGCAAACTTTCAACTTGAAAGGGTATCTAGACTAGAAGCTTACCATTTATGTAGATAATTTCAAAAAATCACTGTTTGGTTTTGCCAATTCTTTCTGTTGATTTACTATTTTGAATTTAATGACTTCTAATAATTTTATCATTAAAATATTGTCTTTGGTTTATGTTTATATAACCCTTGTTTGGCTTCTTAAGTTGAAATCTTAAGTTATTAGCTTCAGGTCTTTGATATAGTCTAACTTAGTCGCATAATGCTACAATCTACCCTTTAATTTGTTTTAATTACACTCCATTTTACATTTTTAGTTTCAATCCATTTCATTTTTTTGAAATATCGTGAATCATTCCATTTGATTTACCTGTAATTTGAAACAATTATTCTTTCTGGGCTACTTTAGAATTTTTTCTGTTATTCTTCATTGATATCTAGTCTGAGTTCATTGTGGCTTGAGATAATCACTTGCATAAGCTCAATTTTTGCAGATATCACACTGTGTATTTTATGGCCTATATAATGTGATCTATCCTGTGAACAGTCTAAACAATTTAGCAAAAATCTACATCCAGTATAATTGGATAGAGAAATTCTAATCATAACACTTGATACATGACATAGTTGAGTTTAACTGTGTCCTTATTATGGATCTATTAGGATAGTCTCCAAAAGAAGAATAGATTGCCAGTTTATCCTTTCATCACTATCACTATTTGATTCTCATATTTTATCCTCTTTTTTTAGATGTAACTTTTATATGGTTTAAAATATCAATGTGGATCATTGTCTCCTTTAAATTATGCAATATTCCTTTCAATCTTTGATAATTGTTGCAGTTTAAAGTCCCCATCTTCTAAAATTAATATAATTATCCAGCTTTATCTTGGTTATCGTAATGATAGTAATACTTCCTTCACTCAATTATCTTATCAGAGCTATGAGGTTTTATTTAAAATATGTTTCATATAAATAGCACAAAATTGGATCTTATTTTGTCGGTGTCTGTAATTCACACTGAAAATTGCTGCCTTATACCAACATTTGAAAGCATTTAAATTTTAACTACCTTCAATATTGTCACACAAACAACCACTATGCCCGTAAATTTTGTACTTATTATACCTGTTCTATTTGTTCATTATTTATCCTTTTGTAATTAAACTGAGCACTTTGATTTTACTTTGTTTCTCTCTTAAATATGCAGAAATATATCTATGTATTGGCATATACAGTAAATTAAATTTATCTGTATATATTTAATATGTATAAAAGCATTCATATCAAAATGGAAACAGACATGTACATTTTGCTTATCAATATCTCATGATCACCACACACATTTTTATTCCTTTTATATTATACAAAGTATATATGTTTTATTGATTAATTACAAGAAAGCTAAAATAATTTTAACTTTTAACTAAAGAAATTCCTTTGTTAATCTTTTTATTTTTTTATTTTTTATTTCTGCTCATACAAACTTAATAAGTACCCTGGTCACCTCCCTCCCTCCACCCCTTTGTTAATTTTTACAAGATATGTTTACTGTAGATAAATTACATTCTCTGCAAATTTATTTCTTCCCCTCATAATTTTACTAGATTAATTTGTAAGATACAGAATTTTAAATTTTATACTTTTTCTTTCAGGACACTTTAAGTATATCAGTACATTTCTTTTACCAAGAATGATTTAAAGTAAACATGATGGAAACCCTTTTCTCAATCCTCAATAAGTCAAATGTTTCCCCTACCATTTGTTTACATCATGACTTTCTTTGTGATAGTTAATCCTTGGTGTCATCTTGACCAAACCTGACATTAACTAACAGTCAGACTACCTGAAGAGATTATCCAGATCACTACATTTACAATACAAAGATCTGATTGGAACCCCTTCCCCACCAGTAGCAGACCAGATAAAAGGAGTCATAGAACAGAAGACTTAGAAGAAAGATTCTCATTTTTTAATGGGGCTATAGTAAAGCTTCTGTTAGGACATTTTCACTTTTTTTAATCCTTGGTGTATAGGAAGGCCACTGATTTTTGCATTTTATTTTAAAACCTGCCACTATGCTTAACTTAGGTATTAGTTCCAGGAGTTTTCTCGTGGAGTATTTAGGATCTCTAGAGAATAGAGATATCTTGACTTATTTTCTGATTTGAACCCTTTTTATCTCCTTCTCTTGTCTTATGGATCTAGTTAAGATTTTGCAAGTACAATATTCAATAGAAGTGGTGAAAGTGGACAGCCTTGTATATTTCCTAATCAAAGTGGGAATGCTTCATGTTTTTCCCAGTTTAATATAATCCTTGCTGTTGGCTCATCGTATATAGCTTTTACAATGTATATTTGTTATTATGAAAGTTACTTCCATTCCAATTTTATTTAAGGTTTCAGTAATAAAAGGATGTTGGATCTTGTCAAAAGCTTTTCTGCATCGTCTGAAAGTATTATGTGGTTTATATGAAGGATTGCATTTCTTTATATGTGTATGTTGAACCAACCTTGCATGCCTAGAATAAAACCTACTTGATCACAGTAAATGATATTTTTGATATGTTTTTATTCCAGTTGCTAAGATTTCGATGAGAATCTTTGCATCTGTGTTCATTGAAAAGATTGGCCTAAAGTTTTTTTTTTTCTGCTACATTTTATTTTTTTTCCTAATCATACAATATCAATAGGTACCCCTGTCATCTGCCTCCCTCCTCCTCTCCTCCATTGTCCCCATTGTACTCTCCCACCTTCCATTCTTCCTTTTATCCTCTCCCTCCTTCCCCTTCTCCTTGGGCCTACATCTTCCTCACTCCCATGCCCTGGAGCACAGATTTATGTGAACATCAAACATCCCTCTGGGTCCTCCATCTTAGTGAGGATTTAGGATTCAGTGGGTTATAAGATTATTTAAATAATTCCAAATTTCCTGATTCAATTTAGGTAAGTTGTGTTTACACAGAATGAAATACCTTGGTATAAATTTAACCAAAAAAGTGAGAAACCTTTATAATGAAAACTTTAAAAACCTAAAGAAAGAGGGCTGGAGAGGTGGCTCAGGGGTTAAGCCTCTGCCTTGCAGGCGGAAGGTACTGAGTTCGGATCCCAGAACCCACGTATAGACGCCAGGCGGAAGCGGGGGCGGCCTGCGCTTCTGGCCCTGGTAGGGCAGAGCCTGTGAATCCCGGGGTAGAAGGAGGTGGAGGCGTCCATGGTGGTTCGCGAATTTGTCCGTGGTTCTACACACACACACACACACACACACACACACACACACACACGAGCGCGCGTGAACACACGCACATGCGCACAGTTGAATAATAATAAAAAAAGTTTAAAAAAAACCTAAAGAAAGAATTACAGAAGATACCAGAAGGTGGAAAGACATTTCATATTCTTGGATCAGCAGAATCAACATCATAAAAATGACTATCCTACCAAAAGCAATATGCAGATTCAATGCTATACCAACCATAATTCCATAGCAGTTCTTGAGAGAAACAATCCCATTTACAATAGACCCTAAAAAAATGAAAGACCTTGTTATAAACCTAACCAAGGACGTAAGAGACCTTTATAATGAAAACTTTAAAACCCTAAAGAAAGAAATTCCAGAAGACACTAGAAGGTGGAAAGACCTCCCATGTTCCTGGATTGGCAGAATCAATAGTGTAAAAATGACCATCCTATCAAAGGTAGTACACAGATTCAATGCTATACCAATTAAAATCCCAAAGCAATTCTTCAAAGAGGTTGACCAAACAATCTCAAAATTCATATGGAGGCACAAAAGACTCAGGATAGCAAAAACAATCCTGAGTAACAAAAACACTGCTGGAGGTATCACCATACCACACCTTAGTCTATACTACAAATCCATAGTTGTAAAAAGAGCCTAGTATTGGCTCCAAAGTAGACACAAAGATCAATGGATAAGTGTTGAAGACCCAGATATAACCCCACACAACTACAGTCATTTGATCTTTGACAAAGGGGCCCACAAAATCCAATGGAAAAAGAACAGCATCTTCAACAAATGGTGCTGGCAAAACTGGATCTCCACATGCAGAAGATTAAAACTGGACCCATACTTGTCACCATGTACAAGAATTAATTCCAAATGGATTAAGGACCTCAATATAAGGCCAGAGACTATAAAAACCATAGTTGAAAGGATAGGAAACTCCCTCGAAATGATTGGGCTAGGCCATGAATTCCTAAACAGACATCCAACAGCACAGTCACTACATCCAACACTCAACAGATGGGATCTTGTGAAATTAAAGAGCTTCTGCTCAGATAAAGAGATTGTAACTCAAGCACAAAGGCAACTCACAGGATGGAAGAAAATCTTCACTAACCACATATCTGATAGAGCTCAATTATTCAAAGTGCACAAAGAACTTAGAAAACTGAACACCAAGGAAACAAATGGCCCAATTAAAAAGTGGGCCTTGGAACTTAAAAGAAACATTACCAGGGATAAATTTAAAATGTCTAACAAATATCTTAAAAAATGCTCCACATCCTTAGCCATCAGGGAAATGCAAATCAAAACTTCCCTGAGATATCATCTCACCCCTGTCAGGATGGCAAAAGTCCACAATACAAACACCATCAAGTGCTGGAGAGGATGTGGAGAGAGGGGAACTCTCCTACATTGCTGGTGGGAATGCAGGCTCATACAACCACTCTGGCGAGCCCTCTGGCGATTCTTAAAGAAGTTAAAGATTGAAAGGCCATATGACACTGCAATAACACTTTTGGGAATAACCCCCCATACACCAAAAATTCACCTTGAGAGCACAAGCACGACCATGTTGATAGCAGCACTGTTTACTATTAATAGCAAAGTCATGGAATCAACCCAAATGTCCAACAGTTGATGAGTGGATAAGGAAAATGTGGTACATTTATACAATGGAATACTACTCAGCCATCAAAATGATGTATTAATGCAATTTGCCGGGAAATGGAAGGAATTAGAAACAATTATATTGAGTGAAGTATCCCAGACATGGAAAATTAAGTGCTGTATGTACTCTTTAATAGGTGGATCCTTGTATCAAACCCACTTAGAGACACTCAAAACAAATCTCTGTAATACCTACAGTAACTGTAAAGATTATAAACAAGGAGAGAGGGGAACATATTACAGTAAAGAAAATAGGCCACCATCAAGTATTGCAAGGGGTGACATCCAATACAAATCAGGATGGAGCCAAGGGCATTGTAGGAGCAGTAAAACCGAAAAAAAATCGACAAACCATAATTCAGAACATCAGAGACTCTATATCAACCGCCAGGAACTAAGGCAGCCTAATCTCTCCCCTTCCTGAAGCTCAGGGAAATTTGTGGAAGAGGGGGTGATAAGACTGTAAGAGCACAAGGATTGGAGGAGTAAAGATATGCAAGATACTCCACACAAGTTAGGGCCAAAGCAATCATAATAAGACTTTGCATGACCTGCGCTATGTCCAACACATTATTGACCGCACAAAGTCTAGCATGGACTAAAGGTACTAGGATCCTTGGAGGCTAGGGACTGACAGTCACAGTAGTGTTCCTAAGTTTAAGGGGAACACAGGAAAGGGTTCTGGGAAATGCCCCTGGGTCCTTGCACCTCATGGGAGAGGAGGACCCAGAGGAGAGTTTGGCATGCACATTAAAGGATGCTCCGGGTATGGGGAGGGAGCCACTGGGGGGAGGTACTGGGGGATGGGGAGGGAGGGGGGGAAAGAGAGGGTAGCAGGGGGTGGGGATTGGAGGGAGGGAGGGGACCCGTGTACCTGTAAGTTTTTATGAGCGGAAATAAATAATAAAAAGGAATTGATTAAATAATCTCAAAATTCAGATGAAAGCACAAAAGGCCCAGGATAGCAAAAATAATCCTGAGTACAAAAACACTGCTGGAGGTATCACCAGACCAAACCTTAGACTATACTATAAAATCATAGTAATAAAAAACAGCTTGGTACTAGCTCCAAAACAGATACGTGTATAAGGGTTGAAGACCCAGACAATTACAGCCATTTGATGTAAACACAGGGGCCCAAAAATTTCAATGATAAAATAACAGTGTCTTCAACAAATGGTGCTGGCGAAACTGGATATCCAGATGCAGAAGGTTAAAACTGCACCTGTAGTTGTCACAATGCACAAAAATCAAATCCAAATGGATCAAAGACATTAATATTAGAGAAAATACTATATAAACGCTAGTTAAAAGGGTAGGGAACTCCCTCAAGTTGATTGGGCTAGGCCAACATATCCTAAATAGAAAACTAAGAACACAGGCACTAGAAGCAACACTCAATAAATGGGATCTTATGAAATTAAAGAGCTTCTGTTCAGATAAAGAGATTGTAACCTGAGGAAAAGGCAACCCACAGAATTAGAAGATCTTCACCAACCACATATCTGATAAACCTCTGTTAGCCAGAGTGCACTAAGAATTTAAAAATCTAAATACCAAAGAGATAAATGGTCCAATTGGAAATTGGGCCTCAGAACTCAAACGAAACTATTCCAGGGAGGAAACTGAAACATCCAGCAAATCTCTAGCCATCACGAAATATAAATCAAAACTATCCTGAGATATCATCTCACCCCAGTCAGGATGGCAAAAATTCACAATACAAACAACACCAAATGTTGGACAGGATGTGGAGAGAAGGGAACTCTCCTTCATTGCTGGTGGGAATACAGCCTTATACAACCACTCTGGCGATCAGTTTGGTGATTTCTAAAAAAGTTACAAATCAAAATGCCATATGACCCTGCTATACCACTTCTGGGAATAATTCCCCATAGTGCAGAAATTCATTTCAGTGACAAGAGCACAAACATGTTCACTGCAGCACTATTTACAATAGCAAATACATGGAATCAACTGAAATGTCCAGCAGTTGACAACTGGATAATGAAAATGTAGTACATTTATATAATGAAATACTACTCAGCCATTAAAAACGATGAATTACACTTATATAGCACAAGCATGACCATGTTCATAGCAGCACTGTTTACAATAGCAAAGTCATGGAATCAACCCAAATGCCCAACAGTTGACGAGTGGATAAGGAAAATGCGCTACATCTATACTATGGAGTACTATTCAACCACCAAAAATGATGAATTACTGGAATTTGCCGGGAAATGGATGTCATTAGAAACAATTATATTAAGTGAAGTATCCCAGACCCAGAAAATTAAGCACCGTATGTAGCCCCTAATAGGTGGCTCCTAGTACCAAACCCACCCAGCCCACCTAGAGACACTCAAAGATAAATCTCTGTAATACCTACAGTAATTGCAAGGATTATGAACAGGAGGGATGGGGTAGGAGGGCCACACCAGAAACAAGGAGAAAGGGGACCATGTTACAGCAGAGAAAATATGCTTTCATCAAGGACTGCAAGTAAGTAAAGAGACATCTGGTTAAGTTCACAGACTTTCCTTCCTGATCATTTACAACTGAGGGGGTATGATCTCACCAGGGGAGGGCATATAGTCTGCCAGATAAAAAGTAACCATTTTGTAAATGGGTGATTGACCCCTCCCTCACTGTGGTTTCCTACTTTTATTACATCTACCTTTGAATATGCTCTTATAACAAGACTCTAGTTTAACAGCTTTTTGTCTCTGGCCAGCGTGTGACATACAATGCCCATCAGGATGGAGAGAAGGGCATTTCAGGAGCAGCAAAAATGCAAAAGAAAATCAACACACTTCAGAGACCCTATATCAACCAGAACTTCAGAGACCCTATATCAACCACCTAGAACTAGGCCAGCCTAATCTCTCCCCATCCTGAAGCTCAGGAAAATTTGCGGAAGAGGGGGGTAAGACCCTATATCAACCACCTAGAACTAGGCCAGCCTAATCTCTCCCCATCCTGAAGCTCAGGAAAATTTGCGGAAAAGGGGGGTAAGATTGTAAGAGCACAAGGATGGGAGGAGCAATGATATGCAAGATTCTCCACACTAGTTAGGGTCGAAGCAATTATAATTGGACTTTGCACGCCCTGCACAATGTCCAACACATTATTGACCTCACAAAGTCTAGCATTTGCTAAAGGCACCAAGATCCTTGGAGGCAAGGGATTGGCAGCCACAGTAGTGTTCCTATGCTTAAGGGGAACACAGGAAAGGGTTCAGGGAAATGTCACTGGGTGCTTGTACGTCATCGGAGAAGAGGGCCCAGAGGAGAGTCTGGCATGCACATTAAAGGATTCCCCGGGGACTGAGGAGGGAGGCACTGGAGGATGAGGAGAGAGGGACAAGAGGAGGGGGAGCAGGGGGGTCGGGGGAAGGAGGAGGGAGGGAAGGAACCGGTGTACCTACTAAGTTTGTATGAGCATTAATAATAATAAAAGTGTTTTAAAAAATGAGGAATTAATGAAATTTTCCCAAAAAATGGATGGAATTATAAAAAATTATGTTGAGTGAAGTATCCCAGACACAGAAAGTTAGATGCCATATGATGGATCCTAATTCCAAACCCACATAATGACATATTCAGAGGTAAATCTCTGTAATACCCACTGTAATCGCAAAGGATTATGAACAGGAGGGAAGGGAAGGATAACCTCAAAAGAAAGGAGATAGGGAAACATGCTACAACAGAGAAAGTAGGCCAGGTCATGTATTGCATGTAAGTAGAAAGATATCTTGTGTAGCTTACTCTTACATCCCTTTCTAATCACTTGTGACTGGACAAGTTTGAGCTCCCCAGTCAGGGAGGATATACAATAGGTATTCTTCTTACATTTTTTAAGATCTCATTTAAGCAGTCTTTGATCTTTAGTTAGGAAGTGACCTGTGAATCCAATCAGGATTCAGCCAAGGGCAGTGGAGGAACAGTAAAACTGAAAACAACAACATACCATAATTTAGAACACCAAAGACCCTATATTATTCACGTGGAACAAGAGCAGCCAAATCTCTCCCCATCCTGAAGGTCAGGGACCCTTGTGGAAGAGGGGCAGCAAAATTGTAAGAACCTAAAGATGGGGAGGACCAATTATATCCGAGATATTCCACACAAGTCGGGCTGCAGCAGCCAGGACATAGCCACAGTGTGACTGGATTTTGCCTGACCTGTACAATGGCTGCCATGTCAAAGACCTCCCAAAGCCTAAAACTGATCTCAGGGAAGAAGGCTTCAGGCAGTAGAATCCTTAGACGCAAGGAGTTAAACATCATAATAGAATTCCCATGATAGCAAGCAGTCAAGAAGGGCCCTAAAGGTATGCCACTGAGTCCTGAACCCTCACCAGAGTAGAGGACTAATAGGGAGAGTAGGTGCCCACATAAAAAGATGCTCTAGGGGATGGGAGGGAGAAATAGGTAGGCGCCAGGAGAGGGGGGATAGAGGGAGGGGTAGGGGGACAGGGGAAAGGATAGTGGTGGTGTCGGGGAAGAGGAGTGGGGAGGAAGAGGAGTACCTATTGAACTTGTATCATTAGGCAAAAATAAAATTTGTTTTTTTATTATTATTATTTCTGCTCATACAAACTTAACTGGTACACCGGTCTCCTCCTCCCTCTCTGCACCTCCCCCTCTCTCCCTGCACCTCCCCCTCCCTCCCTGCACCTCCCCCTCCCTCCCATCCCCCAGTGTCTCCCCCCCCCCAATCCCTGAAGCATCCTTTACTGTGCATGACAAACTCTCCTCTGGGTCCTCCTCTCCCATGAGGTGCAAGGACCCAGGGGCATTTCCCAGAACCCTTTCCTGTGTTCCCCTTAAGCTTAGGAACACTACTGTGACTGTCAGTCCTAGTGCCTTTAATCCATGCTAGACTTTGTGAGATCAATAATGTGTTGGACATAGCACAGGTCGTGCAAAGTCCTATTATGATTGCTTCAGCCCTAACTTGTGTGGAGTATCTTGCATAACATTACTCCTCCCATCCTTGTGCTCTTACAATCTTACCGCTCCCTCTTCCGCAAATTTCCCTGAGCTTCAGGAAGGGGAGAGATTAGGCTGCCTTAGTTCCTGGTGGTTGATATAGAGTCTCTGATGTTCTGAATTATGGTTTGTTGATTTTTTTTTTTTTTTTTTTTTTTTTAGTTTTGCTGCTCCTGCAATGCCCTTGGCTCCATCCTAATGGGTATTGAATGTTACCCCCTGGCCAGAGATTAAAAACCTGTTAAATTAGAGTCTTGTATAAGAGTCTATTCAAAGGTAGATGGAATAAAAGTAGGAGACCGTGGGGGTTGGAGAGGTGGCTCAGGGATTAAGTCTCTGCCTTGCAGGCGCAAAGTCCTGAGTTCAGTTCCTAGACTCCACGTATAGACGCCGGGAGGAAGCAGGGACGGCCTGCGTTTCTGATTCTAGTAGGGCGGAGCCTGTGAATCCTGGGGCAGAGTAAACAAGGAGGTGGAGGCGGTCCATGGGGGTTCACGAATTCACCTGTGGTTCTACACACACACACACACACACAATTGAATAAATAAGAATAAAAAAAATTAAAAAAAAAAAGTAGGAGACCGCGGTAAGGGAGGGTCAATCACTCATTTGCAAAATGGTTCCTTTCTATCTGGCAGCCTATATGCCCTCCCCTTCTAGTGAGATAATATGCCATCAGTTGCAAATGATCAGGAAGGAAAGTCTGTGAACTTAACCAGGTGTCTCATTACTTACTTGTAGTCCTTGTTGGTAACTTATTTTCTCAGGGTACCATGTTACAGCAAAAATAAAATTTGTAATAAAACAAAACATAATAAAATAAAACAAGGAGAAGGAGTAGGGAGGAGGAAGAAGAGGGGGAAAAAGGAGGAGGAGGAGGAGGAGGAGGAGCAGGAAGAGGAGGAGCAGAAGGAGGAGGAGCCGGAGCAGGAGGAGCCGGAGCAGGAGGAGGCGGAGCAGGAGGAGACGGAGCAGGAGGAGGAGGAGGAGGAGCAGGAGGAGGAGGAAGAGAAGCAGGAGGAGGAGGAAGAGGAAGAGGAAGAGGACTCTCAGCTTGTTTGCTTCTTCCACTCTGCAGGAATCCTCCAGTCTTCACCCACTGGCCTAGTGTACTGAGCAGCTCTGAGCTCAAGGATGTTTGGAGTGATTTAGCCTGACTCCAGCTTCAGCCATCAGCCATGTGGCCTTCTCCATGGATGACTGTTCCACCCTTCTAGAACCATAAGCTGAATAAATCTCTCTTTCTCCCTTAAGTTGCTTGACTTTGAATGCTCTCTCACAGCAACAGTTAAGAGTAACTACTGCATTCTCTTTGTTGGAGGAATGTGTAATTATGGGCAAAAATTTTAAGGTAAAAAGGAATTAAGGGGTAAAAGAGGAAAATTCAGGGAATGATAAATAAGAATAAAGATGCATGATACAACCAAATAAAAGCCTACTACCCTATTAACTTTTTTATTTAAAAGTAATAAAAGAAAAATTTTGGACAGGTGCACCCTACACAAAGAGACACAGAGAAGAGGAGAATGGAGATAGGAGACACTTCCCAAGAAAGCACTTTACAGAAGATAAAGGTGATTAAGAAATGAAAATAGGCTTCTATCAAGGACTCAAAAAAGTAATGAGACATCTGATTAAGTCACAGACTTTCGTTCCTGATCATTTACTACTGAGGGGGTATGATCTCACCAGAAGAGGAGGGCATATAGTCTGGCAGATAAAAAGTAACCATTTTGCAAATGGGTGATAGACCCCTCCCTCACTGTGGTTTCCCACTTTTATTACATCTACCTTTGAATGTGCTCTTATCACAAGACTCTAGTTTAACAGCTTTTTATCTCTGGCCAGGGGGTGACATACAGTACCCACCAGGATGGAGTGAAGGGCATTGCAGGAGCAGCAAAACTGCAAAAGAAAATCACCAAACCACAATGCAGAACTTCAGAGACTCTATATCAACCACCTAGAACTAGGCCAGACTAATCTCTCCCCATCCTGAAGGTCAGAGGAAGAGGGGGTGCTAAGAGTATAAGAGCAAAAGGATGGGAGGAGTAATGATATGCAAGATACTCCATACAAGTTAGGGCTGAAGCAATCATAATTGGACTTTATGTGCCCTGCGCAATGTCCAACACACTGTTGACCTCACAAAGTCTAGCATTTGCTAACGGCACCAAGATCCTTGGAGGCAAGGGATTGGCAGCCACAGCAGTGTTCCTATACTTAAGGGGAACACGGGTAAGGGTTCAGGGAAAGGCCACTGGGTCCTTGTATGTCATCGGAGAGGAGGGCCCAGAGGAAAATCAGGCATGCACAAGAAAGGACTCTCTGGGAATTGGGGCGGGAGGCACTGGGGAATGGGGAGGAAGGGGGCGGGGAGGGGGAGCAGGGGATACGGGGGGGGGGGGGAGAGGAGGGAGGGAGGGAACTGGTGTACCTATTAAGTTTGTATGAGCTGAAATAATAATAAAAATGTATTAATAATAAAAAAAAGAAATATCCCAGTACCAGGTGTAGGATATCACTATATGAGCTATAGGTCAGCAAACACCAAAGGCCCCTGAATCAATACAGAGAATTGCCATTGCTCTTGATTTTCCATCAGAACCTTATGGTAAAAACTCATTACTGAAAATCTCACACGTTTCAGTCACAGAACATGAAGAAATCAAGCTGAATTATGTTATGAGGAATCTTCCTCCTTGCTGACTAACTTTCTTGTGAAGGAACTATGAATACTATTGTGAAAGCAAAAGTCCTCCACAGTTTGACCTAATTCTGAATTCTGTAGCTATAATTAGTACCAGTCTGGTTTAATGTATCCATTGGTACAATAGCATCATGAATGCTATGGAGGTAACCAATCACCTCATAATTGGATAAAATTCCCACTTAACTGGAGAAAATTTGTCCCTGATATTATAAATCTAAGAACTTGGTGATTGGGAATTCATAAGCCCTAAGGGAGAACTGACTACTATAGTTTTGCTGATATACATAATATTGAAGTGCCTGATCATACTTATTTTTTACACCCATCAATTAATGGAACTGTCTACATTCATCCCATAAGCTTATTTTAGCAATATATAGTGTTTGGAAAAAATAGATTATTATGGAGTACTTGGTCTTAGGCAGGAAATTTAACTCTTGTCATGGATTAGACAACATCACTAAAGAAGATGTGGCAAAAATTATACTGACTACCCTCAGTGTTATGCGAAGGAGCCTATTTTTGTATGACTGTGGGTAAATTCAGACAACCTTAGTTGTGCAAGATGCTGAGAAATGTGATGGTTAAGGATTTTCTCCTCAGCAAGACACATATAATGTTTGTAAGTCCTCAGGGACCTTTGAAGAAGAGAAGAACATATGAGTCAGAAGATATACTTCAAAAGCAACATGGCCATGGCAATCATCAATCCACAACAGAAGTGATTACTGAAGTCAAGCCTACAGCATACCAACGTGGCCTAGGGTCAGCTTTGGATATAGAAGAAACCCATTTGACCCTATGAAAAGCTAATGAACAATGTTCATGTAACAGGCTTGGTGGGGAGATTAAGGGAGAAAACTACCCATTTTGTATTCATTGGGGTGACTACTAGACCCAAGAAATCACCCCAAGCTCAGTATCACAAAAAAGACACTGGTTTATTCCAGTGGTGTGTAAAACTAAGCAAAAGAACTGAAAATAGGAAGAAGAATTATAGGGAAGTTAAGCTGGTTGTGTATGTAGAAGGGAGATAAGAAAAGACAGAGAAATCTGCAATAAGAATGTATTATATACAAAAGTGAAAAAGAAAAAATATTTTTTCCTTTATTTTTATCAGTTGCAGTTGAATATGACATGAATAGGAGATGTTTCATTCTGTATCCCTCTGTATGGTTTCTGACCTTGTGAAATCATTGGAATGTTACCTGTTTTGAAAAATTGAAGCTATTATTTATTTCAATATTTCCTCTTATCTTTTCTATTTTTTTCTTTTTTTCTATTTTGTTTTTATTTCTAGTATATAAAACACCTACATGTTAAAACCTTTGCAACTGACTCAATTTGGAAATATGTGCTCAATTTTTTTCTCTTTACATTTCAGTTGGTAGAATTCTAGTGTTGCATCTAGTGAATGCAAAATTATTACACTGTTTATGTTTTATCCTGGTTATGAAAATGTGATCTATCAAAGGCTGAATTTACTTTAGGCTAACTCAATAAATCAAGCTAAACAAGTAAACATACAGATATGCTTCTCTTTTCCAATGAAAGTGAAGAAATGTTAGAATTTTGGGAAATTAGAGCTCCAAATTTCTTCAGAACAGGTTAAATACACCATTGTATATCTTGGAAGCTTTTGTTGCTGGAAATCACATAAAAAATCTTTCAGCACATGAAAATACTTGTTAACAGAGTAGTAGTTTATAAGGAATGAAGTGTGTGTGTGTGTGTGTGTGTGTGTGCGTGTGTGTGTGTTTCTTACACTATATGTTAACAGATGTAACAAAAGCACACCAAAGGTTAAAAAGAAAGTTAAATCAGGGTTTTTAGAAATATTAAGCAGGTATTTCCTTCCCCAATCTCAATGAATGTTTTATATGATAATTGTGGACACAATAGTATGATATGTAATGATGAGGTTTTGTACAATGGTGACATTTCACTAAATGAAAACTTCTCTAATGGTTGAAACTAATACTAAGGTCATTTATGTATTTTTTTAAAAGAAATATACTCAAGATGGCACGTTGTGGTTAATAAATGTTATCAAAAATGTAAACTATTTGCAGGTAGGGCTGTAGCATTCATAGTGAGAGAGAAAATAGTTCTATTCATCAGTCCCTTATTATGCAATGAAATAGTAAATACTGACTAACTCAAGTATGAATAAAACATCCATCAATATGGAAACAATCTAATCACAAAACACAGTTATATTGTAAAATCTTCTGGTGTAATATAGTTTCCTTAGTATCCTTTTTAAAATATGTTAGCTGGTAAATAAATTGATCATGCATTTTGCAGAGACTGCTGTTGGATTGAAAGCATAAAACAATGAATCTACTTGTCTTATTGTGATAGGACATATTCTCTAGAGAAAAAGTCATTATTTTTTGTTCCTCTAAAACTTATGCTGGTAATCACACTCCAGTAGCTTGTACCTCATGAATGGAAAGAGACGGATGGAGCTATTGATATATAATGGATTCCAAAATAGAAATTATTGTGAAGTTTGATTGCATGAGATTTCACGGAACATCTTTTCTGAATTAACAAATTCAGAACAAATATTTTGAATATTTGGCCAAATTTTCAACAATATTTTGGATTTTTTCTTATTTATAATGTTAAAAAGAAAGAACCTTTTTTTCCTCTTAAAACTGACTTTGTTAGAATGACTAGGAATTTCTATGATTGCTGCTTGCAGCTGGCAAAAATAACAATGGTAGAATGTTTCAGAATACATGACAATTACATATGAATACTTTCTTCTGCAACTGTCTGGACTTCAGAAATTACTGTCAAGGATATATAGCCCCTCCTAAGAAAATGAAGTGACAATGATCATATATGACCTTAATTTCCCCATTGACCTGATTTCCCAATACCCAAGCTGTTTAAACTACCTCAGAACACATTTCCTTGCCATATTAAAAATATAACTTGAAGGGACTTAAGCAAAATTTGCAGAAGGAGGACTTTCAACTTTTCCATTCAGTGGATCACTGCCTGTGAGAAATGTACTTCCTATACCCACAAGAAAGGACCTTCCTTATCTATTAGGATGTAGGGACTCATATAGGAATGAAGTGTCTGTTAAAACCCCCCAATTTATAACTCTTAGCATTTATATAGCACATTATCCACAGTTCCTCAATCTTCATTAATCCTAGTGAAAAAAGTCCAAGCTTAATAATTCATTCAAATATTCTTTTTCTGATAAAGTCTCTTTTGACTCTCAAAATCTATATTAAACACACACACATGATTCATGAAAAATATTAGGTTTTGGGAGTACAATATCAATAAAGTTCAATTGGACTGCTTGTTATAGGGAGCATAAAATCATTTATAAGAATCGCTTAATCAGAGATAGTCTATTTGGTCGTTCTGTTTGGAGTGCAAAAATGCCTCTTGTATTTGGATGGGCCTCTCATTCTTTAGTTGAGGGAAGTTTTCATTTACCATAATTTGAAAAACTTCCTCAGGTGTGGTATTTTGGGATTCTTGCTCTGGTATTTCATGAATGCGCATTTTTAGTCTTCTTCAGGTGTCCCATATCTCTTGAATGTTCCTCCCAAGTATCTTTTTGACTTTAACAATCTCTTCCATTGAGCTGGTTAATTCTCCCACTTTGTCTTCAAGATCTGAAATTCTATTTTCTGCTTCCTTAGTTCTGCTGATAAGACTGTCTGTTGAGTTTTGGGTTGAAGATACCTTGTCTTGGACTTTGCATGCTCTGCGCAATGTCCAACACACTATTGACCCCACAAAGTCTAGCATTTGCTAAAGGCACTAGGATCCTTGGAGGCAAGGGATTGACAGCCACAGTAGTGTTCTTATGCTTAAGGGGAACACAGGAAAGGGTTCTGGGAAATGCCACTGGGTCCTTGCACCTCATCAGAGAAGAGGACCCAGAGGAGAGTTTGGCATGCACATTAAAGGATGATCTGGGGATGGGAGGGGGAGGCACTGGGGGAAGGGGGGGAGGGGAGGGGAGGAGGGCACAGGGTAGTGGGAGGTTGGAGGAAGGGAGGGGACCGGTGTACCTGTTAAGTTTGTATGAGTGGAAATAAAAAAATAATTAAAAAAAGAATCTCTTGATCAGATGACAAAATAAATACAAAATTATAATTGCAAAAAGGTCTATTAAGGTGTTTATGTCACATTATTTTGGTAAAACCTGCCCTTTATTGGTTATCATGCTATTATCAAGAGAAAATTTCTTCTTTCCAAGTTATATGACTTTCCCTTTCATTATGTCTGTGTTATCATGAGGCAAAAAATAAATAAATAAATGGTCTTTGAATTTCAGTTAAACTGCAGATTCTAATGAATTTAAGAAACAAAAATGAAAATCTTCCTTTTAAAGACAGATGTATAAATTCTCTATGTTGAGTCACTCAAGTGTGACTCAGAAGTATTTACTTCTATGAATTATCTTTCACGAATTGATTTGGATATGATGTTTTGTTCTTTATTCTTAAAACTAGCTCACCTAGTCTAAAATTAAAATTATACTGCAAATAACTTTAAGTCTTATGATAAAGAAATATCTTTCACAGGGAAGTTTGTGTTATATGTGCAACTCTTACAAAACCACAAGTCTCACTCCTTAAGGAAACACATGGGAATCAAATTCCTTTAAGCCAGTGACAGTAGGTAAGTATTTAGAAATTTAAAAAATCATAAATGCTATAGTTTAATTCCTAAACTACTGACCCCAGGAGTTCCATGTAACTGGCTAGTGATGGCTGGATTTTACTATGTATAGCTGAAAAGATATTTCCTTTCAGGGAAAAAGATCTCATTTGGCGACTATTCTGTTTCAGAAGGGTTAGAATTTCCTACAAATAGTTTCAAAATAATGGAATGCATTTATAGTCTATATTACATGAAGAATCTGTAAACCCTAATGTGTTTGATGAATCATTAATTCATGAACATCACAAGTGTCCTTTTTCCTAGTGAATGGTCTTTCCAGTGTTCTAGAACCTTAACACTTTCTCTCATCAATGACCATAAAAATATGATGGCTTATCACCTACATTAGTACATTCAATTGTTCTTTTAACTAATAGTGAGCATTCCATACATGAATCATGAAACTTATCTGAAGAAGTATTAAACACAATTTGAAACATTTCTGCTCAGATACTTGTGAGCAGGAAACATTACTGATACAAAGGATGTCCATTTCTTGTCAACACTTCCACTGCTGTGGAGATGAACAAGCAGATTATTTTTAAATTGTTGTACTGTACTCTCACCCAGAAATACTTTCTGCTTCTATTCAAAGACATTAAAAAATCACTGGCCAAATTTCACTGCTACTATTATTAACTAGTACATTTGTTTCCCAGAAATCAAGTGAATTCTTTTCCAACCGAAGGTTTGAGAGAATTAAAATTTTACACCTCTGTGAAATAATATCGGGATAAAAAATAAGTACATTATCACAACTAAACATATAACTTCTTATCACTTTTTAAAATTGTACCTTTACTAACACTTCAAAATCATAGCTTAAAGATAAGTAAGTAAATATTAGATTTATTAAATTTTCATTTAGATTCTTTACAACCACTACATGTAACACAAATATATACTTGATGTGGCATTTTCCTCAAAGTTCATTTAAATTTATTATTTGCTTATTGAAGTTATAGAAAAGTCATTGTCATTGAACATGAAATTACTTCAGAATCATAAATGTATTAAATATGAAATATAATTCATGTATGTATGGCTTAGTCACTTAATTACCAGAAATTATAAATCATCCTTTCATGTGCTAAAATTATTTTAGCTCATCATTATAATTATAATAGACTCAGATTATATCCAAACCAGAGTATGTTTGCTTGTTTGTTTGGACAAAACAAAATAATACTCTTGTCCAATAGAGCAGAAAATTATCAGTACTATCTTTAGTATAGAGCATGATTTTCTTTTTTTTAATTTTTTTATTATTTATTCAATTGTGCACATGTATGTGTGTGTGTGCGTGTATGCGTGTATGTGTGTGTAGAACCACGGACAAATTCGGGAACCACCATGGACGCCTCCACCTCCTCCTTGTTTACTCTGCCCTGGGATTCACAGGCTCCGCCCTACCAGGACCGGAAACGCAGGCCGCCCCCGCTTCTGCCTGGCGTCTATACGTGGGGTCTAGGATCTGAACTCAGGGCCTTCCGCCTGCAAGCAGAGGCTTAACCCCTGAGCCACCTCTCCAGCCCCTAGAGCATGATTTTCAAGTTGTTAAAAAAATAAAGATTACTGGAGAAGCCTTGAGATTGATGGTCCATATATGAAACCTAAGTGGTGACATGGAGTTAACAAACAAGCAATATATAATGATTTCCAGTCCTATTGAGAGGCAGTGACCATAGCTGTAAACCTCTTTTGATAGGCACCATTTACCTTTTATCTTTTAAGCTATTAATTAACAATGTTTGGCATATTTCTTCACTCATGTGTCAATCATTTTCTTTATTTACTTTAAGAATATAGTAAAAAGTTAAGGTAAGATTCACCAAGATTTCTTGAGGGTCTGTCTGGTGCCCTATATCTCATTCCATTCATGAGTATGCTCTGATCGGTCCTTGATCTATCACATCTATCAAACAACTTCAGTAGTGCTTCCAATATGAACTTTACATATGATAAAGCACACTATCTAGGAATTCAACTTTATATTCCAGAATAGACTAGAAGTCAGGAAGTATCAAATAGGACAAAGCAATTACAGTTATTTTATGTGTAGAGATATTACTCAAATCCAGATACTTTAATGTTCCATATTATGCCTTTTCAATCATAATTGGACATTACAAGCCATTTTGCTTCCAAAGATCTCAGGGTCATCAATAATTCTAGAATTAAAGTAGGCATCCTGACAATTTTAATTTGAAGGGCAGTGGATAAAGGAAAGGAAAATTTGAAGATTACTTTTAACATTTCTATCGTTTTTGCTCCTAATAAAAGGAAACACCCCTGCATGTTTTCAGAAATAAAAATATACAGTAAAAATAGAATATCCTAAAAAATGTATGCCAGATGTATCATATCTAGGACTTTTTTCACCCCAGGGTATTTGCCAATTCCTACTTGACACATCCCAAATATTTTTAGAACTTCAAAGTTTC
This sequence comes from Typhlomys cinereus, assembly GCA_023101885.1. Lineage (NCBI taxonomy): Eukaryota > Metazoa > Chordata > Mammalia > Rodentia > Platacanthomyidae > Typhlomys > Typhlomys cinereus. The sequence goes on along the minus strand of JALPQD010000050.1, from coordinate 1,377,395 downwards.
TTACTTATTGCTTGCACAGCTGGTAGTGAAAAGTACTTAATGCCATATAACGTTTCTTTTCAAGTTGAAGATTGCTCTTCCAAGTATCAGGGATTCAAAAATACTTTCATAATTAGATCTCATGTGAAACCAAGATGGCTCAGAATGCAAAAGGTCAGAGCAAAAAGTCCATGCCCTTCAGAAAAGAGAAAAGAAGAAATAGTCAGGGATCAGTTATTTTATAACAGAAGATAGATTCTGTAAATCAAAAAAAATGTGCCAAAGGTTAAGATCATGCTGCAAGAAAAAAGACAGAAATGAGAACATATTAGTTAATTCTTCAAATAATCCTGTGGATGAAGTTGTCTATTGCTGACAAAGTTGACCCAGATTCTTGGAAATAAATGTGTATATGTGTGCTGACTGGCACTGTAGAACTAGTTAGGAGATTTGGGATAAAGTCACCAACAAATTGAGGTTCAGGGGCAGAAAGTTCAGGCTCCTGGAAGATAGTCCACCAACAGTTTAGTCATGAAGAAAATTCAAGATATATTCAAATATTAAACTCCTTGTAATTTAAGGACAAAATATTTAGCAATGATACCACACTGTGGACCAATGAAGACATCTAACACTAACAAAACCTTAAATGGTTAAATGAAAAGTATCGGGCTTTGGGGAGATGGCTCAGAGGTTTAAGTGCCTGCAATGCAACCATTAGGAGCTGAGTTCAAATTCTGATCACACATAGCAAAAATCAGGTTTGCAAGTATGATTTTGTTACACCATAACTAGGGGAGGAAGGGAAGCAAGGGTTAGGTTCACTCCAAGTGGAAACAGTGAACTTTAGGTTTAATGGGAGACTATATCCAACAAAAAGTATATTGGAGAACAATAGAAAAAAGCAGCTGAAATTAATCTCTGGCCTCCACATATCTGCACACATATGGGTGATCTCACCTGCATATACACATCACACACACACACACACACACACACACACACCACACCACACCACACCAGAAAGAAGAGAAAGAGGAAAGACAAAGGGAACAGGATAGAAGGGAGAGGATGGAAAGAAAAGAGAAAAGTATTAATCAATTGAGAAAAATCAGAAATTAATTATGACAAATTGTGATACCTAACAAGGTAGTTTTCAGGATGTGTATGAAATTCACCTAGGATTGTATATGGAAAAAGTTCTCTATGCATCTGAAATCACAACTCACAGAAAGTCTTGATAAAAAAATGGCTCTCAATTTTAAGCAGAATATTTTCTATTTGAAATGCTCATTATTTGTATTTTCAGTAAGCTGAATTTGATTGTCTCAGAAATATATCTGATCCCTGACTTTCTTTTAGGGGAAATGTCTTTATATATAACTTAATAAGTATTTGCGGCATTTGGTTCTAAAATGTGGTTTTGATGGCTGTTTTTAATAGGGCAGCTTTGAAAGTCTTCTCTGTGATCTGCCTTGTCTACATTAGAAATTCTAAAACTTCAAACAACAAAATATAAGTCTAGGACAGCTGTGCCCTACAGCACACCTGGGCATACTGAGGCTGTCAAAGATCTGGAGGAACCCAGATCCTCTTCACTAAACCCCAGAACTCATGAGCTGCTATTAGCTTCATTCTTTTGAATAAGCCTGTACTTGCATTGCAAGCTACATAGCAGTGGTTTCTTTATTGCCCACCCCTCTCAAACAGACATTTCAGTCTGTCAGACATCTCAGTGTGATTCATATTTTATAGAACCTAAGATATAAGCCTAAACAGCATAATTTAAAACATTTAGATCAAATACACAAAAGCATTAGCAAAAAATAAGAGCCATATGCAAATGCATGTTGGTATTATCTTAGAATTATGCTTAAGGTAACTCTGAGACAGAAATTGAAAATAATTACTCAGTAGCTAACCTCAATTGTTTCCAGGTTGTATGAGGGAATGAGAAATCAGGGAATACCAGCTAGCAAATGTAAGAATTGATATTATCCTCTAGTCACTTCCTTTTGGAGTTACATTAATAAATCTCAGAGTGCAGCTAGTTTCTTGGATTTTAAATGAAATTAAGGGAGAGTTCCACATAACTACTTCTGGTTGCCCAGACCTTTGTGACTAGATTCACAGATGGTTTCCCTTCTGTCCTCACCCGCTGTGCCTGAGATGGAAGGTTTCCTAGGTGCTTCGGCTTGATGTCTGAAATGCCGTAATGAATTCTAAATGGCCACAGATTGCCATAGCCACAGTGTTTCTTATCTGACACCTGCCTTGACAGCACAGTCTAAAGGAATTCAGTACGTCTGTCAGGCCCACTTTGGTTTGGAGCTGTGCTCTCAGTTATAAGACTTTCCCCCCTGCAAACCTGCCTAGATTTTCTTTGCTGCCTCTCTTCTACTGTACTAAGGAACTAGTGTCATGGATGTGAAGATCACCTAGAATCATTTAGACTCTTTAATTTTAGGAACTCTTAATTCTAGAACTTCCCCCTCCTTCATGGCTGCTAACAGAACCATGGCCACTGACCTGCCACTGTGCTTGGTGCACCTAACAATCTTTTGATTCTGCATCGCTAATGGCACAGTGGCTTCCTGCAGGGTCAGCAGTTACAGTGAGATGAGCTTCATCTGCTTACTCAAAGAAGGAATCGCACAATAGACATTATCTATCACCATTCAGATCTTAGTAATTTTTATACAAAAGCTATGCAAATATTAGTAAAATAAAAGCAAATACAGATAATCACAAGCTCAAGCACAGCTTGTTTTCAGAATGATCATTATGGTGGTTGAATGTGGATTGTTCCTTACAGACTAATGTATTTGACTACTTGGTTCCAAGCCAATGATATTATTTGAGAAAGTAATGTGATTATTATGACATAGAGCCTTGCTTAGAAGAGAGACATCACACATACATGTAAAAGTATTTTCTAACACTTAGGTGTTTAGTTCTTAGATTGTTAAAATCTTCTCTGTGGGACAGGGCAGGCAATACTAAATTATACAAAGGTAGGTAATATAGAATTAATAATTGATCATTTAACTATATTTAACTATATTCTATTTTAACTATTCTATATTTAACTATTTAACTATAATTTAGTAAAGGACATGTTTCAACTAAATGCATATATACAATATATACATATATACAATGTGATCATAGAAGTTTCAGTACATGTTATTTCAGAACTGGTTTTGTTTCTCCTCCTTTGCTTTGGTAAAAAAAAAACATGATATAAGCAACATAAGGGAGAAAGGATTTATTTAGCTCAAAAGTCCAGTTTATGTACTATGAAGACACAAATGTCAGAGCGGCAGGAGTTTGAAATCACTAAGAAGGCAAGAGAGAAATGTGTCCATGCTAGTATTCAATTCAGCTTCTCCTCTTCATACAGTTCAAGATATCCAGCCATTGGAAGGGTCCCAGCCATAATCAAAATGAGTCTTCCCATGTCAATTAAGCTAGTCGATAACCCCACACACAAAGGAACTTCTACCAGGAGATGATAGGTCCTGTTAAGATGGCAGCTTATAGGTAATCCTACAGCTAGAAGTTCCATTTTGCAATGAAAGGTATTAATTGCAGAAAATCACAACTGGGCAACATACAGAAAATAAGTTACTGTGGACTGCTTGATCCTAAAGAGTACATCTAAAGCCTAAGGCTCAGGGAACATTATGGAAGAACGATGGCAAGTTTATAAGAGCCTGAAGGGAATCAGGGGTATGATCAGTCATCATATTCTGATGTTGTATCAATAAATTCAATGTAACCAGATCCACTGCCAAAAAATCTGCATGGGATTTTAACCTATCAGCATTTCACCATACAAAGACAAATACCTCAAGAGACCCCACATCTCCCTGAGAGATTGTTAATGGTTAATAATGAAACATGGGCTGGGGGAAATAGTTTCATCATTTGTATACACACATTAATATATGGTTCATTCTCCAATAAGTGCATATGCCATCAAAAGCAACCCAGATGAAGATCAGTTACCACATATGTGAAAAGACAAGAAAACAGGAGAGAGATGATAGGAAAGAAGATAATTGTATAAATCATGTAATATTCACCTTCCATGATATATAATGTGAGTGTTTATAGAAACATTTAATAATTTCTATTGACTTGAAGAAATAGCTATCATATGTAAAGAGAAAGCAAACTTATTACCCTATTTTGTAAAAAAAATAAACATTTCTGTTTGTTGATAGTATTTCTATTTTTATGTTTAAGGAATAATATGTAGAAATACATACATCATATTTTTATTAACTCAGTAAAAATAGGATGATAAAATTAATTTTAATATTTATTTTATATTTTAATTATATCCAGCCAATAATTATTGTATCCAAATAATAGAAACAAATGCATTTAAAATATCTATAATAAATAATATTCTTGCAAGGACTTGAGAAAGAAAATGTGGACCATGTTATTATATCCACAATTGTCCAACCATTTGCTAGATTGCACATTTCTTGAACTGACCATTTGGAAAAGTACAGTCGATTACCTTGCTGGAAATAAGTGCAGCTTATTCATGTAAATTTTAAAAATGGAAAGCAAGCAAGACATAAATTTAATCTTCATTTCAGAGCACAGCTAAACTGGAAAACAACTTTTCAAAAATGACCTTTGTGAGTCTCATTTAAAAAAATAAAACTGATTAGCAGTTTAACTTTCACACAGAAAGGAACTTAATTGTGGATAAGCCAAAGGAACAGAAGCTAGGAATGCCACTGAGTGTAAGCTCATGTAGGAACATACTCTCGGATCCATGGGAGGCAACCCACAGCAACCATGATTCTATAACAGAAGTCAGCATTTATTTTACTTTTATTTCCAGATGGCACTAATAAAATCACATGCTAAATCTTATAATCAAATAAGAATATAAAATTATGACACACAGAAAGATGTGGAATATAAGTGATTCCCTGTGAGTTACTCCAAGCTCAATCCTATTTATCCATTAATACAATTGATTTTCATTATAAACATATTGGGAGGGAAATCATAGACCTTAGGTACATGAACATGGCACCAAAATGCCTTCTAAGTCCTTAGTTCAGACAGAAAGATTAGTGCTGATCTCAGTTTTGGTCAGAGAATATTCTATTTGCAGTAGATGGTAGATAATACAGTGACTCACAACAATTCAGAGTGTTGAGAACAGTGTTTGTTCAGTGCTGCTACCTCAATTGGGGCTTGATCTAGGAAGACTAACCCTGAGAACTGAAGGATCAGGAAGAGTTCTATGAACACAGTCGTTTGGACTTGGCATGTTCTGGCACTCATGGGCTCAGAGCCACTGTGATCACCTTCACAAAAACACACAAGACCTAGCCTGTCAATATTTGGATTTGGATGTGGAAGAGGAGCCTGTAAGGCACATGCCTCCTCAACAAGCTAGAGACAGCTTATGGTTGATGGTGAGAAACATTTTCTTCAGTGGTGTAGCCTCTGGTAAGGTGTCCATACTTGAGTAAATAACCTCCAGCCATGTTCATGCAAGCAAAAGAGATACAAAGAAAAAAGATATGAAAGAAAGACTTATTTGGAAGAAGGGGTAAAGAAGGCATGGAAAGAGAATGACAGAGAGCAATGCAAGGCAAAAGTAACCAAAATATACTATATGAAATTATCAAAGAGTAAAATAATTAGAAGTCAAACCAACAGAAAAACAACTGGATGTTGTATAAAAAAGAGAATTTTATCTTTTTTGTTAATCTTTAGCTTTTGTCCAATTTCAGAGCTATCAGCTAAATAATTTACATATGTATAACTTGTGAAAGATTGATCTATGACTTCTTGAACTTCTTCCTTAGAGAGCTGAGATTCAAACTAAAACATCATGGGCAGAAAAATTCCATTCATTCTCAACGCATCTTCTTGACTAACTCAACTCCTTGCTTCATTTTACTTGCAGCACATTTCTGCCTTCTACAAACATCTCTATGTCCTTAATTTTCCTTCTTTAATTGAAGGATTCTCAAGTTGTCTTGAATAGTTGTAGAACAGAAGTAAATACCTGCCTACATTAATACATTTATTACAATCTCCTAGACATTGTACATGAAAATAAATGTTTGGTCCAGTTCTCTCAAAAATTGCAATTTGTTATTTAGACTCATAAAATACTACCATGATGGGCCAAATCAAGATCATACATAGGAGCTATCTATATCTCAAACAGAAACAGTGAATACTAGACACAAAAAACCACCACATGAATATATTAATAATGTGATTAACTACTAGTAACATGTTAACTTGTAAAATTAATACTATCAAAAGGGAGTGAAGTTTGTTTTCAGTAATGCCATAATTGGATAAGTTCATTTTTCTGTATCACCAGACAGTTATTATGGTGGCTCCTGAGATGATTAGTTTAAAGAGGCTTCACACATAAAAGATTCCAAGGTTTGCTCTAGTATACGTTAGTGCCATCCCTCCCTGTGCTTGAGTGCTTTTGTGGATTTCCTTTTGCTGCATCTGTCAAGCCTTCCTCATAATATTCAGGCTTAGAGTTCTTGGATGTTTTCTCTTTTGAACTGCTTTGAAGGACAGACCTTCACCTTTGCTGCGTTCTGTACTTGACACATGCCTGAGTACAAATTCAACTACTTTTCTTCTCTACTGAACAGTGTAATGATTAGGATATAGGAGGTCATGACTGACATTTAAAATCAGGTCTGTCTGAAAACTCGGGCAGTTAATCAGAATGATTACACCAGAGAAAGCTCTTACTTTTGCACTGTAAATAATGTTGCTATGACTATGTATATTCTCTGAATCACAGACTGAGTCAGTCTAGGATCAGATCTCTGTGACCAAAGAAAGCAGATGATAGTAAAACCACTTTAAGTTGGTTTTCAAATTGAAATCCTACGAATAAAAATATAGCTAACTGTGAACTGTCCTAACAAGTGTAAAAGGGGGAAAACATTATTCTTTTGCCTGTTGTACATTTAGAATACTTGCATTTCCCTTTCAAAGAGTTATTGCTCTTTTAGAATAAATCAAATGTCTTTGACCAGAGAGTGATTCCTTCAATAGGGACCAGAAATGTGCTGCTTGAAATGTTTTAAAATGACTTTCCTGCTTGTGACTTAAGCTATTACTGCATCTCTATGGCAAGATCCACCATCATTTCTGGAATAATAATTTAGCCTGCTTTCTATTGTCTCATATGTGGTAAATACCTTTCGGTTTTTGTCTTTTAAAATATGAGTCCATTTCAAATTAGTCAGTGACTAAAGCCTATATTTCATTAACTTCTATTTTCACTATGCTTCTTAGTAGACAACTGTAGCCCAAGGCACTGACATTTTACAAGAATATGCTTCAGAACTATCTGAAACATCCCAAGTAAGAGAAAAGGGATCTGGAAAAATTGCTATCAGCCTGAGTTAAATATGAAACCCAAAGTGAAATATGTTATGTACAAAAACAATAGCATCTTTGAATTTTAAAAGTGATGAACCGATTCCCTCTTGGAAATAAAATATCCCTTCAATTAACTTGATATTCCAAGGTCAATTCAATAAATAAAATCTGTTTTCCCTTTTATTTGCTTTTGACTACTGAGCCATCATTATCATTGCAGGTTTCAATTGCTTTCATTTTCCAGAAGCTACATCACTTGATGAAAGAACAGGAACAACCTTTACATAGACCACAATCTGTGAACATTAATAACATAAACTTATTACTGATGTAGATATCTCTCTCAATTCACCAACATGTCTTCAATACATGTGAGCCAATTCTAGAAACTATATGAAATGTAAGACCAATAATATTGTTGACCTTAACTTAAAATATGTGGAGTGATGACTTACAAGACACAATTCATTTTCCGTCATGAGAACCACAGTGTAAAAAATTATTACATCATAAATATTTTAGTACACATTGAAAACTAACCTAAGTGTCAAGAGATAAACTTTGTACTCAACACTTAGCCAGTGACATTTGACTTAATAATAAAATGATTCAAAACCAAATCAAAAATTTTAAGCAGTTTATCTGAGTCAGGTAACAACAATAATTCTGACATATTTCATTGAAAGCACATGCCTTTGGTTTCTCATGCTTCTTAAGAACCTTTATCAAACTTTATGAAACATGAAACTAAGATACATCACCTCCTTTCTATACCACATCACGTTGCTGTAAATGGCTGGTTTTGAGGAGTACAAAAATGGACTCAATGAACAAAAATTCTATGATCATCTAAGAAGAAATATGCTTTTATTTTTCAAGTTTCATTATCAAGATGGCTATATTTTGTTCACAGTTAACACACATCTATTTCTTATATTTATTTGTTTTATTCTTTCGGAAAAAATTCTCCATAAATTCTTTCATTAGTCTTTGCTTTTCCTTCAAATGCTGACTAATCTTGTATTATGTACTTATTTCCTGGACTATCAACATAATCTGAAGATTTGTTTATCTTTAAATTGTTTTTGGAATTCCTTTAACCTGATAACACACTTCTTCTTATTAGAAAAATGGAATATACTAGAGATGGAGGCATCCGTTTTAAGAACCAATATCACTAGAATCACTCAGCATTGAATTACTATAACATTACAACATGAGCTTGCATTATAACAGCAGCTAGCATATTTAGTCTGGCAATCCTGGTATGATTTGTAAGTACTCATAGTATCTTATAATCATCATTTTGCTCTAGAAATAGTTGAGTGGACATTATAGGTTTATGACAAGGGGCTTTTAAGAATGTCTTGGTCTGCTGTCCACAAAGGCACTTTCAAAAACCAATCTACTGAGTCACTCACAATTACACTTGAGACAAATAAATTATACCAGGTAAAAATATCTACAACTATAGAAGAGCTTTAATATAAATATTCAACTATTTTCTTTACTAATAATTTTGGCCTTTCTGCTATTTTGAAAACATGCAACTAAAGACTGTACAAATGTTAACATTTAAAGTGCTTGAAAAAAGTATCAACACTTATATTTAATGTGCTTACTGAAATATTAGGGTTAAATAGTTCATTTATATTTCACCTAGTATTTTTATCTAAAGAATTTTATTGGATAGTTCAACAAACATTCATCTGCTGAAAACATTAAAACATTGCTGAATCTCACAAAAGCACATCTAAACTCAAGGAATATTATATTACATTCCTCTCAAAACCATCATTAAAATTTCTTAAATTTTGGGTAGACTTTGGTGATTCACATAACAATCTCTCTCTGAAAATAAAATACTTTTCATCCAAAGGTAAGACCATTAAAGTGTTGTGGAAGCACTCTGTAAATAAAGAATTTCAATGTCATTATGACAGAAACAACAGAAAAATATAGAAACTCACTAAGGAAGCATTCCTCTTGAAGAAATAAACAAAAGAAAATAAATGAGCAATAGGTCATAATGTTACAAACATTCTGTGAACAAAAGACATAATTGGTACCGATCACTCTTTTGTCTTGATCAAGCTAAATGTCTCTGGACCTTCATTAGCAGCTCTGTGAAAGCACACGCACTGTGCAAATAGCCAATTAGAACTCCCACCTTGAATTCATTCCTAAGATTACTATGACAAATTTAGCCAACCAAGAAATTCATCCTTCATTTTACTTAGGAAACAATTTAGCATTTGTAAAAGTTAGTGATTGTAATTTATTCATATTTATTGTTATAAATTTAATTACACATTGCTGCAATATAAAATCTGACCTAAGGAAATAGGGAATGTAGAGGGTTTAATTGTTTCACAATTTCAGGTTACGATTCAGTGATCTGGAGAATTTACAGCAGCAGGAGATTGAAGGCGCTGCTCAAATCATATCTACAACCAAGAGCAGAAAGCAAAACATTGATGCATGCATGCTTGCTTGCTTGTTTTTTCACTTTCTCCCTTTATGCAGTTTCACACCCCAAAGCCATGGAGGCAGCCAATCACAATGAAAGATTCTTTCCCATCAATTAATTCAATCAAGACAATCCCTCTCAGGCCAACTGTAATCAAAAGCATCCTTTCAGGAGTGATGGAAGCCTGCCTTGTAGCATGTTAGGCTGACAATAGCAATCATCACTCTAAGATTGTCATTGATGAGCTTGTTCAAATCAGTGTCTTCATCTCTTTACCCTATATTTGATACAACTCACAAATAATATAGGATCAGGCATGTAAATTAATTTCTGGAATAAACAGAACACATGAGTGTTCCAGATTCTTTCTCTCAATGTAAAATAGCATCTTTTGAACACAAGATAACCCAAAAACTTCCCATAAATGATTTTCATTTTATGCAATTAATTTTGTATATTATATAATTTTCATTTTAACTTTTCACCAGCATATTGTATGATGGGGTCCATGCATAATTGTACTTTTTTCTTATTTGCCCTACTGTGGTCCTTCCCAATCCTTCCTTTTCCCATCTTTTTTTTTTTTTTCCAATGTCAAGAAAAAATCACCGGATTATCTCACTACTTACATCCAATACTTGATGGTGACTTATTTTCTCTACTGAAACATGATTGCTCTCTCTCTCTCTTTTCCTGGGGTGGGGCCCTCCTTCCCCTTCCCTCTGGTTTATAATCTTTGCAATTACAGTAGGTATAAGAGAGATTTACCTTTGAAAATGTCATTAAGTGGGTTTGGTACTAGGATCCACCTATTAGGGAATACATAGGGTGTCTAATTTTCTTTTTTTTTTTTTACATTTTTTATTATTATTTCCGCTCATACAAACTTAATAGGTAGACCAGTTCCCTCCCCCCTCCTCCTCCCCCTGAACCCTCTGCTCCCCCTCCCTCCCTCCCCATCTCCCAGTGCCTCCCCCCCAATTCCCAGAGAGTCCTTTATTGTATATGCCTAACTCTCCTCTTGGTCCTCCTTTCCGATGATGTACAAGGACCCAGTGGGGGTGTCTAATTTTCTGTGTCTGGGTATTTCGCTTAATATAATTTTTTCTAATTCCATCAATTTCCCAGTAAATTTCATTAATTCATCTTTTTTGATGGCTGAGTAGTATTTCATTGTATAAAGATATCATATTTTTGTTATCCACTCATCAACTGTTGGGCATTTGTGTTGATTCTACGACTTTGCTGTTGTAAATGCTGCTGCAGTGAACATGGTTTTGTTCCAAAATAGGCATGTAGATCAATGGATAAGGGTTAAAGACCCAGATATAAGCCCACACAATTACAGCCATTTGATCTTTGACAAAGGGGCCCCCCAAAAAAAATTCAGTGGAAAAAGAACAGTATCTTCAACAAATGGTGCTGGCAAAATTGGATGTCCATATGCAGAAGATGAAAACTGGACCATACTTGTCACCATGCACAAAAATTAATTCCAAATGGATCAAGGACCTCAATGTTAGGCCAGAGACTACAAAATCTCTAGTTCAAAGGGTAGGGAACTCCCTGGTGCTGATTGGGCTAGGCCAACAGATTTTAAACAGAATTCCATAGCACAGTCACTAGAACCAACACTCAACAAATGGGATCTTATGAAGTTAAAGAGCTTCTGTTCAGATAGATATCATAAACCAAGCAAAAAGGCAACACAAAGGATGGGAAAACATCTTTGCTAACCACATACCTGACCGAGTTCTTTTCCCCTTTTCTGGCTCTCTTCCTTCCCAAAAATGTTCCTCCTGCTTTCATTTCATACATATTCTATTACCCTCTTGTATTCTCTTTAGATCTCTGTCCTCTCTTAGATCATGCTGTACATTAATGTTACACACTGAAACACAGCACATACACACACATATGCAAACATGCACAAACATGGAGATACACACATACATGTGTGTGCATATCTAAAGCCTGAATCTACAAATTTAACTCCAAATTCTTCTAATATGATTTGTTTCATCATAACCATATCCTGTTACACCCATTTTTTTAATTTCATAAAATTTCATTTGCATTTATAGGTGAATTTTGAAATTTTATTATGGAATTGTATCACTCTTACTTTATGCATTTATCTCTGGATGGATTCATATCTTGACTACTGAGAATAATGTGGTAATAAATATGGATGTAGTAATTTCTTTGTAGCATGTTGATGTACTTCAGCTATCTGTCTACTCAGTAGTGACATATTTAGGTTCTAGAATAGTTCTATTTTCTGCCTGATTTTGAGGAACCACTGTACTTACTTCTACCATAATGACACAACTTTACAACCTTACTGGAGTATTTACAGGTCCTTTTATCCTGTATTCTCATCAGCATATATTACTTGTTTTCCTGATGATCAATATTCTGATTGGTGTGAGGTAGAATCTCAGTATAGCATCTGTTTGTCTTTTTCTGATGACAGAATATCTTCAATGGTTTTTAAACTATTTCTTTATTAGTTGCATGCATTTTTTGAAAACTTTTATTTGTTCCATTTGCCCATTTGTTAACTGGAAGGATATGGGAAATTTGTTGTTGCCCCTTCTTGCATTTCTTAGAGTCTGGACATCAGTCGCCCACCAGCTAAAACCATTCTCCTCATTCTCTCTGTACTCTGGTGATCCTTTCTTGCTGTATTGAAGCTTTACAATTCCATGCTATTCCATTTGTCATTTCTCAAGATTATTTTGTGATGATTGGGGTCCTTCACAGAAAACCAATGCCTAGGCCTACAACAGTATATTGAAATATTCTGTTCATGCTCTGGAGCTTATGGGCATTTATATTTTGCAGCAATGGATTTGTTTTGGAGTTGATTTTTGTGTCAAGTGAGAAATAAGAATCTGGTTTTACTCTTGAACATGTAGCTGTTCAGCTTTCCCATAATAATTACATGTTCACTGACCTGCACTTCAGAATTCACTTTTTCAAGCCTGAAATGAAAACCTAAGTGTGAATTATAAATCAGTATTTGGAAATTGATTCATAAGTATATGTTATTCTAACCTTCATTATTCTTCCTTCCACTTATGATTGCATGGGCCATGTTAGTCATTAATTAAGTTCACCTAAGGAATTTGCAGTAATTTCCAATTTTATAATTAAAGTAGAACATAATATCTACTAAGGACATTTTTCTTAAAGCATTTCATGAACAACCACAGACTGTTTTAACATATTAATGATTTTGCTTGTGATAATATGTATCTTTTAGAAATGATAATTTTAAGTCAACAATTTGACAATCATTGAAAGTAAAAATTTCTAATAGTGACTAAATGTACCTTTGAAATGTTTATACTGCCAGAAAATCAGGGTAAATGATGTCTATACCAAAGATAAACAAACTATTTTCTCTTAATATTTAATCGATATTAAAAGTTAACTATGTGTTTTAGAGTTTCCATTTAGCAATTCTAGTTTTATATAATAGGTTAATAATAACTTTTTGACACAAAGGGGACATAAATAATACCTTTTTGACACAAAGGGGACATATAATATGATATGCTAGTTATGTTTATATAAAATATTTTAGCTAAAGCTTACATATACAATTCAGATAACTTTTCAAATTAGAATAATTTTAAATTTGAAGTCATAGCTATATATTTTTATAACAATATAATAATGTATATATTGAATTCCAATATATACATTTTTCTTTCTGAAATTTCATCACTTACCTAACATGCTAAATACTAAATATCACTCCCTACCTAATACCTAAGTTAAAATATAATTCATTTGTATATGAAGTCATACTTTAGCCAATGAGTCTGAAAAGATAATTATATATATTTAACTTTTAAAATATGCAGTTCCCATTTTTACTTGTGGATCTGTGACTTTTCAGAAGTTTTCACATAACTTAAGTAAAATTTAACCATTAAAACATATTTTGTACTAGAAAATCATGCAAAAAATTGTACATTTTCTGGCTACTATTTGCACATAAGATCTACTTGCTTCTCCAACACTACTTGGCAGGCAGAAGGTCTACTCCAATATCTTGGAGTGTGATCTGGCATTGACTACATTCTAAAGACCATTGTTCCCCTTCTGGTGCTGTCGTTTGTCTCAGAGGGAAGACTCTTTCAACAAAATAATTTTTTTGGGTAATCAGAGACTCTAGTGGAAAGATAGAGAGACTAATAAGATATGGAAATAAATAGACAGAGAAATAGACAGACAGACAGGCAGACAAACAGATGAGGATGGGTGGACAATATCAAACATAGACAATTGTAGTAACTAAAATTTATTTGAAAGTCATCAGTTCTCTTCAAAAGAAATTTTAAACTTCCTCAATTAGATCAAATCCATGACAAGGTTTCCATGAGGTGTATTTCTAGTTTCAAATTTCTATTACATTTTTTCACTCTTAGATACCTAAAGTCCTGAATTAAGAGACAGTCATAAGGAGATGAATGAGCAGTTTCTGCCATAATTCTCCTATCTAGAAATTCCTTGGGCACGTTTACGGGAATCAGAAAGTCTTATTTCCCAGAACCCATATCTCAAACGAGCAGAGCTCGTGGTTCTGTTTCTCCTTCTGGAAATCTGTTCAAGCAACTCATGAACTCTTTGCTCAACAGCTCTATTTACAGTCTGCTACTTCAGCAATACTCTAATGTCACTGTCTCTTAGCAATCCTCAGGCAATCACACAAGTGAAGGTGGAATGCTTAAAAAGCAGGTTATCCTTTACTATTTTTGCTAGAATAATTGTCGTTTTGACAGCTAGTTAAATGACTTGAATAGCAAATCCATTTCTGTCATTTGGACTAAAGGACCATTCACTGTTTAAGAATGTACATAATAGTTAAAGAATGCTCCAGATACTAGGATTTTGAAGAAAAGAAATGCTGCTGCTCTATACAGTAACAGAAATAATGAATATGAATGCGAAAAATCTCAAATATATTTTTCTGCACTTTTGAGCTATATTTTTACTTCAGTGATCTATTAACTCACTCTACTAACAGTATTTAGTGCAAATAATCATATAATAAAAATTAAACTGAACAACATATGCATTCAAAACACTGACAAGGATGATGAAACATTACCCTTTTGTGGATACTCTGAGCAATCCCATCAAATATTTTCAAAATATGAAGAACAGAATTCAATTTAAAGATTGTAGCCTTGATTCTGACTGAACCTTTAGGGTCACCAGTACTTTGCACTCTGGTTGCTGTTATCTATTTCACTGCTTTTCTACTGAAGTAAGTTGCATCTTATTTGGGGGTTGAAATATTTTCTTATCTAAAGATAAAATGAGAGGTGTTTAGATGGAGATTTATTAGCAGGTGTCTACTGTCTACTGTCAGTTTTATCCCTCTGTAATGTTGCTTAGACTGGTTACATTGCTGTGTATCTCTGTCATTGAGAGGGTTTGGGGAGAGTAGTAAGCAAAGTGGTAGCTACCTAGAGGCTAATCCCATTCCCTACTGTGTCCTATTCCTGTTCTTCCCTCTTTAATACTTTTTTCATATGTTCATTTGTTTCTGCTCTTTTGGCATCTTCTTTTACCACCACCACCACTGCCCTTGCTTGTGCTCTTTTTCGTTTGTGGGTTTTAAAAGATTTTCTGCTTGATTACATATAATTATAAGGATTCACTTATAAGGGACAACATACACTGTCTATCTTTCTGTGTCTGGAATCTCTTCCCATGATAATGTTTGGGAAATCTTGCAGAAGAGGGGCGGTAAGATAGTAAGATACAAAAGGTAGGGAGGTCCAATGCCGGCCTTGACATTCCACCCTAGATAGGTCTGCTGCATCCAGGAACTCACTGCAATGAGTCTTATTCTCTTCAGACCTGCACAATGGCTGATATATTATCATTCCCCCATAGACTAGTGGGGAACTCAGGAGAAATAATTACATGCAGTAGGAACTGAGGGGCTATAGATAACAGTTGAAGGGGAGTGACTTTATCAGCCAATCTAGCCAATAATCTGCAACATATGCCTGAACCCCTACTAGAGCAGACAACATTAAGGGATCCCTGGGAACCACACAGGCAGACAGTCAGGAGAGTGGGAGGGAGCAGTATGGATTGGTGAAGAGAGAAAAGAATGGGAGAAGAAGAAGAGAGGGGAAAGGAGGTGGGGCAGGGACAACTACTCATTATGCTTGTAAAACTAGAAAAAAGGGCTGGAGAGGTGGCTCAGAGGTTAAGCCTCCGCCTTGCAGGCGGAAGGTCCTGAGTTCGGATCCCAGATCCCACGTATAGACGCCAGGCGGAAGCGGGGCGGCCTGCATTTCCGGTCCTGGTGGGGCGGAGCCTGTGAATCCCGGGCAGAAGGAGGTGGAGGCGTCCATGGTGGTTCGCGAATTCGTCCGTGGTTCTACACACACACACACACACACACACACACACACACACACACACACAGACACACACGCGCGCACACAAACACATGCACATGCGCACAGTTGAATAAATAATAATTAAAAAAATTTAAAAAAAACTAGAAAAAAAAATTAAAAGTCCTCAAAAAATTGATTGTACCAAGATTGTCAGCTTGTGCTATGGAATTGGTCATTTGAGAATAAGACCTCTTTTCTTGGCTTTTTATATGATTTCTGTTTTTATGATAAAACTTGTGCATATCAAGGAACCAATAAAAAGTCATTTTTTAGCATGAATCATATTCCTGGCAATGCAAAACAGGACAGGAACCTACTAAGGCCAGGGTGGGGGCATAGACCCTAAGGGGGTACATACTGTTGAGATTTTAGCTATAAAAACATTATATCAAACTGCCTTTTAGACATTTGTCATTATATCCATAGATTGGTGGACACTCAGTACTCAACCTAGAAACTTCCTTTTGCAATGGAAGGTGTTTATTGTAGAAAATCATAGCTGGTCACAAAGCGTAGAAAATAAATACTTTTAGAATTCATAGCCCTAACTATGATATCTAAGCTATTCCCCCATGCTAAGGCTCAGGGAACATCGTGGAAGAGAAAACTGTAAGAGCCTGAAGGGTATGGGGTATAGCCAGACATTTTCCTCTTGAAATGACAGTGATATTTCATCCATGAACTCACTGTAGCTGTGTGTACTTCCACAAGACTTGCACAGGATTTGGTTTATCAGCATTATACCATACAAGGACAAAGATCTCAAGGGACCATATGCCTCCCTGAGAGATTGATGAGGACTAACGCTGGATGGGGAAGGGGTGCTTTCCTTAATGGTATACCCACTAAAATATGATTCATGCTCTATGCACATGCCAAAAAAATGCAACCATGGTGAAACTTACAGGGTCATATTTGAAAAGATGTGAAAATATGAGATTGCCTGGTATGAAAGAGTTTTACTGGGAAATGAAGAAAGGATGGAAATGGGGATTAATGCATGAAAATATAAATTTATTGTGTTTGAGCATAAAACTCTAAAAGAAAATAAAATTAAAGGATTGATTTTAAAAGTGCATGTCTAACATTTGTTGGGTCTCCATTTGTTCCATCAGCAAACTTTATTGGAATTTCTGAATCATTTAGTAATATCTAGGTAAGGAAAACTAGCCACTTTAAGGCTAATGGTATAACAACATGTTTAATGCCTATAGCATTCTGAATCATTTTAAACACAACTTTCATTCAAAACAAGGCAAAAACATTTATTCAATGTGAATAAAAAATAAATATGAACAAGGGTCTAAGCTCTCATTCACTACAATAATGATGCAACCTTATCTGAAAAGTGGTCTCATAATATTTAAGTGAAGAACTGAGTTCCATGTACTTGTTCTCAAAACCCAGCAAAGTTCACTAATTGGTATAAATATATATTCTGATGCTTATGCACATCCAAACATAAAATTTAACCCAAGATTATCATATAAAATAAATAAAATCCAAAATCATAAAAATTCCAGAAAGACTGATTAAAATATTTGTGCACCTAAAGTAAAAATGAGCAGCTTCTAGATACAAAGAAAGATATACATAAAGAAGTAATATTGATAAATTTCATTTCACTAAAATTGAAAATAGTTGCTCACCAACATTTTTCCTCTCAATAAATTAACGAAACAAATAGACATACCACAGATTTTAAAAATATATTCTCTCTATATAACAGAGTTGTATTTTATATTTATGATGCAGTTATATCCATAATACATAAAAAATTCAAAAGCCAACTCTGAAAAATAAGCAAGTCAGTTGATATCATAAACTAAATCTGGAGCTGATACTCCCTGAGAAAGATATACTGATGACTAAGAAGCAGGTAAAAATATTTAGGATGTAGATATTAAGAAGTTATAAGCTGAAACTTCAATAAAAATTTAAAGAGAGATTAAGTAAAATAAATCTAGAAAAAAGAAAAAAATAGGTACTATGGAAACTCACAAATTGCTGAAGGAAGAGCAAATTGAACAGCCATTTGTAGAACTATTTTGGAGACTTGTAAAATAAATATACGCTTATAATCTCTTAGATGAAAATTATAAAATTATGTGACAAACAAATGGCTAAATTTGTATGTATTCACATACTGCTTTAGAATAATTATAAACAAACATAAGGTGCAAACATAGCTTCCAAACATATTCACGCCAGCGGGATGGCTCAGCGGTTAACATCCCTGCATCGTAAGCAGAAGGACTAGAGTTCAGATCCCCAGATCCCACACAAAATTCTGATCAGGTGAGTGATCCACCTCTAATTCCTTGGAAAGCAAAGACTTAGAAACTGGAAATCCCAGTGAGTTCTAGATTTGATTAGAGTGCCAGTCTCAAAAGAACCTGGTAAAAGAGTAATGAAGGATGATTCCAAATATCGAAGTTTTTCCTTTACATGTACACACACACACACACACAAACACACACACACACACACACATTCATGCAAACACATATATAACACCCATATGCACATTTGCCTACATAAAATGAACATGATACATGCATGCATCACTACAAACATATACATGACAATGGAAAATCAAAAAAGTTACACTGTGAATTAGAGGACATTAGATTCTTATACTATATAACATATATTTATATATATATATATATATATATATAACATGTAAATATAAACAAATATAACCATTTTTCATAAAAGTCACAAAAAGAAGGTAAAAGCATTCTAGAGTCAGGTAAATCTTCTCATACTTGTGTACAATTATATTTTCATGCATACTTATTGAACATCACAAAGTTAAACATTTAAGAGATTGTTATCTTGTAAGGATTGATTGATAAATGAGAAAAAATATTACCGTGAGGTAGAGGTATAGTTTATAATCTATTAAGTGGGGGAGATGCTTGAAATGTATATTAGAATATGATGAGTTTTAACATAAATGTTACAATGCATGTATTATATTCATTATAATCATGTATTAAGATGAACATTTACAGTAAGTCTTAAAGAAAATAGTTTTGTTGAGTGCAAGAAGAAGGCTTTCAAAAAAGTAAATGGGTAAGAACTATTCAAACATTACAGAGTTAATCAAAAGAAAAACAGACATCCTACTGCCTGCCAAGGTAAATACCTATGCTATGGTTCTGAATCCCTTTGCATGTGTCATTCCATATTTGAATACCTTCTTCTAAGATCCTTTGCTTGTTTTAATCTCTTTTCAAATAAACTGTTCAAATAATACTATTTGACTGTTTTCCTCTTTTTTATCAAAGCATCTAACAAATTCCTCAAGAACAAAATGAAAAGTACAAATAGAGCCTCTAAAGTTTTGATAACTATCTGACAGATTTCTTTTGCCATCATGCAATGCAATTGCCAACTAGCCTATTATTTCTATTCTCCCATAAAGAATCACATATATTTGAATCATGTTACCTTTCTGACACATGCACAAACAGACAGTAAGAAAGGCAGCTGAAGAAATCCTGTAAATTTTTACGATTACTAGTAAGATTGCCATATGTGGAAAGATTTTTTCATTTTGCATGTCAACCTCTTTTAAAATTCTTCAATCACACATGTACTGAATCTACTCTATACAAATATCGAGCAGACTAGAGAATTATATAATAGTCTAGTTAAGGTAGGAATCTGGCAAAATACATTCTCAAATAAATATGGGAAAAGAAAAAGTAAAGCTTCACAGCTCATGTTTCTTATATTGGAAATTAGGCACCTGACAAGTCAATCTACAATTCCAATGTAGACACCAAAAAAGTTAATTTACATGGAATGAGCATCCAACATTTACCAGCCATTAAGTTGGTCCTCTTGAAGAATTAATTTCCTATGCTTGAAAGACATAAAGGCATTATTAGTTGAGTGTTCAAAATAACTGTTGAAGTGAATGTGAACGTTCATGGAATTAAGCAAGTTTTTTTCTAATCTAATTAGCTGATGTCCAATTACATTTCTTACAAAACCATTTAGAGTTATGGCATTGCAAACAGGCTTCTACTTCATCTTGAAGAAATTTAAATTGAGGGATCATTGCTGCAAACTCTGAAATACTGAAAAGATTATTCAGTTTATTGGTGCTGTTTAAAATTGCTTTCAGAAACAGAGGGCATTTCCAGTGACCTAGTTTATTTTTAAATTTCTTCAGTGGTAAGAAATAAAACTGATGCACAGGTTAAGACTGCCGTGTTCTAACACAGCCTAAGGCTGTCTCCATATTTTCTCTGAATCTACTAACATAGACTTTCCCTTGATTATTTTTTTCACAAATCCCATGGGAAATTTTTAATACTGGTAATAATGTACTTCATGATAAGAAGTTCATTAATTATTTATATTCTAAGTTTATAATAAGAAAACCTAGATTGAAACTATGTGTCTCCATTGGCAGCAAAAGTACAAAGCTGCACTAAAGACGTGCTTATTTACATAGAGATATTTTATAATAAAAATATGTAATATGTAGGAAAATTCAAATTTGTGTCTGGCCATACAGGTGATTAGTACTTAAGCAGCTATACAATACTAAGAGGTCAGTAAATAGCATGCAAATCTAGCTGATTGCTCTCAAGTAAAAGGGAAAAAACCTGTAAATGAAATTCAAGTGAAAGGATTCAACTACATAACAAACATCAATCAAACTAAATTGATTGCTAGGAAATAAAAGCATTAACAAGGAAATCAAGAAAACTTGAGGCCTGCACAACATAAAATTTCCTGAATTAGAGAACAAGCAAATTGGTGAATGGCTTTAGTTAGTGACAAAACATGAACTAACACAGACACTGGAATATTAACCAGGAAATAAAATGCAGTCTGCTTTGTCATCATGGCCTTCCCTGCTGTCTCCTGTTTTTCAATGCTTATTCAAAATGAAATACATTTTAGCAATTCAGGTCTTCCATCACTTTTTTATTATCAAGTTGGAAAACAATTAAGTATTTGAATGCAGTCACACAACAGATACTGAGAAACCATTTTTCATACTCATTGATCTTATATAAAATAGAAAAGATACTTTTTCATCCAGAGGCATTTTGGAACCCATAATCTCATTTATAACTGAGAACCAAAATCGGTATTAAAGGACATAGAGCAAGGGGAGGATTTGTCTAGAGTCCTCTAATTGTTCTGGGGATTTCTGGCTTTAATTTGCAACCAACATCTGGAACAAGTTTAGCCATCAACTGATTCTGCTTAGTAAATCCTCTGCCTTTGTCTCTGTCTCTGTCTCTGTCTCTCTCTCTCTCTCTCTCTCTCTCTCTCTTCTGTGTGTGTGTGTGTGTGTGTGTGTGTGTGTGTGTGTGTGTTTGTGTCTGTGTCTGTGTCTGTGTTCCTGAGGAGGATGTCCATGGGTGACTTCAGGAATCACATATCAACCTGGATTGTTCTACCTTTTTTTTTCCTCTCATCGTTCTGGGTTTTCCAGAGCTCGGACTTCCAGAACCAGAAATTCAGGCCAAACTTATTTATTTTTATTTTAAAAGGTAGTGTTTCTTTTTATGTTATTGATGAAAATACAACCAAACTACTCAGGAGAACAAGTAATCTATTCTTGCAATTCATTATCATGTCAGGAGAATCCATATCAGCATTAGGAGCTAAGGAACTGACCAAAATATATAAATGGTAATTGCTGAGAAATGAGCAAACTGTCTGACTTTCCAGTCTGCTCAAGCATGCTAAACCACTGAATCAGCTCCTTCCATCTTACCAACCTGCCTAGGGAGTGATACTACATAACACGTTCTGGGTCTTCCTGTGTCAATTAGATAATCTCCCAAAGGCTTGCTCATGGCTTTCATCAACTACTATTTCTTCATGGGTGTGATCAAAGGCTTTAGCCCTCATTCCCCAAGTTAACACCTGTATCTAACTAGCACAGTATGTTTGGAGTGAATACCAAGCCATATTGTTTGGTGTTCAATGCTTCCTGGACCATTTACAAAGATAGATCAATGCCATGCTGGCCAAGTAAATTAATATGCCTTAGTATCAACTTCATCTATATAATGCCAGTAATTATAGGACCTTACTGATGTAGTTATTTTTATGCTTTATATTTTACTTTATTTGCTAGCTTAAAAATATTCTGAAACAAAAAATCAACATATCTTAAAGCAATTCCTGTTGATAAAACAGGAATTTGTGGCATAAATATTTATATCTGTATTCATGCAGACATGTCATAATAAAGGTATATATATTCATGTGTGTGTGTGTGTGTGTGTGTGTGTGTGTGTGTGTGTGAGGACATAATGTCATGAGTAGAAAGAATCCATGCATGCACATGATAAGATATAATGAGGGGACAAGATATCATGAGTGATGTAGTTACTTTTAATAATTCAGTGAGAATTTGACACTAGGTAATGTGATAGTATTGTTAGTAACAATACAAGAAATATATTAATATACAAAAATACTTGATCCTTAAAATTACAAACTGGCATTCCACATTTGGAAGAGAAAATTCACATTCTTTTCACTTGTGTTAAAAATAGAAGATGCTGGGGGTGGAGAGGTGGCTCAGGGGTTAAGCCTCTGCCTTGCAGGCAGAAGGTCCTGAGTTCAGATCCCAGATCCCACGTATAGACGCTGGGCGGAAGCCAGGGCGGCCTGCGCGTCTGGTCCTGGTAGGGCGGAGCCTGTGAATCCCGGGGCAGAAGGAGGTGGAGGTGTCCATGGTGGTTCCCGATTCGTCCGTGGTTCTACACACACACATACACACATGCGCGCGCACATACATACACACACATGCACAATTGAATAAATAATAATAAAAATTTAAAAAAATAGAAGATGCTATTCTGGAGTCTACTACATGCGTTTCTTATTTTGACTGAAATTCAGAAATTAATGTATATCCATATTTTTTAAAATGAAGTCTCACAAATTTAAATAAACATTATAGTGCTTTTAAAACATGATATCTAAAACAGAGAACACATAGGAAATTACTTTTTTCTAGCAAAGGTATGTACTTAAAACTTAAGCTGTGAGAAAAATGTGATACATTCTCAAATTCTCTTTAATAATGTCATTCGCTAAATAAAAACAAAAGAGTATCTTGTCCTGACTAATGCTCCTTCATTCTGCTCCCACAAAATGACTTTATGAATCCTCTATTTCAGTAACCTCTATTTCAATTTAATTTTCTAGTTATATTTTTAATTCATTTTAATGATTATGTTAAAAACTAAGCAGAAATATGAAAATAAGTCAGAGAAATTCCACTCAATGCTATTGGCTCAATTGCTTAAGAGTACTATATGAAAATGAAATGATGAAAATGATTGTCAAAATATGTATGAGGTATGAGCAATTGTTTATTAGGAAAGATCAAAATATTATATATATACTCAACATTAAAATAAATAAAACAATCAGCACAAATGCCTTGAAGATTTATATACATATTTTTCTCCTGTTTTGGGTGGCTTTGTCAAGTTAGATCATTGTTAAAATGTTTTATAATAAGCTGATACTGGAGTTACAACTTAGCTGCTTGACTTTTTACCTAAGATTGAGTGTAGAACTGCAATAATAACATAGGCATGTTTGTTATGACTATTCCATGTACATAGTCCTATGTACACTATGTGAACTCAAAGTTGAATCTTTTTAAGTCATCATTTAATTAAAACCCTGTATTAAGTAGCAATTTGCTCAAGACCTGTTTATGGTTTCCTGCTTCATCGTGCCAAAAACTAGTTTCTGGACCAAACTTAATGCAGAAAAGCTGTATGGTCTTCTTCATTTCTTTCTCTGAAGTCCACATATATACCTTAACACCAAGCAAGATGGCAATGATAAAATGAAATATGCTTGTAAAATCAGAAAAAAATTCTAAAAATCACTTTTAAACAAACATATAACTTAAAGAACTAGAAATTATTGTGATTAACTTAACAGGAATGAAAATTAAATCTGATGACCATCTAAAATACAATATTCACATTTTTATAGTTACATAATTACAAACTTATACTATGAATATGACTTTCTAAGCCTGTCTACAGAGTCACAGGAATACTCAACACACTCCTCAATGTCATGACTTTTCCTCTACACCCCTTCCCCCCAACCAACATTAACATAAAATACAGGCCTGGTACATAATAGATGCCTATCAAATTCATTTAGATTAAACACATTTAATTAGAATTTATTTTTAAACGTCAATAGAGCTAAACAGAAAAAACTAAATCTACATATAAAAGTCTTTAGTATAAAAGATTGAATCTTGAGTAGCTCTTTGAAGATGACACATTCTATATCCTTTTTAAACTAGTAAAATCCAAAACAAATTCAAAATGCATATTTTAACTCATTTGCATTTGAATATGCAAATATTTGAATGGGTTATCATATACAGTGATTTCTTAAATTTTTAATTCAAGAATCAAGTAAGGCTATCTCAGATTGTGTGCTGATCTAAAGGCAAAGAATGTTACCTGAACAGTTGCTACGGTTACATAATATTATGGATCATTTTGCTTCGCATGAACTTTTGAGTCATTATCGAACACACTGACTTTAATAAAAGAGTAAAAGACCTTTACATAAGAGCTTTTTAATAACATGGTTTTATGGATTATAAATTTGCACATTCACGATGATCAAGTACTCATAAATCTACAGAACAAAGAGATGGTCCTTATGTCTTTAAGAGACAATTTAAAAGTTTCCTTTTACCCATCTATCATTCTATCATGTTCATTATGTCACTATCACCAAATATTTATGTAATTCTTCTGTGGGCCAGGCATAAGTTGATGATCATTATACAGCAGTAAACAAAATAAAGCACACTTACAATTTACACTCTATTAAAAACAAATAGGAAGATAACAATTCATCACTTTCTGAATGTTTTGTAAGCAAAGCAAAACCAGGAAGTAAAAATCCAAGATAGCAGTGGATTCTTTGTGTTCCAAGAATACCAGGGAAGCCAGCAAGATGTGAGGGAAGAGGCAGACGAGTAAGAAAGTCACCAGACAAAAGGGGCAGGGGAACAAAAGGAGAAGTTGCACTTGTTTTCAGGGATATAGGAAGCCCCTGAGGAGTAGTGACATAATTTGAAGTTCATTTTAAAGGATTTCTGTGCCTCTGTGGGAATAAAGCATAGTAAGAAAATCAACACAAAAAGAGAAATTATTGCTGCAATGGTGAGAATCACAAATGTGATTTCCTTAGTCTCAACCTCATAGTGTCCCTGTCACTTAAATTTTCTTGTAGAAAATTCTGTTATGATGCAAAACAATTATCCGCTCCCATTTTAGAAGTTAGACATATCTTTTTTATAACTGGTTCAAAGAATTTGCTTTTAAGATAAATCTCTGTAATATCTACAGTAATTGCAAGGATAATGAACAGGAGGGATGGGGTAGGAGGGCCACACCAGAAACAAGGAGAGAGGGGACCATGTTACAGCAGAGAAAATAGGCCTCCATCAAGGACTGCAGTAAGTAATGAGACATCTGATTAAGTTCACAGACTTTGGTTCCTGATCATTTACAACTGAGAGGGTATGATCTCACCAGAAGGGGAGGGCATATAGTCTAGGGATAAAAAGTAACCATTTTGCAAATGGGTGATTGACCCCTCCCTCACTGTGGTTTCCTACTTTTATTACATCTACCTTTGAATATACTCTTATAACAAGACTCTAGTTTAACAGTTTTTTTGTCTCTGTCCAGGGGGTGACATACAATACCCATCAGGATGGAGTGAAGGGCATTGCAGGAGCAGCAAAAATGCAAAAGAAAATCAACAAACCATAATCCAGAACTTCAGAGACTCTATATCAACCACCTAGAACTAGGCCAGCCTAATCTCTCCCCATCCTGAAGCTCAGAGAAATTTGTGGAAGAGGGGGCGGTAAGATTGTAAGAGGACAAGGATGGGAGGAGCAATGATATGCAAGATACTCCACACAAGTTAGGGCTGAAGCAATCATAATTGGACTTTCCATGCCCTGCGCAATGTCCAACACACTATTGACTCCACAAAGTCTAGCCGTTGCTAAAGGCTCCAAGATACTTGGAGGAAAGGGATTGACAGTCACAGTAGTGTTCCTATGCTTAAGGGGAACACAGAAAAGGGTTCAGGGAAATGCCACTGGGTCCTTGTATGTCATCCAAGAGGAGGGCCCAGAGGAGAATCTGGCATGCACATTAAAGGATTCTCTGGGGAGTGGGGGGGAGGCACTGGGGGATGGAGAGGGAGGGTTAAGGGGAGAGGGAGCAGGGGGCTGGGGGGGAGGAGGTAGGGAAGGAACTGGTGTACCTATTAAGTTTTTATGAGCGGAAATAATAATAAAAGATATTAAAAAAAGAATTTGCCTTTAATTAACAATGTTCATTTAAATTTGTCTCTAATATATGCTACCTGGAACTTATGAATTTTCACTTTTTTGAATCATTTTCTTCCCTTAATATTATTGTTCCTACAAGGGCTCCATCTTTTCATGCTATTAGTACTTCACATTAGAATACAACTCTCAGAAAGATATTTCATTCATTTCCTTTCTGGGGAGTCTCTGATATGACTTAAAATACTTCTGAAGTACATATTTTATTTTAATTAATCCATGGATAATGATCACTTTTTACAATTGAAAACATTTGTATAATTTCCAGAGGCAGATTGGAATAGATACTTTGAATGAGTGAAGAAAACATGAAGATGTAAGTTTATCAAGGTATATTCTTTTTCTAAATCATTTTCTTATCTTTTGATGCCAATCCCAGGCATCTTTTGCACATATGTTTATCTTCATTGTTATATCACATGACTTTGAACTGTAGTATCATGGGGATTTTTTCCACCCCTGCAGGTAGGAACCTAAATCTAAGAATATAAAGTGCCTCTGTTTTCAAAACTTCATATGATTTTGATTAACAAGAAACAGGTTGTCTGAAAAGCAAACAACTGCACACATCAATGCACTGATAAATCTTTATAGCTCTGCAATGGTTTAAAATGTTAACTAGTAATACAGAAAAAAACGCTCTGCTCATTGTTATTTAGCTTTAAGGTTAACTGGATTATAACTACCTGTGTTTATTAGGGTGACAGTAGGTTTTTAGGGGGAAGCACTCCACTGGGGCTACTTATGGCTCACGTTATTTGAGTAACATATATCTACAATTCTCTGTTATCTACATATACCTGAGTGAATTCCATTTTTAATAAAAAAGAAAGAGTTAAGAGGCCATTCCAATGAAATTGAACAAAACCCTCAAAACAAGAGAAAAGTCACAGTACTGAGGTCCTGACAAGTCACTGACATTTGCTTAGTACAACCTTGAGTGAAGACATCCATATTTAGACAACTGTTTAGCAAGACTTTTATCAGGAAACTAAATGACCTCTTGCTGCAGCCTCCAATTATATATGCCTATCTCCCAATTGCTTCCAATTTGCAACCTATTGAAGTAAGAATAAGTCTGCTTATTCATTCCAAGAGAATTTGCCTATAGGTTACAATGTTAGGTCACACACAGAGATAATAAATGACTTGAAGCAGTTGCAGAGAACCATCATCATGCAAGATTCTGAATCATAGAAGGCTGAGAATTCAGTCCTCAGTATAGCATGTTCTTTACCATTCAGAAGAGTAGGTAGAAAGAATATAAGAGCCAGGAGATAAGGAGAAAAGACAGTGAAAGACAGGGCAATACATCCAAAATTTACGTAAAGAAGGCAACCTTAAACCCAAAACAAGAGTGATGTTCAGGGGATCTACCTGCCCAATGATCAGCTACAAGTAATGAGAAAGTCATAGGGTCCTACAAAGTACTGATGAATGATGGAACCCACAGGTTCAAAGAGAAATGTATGTGATCCCTAATCTCTAACATTCTATTCTCCACAACCAGTCAGCCCTGAAAAATGTTTAAAATAGCTATGGCTTTTTTTTCTGGGAACGTTAGTTCATACATCTGTTTTTAATTTTATAATGTTAAAAGGGATTAAAAAGTCAAAATAAGTCAACATAAAAGCAAAAAACCTATCAAAAATATTGATAATGATAATTAATATTCTATTTTCTAATTCCATGATTTCAGTAGATTTTCAAGAGAGCATAGCTGAGACTTTTATAAGATCATAGTGTAACTATCAAAACATGTACTAGTAACAAATTACATCAAAATGCTCATTCTTTAGAAATAATATGGTCAGTGAGTGAAAGTAGCAATTTTTACATTGAATATGAAGCCCTTCACCTAACTACTCTTAGACGAAGCAGAGGAAAACATCATTACCATGATATTTAAATAGGCATAGACAATGAGTATTTTCAGTTTTCTTACCATCAGCTGAATAAAATATATAAAGGAAAAAAAAACAACTGCTTTCATGTAGATTTCTTAAAATATTGATTGCTGGGTTGCATATTTCTATTATAAAGTCTACTATAAAGTTATTTTTAGGCAATAATCTAAGCACTACTAGATCAAAATCAATTTAATGATTCATGACAATTTTAATTAGTGAAACATACATATCCTAGGTTAATTTTCATGATATAAAGACAACTTTATATTATGTTTTATTATATATATCTAATAGTGGCTGAAAATTACTTCGATTACATATTAAATATGGAGTGTAAGTACACATGTATATGCATAATTTGAAATGCAAAATTCTTTTTCAAAGGAACCACCAACAAAAATATTGAACAACTTTGTACATTATGTACAATCCTAATTTTATATACAATTATACTCAATGACCCACTATAGATTGTAGCAAAAGTCAGCAAGTGACATTAATACCAACTTTTGGTGTTTAAGGCTACAGATGGAAGGAAGAATTGGATAGCAATAATACAGAATCAAAATACCTAGTAAAGCTAGTAAATATATGAACAGAATTGACAACACATTCATCGTTCCCCACATTTCATTTGTTAATATTTCTTTTGTATTTTGTATGCAGAAAAAGATGCGATTAAACCAATAAAATTTTTATTTTTGCAGGAAAGGGGAGAGAAATGGAGCTTGAAAAGAATTTTTGAAAAGGAAAATAATTAGGAACCTATGGATTCTGCATTGGATCTTGAGTTTCTGCGCCATCAGAGTATCATTACATCTGTGACAGTCAACACTGCAAATAAACCATGTGTTCTGAGATCCCTACTAAGCACACTGCCCCACTGCCTATCCTGTTCTATGAAATCACTGGACTGAGATACAGGGAAGTCTAAGTGTTTCTCTAAGTAGTTTCATTCTGTTCGTGTTGCAAGTGTTTGGGACTGCAATGTGTGTACTTCTTTAACTGCTTCCTGAAGATGCAAGAGATTCTCTAATCTCTCCAAAAGGTTTGATATAGTGAGTTAAACATTTCTTTCCCAAATTAGAATTACTCATGCTCATCTTGTGCATTAATTTGTTCTTGCATTCATTGATTAAGCAAATGTACTTTTTTGTCGTTATTGTTAAAGCCCAAATATCCAACGATGTTAAATTTTCCAGGGAGACAAAGATAAGCATCTAATATGAAATATTATGTATGTACAATGAGAAAATACTTTGCTTGCAAAATTCAAACACAGCTTTGTTGAGCTGTGGAGTATGAAAAGAAGATCCAGTGCTGGAGAGATGACTCAGGGGTAAAGATTCTGCCTTGCAAGCAGAATTTCCTGAGTTCAGATCCCAGGCTCCACATAAAAATGCCAGGCAGAAACTAGAGAGGTCTGCATTTCTGGCCCTGGTGGACAGAGCCTAGGAAAACCTAGAGCAAAGCAAAAAGGAGATAGAAGCAATTCAGGGTGATTCCCAAAGTCACTCTTGGGTCTCAATAGGTGCACACAATGCCCTCTGATTCACATACACACACACACACACACACACACATGGACACACTCATTCACACATGTGAAATAAAATTAAAAGTAATCGAGTGTTTTAGCAATATATTAGGAGTATTGAACACTTTTTTCCCCTAATAGTACTCTTTCTTCTGCATCAGTAGAAGATGAAACTTGATACCCATCTCTCACTCTATATGCAAATCAAAGCAAAATGGATTAAAAACAACTGGAGATAAACACAGGGAAACCCTTGAAGATATAGAAACAGCTCAGGAAATACTAGTACACGTTGAAAACTGGGGTGACATTGAAATAAAGAGTAAAGGAAACCACAGAATGGAGAGAGCATGAAGACTGAGGGGATTTTTTATTAGATATCCATCCAATGTGGATTCATGTCAAGAATATCATTTTTATCATTTTAGTATGTTCTAACTTACCATGGTTGACTGTCCAATGCAAGCTCTGGAGTATGAAGCATGAGAAATTTCTATTTACAACACCATATGTGAAGAATTAGTTGATATTCATCTTTACTCTTTCTGCAGTTCCCTAATAAACATCTCTCACCTTTTTTGTCTCTGAACACTAAATAATACCAGAGAAGGAAAGTAGTCTAGAAAAAGAAATTTTGCGTCATTTATAGCTACATATATTTTCCCCATCTATAGTGCAAGTACAAAGGGAACATCTAGAAACATCAAGTTAAAACAGAGTTTGGAGCATATCTGTAATTTCCACTTTAAGTAATTATCTCTTCTCTGATTCCAATAACCAGTAATCGAAAGCAATATACTGCTGCTCGTTGTCCCAAATGACTTACTCATCACAGAACAACAAAATGTTTTTTTATTGTTGCTATGCAGTCACTAATCTTAACATGAATGATTTTTATCCATCTTTCCTTTACAAATCACTAACACTTAAGTAGTTTATATTTTATTGGAAACAATTTTCTGTATGAAATATTTGTAGGTTATAATCAACCATAAATATGTTATAAGAGATACAGAACTTGATTAATTGATACCATAATTGCTCTGAGGATATATTTTCTACTTTATCTTATTTTAATGAGTTATAATTTTGATTCATATTCTCATTGAATACTGTAATATATTAACATAATAATATAAGATACACTTTTAAAATCTGTTACTTAGATGGATGAACTCCTCAATGGGAAAGGCACATTGTTATATTTCCTAAGCTAGATTTAACTAGTAAAAGAAATCAAACTTCTCTATGGAAAGCAAGGATACTAGCTAATTTTGATGCTCTAAAATACATTTTAAACTTAAATATATGTTGAAACACAAAGTAAATTAAATTCTCAACATGAAATGTTAAAGACAGCATGAAGAAACAAGTTTATTGTTTCAATGTAGTACCTGGAATTTTCATGTTCTGAGAAACTATTTTTGTCACATAAAACTCACCTGAAATGAACTTCATTTTGCATATGAAGACTCTGCATAAATTATTGCTCCAAAGTCCAGAGATGTAGAAAACAAGAGCTTACATTGTTCATCTTTCTACAAACAGATTTTTATCAAAATCAACATGTCGATATAGAGGCAATTTTAATAAATGATGATGGTAGCAGTGAGAATTGAGACTTGGAAAATGCTTTTGCAGTTCATTTCTAGAGCGCCTTACATTGAGTTGATCAAAAGAAGTTAAAATTGATTCTATCAGTAGTAAGAAATGAGAAGGAGATTATTCATTACTGATTTGAAGGTAACTGTAAGGACATAACACATTGGAAAAAAAACAGAAAGGAAAAAGACTGGCTAGGATTGGAGGGCGGTACAAGCTGGTACAGGTTTGACTGAAGAAAGTAACAGCATGAAGGACAGGAGGAAGTCAGTTTTGAGAGTCATCATAACTACATAACACAGGGACAGGTGAAGAGGATGCCTTGTGCAACACAATTTTAAGAACGTGTCAGCTCTTGCTATCTACATGCAAAGACCCATGTAACCTGGTTACAGATTTTCCCTGAGGGGGTATGTAAAATGAAGAGGCAACTGTTGTTTTCAGAAAGTTTCTATGTGACAACTTACTCTACTTATCTATTTGCCTTCTATCCCATAGCTCTTAACATCCCAGAAGTATGAGAAAATTTTTGTTTACAACTTCACATATGAAGAACCCAGACCTTTGGGGTATTTTTTGATATCTTAAGAATGAAATATTCATTTTTTCCTTACATTTCTCAGACTCCACAAGCTATGACACTATAGACCAAAGTAATATCTAAAGGAAAAGGACTCTAAGTAAGAACTTAGTTTGGGTCTTGGGGATGTGTAGGCAAGTTTATTGTAATTTAATTGGCTTACAATTCCTAATTATAGTCCATCATTGTGGGGAAGTTATAGAGACTGGAGTTTGACACAGTTAGCCACATCCACAGTTAGAGCAAAAAGCAAAAGGCAAAAAACCATGAATGCCTATTCATTTGCTTACAGGTCAACATTCCTCTCCTCACCTTTATTCCCACCTACCTGGTATATGGAGCAGGCCACAGTGGGCAGGGTCTTCTCATATCTATTATATAACCAAAGGAATTCCCTACATGCTGGCTCCAGAGCCAATCTTACTTAGAAAATCTCTCTTAGGCAAACCTATAGATCTTTCTCCTAGGTGTCAAATTGTCAATTAATTCTAACCGTCACACACCTGTAAATAAAATCTAACAACTACAATTGGTATATTCCTGTAGAGACTCTTAAAAATACTATAAGTTGTAAGCCCTCTGTCCTCTGACCTAAGCATTCAACTGTAGGAAAAACAGCTGAGCATGGTGATATGAACCAGAGGAACTACAAAGAGAGCATAGAAGTCCAGCCATCCATCACCTATACTGAGTCATGTCAACCATTGTGTGACCACAGTGCATGCAATCATCCAGATTTCTCCAAAAAATGTAAGTGTGGTGAGAAGTCATATGTAACATTTGGAAGCAAAATGAATGTACTTAAATGTGTCAAGCTTCATGATTTATTTGAAGAAAATATAAGCTATCAAGAGAGAGAGAAAAAAATTACTGCAAACAAGAGCACAAGAAGACCTTGGTTGGAACAGAAAGAAAACTTTGTAAGAAAGATAGCTGTATTTGGAATTCAAGGGAAGAATTTTCCTATGAAACATTGTTGTTATGCATATGCTTAGGAAACAAATGAGAATGTTCCTAGTGGGAGGCTAGAAGAAAAGATGAGCTGCAGATACTACAAGCAGATGATGTAACTGTAAAAACAAAGAGTAAAATATGAAAGGGTAGCTTTGAAATTTTGGGCAAAATTCTGTGTTGAACCAACCTGGCAAGAGACCAGTGGTACAATGGCAGCATGAATATTCAGAGGGTATTCAATAGTTTTCTTAGATGTAAGATTCACTTTTCAGGAAGGATCACACTGCAACAAGAATCTATGAAAGAAGAGAGCACTAGTCCTAGAGGAGGTATAAACTATTAAGGCTATAGCTATAGAGATGCCATATCAAGTTGTCTTTTATATACTTGTCATTCTACCCTTAGACTAGAGGAGCACTCAGCACTTAATCTAGTAGCTTCCATTTGCAATGGAAGTTATTCATTACAGAAAATCATAACCAGACAAAGTGTAGAAAATAAGTGACTGCATATTGCTCTAAACAGGACATCTATACTACCATCTGGAGGTTTAGGGATCATTGTTGAAGTGGAAGTAGTAAGACTGTAAGAACCTGAAGGGAAGCAGGATCACAGCTAAACACTACCTTCTGGACATAACAAGGCTGTTACATCCATTAATTCAGTGTAGCTATGTATATTTCCATAAGACCTGCATGGAATTTGTCCTATCAATATTTCCCCAAAGAAGAGGAAAGATTTTAAAAAAGGTTTCACAACTCCCTGGGAGACTGAAGAGGATTAATGTTGAATGGAGTGGAAGGGTAGATGCTTTCCACCACTGATATGTGATTCATGCTCCATCAAGTCTCAAGTATATATCATGAAAGGCAACCCAGATGACAACCCAATGGACCACACATGCAAAAGACTTGAAATGGGAAGAAGACACTCAGGGAAGAAGAAGGGATGCAATGGAAAGGGGGGAGTAATGGGATTGGGAATTAATAAAAATATCATAAATTCATATAGCCATGAGTGAAACACAAGAAGAAAAAAGTTTAAAATTATGTGTTGAATAGTTTTGACTTAAAAAGGCCTCCAGACTATTTCAGCTGATAGGAGAGTATGTTTCTAATTGATAAAATTATTTTTTCTAGGTCAAAAACATATTTATATACCATTACTATATTCATATTGTTGGATGGAGAACCCAAGCCAATTAGCAACTATCATTCTTTACACACTGTTAGGTTACTCTGAGCAAAAAGTGGAGAGCAGGCCAGGGTCACTGGTGAGTGCAATGGGTGGGGAACTGAATGAGTATGGACTTCAGAGAAAGAGAGATTCAGACTCAAACCTCGCTTTCGTATTTACAAGTGTAAAAGAATCTAAATGCATTCTTTAATTTATCTAAGATTAATTCTTCAGGATTCTGAGTTCTAATTTAGAGAGATCTAGTAGGAATTCATGAAGTGAAATAATGTTTTTCTACTTTATGATAAATAGCCACAAAGCACCTACTCCAAAGAAACTGCCGCAAAGCAACAAAGATGTATCACCCTCCATTTCAAGGGTTCAGAAACATGAAATAAAACTGTCATCAGCAGGATTGTTCGAGAGGCTTCCTTGCTGGTTCCAGCTCACAGAAATACCCGGCATAACTGCATTCTGCTCTCCTCATCAGCCTCCTCCACACATCCCTTCCGCCTGGGTTCTTCTGGCACACCTTTTGCTAATCCTACTGCATTGTTTTTTCAAGGCACCAGGGGAATTTTTATGTCTACCCAGAAAATGCAAACAGTTTTCACATGTTATGAATCTTGATCAACCTGCAAAGTTCCATTTGCTTTGAAAGGTCATCTATTCAGAGGTCTTGCATGTTCCCACATGGATACATTCAAGTCGTTTTGTGAACAGGGGTGGGGAGCATTAGACTGCCATAATGTGTGCCCATGGAGAATAAAAAATATCAACATTCACAGCAGAAATGGAGACTTATTGGATGTCCCTTGATTATAAATTCTCTATGCACAGCCTTTGAGACCAGTTGGAAAACACTCAACTTGCAATTTGACTTGTAATAGCCATAAATAAACCAATGCTATTATTATCACTCTGACCATTATTCTCCTCCTCTATGAAAACAATTAGTATGCATGATCTTCAGGAAGCACCCTTTCAAATGACCTGCCAAATGAATTTCTCACTTCTGAAAGATGACCTTTCTAACTTGTCTCATATAAAGGCAGTGAGCAAAACACATAATTGCAGTTTCATACTCCATCTTTCAATTTCAAATCAATTACAGCTGTAGCATTCCAATTATTTCATTGGCCAAATGAATAAGGTTTAGTCTCCAGTAAACCCTCTGACAAACCTACCCCTCAAAAGTTTTTCACTTTATGCCATTTCTTCTTCAGACAATTATCTCCAATGAAAATGAAACATAAATATACAAGAATATGTAAAGTACATAGGAATATGAAAATAAAAGATAATATAATGTAAACAAGACTCAATCAATAAAATGTCAAAAATATTTTGGAGGCTTTCATGTACCTCTTTATTTTCTTC
Organism: Typhlomys cinereus; assembly: GCA_023101885.1. Lineage (NCBI taxonomy): Eukaryota > Metazoa > Chordata > Mammalia > Rodentia > Platacanthomyidae > Typhlomys > Typhlomys cinereus. Next base: position 1,341,543 of record JALPQD010000050.1, on the reverse strand, counting down.
CTATGTACTCATTACCTTCAATTCTGGTCTCATTATTTCTTTGATATTCACTTTAGAATAGTTAACATTTTCAAAATAGCTACAACGATGGTTCAGACACTTCCCCAGTGCCCTTCATCCATTCTCCTATACAATGATATCTTAAATTATTGTGCAATATTGGACACAACTAATGAATCAATCTTGATACACGGTTTTGAACAAGGTTTCATAATTCACTGAATATCTTCACATATGTTCCTATGATTTATTCAGGTTTGTCTGTAATAGTCACCCTCGGCTTTTTAAATCACCACCTATAAACTATATGTGACGAGTGAGTGTTTAAAATGGATGTTTAAAAGATTTTTATTGTTAAAATGTTTTATGCATGTATATGTGAGGGTGGGAAGGTGTTTGTTTACATATGAGTGAGTGTGTGAATGTGTAATGGTGTGCATCCATATGTACATATTTGTGTGTGTAGAGACCCATGGTTGATGTAAGGGAAACAATTTTTAACTGCTTTTTTATATTATACTTTAGGTTCTCTACTCAAACGCAGAGCTCACCAATAGAACGGTTGTAACTCTCTGACTTGCTCTGAGCATCCCAGTCTCTGCCTTTTTAATCTCTGCCTTCTAGAATTTCAGGTGGGCCACCATGAACACATGCATTTATAGGGGATCTAGGGATCCAAACTCTTATCCTCACACTTGCTTTAACCACTAAACCATCTCTCTAGCCCTCCATTTTTTGTTTGTTTATTTGTTTGTTTGTTTTATTTCTCTTGCTGGTTTGGTACTTACTATGTAGACCATGCAGACTTTGCACTTTTAACAAGGCTCCTGCCTTAACCTCCTGAATGCTGGATTACAGTAGTAAATAACTTCCTCTTATAAACATTTTGATTGTTTTGTGTTGTAGAAAACTTCATCTCTTTATGTAATCTAGGCTGGCCTCAAACTCCTTGTGACACCGTGGCATGTGTATCTATTGATAATATGGTCCCACGATTTCTGGACTGTCCCAGAGTACAGAATCAAAAAATACATGTGTGAAGACTAATCCATGGTATATTTGCATAAAAATTTGTTTGCATATGGCTATCTCTTTTATATAAAACCAAACATAAAATCATATGGATATGCCCAACTCTAATCCAATATAGCAAACATCATTCCAGCCCTCTATTCTTGCTTATATGTAATTTCTCAGATCCATAGCATGACATTTGGCTCTCACCATTGTCTTTATAATTTAATATTCAATTGCAAACATAATGATTTCAGAATTTTTATCCTGAATTATTGTAAGGAACACATTTACCAAGTAGAGTATGTATAGTGTTAGTCTTTGTCTTTAGTCTTACAGTCTCTAGTTATTTCTAAAATTACTTAGATCAGTTTAAAAAGGAGAAAAATAGCAAATTTTTTATCATTTTCAGAGAGATTGCTTAATATATTTTATGCCAGCTAAATTATTTTATCATTTTGACCTCCTCATTGGCATTTTAAACGAATACATTAAGATTCGTTTTTTGTGTTTCATGTTCTAGAATTCTGAAAAAATGACTAAGGCATAATTCACCAGTTCAGCACACAAACAGTTTCAGTCCCCTTAAATTTTCCTTTTTCTTAGAATATTTAACCCTCTCCTCTGCCTAAAAACCTGGAAAATTCTGAAAACCATGGGCCTATTTTTTATGGAAACAAAGTGTTTTATTCTTCTTTTTGATTCTACATTACAGTCTGGCTTGCCAGGAAAATTCTTACTAATACCAAGAACTGATGAACCAGGTCCCACCAAATCCACAGGGATTGCTGGGAGCACAAACCTCACTTGCCTTATTGCAAGTATGTCAAAGAAAGACAAAATACTGGTCAGTTCCCTCCATTTTATCCACCTGTCTAGAGAATGGTCCCAGACACTGTGGGTTGGGTTTTCCCTTGCCTTTATCCCTACTACAACTTTATCTTTTCTAGGATATAGTATGATTAGACCAGTATGCCTAGCCTATTCAGACTATCTCTGCTAACTTAGTGCCTACTTGCTCTAAGACTTAACACATCATTTTTTTCACATCATTAGCTATTGTATTTTGTCTCCTCACCACCATTTAATTCCTTCTCCACTAAAGGACACCTTGCTTGCTTTCATTTTTGATGAACACAATCTCAGACTAATATTTTCCTAATGTATTTTTCTTAAGGTTTTACAACAAAATAGCAGCATTAATATGTGATTATGGAGGTTCTATTTAGCTCATTTGAGCACACAATTGAAAACACTTATTGCACTGCTCTATTTAAATCCAAGTACTCCCAACTCTATAAAAGGCTATTTGAAGAATAAATGGATAAAGGGGAGTAGTGCTTATGTCATAGATAAGCCAATAGTAAGCTTAGTTCTGCATGTTGTTTCCTTAAAGACTATCATCAAAATGTCCCTTTTTTTAGCTACATCATCAGCCACTAATAATACCTTAATGAACAATTTCGCATTATATGATGGCTATGAACAATGAAAATTGAAGTTGGCAGTTTAATATCTATTCCTGACATTTTGTAAAGTTATCGAAAGCTGTTGTCTATTATAGTTTTTAAAGCATTGTATCACATAAAGATTAATGTGCAGGGCTGGAGAGGTGGCTCAGGGGTTAACCTCCGCCTTGCAGGCGGAAGGTCCCGAGTTCGGATCCCAGATCCCACGTATAGACGCCAGGCAGAAGCGGGGGCGGCCTGCGCTTCTGGTCCTGGTAGGGCGGAGCCTGTGAATCCCAGGGCAGAAGGAGGTGAAGGCGTCCATGGTGGTTCGCGAATTCGTCCGTGGTCTACACATACACAGGCACACACATACACACACACACACACAGACACGCGTGCACGCACATACACACAGTTGAATAAATGATAAAAAAAAATTTAAAGATTAATGTGCAACACAGAATTCAGACTACATGTCAGGAAGAACTTTGTCAAAATCCTGTCCTTTGCCAATGTCTCTTTATATCATTACTTAAGTTGTGCTGTATTGAATTCAACACTATTAAAATTTGTCAATTTCTACTGTGATAATTTACCTTTTAACATGTTTTAACATGTTTTAACAAGTTAACATGTTATAATTTTTCATACTTGAATAATGCTATACTTCATGTAATTTAATATTTGGAATTTAGAGGGAGTTAAGGATATTTATCAAATATCTCATTATTTTATAATTAATTTCAAGAAGATAATAAAATAATGAGTTCATATCTTAAAATAAAATTCTCATGCTATAAAGATGGATTGGACTGATGCTATTACAGCACTTGTTGCACAGGTAATCAGACAAGAATTTTGATTTCCAGAAGCTACTTAAATTAAAATGCTTGGGTGTGGTACTTTCCTTGTAACTATAATCTCTGAAAGAAGAGATTAGAAATCCAGAGTTGGCTAACTAGTCAGACTAGCCTATCAATGAACTTTATGTTTGATTAGAGAAATTTCTCAAAAGAATAGTGGAGCAATTATCTAAGGTGATTCTTAATATCAGCCTCCAGCCTACACACACACACACACACACACACACACACAAGGATTCACCACTCACATACATGCACATGTATGTAGGCACTACCACATACATACAAATGAAAAAAGAAAAAAAAAGAAAATATAATTTTCATATACTAAGACAACATAGAAGACAAGTGTTAAAATGTGATGTGCATATCCCAAAATTATAGAAGAAAATTTTGAAATGCTTTTTAAATTCTTCACTTAGGTGGTGTGAAAAGACAGCCTTCTCTCTCTCTCTCTCTCTCTGTCTCTCTCTCTGTCTCTCTCTGTCTCTCTCTGTCTCTCCTGTCTCTCTGTCTCTCTGTCTTTCTCTATATCTATCTATCTATGTATCTATCTATCTATCTATCTATCTATCTATATATATATATATATATATATATTAGGGGTCAGAAAACATAATGAAATAGTAATCATATGACAGGCAAATACTGAAGTTGGCATATGCCCTGGAGCTGTCTTTTGATAGCTGTTGACCTAGATTCTGGAATATATTGGCCAAAGCACTTAAGGGATATGAAGCAAAACCAGAACTTCAGCAAATAGATGACACTTTAACCACTATTAAAGCCCAAATACACAACACAATGAGCAACAGCCAGTTATAAATAAACTAGTTTAAGATTAATCTGACCAAGAGAACAATGAAAACTTTTAAAAAGTTTCCTCCTAGAAATTCTGACAACAAACCTATACCACAGATTCTGTACATAGATGTAAGGGTACAGCATTCTCAAGTTGGTTTTACATGAAATCATCTTCAAACTCATCCCAAGTTATTAGTGCCACTAATGTGCATTCCAAGAGTATAGTAACAAGACATTAGATACTAAAATTCACCAAATTACAAGAGAGAGAGAGTGAAAAATTTCAAAGGAAGACAAGATAAAAGACAATACTGAAAAGTTAAATGAAAGAAATAATGTCTATGACTTCTACATAATTGATAAATAATGTGATTTTTATTTAAAAGAAGCTAAAAGAACATGGATCATGATGCATTCAAAAGTCTATATTGATACAAATAGTACCAAAGAGAAAATCTTGCTCTTATAAATGGAGCGAAAAAGAGAAAATCTTGTTCTGTTAAAAGAACTGACACTTCAATGACAATAATTCTCTAACAAAGTATTAGAAGCCAGAAGGCACTAAAATGAGAGTAAAAGCCTTGCTATTAAGCCAAAAACATATACCCAACAAAGCATTTTGTAAATAACAATGAACCAAGATATTCATTTTTAAATGCCTTTCCTTAAATCAATATATAAATCAAATTATCCTAGTTGGCCTAAAATCCTAAAAATAAATACAATGACGAAGCCTGCCTTCCAGATCCCTCTACGCACAGGTACTGGCAGTGTCTACCTTTGTGCTTTGTGGCCTCTTACTCTTTCTGGGATATTGTGCAAGGAGAGAAATTTGAGAAGGATTCTATCTCCAAATATTGTGCTTAAGCCTATGGCAGGAAGTCAACATGGAATAAACATCAATCAAATTTAGAGGCTGTCATAGTTATTCTGCATGCTACCCATAAAATGCTCAACTAAATATCTTATAAAAATTTCTAATCTATAATTATTGGATTATAGTTCTCACTCCAGGTTAGCAGGAGATTTCTAACCAAAACTTGGGACTGAGAGAACTGACCAAACCGTATCCACCGAACTGATGGCAGAGGAGAAAACTTCCCTTGCCATACTACTTGTTTGTCCAGGTATGATGAAGATGCCTATTTACTTAACCAGTTCCTTCGATTTTAATCATCTGTGCAGGGACTAGTCTCACCAGCCAGTCTGTGCCTTTCTCAACTCTCAGAAAAATCTCCTGCAGGCTTGTTCAAGGCTCAACTTACTACTAAATCCTTTCAAATATGCTAACTCCAACCATTTTTATCCCCATTGCATTCTTCCCCTCCCTCTTTCTCTTTCCCCCACTCTCCTCAGTCCTGCTTGCCCAGCTACTCCCACTTCCTCCCTCCCATCCCCCAGAGCATCTGTTTATGTGAACAAGAACCTCCTTCTGAGTCATCTACACTAGTGAGGATTCAGAACTCAGTGGCATAAGCTGAGGGCCCCCTTCTTGGGCTTTCCCCTAGCATGGGAGTTCTATTATGACTGTTTAAACCCTTGCCTCCAGGATCCTAACTGCCTTTTCCTCTGTGATCCATATATTTTTTGTGTGGGGGGGAGGGTCATTGACATGTCATCCATTGTGTATGTCAGCAAAGTCCAATCACATTGTGGCTATATTCTGGCTGCTATAGCCCTGACTTGCACGGAGTATCTTGAATATCATCAGTCCTCCCCATTTTTAGGCTCTTATAATCTTGTCATCTCTTCTGCAAGGTTCCCTGAGCTTTGGGATGGGGAGAGATTTGGCTGGTCTGGTTCCAGGTGAATAAGGTAGGGTCTTTAGTGTTTTGAATAATGGTTTGTTTTGTTTTCAGTTTTGCTGAAACTGCCCTTGGGTGCAAGCCAATTGGTATTGAAGGTCATCTTCTAACCAAAGGTAAAAGTCTGCTTAAAGGAAGATCTTAATATAAAAAGAGATTCAAAAGTAGATGGAAGAATAAGCATAGTACACAGCAGTGAAAGGGGTCAGTCTCCCATTTCATCCAAACTTTTTTTTAATCAAGTCGACACCTATATGTAACTATTACAGATGACAAGAGAACAAAATAAATGCAAAGGCAAAAAGTATACATATATGCTTAAAGTATTTCTTTATTCATTGTGTATACTGTCTGGCTATTTGCTATTACATTCTATGTAATGTGTTCAAATGATAGATATTGTAGCTGAAAGTGAGTCTACCCTAAAAAAAAGTAGATCATGTTATCACTATAATACTCAAAAACTACAGCCATGAAAATAGAGCATTATCCACATGCCAAGTATTGTGTTACACGACTCAAGTTAAATACTCCTTGAGAAGCTCTTGTGCTGTTACAGGTGTTCTCCTCATTTTAAATGACATGTTAAAGAGTAAGGAATAATCTAGGGCTTTAACATTATCCTCCATGAGAGCTAGAGTTCCAATCCTTCTTTATGTCTCCAAAATTCATTCTCAACTGCTTTCGTGGTGATAAGAGTGAGTCCTCCGCTGTGTTGTAGAGCCAGAGACAAAGCAGGGACAATGACAACACAAGTTAATTACAAGATGTCCAAGAGAGGCTGCCTAGAGACTGCTTGTTCACTGAGCTCCAGGGGGAGCCAGCAGACTGGTGGACCACTGCGCTGGCTGTGACCACAGGCAGTTCTCAAAGAACCAGAAGATTCTCTGTAAATGGAAGTTTTCACAATACAGCAATGAGAAACATTTGCAAAAATGCACGTGTTCACACTGATTTCAGCATTACATTTTAAAAACTTACTTGGTGTTGTCTTTCCTATGTATATTATTTTGTTTACACATCCGCTAAAGTAATTTAACTTACATGTTTAAAAAAGAAGCAAGATAACTGAGTTTTATACCACTCTTCACAGACACAGGAACAGGGGAACTGATTATAGGAACTGACTCATGAGATAACAAAGCCTGAGAATACTTCATCTTCACGCTAGAGAATTGGAAAAACTGGCAGATACTACAGTGTGTGTCCTAAGTTTTGAGAACAAGGGATTGAGGAAAACGTCTATAGAACTTAATATATCAACATTCAAACACTAAAGCCCTGGTGTCCAGCAGCATGAGAAATGAGTGTTCAAGCTCAGAAAGGAAGAGAAGAAATTGATCTGTACTCTGTTGTCATTTAACTTATTTAGACATTTAGATTAGAGAGTTGGATTGGATGATGCTTCCCACATTGTTAGTGGTAGATCGTCATTCAGTCACTTGATTCAGTTCTTACTCTCTTCAGGAACACACATGCACACACATGCCTGAATGCACACACTCATACACACATCTAGAAATTATGTTTCACAGACTAGTGCACACAAGTTGACACACAAAAAATTAGTTAACACAGTGCTTGCTGTAAGTACAGGGTCACAAATCCAACTCAGGAGACCAGAAGGGATTTATGATTCCTGAGACCTTTATTAGATAGTAGAATAATAATGTGGGAATTCCCATTTCCTGCGGCTCCAGCCACAATCTATTCAAACATCAAAGAAGATAATCCCCATGAACATCAGATCTCATGTGGGAGACAATTAGCAGCAGCATTTCTCTGACTCATCAGCAATGCCCCCCACATAGAGATATCCTTTCTATGGGACAGAGCTGGAAAGCTACCTAGGAAAACCGATTATGATTTCTCCACAAAGTATTCCAAATTTCAGAAAGTTTTGGTAAGAATTCAGACTAGAAATACTCATTTGATTATTTTAACAATCCTAATATATACATAAAATTATTATTGCCAAAGTTTTTCTGAATGCTACTGATATATTCACTACAAAAGGGCTTATGGGAGCAAGGGATTCATGCTGGTTGATGATTATCCTCTTACAGTTGTTAATCCAACTTGGCAGGAGAGTTCATACAAAAAAAGTATAAGGGTCTGACAGAACTGACCACACCACATTCACAGAACTACTGAGAGAGGCCTGATATCATGCCTGTTTAAGTATGCCTAGGTATGCCAACTCACTGAACCAACTAAAGAAGTATAGCAGTGGGCTCGCACTCATGGAACTGACTGGTCTTACAAGTTCAGTTCAGGACCTGAATATCGCAGCAGTTCCAGTGTAGTGCTAAAGAATTCCAAACTATACTAAGTCAGCTTCCCTCATCTTATGTTCCTGCCTAAAAAAAAGTTACACCTACCATGGACTGGGTCTTCCCCATCAGTTAGATAATCTCCTGTAGGCTTGTTCAGAGCTTAGCTCAACTACTAATTTTTTACCAGTATACGTAATCCTTGAGCCCTCAAATTTCAAGTTGACAGTTCTACCACATTATAAATTATAAGATTCTCTAAAATCTTTCAAATAAAATTATAAAAGTTATAAATTTAATACATACATTAATATATACGAATAATGGAAAATTTACAGTGTCTCAAATCACTGTAAAGATTTGCTAGATTCAAGATTATTAAATTCATTTTCTGTTAAAATGTTTTCTTTCAGTAATAACATTCAGAGCAAAAGGCTAAACTGATAATTCAATAAGGGACATTCCATTGTCTTAGTGACCCATGTGCTAATATAATTAATAATACATATTTTTATCACACACTAAAATGAGATTAATTTTCAACTTCATTATACTGTTTCATCAGGTATAAACAGATGCATATTAGATAGCTCTTCTAATTTAGAGACTTAACCATGAAAACATAATTTATACTATTTTCTAAGCTATCATAAGAAAATTTGTAAAATATAAAAATCTAATTTATGAAAGATTCAGTCAGGAGGCATAATTGCTAGTTGACATATACTTTACAGCAGATTGATTATGCTTAGTTGTTATAAAATTGCCCATATGTGTTCTTTGTATCTACATTTTTAATGCAGTACAGCTCAAGAAAGAATTTTTCAAGGCAAAACACAATTTTTAATAGAATTTTGATGTGTAGTTGTATTGAATTATTTGATGGTATCTTATACCTAAGATTTTAGCAGTATCTTAGTGTTCATCCCAAATCATATCAGTACTAGAAGGTGAAGGCAACAGCCTCAGAGAAAAGCCCACATCATTTCATGAGAAAAGATGAATTAAATTTGCAAATGCAGGGTAGTGATCTCATTTGGAGATTTTGGATTCTAAACCATGAACCATTTCAATATTTTGCAGAAGAAAAACAATAAATATTTTTTATCCAAGGTAAAAACTACTGCCTGAAGATGGCAAATAATATAATATCCCAGGCTATTTCAACTTTAATATTATAATCCTTAGTACATAAACACAAACTGGGTTTCGCTAAAAATAAGAATAATCGAATATGGGGAAACTAGAAATATAATGCTGCATTTGAGGTGAAGTAAAAATTACATATCCATTAAAACACTTTCTCTTTTACATTGCCTCCAATAGGAGGATTGAGAGTAGTAATATATTTCAAACCATTTTAAGCTCAACAAGGAAAAGCATTAAGAGATAATTATTGGTAATATGCCAGGAAGGAAATGTGTCCCCCTGATTTAATGCAGAAGATTAGCCATCCTAAATGTAGATTGTCACTGTAGTGATTTCCATTGGTAATAAAGGAATTGTGAGGAAAATTCCTTTCACAATAAGATAACAATATCTATAGAAAGATGTTCAGATAAGGGATTTTTCTCCCAAACTTTATTATTTTACATACAATAGAAAAGGAGAGACTATTAAATTGTACTAACTGAATGATTTATGGCAGATAAGATTTACATCTAAACTCTGTCTTGCATATCATACAACTTTATAATATAATGTGTTGCTTAAAATTTTAAATGTATATAAAATAAACTATCAAGCAGTTTGAATAAAATAAAATAATGCTTCAACATTCAAAGAAGAAACCACAGGAAAATACATGCCATAGGCTATGTGGATATAAGATCTGAGGAAGCAATAAAGATAAAATGTGTTTATATGTATGCTTAGACAAATATAAATTTTCAGACATAAAAAATAAATAAAACACATCCGCTTCCATTTTAAAGTTTCTAATATGTTCAAGATGTTAGAGCACATGTGTCTACAAGCAGACATCAAACAGTATTTTCTGTGTTTAAAAAATACACAATATAAATAAAATATATTTGCATATACATGGGAATTATATTAATAGCATTTAATTTTTGTCTACTTCCTGACTTTTTTTAAGACAGAAATGTAAAATATGGTATGGGTTGAAAAGAAATTAAAGGAATGGTTAAAACATCCAGTATTATATATTTTGAGATAAAAATGACAAGAATTTGATTACACTTGCCTTCATTTAAGATTTAAATTGATATACAAGATACTCCACACAAGTTAGGGCCGAAGCAATCAAAATTGGGCTTTGCATGCCCTGCGCAATGTCCAACACACTATTGTCCCCACAAAGTTTAGCATTTGCTAAAAGCACCAAGATTCTTGGAGGCAAGGGATTGACAGCCACAGTAGTGTTCCTATGCTTAAGGGGAACACAGGAAAGGTTCAGGGAAATGCCACTGGGTCCTTGTATGTCATCTGAGAGGAGGGCCCAGAGGAGAGTCTGGCATGCACATTAAAGGATTATCCAGGTTTTGAGGGGAGGCACTGAGGGATGTGGAGGGAGGGATTAGGGAGGGGGAACAGGGGAGAGAAGGAGGGAGGGAGGGAACCGGTGTACCTACTAAGTTTGTATGAGCGGGAATAATAATAAAAAATGTTAAAAAAATTTAAATTGAACTGCGCTATTTCTTGAGACCCAGTGTTTTTTTCTGAAACACTGTTTTCTGGTTTTTTTTTCCTGAAAACAATGTTTCTTACTTCTAATATAGATACGTAGAAGTATATACACAGTTTCATAGGCGATACTATAATTATATAACAAACTCTGAACATTAAGTTCGTAGACCATTAATTAAACACACACAAGCATACACATTTCCTCAAAATATAGACTCAATATTAAAAGATCAAAATTGTTTAAAATACAGATTCCTAAGTATGTTTCTTACATCTGCCAGAATATTTGGTGGTTAATTTGACGTATGTATGTTTAATGAGTGTACCAGTGATATACATGCTAAGTTAGAGAGAACTGCCAAATTTAGAGGGACATGATTCCTTCTAGTGTGTTCTTTCTTATCAGATACACCACTAGTCTTGCTTTTACTCAAGCAAGAGAATGGCCAGTGTGCAGTGTAAGGTTTTATGAATCAAACACTTGATCAGCTTCTACTATATTCTACTGACTATAACTCAATTATCGGGCAATGACTTAAGGAAGGATACTCTATAAATCTATTCTTGCATTTATAAGAGAAAATGGTTATTTTGGCTAACCTCCAAATTTAGAGAAGACAACAAGTAAAAATTCCATTTGCTCTTTGCTAAATAATACTTTACTGAGTTCCATACGACCTCTAAATTGGATCAAAATCTTCATAGTGCATCCTGGAAAGCAATATTTTCAATATTTTCAATTATTATTATTTATGAGAAAGTGGAGGTGTACATGGGCATGCAATGGCACAGGGGTAGAGGTACAAGAACAAATGAAGAAGTTATACTTTCTTGATTGCTAGTCTCCCAAAATACTGAAGCAGCTGTCTCCATCATTCCATTTGTCCAGGGGTTAAATCTACCCACTATCAGCTGAGTCTTCCCATGTCAATTAAGTAATCCTGCACAGTCTTGCTAAGGCCTTGGCTTAACAAAAAGAGCTTTTCACACATGCGTCCACACATGTTTCATACATGTTCTACAGTCAAGTTACTGGCACAGAAGTTTTAAAAAATATTTGGAAGAACAAATTAAAAAATTCTATCAATACTAATTTGCAAAATGAAGACTTTCTATATATCTTAAGTAGGCATGTAGACAACCTTAAGTGGCAAGAGAATTTTAAAAAGTCCCCATGTGCTAAAGATGAATTTAATACTTTTCACACACATCTTCCACCAGAAGCCAAGCTTTCTGTGAAAGGGAGAACAGACTCTGGGTTTGAGTCATTCTTTTCAAAGAAACAAACAAGGAGTTTTCAGCTGGAGTTTAGCATGTGGCTATTTCTAAGGTAAGCCAATCCTAGTTTTTCAGTTATTTGCTAATCGAACTTTATAAGGCCATTAGCTTATGGCTACTCACTTAAAATAGGCATCAAGCAGAGGATAAAAACAAGGTCAGTTTCCACAGTCCAAAATAAGCAGTATAGTCTCGTAATGAATTAATAAATGCAGATTGCAGTCTTTATGAAGAATCTAGGTTTTCATTATCAAAAACTACTATTGGAATGGAAAGTGGTAGCTATATGAAAACAATACTTCTGAAATTCTCTAAACACAATCTTTTCATTACTTTTGTAAATAAATTGCACTGCTTTGCGCTTACATTACTGATTCAAGCTGTTTATAAAGACAGAAGAGAATGACAGGACTTAACTCTAAAATGTTCTCATGATGAGCTAAGATCATTCTGCCATAATAATAGCCTAAGGAGAAGAAGTGGAGGAATAAGGATTATTATCAGTATTCAAAATGTGATTCACTGTTTCCTGAAGAAATTAACAGCAATGTGGAAAAGGATTGGATTTTGAAGCACCAGTACAACGCTGCCTGAATCTGCTAGTTATTCTCTGGATGATAATGGACTGCACTTATTTAAGCACCTTAGGGATGACTGAGAGTGCCAAGCAGGCTGTGGCAACCATAAAGCAGTTGGGCTGAGGATTCACGGTAAGAAACTGGGCTGAAACTTGAATCCCTTCACCAAGGTGAAGGTCATCAATGAGCTGAATAAACACGAGGAACAACTGGGAGTGGCCCTCACGGTGTCCCAGCACTCGGTGTGCAAGGACAGCGCCTGATCTTTCTGGAAGGACTTCCTTATGAGTTCGTGGAAGGGGATATCATTTGTGGGTTTTCACAATATGGAGAGATTGTGAATATTAATCTTAGGTGAAATACAAGGACTGGGAAGTCCAAAGGATTCTGTTTCCTGTGTCATGAAGACCAGCAGAGCACAGTTTTGGCTGTTGACAACTTTAATGGGATCAAGACTGAGGGAAGAACTGTCCGTGTGGATCATGTGTCTACTGAATTCCTCAGGAATCAGCAGGAATGGATGATGTGATCAAGCAGCTCCAGGAGAAAGTATGTGGGGCTAACACTCCCCCCGCATTCACACCAAGTTCACCTGAGCTCTGTCAACTCCCCCAAAAAGCATAAAAAAAGACAAAAAGAAAAGGAAGAAAGACAGAGTGGATTAACTGGGGGCTAGAGGCAGAGCAGCCGTCATCAGAAGCAAGGCAGCGAAGGAAAGGATGAAGCTGGCTCTAAGAAGCACAGCAGGAACAACTCAGAGTTCAGAAGTCTGGGTGTAGAAAGGACCAGAACTACCCGTGCTCTTGCCATAGTGGTGCGGAGAACCCAAAGTGGAGGCAATAAATGTGAAATCAAAGCATGACCACAAGTTCTCAGGCAGAAAGGAGGCCAAAGAAGACAGGAAAGGAGAAAGAGAAAGACAAGGGGAGGGAGAGAGAGAAAGAGAAGAAATGGAGAGAGAAAAAGAGGAGAGGGAAGAGAAGAAAAGGGAGAAGGAGAGGGCGAGGGAAAAGAAGGACAGGGAAACGGAAAGAGGAGAGGGAGAGAGGAAGAAGGAAAAGGAGAGGAAGAGGAGAAGGAAAGGAAAAGAGGGAAAGGAAATGGAAAAAGGAAAAAGGGAAAAAGAAAAGGAGCAGGAATAGCAGAAGGAGAGGGAGAAGGAGGAGGAAAGGGAGGAGGAGAGGGAGAAGGAGAGTTAGAAGGGAAAGGAGAGGAAAAGGGAGATGGAGTGGAAGAAGAAAAGGGAGAAATACAGAGACAGGGATAGGAATGGGGGTGAAACATAGACACATAATCTAACAGGTATAAAGGGCATTCTGAAGACTGGAACCAAAGAATTAGAAGTAGGAGTTTGGAAAAATCACATAGGTATATAGTAGTTACCATTGAAGCCTCTTTCAGCTACCCATTGGATTTGAAATGGAACTTTAAGCTTTCTACTGTTAGTAATGTTTCTATATATGCAATTTCTGGGGTTGAATTCCTTCAGTCTTGAATTGTAGAGAAAGCTATAGTTTCATTAGCCAGATATTTTGGACTTTTAAAGACATGTTTCGCCCATTGTTCCTGGGTAAAAACCTTGTATTGGAGTATGTGTCCTAAACTTTGATTTATAGATATGAACCCTAAAATCAAAGAGCCAAATTTAAAGTGAAAAGTAAAATACCATCATAGCTAAGCTTTTATCTGCATGTTATATGTTTAGAACCCAGCATTGTAAGATGCTTCCATATGACAGAACTGTGAAGTGTGGCTCTCTAGGTTTGGGTAGTGTAATGTGGATGTGACAGCATTCTTATCAGCAAGTACCTGTGTCTGTGTTTTTGCCATGCTGGGGATGGAACCCAGGTCCTTGTACATGCTACACCAGTATAGCCCCCTTCTATTCATTTTGATTTTGTTTTTTTGGGATTGAATCTATCCCAAACATACAGATGTATTTTCCTTATCATTTATGTATTTGTATTGAAGTGAAATTCATATTAAATAAAATTAAACATTTTAAGCAAAAAATAAAAGTGTTAAATTGGAATTAAGCTGCATTTTCATGTTTCAATAAATTAAATGACATCAAAGTTGCTGTTTAGGTTCCAAGGATATATTTATAGAACCTTTGTTTTCATCTTTACTATAACAGTAATCATAATAATGTACGACTCTAAAATGTTCACAATACAAATCCTTTACACATTCTGCAAATTATAATTTGCCATTTATTTAATTCACACTTTTCTTTTATCATAGTTCTCAACAGAAACTTTTCTGATAGTAATTCTGAAATTTTTAAACATGTTAAAAAAGCCTTATGTTGTTTGCAATAGTTTGAATACACTTTATTGACTAGTGTGCTACTATTATATTTGCATTTTTATCAGGCTCATCAAAGCACTGTATAATTTCTCTATTACTAGTGTATATTATATAACATTTTATTCATATTATAATTTGCCTTTTAATTGTTACTGCCTTGTTGAAAAAAATTTAAAAGCATATTTCCTCTATTCTTTTTAGGATTTTGATATTACCTTATCATCTAAAAGATAACAGTCTGCTTGCCTACTACAAGAATATTATCCATGGGGTTTTTTTTTTTTTTTTTGCTTAAAGTCCCTCTCATATTCCTGCCACAGTCTGTAGCTAAGATTTCATTGCATTTGAACAGCTCATTGGAATTCACAGTCACAGTTAAATTAGTACACTTGATCTTACCTGATCAACTCAAGGAGAAGCAAAGAAGGTGTCTTTGTTACACAGGCACCTTCACTGCATTACAAGAGCTGGTTCTCTAAGTGGTTGCTGAGTTTATATATGCATAAATTTATATATATATAAAGATACATATATAAGTAATCTTTCCAACCATGTAGACTGTTTTAGAATTACCAATCTTTCCATAGGAACATATTTGGAAATTAATGTAAAAATTTAAGATGAGAAATAAATGATGTTAAATTATTACTGAATCTCATTAACACAATAAATAATTTTACTTGTGGCAAATATATCAGAGATTAACATCTAATCATCAACATAAGCAATAGCTACAATAGAAAAATTTTACAAATAGATAAAAAGGCCAAGAAATTATTCCCTAGTTCACAGCAAACACGCCAGTATTATTTTATTTATAGATGAATTCCTCCTTTCTTCACTGTTCAGATCAAAGACAATAAATGACTCTTGAGTGCTTGCATCTTTGGCAACAAATAAAGATGGATTCCTTTTGTAAACTCTACCTAAGTCTTTGTAACCTAGAATATATAAATCAGTCTTTATTTTCAAGACTGTTTTGCAGCTAAACATCTAAAAGTGGCTCCAGTCCCCATCACCATTTGTCATTTAAAAATAATCATTCATCTGAATGTGATTAAAAGTTGAAGGAGGAAGAGAGTAGCTGCAACACATTTATCTGCAGCTAATGCAATTCCAGCAAGATGCTACACGGCAGTTTCCTGATCTTTAAATCTGCTCCAAGAGCACCAGGAAACAGCCATTTTCCAGTTACCTGACATTCTGAAGGTGAGAGTTGGGTCAGGCCCAAAGAAGCTGCCCTGTGATAGAACAACACATTACACCAGCTTGCCTAGTTCCTACAGCTTCAGCTTTCCCAATCATTCCGTAATTATGTATGGCCCTATATTTAAAGGACTTATTCTCCTGCCTTATAAATCATTTAGTGTGGACATTTCTGAATGAAACTGATATTATAAAGCCCAAATATGCAATAAAAATGGCTACTCACCTCATATAGTTTTTCCTTTTGTACATATGCTAAAAGCAGTTTCAGCTACCCCAATCTGCTCATCTAGCTAAAATAAATAAAATAAAATGCCAGCTAAAGCACATTTTTCAATCATGGTCCTCATGTAACACATAGACTTTCAGATCACAGCATCTTTTGATTGCTGTTTGCAGCCCTTGTCCTTCATTTCCTCTACACCCTACCACTGGTGACAACTGTTTCACTCTTTCTCTTTCAAGTCACTCTTCCGCAAAATCACTTCATGGATTCAAAATATCTGGTTGATGTATAGCCACAATCTGGGGAAATCCTCATTAAGATGGAAAAGTCTTGTCTAGTGCAGTTATTTAATTATCCTGATTAGAGAGGATGAGTGGCGTTTGTCTTCTCTATAGCATCCTCCCATCTCTATGTGGATAATGTCTGAAGTCTTAACTTGAATTAATGATACAATACCTTTTCAAGTAATGACACATTTTCTCATATGTAAGATACACATTTAATGGAATCTAAAATTTTACATGGTCACAATTAGAATTAGCATTTGAATTTAAAGAGGCTATTTATTTTGGATTATGACTAAATTATTGGTCACTGTTTTTCTTATAGTTGAGTGAAAGAGCATATGTGCATATCTTGAAAAGGGCAGGATCTCAGGCACTTAAGGAAGACATCAGTAATCCTCAAAGATGTTGAAAAAATCTCAGAGATGAAGAAAGTGTGATCTACATGGTCCTGACTTTGCACACAATAGACACTGCTCATTTTCAACATAATGAGAATTTACAGAGATTTCATGACCCAAGTAGTGGATCCCAGGATTGTTATATCTTGTGTGGGACACAAAGGACAAGAGAAAAAATAGGAAAAGATATAAAAATATGTGTCACATTTTAATGTGGACACTAATACCCACCTTATTCACCAAAGAAATATGGTAGCTATGAAATACATCAGTATACCAGAGATGGATGTCTCTGTGTGGTTTTGCCTTAAGATTCCAATTAAGAATTACTTTACTAGACAAATATCTTGAAAGGTGAAAACATTTCATTTTTAACACATCTTGTTTCTTGACTATGTGATGGCTTACAAAGGATATATATACATATATATATGCATCACCAATAGATGATTCTCACATTGCTAAAAACAAAAACTATTAACCATGTTGTTACATTTCTGCTGCATCTAGATGAAGTTATAAAATGAGATGCCTTTTCCCACTCCTACAAGGAATTGACACCTAAGAAAGCTTTTGAATCCTTTTCAAGCCAGTATTTCAAAGCTCCTTTGCTCACTGAAATCTAGGTTTCGCTTAGTAGATTCAGCCACTGAGTTCAAAGAAAGCTTTAAGTTTAACCCAATATGTTGTTCTGTCTTTAGATATTCTGTAAAGCTTGTGAGATTAATGGGAAACATGAATAGGAAGGTCTCAGGTCCAGAGAACCTCATAAAACATCCAGTGTATTGAAACTGACAGTGTTTGCTCATGATGTGAGTCAAAGTGCCTGCCGCACTAAGCTGAGGGGTAGAGAAGTGTTTGATGTGTGTGAATGAAAGCGTATGCACAAATATATGAAGTCTGCTTATATGACACATCTTAGGTGCCCATATACCTTCTAAAGATTGCCAGTGAAATAAAAATAATTCTACTTTGAAAATTAGGAGATAATAAATATTTTTGATAATAGCAATAAGCAAACTATACAAATACGTGTTTCTTTCTACCCTAATTTCAGATTCTTTCATCTTTGTAATGGCAAATTTATTAATATGTTGGGTGGGAGACTGGAGAAGTTAATTCTAATAACATCTAGATTGAAGGAGACATCTGTGGGTGTGGAGAGGCTATGGGGAGAGAGGTGGCACTTATCAATGTCAGTATCTTCAATATTTAAACATACAGCATGTTCATATCATGGAACATTTTGGAATACCTAAATACCTTTTTGTAAAACACAATGTGTATATATTTAGGTACATCTTGCAGAACAAAGATCTGTGAGCTTTGTACAAACCTGCTATACAATATGCATTATATTTCATATGTGTCAATTAAATGATTGTAAAAATAAAATGACATTAGCCTAGTCAGGTTTGACATGCAGGATGTTGGCATAAGAAACTTTGATTAAGTCAGACTCCACCACTTGCCTTGTGACTTGGCACAGGTTACTTCACTTCTCTGTATTTCTGTTTCATTGATTGTAAAGTAGACCTAATAACAGCAGCTGTCTTGCATGAGTGTCTGGGGTAAATTTATTCACATTTCTCCACAGGAAAGATGTTCCAAGAACATAACAAATGCCTGAAACATCAAAGAATTCTACATATTCTATGACTTTTTTTCTATCTGCTTGTCAACATTTCATATTTTTAATAAAGTCTAATTTATAAATTAGACACAATAGAGATTGGCAACAATTAACAATAAATAAAAATTACAACAATAAACTGTAATAAAGGTTTGTGAAATTGATTTCTCACCAAATAATGATAAATCACTGTAGTCAAGCTGAAAATGAAAACAGACCCTAAATGACCAGTAGGTAGAAAATACAAACCAGATATTCAGAGCAAAGGTACTGCATGATGTTTCCAGATATCTTCCTACTTAGTGCACTGGGAGACCAAGGAAAGGATGTAACCCAAATCCAGCTTGGTAACTCATGGGGTTATTAAGCTTCTTGCAGGAGGATCCTAGGGGCAATTTATAGGAACATGAGCTTCACAAAGTCAGCTACATCAGTGGAAAGTCCTCTTCTGGTTGTATGTTCTCGCCATGTATGACTGAGACAGGATTGCATCTTATTGTTTACCAGACCCATGCCTTTACATAAACAAGTCTTCCTGCTTCCAAAGATTCAAAGTGTTCTACCTCGATGAAAGAATTTTTCTCCTTCATATATTATGGATTACAAACGACTTCAATTTTTAGGTTGCTGGAAGCCTAGTTTTCAAAGAAATTAGATATGGGGGTATCTCCATTAAATACTAAACTCCCAGAGCCAAAAAATAGTAGATTATTTTCCTTTTCAAAAGTTCATTTTCTGGGTCTGCAAATTGGATGCTTCTGCTTCTACTAACTTAAAAATGTTGAGATGCAGAGAATTCCTGAACAAAACAGTTGGTGTGTTGCAGATGCCTGTGCCTCCCCTCATAGCAGCACCTGTCCTAATAACTGTCTACTCCATCCACACTTGTTAGTGACATAGAAACATTTTCAGTCAACTCAATTGGGTATTAAGGAAAAATATCAGTCTCCAATAACAAAAGGATGCATTTTTTAAATTATGATTACCTAATCGTTAATGCCAAAATATCTTACTGAAGATGTAGGTATTGGACCAGAAAATTTTAAACAAGGTGTATTCCTTGCTAAAGATACAAAAAAAGAAACATAGTTTATAAAGGATTAATTTTCAAAATAGGATATACAAAATTTTATTTCAAAAAAGAGGAAACATATAACAGAAAACTCAGAGTACATATTTATCAATTACGTGAATCTTTAAGGTTTCACAAAGTACAAAGCTGAAATTTTAAAAGATATAAAAGACATTCATATATTGTTAATGGAATGTAAATAAACAATATTGCAAAATGATTCCAATTAGATACCCTATTTTCTGATTATAAAAGAAAGAATGGAATCTAAACATCCTGCAAAAACTATAGATCAAATAAGTCACATGTTCAGCTTCTTGACTTGTTCTTACAATGAGCAAAATTCTTATGTAGAGAAACAATTATGTTTGAAAGAAATTCAAACTGATATTATATTGTTATCTGATTTTTTGTAATGTAATTTTCCGTTTACTTCCCAAAACTGAAGTCTGATAAATGCCCAAATAATAGAGCTATTTAAAATTTTACTCAAAAGTAATTTTCACATTTTAAAAGTTAACATTTCTACAACTAAATATATGAAACTATTACTATAGAATCAAACAGATCAAAAGAAAATTTGAAATAAATAAGTACAAAACAACTGATAAGATTCAGGGAAAGGTAGAGACATTGCCTGCAGTTGTGTACTTACTGGTAACCCTCGAGTTTTCTATAGATAGTTGCAACAAAATGACCACACAGATGACCCTTGTCAATCTCAAGGGAATTCAGAATAAATATAAAAGTTTTGAATCTGGAAAGGGGACTATTGGGATGTGGAAAGTATAGGGAGATAGTTATCAATGGGAAAAAGAGAAGAGAGGATTTTGGAGAACAATCAGAATACTTACATATATGTAAGAAATTGCCAAAGAACAAACTCATAAATACTAAATTAGAAAAATATTTTAAATATTTGAAGCATCAAATAAATTCTTAGCAAGTTGTAAATGACAGTAGTCATCAGAAAGATAGTCTATTTAAGGATCACGATGACATGCATAGATGATTTTAGGAATAGGTAAGATGCTTGATTTTAATTTGGTAATATTGTATTTTTGTTTTTGTTTCTTTTAGTTTGAACACTTCAGTAATATTATGATACATATAAACAAAAACAAAGCAGAGAGGTGAAAGAAATCATACCCACATCATGATGGCTAATGACATTGATATGATCCAAGAAATTTTTCCATAATGGCTTTAACAACTATTTCACTCTTTTAAACATTGCTTTTCTACCCTCATCTTTATCAAAGATTTTCATAATCTCGGACATAAATCATTATGTGGTCTTTGTATTAGCAAAATGCCATGTATGGTTAAGAGGGGGGAAATTGAGCTGAAGTTTACAGAAATACCAGAACTACATTGAAGATTCTGCCAACTCATGGACTATTAGAAATTCAAAATTGTGAAATTGTGGAGAATTGAAATGTAAATCCAGAACCAAAATTGTCTTGGGCTATTTTCAGTACCTTAATTAGCCATTTTAATATTTAATTTATTCAATTTTTTTCATTTATTATATTTAATCTTTAATCATCCACCTTTTTAACTGAACTAACATCTTTTAAGCATCAGCTAAGTTCTTTAGAATGTTTTTGACAGACTATCTTTTTCAGATAAATGAAGAGCTAAATATGACCTTTCAATGTGCAACAAGCCATCCAAAACTCTATTGGTTTAAATAGTCACTTACTTGTTCTCATGATTCCCTGTGCTGCGAGAGTACAGATAAGCAGACAAGAGGTGCTAAGTTCCTGTGGCACTACTCAGGATCACTCAGTTGCATTTCACCAGCCTGTAAAGCTGATGGAAAAACTTTGAAAGAATTTCCCACACATGCCTCATGCCTTATGTGATCCTTCTTCACACATCTTGATTGGTGATCCACGCAACGCAGTTCTATAGGGTAAATATGCCCCTGATATGGCATATGGATGGATGCTGTCAAATGGTCCTTTTTTCTCTTTTTCTCTGGGCAGCCATCATGAATTTGCCCCAGTCTCAGGGAATAAACACCATATTTAGGACGCAGTAGGTTCCTAAGACTAACAAGTTTGGGGAGAGGGACTCCCTCCAAAATGTAAACAACCTCTGAAAGAGGAAACTAACCTGCCAACCAAGCCCAAGAAATGGGAATTTCTGAGCAGTTCCGGTTCAGTTTGCAGAAGACTCTAGAGCAATCACGTCTGGAAGAGACTGCTGAGCAGGTCAACCAAGAAATTGGAGGGAAAAATCAGCAAACAGCTCACCCATAGGTGAGAGACCCTGGGCAGTTGAGAAGACCAAAAGAGATTTCCCCAGCAAGTTATACAGTGGATCACTCTAGGGTGCAGCTTCCCTAAGTCTCACCACTGCTGAGATGGGGCGAGAGGATTTCTGCTGATACAGCTTCCCTTGCACCTTCCCTGCTCCTGCAAGCAGTCCTCACCCCTACTCCTAAAAACAACCACAATAAACTCATTAGTCCATCAAGTTGGACCTTGGTGTAATCATTTCTTTGATCCATTATTGAACACCTGCCTGGGGTGAGTAGACAGTTGCAAGGTGTCCTCTAGGAAAAAAATATTCACACAATAGATACCTCAAGTAAAAATTAAATCTTACAATCCTCTTAACAAGCTGCTGATGAAGGCAAATTAAGCCACACATGATGATGGGAAACCAATGCTCCCACATGGGAAGAAAGTTTTTGCTCCTAACTGTCTATAAGCTCAATGACAGAAATTTGCTGTTTTAGCATATTTTATAAGATTGGTATGAGGTATGATCTCTCTGTGGAGCTCTTGACTCTCTTACACAAGTATTTGGAATTCTGTCATTGAAATTTCGTACCACTGTACAGCAAGAAGAGCTCAGATCTCATGTAAAGAAAGTTAGACAGGCATAATTGATTTCTGTAATTCCAGTTCTGGAAGTCATAGCCTGAAAATATCCAGAGAAAGTTGATTAGGAGACTTGCCCTACTTTCCAAATACTAATACATACTCTGATTTTTTAAAATAGCATTTTAGAATAAAAATTAGAACTGACGTTAGGCCAACTGAATATCCCAAATGTTTGAAGGCACATTACTGGGGGGGGGGATACTGAAGTTAAATATGGACTGGAGAGTAGCTTAGAGATTAAAGCCTTTGCCTTTGTAAGCAAAAGGACTTGAGTTCAGATCACTGAATCCCATATAAAAATGCCAGGCAGATATGGTGATGGCATGCATTTTCTCCAGAATAAAACAATAAGAAGCCTATCCAATCCAGGATCATTTCCAATGTCACCTTCAGGTCTCCACAGGCACACACACACTCAAATGCCCATCCCTTAACTCACTCTTCAAATCAACAGCAAATGTTGTAAATGTATCACTTTAAAGATCTAACAAATCTCAAATATATAAAGCATGATAGTAATTCTCTGCATATTTTCATTTGTGAAAATTAGGGTCAAATACATCACTTTAGTCTAGAATAATTTCTGGTGTAACAATATAAAGTTATATGCTACTAAAATGAAGGTTTCTGTCAGTATAAGTATGATTGTCCACATATAGTAGTAACAAGGCATAGATAAAAACTATTTCTGAAAAGTTGATATAGGTAGATATTAAAATACGGGGGTTAGCAGCATGTTTAAGAAGTATACAGTATTCTACAGAATAGTAGAAATATTAATTTAATGTGTTCTATAATTTTCAAATATATACAATACATATTTTTCTCAACAGAGACATTTAAAACTTTATTCTTGTGTGACTCAGTTCTTTATAATGCAGATTATAATTGCATATTAGTTTATTCTAAAGTGAATTTTTAAAAAGTTAAAATAAATATTTTATTTTTCATGGACTATTTTCTGTCCTTTGCTTACTATAGGAAGCAAACTTTTAAGAAATATTGAGATTCTAAAACAAAATTCTTAATTAAAAGATATTTAAATATCTTGTTTATTAGTTTAAATACTAGATGCTAAAACTATGTTTGTGTATACATATGGACATGTACACAGATGTTTTCCGCAGTTACAAGGCTTATATGGTTGCTGTGGAAAGTAATTTTGTTCTGCTGGGTCTAACAACTTACAATTTATTTATAAATTGTCTGATAATCTACAAGGTAAAAATTAAACCATTTATGTATGTGAAAATTTTCACATTAAGAATTTATTCAATAGAAAGAGAATATTAAAATAAAATAAAATTTTTCTGAGTCATGCCATTGAACATAAGTATAGACTGTAGTATCTGTCATTTAAAAATTCTTGATAACATTATCATTCAGACTAGAGAAATCTCTGTTTTATTTTGTTGTTGTTGTTGTTGTTGTTAAACTGTGCCTTACATTGACATTCAAAACAACAAATGAAAAATAGTTGGGTGTAATTTTTATATAAACATATTTATTGCCCAAAGACATTTTCATTAATTTGTTTCATAAATACTTATCATGACACCTCCAAAATTACCTGTTCAAAAAGAAAACATGCATGCATGCATGTGGCAATGCAAGCACACTGCTCTAGCTTCTGAAGAATTTTGCCATTCCTCTTTTTTGTTTTTCTTCTTTATTTTTTGATGATGGTTGTTTCTTCAATATAAGATAAATAACATCTATCCGTTTAATGAATAAGTCCCAGTAATAAGCAAAATACGTACTTTAATAAGCATGTTAAAATTTATTTTTTCATAATGCTGCTCTTTATATGTCCATTATTTTACTCCTAGACATTCAGGGAATGTTTACTAATCTTCTGATTACTAATTCTCTATATCAAGCTGTTTTATTCCCTCCAATCACTATGCTATGTTGTTTTATTCCCTCAAATCAAGTTATGCCTACCTTACAGCTGTAGAAACAGAAGAATAGAAAGATTGAGAAAATACTGGCTTCATTAGGCCTCTAATTGTTGGTGTTTTTTTTTTCAAAATGTAGCGTGTTAACAGTTATTCAAAAATTCATTATTCTTTGCTGCTCTGCACCACTCTTGGTTCCATTCTGGAGCAGCAAAACTGAAAAAAAACATCAACAAACCATAATTCAGAAAATCAGAGACTCTACATCAACTACCTGGAACCAAGCTAATCTCTCCCCATCCTAAAGCTCAGGGAAATTTGCGGAAGAAGGGGCAGTAAGATTGTAAGAGCCTAAAGATGGGGAATAGCAACGATACGCAAGATACTCTGTACGATTTAGAGCCGACTTAATCATAATAGGACTTTGCATGACCTGCACAATGACCAACATATCATTGAACCCCCATAGTCTAGCATGGATCACAGGCACTAGGATCCTTAGAGGCAAGGGATTAACAGCCACAATAGTGTTCCTATACTAAAGGGCAAACACAACAAAAAGCTCTAGGCAATGCCACTGAGTCCTTACATCTCATCAGAGAGGAGGAACTAGAGGGAAGTTTGACATGCACACTAAAGAATGCTCCAAAATGGGGGGAAGGTCACTGGGGAAAAAGGAGGGAGGGAGGGGAATGGGGTACTTATCAATTTTATATGAGTGGAAGAAATAAAAAAGTGATTAGAGTGTTTATTTGCCTCAAGGTACTTCAGTGTTTTCCTTATGTCGTAAAATTTCAGGGTCATAGCTATCAATCACACAATCTAGCAACAATTTGATGCACTATTCTTCCATTTTTATTTCCTATAAAATATTCATAAAGTTCTAGTTAATGTTCTAGTCTTTCTGACATGTTCCAACTATTCAAATCTATAAAAACTGTTAGTTTTAATTCCACAAAAATTATAATCTATCCCATCTGTACCTTCTGGCCTCAATGAGCTGTTATTTTCACTTTGGATGGAGACAAATTTCTTTCTTGCTTGCTGTGTCTGCTATATATTGCAGGTTGGTGTAGACCTCTCACTATGTAGTCCTCCTGTATGTATGCACAATCTTCTTGCCTTAGTTCGTAGGAGGTGGAACTTCAGGTGTGGACAACTGCACACAACTTAAAGGAATTACATTTTACTATTCACATAAAATGATATGAAATTATCAGTTTCAACTCGTGGCTACTAGAGACTTTATACTCTAGAAAGATCCATGGAGAAAGAAAATTGAATGTACAATGCCCAGCTATAAAGATTGATCTAAGATGGAGAGAAGAGTAATCAGATCTCCGTGGTATCTGTGAATTAGAGAGATCATGTGTGAGGAAGAATAGATAATTATAGATGAAGAAATGCAGTGCTTATTCCCAGCGCTTGAAAGGCTGCAGACACATAAGGAGTTTGAGGATTTGTTATCTCCCCCCAAAAATCTATATCAACAGAACAAAATGAAAGGGGATGGAGAGAGGGGAAAGAACCAAAGAACACAGTGCTTAGAAACAAATTTCTGGTTTTGAACCTACTCCTCATTATTTCCTGAGTGCCTGAAATTTGATATGCTATATGACAATTTCACTTAAGTCATTGCTTTAACAAATAAAATGATTTAATAAATTCACCATAAGGTTACTTAATGTCTAACATATTGCCTGGCTTATAGTAAAAATAAACGGTGATGGCTACCTTTAGCTCATATATCATCACATCCATAATTTTTTTGTAATCCATACTTCCCAAATTTGAACTTTTCTCCTGGGACTTTAGGTGTCTGCATAAGGGATCAAAGTATACTATTCTCGCTTTGATGAGTGGCAAAGTCAATGAGATATTCAAAATTAAATAACCCTTAATTTAAAAATAAAAACAACTAAATAAATGAAAAAATAACTATTATTACCTATTCTAAATATTTTTGTGGTTTCATACTTTTAAAAATACATGTTCATTCCAATCTCAACATCCATTATAATATTTTAGCATCTTCACCATCTTCATAAGTAAACACATTTAAGTGAATGTGTATGTTTGAAGCACTGAAATTTGATATTGTTTCAAGAAATTAATACCATCATAATATCTTTGATTTTTTTATAATTTCATCTTGATAAATGTTTTTAGATTTGTGAACTTCTTGACTAAAATTAAATTTAAATTAATGTACTTACATGCATTGACTACTTCAGTGAAAATATATACAAGCTTACAAGACATGTGGAACAGCAACTTGCTTCTTGGGATATTGAATTTTAATATGAGAACACTTGTCCTATTCAAGTGTGTTGATGAAAGCCTGTAATACTAGCTTCTTAGAAGAGAAGTGACAAGATTAGGGGTTCAAATGCAGAATGAGCAACTTAGATTACTCTGTGTGGAAACAAAAGGCACTTGCTTGGCACATTTAAGACTCTGAGTTAAATCATCAGTACCATACAAAGAACAATAATAATAATAATATCATTTTTATTACTTTTAAAATTAAACATTTTAAGACTGGAGATGTAGCTCAGATTTATAGCATTTCATTGGGATGTATATGATCCTAAGTTTGATCACAAAAACCTCTATATAAAAGGTTTTTTATATAATTATAAAAATATAAATTATATTTTATATATATTTAATTGTATATAATTATAATTATAAATATAAAATTAAGTTCACAAAGTGTGGGTAAAATTTCACACACACATACACACACACACACACACACACATACACACTCACCGTATGTTGGTTTTTATTCTTATGATCTTGCAGAGAATTGCAGGGGTGTATCTTTGTATCACCCTTCTCCAGCAGAGTTGACCTTACCATATACAGTGCAAAATAAGATATTCCTTTACTGAGAGCTGGCTTTAGTATCTATGAGGCTTTTCATAATAGATGGTGATCAGTCCAAAGAGTTGCATAGGAATAGTCTCTTGGGAACAATGAAACTATGTTCTTATTCCTTTCTATAGTTGCATAACTTCATTTCCAGCTTAACCCTGACATGTATCATGACAACTGATCTATTTTCTGGGCGTTTTTTTTTTTTTTGGTGTGTGTATGTCTGTGTATATATGTATGTGTGCATATGTATGCAAGTGTGTGTGTGTGTGGTACTTGTACAGACAACATCTAAGTGGCAGTGGAGTTCCAAGGGTGAATTTGGGAATCTTCCTGGGTTGTTCCACCTCCTTATTGCTTTGATTTCAGGTTTCCCAGGCTCTGTCTTCTAACACTGGAATTGCAGGCCTCCACTGTCATTTTCTGTAGCCCTTTTCGCGTGGAATCTGGAAGATCACACAAAGGTCCTTTTTGCTTCAGAGGCAAAGGCTTTATCTCCTAATTCATCTTCTAGCCCAATTTGTACGGATTTTTTTCCTTTTTTTTTTTTTTTTTTTTTTTGGATCTCAATGTGTAGTCTATGTTAGCCTTGAACTGGTGGTCTTCTTGCCCCAAACTCTAAGTGATGGAATTACAAGTGTGTGACACCATACTCAGTATGAAATTTACACAGATGCAGCCTAGGATTTTCCTTCTCCTGGTATTCGAAAAAGAGAAGGAAAATGTCTCTTTTTTTGACCTTTACCTCTTCCTTTCAGTGAATGTGCTCTCATAGTATACAACCTTGTTCTTATTCTAGAATTGAAGTTCTTTTACTCAGTGCTAATCAGTGTGTGCAATGACTCAAAAAAAATCTGATCGCTTTTGTATCCCTAACATAACACAAGCCCCTTTGAATTAGTTAGAAAAACACTGAAAATGAAGTGTCAAGGCCACTGTAGGAATGCAGAGAAGGACACCCCCCAATACTTCCTGCTTCCCACAGTTCAAATGCCCAGTAGGACCCAGTGATTCGCATTAGCATGAAACATCTGTTGCCATGCTCCTGATTTTTGTTCATGCCTTTACTTTTAACCTATGTATGCCTTTACTTTCAATTTGGAATTTTTGTGGTCTGTATTTATTTGTATCTTTATACTTAAATCTAACATGACCAGATCTACACTAAACCTTTTCTTTTTTTTTTTTTTCTTTTCTTAAACTGTTTTATTTACAATGCTAACTTTGAAAAGCTCACTGAAGTTAGCCAGAAAACAAAGTAGGCTTTACAGAAAGAGGGAAAGCTGAAAATGCTACTTTCCAGAGATCCCATTGTTCAGTTTTATTTAGAGTAAAGGGAAAAAGGAACTTTTGCTCATTCTAGAAGAAATACAGCCATAGGTTTGGAATCTGTACTTAATTCCACATGCAATGAAGATGACATTGTGCTAACACAATTGTTTGCTGCTGCATTTGTCTACTGTTAGTCTAACAGTAACAATTATAAACAGAGGATAGCAACTAATATTGGACAGTCCTTACAGTGTTACAGTGTCAGGCATCTCACTTCTCTTCACACCACTGGCTCTCTTTGCGTACCTGGGCTTCCTCCTCTTCAGTAAAGTCATTTTTTGATATTGAAGGTTTTGAGAATCTCCTCAGGAGTTTTCCCCTTAATCACATTGGCCACGGTTTTGCAAGTCACATCAAGCAAGCCTTTGATGTCTAAGTGGTTTGCAGCCAGAATAAGTTCAAAAAGTGTTCTTTGGTCAACCTTCAGGAATTCTTGGCCCCACACAGGAATATCATCTGTGTGCTTTTCTTTGTTCTCATTGTCCTCAGGAGGAGGAAGAGGATCATCCTCCTACAATTTTGGTGGGTGCATGACTAGATGACCTTTCTAAGTATCACAATAACATTCTGTAGAGGAACTGAGTTATCATCTCCCTCATCATCCATTCCCAAATCTTCCAACATGGTCTTGTTTGGCAATTTCTACATCAACTTCAACTATCTCTCCATTAGAACTCTGCAACTTGATGAAAGGCCTGGTGTTCCATCTCAAGGCTGTGGGCCCGAGGACACCAAGAGCCGGTCAAGGTCCACACAAGGAAAAGAGAAAGATGGATGACAAGGCCACTACTACACATTAAACCTTTTAAAAAATACTTATTTCATGTAATTATTTACACAATTGAGCTTAAATCTACCATAATATAGACATATCTTTTCCTATTCCTGTCACTGCTCTGTGTTTTTCTCTCTTTCTCTTTTTGGGAATATCTATATTAGGATTCCATTTTTTTCTTCTTACCTACAATTTTGCTTTGTTCTCCTTAATAGTCACTGTGAAGTTTATATAATATTAACCTTTACAATTTAATTTCACTTAAATTAGTTTTTGTAAACATATAAAATATGTTAATGTTTTCATACAGTGATATTATACCACCTCACCTATGCATTGCTCAATATATGAAGTAATTTCTCCTTTTTTAAACTTTTGTTGCTGTTTTTATGCACTTAAATTTCTTGGGTGATACAGTGCGTTGTCACTGATATTCATTTAAAGAACACGTTACCTACAAAAATATAACTAATAAAAGTGACTACTGAAAGAGTAATCTCTCTGTGCTCCATATTCTTTTTATAGTAACAACCTGCTTCATGGTAATATTTTTCTTCAGCTTATGAAGTCTTTTAACATTTCTTCTAAAAGTAGTTCTGGCAGTGATGAATTATTTTAACCTTAATAATTCTAAAAATATCATATTACCCTAGCTATGATGATAGCATTTTTACTGAGTGAAGAATTCTTGGTTGTGCTTTCTTTGATTCAGCATTTTATCTAATTCTCTAGTCTTTCAGCTTGCACTGTTTCAAGGCAATCTGTTGCTAGAAATATTGTTGCTATCCTGTCCCAGATGTGTCTCTTTAAATTTCATTGCTTTAAAAAGTTCTTACACGGGGCTGGAGAGGTGGCTCAGGGATTAAGCCTCTGCCTTGCAGGCAGAAGGTCCTGAGTTCGGATCCTAGACCCCATGTATAGACGCCAGCGGAAGCGGGGGCGGCCTGCGTATCCGGTTCCGATAGGGCGGAGCCTGTGAATCCTGGGGCAGAAACAAGGAGGAGGTGGAGGCGTCCATGGTGGTTCCCAAATTCGTCCGTGGTTCTATGCGCGTGCACACACACACACACACACACACGTATACATGCACAATTGAATAAATAAAAAAATTAAAAAGTTGTTACACATTTTAAGCAATCTGATAGTACCATATTTTAGAATAGAATTCTTCATGTGTTTGCAGCTGAATCAGGTTTTTAGATATATGAGCTGATACTCTCCCTAAATTTAGAACACAATTTGTTACTGTTTCCTAAAACATTTTAAAGTTCAACACCTCCTCAGACACTTCAATTATACCTGCAATGTGTCATTTGAAGTTTAGCACTACTCTTTGTTGATATGCATGCTTTTCTTTATAATTTTTGTCCTTTTATCTCTCATTCACTATGAATGACTCAAGTTTACTATTACTTTCTTCTCCAATCTCAGACATGTTTTGATATGACACAATTTGTTTTTCCTATCAAAGTTCGATTTTGTTATCTTTTGTACTTTTATTGAGTATACTTAGTACAGTCAACCTTTTTCAGTGGCTCTTAAAAATACACATTTACATTAAAAATTTAATGCCATTTTACTAATTTCATCATATGTCATCCATCTGTTTGTTTTGATGGATAGTATTTTCCTCATTTTTGAATGACTGGCAATTTTGTATGGACATCATTCACCATAAATAGTAGCTTACAAGGTGATAAATACCTTTAACTATATATTTTAGATCCATATTTCATAATGTGGTTAAATTTCTTGGGGAAAGTGTAATCCATTTTGATTCCTATTCATTAGGGTAGAACAGTTCTGTGTCTTACACCCTGCAATTTACAAAGTTTTCAGTCTGTCTGTCAGGAATGGAAATTACTATTAGATGGTCTTTGCAGTATTTTGAGTACATGCAATAATCAGATCTTACTGAATGTTGCCTGGAACTCTGCAGTGACTCATGGTTTCCTGTGTTCTTATCTGCCCCTTTTCATCCTGAAACTTTACTCACTGCCTTCCCTAAATATCCATGTCCTTCTCCCTTACTCAGGAAAACTGCCAAAATACATCTGGGTTTCCTATCCTGTACTCCCTGTACCTTGGCAGAAGATTTCTACAGGCAGAAAATTAACCCATGTATGTGGAAAAAAGGCTCACCATATTTCCTTCCAGATAGGATTCTCTCATTATCACTGGCTAAAAAAGGTCTTGAGAGTCATTATTTCATGTATTCTGACTTTTCAAAAACACATTTCCAATAATAGATTACATCCAATCTATTACCATCTTCAGATTCCCATCCTTTTGTCATATTATCATTTATTTTAGTCATTTCATCTGTCATAGGCTGTGGAAGAACCTCTTTGCATTGAATTTTTTATGTAAAGGTCTTTATTCTTGCTGCACAGTGCAGTTAAATTTCATTGATACAGTCTGTTCCCCTTCCATCTCTCTCTCAGTATTCCAAGGCACTTTGCTGATGCATTTATATTATTTTAACGATGAAAGGAGATTCAGCTTAATTTTGTCCCATGAAATATTGGTACAAGGAAAATTTCAATCCATTAAGTAATAAAGCTACTGTAATTGCAATTATTATTTTAAAATATTTTACAGTATTCACAATAGAAAAGAAATGGAATCAGCCTACATGTCTATCAACAGATGAATGGAAAATGAAAGTGTGCCACATATACTGAATAGAAATTCTATTCAGAGCTAAAGAAAACATGAAATAATGAAGCTTACAAGAAAAGGAATGGCATGGGAAAATATTCTACTGAGTGGGATGATCTGGGCCCAGAGAGACAAATGAAGACAATAACATATGTTCTTTCTCCTATGTGTATTTTGCCTTCAAAATGTTTATATTTTTATGTTTAAATTGGAATGAGTACTTATAGAAATCAGGAAGTGAATAAGATCCCATGATGGTTGAAATGAAGGGGCTTAAGAGTGGTGAAGTGAGAACAAAATACATATGATATGAAAGTAGAAAGAGGAAAATAAGAGTGAAATTTTTAAAGAGGGATAAAAGATTAAGATAAGTGAAAGGTAGGAGGAAGTCAACCAAAACTAAGGATATGCACAATACCCTTATGAAAATTTATTGTTGTATAACCTATCAGAGTTTAAAGGAAGGTTAACTGCATGTGGTATTTCCAGAAGCATAGGTTTTAAATAAAAAACCCAGTGCCAGGAGAGTAGCACCTCAATATGAGCTGTTCACCAGAAAGCCTTCAGAGGCTCCAAAAAAAATTACAAGCAATTGGCAGACAGTAATGCTGAGGACTCCATTCAATTTTGTATTCAGGACACAGAAGAATCAAGCTGGCGTTGAGCTGGAAGAATTGTCCCTGAGAGCTACTATTCATAATGCTGGAGGTGACAAGCCAAAAGAGGAGGAAAAGTCATCAAAGACCTTCTCTCATGTAGACCCTGTATAATAAGTTTCTGCCTACTAGACACGATGCTACAGATGCAATAGTAGAAAAAATGTTTAGGAGCTAATGAACTATTTTCTTATTGGACTTCAGGCCCAGTTCATAGGAGGGAAGACATACATGGTACAGTAACTATGGTCAAAATACTATGGCAGGGAATGAGTATCACGTGCTTTAAAGAGAATGCACCATTAATATTTTTTAAATGAACACAAAGATATATTAAATATTATCGTACTGCTGTTGTCAATCTGGCTCAGAGAAGCTTCTTTTTGGCAGATAATAATCTGGCTCAGAGAAGCTTCTTTTTGGCAGATAATAATAGTTAATGCTAAGACTCACAGCAGGTCAAATACAGGGAGTAAGTGGCTCTTGAATATTCAGCCTTAAAATACATCTATATTATGCCCCCAAGATCTAGCAAACATCACAGAAGGGGAGAGGAAAGAATGCAAGAGCTGGAGGATGGAGAGGAACACTAAAAAATGCTTCTTATAGATATGAAGCAAACATCTCAATGATAAACATATAGGCGCTTTAACTAACCATAGATGTCATGCACATACACATGGCAGAGAGATAGAACAGAGACTAAATGGAAAGAACTCAGTAAGAATGGAGGGAGACAAAAGAGGGCCTGTGTTATAGGAATATGCGTTATTCCTATATATCATTGTCAAAACTGAGATATAAGGAGCAAAAGAAAAAAGTGAGCCTTACATTGAAATATCTTTCAGTATAAAAATAAGATTAAGTCTGAGAAATATTTTGACACAGCACTTTTCATTCAACCAATTGCTGATCAATTAGTTGCATTCTGATTGACTCATTTGGTGATTATCCAATTATAAAAAATTAGATCAAGTCAACCTTTCCCATTTTCCTTAAGCTTTAATTTTTTAAAGAAACTTAAAAATATCAAATATTGCATTTTGAATGACATCATTATTTTCTTCCATTCTCTTTTGATCTGAATTTTAATAGCGCACTCTGCTCAATTTGAATCATGGTAAATGGAGTGAGATATGGAAAAACATAATTAGAGAGAGTAGGAAGATAAGGACAAGAAAAATCAATGAGGTGTTGGTATAAAAGCTCAATGAAGAGTGGTTGAAAAAGTAAGTGTGCAGATTCAAGGAAACTAAGGGACAGTGACCAGATGCCTCTAGTGCATGAGGGAATATTTCTGGGAAGCAGCAAAGAGATATTTTGTTTGCACACTGAAGGCAGAAGTTCAACAGTCTCTGAGGTACTCATTTTCTTCATGCTGTGATGGATGTAACACTGGTCTGTAAAACAATAGAGCACAATGGATATTTCACCCATCCCTACTATTAAAAGACTTACAAGTACTCCTTGCAAGCCACTGCCTCTGAGCTAAACTTTCACAATCGTGATCAAAAACTATCATCTAGTGATATTACATTTCATTTTGTTTGTTTGCTTTTTTGTTTTACCTTGTGGATCAATACTACCCACAACAGGCCTTCTACATATTATTTACTTTCCCAACACATAACCCTTGACCTTTTTATCTCAAAAACTTTTTCCATTTTTTATTCATCCATATGAACTGACCAATATTTCTGCTGTTTTAAAATTAGAAATAATCACTTTTAAAATAACTCTTTCATTTAAATATGATGTAAATACATTTCTACTTTACATCCATTTCTCTCATCAGAATTTCTTTATCTACTATGTACATTTAAATTTCTTCAGTGCTATTGATTATACAGTTGACACTGTGAACACTGTGCCCTGAAAGAATAAATGAAATACCGAGATTTATGTCAGAATCACATGAGCAGCTGTATAGTCATGTGTTTGGTTTTCATTCTTCTGTTCATGTACACACATATATGCACATGTACACACACACAAATGGAGCAGGTCCTATGCTCCTGAAATTAGTATAATAAAGCTACACCAATCCTTTTATACATCCTAATAGCGTGATTACCCTCTTCCTGACAAGCTTCATCTCCTTTCACCACTTCCATCAACCGAAAATTAATGTTGTACCTTAAGGTTTCTTAACCTTGGTGCTACTGATATTTAGGGCTAGGCAATCATTTGCTTTAGGAGATATCCTGTTTACATCATACAGTATTCTGTAGCACACTACCACACATTTAGAATGAACTCTTTTCCCACTGCTGTACTCATCACACTCCCTCAACACTTACTGCAGTAAAATCCACTCTGTTCAATGAATACATACATTCTGAACATTTTACAAGTCTAAACCAACTTTGCAATCCATGCTTTCCATATAAGCACTAGAAACTGAGAAAAACATCCTACTAAGCTGACTAATACCAATTAGTATTAATCTGACCAATCAGCAAGAAATGACTTAGGTTGGAACCAGGGCCTATGTAACCCTCAAGCTCCAATCAAGTAGCCTGAATCTGAGCACCAGGTGAGATCTCAAGACCTAAGAAGCCCTCCATGATAGTACCACCATCTGGGACCAAGTGTTCAAACTAAGGATCTGTGAAGGCTGATTTGCATTTAAACCTTAACAATCTTATTGCCAAAAATATTGTGAATCAAACAGAAAACATGTCAAACTATCTTTCTTGTTGTTCACTAGGCCTTGGGAAAAAAGGGTTGTGGGCAGCAGAACTCTAAACATTATTTTGCTCCAAACCTCAAAGCAACCAAAATGAATGTATGCGAAGTTTCATTTACAGAGTTTAGCAAGCACATAATTGGAGACAAAGAGGAGCTATCAGGCAACATGTTCCTTGGAATTTATTGTCATCTACTTTTAATTACTCCTTTCAATTTTTTTAATTCAGTGCTATTGATCAAAATAACCCAGGGCCTTACACATGTTATGAAAATATCTAGCAGTGAGCTTATCCCCAGCTCATGATTTCCCTTCTCTGTAAAGGCCCATAAACTACCAGAGATCTAGAAACTCTGTTTCTTCCTGAGACTGCTCCTTCAGCATTTATTTCTGCTGTGCTCAATAAACATAACTAACATCTACCAGTAGTTCTGTGAGAAATCTAGCAATACAAAATGTAATGCACTCAACTTCAGTATATCACTCTTCAAAGAGTGCCCACTTGAGAATTTGAAGCAATCGGACTTATTGAACGTCTATGTTATGGACATTATTAAGATAGAGTCATAAGTGGAAAAATTAAATTCTCAGCTGAATAAGAAATATTAATGCAGTGTTAGCATCTCTTTGACCACCATGACCTTTTTTCTTCCAGGAGCTGGCGATGATAAAAATTTAGAGACTTAAATTTGATCTCAGACCTCTGCAGTACTTATTTCTCTTTTTCTCCCCTTTTTCTTCTTACCCAAGTTTATAAAAGGTTTACAAGATTCATTCTTTATACAATAATCAAATATTTTATTGCTTGTAATGTGCTTTGAATTGCCTAACAGAGACAAAAAGATATGCCATCCAACCTCCAGGGCATCTCAATTTAGGGAGAGAAACAATTACAGCAGTCATCGATTGCAAACTGCTAAAGACCATCATAAAAAGACAGAACAAAATTAAAAGGAAGTTTATAGAGGTACAGTGATTTTTAGTGCACTTTTTAAAGATAATTAAGATTTTTCCTGATAGATAAGTGGGGAAAAACAATACAGAGAAATTAAAAAAAGAAAGTCACTGTCTTAAAATACCAAGTTTCATTAAAAAAAAATAACAGAATCATTTTATAGTCCAGCCTGCACATTATATAGCAAACAATGTAAGGCAGCCTACTCCCATCAATCTGATGGAATCTCCATTGGCCAGCACCAACAGATCGTCATACATAGTAATGGCATTTAGGTGATTCTTGGACACCTAGTTTAAGTTCTAAGGT
The DNA here is from genome assembly GCA_023101885.1 of Typhlomys cinereus. Classification (NCBI taxonomy): domain Eukaryota; kingdom Metazoa; phylum Chordata; class Mammalia; order Rodentia; family Platacanthomyidae; genus Typhlomys; species Typhlomys cinereus. The sequence goes on along the minus strand of JALPQD010000050.1, from coordinate 1,304,644 downwards.
ACAGGTGGATAAGAGGTCACACTTTTTGTATTGTGTCTACTGTCATGTAGATGTTTGTACTCACAGATGTTTTAATTGCTCTGTTATACCTTCCTACCTCATAAACAGAGGGCTATATAGAATCAACAGTCTGTTCTTCAATAGAGGAAGATCTGGCTGAGGCTAGAGCTGTCACTAAATGCTTTTGGCCAAGCCATTACTCTCAGTGTACTAGCATCTTCTAAGTATTCCAGAATGGAAACAAGAAAGAAAATAAGTTCTTCCTAAAAATATAGATATAAAAAAGGACTTTTTAGATGATTAGCCTTAATGCAATTCTAACTTGAAGAACCACTGATATTATAAGCATTTTCTCAATTTAGAAAATTCTTTTCATATGAGAAATGGGGCATAACTAGTGAGTATTATTTAACTCCTTGTATCTTTGATTATTAATTTCAATATTATATAAAATATGAATGATAAAATCTCAAAAGAATACTGTGTGTTTTGTCTAGAATAGTATTAAACAAAAGATTAAAAATATGCAACTTCCAACTGCATTTTCTACAACTTGATCCAGGTGTGAGAGGAAAAAGCACAAATCTACCATGAAGAAATCAGATTCCAGCCACCTGAATCCACAAAGTCTATTTAGCAACATGAAAAACAGAATAATTAGGTATAATTTGCATCACATAATATGCTATGGGTTCATTCTATTCCCTGTAAGTGTTTCTTTCCAAAATCCTTTAATCAGAATTTAAACATGCTATGAAAACTTCTTCATCAATAGCAAAGGAGTTAGAAAAAGAGATAAGTGATATACTAGTACTTTTCTCATTACTGTGATATGACTTATGGAAGAAAACTTATGGAATAAAAACTTATTTTGGTCCACAATTCAAAGATATAGTCCATTATGGCAGGGAATTTATAGCAATGGATGTATGAAATCGAGGGTCACATCGCAACCTTGTGGTCAAAGAGCAGACAGTGAAGAATGATAATGCTCGTAAGCGTTTTCCTTTGTACGCAGTCTGAGATCCCAGTCTGAGATCCCAGACACCCAGGGAATGGTGTCACCCATATCAAGTGTGGTTTCCCCACCTGGATTAACTTAATTTAGATACATGATCACTCACCTGTATGTCCAGAGGCTTACTTTCCAGATCCCGTCTTATTACCAAGAAAAATTAATCATACATACAAATATTAGATTTTTGAAGAAATGAGACAAGCCAATGGAACATTCTTGTATTTATTTATTTATTTATTTATTTATTTATTTATTTATTTATTTATTTAGTGTGTGTGTGTGTGTGTGTGTGTGTGTGTGTGTATCAGAGAGCAATATATGTCCCTGTGGAGGACCAAAGGCCACTTCGGGAATCATCCTAGCAGCTTTGGAAATCATTCTGGATTGCTTCTACCTCCATTTTGCTTCACTGTAGAATTGTAGGCTCTCCCCACCAGGGTTTGTATGTGGAAACTGGGATAAGAACTCAGGACCTTCTGCTTCTGAGGCAAGAATCTTAACCCCTGAGCTATCTCTCCAGCAGAGGACATTTTTTTTGAAAAGAAGGGTGGTGAGTAGGAGGAAAACAAGAAAGAAAGAAGAAAGAAGAAAGAAAGAAAGAAAGAAAGAAAGAAGAAAGAAAGAAAGAAAGAAAGGAAGGAAGGAAGAAGAGAAGGAAGAAGGAAGGAAAGGAAGGAAGAAGGAAGGAAGGAAGGAAGGAAGAGGAGAGAGAAAGAAGAAAGAAAGAAAGAAATAAAGAAAGAAAAAGAAGAAAAGAGGAAAGAGAAAGAAAGAAAGAAAGAAAGAAAATGATACCTCCCAACAAAGGCATGCCTTACTTTCTTTGGATCTTTGATTTAAACAAATTATATTTAAAAGATATCCTTGTGCATTGCTTGTCTCTCTCTCTCTCTCTCTCGTGTGTGTGTGTGTGTGTGTGTGTGTGTGTGTGTGTGTGTGTGTATTTCTCATTTTTTTTAGTCAGGGTTTCCATATGTATCCCTGACTGGCCAGTAACTCACTGTATAAACTCAGACTATATTCAAATATGCAATAGATCCTCCTTTCTCTGTTTCCTCACTGCTGGAATTGTAGGGGTGAGCCATCACACTCAGCTTTGATATGCATGGCTGATTAATTGTATTTAAGAATATAAGAGATTTTATAACATCAAAATGATCTTCCTAATTTTCCTGGGCACAGAAATTATAACATTTGGTCTTGAAATCATAGAAATGAATGCCTCTTTTCAGAGTTTGAAAGAAATTCTATCTGTATTATAAATTAACTGAGTTAATATATCAAAAGATGAAATATTAACATTTGCATATCTATGCTATGGATATTTGTGATTCAGCTCATGATTCATATTTCTTACTATGTTCAAAATCAGTAATAACTGTAAATTATTCTTAAATTGGTATAATCTGCAGAATACTAACTTTGATGAAATTAACAAGCATTTGCTTATTTAAATTTTTCCATTATCAGGGCTCTTCTTTTTATAAATAAGGTTCATAAGAGAGACTAAAAATTATAATTTCAATAGTTATTCAGATGTCATACACAATGAATTTTCTACTAGCTTCCATTGCTATTCATTTATACATTTATTATTCAACAATGTTTAACATTATTTATAGTGCCATCTCAGAAATATCATTCTTATTAAATCGGTGAATTTTTGAAATTAGGTTCCCTACAGGTAAATGCATATACTCTCTTTAACAGCACCATCTTGTTCTCAATTTGATCCCTGAGGGAAATGAAAATACTAATAAATTCTCATAAACCTATGCAGAATGAATGAGACAGACTTCAATTACTGTGGCATCATTTTTAAATAAAATCATAAAATATCAAGTTCTAGAGTATTTCTTTAAATATACTTCCTACTTCAGGGTATCACCTGTTTTGTTCATGACAGTCATCTGCAAAAGAACCAGGAAACATTTATTGCGTGTGCTTAATTGAATGTTACTAAAAATGTAAAATGGACCAAGATGGTGTTTCATGCCTAATATTCAGGAGGTAGAGTTTTACAGTGAATCAAAGACTAATCCGGGCTAGTAAAACTCTGTCTCAAATAGAATAACCAAAAAGAAGACACAAGTTTCCAAATTCTTCTTATAATTTAAGCATTAAAGAAATTATAAGTACCATTCTAGTTCAGTGACAAAATTGTTTTTTTAAATTACAAATCCATTCATACTATTCCTGATTGAATGCATGTAAAATAAGTTATAATATGTACAAAACTTTTTAGGACCAAATTTAAAAGATTCTCTGTTGGGCTGGAGGGATGTCTCAGGGAATAAGACTCTGCCTCAAAAGCAGAAAGACCTGAGTTTGGATTCTAGATCCCACCTAAATCACCAGGCACAAATGGTGGTGACCTGCACATTCACCTCTGGAATTCAGTCTGGAAAATCCCAAAGTGAAACAAAAAAAGAAGATAACAACAGTATAGGATAACATTCAAAGTCACTCTTGGACCTTCACAGGCAGACAGTGACCTCTGATACACACACACACACACACACACACACACACACAATTCCACACACTTACTAAACTTAAACAATGCTGTACTACAATTTGAAAAGATGAACAAGTTTCAGGAGACTTCCTTGTGGCTTTGATTTTCACACTTTCAGTTATCTGTAGGCAGGCTCTGTTTAAAAATATTAAGTGGAAAATTCTACAAATAATATACACAATATGTAAACAATATACATATAAACGATATGTAAATTTTACAATGCACTGAGTTGTGTAAAGAAATCTGAGGCCAGTCTTCTCTGTTCACTTCTGTATGTGCTAATCCACTAGTTCCTTATTTGTCAAGTTGGTTCTCACATTGTCATAACAGTGCAATGATCATATTTAAATCACCATGTTTACATAATAATGGGTCTGAAGCAGAGAGTAGAAATGTCAACAATTCAGATACCCCAACGAGATACAATAAATGTCACTGCTCAGTGGTATAAGAACCTACATTGTTGAGGTTGCTGAAATGTATGATAAATTATTATTGATCCTTTATTGTGTCTAATTCATAAATTAGTTGTAATGCTAATCATTCTACTCCAGAAAGCATTGTGGTATATACATAGTTCAAGCCATAATTTCTTTTGTTTTCTACCAGAAATCTAAATTAAGACTTAGGTAAGTAAGAACTTCTGCAGAGTTCATGGGAAGCAGTACAAACACTTGTTATTACATGTTCTTTTGAAATATCAGGACCCAGGAAATCTCTGGACTAGCCTTTCTGAAGAATAATAAACTGCTAAAAAGCCTCAGTTTGCAGAAACATTTGATTTCAGAAATAAATTACCCAATTAAAAAGTTATGTGTAGGGAGATTATGTGGCAACCTTCTAAAATTGAATTTTTAAAAAATCTGTAACTACAGTGTTACCATTTGTGCAGCTGTAATTAAAGGTCTGGAGTTTTAATTTACACTTTTTTCATTTTCAGACATGTTCATAGATGTCTCCTGTGAGTTGAAGCCCACAGTGCAAGGTTTTATTAATAATGGATGTGAGATGTGACTGAGAGAATTCATGTTCCCCCAACAGAGTTGTCAGGGTTCCACTTCACAGTGAGCTGGATCTGTAATTTCACTTCCCAACAAATGAGGACCACTGAAGCAGAAGAGGTAAGCTAATCAATGGAACCGACTCACTTGTCTGGTTCAATTCACTTGTGCAATTGATGAGGACATAACAATATAATTAGACTTCCTATTCACAGTATATTAACCTTAGGGAAAACTGCAGAAAAAAATCAGATTTCTGTTTCATTTGCTGCATGATAAAAACATAAAATTTGAGAACAATTTGGAATGGATATGCACACATTCATATATCACTTTAAAAAAAGCATTAGGTATATTATAGAGTGCAACTAGAGCCCACAGCATAGCTGACATAATGGCATATACTTATTAATGAACTCCCTAGAGTCATAAAAATATTATAGATGCCAGCTAAGCATATATGCTAGCAACTAATAGTGTGTTGTTTACCTTGGCATTAGTTATCTTCATTGTCTGTCTATTCCTAAAAAATAGAGCATGCCCAAAATAATAACAAAATTCTGATAAACATAACTAAGGCTGGGAAATTTTAGGGAACAATTTAGGAGTTAATGATGTTTGCAATGTTTCTTACAAATGCCTTGTGCTTGCCAAACTGTGAGGCTTGATGACAAAGTCTCCAGTACTACTTTATTTCTCTCACCAACAGAAATTTCAGTGAAGAGTTTCCCAAATTACCCTTGATTTGAATAATTTTCTAAGTGTACTTGGAGAAACTCTGAAAGCTTTCGTACTCATGGTTACAGTTTATTACAGGAAAATATACAAATGAAATCTGCAAAGGAAGCCATGCATGAGGCAGAGTCCAGGGATCCAGAGAGAAAATTTGCACAGTCTTCTCTCCAGCAAGAATGGGTAGCAATATGCATGAAATATCAGCAACATCACACAAGCTTGGTTTTTATTGAAGATTCGTTTCACAGGCACACTTGACTGATTCCAATCCAGTAAAACCTGTGCTCCAATTCACATGAAATCACATGGCCTAAAGTCCCCATCTTAAATCACACTGTTGGTCTTTCTGAAATGGAAACTCCATATCAAGACTTGGGAATAGCTCCCTTATCCTAAGGAAATAGTACCATCAAGCGTGATGTACATCACCTACTAGAAGTCTAGGGAACGGTGGTAGGTACAAATGATTATTAATTAACACTTTACATATGAATGTTGAGTTACCAAAAATAAAATCATATGATTTTATTTACTTTTTGGGATTGATTTTCAACTAAGTAGTACAGAATAACCTTGAACTACAGAATAGCCTTGAACTCCTTATTCTGTTGCTTCTAACTTTCATGAGCTGGAATTAGATTTGAATAATCTTGTCTGACTTGAGCAATGTGATCTTAAAACATTATAATCACTCATTATTAAATATCCTATTTCCTAAAAATGAATGACTGTTGACTGTTTTATTTTTAGATTTTGAAGACTAATTTTTTCATACTTGATAATATCAACCAAAGCATTTTAATTTATAGTAGACCAGTTTTGTTTATCGATTCCTATATACCATGAGCTGTTTGCTAATTCATTGAGAAAGTTTTCATCATAAGTCATTCAACTTTCTGCCCCCCAAGTATAATGATACTAATTCCTGATTGCTCCTAAATGCAATTCAGTCACTTTTAAGTTAATATATTCAGTACATACTCATTTCAGATGAAAACTATCCCTGAGAAGTTAATTTAATCTGGTGGGAAATGAGTTAATGTCCATCAAGCGAAACCAAATTGAACATGCTAAAAATTTTAATTACTAAATTTTATAAGTTCTAATACACAACTACTATTATCTTCTTTTAAGAACTACGAAAAGGCTTAACATATCTGTGTCAATTTGATATATAATATATATATATATCATTTTATTTCATAGATCATTTCTCTACAAACAAAACGGTATTATTGCTCTTCAAGAAGTTTGATTTATAACATATTTGTCCAGATGGAGAATACTAACTAGCAAAGGACCTTGTAATGGAAGAAGTAAACTGCCAATAAAGAAAATTACCTTAATGGCAATGATTATTAGGAAAGAACTGCTTTAAATGAGCAACTAATGCTGAGTTATGGGCCAGAGCATAGTTCTTACAATGTACTGTGGCTAAATAGCAGTAGCATTCGCCTGGATAGCTGTAGACAATACTATAGCACCAGAACTATGTACTAGTCTGTGGAAATGCTCTCTAAAATGCATCTTCAAGCTGAATATTCTTTTTATATTGTACTTCCTTATAAGAATATCTAGGGGTTGGTGAGATTGCTCAGAGGATAAAGGTGCTTGCACACAGATCTGGTGGCCAGAGTTTGATTCCTAGAATTCCTCGATAATGAAAAGGAGCATTGATTTCTGAAGTCATTCTCTGACTTTCTACATGGATCTCTCTCTCTCTCTCTCTCTCTCTCTCTCTCTGTGTGTGTGTGTGTGTGTGTGTGTGTGTGTGTGTGTGTGTGTGTCTGTCTGTCTGTCTATCTGTCTGTCTTGGTCTCTTTCTCTTATAAATAAATAATTTTCTTTCAAAAATATTATGTACAATGAGTTACCTCTACTTTCATGAAGGGTCTAACACAGGAACCAAAGGGAATTTCTTCTGATGGAAATGATTAGAACCTTAATAACTAAACCAATCATAGTTTCAGTTATTGAGAGGTAAGATGGCATATATTGTGACATATTTTAAGCCATGCAGCTTTGTACTGATTATTTGATTCAGTCCTCATGACTGAATTCTCCTTTTCTTATAAGAACCTGGTCCACATACTTTGTCTTAGCTAATGTAGTCATACCATATAGGAATGCAGAATGCATACTTATGACTTTAATAATTTTAACATTTGTTGCAGGTTTCCATAACAATCACCATGGCAACAGGTAACTCAGTGTAATAGTGGCATGGATATCAAGGAAACAAACAAACTTTTCTGATTGAATTTAAGGTTTGGTTATCACATCAGAGCAAATTCCTGTTACTGTAAACTAGAACAAGAACCTATGAAAGGGAAGGATATATGTTCTAGGGCAAGAACAGACTACCAATGCTTAGCTAGAAAGACAATACACCAAACTTCTTTGTGAACACCTATAATTATATTCATAGAATTGAAGAGCACTAATCACTTTACCTAGAAACCCTCTACAACAGAAAGTGTTTATTACTATTGAAAAGCACAACCTGCCAAAATGCAGAAAATAAGTGACTGTGGATTGCTTATCCCTAAACAGAACATAAAAGCCTCACTCCATACCCACCCTAAAGCTCAGGGAACATCACAGAAAAGGGGACAGCAAGACTGTAAGAGCCTGAAGTAGGACAATGATGGGACAGACATTATTACCTGGACATAAGAAGGCTGTGATATACACAATTTTATGGCAGATATGTAAATTTACACAAGAATTTCAGGAACCACCTTATCAGTACCTCACCATGAAAGCATAAAGATCTCAAGAAGCTCCAAACCCCACCAAGAGGCTGATGAAGACTAATGCTGATGGGAAAGATGCCTTCCTCAATGGTATGTCTGATGATCTATGATACTGGATGGAACATGAGTCATGTCAGGCATGTGTTATCAAAGACAAACTAGATTAAATGCAGTGGACTGCACAAGTGAAAAGATTTGCAAATATGAGGGAATCAGGCAGAGGAGACAAAGGTTGTAATGAGAAAAGGAGGGGAAATGAGATTTGGGACTAAGGGACTAAATATTACATTATAATTTTTTTAATTTTATAAATTTTACTATATATACTGCCAGATGTTTTATTATATCCTGAAGTAATTTCAACATTTGAAATGATTTTAGTATAAATAATTGAAACTTTACTAGTGTTTATTTCATAATAAATTTTAAATCAGAGTCATTTATCTAGTTTACAAGTTGCAATTTATTTTTAAGTATCTTGTAAGTAAAAATTGAAAATATTGTTGATTTAAATTTAAAGCTCATCAGTACTATCTATGATCTTATAAAATGTTATTCAAAGCACAGGGTTCCTACATCCTGAATTCAAGTACATTTCAATGACCTAGGCAATCTGCCTTCATTTTTACATTTATAAATGCTATCTATGTGGACATCATCCCAGCACTTCAAGTATTATGTACAAAGTAAAGCACTTTATTCTTATCCTGCCTTATTATATTAACTTAATCTTTAAACTCCTATAAACACTTAGCATTGCTTCAAATTTAAATCAACAATATTTTGTTTTTACTAACAATATACTTAAAAATAAATTGCAACTTGTAAATTAGATAAATGAGGACTCCTTGATTTAAAATTTATTATGAAATGAACACTAGTAAAATTTCAATTATTTACACTAAAATCATCTCAAATGTTGAAATTACTTCAACATGTAATGAAACATTTGGCAAGAAATTATAGAATTGTGCTTAGAGTTCAAACTGGGAGACTCATTGTCTATGTTCCATTTTTACATTTTCTATTCACTAACACTGTGGTTTGGAAAAATATGCCACCTTTCCACCAATACTAGAAGATTTTTTTCAGCATAAAATAAATGAAATAAGAATGGATTACCAGAGCTTTTATAACAGCACCCATATGCTAAGTGCTTCAAAGGGGACTGGTAAAGTAACTCAGTGGCAGACTGCCTGCCTGGTATCTTCAAGACCCTGAGTTCAATGTCCAGCACCACACAAAAGTTAGCTTTGTCTTTGTGTTCTTCAATATATCACAGTGATTTGAGAGGAAGTTTAAAGATTCTTTTATCTCTGCATCCTTTTAAAATGAAGCAGCAAGCAACCAAGAATTATTTTCTCAAACAAGGTTGAAGTTACAGACCTACACCTGAGTTAGTGTTCTATCCTCCCTAATAATGCAATGGTATGCACACATGCTTATTCATACATATGAACATATGTATAAATGGAAAAAAATTAAAAACTTTTGGACTTTTCTGTTATGAGCCAGGAATTTTTGTTATTTTTTCCTGAAATGAAAGAAACTCGCCTTATGGCTAAATGAATATTGGATTTTGATGGATTTTTTTTCTTTTGTTGCCGTGATAT